>JADHKM010000001.1:116514-1444549 GCA_019925495.1 Ophiostoma fasciatum
CGCCCAATTGCGTGGGGCCGGTGGTGGTGTTCAGCCCCAACAACATCGCCGGCCAGGTGGCCGGCTTCGCGGTGTATCTGAGACGGCGTACGTCCCCCCCCCCCCCCCCCCCCTTTTTTTTTTTTTTCTTTTTTGTTCTTTTTTTTCCCCGTCTAACCATCAGGCAAATACCTCTTGGCGCTGCGCTGCCTCAAGGCGGCGGCGGCTCTCGACGCGGCGCACGCGACGGTGCAGACGCAGCGGGCGGCCCTGCGCGCGGCGCTGACGGCGGACGAGGTGGCGGCGCTGCCGGCCAAGGTGCAGGAGGTGCTGGCGGCCGAGTTCCCGCAGTGAGGGGGCGCTCTGGCAGTATGTCACTCTGGCAGTATGGCACTCTGGCACTGTATTCTTCGTCTTGCACGTCTCGTCGGCCATGTTTTCATAGAAAAAAGTCTGTGCTTTGATGGCCGGGTTTGTTTCTGTACTCCATAGCGGTGTAGATCCAGGCGCATGCAAAATCAAAGAATGCAAAATCAAAGCCGGTCCCAGGCCTCTGGCCATCTTGGCTATGACGTCGGTCTTGCTGGTCCAGGTTCTGCCGAGCGAGCTAGCTGGCCTAGCCAGGCCTACGGCGAGAGCCAGCGCCGGCCCGCCTGTCGCGGCGCGGGCCAGCAGCCAGGGCAGCGGTCTTCTGATGTCAGCGGCCCCCCCAACTGGCCGCCATTGGCTGGCGCCTGTCTCGGCCTCCCCCTCCACCCTCCCCCCTCCGCCCTCCCCCCCCCTTCCACAGACCGCCTGGGCAGTCGCTGGCTGGCGGCCATGTCGTCACTGGGCAGCGAGCGGGGAGCGCACATCAAGATTGCCGGCGGACGATCTGTCGTCCTCCCCTTGGCAGCGCGGGCAGGTCCGCCACGTATTTCGCTCGTCTTCCGCTTTCGTCTCTGCCGCCCTCGTCCGCGGCCTGGCTGGCTGGCTGGCCACCGTTTCCGTCTGTCCGCGGGACGGCGGGCGCCGCCGGTGTGACCATGGCCCCGTGGGATTCTCGCCATGTGGCCGTCTGTGTCCCTTCCATATATAGACGTGCTTCTCGCCGTCAGCTGTCTGGTCTGCTGTCTGGTCTGCAGTCTCGACACTCAGCCTAGTCCATAGGACAACTTCTGCCCACACCGCCCGTTGTCTTTGTTCACGGCCAGCCACGGTCTAATCCGAGAGACGCTCGCATCTTTCTCGGCTGCCCGGCGGCCCCAGCCAGCGCCATGAACTACGCCAACATGATTGAGGAGAAACGCCTCAAGGTACAGACGCACAGCAAGAAGAAGCAGAAGAAAGGAGACGCGGCTGACCGGCAGAAAACGTTCATCATCGCCACGCTCATCTCCACCGTGGTCGGCACGTTCACGACGGGCATCAACCTGTACGAGCGCGTGCGCGACCGCCACCGGCAGCACAAGAAGGACCACGGCCAGGACGAGCGGATCAAGAGCCTCGAGAGCCGCATCGACGCGGCGGACAAGAGGCGGGCGCCCGGCCGCGACGGAGACCGTGACGGCGACCGCGACCGCGACGTGCACGACGCCCTCGCCGCCAGCGGGCCGCTGATCCGCCGCGAGTACGACCGGCGGTACGCGGCGCTGGGCGCGCGGTTTGCCGAGGGCGACGCCGCGGCGCAGAACGCGCTGCAGGCGCAGATCATCGACCTGCAGGCGTCCGTCATCGGCCTGCTGCAGGACGCGCTGGTCTCGGGCGTGGCCCCGGACCCGGCCGCCCTCTACGCCGCCGCCGGCCGCGCCCGCGACGGCAGCATCCGCGCCCTGCAGGACCAGTACCAGCGCATGCTCGCGGCCGCGCCGCCGCCGGCGTTGCTGCCGCCGCTGCGTGCGGGGGAGAGGCGGCGGTCCGCATCCGTGGCCGGCCGCTGGGAGGGCCGCGGGGACCACCGTGCGCTTCTGCCGGCGCCGGCCCCGCCTCCGTCGTCGGACCGCAGCGACGCCGGCCGCCCGGCCTTTTCGCGCCGCCGCAGCCGCAGCCAGACCGACCGGCGGTCCGCCACGTTCCCCCTGGCGCCGCGGCCGCGGTCGCCGCCGCCGGCCCAGCCGCCGCTCTTCTGCCGCTACGCCGTGCAGCTGCAGCGGGACTGGCGGCGGCCGCTCGTGGACGGCGGGGGCGGGGGAGAGAGCGGCAGCAGCAGCGGCGGCGGCGGCGATGACGACCACGGCGACGACTTTACGTGCCCGGCGTGCCTGGGGCAGCTGGCCATCGAGCGGGACCGCGCGTGGAAGATGCACAAGCCGGTCGTGGTGGGCGAGCGCGTGGTGGAGGAGGGGGAGGGCGGAGAGGACGGGGACGAGGACGAGGACAGCAGGGGGGAGCTCTCTACCACCACCACCGTCGAGGTCGTGCAGGACCGGCCGTTCGCGCTGAGCAACCGCTTCGTCGTCAAGTGCCACCGCCCGGCGGCCTACGACGCCGTCGCGCACGCGCTGCGGCCGCCGACGTTTGCCTGCAGCCTCTGCGACCGCTTCGACGCGCGCCGCGTGGCCCTCTGCAGCACCATGGCGCGCCTCGTCAGCCACGTGTGCGCCGCCCACAGCGTCGCCGAGCTGCTGTCGGACCCGGACATTCGCGAGATTGGGCGGCGGGGGTGAGGTGGTAGATCACGTGATGTGTCAGCACCGCGGACGCGATGACGCGCTGGGACCGAAGATGCCGGGCGACAGCGGGGAAACGCCAGGAAGGCGGCCGAAATTGCTCCTGCCAGAAGGGACCGCGACGCGGAGGAAATAAATTAAATACCCCGTAAGCATCTCCGTAGTAGCAATCCGCCTGAACACAATTTAAAAACGGCCGACGCATTCCCATCCCCCCCCGCTCCAACTGGCAGCGCCCTGCCGACTGCGACGCTTACGGAGGACGACGCCGTCCGTGCTTTCTCCCTTGTGTCTGGCGCACCCTCGTCTGCTTCCGCAATGCGACGACCGGCCGCCGACCTGCTGCCGCCCGCATCCGACTCCACGATCCTCGTCCCGACGACGACGGCGATGTTCTGCTGCCGCAACTAAGCTCTGCGATCTCTCCGCGCGCTGCTCACCACTGCCATGTCTGCGGTGCCCCCGTCTGGCGCGGCTGCCGCGCTGGCCGACGCCGGCGCTGAGCCGGAGCCGGTCGCCGCCGACGCCGGCGACGTCGCTGCCGACGCCGCTGCTGCCGACGCCCCCGACGCCGCCGCTGCCGACGCTGCCGACGCCGACGCCGCGCCCGCCACCGGGCGCACGTCGCGCGCCGCCAGGCGGCAGTCCCACGGCGTCTCCTTTGACAAGACGCTCGAGTACCTGCTCAAGCTCGAGAGCCACGACCTCGACATCCAGGACGACGTGCTCGTCGTGACGGGTAGGCCGCCTGCCGGGGCCGTCGGCACGCAGGAGCACACCGCTGACCGTCCCAGACAAGGAGAAGCGCAAGAAGAGCCGCCGCACGTGCACGCCGGGAGGTATGTTTTGCTGGCCGCTGCGCATCCCCTCGTCCGCCCCGTCCGCTCCTGATCCGCTCCTGACCCGCTCCCGACGACCAGCCGCCTCCTACCGCCGCTCCATCCCGCTCTACCACGTGCTGTGGGCCGCCGTGTCCGACGACCAGCAGCGCCTCGTCGTCGACTACGCCGAGCCCGCGTCCAAGACGCGCGTGCACGCCGCCTCGCTCGCCGTCCCCCTGGGCCCCCCCGGCCCCGACCGGCCGACGGCCGCCGACGCCGCGGCCTGGGCGGCGCGGCTGCGCGCGCGCGCCTACGACGGCCTGCCCCAGCGGCGGCGCGCCTACGTGCTGGTCAACCCGCACGCCGGCCCCGGCGGCGCCATGGCCAAGTGGACGCAGCAGGCGCGCCCCCTGTTCGACGCCGCGCGCATGCCGCTGACGGTGGTGACCACGACGCACTCGGGCCAGGCCGTCGACCTGTGCGCCGCCCTCGCCCTCGACGACTACGACATGGTCGTGGCCTGCTCCGGCGACGGCCTGCCCCACGAGGTCTTCAACGGCCTCGGCCGCCGCCCCGACGCGCGCCGCGCCCTGGCCCGCCTCCCCGTCGCCCACATCCCCTGCGGCAGCGGCAACGCCATGGCCTGCAACCTCTACGGCACCCACCACGTCAGCCTGGCCGCCCTGGCCATTGTCAAGGGCGTCGTCGCCCCCCTCGACCTCGTCAGCGTCACCCAGGGCCGCGAGCGCCGCCTCAGCTTCCTCAGCCAGGCCGTCGGCATCGTCGCCGAGGTCGACCTCGGCACCGAGCACCTGCGCTGGATGGGCGGCGCCCGCTTCACCTGGGGCTTCCTCGAGCGCCTGCTGGCCCGCAAGGTCTACCCCTGCGACCTCGCCGTCAAGGTCGCCATCCCCCACAAGGAGGGCGTCAAGGCCCACTACGCCCGCCTGCAGCGGGAGGCGGGGGCGGTGTCGTCGTCGTCGTCGTCGCCCCAGGCCGTGTCGCAGGAGCAAGTTGACCGCGAGCGCGCCAAGCTCGGCTCGTCCACGACCACGAGCGAGGTGGAAGCCAACAATGAGGACGGCGACGCGTCGGGGTCGGGGTCGGCTGGCCCGGCCGGCGAGGACGTTTCGGGCCCCGCCCCCGACGACGACGACGACGACGAGGACGCCGGTCTGCCGCCGCTGCAGTACGGCACCGTCCAGGACCCGCTGCCCGCCGACTGGGAGACCATTCCGGCAGAGAAGATGGGCAATTTTTACTGTGGCAATGTGCGCTCTCCGTTTCACGCTCCTCCCTCTCCATTCCCTCCCTCTCCATTCCCTCCCTCTCTTTGCTGACCACCAGATGGCGTACATGGCCCCCGACGCCAACTTCTTCTCGGCCGCCCTCATGAACGACGGCCTGCTGGACCTCGTGACCGTCGACGGCGACATCTCGCCGGCCAAGTCGCTGAGCATGCTGCTGTCCGTCGAGGACAACCGCTTCTTTGACAACCCGCTCGTGCGCTACCGCAAGATTGCCGGCTTCCGCCTGTCGCCCAAGGGCCAGAAGGACGGCTACATCAGCATCGACGGCGAGCGCATCGCCTTTGCCCCCTTCCAGGCCGAGGTCCACCGCGGGCTCGGCCGCGTCATCGCCAAGCGCGCCACCGGCTACGAGGCCCCCGGCCCCGCCAACTGGGACAAGGTGTCCACGACGGACCGCCTGATGGCCTAGGAGCCCCAGGCGGCCGGCGCTGGCCGGCGCTGGCGCACGTGGCGGAGCCTGCGCGTGCGGCGTGCACGGCGGGCGGCGGGCGACCGTCCGTGCTGGCTGGCGCACGAGGGGGCGTGTTCGTACCGGGAAGCTAAGGAGTATGTATCTTATAATGACGGCGTGCCAAGCGCAGGGCGTGAATGCGTGTACAAAAGAGAATGACAGCGTGTACAAAGAACGGGAAACAAGACAGGCCAGGCACTTGAACCGTCCTCGACTGCCCCCCCCCTCCCCCCCTCCCTATGTCTGCTCGTCCGGCCGGCGTGCCAGAGCCAGGCAGCTGAAGCGAAGGTTGGCCGCATCGCCGCCGCCGGCGTCGGCGTTGAGGCGCATGATGCGGCGGAGGCCGAGGTCGAGCGCGCGCGGGCTGAGCACGTCCTCATCGGCGGCGAGCAGCCCGCGGTGCAGGGGGCCGGCGCGCGCGCCCTCGAGCTCCCAGAGCGCGCCGCCGCTCTTGACGAAGCTGACAAAGTGGTGGCCCGTGGCGGCGTCGGTGTCGAGGACGCGGCTGTCGCCGGCCGCCTCGACGGCCCGGTGCGCGCGCTCCAGCGCCGCGCTGTCGTACAGCAGGGCGGCGCGGCCGGCCGCGTCGGGCTGTCGGCGGGCCCGGCGCACGAGGTCCGCGAGGTCCGAGCCCGGCCGCACAAAGCCCGCGGCCGGCCCGTTGACCACGCCGTGCAGCAGGCCGATGGAGCCGCAGGCGTGGCCGATGGTCTGCGGGAACCAGAGGATGGGGGGGTCGGTGTGGGTGTCCGAGCTGGCCGGGATGTCCGAGCTGGCCGGGGTGTCCGAGCTGTCCGCCAGGCCAGCTGCTGGCCCCCCCCTGGCGTCTTCGGCGCGGCGGCTGCGGTCCCAGGCCGGCGTCAGCGGCACAATGGCCAGCAGCGCGAGGGCCGGCCGCGGGATGTGGGCCAGGCCGTCGGCCCCGCCGTCCAGGTCGTAGACGTCGTAGAACTGCAGCTCGGGCGACAGGCCCAGCCGGGCGGCCAGCTCGTTCATCACGTCGGGGCTGTTCTCTGCGCCGTGAGCTTCTTTCTCGTGCTATGATCTCCTGGCAGCTCCTTACCCAGCATGCGCCACATCTTGGTCGCCATGGTGGAGCGGGAGAGCGACGAGGGCCAAGCAAACGAAGAGGCGGGATCTCTCCTCCGCGAGGGCAGAACTCAACGGGGAGCTGTCTTGGGTCTTGGTCTAGGCAGCGGCGCGTACGTTTCGCGGGCAAATGTGCGTATGCTTGCTTACTGTGCATTACACGGCCGTCGTCACCTAAATTCACTGTATCACTCGTTTCTGTCCGTGCCTCTCTGCCTCGCCCTGACCCTCCACATTACTGGGTCTCCCTTCCCCCCCTACACCAGCCCGTAGAGGAAGCCGAGCTGGTCAATCTCGTCGCCGTCCTGGCCGAGGTAGCCGACGATCTGCCAGCCCGAGGGCGCGGTAAAGGTGGTGCAGTCGGACGTGGTCTTGCCGGCGCTCAGGGTGTTGCCCTTGTTGGTGGTGGCCAGCAGCGAGAAGATGCGCGTGTGGCCGCTCTTCTGGCCCTGGCAGAGCGTGGCGCTGGCCCAGTACTCGCCGCTGCCGAGGGCGAGCGACACGGCGGTGCCGCCGTCGCCGCCGTGGCTGAAGGTGGTGCCGTCGGCGAGCACGAGGCCGACGGCGTCGAGGCGGCTGCCGCCGGCGGCGGTGATCTTCTTGGGCGCGGGCTTGGTGCCGGCGCCGGTGAGGGCGGCCAGGGCGGGCAGGTCCGAGAACCAGGTGCCGTGCGGGCCGCCCCAGAAGCCGGCGGACTGGCGCAGCACGGCCGAGAGCGACCAGGCAAAGGCGACGCGCACGGGGTTGTGGTCGGACAGCACGCTGCCGTCGTCCTGCAGGAAGCGGGCGCTGTCGTAGTGGAAGGCGGTGGCGGTCAGGTTGAGCACGGCGCTGCCGCGGTAGAGCACCTTGTCGACGGTCTCGCAGGCGTCGGTGGTGCTGGGGTTGTCGCAGACGCTGAGCGCCGAGGGCACGACGCCGCCCTGCTCCAGCTGCACCCAGGCGTCGGTCAGGCCGTTCTGCGTCATGAAGACGTCGATGCCGTCGGCGGCGGCGCGAGAGTAGCGGCTGTTGGTGTCGCCAAAGACCACGACGGCGTTGCCCGCGCTCCACACGTCAATGTAGTCGGCCACCTGCTGCAGGTTGGCCGTGCGCGCCGCCTCGTCGCCGTCCTCGGTGCCCGCGTCCGCGTGCAGGTTGTAAAAGTCGACGAACACGCCGGCCGCCGCGTCCACGGCCATGCGCATAAACGTGAAGCCCTTGGGCGTCAGGCAGTCGGAGCCCGACGCGTCCGAGCACGTGTCCCACGACTCGCGGCTGAAGTCGAGCCAGTCAAAGTTGGCCAGCGTGTTGAGCCCGGACCCGATGCCGGCGCCGCCCGACGTCGCCGTGCGGTACGTGTGGTTGTCCGTGGCGTAGATGTAGGCGTGGTAGTTGAAGTCCTGGGGGTCGGGTCAGCTACGGTACGGGGTAGCCAAGGAAGGGGTCAGCCACGGAGGAGACGTGCCTCCTGGACGTGAATCACGTCGTAGTTGTACTCGGCAAAGCGCGAGCCGATGGTGCCCGCGTTGGTGGCCTTGTCGCCGGACACGTCGTTGTCCTGCAGGATGGCGGGCAGGCCGGCCACGTTCATGGAGAGGATGGTGAAGGAGCCGGCGTCGACCGCGGCCGCGGCGACGGCGAGGAGCTTCCACGAGGCGCGCATGGTGGCGAGGGCGAGGGCGAGGGCGAGGGCGAGGGCGAGGGCGGCGACGGCGAGGGCGACAAAGACGACGGACGGGTGCGGTCGCAGTCAAGGCCAAGGTCGGGCGCCGGCCGGCGACGCTTTATAGTCTTGTGCGGAGCATCGTGAACGCGGCATGGCCGGCAGTTGGACCGGTCGACCAGGCTGCATTACGTAGACAGCAGACAGCGGCGGCGCCGTGCCGCATGGACGACAACCGAGCGCGCCGCGTGAGGTAGTGCTGGCCGGTTTGTCTAGCCATCTCGAGGCGGTCCGGCCAGGGGACGGCGCGGCGGCGACCAGACCATGCCTAGATCGTGGTGCAGCGAACGGTGGGCCTGTAATGAGCGAATCACGTCCCCTGCCAAAATCACATGCCAGCGCGGATCGTCGCGATGCGGAGGTCGGCGCGCGTCGCGGCGACGGCAGAAGAAGCCGCACGTGGCGGATCCAAGCAACGGCAGTCGATGTAGCTGTACTCCGTACAGATAAATACAAGTAGACTCCGTACGGAGTAGACAAATATGCTTACGGGGTGGAGGCCTGGAGCAGACCAGACGAACCTACGGGGTATAGTGGAGGCCGATATAGTTTCCGCGCTCGCTCAAAGTACGCGTAGACAGGCGACTCCTCCCCGGATGCCACCCCGTGTCACCTGCTGTCACGTCGAGGCGGGAAACGTCCGTGCCGTGCGGAGTACTCGTACACCAGCCGCTGTATTCTCTGTCTGCAATTTAACTGTCCATATGCTTACACGGGATACCGCATCTTGCGGAGCTGGAAGTCGGTCAAGTCGGCAAACTCCTCGTTCTCGACGCTGATGTGCTCGACGCCGTCTAGACCCACCGTCAGCCGTGCTCTGACCGGTCTTCGGGGAGAGGGGGAGAGAAAACTTACTCGCTGCGTCCCGGGCGTCCTGCTGGTCGCGCTGCCGGTTCCAGTACGCGTGGATCAGGCCGAGCGCGGCGACCAGGAGGGCCGTCAGGACGAGGAAGGAAAGCATGGTGTATTTGGCCGTCTGCGCGGTCAGCTGTCGGCCCGTCCGTCTGTGTCGCACCAGACTAGAGAGGGGACTCACGTAGTAGTTGGGCGCGTCGCGGGCGCGGTACGTCTGCGGCCCGATGATGTTGCCGACGGTGTAGCCCAGCTGGTAGGAGGCGCCAAAGGCCAGCTTCTTGGTCGACCCGCCGATGCCGGCGGTCATGAACGTGATGACGAACATGACGCTGATGGGGACTGGCAGGGGGTCAGCTCAGACAAAGCAAACAAAGAAGCAAGCTTCCTGGACCTGGACGCACACTGCAGAGTCAGGACGTAGCCGCCGTAGCGGGCGGCGGCGTGCTTCTCCGGGATGGTCAGCATCATGACGACGCCGATGATGGAGAGCATGAGCGTCCAGAGGCCGGCAATGGTGCGGCACGTGTACTTGGCGACGGCCAGCGCCACAAAGGTGCCGACCACGGCGGCGGCGCCGGGGGCCATGGACAGGAGCGTGGACTGGTTGGCGGTGAAGCCAAAGGCGGAGATGATGGAGGGGCCTGGTGGTCAGCAGGGGCAGCCTCGCGGAGGCACCCTCGCGGAGCCGTCCTGAGAAACGTACCAAACACGGTCAGGCCGCCGTTGGGCAGGCCGGTGGACACGAGCAGCATAAAGATGATGTAGAAGCGCGGGTCGCAAAAGGCCTCGACGAGCTGGGCGCGGTTGAAGCGCCAGACCTCGGTGCCGGTGCGGTTGCTGCGCACGCGCTCGAGGGCCATGGTCTTCTCGCGGTCGGTCAGCCAGGCGGCGTCGGTGGGGCTGGCGGCGAGGAAGAAGAAGAGCAGCACGCCCATGAGGCAGGTGAGGCCGCCCTCGAAGAGGAAGAGGGCGCGCCAGCGGAAGGTCGGCGCCTGGTAGATGCACCAGCCGAAGAAGCCGCCAAAGACGTTGCCGAAGCCGGAGCTGGTGTACCACAGCGCCACGCGCGAGATCTGCTCCTCCTTGGTGTAGAAGGAGCCCAGGATGTAGATGACGCACGGCGCCGTCGCCACCTCGACGAAGCCGAGCAGGAAGCGCACCGCCGCCAGGCCGCCAAAGCTGTGGCCCGCCGCGCCGCAGCACACGATGATGCCCCAGACGATGACCGTGATGGAGAAGAACTTGGCCAGCGGCACGCGCTGCATGAAGAAGGTGGCCGGGATCTCGCCGCCGAGGTAGCCGAAGCTGGCGTGTGAGCAGCTGCACGCTGCGTAGGGACAGGGACGTGCTGGGGACTGGGGACCGGGGACCGGGACCTACTATACGAGCGAGCCCAGCCACGAGTACTGGCTCGCGGTGAGGTGGGCGTCCTTCTTGATGCCCATGATGGCGGCATACGACAGACTGTTTTTGTCCTGGACGGACATCAGCGACGGCACCTGAAGAGACAGGTTCGAACAGACTCGCGACGTACCACCAGCATCAACGTGTAGACGACGAGGACCAGCGGGATGATGCGCCGGTCAATCTTGCGCAGCACCGCCTGGGACTCGGGCGAGTTGGGGTCGAACTCGTGCTCCGTCGACAAGAGGCCCAGCGCCTTGTCCGCCGCGGCGGCCTCCGTGTCGACGCCGATCTTGGCCAGGTCGACGATGCGCGACGCGCTGACCTCGCCCTGGCTTGTTAGACGACGCTCTGCCAAAGAGAGAGAGAGGGGAGGGGGGGACGGGGGGGGGCTACCCTCTCAATGTCGGCCACCGGGCCCTCGCTGGCCTCGGCCTTCTTCTCAGAAATAGACCCCATGGCGATGGACAGCGTCGAGGACAACAGAGGAGCCAAGCCGTGCGGTTGCGGAGCGCGCCTTGGGCCTCCCTCTGGCTCTCCGGACGTGGGCCTTATTATACTTGTAGCTTGGCCATGGCCCTGTGCCAGCCAGGACGCCAGGACGATGCTACCCGACGTGCTAGACACCGTCGTCGTCGCTCGCCGTGTTATCTCCCCGCGTAATCACAGCCAGGGAGCTATCGTCGATCTGGTCGCCTTATCTTCACCTATCTCAACCTAAGCATCGCTAGTTCTACACCGCACTCCGTAGAGCCGCTACCCGCCGTCTCCACAGCGCAGGATGCGGACCGCAGCCCGGCCAGCCGTCTGCGGCTGCGGTCGTGAGAGACGGGGGACAGCGGGCTGACGTCTTGGTTGATATAGCGAGTACGACCTCCCGTTGGAGCGCATGCGGGTGGCTGGAGACGGGCTCTCAGATAAGCTGCAACGCCACACCGACGACCATGCTCACGCTGTAAGTCCCAGTCCCACTTTCCCGGGCTTGCCGCTGTTCTGGCTGGCTAATACGGAGGTAATACGCTGCCAGATCCGACGTGGCCCAGCACGCCTCCCGAGACAGCTGCTGGGTGGTCATTGGCGGCACCGCATACGACCTGACCTCCTTTCTCGACGACCATCCAGGCGGTGCCTCCATCTTGCTGCGCGTTGCCGGCCGGGATGCCACGGAGGCTTTTGAGGCCTACCACTCGCCGAGCATAATCAAACAGCACCTCGGCGTCCAGTACGTACCGGCGCGCTGCTCTGCTCTCTCTGCTGCTGCGGCTGCACTTGCTGACGCTCCCTTTCTGGCAGGCAGAATCTCGGGCCCGTCTCCGACGCAGCCTCCTCCGTGGCCATGGCCGACCGCAAGCAGGCGGCCAGCGCGCCGCCGTCGGAGCTGATTGCGCTGCGCCTAAAGGTCGCCCCGCTGCGCGGCATCTTCTGCATCCGCGACTTTGAGGCGGCGGCGGAAAAGGTGCTGAAGCCGGAGGCGTTTTCCTGTATGTCGACGACGTGTCCGTGTCTCTCTCGGTCCGCCAGCCAGCCACTAACCACCAGTCTACCGCACCGGCGCCGACGACGAGGCGACGTTTGCGCGCAACCGGGCGTCGTGGCAGCAGGTGCGGTTCCGGCCGCGGATCCTGCGGCCGCTGGGGGCGGCGCCGGTGGACCTGGCGACGACGCTGCTGGGCAACCGGTTCGCGGCGCCCTTTTTCATCTGCCCGGCGGGCGGCGGCAAGCTGGCCAACCCGGAGGGCGAGGTGGTGCTGACGCGGGCGGCGGCGCGGCACGGCATCCTGCAGTGGGTGTGCAACGCGGCCGGGTGCACGCTGACGGAGATGGCCGACGCCAAGGCGCCGCAGCAGGTGCTCTACTGGCAGATCTACGTCATGAAGGACATGCGCATCACCGAGGACGAGATCCGCACCGCCCTCGCCCGCGGCTACCGCGGCTTCGCCCTGACCGTCGACGCCGTCGTCGCCGGCAACCGCGAGCGCGACAAGCGGGCGAGCGCCGCGGCGGCGGCGGCGGCAGGGACAGGTGGCGACGACGACGACGCAGACGGCGGCATCTCCGCTATACGGCCGTAGGTTCCCCCCTCTGACCCTCTTTCCTGTCTTCCGAGAACGGCCCCCCTGACAGACAGCCCCGTCCACGCCGACTTTGACTGGGCCAAGGCCGTGCAGTGGATCCGGACGCTGACGGACCTGCCGGTGGCCATCAAGGGCATCCAGACGTGGGAGGACGCGGCCATGTGCCTGCAGTTCCCCGACGTGCATCCCTGGCTGTCGAACCACGGCGGCCGCCAGCTCGAGGGCGCGCCGACGGCCCTGGACACGCTGCTCGAGATCCGGCAGCACTGCCCGCAGGTGCTGGCGCAGCGCGAGGTCATTGTCGACGGCGGCGTCACGCGCGGCACCGACATTGTCAAGGCGCTCTGCCTCGGCGCCCGCGCCGTCGGCCTGGGCCGCCCGTTCCTCTACGCCCTGGCCCTCGGCGACCGCGGCGTCGCCAAGGCCATCCGCATCCTCACCCAGGAGGTCACCACCACCATGGCCCTGCTGGGCGTCACGCGCGTCGCCGACCTGGGGCCGCAGTACGTAGCAGAGGTGCCGATGGCGCGGTTGTGATGTGTCTTGCTTTGAATTGGAATTATCCGTTGAAAATTTTGTTTGAAAAGTAAATTTAAAAAAAAAACATTTTTCAAAAAAAAAAAAAAAAACGTACAGCAGCGGGTATTCGCTGGTCGTCACCGACCCAACTACTAATCCGCCGATTACTGGTTTAACTAGGGGAGAGCGGACGGGATCCCGTGCTTTCCAGTATCTATGGCCGTACGTGAAAGAATCTCTTGTTTTACAGACTATATACCGCTTCACTATACAACACACTAAGCCGACGCCGAAACCAAGCCGGCCGCCTGGTGAGCCGCAGCCTCGGCCTGCTTCTTGGCCTTGGCCTCCTCCTGCTTCTTGCGGTTGTGCCTGGCTGTTAGAAAAACTCATCTCGAAGCTCCTCGGAGCGACGGTGGACGTACCCAAACTGGCGCTCGGTGTGCTGCAAGAAGTAGTCCTTGACCTTGACGGGCGGGTACTTCTTCAGGGGCCCCTGCATGATGCACTCCTTGCGGCCGGTGTTGAAGTAGGCGATGGAGTAGCGGTCGGGGCTGTGGCCGACGTCCTTGGCGCGGACGCGGTGGAAGTTGGCCTTGAGGCGGTCGTCGGACCAGGCCACTGCGCGGTCAGCGAGAGAGGAGAGAGAGGAGAGAAGCGAGATAGAGGAGAGAGGAAAACGCACTCAGCATGTCGCCAATGTTGACCACAATGGGCCCCGTCTTGGCGGGGACGGGGAAAAAGGTGTCGCCGGCGGCAAACTCGGTGTGGCTCTCGCGCCCCGGGCACACCTCGAGGCCGTCCTCGCCGTCGCGCTGGAAGAGCAGCGTCAGGCCGCCAATGTCGGTGTGCGAGCCCGCGCGCCAGGTGCCCTGCGCGTTGTCCGCGGCAAAGTAGTGCAGCATGCGCAGCTGCGTCAGGCAGTCGGGCTGCGACGCGTCCATGGCCTCGCGGAAGTAGTTCTCGCCCAGGCCGAGCGCGATGGAGAAGCACGTCACTGGGGTCCGTTAGCATGCGCTCGCCGCCCACGCTGGACGGCTCCCACATACACACTTGGTGCGAGACCTTGTCGCACTTGGCCATAAAGTCCTCCGTGTACGCGCGGAAGTTGGGCACGTGCTCGTCGCTCGGCCAGTTGGAGCCGCGCTGCAGCCACAGCGACTCCTTCTGGTCGAACTGGTTGGTCGACGGCCGGATTTGGGACTGGGGGTCAGCGGTTTCAGCGGCGTTCAAGGCAAGTCCGCTCTCCCGAAACACACCTTGTTCTCGTAGCCGTTGTTGGTGCTGACGTCGTGCGGCGTCAGCATCTTGACCTCCTCCGGCAGGTCAAAGTAGGCCTTGGAGATGGCAAACTGCCGCTCAATCTCCTCCACCGTGATGCCGTGGTCGACGAGCGTGAAGAAGCCGCTGTGCTCCGCCGCGTCCATCAGCTGCTTCATGATCTCATCGCGGCGGTTGTCGTAGTCTGCCCGTTAGACATGCCTGCTTCTGCTTGCCGGCGAGGCGACCTACCCTTGAGCGAGATCTCGGGAACGAGAACCTTTTTTTCGTCTGCCATGGTGATCCTGTCTGGTGCCTGTGATGTCTGGTGCCTGTGATGCCCGTCTGTACTTGTGATGCCTGTCTGGTGCCTGTCTGCTGACAAAAGCCAGCCTCGACCTGTGGATATCATCCCGCCGTATTTATCATTTGCAGCCGCCTCGTCCTCCGACGTTATCGGCCTCTAGACTGCGTACACTGCCTCTGCCACGCCGCCGGTTCGCCCGCGGCGCCGCCGTGGCCTCGATCCGGAGCTAAATTGGGGCTGCGGGCCGCGGACCCTCGACGCGATAGCGAGGCCCTCCAGCAGAGATAACGAGACGCTTACAACTACCCGGCTTCCGCAGCTGCGGATCGCTCGCTCGCTCGCTCGCTCGTCCCTACGTCTGCGTCTCCTCCCCCACGACCTCGACGCGGACGCTGGCCAGCCATGACCCGACGGAAAGTGGCCCCGGAGAACCGCCAGCGCGGCGTGCGGGCCTGTCGCCCGTGCAAGCTGTCCAAGCGGCGCTGCGACTCGGCCCAGCCCTGCGGATCCTGCGTGCGGCGGAAGTGCCCCCTGGCCTGCGGCTACGACCCGGCCAGCCGCCAGGGGCCGCCTGTGCGGCCTGTCAGCAGCCACCCGCCCCGCGAGCCGGCCTCGGACGCGGCCACGGCGGAAACATCAGCCACAGCAGCCACAGCAGCCACAGCAGCCACGGTGGTCACAGCCGCTGCCGCGACCGTGGCCACGGCGACGTCCCCGGCGGTGTCGGCGCCCGGCACCGACGGGGGCGTCCTGCGCGAGCCGGTGGCGTCGCCGACGGCGCGCATGATGCGCAACGCCAAGGGCGAAAAGTGTAGGTGCGGATGGGGCTGCTGGCCGCGAGCTCCGACACGAGGCTGACCTGCTGACCCGACGGACAGTCCTGTTCGGCGACCTCGCCGGCGTGTCGTTTCTGCAGTTTGTGCGGACGGTGGTGCTGCGGCACCTGGGCGACTGCCCCTTCACCGACGACAAGCGCCAGGATGTCATCCTCGAGGTGGACATGCCCGACAACTGGCAGCCGCTGCCGGCCGTCCCGAGCCTCGGCCGCAGCAAGACGCTGGTCGACAACTTTTTTGTGGCGGTATGTTGTCCTCCTGCCTGTCTCTCTGTCTGTCTGTCGGTTCCTGACCCCAGACCGCCGGCGTGCTCGACGTCTACCCCAAGGACGAGACGCTGCGCCTCGTGCAGAACCTCGGCAGCCTGGGTGACCTCAAGACCAGCATCGGCTGCCTGGTCCTGGCCATCGGCGCCCAGTGCATCGTGCACAACACGGACGTGACCGCCGCCGAGCGCACGCGCTTCTTCCGGCTGGGCCAGCAGCTGGCCTTCCGCGGCCTGCTCGAGGACATCAGCGTCGACGTCGTCTACGCCTTCTTGCTCATGAGCTTCTACCTGCTCGGCGCCTGCCGCCGCAACACCGCCTTCCTCTACATCGGCGTCGCCGCCCGCTGCGCCCACGCCCTCGGCCTGCACGCCCCGGAGCACTTTGAGCCGCACCTCGCCCCCGACGAGCTGCGCCAGCGCTACCGCGCCTGGGCCTCGCTGCGCGTCATCGACCTCATCGTTGCCTCCGTCCTGTGCCGGCCCGCCGCCTCGCTGGCCGGCTCGGACGGGGCCGGCGGCGGGCGTCTGGGTCACGTGACCGACCACGGCCACCACGGCCACCACCACCACCACCACCACCACCACCTCGCCGTCCACGCCAGCGCCCAGCTCTGCGCCGTCCTCGAGGACGTCGTGCGCCACATGGACCGCCGCAAGAGCATGGCCCCCGCCGACGCCGACGCCTTCCTCGCCCGCCTGCACGACTGGAGCGAGTCGCTGCCGCCCGTCCTCCGCCGCGTCTCCGCCGCCCAGGCGCCCCTGTCGCCGGCGGCCCACGCCGTCGCCGTCGGCAACCTCAGCATCTCCTGCCAGTACTACTTTGCCGTCATCCTCGTCACCCGCCCCGCCCTGCTGTCCGCCTTTCTCGCCCGCCTCGAGAACAGCAGCGGCGGCGCCGCCCACCTGGCGGCGCCGTCCACCGAAGCCGCTGCCGACCACCGCCGCTTCGCCGACGCCCAGCAGACCCGCGACACCGCCCGCCTGGCCTGGGTCTGTGTCGATGCCGCCGTGCTCATGGCCGACGTCTGCCGCGACGCCATGGCGGCCGGCATCATCCTCGACAACATGTGCATGATGAAGTAGGCCGTCCCCTCCATCCCCATCCGCTATTTGTCCGCATCTACTAATCCTCCAGAGCCTGGCTCTTTTCCGCCGCCCTCACGCTCGGCCTGGCCCGCTTCGTCCACTTTGACCAGCCGCGCCCGCGCCTCGACCGCGCCTTTGCCTCCACCATCCGCGCCCTCGAGCGCCTCGCCGTCCCCAGCGGCTGCCCCCAGGCCACGCACTACGTCGCCGTCCTCAAGAACCTGGCCGCCGCCATCGCCGCCTACCACCAGCACATGGCCGGCCTCCTCCCCTCCCGCGGCGGCGACGCCCGGCCCTCCGTCCGCCAGCTGCTCGTCATTGACGTGGCCGAGTCGGGCGGGACCAGCGGCCTCGACGCCGCCGCCGGTCCCGGCTACGAGGACGGTCCTGGGGCAGCACAGACGGCGCCAGCAGAGGTGGCGCCAGCGGCTGCACCTCTGCCGCCGCCTCCGCCGCCGGCGCCGCCACCGCAGCCGCCGCACAGCGACGCTCTCGGCGGCTTCGACCACATCAGCAGCTGGCTCTCCGGCCCGACGTGCGACGCGTCGACGACGGTCCGCGGCTGCGTCGACGACGACGGCGACGACGGCGGCGACCACGACGACCAAGACATGCTGAGGATGCAGCAGCAGCTCCCCCTGCTGGACGAGACGCTCTTTCTGGAGAACTTTGCCATTGTATTCGACGACCTCTAGTTTGTCTGTATTGGCGTACTATTTACGATCCCCCCCCTCCCTATATGCGCGCTTTCACCGTCATGCCTGTGCAGGTCAGCCAGGCGGGATCTCCGCGTCACGCCGACGGCACTGCGGCTTACCTACAGACGACTTCCGGGCCAAGCAGGACGCGATGAACTGGAGCAGCACGTCGATCTGGGACGTGTCGGCGGTGCCGATGGACAGGACGCTGCTGCAGACGGAGTCAGTGTTTTGTGCTCGCTCTGTGCGTCTGCCGGCTGCCAGTTACCTCAGGTGGTTGTGCCGGTCGAGGACGTGGAAGATGGGCAGCGTGCCCGCCGGCTGGCTGCGGCGCCGGTAGGCGTTGAAAAAGGCCATGTTGGCGTCGATGGTCTCTTTTCTGTACGGCATACTGGTCAGTCCTGCTGGGATGGGTGCGGGTGGATGCGAGACGATAGGATCAATACATACACCTCCCACTTGACCGTGCCGATGAAGACGGGCACTTTGTCCGTGTCCCTGTGAGGTGTCAGCTGTGGGCGGTGGACGGAGCTTACGTCGGGTCGGACCACGTATACTTACAACAAGGGCGAGTCGTCGGGCAGGCGCTCAAAGAGGCCGAGGGCAGACTTGGGCTATGCACGTCAGCGGGCGGCGAGAAGAGATGAAAAGAAGGGGAGGAAGGGGGGGACTCACGCCCCAGACGTCCTCCGCATCGGAGCCGTAGTACTGCCCGATGATCTTCCTGCGCAGCGGCTTGTTGCGGTCATACCAGAAGGGCACGCTGAGGTAGATGACGCCGGCGACGGGCGGGAAGAGGGCGGCGGACGACGGCACCCCCGCGGCCCGGCTGGGGTCGCCGGCGGCGTAGAGGTTGGCGGCGATGTGGGCGCCGCCCGAGGAGTGGCCAAAGAGGAAGACCTGGTCGGGGGCGCCGCCGCCGAACCGGGGCTCGGCAATGTTTCGGTAGACCCACTCGCGGGCCAGCTGCATGTCGTCGGCGCCGCCGGGGTACCGCACGTGGGGGACCATCTGGTGGTTCACGAGGACGGCCACCATGCCGTGCTGGGCAAAGCAGATGCCGATGTTGGCCCAGCACTTGTCGCTCCAGGCCTTGTCGCCCGAGAAGAAGCCGCCGCCGTGCACGAAGACGACCACCGGCTTCTTGCCGCCGTCCGCGGCGCTCGCGGCGCTCGGCGTGCTCGTGTCATAGTACACGTCGAGCCGGTTCCGCTCCGCCGGCCCGTAGCGCTCGTCGCGGACGCGGACCACGGACGGCGAGGGCTCGGGGTACAGCGGCTCGAACAGCTGCCGCCACACCTCCTCGTCGCCGAGATCGAACTTGCAGGTGTCCTGCCGGATCTTTGCGTATAGGGCGTCCATGGTTGTGCTAGCTGGAAGCGGATCGGACACCGGACACCGGCCACCGGCGCCTGCTTCTCTCTGCTCGAGCTGGCCTTTAAGGCATTCATCAGCATGCTCCGCAGTGGGTGCCGCCCGGACCGCCCTGCGGAATGGCCCTACGGCGCGGCTGCGGAGTCGTCTTATCAGAGGTGACCGCGGACCGCAGCCCCAAACAAAGCTCTCGCCTCGGTGGGCCACCCCCGGTCTACGGAGCTCGTGCGGAGCCCCTGCCCCGGAAAAGCTATCAACGGTTGAATGGCGGATTTGCATTTGTTGATTTTGCCTCCCGTTCCAGTCTGTCTTTCGGAGCATGTCCCCTTCCACGGGAGGCCGTCTTCGGAAATTCCGACCCACTTTCGAGTCTGGACTGTCTTTGTCTAAGCCAACTTGTAGACCAGCCAGCCTCAGCTGCCCGGCGGAAGCATGCACCCCGGTCGAGTTGATAAGTGAATCTGCCCTCTCCATGTACTCCGTAGAACCTTGACAGATATACCACACGCGATACGCCGCTACCCGACGCAGGGGTGCAATAGCCGACGGCGCTGTTGTCCGTCGGGAGTCCCAGATAAAGAAATCAAACCAAACAAACCATCCAGGCCCAGCCAGAACCCAGCCCAGCCCCCGGCCCGCAACGCCGTCCCCTGCTGCCCTGCTGCCCTGCTGCCCTGCCCTCCTAGTTTACAGGATCCGAGTCCATCATCGCCGACGTGCCCAGGTCGCCCGCGCGCGGCTCGAGAAAGTCGTCCCACTGCGACAGGTCGAGCCGGTCCCAGTTGAACTGGATCTCGTCCTCCCGGTGGTCCGCCGGCGGCCAGAGCTCGGGCGCAGCCGTGCTGCCAAAGCTCTGCAGCGGCGACGGCCAGTCCATGCCTCCGGGCGGCGGCGGCGGCGGCGGTGGTGGCGGCGGCGGTGGCGCCGCCGCCGCCGCTGCTGCTGCTGCTGCTGCTGCTGCTGCTGTTGCCGCTGCCACCGCCGCCGCCGCTGTCTGCTCTTGCGGCGGCTGCTCTGGCTCCGGGCCTGGCACGCTCGGGTCCGGCATAGACGTCGCCGGGGGTTCCTCCGCCGAGGAGCCGATCGGCGCAGGTGCGCCGACGTAGCCGTGGCTGTGGAGCCGGTCGACGTAGCGGGTCTTGTCGGCGCGGCGCTGCAGGCCCTGGCGCTGCTTCTTGATGGCGGCGCGCAGCAGGCGGAGGATCTCGAGGTAGTGGGCCGCCTGGGGGCTCTGGACGGCGAGCCACTCGAGGCTGTGGCAGGCGCCCACAAAGGCGACCTCGACCTCGTGGTCGATCACCTGCTGGTGCATGAAGCTGCGCAGGCCGAGGATGAGGCCGGCCACAAAGAGGAAGGCCCTGGGGGTTAGGGGGGCGCTGAAGAACTCAAAAGAGAAAGAGAAAGACGCTGCACTTACTTCAGTATGCACATGTTGCCGAGAAACTGGCCGGCCTCGTGGCCGTCGACGCACGTCTGCACCAGGCCGATGGCGGCGTCGACGCAGGCGTGGGCCATCTGGGCCCAGGCCGGGCGGATGCGGGCGGGGGCGCGCTGGGTCAGGACGCGGATGAGGACGGGGCGCGTGACCAGCGTGATGGCAAAGTAGTA
Organism: Ophiostoma fasciatum; assembly: GCA_019925495.1. Classification (NCBI taxonomy): domain Eukaryota; kingdom Fungi; phylum Ascomycota; class Sordariomycetes; order Ophiostomatales; family Ophiostomataceae; genus Ophiostoma; species Ophiostoma fasciatum. The sequence goes on from JADHKM010000001.1 coordinate 136,808, forward strand.
GAGGCAGGACACGTGGATGTGGCCGATGGTGTTGAGCCGGTCCGCGGCCGCGAGCTGCTCGCCGTAGGCGTCCTTCCAGGCCTCGATGGCGTCCAGGTACTGCTCCACGAGGGCGCTGGGCACGGCGCGCCGGCCGTAGAGGTGGTCGACAATGTCGTTGCAGATGCCGAGGATGCTGTAGGACGCCATGAGCACGCCCAGGTCGTCGTCGGCGGGGGCGGCGGGGGCGGTCGGGGCGGCCGGGGCGGCCGGGTCGTTTCCGGGGCCAGGACCGGGCCCCGAGCCCGGACCAGAGTCTGCGCCCCCGCCCGGTGCGGGATCGGCGCTGGGGCCCGGGCTGGGGGCCGGGCTGGGGATGATGCGGCGGTCGCGGTCGAGGGCGGCGCGCAGGCCGGCGGTGGCGGCGGGGCGGCCGAGGATGGCGGCGACGGCCATGTCGAGGTTGCAGAGGCTGAGCCAGATGCGCAGGCGCAGGCGGAAGCGCGGCAGGGTCATGTTGCCGTAGGCGTCGGGGCTGTGCATGCCGAGGACGACGGCGGCGCGCGCGGCCACGCCAATGTACATGAAGGCGGCGTTGCGGCGGCAGTGGCCCAGCATGTAAAAGGCCATGAGCAGGAAGGCGCGCACCATGTCGGCGCTGGGGTCCTCGAGCGCCGCCTCCGAGGCCACGGCCAGGTGCTGCGCGTGCCGGAAAAAGGGCACGCCTACGTCGGCTGCGCTCGCCGGCGACGCGCACTGCGCGCCCACGGCCACGACCAGGTACGCCGTCGCCTGCTTGTAGGGGTTGCGGAAGCGCACGTCCGCCGCGTGCGCCCCGGCCAGCAGGCTCTCGACCTCGGACGGCGCAAACAGGTCCATGAAGCCGTCCATCTGGTGGGTCGCGCGGTTCGTCAGTCTGTCCGTCCGTCCGTCCGTCCGTCTGTCTCTTCAAAGCCGTCTGGGAGGGGGGTCACGCACAGCTGCAATGCATATCCGCGCATAGGCCAGCATCTGCTCGACGTCGAGGGTCACGGCCGGCGGCACCGAGGCGGCGGGCGACGGGGCGGCGCCGGCGGCGGCGCCGGCCATGGCCTCGGGCGAGGCCGAAGCGGTGGGCTCGGGGGGCGGCGAGGCGGTCTCGAGCATGGTCTGGATCTGGCGGTTGTGGGAGAAGGACGAGGGCCCGATGCGGGTGGCGACGATCTCGCGGGCCAGCTGCAAGAAGGACAGCGAGGCCGCCTGGCCGATAAAGACCTGCTCGCCGCGCCGGTTGAAGAGCAGCCGCGGCCGCGGCTGGGGCTGCAGCTCGCCGGTGATGTGGCTCTCGGCGACCGACGACCGCGACTGCGACGGCGACGGCGACGCCGGCCGCGCGCCCGGCAGCCCGAGAGCGAGCCCGAGGCTGCCGCCGTGGACGAGGCCGTGGCTGCCGATACCGCTGCCGCTGCCGCTGCCACCCGCCTTGGCCGCGCCCGGCTCGCCCGCGCCGGCAAACGAGCACACGGCCCCCAGACCGCGGCGCACGCACTGCCCGCACGGCTGCGTGGCGCTGCACTTTTTCTTGTGCATGCGGCACTGGATGCAGGCGACGGCCGCGCGCCGCCGCGCGCTCTCCGGCACCTTGGAGCGGCCCATGGGACGTCAGGGGCGTGGGTGGTGAGAAGATGCAGGCTGTGGTGATTGTCGTGGAGGCGCCGCAGACCGGACGTCTCGGTTTCGTGTCCTTGTGATAGATAAGGAGCGAGAGAGATAGATACGGACGGGTGGGCGCCGCCGCCGATCTAAGCCCGGCCTAACCGGCTTTGGTGCTGTCGGCCGTTCCCAGCGCCACGGCTGCAGAATGGCACGCACACGCTAAGCCCGGCCGACCGGCGCTCGAGGCTGGGCGCAGGCACGCGGCAGAGTCGGGCTGGGCGCAGGCACACAGCAGCGTCGGGCTGGGCGCTGGCACACGGCAGCGTCGGCGCGAGGCGTCTCAGCTTCCCAGCTCAGCGCTCATCGGTGGCTCACATCGGTGCTCACATCGGTGGCTCTAGGACTTCCTCTAGGCAGCTTCGCAGCTATTTGTATGTACTTGTATGCACCCTCTAGCAAACGCCGCAAGAGACACCTCTGCCCTCAGTCGTTGAAGCCGTCCCAGCTGCCGTCCGGCGACCCGTCCTCGGAGCCGTCCTCGTCCGCGTCCGCCAGCGCTTCCAGGCCGCCGCTGCTCGGGCCCGTCTCCGCCTTGGCCTCCTCGGCGTCCTTTCCGGCGGCGCCGTCGCCGCGCTCCGCCGCCGCGACCCACGGCAGCCGCTCGTCCGCCAGGGCCTCGGCCGCCCGCTTGCGCACCGCCGGCGCCGTCGTCTTGGCCGCCAGCGTCTCGACCAGCGCGTGGATGCGGCGCGCCAGAGATGGCGGTGCTGGCGCCGGCTCGCCGTCGTCGTCGTCGGCGCCGCCGCCGCCGCCGCCGCCGCCGCCGCCGCCCCCGCTCGCCGCCTCCGGGCCCAGCAGCAGCGCCCGCTCGGCCTCGTCCACCCAGATGTCCACGGCGTGCAGCGTCAGCCCCACGGGCACGTGCAGCGTGGGCGGCTCCGTGCGCGACTTTTTCCGCGGGCGGTCGCCGTTATCGCCCTTCTTCTCGCCGCCGGCAGCGCCCTTGCCGTCGCCCTCGCCGTCGCCCTCGCCGTCCTCGTTGATGCTGCTGCCCGGCGGCAGCGGCGCCTCGGCCGTGGGGTTGAACGGCCAGTCGGCCAGCACGGCCAGGCCCAGCTCGGCCGCCGCCGCCGCCTTGGCCGGGTCCGGCTCGCCGTCCTTCTTCATCCACACCAGCTGCGCGCCCAGCACGCGCCGCACGAGCAGCAAGAACTTGTCCATGCGCAGCACGTCGATGCCCGTCGTCCACTGCCGCGCCATGGTGGCCCAGAAGCCGCGCAGCCACACGGCCACCGCCGCGTCCGGCAGCTGCACCGCGCGCGGCAGCCCCGCCAGCTCGTCGCACAGCCGCTGCTGCGCCGGCGCCCGGTCCGCCATCCACAGCGCGTAGAACAGCCCCGCCCACAGCTTCTGCGCGTCGTCAAACGTCAGCGGCGCCGTCGCCGCCGCGCCGCTGCCGGCCGCATACTTGGCCGCGAGAAAGGCCTTGAGGCTGTCGAGCGCCTGCGTGCGGATCTTGCGGTCTGCCGTGGAGTCAGCATGTCTGGTCGTCAAGTGGCCGTCAAGTGACCGTCAAGTGGCCGTCAAGTGGCCGTCCATCTTCTCGCCATGGCACTGAGCACCCACCGCTGGAAGCCAGGTTCTTGATGAACGGCATGGACGGCGCTGGAGACGCCATGTCGGTCTGCCACGAGGGAAGCGAGTGCGCGGAGAGCGAGTCGGGTGGCGCGGTCGTGGGTGGTCGGTCGGCTGTCGGCTCGCTCGCTCGCTCGTTATCTCGACGTCGGCACAGAAAAAAACCGTTCGCCCGATGCCCGCATAGTGGAATGCGATGCAACTATCGGGGTGTGCCGCTGGCGCCTCACGTGCAAGGCTAGCGCTGGCCGACAACGGACGACAACAACACAGGCCGGCCTCCTGTTTAAGCATTAATATATTTGCCCAAATCTAGTACCTACGGAGTAGAAATACGCGCCGTCGATCCTGTCTATTTCCCTGTCCAGCCGTAGCTCTATTGCCCTCAGGTCCATCCGGCCATCGCTGGCCTCGTTTTTTTGTCTGTTCCTCCGAGTTCTGTGTCGCCTCGTCGCTGAAGATTGCTCGCAGATTACCCGCAGCGCTTTGGTTTCGAGTTGCCCTTGTCCTCTGCCCGTGTTAGTCTCTATGGGAGCCATGAGGAGCAACGGCTGACTGACTCTCGGCCTCGTCCTTTGAGATCTCATAACCAGATCGCGCCGCGTCCGAGACCAGCAGGAAAGGGAAGCTTCCGGGGGTGTAGGCCATGGCGGGAGCTTGAATGGCAGTGAGGTGGGTGACTGAGAGGGGAAGCCTTTATGAGCCTGGGCACGTCTGTGGTGAGGAGTGTGTCTGTCTGTATGCGTCTGCCGTATGGTTGCTGCTTTGCTGCTGGACGGAGGACAAGACCCCAATATATACTGCTCCCTCGTCCACCGCCGCTTCCTTCAATGACCATCATTCAATATACCCAGTTTCCACGTTGCTACCCCGTATTCCGCTTCTATTCCTGTCCCTGCCCCCTCTCGGGAATGGAAGTCTTCCAGAAGAGGTGGAACTGCGGAGAGACGACCCAATCGTGGAGCAGAGGCGGCGTCTTCTGACCGGCGTGGCAATTTGCTGGAGAAAGGAGGGCGCTGTCTTTGCGATGAGAACTGACAGCTGGCCAGCTTGTGGCGCCTTCTTGAAACGGAGAGGCAAGCCCGATAGCCGTTTCAGGCTGGCCTCATTTCGGCGTGCCCGCGACCGTTGCTTTCCGGGGATCTGTCACATTTCTCAGCTGAAGACCGACGATGCGCTCCTGCGGACTACGGGCCGCCGAGCTGCTGTTTCTGCTGTCCGGCAGCCTCTGGAACGCTCTGCTCTGGTGCCGGGCCTCTACGAGGAGCAGACAGAAAGGCTACATGTGAACTGCAGCTGTGTTCATCAGCATGGCCCAGAGTCTTGCTTGCATCTCCTGCATTATAAGAGTGACTCGTCACCTGTCATCTGTCATCTGTCAAAAAGGGAAGTGTTCCAGCGACCTTCTGGACAGCAACGCCGCAGCCCTTCGCCACGGCCCCTTTTATAGAGCCTGGACCACGTTGTGAGATAGCATCCCGTGGCTTGATGATCCCAGCGGTCCATATTTCCTGCAAAGAAGAATCTAGCGCCATGTGGAAGTTTATGAAGCATACTTGTGGCTGAATGGATGCAGCGTCCCATTGATCAGCCGGAAAAAAAAAGTATAACGAAAAAAAAAGAAAAAAAAAAGAAAGCAATGGCTGCAGAAGACATCTTCCAGGCCATGTCGCATCTGGCGGCCGGCATCTGGACCGCATCCCGTCCCGTCTCGCACGGGAGCAGCCAGCCGTCTGTCGTATTCCTCTGTGCTCCTGCCTTGTGGAGTGGTGCGGCCAGCCAGCCAGCCACGGCCCGGCAATAAACGGGACGGCTGTCTGTCCATCCATCCACTGTAGGAGCCTGGCGCACAGCGCCCGTTCTCGCTAACAGAGAACCGAGCCGCCCGCCAGCCAGCCCAGCTAGCCTGCGAGCGGGTCGCTATCGCACAACCCGGCGCGCTGTGGAGACGGCGCGCGACTTTTTCGACTTGCCCGGAACCGCGGCCGCGCTCGTCATCGCAGCGCCGTGCCCGGCTCTTCCTTGATCCGAGGAGGGCGAGCGAGCGGGCGAGCGAGCGCAAAAAAGATATCTTGCTGGGGGGCCGGGCCGCCGCCGCCGCCGCCGCCTCGCCGCCTCGCCGCCTCGCCGCCTCGCCGCCTCCGTCGCACTGCCCTGCGCCGCCCCTCCCCCGCCCTCTGCGAGATGAGCGACGCTGCCGACGCTGCCGGCGCTGCCGACGACGACCGCCGCGGCCGCCGGCGCCCCAGCGGCGGCGAGCCCCGGAACGACCCAGACGACAAGACGAGGGACGAGGAGACCGGCTCCTCCAGCTCGACGGAGGCCAGACACCCGGCCGCCGGCCCGTACACCGCCACGAATACCCCGGACACCACAGCCGCGATGCCCGCCGCCCCCGCCGCGGCTCCCCTGGCCGATGCCGCGGCCACTCCCAACGACAGCGACGGCGACGCGCCGGCGCGCTGGACGGTCGTGGACAAGCTCGCCTTCCTTCTCTCGTGGACGCCGCGCACGTGTCGCTACGACCCCGAGAACCCGCCCCAGTTCACCATGGGCCTGAACGTGCTGTTTGCGTTTGTGGGTGCCTCTCCCGCTGCCCTCTATTGTTTGCACGGCATGCGTCCGCCCACGTCGTCCGGCTGCTGACCCGGTCCCAGGCTACGACGGCCACCGTGGCCAACCTCTACTGTGCGTTTGCTTCCCCCCGCTGGCCCCCCCCGCTGGCCGTCTGGCCGTCGCTGACCGGCAGACAACCAGCCCGTCCTCTACCAGATGGCCGCCACGTTTGGCGTGTCGTACGAGGAGTCGTCGCGCATCGCCACGCTCATGCAGGCCGGCTACGCGAGCGGCATCGTGCTGCTGGTGCCCGTGGGCGACATCCTGCCGCGGCGGCCGTACATCCTGGCGCTCGTGGCCGGCACGGCGCTCATCTGGATCGGGCTGTGCGTGACGCGCTCGTTTGCCGCCTTTGAGGCGCTGTCCTTTGTGTGCGGCTTCACCACGGTCACGCCGCAGCTGATGCTGCCGCTGGTGGGCGAGCTGGCGCCGCCGAACCGCCGCGCCACGGCGCTGTCCATTGTCGTGTCCGGCCTGTCGCTCGGCATGATGGTGGCGCGCGTGCTGTCGGGCGTCGTGGCCAACTTCACGTCGTGGCGCAACATCTACTGGTTCAGCTTCGGCGCGCAGGGCGCCGTCTTCTTTGCGCTCTACTTTTTCATGCCCGACTACCGCAACAAGAAGAAGACGGGCGAGGACAGCAGCGGCGACGACCACGACGCGCTGCTCGACGGCACCGGCACCGGCCGCGCGCACGGCCGCAAGCGCACGCTCGTCTTCTGGCGGCCGCTGCGCTACGCGCGCATGCTGTACGGCGGCATCCTCGTGCTCGTGGTGCGCCACCCGACGCTGCTGCAGGCGTGCCTCATCGTCTTCTGCACGAGCGCCGTCTTCACCAGCTACTGGACCACGCTGTCCTTCCTGCTGGCCTCGCCGCCCTACGAGTACCCCGCGTACGCCATCGGCCTCTTTGGCCTCATCGGCTTCGTCATCATCTGCCTCGGCCCCGTCTACAGCCGCTTCGTGCTCGAGCACGTCGTGCCCCTCGCCAGCGTCGTGCTCGGCCTGGGCATCGAGATGGCCGGCGTCGGCATCGGCGTCGGCGTCGGCACCTTTTCCGTCGCCGGCCCCGTCGTCCAGGCCATCCTCGTCGACTTTGGCAACCAGATCAACAACATTGCCCTGCGCACCGCCATCTTCGGCCTCGCCCCCCGCGCCCACAACCGCGTCAACGCCGCCTACATGATCGCCTCCTTCACCGGCCAGCTGACCGGCACCTCCGCCGGCAACCGCCTCTACGCCATGGGCGGCTGGCGCTACAGCGGAGGCCTGAGCCGTAAGCCCTGTCTTTTTTCCCTTGTGGGTTTGTTCCGCCCGTGTTGCTAACGGACCGCCCGCAGTTGGCTTCCTGGGCTTTGCCCTCCTCGTCTGCCTGTCCAGGGGCCCGCGCGAGACCGGATGGGTCGGCTGGCACGGCGGGTGGGCCATCCGACGGGACAAGGCGCCGAGGCCGGGCCCCGCCGCCCCGGCCGCCGCCGCGGCCGCCGCCGAGCAAGGGGTGCTGGCACCAGACAGCGCCGCCGACGGCCGCCGCGACATAGAGGCCGCCGCTCCGTCCGAGAAGGCCTGAGGGCGGCGTGCTTTGCCTTGTATATACAGTATAGACCGTACATATTATTTGAGCCAGCGTCTGCGCGCCCGTGGCACGGGCATGTAACGACACAACGGTTTCCGTTCGTATAGGACGAGCACCTGTCCGCCTGGCAGCCACGGGCAGCGCCGAGGTCAATGCAAGTAACCGAGTATGCCACTAAGCGTTGCATCGTCTCGTTGCTTGTACGTGGTTTATATGCTTACTCCATAGACCTGCAGCCAGGCCCTCTCTGGGGACGGAATATTTCGCTGGCCGTGTGTTTTTCCGGCCGGTGCATCTGCCGTCCGGCAACGCAAGAGCAGAGCTGCAGGCTCGTTTCCCAGAAGACGGCAAGATTGGCCACGTGACGAACAAGTCGAGCGTCCTCGAGCTTACGGAGGAATACGACTAAACGTACGGTCGTGTCCAGCGTGTCGTTTCATTGGTGGAATGATCGGTTCCCCCCATCCCTCCCCCAGGGGGCACCCAGCTTTGGAGATGGCATGCCTGGGGAGTTGGGGAGAGGGGGGGGCCGGTTGTGCGGAGAGAGGAGAGGAAAAAGGGAGAAACGGCTCTTCCCCAGACTTTGCAACCCCACACGAAAGGGGACATAAACACGGGCCTGCCATTGTGCGCCGGCCTGAGCGATGGTGAGTCAATGCCTGAGCCATGCAGCCAGCCGTAGCACAGCTGGCCGTAGCACAGGCTCCGTAGCACGGGCTGGCAAAGCATCGGTTCTGGTATTGCAAGACTGCAGCACAACAAACAGGCAGAGACGGAGCAGCTCTTCGTGTAGGATACGAGAAGCTGCAGAGGCAGCGCTGCGCGTGGCTGGCGCGCATGTGACCTGTCTGTTGTCCATGTGCCTCGCCGCTGAACAGAACGCTCGCGCGTGCGAGCGCCACGGTGAGAATGCAAGCGCGGCGGCGGACCTGCTGCAGAATGGGGAATGGTGCTGGGCGCCGCCAAGGGCAGGGCGCGGATCTGGTGGTTTTTTCCTGCGATGCTCGGTTAAATTGCCATTGGTGGGATTTCCCGGTCGTCTGGGGGGGCAGAGGGAGGCTGGTCCACCTGGGCCAGCGCCGAACACGTCTGTTTTTGTCTGCTGAGGGCGGGCTATCGTCTCGGGCCTCCGTCCTTTCTAGTCTGCTTAGGCGCAAGCGTAGTCCGTCTGGGGAAGCGAGTCTGGGGCCAACGTCCGCAAAACAGCGTCCGCGTGAGGAGGGAGGGCGGGGGAATAGACCGCCCCTGCCCCTACCGCCCCTATCTATCAAAGGGTCGCAGACAAAGACGCGCGCAGGAGGAGGAGGAACACGCCAGCCCGCATTGTGTGGTCCCCGGCCAGAGACGCCGCCGACAGGCGGACAGACAGGCTCGGCTCGGAGCTCCATTCCCAAAGCAGCCTGCCATGGCTGCTGTCTGTCATCCGATGGCAGCGGGCGACGTCGTGCGAGAGGGACGCCTGTGAGTGGCGGGACACGAATGCCGGCCTGCCACCGGCCAGCCACCGGCCTCCCACTGGCCTGCCACTGGCCTGCCACTGGCCTGCCACATGCCGACACGACAAAATGACCACGCTGGGACGGGAGCTAGCTCGGATGGGCAGCATGACTGGGGTGGGGTGTGGGCTCTGGGGTTGCAACGGTCCGCGCTGGTGCTGGGGGCGCGGAAGCAAGGTCTATTTTTTCCATCGTTCGTACTCCGTATAGTCAGACGGGCCTGGGGGGAGCTCTCCGGAACGGGGTTCTTAAAGACGGCCTCCGTCCTCCGTGCCTCTTCTCTGCCCACCCTCCTCTCCTCGCCCCAACCCCAGCTTCTTCTCGTCGCTTGTGCCGCGGTTCTCGTCGAGTGGCCGTTTGTCTTGGACTTGGACTCTGATCCGCTGATCCGAACTTCTCTTGCACCCTCCATTGGATCCGCCCGTCCAGCCTGCGCAACAGGCAAGCGTCGCCACGATGGTGAGCAAAACGCGCGTGTACAACTGGTATGGCTTGCACCCACCTCCCTTCCCTCCTCCGGTCTCACCATCTGACGGTTTCAGGTACATTTCCATGGTGGCGGCCGGGTGCATGGTGCTCTACGGATACGATGCCTCCGTCTTTAACTCGGTGCAGGGGTCGGAGAACTGGCTCAACTGGTTCGACCTCGACACGGTGCGTTGACGGATTGTCACCGAGCTGCCCGCAGCCGCCCTCGTACTGACGCCCGGCCTGCAGAAAAAAGACTCCTATCTCATCGGCCTGATCAACACGGCCTACACCATCGGGGCCATCGTGGCCGGCTTCTTCCTCGGCGGCCCGACGGCCGACTACTTTGGCCGCCGCGTGGGCATGGGCGTGGGCTGCTTCCTGACCATCATCGCCACCTTTATGCAGACGTTCTCGCCGTACCACAACCTCGGCTGCTTCATCGGCGGCCGCGTCATCATCGGCCTCGGCCAGGGCATGGCTCTGAGTGCGTCCCTGTCGTCTATTGTCTTTGTCTGCTGTCTGTTGCCTCGTCTCCGTCTAACCTCGCAGCCGCCGGCCCCGTCTACATTGGCGAGATGGCGCCGCCCGAGATCCGCGGCCTGATCATGGCGTTCTGGCAGCTGTTCTACTCGGTCGGGTCCTTCATCGCGTACTGGATCAACTACGCGTGCTCGCTGCACCGCAAGACGCTGGGCGAGTGGGACTGGAAGATGGTGGTCATCTTCCAGATGATGGTGCCCATCATCATCATCGCGCAGCTGCCCTTTATGCCGGAGACGCCGCGCTGGCACATCCAGCGCCACGGCGACATCGAGGCGGCGCGCAAGGGCCTGCGGCGCATCCGCGAGACGGAGCAGCAGGTGGAGGAGGAGATCCTGGTGATCCGCGAGGCCATCGAGTACGAGCGCGAGGCCATCTCGCACAACTACTCGGCGCTGTTCCGCGACCCGTCGGTCCGCCGCCGGCTGTACCTGGCCTTTGGCCTCAACGTCGGCCAGCAGCTCACGGGCCAGGGCACGCTCAACTCGTACAGCACGTCCATCTACAAGAAGGTGTGGAAGGACAGCAAGACCATCAACCTCATCAACGCCCTCAACGCCACCTTTGGCATCCTCTTCACCCTCAACGCCACCTGGACCGCCGACCGCTTCGGCCGCCGCTGGCTCTTCATCGTCGGCGCCATCGGCATGGCCGTCTGCATGCTCATCGTGCCCGTCGTCGGCCTCAAGACGCCCAACATTGACGGCGGCACCAAGTCCGAGCCCGTCGGCATCGCCATCGTCTTCTTGCTCTTCCTCTTCATCTTCTTCTACAAGCCCACCTGGGGCGCCACCACCTGGATCTGGACCTCCGAGGTCTTTTCCGTCAACGTCCGCGCCCAGGCCGTCGGCATGTGCTCGCAGATGCAGAACGTCGCCAACACCATCTTCCAGCAGTTCTTTCCCAAGTTCTTGGCCAGTACGTCTTTCGTCTTTTGTCTTCCACATCCTCCAGCCACGCATCCGCTGACAGCCAGACTCCGGCCTCAAGTGCCTCTTCCTCTTCATGTCCATCAACGTCGTGCTCGCCTTCTACGTCTACTTCCTCATCCCCGAGACCAAGCAGGTGCCGCTCGAGGAGATCGACGAGCTGTTTGGCGGCGCCAACCACGCCAGCAAGGGCGCCGAGTTCCTCGGCGTCGCCGGCGAGGCCAAGGCCCGCGAGCCCTCCATCGCCGAGAAGGAGCGCGCCGCCGAGGTGTCGCACGCTTGACGAGCACACGGGGATGGGGCGTTCTCTTTCTTCTTTCTTTATCTTCGCTTTTAATAGTCACCAGTGCTTACGCCGAGGGTCGTTTTTTTCTATCATCCCTGTATGCCGGCGACCAGCCGTTCTCCAGATGCCCAATACTCAGTGCCGTGCCTTGCGCCGTGCCTTGGTGTATTACTCTGTACCTACAGGGTAGTGAAGCCCCCAACTCCTCTCGTCCGGCGCTGAGCCGAACGGCTCGTCACCCCTGCCCTGGCCCACAGGGCAACCCAGCCACCACATGCACGACCCCCGGCCGTTTTGCACACCGGTCTTGCGCCTGTCCGCTTCCTCCCTATCTTGCAGGATGCACCCGCAGGCCGTCTGCAGGCCGTCTGCAGGCCGGCCTGGTTCTCGTTGCCGCCGTAGCTGTGCTTTTCTTTTTTCAATGGGTCCCCGTGGAGCTATGGCCAGCCAGCCAGCCAGGCCAGCTAGCCGCCGCTGCGGCATGCGCCAAGAGGCGCACGTCCCTGGTCGAATGCGACGACGGCTCCGTAGTCAGCGCCGGAAACATCCGGGACATCGACCAGGGCGTTCAAGGCGCGCCCACCACCACGGGCATCCACTCGTGTCTGTCCATCAAACGGGCTGTTGCTCAGAGATAACGAAACGTTGACGAATCCCATGCAGACGGCCAATGAGAAGGGCTCACGATTGTGACAGTGCACCGCTGTCTGGCGAGTGGTTGCAGCCGCCGGCAGAGCCAACGAACGAGGTGCTCCATCGAGGCTGGAACCTCGTATGCATTCCTGTCCAGTCACGCAACGACGACTGCCGACGACGACGATATCCACTGTCCCGCGTCCGGTAGCGGAGTGACGATGAAGACGACGCATTGCGGTGGTGTTGTACGGACGCGTGGTCAGGTGACCACAGGCAAGCCGCGGCACCACGTCCAAGACGATGCGCCACAACTTGCGCCACAATTGTTCTCACTTTGACAACCGACATGCTCACACCCTCAAGTTTGGTGAGCAGCCGACCGTATGCTGCCTCTGAAGAGATTACCGCCCGAAACCAGAGCGCATCCGCCCGCAGGCGTGATGAGCAGGCCTTCGGCTGTCCGTGCTGCTTCCAAGTCGTGCACGCCTGATCGACTCCTGTCCTATCTTACGTCTCGTCAGCAGCCGTGCCTGCTGCTCCGAGCAGCGAAATGGAGAGAGAGAAGCGCGTGGCCCCGGTTTCCTCGTGGTACTGCCGCCGGAGCGTCAGCTCGACACTCCTAGCCTCTGCCCCCCAGTAGTGCCGCGGTACTTTATAGACCCTCGTAGACGCCTCCGGCCCGTCTGGGCGGATCGAGACTGGGTAGTCGTTGATGGTGGTGGTGTAGTTGACGAGGTTTATGTCATCTAGGTGTTCGACCACAACGAGATCGCACTCCCAGTAGCCCGGGCTGAGGAAGCTGCTTTCTGGATTTCGGTAGCGGCAGACGACGGCAAACGACGAGCAGTCCTCGCGCCGGTCGGGCTTGAATAGCAAGCGCGAGGTCGTGCGGTTCCTGGCCATGGCGTAGACCAGGTTGGAGCCGTCTTTGGGCATGGTCAAGAGCTCCTTGTCAAAGGAGGCGAGGCCCAGGCTGGGGTGGCGAAGCGGCAGGGGCCCGGCCATCCATAGAGCCCGCTGCGAGCACAGGTCGGAGCCCTCGGGCGTCAGATGTGGAATGACGGCGTATTTTTGCCGCATAAAACGGGACCGGTCCAGGGGGAACTCGAACAGGCGGTGCGGGTTCGCGCGCACGTAGATGCCGCTGTCCAGCAGGCGGAGAGCGATGGCATAGCTGCGGTTGAACTCGGCGCTGCCTTGCTTGGCCGGCTCCTCGCCCACGTCTGCGTCCGCGTCCGCGGCCACGGCCGCGGCGGGGCGGTCGTGGTGGCCGACGGGCAGCAGCCAGTTCCAGGTGTCGTCGAAGGCCACCAGCGTCACCTTGATCTTGACGTACGGGCCGACGACGGAGATGCTGGTGGAGAACATCTGGAACTCGTTAGGGCAGAGCTGCGCGGCGGCAAAGGCCCGCGGCGACGGCGCCAGCAGGCCCGCGTACTCCTGGCGCAGGTCGGCGGCGGCGGCGGTCCAGGCAAAGAGGGACAGGTCGGCGCCGGCCTTGATGATCTTCCGCTGCAGCCGCGCAAACGCCTTGCGGCCCTCGCCGTAGAGCATGGCCATGTTGACGTCAAAGAGGCCGAGCAGGCTGTAGGCCTCGTCCTCCTCGCGCGTGGCGCGCCGCCCCGCCGCCCACGACATGCGCATGGCCACCGACACGCGGGACAGGGGCGTCTGGCCGCTGAGCACGGCCGCGTCGATGCCCGAGACCCGCGCGACGGCGTCCCGCAGGCTGGCCTTGGTGCCGCGCAGCGTCCACGTCTTGTCGTAGAACTCGACGTGCGGCGGCGCCAGCAGCTCCTGCAGCGTCCAGCAGCGCGTCCACCAGCGGCAGCGGTCAAACGGCGGGCCGCTGTCGTCGCCGTGGCTGTCGCTGCCGCTGTCGCTGTCGCTGCCGCTGCCGCTGCCGCTGCCGGCGCTCTCCCAGTCGGCCAGAAAGGCAAAGCAGACCTTGGCCCGCTGGTACCACTGGAACATGGAGTTGATGGACTCGGTGAGCTCGGCGCTGCTCGACTTGTCGATGCAGCACGTGTCCACCCACACGTACCGCAGCCCGGCGGCCGCCGCCAGCCGGCACGCGTTGTCGATCTTGGCGAAGCGGGTGCTCCTCGGCGACGACGACGCGTTCGCGGGCGTCATCTCGCCAAAGGACACCTCCTCGCCCTCGGCCCCCCACGTGTGCGAGAGCACCGCATACTCCACGGCGCCGGCGTGGGCAAACGTCTCGAGCTGCAAGGTCGTCGTGTTGATGAGCCGCATCGTGGCCGTGACGTAGACCGCCGTCGTATGCCAGAACCCGTGATCCGTGATCAACCAGAGCGAGCAAGACAGGCGTCTCGCGGGGAATGCGGATCGACGCTCGCCTAGCTCCCGGCTGTAGTTTATAGCGGGGGATAGCGGGGGCTTCTCACCACGCCAGCCCTGCCTCGCCCGCACAAGAATGGCCACAGGCAGCAGGACAGGGCCAGCATGCTGCCCTCCCGGTCTGCCTCCTGGCCTGCCTCCTGGCCTGCCTCCTGGCCTGCCTCCTGGCCTGCCCTTCTCTGCCTTACCAATCGTTTGTCAGACTTGGGCGGCACCAAGGCCCGAATCATATGTGCTGATCCGGCAAAGCGCGCGGGCGAGACCTGCTCTAGGCTCGCTACGCAGCGAATAGAAGCCGTGCGGCTTGCAAAGGAGGGGTCGGCATGGCGCAGCATGCATGCGGCGGGCAACGAGTCAGGCGCAAGGTTGACAGGACAGAGCCGCACTTGCCTGGTGTCATGTGCCACAATCCCCACCAAATCGGGCCCAGCCTTTAGGCTCGCGGGCCGCCCTCGCCCCTGTTTTATGCTTACACTGGCAATGTGCATCACTTCCACGTCTGTCCAACAACACAATCGTCCACGACACCGCACGACACCGCACGATACCGCACGACGCTCGCGCTGCGGCCCGCTGCCGAGAGCAGTACCACCCCGTCTTTACGGTCGCCCGGCACATTCGATTCGTGCACTCTGTGGACGGGCCTTCACCATGGCGTTCCTTCTGACCGTGACCTCCTTTCTGTCCTTTCTCGACTCCATCGACAAGGAAATCGACTACATCGAGACGGCCCTTTGCGATGTTGAAACACCGCAGGAGCGCTATGTGCGCCAGTTTACAAAAGACCTTACGTCGACACTCCGGGGGATGAGGTCCAGCCTGCGAGAAACAAACGAGCTGCGCATGATCAGCAGCACGGACAGAGACTCGCTGTGCTTTGAGTTGCCCTACTACCATCATGAGCTCGAGAAGATTTTGCACGTCTTTGGCATCACGCCGTCCGAGCGGTGGCGCTCGTTTGTTAAGCTCGGCCCCCGCCACGAGAATGCGGCGATGATTCGCAGTCTGGTCTCGGAGGCAAAGAAATCCGCAGAGTTGACAATCACGCTGATCGATCGAGTGGCAGACTCTGCCAGAACATCCGTTGCCGATACCAAGGTGTCGCCGTACAGCGAGGGCATTGCCGCGACGGCTTGGCTTGCCGCGGTAGATCCCTCCCCGGCCTACCAACACGCCTTGTGCCGGCTGACAGCCAACACCTGCCGGTGGGTTCTCAGGGCCGACAGGTACCACGGCTGGCGATATATGGACCACAAGCTTCTCTGGATCCGCGGCGATGCGGGCCAGGGAAAAACAATCACGAGCGCCGCCGTCATCAAGGACACAGACTGGCCATCGGAAGGCGTTGCCTGCTTCTATTTCGACGACCGAGACCCCAAAAACAGCACGGCTGCAGCCATGGTGCGGTCTTTGCTTTCCCAGCTGCTGTTCTGGACACCCGATTCCGCCCATCGCTTGCGTCGCCGGTACAGTAACTCGCGACAGAAGATGGGTGATCTCGCACTGAGAGATCTTCTGAAGGAGCTCCGCGGGATTATCCAGAAATCTCAAAAAGTGCATCTGATACTGGACGGTCTTGACGAATGCCACACCCAAGACGACTTGTTTTTTGTCCTGTCAGCCATGACGGCATGGGACATAGGACATCTTCGTATTTTGTTGACAAGCCGGAACCAAACAAGCGTGCAGCTTTTCCTCGACGACATTGTCGACGAAACAAGCGTGATCCATCTCGGAGGCCCGAACACCGAGGCTGACATTCGTTTGTGCATCTCAAACACGCTTAAAGGCGGAGCAAGTCATACCAGGGGGCGCGAGGACGAGATAGAAGACAGAGTGCTGCAAATTGTGGACGGAAGGTAGGGAGAGCGTCTTGTTGGCCTGCCGGCTGCCCGCTTCTTTCTCTTGGGCGAGGCTGACTTGCGACCAGTTTCCTGCTGGCCCATATCCTAACAAATGCGGCAGTGCAATGCGCCGACTTCCAGACAGTCGACGTGGCTCTGCGTCGGCCTCGTTCTCACCACGAGCTCTTCATATACTTTTTGACCAGCATCCGCGAAGAGCAGATTGAAGCGTCTGTGGCAGCCCTGCGCTGGCTCATCTACACAAAGCGCCCGCAGACGACTCGCGAGGTGCTGGACGAGGCGGTCCGCATGCAACTCGCAGCGGAGGGGCACCAGCTCGCCACGTCGCCGGACAGCACCATCCCCATTTCAGACTTGTTGACGCTGCTCACGATGCCACCTTCCAGGTCAAGCACAGCACCAGTGGCATTGTGCCACTCGTCGCTGAGAGACTTTCTCACATCCGAAGCCTGTCGCAACAGCAGTGCCGCAAGGTTCTACATGCCGCCCGAAGCCTGCCACGCGGCGCTCGGGAACAGCTGCCTGGACTATCTTCTCCACCCGGAACGCTTGGAGGCGGCGGCCAGACAGCGGCCTCAGGCTGCCAATCTTGCACCTTATGCCGCGCAGCACTGGATCGACCATATCCGGCAGGGCCTCACCAGCGATGAGATGGTCCAGAAGCGCATTCTGGACCTCTTCCTCGAAGACAGCCCGGCCTTCTGCGACTGGGCTCGGCTCTACGACAGCAACTTTCGTCGAGGGGACACGGATCTGGAGCAGTGGAAGAGATCCATCGCCGGCCCGCTCTACCACGGATCATCGCCACCACTCATGGCGGCTGTCAGGGACGGCCATGCGCAGATTGTGGAGATTCTGCTGCAGATCGGTGCCAGTGCCAACGCGGACAGCACCTATTTCGAGGGTGCCCTCCAGGTCGCAGTGGCGGCTGGCAACGAGCACATTGCCCGCCTGCTGCTCGACTTTGGCGTCGACACAGACTGCCAAGCGGGCTTCTTCGGGACGGCACTGCAGGCCGCGGCATTTGTGGGCGACGAGAGCATGCTGCAGCTGCTCCTGGACCGCGGAGCCGATGCCAACGCATGCGGTGGCGAGTACGGGAGCGCGCTCCAGGCCGCTGCGTGCAGGGGACACCGAAGCCTTGTTCGCCTTCTGTGCGCTCACGAGGCCGACATCAACGCCCAAGGAGGTGCCTATGGAGCACCTCTCCTTGCGGCGGCATTCCATGGCCATGCACGAGTCATTGCGGATCTCGTGCGAGCTGGTGCGGACGTGAACACCAACCCGGCTGGCTACGGCACAGCTCTTGAGCTCGCATGTCTCGGGGGCTGCCTGTTGGGCGTGCAGGAGCTCCTGTGGCAGGGCGCCGACATTCACCAGGCCAGCCCCAAGTACGGGGGTCCTCTGTGTGCGGCAGCTGCCGGGGGGCGTGACGAGATTGTGCGGCACCTCTGCGAATTGGGAGCTTTTGTGCACGGCGAGTATGAACATGCGCTCTGGGCCGCCGCATACCATGGGCACACAAGTACCGTCCAGTGTCTCGTCGATGCCGGCGCTGACGTCAACGCCCGCGGCGGTGTGACTGGGTCTGGCACTGCCTTGAACGCAGCTGCTTCAAGAGGGCACGAGGAGGTGGTGGAGGTACTCAGGGCCGCCGGAGCGGACATGTAAGCGATTACGGAGACGGCCCTCTGCGCGGCGTATAACGCCGACTTGTGGCCTTTCACTAACCTTGTCGTCAGAAGGGGTGTGGAAGAGGAGTGTTCGCACGCGCTCCAGGTAGCCGCCGCCGGGGGGCATATGGTTTTGGCCATCGATCTGCTGAGAGACGGCGCCGACGTGAACGCCATAGGTGGCGAGTTTGGCACGGCGCTCGCGGCCGCCTGTCATGGCGGCGACCAGAGGATGGCCAGGCTTCTCATCGATCGCGGCGCGAACGTCGATCTACGGGCCGGCGTCTACGGCACAGCCCTCCAGGCGGCGGCCTTTGTTGGCAACACGGCTATGGTGGAGCTGCTGATCGAACACGGCGCCCGGGTCAATGCGACGGGCGGGCACTACGGTCATGCCCTCGCAGCGGCGTCCTACCGAGGCAACCTCGACGTGGTAGAAGAGCTGCTGAAGGCCGGGGCCGATGTCAACCTTGTCGGGGGAGCGTACGGCAGCGCCTTGTCTGCGGCCATGTGGCAGAACAACAACGCGGTCGTCGATCGCCTGCTGAAGGCCGGTGCCAGGAGGACAGAAAGCCACAGCTCCGTGGCCACGCTCACGACGTCACGGCTCGACAAATTCTGGGAAGGCCGGCAGGCATCCACAAGCACGGTGGCGCTCACCATGCGGTTCGAAACCGAGATCCCTGTCGCTCTGCGTTTTCAGCAACAGTCGCTCGGAAAGGCGGAGCTCAACGACGTGCACGACGCGAAAACGCGGCTTGAAAACACCGTCGTGACTATCCGGCGACGCCTCCCCGACAACACAGTTGCGGAAGCGCTGACGCTGCGCGAATATATGACGAGACAGTGGGGTCCCACCACCTGTGAGCAGGTGCTCGCCGCCATCGCGTCTGCGTTCGCTTCCGAGACCGGCGCCGGCGCCGGCGCCGGCGACGAGGTGGGCAGTGCCTCGGGCGTGGGCACCAAGCAGGCGCAGAAGCACTCCGCGGCGCTCTCACGGCCCGCAAAGAAGAGAATGAGGGCAAGAGAGCGGGCCAAATACGCATTCCGTGGCCCAGAGCTGTTCGTTTGTGTGGGCGGCGGCAAGGTCGACACAAGCCTCCCTCGAATGATCGAGGCCATCGATTTCGTCTGCCGGGCGGTACGGCTTCCTCCGAGGCGGAATGCGACAGACTCTGTCTGGCTGTCCACGTCCTTGTTTCACGTGCATGCGACCCTCAACCACAGTCTCGATGAGGACGAGATTTTTATCCGCTCGGCCCTGTCGGAAACACCGGTACACGACTTTCAGGACCAGTGCTGGCCGCCGCTGTTTGACGCATGCTACGTGTTGGACGAGCGCCAGCCAGACAGGCGCCGCCAGGCCGTTGGGAAGGGCCTTTGCATGTCCTTTGATCTGATGGCGGCCCTGGCTGGTGCCGAGCACAGCGTCGTGGTCGATGGCGGCGTGCTTCTTGTCGGGTACCAGACAGTCTTGGTCCCCACGTTGCTGAACGGAGACTACGCGCAGTTCCATCTTGTCGTCGACCGGGGGAAGCAGATCAACCCGTTTCTGCAGAGCTACGGCGAGCGAGTCATGGTCCAAGACACGGCCGTCTTCCGCTCGGTGCCCTGCTTTGTCGGCTGGTGTTCCGAGGCCCAGATCAAGCTCGGGACCCAGGACATGGTCCAGAACGGGGTGGCTTTCTCAGCATCCAAGCAGAAGAAGCAGTCGCTGGTTCTGTCTGCCATTTCGGTCGGGGCCCAGGCAACTTCGGCGTCTCCCCTGCAAGCGGGGCTCAATGCCGGGGCCAGCTTCAGTTTTGTGTCGCACAAACTCGCCTTCCACCCGGCCACGGTATTTTCAAAGCTGCTCAGCGACACCGCGCAGGGCACTGTCTTGGTCTACGACGCCGCGGCCAAGCGGTCATGGCTGGTGCCGACGCTGAGTCTGCTGCTCCACATGGCACACCTCTGGTTCCTCAACCGCGAAGGCATGGACAAGCTCGCCACGGACCCCATTCCGTTTGCAGCGCCCCACAACCACGCGACGATGCTGAAAATGCTCCTCGCCAAGAGGGGAAACGTCGTCGTGTGCGGGGACGGGGACGACGGGTACACGTTGCGCGCCCTCATGACGGGTCTGAGCCAGAATCTGCTCGCCACGGCGCAGAAAATCAAACTAAGCAAGTCCGGCGACTTGTTCGGGTTCGAGATGATGGACGTGGTCACGGAGCCGGCCCGCGGGGCCGTCATGAAGGCTGCCAGGGTGAAGGCAGGCGATGCCTGGCTGGAGCTCGCCAACAAGGCCGACACGGTCATCATATGCTCCGGCCTCGGCGAAGCAATCAAGCCCAAATCCGAAGCAGTCCCGGCCCGCAGCGAAACGTGCCGACTGCTGCCTCTTGATCGCGATTTCATGGCGGCCCATTTGTCCTGCATCCTGCGCATTGCCTCGCAGTCTGGCATCGGAGGCGACGAGGCGATCGTGCAGACGCTCGCGACCGGCTGCGGTGTTCCGCTGCACAAAAACCACGCATGGACCATCAAGGGTGATCCCTTTGCGGTATGTCGCCATCGGGAGAACGACACGGGCTCGTGCTGGGACCGAGCGGACATTATTCAAAGTCTCTCTCACACGGGCTTTTTGTCGCGGGACAAAGCGCCGCAGCCGTCGGGCCTGCTTGGGTCCCAGGCGTTCATAGCTCTGAGGCGGTCGACTGGTGCCATCGTGTTTGGGCCCAAGCCGAAACACAGTCGATGAGCGTGGCATGGATGTGGCCCAGCCCGCATGAGACAGGAAAACGAGGTTGTTGATTTTCTGATTTGTGATTTTTTGTACGGGCTGCATGGACCTTGACTACTGAGATATGAACACCAGGACATTGTTTCTCTGATGAGATGAAGTTGTATATCCTTCATGGACATACGCTAGGAAAGGACTTGGTGACCCCCCGATGGAGGCTTCCGGATAAACAGACCGGGGACACTGCGTCTCCGCCCGAGACCCTGTGACAACAGGCGTGGAAAGAGCTTTCGTTGCCGAGTAGCGGTTGTCCAGGGGCTTCTGTTTGTGCGTTCTCTTGCGTGACCCACAAAAAAGGACGTGTTTTGATTTTCCCTGTGCCTTGACTCCAGACATTGCGACCAAGACACGCGTCCGTCTCTCGTCCACGCGAGAATGCCGCCGCGGAACACCTACATTGTCGAGCCCACGGCGGCGCACACGCACACCATCATGCTGCTGCACGACGTCGGCATGAGCAACCGCGAGTTCGGCGACCACGTCCTGGCCGCGACCGACCCGTCCCGCAACGCCACGCTGCGCGAGCTGCTGCCGGGGGCCAAGTTCATCTTCCCGGCGGCCCCGTGTCTGCGGTCCAGAAAGGGCATCCGCAAATACGTTGTCGCTCCCGTGCCGCGACGCTTCATACGGATGCCTGTCTCGTCCCCCATACCCGGCCACGCTCCCGCTCCCGTCACGTCGCCGCCGCCCCCTGATCTGGCACAGCATCTGGGGCCGCCGGCGATGTCTGGTACGAGACCTGGCACAGACACGCCCCGCCCGGAGCAGCCGAGCGCTTTTCCCGGGCCGAGCAGCCGTCCGGAGGCGGCCGCAGCCCAAGAGCTGGGCGGCGCCTTCGAGATGGAAATCGACACGGGCAGCGACCACGCAGCCGAGCTAGGCCATGGCCCGGAGGCAGGTGAGGACCCGCGTGGTGGCGACGTCCCGGAGCCCAGCGCCGACACGGAGACGGCGGCAGACGCGGCGCCCGTCGCAGAGGAATCACGTGACCCCACGAGCCCGGCGAGGGCCGACACGTCTTCGGACTCGGACAGCAGCTCCTCCTCGGTCGAAGACGTGCCCGGATCCAGCATCTCCGCGTAGTATTACGAGGATCAGATCCAGACGCCCTACTTCCCCCACTTTCCGGGGGGCACGGGGCTGGAGACGTCGGGCCTGAACCTGGCCGAGCTTCTGCAGACGGAGAACGAGAGCCACGGCATCCCGCCGTGCAACATCTTGCTCGGCGGCCTCGGTCAGGGCGCCAGCATGGCGCTGGCCTTTGTGCTGGCCGTGGACTGTCCGCTGGGCGGCTTTGTGGGCCTCTCGACAAGCCTGCCGTTCCTGGCCGTGGCCTACGAGATGGTCGATTTCTACCGAGTCTACGGCCGGGCGCACAACCTGGACTGCGTGCTCACGACCGTGTGCGAGCTCTCGCGGTTTATTCTGATGCTGCCCTATCCCCACGTGCCGTGTGCCGAGAACAGGCTGGAGACCATGCCGGTCTTTCTCGGCTACGGCGGCCAGAACCCAGAGCACGCACCGTTTGTGCGGTCCATGGAAACGCTCATGGAACACTTTGACTTTTCGCCTCGCTTCTTTGTCTACAACGACCTGCAAGCGGACGAGCTCGACTTTCTTTTTGCCATGGACGACATTGTGGACTTTGTCGAAACAGCCGTCGAGTGGGAGCTTGCAGTTCCGCGGGAAGAGAGCACGGACGACGATCAGTCGAGCACGTCCAGGTATGCATGAGAAAGTGACAACAGCTTTCTCTTCCAGCTTCAGACTAACATGGCAGCAACGAGCCTTTGTCCCGCCGAGCCCAAAGAAGACGCCTGGCGGCTCAGCAGTGACCACTGGAAGACCAAAGAGGTATACATAGCTGGACACCCAACTGACCGGAAGATATTGTTATGAACCCTCCAATTCTGCCCCTTTGCCGTTTTTCTTTTGTCTCCCTCTGCCGGCTCTACATGCCCAACTCGGCCGCGGCGCCCGTCTCCGTGTGCTGCGCCATGTGCTGCGAGCGGGCCAGCTGCTAGCCGTCCGCGTCGGCACCGACGATGTTGAGCACCATTGTGCAGGCGGCCGGGGACGACCCCTCCCGCGACAGCATGGACAGGACGGTGAGGACTTTCTGGAAGCGGTCCCGCGGCAGCGTCGACGTGGCCACCAGCCGGTCGGCGAGCTGCGCCGCCAGCCAGACGAAGCCCGCGTCAAACGGCACCGCGGGGAACCCGCCCACGGCCAGCACGGGCACGGGGACGGGCACGGCGGGCGGCGGCGTGTTTGTGTGCACATTGGAGAGCTCGTCCTGTTCGCCGTACGCGCGGCTGCTGTAGACCCCGAGCACGGGCCAGCAAAAGGCCGGCAGCTTGGCGCCGCGGCCGGTGAAGCGGCTGCCGGTGCCGCCGTCGCCGTCGCTGCAGACGGCGTCGTCGCCGTCGTTGTCGACGGTGCAGTTGTCGTCGTCGGCATCGGCGGCGTCGTCGGCGTCGGCGGCGTCTTTGTAGTCGTCGGCAGCGCCGCTGTCCACGTCCATGCGGTCTTGGTCGCTCCCGTCGCTGTGGAGGCTGCCCTCGCCGGCGTGGGCCGTGTCCTCGTCCTCGTCCCAGGCCAGACCGAGGTAGCTGCGGAGCGAGTCGGCGCCGCGCAGCTGCACGCCCAGCACGTCCTCGTCGGGCGCGGTCCAGATGCCGGCGAGCTTCTTGTAGTGGCTCATGCGGCCGTCAAAGAGGGTGCGCGGCACGTACTGCAGCAGGCTCTGGACGACGCGGCCCTCGAGCAGCCAGGTCTGGCGCTCGCCGTCGTGCGCGGCCACGGAGTGCGTCGCCAGCGGGCGGCCGAGTGGCCCGGGCTGGGGCGGCGCGGGCCAGAAGGGGAAGACGCGCGAGGGGGGGTCGGTGGTGGTGGCCCGTCCGTGGCCGCCGCCGCCGCCGCCGCCCTGCGCTGGGGGGCAGAGGAGGCCGAGGTACGGCTCAAAGAACCACACGGCAAAGGCCACCTTTTTGAGCTGCAGCAGCGACATCTCCTCGCGGGCGATGCTGTCGCCGCTGTCGCCGCTGTCGCCGCTGTCGCCGTGGCTGTCCTCGACGGGCATGGCGGTGCGGCAGAAGAGGATGCGGAGGTTGGACTTGCAGCCGGCGTCGCCGTCGTCGTCGTCGTCGTCGTCGTCGTCGTCCTCGTTGTCGCTCACGGGCACGGTGAAGCAGCGGGGCCGAGGGGTGCCCGCCTCCGCGCCCTCGCCGCACCACTGGCGCATGTGCTGCAGGACGAGCCGGACCTCCGCCCAGGGGCAGACGCCGCCGGGGCGGTGGCCCAGCGCGTCGTCCGGGTCGTCCGGGTGGTCCGGGCTGTCAGGGTCGTCCGGACGGCTGCGGCGTGCTTCCTCGTCGACAAAGGCCTGGAGGCTGGTGCAGTCGCGCAGGAGGTCGCAGCTGAGGACGGGGGACCGCACCGTCAGCGCCGCGTACGGGTAGGAGGAGGCAGAGGCGGAGGCGGAAGCCGGCGTCGCCGCGGGGTGCAGGCGCGGCCGCGGGCACAGCTGGTTGGCCGGTCCGGGGAGCACGACCCAGAAGCGGTCGGTGAGGGGGTCGCCGGCGGCGGCGGCGGCGGCGGCGTCGCGATCGGCGCACGCGTCTGGGAACCGGGCCCGCCGCTCGGCCAGGTACGGACCGATCCCGTCCCCGCAGCCGCCCTCGCCGCTGCTCAGGCGGCAGCCGTCCAGCGCGGGGATGCCGGCCGCCTCGAAGGCCGCCAGCGCGTCGGCGGCCGCGCGCGCAAAGTTGTCGCGGATCTGCTGCTCAAACGGCGCCTCGATGCACCGCGCGCGGGCTTCGGCGGACGCGGCGGACGCGGCGCGCACCCTGGCCGCCGCGGCCGGCAGCTCCAGGCGGCGGATGTGGCTGCGCGTGAGCCGGCACAGCGAGACGGGGGCGGGCTCCAGACGGACCTGTTGGGGTGTTGATGAGCATGTGCGTGGTGAAGGGGGGGGCCTTTGTGAGGCATACCTTGACGGGCAGGTCAAAGACCAGGTAGAAGCCGTCCGGAAAAAAGTCCGCGTCCTTGTCCGTGTCCTCCATCGCAGCCAGGCCGAAAGCCCACAGAGTGTTGTGTTGACGTCGTTGAGGTTGAGGTTGAGGTGGCTGCAAGGCTGCGCGTCGTCGTCGTCGTCGTTGTATCGGTGCCGAGGGCAAGCGGGAAGGGGGTGCAGAGACGCGGCGGGTTGGGATGAAGCAAGACGCAGAGGATGCGGTGCTGGGAGGAGAAAAATGGACGCACACAGCGCGTTGCGTTTTTGCCAGCGAGCCGGCGAGTGGGTTTTGGTGATGAGAACATCAGATGACGACCGGGTCCGGGCGTCAGAACAGCGGCGGCCCGCCGAGGGCTGGATGGCACGGCAACACCGCGCATGGCTGCTCGAGGGGAAATCCGCACAACGGCACTGCCCAGGCCGGCCGGCATTTTCTCGTGCTGTTTACGCGTGCCTCGTTTGTTGACGGGCCACGCGTTTGCTCGTCTTGTTGTTGGATGCAAACGGATGGCCGGTCGCAGAGCTTTGGCGTTTCTGGTACATACACTCAAACCAATGTGACGGACAAAAACAGATAGTATTGTGTTAATGCAATGCTGGCTGCAGATATGACTTGCAGTTGTCGTCATTGTGAATTCTGCTCGTTTCATTGAGCATATTTTTGAACTTGGGTTTTCAAATTATGTCTATTCATATCGATGCTATTTCCTCGCCATTACCAAGAGAAATCTGATAAAGGTCTCATAAAAGCAAAAGAGAATGCAAAAAGAATAGAAAATAAAAAGAAAAAACTCTCCCAAATACAGTTTGCCTTAACATTGTGGTCGATCTGGAGTCGTGAGAAACGCCCATCACGTGCTACGTAGGAACGCCAACACAGGAGTGCCAATAGGCCTCAGAGTGGCACCCCATCTATCCTCACATACCTGCGCATCTGTTCTCAGGTTCCGCGTCGCCGAAAACTTTGCCAATTTGTGTTTTGCGTTGCGATCTATATCGTTGTACATTCTGTCTTCCATTGTGCTCGTTCCTGCAGAGCCATTCCGTTGTGTAAATCCCGTCAACGCCTCCGTAAAATCCAAAAGACCGCTTTGGCAAAATCCCGTGACTCCGTCGCGCCTGTCCTGTATGCAATAGCTTACAACTCGCTGTTACGTGGGCAAATGATCTAAAAGGATATCGCAGAAGGGGTATGCGCGCGGCCCATGCAAGGCATGGCTTGGTTCCCTTGGAAGCAAGCGGGCGGCATAGAGAAGAAAAGAAGGAGAGAGAAGTCATCGGCGGGCATTACCGCGCATAGCGGTAGCGCTGGGCCGTGCTGTTCCACGGCGGATAGGTGGTATGCCACAAGCCATTGTCGTAGGTTTTTGAGGAGGTAGAGGGGGTGGAGGTGGCGGAGGTGGAGGTGGTGGAGGTGGTGAAAGTTGTAGAGAAGGAGAGGGAGAGGGAGGAGGAGGGAGAGAGGGAGGGCGTGAGGGTGGATGTGGAGAGGGTGGGCACGCCGGTTCCGAGCGACACGGGGCTTCCCGGCCACGACGAGGTCGGCCCTGGGGGGGAAGGCGGCGGCGGGTAGGCAGAGGAGGACGTGGAGGGCGTGGAGGAGGAGGACGAGGAGGAGGACGAGGAGGAGGACGAGGAGGAGGACGAGGAGGAGGACGAGGGCGAGACAGCCGTCCCGACCACCACTTGTGCCGTCGCGGTGCTCATGGTCGACGAGGCTGTGGTAGAGGTGGAGGTGGACGTCGTCGTCGTCGTCGTCGTCGCCGCGGCTGCCACCGTGAAGGTGTCTGTTTCGGTGGCCGTCGTCGACGTGGTCGAGGTGGAGGTGGTGGAGGTGGTAGAGGTGGTGGTGGTCGTGGTGGTCGTGGTGGTGGTGGAGCTGGCCGGGCCGGCGACGTCGACGACGGAGATGCGGGTGACCTGCGCGGTGGCCGGCCCCTGCGGCGTGGTGGTGCTGGTGGTGGTGACGACGACGACGTCGGTGTCGGTGGCGGTGGGCGGCGCCGTGGCGACGGCGGTGGTGGTGCTGTAGGTGGTGGTGGTGGTGGTGGAGGGGGTCGGCGCGGACGACGAACTGTCGCCGTCGCTGCCGCTGCCGCTGCCGCTGCCGCCGTCGATGTTGACGACGGAGTAGGTGGCGCGCGGAGCTCGCGGCGCCCGCGGCGCGTCGGGCACGTGGTTCTTGGGCGAGGAGGGGAGGGCCGCGGCCGCCGAGGCCAAGACGGCCAGGGCCGACAGGAGCGGCGCGGGGAGGTGATGCAGCTGCATCTGGAGGGGGGATGAGATGACGATGATGCTTCGACGAGTTGTGCTTCGACGAGTTGTGCTTCGACGAGTTGTGCTTCGACGAGTTGTGCTTCGACGAGCTGTGCTTCGACGAGTTGTGCTTCGACGTGCAGAAATGTTGACGACAAAGTGGACAACGAAAGCGAGCCACGATCGGGCGCTGGCCGCGTTATATGCCTGCGGCCGCGGGCCGGCCGCGTCACTCGATGCGCAAGAACTTTGCGGCGAAATGCAGAAGGCTGGCAAGCCCCGGCATGGCTGGCGGGGGCCTGGTCGCCGGCAGCTGAGACGCCGCGCCGCCGCCGCCGTTCTCTGGCACGTTGCTGGCTGGGGCGGCGACGAAGCGCAGGGAATAAAGCTGTGGCTGGGCAGCTCGCTTCGGCGCCTGTGATTGGCTGCATGCCTGATTTTCAGGAACCGGGTGGGGCCCGTCGAGGCTGCGCCCCACTTTTGTCTCTTCCCCAGCCACCGAGAGCCGTTTTGACGGCCGCAGAGGAACGTGGGTGGCCGAGACCGACAGCGCGAACCGCGGTCTGGACGCTGCGTGCCCGACATGCGCAAACGGGGTCGAAGCCAACGGGGCTGCAAGGGTGCAGGGGTTCTTTTGCATGCGTGTGGTGGCGTGCCGTTGGGAGCCTTTGGGGAGGGCCAATTTATCGAGCAACGTGACCAGCCACAAATATGCAAATACACGATTTACAGTAAATATATGCTTATATTTGGGAGTTGTACAGTACGGTAATTTAATGTTCCGCCGCCAGCTCAGCCGCTTCCTTTTTCCATTAAACAGACAAGGTTCGCGTCGCCCGCGCTCCCACGGCTCGCACCACTTGGCTCCAGCGGCCTCCAACGCCGGCTCCGCCACACCCCGCGCAGCCGCCAGAAACCGGTTCAGCCGTACGACTCTGTGCTCTGGGCCGCGCCTGCTGGTCATCTGGTGCGCCCTCTGCCAAGCCCCGCTAGGCTGCTCGAGCCACCAAAGGGCCCGGCAGGCCTTTTTTGTGTCCTTTTTTTTCGATTTGTCTCTGCTTTCTGGGGCCTTTGTTCGGCGAGCGTGCTCAGCTCTCTCCACACAGCCACAGCGACGAGCTGCCTCCTTGCGTGGAGCTATTGACGCCCGAAATGGCCCCAAAGCTAGCGTAACGGCGGCCTGCCGGCGCAAAAGCAAAAAAAAAGGAGTGTCTGCCTGCCTGGCTGCAGGACTGGCGCGGTAGCTGACAGGGCGTGTGGACGGATACGGGGTGCGGCTGTGGGCGTATTTGTGCAAAGACGGCGGCGCGCGGCGCTGTTTGACAAGTATATAGGATGGGACGCGTGCTCGCTCGTCGTGGCCGGCTCGCGGGGCTTTTTCTCTCCTTTGCTCCTTAGGGTCACGCCTCTTTCCTGCCCCGCATTGTCGTCCATCCTCGCCGTTTTCTGTCCTTTTTGCTGCCACCGTTCCCTCATTCCGTCGCTCGACCAGCCGGACAGCTTCAGACATGTCCTACTATCCTCCCTACGGCCGTACGTCGCCACGCTCTCCCCTTTCGTGTCTTTCGTGTCTCCTGTCGCCTCGCTGACCTCACAGAAGCGCCGCCTCCCCAAGGCGGCGGCTACTACGCCCAGCAGCCCCCGCCCGCCGCCGGCTACCCCCCGCAGCAGCAGCCGTACGGCGCGCCACCGCCGCCGGGCGCCGCCGCCGCCGCACCCTACGGCCAGCCGCCGCAGGCCCCCTACGGCCAGCAGCCGCCCTACGGCCAGCCGCCGGCGGGCGGCGCCGCCCCCTACGGCCAGCCGGCCTACGGCCAGCCGCCACAGCCGGCCTACGGTCAGCCACCGCAGGCCGCCTACGGCCAGCCGCCGCAGGCCGCCTACGGTCAGCCGCCGCAGCCCGCTTATGGTCAGCCGCCGCAGGCCCCCTACGGCCAGCCGCCGCAGGCCCCCTACGGCCAGCAGCCGCCCTACGGCCACCCGCCGGCGCCGGCGGCGGCCGGCTACGGTGCGCCGCCGCCCGCAGCAGGCGGCGCTCCCCCCTACGGGGGTGTGCCGGCGGGCGGCGGCTACGGGGCGCCGCCGGTGCCGCCGACGCCGCCGTCGCTGGGGTACGGGGCGCCGCAGGTGATTGCGTGGGACGCGACGGCGGACGCGAACGCGCTGCGGGCGGCGATGAAGGGCTTCGGGACGGACGAGAAGGCGCTGGTGCGGGTGCTGGCGACCAAGGACCCGCTGCAGGCGGAGGCGCTGCGGACGGCGTACCAGCGGCTGCACCGGCGGGACCTGGTGCAGGACATCAAGAGCGAGACGAGCGGGTGGTTCGAGTACGGGCTGGTGCAGCTGTGCCGGGGCCCGCTGCAGAACGACGTGCACGTGCTGCACGAGGCCATGAGCGGGCCGGGCACGACGGAGGCGGCGCTCAACGACGTGCTGCTGGGCCGCTCCAACGCGGACCTGCAGGCCATCAAGGCGCTGTACCAGCGCACGTACCACCGCACGCTGGAGGAGGCCGTGCGCGGCGAGCTGAGCCTCAAGACGGAGCGCCACTTTATGATCGTGCTGCAGGCCGCGCGCGCCGAGGACGCCGCGCCCGTCATCAAGGCCGACGTCGACCGCGACGTCCAGGAGCTCTACAACGCCACCGAGGGCAAGGTCGGCACCGACGAGATCCGCGTCTGCAGCATCCTCAGCACCCGCAACGACAACCACCTGCGCGCCGTCGCCCACGAGTACCAGCAGCGCTACGCGCGCTCCCTGGAGGACGTCATCCGCAAGGTGTGTCTCTGCTCCCTGTTTCTCTACCCCCCCTCGCCCCCCCTCGCCCCCCCCCGCCCCCCCCCTGACTCCATCCCAGGAATTCTCCGGCCACATGGAGGACGCGCTGCTGTTCCAGCTGCGCCACGCCACCGACAAGTACATGCACCAGGCCTCCCTGCTCGAGGACGCCATGGTCGGCGCCGGCACGCGCGACCAGCTGCTCGCCAGCCGCGTCGTGCGCATGCACTGGGACCGCGCCAACATGGCCAACGTCCGCGCCGCCTACGAGAAGCGCTTCCGCCAGAGCCTGGCCCGCCGCATCAAGGACGAGACCAGCAGCCACTTTGAGCACCTGCTGCTGGCCTGCATCGGCGAGCGGGTGTAGTTGTAGTTTGGGTGCTGTAGTTTAGTTTGTGTGGTTGTGTGGCTTTGCAATTTCCGGTGCTATCTTTGTATACGTAAAATATCAATAGTTATAACGATTCGCCACCCGGCATAAATTTGCCTCCCCCGGCCAATGAGAACCGGCGTACGGGCGCGCTAGGCCCTTTGGCATCATGCGCCGCGCGGGATTCGACGCGTTGGCTTCCTCTGCTTGTTAACCTTTGTTAATTACTATCGCGCCGTCCCCTCTTTTTTTACGCCCTATCTTGTCCCTTCCATATATTTTAACTCTGGTGTTTCTGACGGGCCGCAAACGCGCATCCAGGCTCAGCGCGTCGTGCACTTTGCCGTCAGATCGTCAAAGGCGGTCAGTTAGCGTCGCTCGTCTTGTTCTCCTCACTGTCTGCTAACTGTCTCCGGCAGGATCGCTCTTTCCTCGTCTTGCGCGCCGACCTCCCTCCCTCCTTCCCTTGGCAGCCAGCATATGTTGCCATCGTATCATTTTTTTTCGTCGTCGAGCCTGTCTCAGTTGTGTCTCTATCTCTCTCTCTCGCGCGCCTCATCCCGTCTCGCCCTTGTGCCTCAGCCGCGTCCCACCGGGCGGCCGACGCGCACAAGAGCCACCACCCACCCGCCCGCCGCGAACCAATGGACGGCTTGTCCGTCCACCGCCAGCCGCCGCCATCCCGTCGGCCGCTGAACAGACGCCATGGACGCCGCCGCCGCCAATCCGCCGGCCGCCGGGCTTAGCCCGAAGACGGCTGTGTCCGCCGCGGCGCCGGCTGCTGCTGCTGCTGCTCCTGACCCAAAGGCCTCACCGACTGCAGCGGCCGCCGCCGCCGCCACCACGGCGGTGTCCCAGCCGGCAAAGAGCCCGGCGGCCGAAACGGCGGCCGCCCCGGTGCCGGGGCAGCCGGGGCCGGGGCCGGGCCCGGGGCCGGGGCCGGGACCGGGCGCCGTGAGCAGTGCGCCGGCCCAGCACGCGGCAGCGCCACCGGCCCCGTCCGCACCGACCGCAGCCATGCATACTTCCACTCTGCCATCCCAGACGGCCGCCGCCCACGGCCCAGGTCAGCTTCCGCCGCCGCCACCGCAGCCAGCACAGCGACCAGCACAGCAGCAGCAGCAGCAGCAGCAGCAGCAGCAGCAGCCAGCACAGGGCCCAGCACAGCATCCAGCACAGGGCCCAGCACAGCATCCAGCACAGGGCCCAGCACAGCATCCAGCACAGCATCCAGCACAACAGCCAGCACAGCGGCCGGCACAGCATCCGGCGCAGCATCCGGCGCAGCATCCGGCGCAGCATCCGGCGCAACATCCGGCGCAGCTCGTGTCGCCGATGACGCAGACCCAGGCGACCTTTGCCCAGCTTGCGCTGCAGCACTGGCCGCAAGGACAGCGCTCATCGGCGGCGCCGGCGGCAGCACGTCCGACACAGTCGCCGCGGCCAGCAAACGGAACGCCGCCCATGGCCCAGCAGCAGCTGCAGAAGCCGCATTACCAGCCGCAGCAGCAGCATAAGCCGCAGTACCAGCCGCAGCAGCCTCATCCACAGTACCGGCAACAGCAGCAGCAGCCGCCGCAATACCAACAACAGCAGCAGCAGCAGCAGCAGCAGCAGCAGCAGCAGCAGCAGCAGCAGCAGCAGCAGCAGCCGCCGCCGCAGTACCAGCAGCAGCAGCAGTCTCCGCGCCTTCAGCAGCTGCAGCGGCTTCAGCAGCTTCAGCAGCTTCAGGGGCTGCAGCAGCTTCATCAGACACAGCAGCTGCAGCAGCTTCAGCAGCTGACGCCTCAGCAGCTTCAGCAGCTGCAGCAGCTTCAGCAGGTACAGCTGCAGCAGCTACAGCAGGTGCAGCCTCATCAGCTTCAGCAGATGCAGCCTCAGCAGCTTCAGTATCTGCAGAATCTTCAGCAGCAGCAGCCCCAGCAGCAGCGGCTGCTGCACCAACTCCAGCAGCTGCAGCAGTCTCGGCAGCTGTCGTACCAGCAGCAGCCTCAGCAGCCGCAGCAGCCGCAGCAGCCGCAGCAGCCGCAGCAGCCGCAGCAGTCGCAGCAGTCGCAGCAGCCGCAGCAGCCGCAGCAGCACCGGTACCAGCAGCAGCCGCAGCAGCAGTACCAGCAGCAACATCAGCAGCAGCACCAGCATCGTCCCCAGCAGTACCCCCAGCGGCATCCCCAGCCTCAGCCCCAGATGCAGGGGCAATCGCAGCCTCCCACCCCCCAGCAGCCAAGGCCAGACGCAGCGCCTGCGCGGTCTCCGGTTGTTGCCAGCAGACCGGCTCCTTCCGCTTCGGCTGCACCGTCTCCGGTCTTGGCTGCACCGTCTCCGGTCTTGGCTGCACCGTCTCCGGCCCCGGCTGCGCCGTCTCCGGCCTCGGCTTCACCGCCTTCCGCCTCGGCTCCGCCGCCTTATTCGCCCGAGGGGGACCAGTTTAACCAGAACCGCAAAGCCAAGGAGGACTACGTGCGCCTCTGCTATGCCATCAAGCAGGGCCGGAGCGAAAGCGTGCGCTGCGCCATTCGCGCGAACTGGCAGAAGTGCCTGGGCGGCAGCGACTTCCACCAGAGCTTTGTGGTAGGGCCCCTGTCTCGGCAAGCAAGCTTCCTCCTCTCTCCCACATGGCTAACGTCTGCTCCAGCTCAACGCGCTGCTGGACGGTGTGCCGCCCGAGGTGGCAAAGGGTGCGGTCCGCGACTTTGGCGAGCGGCTCGTGCGGGCGGCAGGCAAGGAGCTGATCGCCTTGTTCACCACGAAGGACCTGGACGACGCCAGCGAGGTGCTGCTGACACGCGCGAGCGACAAGTTCCTGGACCTGGCGCTGGAGATGCGCCTGCGCACCATCGAGGCCAAGCCGCTTATCAACGCCTTGGCTCGCGCGGGCCGTCTCGGGTATGAGCCGGACGACGCGCTCGACGAGGGCGCCCCGGACGGCCAGGAGCGCGTCATCCCGCAACCCGCCGGCGGCACGGCGGGCGGCACATCCAGTGCCAGTGCAGCTGCTCCTGCTGCGGCCGGCACGAGGACGTGCAAGATATGCTACCGGCCGTTCACTACGGACGCTGCCTACCAATACGTGGGTCCCCTGTGCTACCTACCTCCCTCTCCGTACTGTCGGCGCTGACCAGTTTGTTCCCTCCAGCACAAGCGGAACAAGGTGTGCATGCGGGTGCCGAGCAATGCCGAAGACGGCTTCCCGTTTGCGTGCAGCAAGTGCGGCGAGGGCTTTATGACTATGGCGGGGATGGAGCAGGTGGGTGCCCTCGACTCCCTCCTTCCGAGGCACGTGGTGCCCTGGGTTCTGACTTGCACGCCAGCATGACGCGGTCAACGCCTGCGGACAGACGACCCATGTTGGCGCTGCCGTGCCGATGCTGCACGCGCCGGCCGGATTCGGCACAGCCGACCAGACGCCACAGCTACAGCCATCGGCCGCCGCACCGTCTCCCGCCGTCCAGACCCCTGCGCGCGCCGCACCGATGCAGGCTTCGACGCCGGGCTCGTGGCAGCAGCAGGCGGGGGCAGCAGGCCTGCCAGCCCTGCAGGGCTCGGTGCCGCAGTGGTCCGTGATCCCGGCGCACGACCCGTACGCAAACCCGACCGGCTCGGGGCCGCAGTGGTCCGTGATCCCGGCGCACGACCCGTACGCAAACCTGACCGACGCGCAGCGGGCGGCGCTGCAGCAGGATCTGAAGGGCATCGAGCTCATATACGACAAGCGCATGCGCGAGGCGGAGCTGATCCAGGACCCGGTGGAGCGGCGCATGAAGCTGGACGGGCTCAAGAACTCGATGAAAACGCGGCAGTCGCTGGCGCGCAAAAAGTACGGCGTGCGGCTGCGGGAGCGCCGGAACAAGGCGGAGACGTATGCGGTGAAATGGGACGGCAGCGAGCCGCCCGGCTCGCAGAAGCAGCCGCCCTCGTCGCAGGCGCCCGGCTCGTCGCAGGCGCCGCCCGCCAACGGCAGCGGGACGTCCGACGGCGGGCACGACGCGAAGCGGGCGCGGACGGGCGACTCGTCGCACCGGGCGACGAACAGCGGCAGCAGCCCGGGGTACGAGCACGGGCACGGGCAGGGGCACGGGCACGGGCACGGGGAGGAGGCGCCCGACTCGGCGGAGCGCAAGCGCAAGGTGCGCGCGCCGACGGCCGTCTTTGCCATGACAGCGGACGCGACGCGCGGGGGGACGCCTTCGACGGCGCCTTCGCGCGCGACCAGCCCGTCGTCACGGACGGACGGCGTGCCGACGTCGCAGGCGGGCAACGCCGACGGCGACGACGCCCGCAGCCTCAGCGACTCGTCAGACGACGACATCCCGGCGACTCTGCCGGACGCGGTGCGGCAGAGCCTGAGCCAGAGCCTGAGCTCGAGCCAGCGGTAGCCGTGGCACGGGAGCATGAGAAGACATACGTCTGGGGAGGAAATTGTCCGGGTGCATGTAGATTCTACGGGGGAGTCTCTTTTTCTCGCGCTGACTTTCGGTCGTTCGGGTGTTACTGGGCATTTTGCTTGGGCGAGGGAATAAATGGATGCCGCAGTGCGCTTCTGCTGCCTACAGGTATACATGGTGCATAGTCATACAACGCGCAGATGACCCCGGCCACACCATGGCGATGTGCGGTCTTTGTAGTGCGCCATTCCGGCGCCTGACGTCGTTATCCGTCAGCGCCCACTGCGCGATTTCCGGGGTCCTGGCGCCGCGCCTTGTTATCAGGGCTCCTCTCCGCAACCTCGACGCCTCAACTCGTCCGCACCGACCACACCGACGACCGACCACACCGACGACCGACCACATCGTCCGCACCGCCCACACACCTCTCACCATGGCCTCGGGCCTCGTCGCGTCGTTTGTGGCGGCCGTGCAGGCGAGCGTGTCGGTGCTGCTGGTGATCTTCTACGGGGCGGTGGCGGCGCGGCTGGGGCTGCTCAACAGCAGCAGCACCAAGGCGCTGTCCAAGGTGTGCGTGCGGCTGTTTCTGCCGGCGCTGCTCTTCACCAAGATCGGGGCGGAGCTGCACGCGGGGTCGGCGCACCGCTACGTGGTGGTGCTGGCGTGGGCGCTGGCCTGCCACGCGGCGTCGTTTGTGCTGGGGCTGGCGGGCCACCTGCTGCTGGGCATGCCCGACTGGACGACGGTGGCCGTCATGTTCAACAACACGACCAGCTACCCGCTGCTGCTCGTCGGCGCCCTCGACGAGACGGGCATCCTGCAGGCCCTCGTCGACGCCGGCGGCGGCGGCGAGACCACGCGCGCCGCCCTCGAGCGCGCAAAGTCCTACTTCCTCGTCTTCTCCACCGTCTCCAGCTGCCTGACCTTTGCCGTGGGGCCGCGCCTGATCGACACCGAGCACGCGCCCGAGCCGGAGGAGGGGGAGGGGGGGGGGGGGGAAGAAGAGGAGGACAAGGGGTTTCTGGGGGGGGGCGGCACGGTGACGGTCACACATGTGGACGACGAAGCGGCCGCCGGCCCGTCGGGCGACGACAACGATACAGGGGAGGACGACGACGAGGAGGACGAGGAGGAGGACGAGGACGAGGACACGCTGGCCCGCCAGATCTCCCGCAGCAGTGGCTACGACCCGCTGTCGGGCCCGCCGCCGGCGCCGGTCGACGAGACGACGGGCCTGCTGTCGGCGGCGGCGGCGGCGGCACCGACGTCGTCTTCGTCGGCCTTCCGCAAGTCTGTCGTGCACTTTATCGACCCGTTTGCGACGGCCGCGCGGTCGCCCAACTCCTTCTTCCCGTCGGTGCGGCA
Source organism: Ophiostoma fasciatum (assembly GCA_019925495.1). Taxonomy (NCBI): domain Eukaryota; kingdom Fungi; phylum Ascomycota; class Sordariomycetes; order Ophiostomatales; family Ophiostomataceae; genus Ophiostoma; species Ophiostoma fasciatum. The sequence continues at coordinate 172,460 of JADHKM010000001.1, forward strand.
CCGCAACAAGAAGAAGCAGCCGGCGGCGGCGGCAGCGGCCACGACGGGAGGAGGGCTCCTGTCCCCGCCACCGGCGGTGCCCGACCACCTCCGCCGGCGCGTGTCGGTGGTGCCGCGGACGGCGTGGCAGCGGCTGTCGCCGCGGGCGCGCTGGTGGCTGCTGTTCGCGGCGGACTTTTTCAACGCGCCGCTGCTGGGCGCGCTGGCGGGCGCCGTCGTGGGCCTGACGCCGGCGCTGCACCGCGCCTTTTTCAGCGACGCCGCGCACGGCGGCGTCTTCACGGCCTGGCTGACGGCCTCGCTCGACGACATCGGCGGCCTCTTTGTGCCGCTGCCCGTCGTCGTCGCCGGCGTGTCGCTGTATATGGCGGGGGCGGCGGCCAACACGGCCTCCTCCTCAACTCCGCCCCTCCCCCACGGCGCCGTCGCCTACATCCTGCTCCTGCGCTTCGTCGTCTGGCCGCTGGCGTCCATCGGCGCCGTCTACGCGCTCGCGGCGCACACGGCGCTCGTCGGCGACGACCCCATGCTGTGGTTCGCGCTGATGCTCATGCCCACGGGCCCGCCCGCCATGAAGCTCATCACGCTGGTCCAGGTCAGCGACGCCGAGGCCGGCGACGAGACCACCATGGCCAAGCTGCTGACGGTGCGTTCCGCGGTGTCTTTCTTGTCTGTCCGTCCGTCCGTCCGCCTGCTGACCTCACCCCAGATCTCCTACCTCATCTCCCCCGTGCTGTCCTTTGCCGTCGTCGGCGCCCTGCACGCCAGCCTGGCCAGCGCCCACGCCTGAGGCAGACGCGTCGACGCGACGTGGGCGTCATGGCAGGTCGTCGATGGCCGCTCGATTGCCTGCCGCGTCCTCGGCAGTTAGCGTGTGGGATGGGCGCGCCGTGATTTGTACTTTGTATGCTTACGCCGGGGATGGCCCGGAAGGCTATGGATTTCGCACAATCGCACCCAATGCGGACTAGCGCAGACTTGGGCCAGGAGGCTGACTGGACACTGGACGTCATATTCAACGGCCAACGTTCTAGGCAGACGAATTGTGTTCTTTTTCAACGTCTCATCTCGTGTTTTTATGGCTGTGCAGCTCGTCTTCCATAGTTTTGGCGGGCCATCAGCACTGCCTCTTGGCTCTGCAGAAAGGCCCTATTTCCTCGTCTTCCCTCTGTCTTCTCCTCCTCTCTTCCCGTCTCTTCCATCTCTTGATCCTCCAGCCAGCTGCACTTGTTGATATATACCACCTCCCTCTCTCCCTCCCCCTCCATCCTACCCCGATCCAGCGGGTGCCAAGAGGTTTCCCAGGAACAGCAAACGCTTCCTCCTTCCCTGGCCCCCACGTCTGCCGTCTAGCCGAAGCCGTTCGCCAGATCAACCCCTATACGGCATCGCCTCGTACAAGACGAGCAAGGCCCCCCCCCCCCGCGACGTTCGCCCCTTGTCCCCCATTTCCTGGCCAGCTGTCGTGTTCCCACCATGGTGGGTGTTCCAGGCCGCTCGAAAGGGTGCAACACGTGCATCCAGCGCAAAGTCAAGGTGGGTTTCCATCGACGACCGGACACCCCCCCCCCTTCTCCCTCCTCCCCCCCCTGACACGGCTGCAGTGCGATGGCGGCCAGCCCACGTGCGGCAACTGCCGCAAGTCCAACCGGCTGTGCGCCGGCTACCGGCGGCCGGTGGCGTTTGTCATGTCGGCCAACGTCGCGCTCGGGCCCGCCGGCGTCGACGGCGACGCCGCGGGCGGCGCCATCACCACGCACGGGCGCTGGCGGCGGCGGCCGCGGCAGGCCCTGCGGCCGCTGGAGGCTGAGCAGCCCGCACAGCCCGCGCAGCCCGCGCAGAAGGCGGCTGGCGCGTCCCACCACGACGACGGCATCGACCTGCTCTCGACCGCCACCAAGTCCGAAATCAAGGCGAGCCGGAAGCGGTACATCTACGAGGAGGACAGCAGCAGCAGCAGCAGCAGCAACAGCCCGTCCGACGCAAGGGGGCCGCCGACGCCGACGTCCGCCGCGGCCACCGTGGCCGCGCTGAGCCAGACCATTGCCAGCCTCGAGACGCGTGCTGCTCTGGCCGCCGACTGCTCGTCTTTCTCGTCCTCCTCGTCCTCCTCGTCCTCCTCCTCCTGGGAGGCGGGCCCCTCGCTGCCGCCTCCGCTGCGGTCCGAGGCCGTGTGGCGCGAGCAGCTGTACCCGCTGTTCCTGCGCTACCACCTGCCGCGGGAGCTGCTGCGCAGCTGCACGGCGCCGCGCGGCAGCGGGCGCAACTGGCTGGTGCACCTGGCGGGGGCGCCGCTGGCGGGGTCGCCGGTGCTGGAGACGGCCATGGCGGCGCTGTGCATGGCGCGCGTGGGCCGCAAGCACGGCCACGCGCCGCTGGTGCAGCACAGCCTGCGGCTGTACACGCAGGGGCTGCGGCAGCTGCAGGACGCCGTGCGCGACCCGGCCACGCGGCTGGCGGACCAGACGCTGGCCGCCTGCGCCGCCTTTTCCATGTACGAGGTGTCCGAGTGCCCGGCGGGCGGCGTCTACGCCTACTTTGCGCACCACACGGGCGGCCTGGCGCTGCTCAAGATGCGCGGGCCCGACGCCCACGCGTCGCCGCTGGGCCACGCGCTCTTTGTCTTTATGCGCGTGCAGCAGTTCATCTACGCGCTGCTGGTGCGCAAGGCCAACTTCCTGTCGGACCCGGCCTGGCTGCGCCGCCCCTGGCAGGCCACCGCCAAGGACCCCCAGGACCGCTTCATGGACCAGATGTACTGCATCCCCGTCCTGCTCGAGCAGACCGACGCCCTGGCCGCCGCCGAGGCCGCCGGCGAGGCCGACCCCGCCGCCCTCGCGCGCGGCTACTGGGGCCTCGTCGGCCAGTACCGCGCCGTCGACCGCTGCCTGCAGGGCTGGTTCCGCGACCTGCAGGCCTCCGTCGCCGGGCCGCTCTACTGGCCCGAGATGTCCCAGCTGCGCTGCCCCGTCTTTGACGGCACCGCCCGCGGCCGGCCCTTCCCCGTCGCCTTCCACTTCCCCGCCTTCTCCGTCGGCCAGGTCACCGTCCTCTGGTGGCTCATCGAGCTCATGGTCCACCACCAGCTGGCCAAGATCTACGCCCACCTCGTGCGTCTGCAGACGGCGTCGGGGTCGGGGTCTGTCGGTACCACGCCCGAGGAGTCTACTTGTACACCCCCCCCCACAGACGACCCCATCCCCCCCGTCGCCCGCCTGCAGGCCGCCGGCGACGAGGCGGCCAGGGTCGCGCGCGCCACGGCCAACAACCTCTGCCAGTCGGTCGAGTTTTTCCTGCAGGAGAGCATGGGCGACGTCGGCCCGCTGTCGACCCTGCTGCCGCTGTCGGTCCTGGCCCACGTCGTGGCCCGCATGCCGCCCGCGCGGCCCTGTCCCCCGGGGCCCCCCGACCGCCCCGGCGAGTTCTCCGACGAGGCCGTCTGGGTCGACTTTCTGATCCAGTCCGTCGGCGGCCGGGGCCAGCAGCTGGCCTACTACATGGCCGACGACTGAGGCCCAGATCACGCCACACCGGAGGCCTCGTCGGCTGGAGGCCTCGTCCACGCAGCACCACGACGGGGCCTGTTTTCCTCATCCCTGCCATTGCAACGTCGAGCGCTGCTATTTTCAGCCGCTCCTCTCCTCCGACGCCAGCTGCCCATGGTAAGACACGGACGGGGAGGCCGCCGGCGGGCAGGGGGCCGGCGGCTAATTGGGATCGGCGTGCAAGAAAAAGGGGTTTTCAGCTGCAGACGACCGAGGGTGTGGTCGACGGGAAGCAAGTAATTACTCCCTTTTATAGCAACCTTTGGTGCGACTTCTTCCATATGCAACTACAGGGTATTGCACGGAGCAAAGGGTCCTGCCCGTGCCTTGCTCACCGCCTTGGACCCCGGCGGCAGTATCCCCAGCTCCTGTGGGTCCTCTCAGCGGCACGTCGAGGTGGAGACGGGCGTCCAACGGCCAACGACAGGGCAGCCCGCCGCCGCCCGCGTCCCAGCCCTGTCTGCTGCTCTCACCGTCTGTTGGCATGTTCAGGTGGCAGCGTGGCTCTCGTCGACCGACCGACGACCGACGACCGACGACTGACAGACAGACAGACCCAACCTCCAATCTCCAACGCCATGGCCGGCAAGAAGAACAAGAAGACGGCCGACGACAAGGACAAGGCCAAGGCGGCCGAGGCAGCGCCGGTGACCTTGACTGGGCCGGCCAGGCCCGGAGCGGTGGCGGGTACGGCGGCGGGCAATGTGATGTCCGCGTTTGCGGCCTCGGCCTTGTCGGCGCCGGCGACCATGTCCCGGAACAAGTGAGCGCGGCGCACCATGTTTTCCTGCGTTTGCCTGGGCCCCTTTCGCATGTTTGCCTCTTTGCCTTTCGCTGACCGAACAGGCACTTGCACTACGTCTCGTCGTATCACGGCCCCTGGCTGCAGCTGCCCATCGGCGTCCTCGACTTGCTCTCCAGTATCAACTCGACCAACCTGTGCACGCACTTTGTCGACCCCCCCCTCTTTCTGGATCTCGTGAGCGTGCGCCGCTACGTCGAAGAGGCGGCGGAGCTGGCGGTGCGCGCCGCCACGGGCGGCGTCTCGGCGCCGGCGAACGGCTCCTCGCAGACGGCAGCTTCGTCGGGCGGCCTCGGCGGCGGCGGCGGCGGCGGCCGCGGGGGCCGGCTGTCGTCGGAGCGGCGGCACCGGCTGCGGGTCGAGGCCGTGAACAAGCTGGCCATGGCCTACGGGATCGACGAGGTGGCGGCCAGCATGGCCGTGATGCAGAGCACCACGGCGCTGGACAACGTGGCGGCGCTCGTGCTCGAGCGCCTGCCCGACGACCGCAACGCGCTCTACGTCCACTTCTTCCACGAGAAGATCCCCACCGGCGGCCTCCTCGCCGCCACGCCGCCCGCGCGCCTCGACCCCGTCATCGCCAGCGACCCGCGCGCCCCCGCGCCCTGGCGCACGCGCGCCATCGTCCGCCTGCTCCACAGCGACTTTGAGGGCGCCGTCGCCGACCTCAGCGAGGCCCTGGCCCGCCAGCGCATGGCCCACGCCCGCCACGAGCACGCCCAGCTCGCCCGCTCCCTGGGCCTGCACGCTGCTGCCGCCTCCAGCACCATGCGCCGCGCCCACGGCGACGACGACGACGACGACGGGGCCGCCGCCACCGAGCCCGTCATCGGCGGGCCCATCCTCTCCAGCGCCGAGGCGCAGCTCCTCCTTCAACGCGCCACCGCCTACCTGAACCTCGCCTGCCAGAGCATCTACGCCTCCCTGGGTCCGGAGTGGGCCGATCACGAGGAGGCGAGGCTCAGGGCGGCACACGCGGCCAAGCTGGCCAAGCAGGCCAAGCTGGCCAAGCCGGCCCAGTCGGCCACGTCGGGGCCGGCGTCCTCCGAGGACAAGGCGGGCGAGGGCGGTGCCGGCGCCGGGGACAGCAGCAACGACAAGGGCAAAGGGAACGACAACGATCATGACAAAAATGACGACCACGACAACGACGGCAATGATGACGACGACGACGACGACGATGACGACGAAGACGGCGGGGTGCGGCTGTTTGACGAGGAGGCGGAGGGGGCCGAAAAGTCCGGGGCCGGGGCCGCCGAAAAGCCTGCGGCCGCCGAGGATGCCGCGACGAAGCGGCTGCGCAAGGAGCAGGAGCGCATGCAGCGGCGCACGGTGCTGTACGCGCGGCGCGCGGTGCGCGGCCTGCTGGCGTTCCTGTCCATCTTTGAGTACGCGCCGGACCTGCCCATCGAGGTGGCCGAGATCTTTACGCGGCGCGCCATGGAGGTGACCATCCGCGGCGGCAGCGGCAGCAATGGCGTCAGTGGCAGCGGCGGCGGCGGCGGCGGCAGCAGCAACGCCACGTCGTACAACTTCAACCACGGCATGAACATTCTGCGCATGCTGCGCCAGAAAGCGGCCACGCAGCCGGACGCCACGCAGGTGCTCTTCGGCCCGGACGGGACGGCCGACAAGACGGCCGGCGGCCGGCCCCCGTGCGTGGTCTCGCCGTGCGCCATGAGCATGCTCTTTGCCTCGGCGCCGTTGGACCTGCCGCCGTACCCGCCGGCGTACAAGCCTCGGGGGGGAGGGGGGGAGGGAGGGAGTGGTGGCGGTGACAGCGGCGGCACCGGCGCCGGAAGCGACAACAGCAGCGGCGACGCCACTACCGTCACCACTGCCACTACCGTCGTCACCACCCCCCCCGCCGGCGCCGTGCTCGTCGACCCCGCGTACACGGACGCGGCCAGCCCCTACCGGCGGGCCTACCCGGTCATGGAGACGGCGACGTACCACCCGCTGCTGGGCGAGGCGCTGTACTCGCTGCTGCTGGCGCACTGCCTGCTGCGCACGCCCCGCGACCAGATGCTGCGCCTCGCCACCACGGTCGCGCGCCTCACCAGCGTCGCCGACGGCTTCCCCCTCTTCCAGCCGCCGCTCTGCCTCGCCCGCGCCGAGTGGGTCGAGGTCCTGCGCCGCGCCGGCGGGCCCGCCTGGATCGAGCTGCCCGCCGCCAGCTGGGACGAGTTCTGCAAGCCCGCCGTCGCCGTCGCCGTCGCGGCGGCGGACAAGACCGCCAAGGCCGGCAAGGCCAAGGCGGTGGCGGGCGCCCCCAAAACTACTACCGACAGCCCGGCCTCGAGCAGCAGCAGCGCCGGCGCCGCTACCGGCAACGCCAGCAACACCAACCCTCTCGTCCCGCCGATGCCGCCGGCGTCGCTGGAGCGCGCCGAGGCCATTGCGCACTGGGTGCTCGAGGGCATCCGCATCGGCGCCGGGCCGGCAGAGGCGACGCTGCCGGCGCGGCCGCGCCGGGCGCAGGAGAAGAAGGTCAAGGGCAAGGCAACAGGTCTTTCTATTCGGTAGGATATGGGAAAGTCTGGGTCGGGATGGGGATCGTAGTGGGTGACAATTTGCTTTCAGACGGATAGCCGTTTCCTTGGTTCGGTTCAATATCACGGTTTCGCACAGGACGCGCACGCTCAGCAGACGGCAGGGTCACAAACATGAATCAATTCCGCCTGGTCTCAATTTCCGCCTGGTCTCAATTTCCGCCTGGTCTAAACCAAATCCCTTCTCCTTCAGGCGAGCAGCCAAAATGACCAACAGCATATCCTAGAAAGCCAAATAATATCAAAAACAAACTCCACAAAAAAGAAAGCCGCGGTCCCAATCGTCGTGCATAGCGTGTCGTGTGCCGGCTCTCACCGGCCCCCCGGCGGGAGCTGCGGCGGGTGCATCGTGTGGACGTAGCGCAGCGGAGGCACGGCGCCCGGCGGCGGCTGCCGCAGTTGCTGCTGCGGCTGCGGCTGCGGCTGGAACTGGAAGTGCTGCGGGGGCTGGTGCTGGTCCGGCTGGGGGTGGTGCTGGTGGTCCTGCTGCAGGTGCTGCTGCGGGTGCTGCATCAGCTGCTGGTATGGTACAAACGCATGTTGCTGCTGCAGATGCTGCTGTTGCTGTTGCAGATGCTGCTGCTGTTGTTGCTGCTGCTGCTGCTGCTGCTGCTGCTGCGGGTGCGGGTGCTGCAGGGGCATGCCGGTCGGTTGCGCGTGGGCTGGCGCCGCCGGGTTCGCCGAATTCGCCGCGCCAGGCGGCGGCGGCTGCTGCTTGCCCTGGGCCGCCTGGCGGGCCCACAGCGACTCGAGCACGGTGCGGCTGATGGACTTGAAGCCGGCGGCCAGGCGCTCGGCGTCCTCCCACCGCGCGCCGTAGGCGCTGAGGGTCCAGCTGACGCGCTCCAGACACGCCACGGCGCGGTCGACGTTGTTGCCTGCGACGGGGTCGACGGACGACAGCGGCGGCGGCAGCAGGCCGTCGGGGGAGTGTGCGCCCGCATCCCCGCCGTCATGGATCATGTTCCGGCTGCTGCCGCCGCTGTTGCTCTCCCCGTTGTTGTTGCCGCCGTGGTTGCTCGGTAAAGAATTGGCCAATGGTGGCGGCGGTGGCGGCGGCGGCGGCGGCGGCGGCGGTGGCATCGACAGGATGCTCCGCACGGGAAGCGGGGGCGGCGGGGTGCCGCCGGGGAGGGGCATGGGGATGGGCACGGAGCCGGGGCCGGCGAGGATGGCGTCGGCGGTGGCGGGGTCGCGCAGCACAGCGACAAACTGGCTGCCCATGAAGAACATGCGCAGGGCGTCGTGGTAGGTGTGCCAGACGGGGTTGAGGCCGCCGCGGACGAGGGCGACGATGCGGTCGACGTAGGCGACGACGTGCTCAAAGATGAGCATGCGGCCGTAGGCGGTCATGAGCGGGGCGCGCGCGCTCGGCGCGATGCAGTAGACGTAGCTGTAGCGCAGCTCCAGGTCGAACATCTCGCGGATGCGGCCGGGCAGCGTGACGGGCAGGGCGTCGTACCACTCGCGCATGTCGGCGCACATGCGCCACACAAAGGCGGCCGGCTCGGCCAGCTGCTCGGACGGGTCGGACTGGTACAGCGTCTGGTACCAGTGGGACTGCGCGCGGCGCAGCTGGAACAGCAGCAGGGCCGGGTTGTCCGAGGGCACCGACGACGGCGAGACGGGCGGCTGGCCGGCGGCGGCGGCGGCGGCGGCGGCGGCGCGTGACCGGGACGCAAGGCCACCACCACCACCACCGCTGGTCGCCGCCGCCGCAGCCGACAACGACGACGGCAGCACGCCGATCATGGACGGAAAGGCGACGTTGATGGCGTCGTCAGTGAAGGAGAAGGCGCGGGCATGGACCATGCTGATGGCGCGGTCGAGGGCGTAGGCGCAGTAAAAGGTGCGGCGGCGGGCGTCGAGGGCGGCGGCGTCCATGTTCTGGGAGGACGGGGGCGGGTCCTGGTGGAAGCCGAGGTCGACGACGGCGCGGCAGGTGAAGCCGATGAGGTGCCAGCTGTCAAAGTGGGCGGGGTCGAGCATGGAGTAGAGGGTGAGGAGCAGCAGGGACTGGATCTGGGAGGCGTGGCCGGGGGCCAGGGCGCGGTCGGCGTAGGGCATGGCGTGGGCGGCGAACTCGACGCCGTTGGTGTAGAGGGCGTCCTGGCGGCTGCGGCTCTGGGCGGAGGAGCCGATGGCGAGGACCATGTACAGCATCCAGTAGTCGGCGCTGCGCAGGTTGGGCCGCGGGGGGTGGTGGCCGTGCAAGCCGTGCGGCCCGTGAGACCCGTGCGGCCCGCCGAGTGTCTGCGGCTGCTGGTGGTGGTAGAGCTCCTCGAGGAGGGCGAGGAGCGACGTCTCGGGAAAGAAGGGGAAGAGGACGTGGACGTGGGAGAGGTAGTACTGGACGATGGCGTAGGCGGCGGGGCGCGAGGGCATGCGGAGCGGCGTCATGGCGGACTCGGGCAGGGGGACGTTGCCGGCGGCGGCGAGGACGAGGCGCGCAAAGGTCATGTTGTTGACCGAGGGCTCAAAGTCGCGGGTGGTGGCATTGACGGACCTGGCAGCGGTTAGACGGCAGACAAGGGGACGGAGAGGCGAGACGCACAAGTAGCCAAAGTCGGAGACGAGCGAGTTGACGTCCGAGTTCTCGCGCTTGCGCGCGGCCTTGCGGTGGATGGCGGCGCGGATGGCGGCCAGCGAGCCCTTGCGGCTGTCGTCGTGGGCGGCGGCGGCGGAGGCGGAGGCGGCGGCCGCGAAGCCGGCGTCGCCGTCGTGGAAGGCCACGGACGCCTTGCGCGAGCGCGCGTAGGCCAGGCGGCGCTCGAGCTTCTCGACGCGCAGCTCCAGGGCGGCGACGTAGCTGGGGGAGGGGGGGTCAGGAAAGCGTCAGGAGAATCGTGAGCGCGACGAGAGAACGTACCTGCGCTCCTTTCCGCGCGCAAACTGGTCGTTGGCCGCCGAGCACTCGCTTTCGCGGCCGGCCTTTTCGCAGGCGGTGCACGCGGGCAGCTTGCCGTCACACTGGCGGTCAGTCGATGGTCCAGCGTCCGTTCCGCGTGCGCCTGCGTGCGCCTGGGCGGGCGTACCTTGACTTTGGCAGCGCGGCCTGGCAATGTCAGCACATCTACGCATCCAGATCACAACATCCGAGCACACGCACATCGCGAGCAGGCCGACACGGGCCGCGACACCCGCAGCAGCGGGTTGTCCGAGAAGCTGGACCGCGGCATCGTCACGGCCACCGGGGGGCGCGCCGAGGTTGGGGTCGTCGTCGTCGTCGCCGTCGAGGGCCACGCGTCCGGCGCCGGGCAGCCGCTGCAGTCGACCGGGCGGCGATCGCGGGAGCGACGGGCGCGCGCATGTGCCGGGGGACAGACGGCCGGCGGTCGGGGGGGGCGGGTCGGCGGCGGGTCGGTCGTGGTGTTGAGCGTGTTGAGCGTGCTGAGCGTCGTCGTGATCGGCAAAGTGGAGGTGGACAGTTCACAGGGAGGCTGCCGGCTGTCGCTCGCAAAACGGGTCGTACGGCGGCGGGCAGCCGGGCAGGTGCGGCCCTGAAAGCGGGGCTCGCAGCGGGCTGCTGTCACCGCTATCAGCAGGTGCGGCCGGGGGCTGGTTGGCTGGCTGGCTGGCTGGCTGGCTGGCTGACCACGCGCGGCGTGTGAGCGCTTGTTTGCCACAGGGGCCCCTAGTTCGCTGGCCCAATGGTGCCGCCGGCCGGCGCGGCGTGATTGGTCGGCCGCGCCTGCCTTGCGGGATCCCTCGACGGGGCGCTGGTGCGTGCCCCTCTTGTCCGTCGCTGCTCGGTCGCTCTTGCCTGTGCGTCGTCGCCGCCGCCGCCGCCGCGCCTGCCTGCCTGCTCTTTGTCTGGACGGACGGCGCGGGACAGACTGGACTGGCCGCCTGCCTCCACTGATACCGCATAGCGCTCCGCAGCTTCCGTGGGAAAGCGTATATACGGATACTGGTCCCCCCCTTCCGCCGTTCGCTCCGCCGTTCAATAGTCTTGTCCATCGTTTTGTGCGGCTCCACCCATCCACGTTCGAGAAAAGGGAAAATTAGCGGGCACCCGCCGCTGCCGCTGCGTCGCTCCTGCCCGCGATCCTCTCCCACTCGCACTCGCACAATAGGGGGGCTCTCCCAGAAACGGGTTCCCAGAAACGACAGTAAAAAAGAGGACGACGCAGGCAGGCGCTCGCTGCGTCCCACCAGTCCGGTGATCTCATTTGTCATCTTGGCACGCCCGCCTCCACCGAATCCACCGTCTTGTCTCGAGGCTGCCACGTCGAGAAACAACCCCAACCTCCCTCGAGGCGCTTCCCCACGCCACCACCACCACGACCACGACACGCCCACGCCCTTCGCTTCGCGGCCGCGCCGAGAACAAGACGATGCCCGCCGCAGACGCTCGACTGCAGGGCCCACGGAACGCGCAACAAACCTGCCTCCACCACCACCACATCCTCCTCCTCCTCCTCGACGACGCGCGCGCGCCACGGATTCCCGGCCACGACGACGCTCGGCAACACCGTCTGGCGTCGCCCACGGCCAGACCGCGGACGGACGGCGCAGCGTGACCGACCGCCTCCTCGTGCCGGGCTGTCTGTCTGACCCCGCCGTCAGCAGCGGTCCCGCGGCTTGTGCGCCCGTCCGCATCCATCGCCAGCCAGCGATCCGCCGCCCTGAGCAACCACACTGCGCCTCCTTGTGCGCCGGCAACCGCGAGGGCCGACGGCGGCGCGACGGTGACGGCGTGAGCGAGACGGACGGCGAGACGGCGAGCACACGAAGCCGCGTCGGGTGCTGGACTGCCGAGACTCGCGCTCCCGTTTCGTCTCTCCTTCTCTTCCCCCCCCCCTCCTCCCCCCCCCCCGCCCCATCACTCTAGACAGCAACACCGCTGTCCACGCGACACGCCACGATGAACGCGTCCGACATCTTCCGCCCGGACTTTGTCCCCGGCGGCTTCGGCCTGCCCCCGCCGCCGCAGCGCTACTTTGCGCCGCCCGCCTCCTCCTCCTCCTACTCTGAGCCGCCCGAGCCGCCCCAGAGCCGCGACAGCGACCACGAGGCGCCCAGCCGCGTCGCCCACACGCTGACCGCGTGCTGCCGCTGCCGCCAGGTGCGTTTGCGTCTCTGTGTCTCTGTGTCTCTGTGTCTCTTGCATGCTGCTAACCCCCCCCCCAGCGCAAAACGCGCTGCGACCCAACCCTGCCGCGCTGCCTGCCCTGCGAGCGCGCCGGCGCCGTCTGCGAGTACTACGACAGCACAAAGGGCCGCCGCATCAGCCGCTTCTACGTCGTCAAGCTGCAGGACAAGGTGCGCCAGCTCGAGGCCGAGCTCGCCCAGTTCACCGACGAGGACCTGCCCCAGGACACCGAGGACATGGTCCGCCCCGGCGGCTTCGTCCGCCTCAGCGACTCCGACGAGACCCCGCGCTACCTCGGCCCCAGCAGCGGCATCGCCATGACCCGCCTGCTCATGGAGGAGGCCAAGCGCTACACCGAGTCCCAGCGCATCTCCGAGCTCATCCCCGAGCTCCGCGCCCGCCGCCTCGAGCGCCTGACCCGCATGCAGAGCATCGCCGGCCCCGGCGGCCTCGCCGGCCTCTCCGGCCCCGGCGGCCCCGGAAACGGCGGCCCCGGCGGCCCCGGCGGCCGCGCCGGCTCCAGCGTCTCCAGCGCCAGCCTGCGCAAGCGCAGCTACCCCATGGTCAGCGCCCACCCCGCCCAGGTCCTGCCCTCGCGCCCCATCGCCGACAAGCTCGTCGAGGCCTTCCACGCCCGCGCGCAGGTCTTCACCCCCACGCTGCACGAGCGCCTCTTCGCCGCCGACCTCGACGCCGTCTTCGCCGGCAGCACCGACCCCTACAAGAACTTTGTCGTCCGCATGGTCCTCGCCATCAGCCTGCAGAAGCTCGACACCCAGTACGCCGGCCTCGCCGACAGCTACTACCTCGCCGCCATGGAGCGCTTCGAGGACGTCATCCGCCCCAAGGACCTGCGCACCCTGCAGTGCCTCGGCCTCATCGGCCAGTACTCCCTGCTCACCCCCACCCGCACCAACGTCTACCACATTGTCGGCCTCAGCACCCGCATCTGCCAGCAGCTCGCCATCGCCGACGAGAAGACCATTGCCAGCGGCTTCCACGTCGACCCCCTGACCCTCGACATGCGCCGCCGCCTCATCTGGATCGTCGCCACCATGGAGCTCGGCCTCGCCCACTCCATGGGCCGCCCCAACGGCCTCTCCAAGGGCAACGACCTCATCGACGTCGCCTTTTACGCCGACGTCGACGACCGCTACATCACCGAGGACGGCATCCAGCCGGGGCCCCCGTCCGCCAAGAAGCGCGTCGCCATCCACTTTTGCAAGATGCGCCTCTGCGAGGCCGAGATCCGCCGCGTCCTCTACGAGAAGAAGCGCCCGGAGCCCTGCAGCGAAGACCACCCCTGGTTCGCCCAGATGGAAGACAAGATCCAGCACTGGCTCGACACCGCCCCGGACCAGCCCGTCTGGTGCAAGCCATGGTGCGTGTCCTGGCCTCTTGTCTTGGCTGCCCTCGTACTGACCCCCCAGGTTCACCGGCCGCTACCACACCATGATCATCTCCCTCTATCGGCCGTCGCCGCAGGTCGTCAAGCCGTCGCCCGCCGCCGCCCTGCGCTGCTTCGAGTCGTCCGCCTACGTCACCAACCTCGGCAGCCTGCAGGTCAAGAAGGCCGCCATCGACATCACCTGGGTCTTTCTGCTCACCATCTACATGGCCCTCAACACCATCCTCTGGTCCGTGTCCTATCCCGAGGTCCGCGAAAAGCACCCCCGCGAGGAGGTCGAGGAGCTCGTCAACACCTCCCTCGACATTGTCGACCAGTGCTCCGAGCGCTGGCCCGGCGCCTCCGCCGCCTCCCAGCTGTACGCCATCTTTGCCAAGGCCTGCTTGCAGAGCTATGATCGGAGCGAAGAGCTGCCGCCGCAGCAGCAGCCACAACACCAGCAGCACCAGCAGCACCAGCAGCACCAGCAGCACCAGCAGCACCAGCAGCACCAGCAGCACCAGGCTCCGCAGTTTTCCGCCACCAACTACGGACCGCCGGACAGCACATACCACACGCCGCCGTCGCAGGTCGACCCAAACTCGCCGTCTGCCTCGGAAGCGTCTTCCATGCCTACAACCGTGTCCGTCAACTCTGCGACGCAGGGGCAGCAGCAGCAGCAGCAGCAGCAGCAGCAGCACCATCAGCAGCACCAACAACAGCACCAACAACAACAGCAGCAGCAGCAAGCGCCCATCTTTAAAACGCCCCAGTTCGGCTACGTCTTCAACTCGGAAGAACCGTCGGCCCCCGGTGCTCCCTTTGGCTACGACGAAGGCCCCAAGCCCGGCCAGCCCCAGTTCCGGTCCGGCTCCATCTTCCTCAACCCGGCCTCCACGGAGCCCGTGGGCCGCCGCTTTTCCTACTTCCCACCCGAGGCGCCGCCCTCCATGGCCGGCGGCGACGACGACAAGACCCCGCCCACGTCCTCCACCGGCATGTCCTCCCTGCAGAGCAGCAGCCTGCTGGCGCTGTCGCCCTCCCTTGCCTCGACAGACCCCTACATCTCCCCGCCGCCCGCCACCGCCAACAGCAGCACCGCCAACAGCGCCTTCATCACGTCCCCCGCCACGACCATCGCCCTGACCTCGTCGCCCACCCCGACCCCGACCGTGCGCCACGTCAGCCCGCTGCCCCCCATGGCCTTTGCGACACCGGCCAGCACGCCCCAGACCCAGCAGGTGCAGCCCTCCCAGCGCCGCTCGCCGCCGCAGCCCATCAGCATCCCTCCCATGCAGTCCATACATCGACAGCAGCAGCAGCAGCAGCAGCAGCAGCAGCATCAAGCTCAGCAGCACGCGCAGCAACACGCGCAGCAACACCAGCAACACCGGCAGCACCAGCAGCCTCTGCCCTCTCCCCTGCAACGGCAGCACGACGGGACAGATGGGACAGCGGCGGCGGGCCCGCCGAGCTCCTCGGCTGGAGCGGGAGGCGATGTGGACAGCAGCGGCTGGTTCTCGGAGCCGCCGCCGCCCTTCTTCACGCCCTTTTCCTTTGGCGGTTTCAGCGGCGGGCCCACCAGCAGCTACCTGTCGGACCCGACCGCCGCGCTTTCCGGCTACGGCCTGGGCGGCTTTGGCGGCATCCATCACCCTCTGGGCGGCGCGCCCCTCCCCAACAACGGCGGCCTCTTTGGCGGGGCCGGCGGCGGCCACAGCCATGGTCCCGACGGCGGCCACGGCGGCGGCCACGACGGCGGCCACGGCGGCCACAGCGACGGCGGCCTGGCCATGCTGGACGCGTTTGGCTTCGGGGCGGCCGCGGCGGGCGGGCCGCTGCTGAACCCGCAGCGGCAGGGCAGCCTGTCGCAGGAGCAGCAGATGGAGCTCATGGACGTGCTGGAGACGGAGGGCATGGGCGACATCGACTCGTTCCTCAGCAACCTCGGCATGCAGATGGCCGCCACCGCCGCCACCGGCAGCGGCGGCGGCGGCGGCGGCGGCGGCGGCGGCGCGGCGGGCGACCACCGCTTGGGCGCCGCCGCCGCCCCGGGCGCCGGTGCCGGCAGCGACGGCGCAGGCGGGCCGGGCGGTGTGCCCTGGTAGGCTGGTAGGCCGGTAGGCCGGTAGGCTGGTAGGCTGGTAGGCTCTTGGGTGGTCGCCTCTCGTCTTCTTTTTGGTCTTGTTCCTTTTCCTCCGATGTGGTTCGTTTGGTTTCTTCGCTTCTCCTTGATTCTCTATTTTGGGCTCGCTTTCTGGGACGGATTGGATGCTCGGCACGCAACGAATGGCAGGACTGCTTTGGTACTTTATTTGTCCTTCATAGACCACTTTTTTTGAATGGGATATATTGAAAACCTGAAGCTTAATTCTACAAGAAAAAAAGCGAGTCCATCTGGACCTCGCGGTTGAAGAGAAAAACAAAAGCAAAGGCTCGCTCATGCTAAAATACAGAAAAAACCGATAAAGAGCGGCCAAGAGACAATAATAAAAACTTGACACTTAATAATGTAGACAGAAACAAAACCGCAACGACAGAGGGGAAGCCAACAAGCAGGGCATAGCTGAACCAAAGACCGGCAATGTTCGCCGATCAGGTACACGAGCCCGACACGAGGAACGCAAGCTTGCTGAGCACCGCAGCGCTCATCCCGTGACGCGACGCACCCAGAGCGTAGTAGGCTCATATTCGGCGTTCTTATCCAGGCGCTTGTAGGCACGGTGCAGCTTGAGACCGATCTCGTACTCCTCGCGCTGAATCTCGGCGAGCTCGGTGCGCAGGCCCTCCACCTTGCGCTTCTCCATCTCGCGCTTATGCAGCACGTCGGGCGCCGCCAGCAGGTTGTCTGTCGGCATCAGCTCCGTCATCTGCTTGATGCTCCGGTCAATGTTCATGCGCCGCTGCGCCAGGCTCGCCAGTTGCGCGTTCAACATCGTCACCCGGTCCTTGGCCGAGGTTTCGGGCGGTGCCGGCGGCAGGTTCTTGTGGATCGACCCGGCCACAGACGCGCGGTCCGACGCCACGCCTGGAGCACCGCCCCGCGCCCCGTCGAGGTTCAGGTTCCGCAACCGGCCGTAGAGAGCGCCCGGGGCGCCACCACGACCGCCGTGGTTCTCCTCGCCGCTGCTGCTGTTGCTACCAGTCTCGGCCGAGTCGCGCCGCTCGGTGTGACTGTGGTTGCCGCTCATCCAAGGCGTCTTGAGGCTGATGACGACGGGTTCGATGCCGCTCTTAATGGAGCTGGGACTCGCGTGGCCCATACGCGGCGGTCGACGGCGATCCATGACGCTCTCTCCTTCGCCGCCAGGCCCAGGCAGCGGCTTCATGAGAATGGGAGACGGCTTGTGGCGTGGAGGCGAGGCCTGGGAGCCGGAGCGGAGAGAAGTCGGCAACGGCGGCATCTCGGGCGGACCCGTGGGATCCTGCTCAGACTCGTTGATGGTCGAGCTGTATGTAGTGACGCTGAACCGAGACGGCGGCTGGGTCCACTCGGCGTCGTGGCCCCGAGGGCGCGGCGAGACGGCCGGCGACGGTGAGATGCTCGGATGGGGGCGGTTGTAGTTGAAGGGATCGCTCTCGTCATAGCTGGCAACACTCTGGTGGGAAGGGGTCGGCTTCCGTCTGATGACAGCCGGCTGCTGCGGCTGCTGGGAAGCGAGCGACTCTTTGTACGTGGGATCGGCCGACAGAGGGGGGCTCGGGTAACTTTGGGCAGCCGCGGCAGCGGCAGGAGATGCAGGGAGATTTTTGGTGGTCAGTGCAGCAGCACTCTGGCCCGATGCGGCTGCTGTTGCTGCTGCTGCTGCTGCTGCTGCTGCGCCGCCCTTGTGCCGAAGGATCGCCTGGTCCTGTGTTTCAGCCCCTAGTGGAGGAGGGCTGACAGGGGGGCTGGCAATGCTCGGATTGTTCTGAGGAGCAGGGGACGAAAGACTGTTCGGACTGTTTGGCGTGGCAGCGTCGCTGAGCCGGGGCACGGAAGCCACGCGTTTGCTGCTCTTGCGCGGGATATTGAGGGGGGGGGCATCGAGCTTGTCATGCACGGGGGCCACCAGAGCGGTGCGGCCACTAGCCCCTTGCCACGCCGGGCGATTCGATGTGAAGGCGCCAGCAGCAGGATCGGTCGATGCGGTCGATGCGGTCGACACCTTGCGTGGCTGGGCCGTGGCCACGGGCAGTGAGGAGAGGGCGGTTTGGGGCGAGATGGGCGAAGAAGGCGAAGGCGAAGCCAAAACCGATGGCGGGGACACCGATTTTGTAGGCGACAGAGAGCGCGGGACGGCCGCCGCCGCGGCCGTCGCAGCACCAGCAGCCGTGCCGTGCGAGCTGCCTTGGACCGTGCGGCGAAGGCGGCTGGCAAAGCTGGCAATGCCGCTCGTAGCTGCAACGGGCGACGGGGTGTCCTTGGCGGCAGGGACCGGCAGGCTGGCTGCATCGCCGACGGTGCTGGCCAAGCCGCGCGCATACTCTGCCGGTTTCACTTGGCTTGGGCGGCCCTTCTGGGAGCTGGTGAGCTCGCCCGTCTGCGGGTCCCAGCGCACCTCGCCGCCCTTGTAGCCACGGGTGGACGAGGCGATGGAGCTCGTGCGCTCCTGCATCTGGTTCAGGCTCTGGTTCAGGCGCTCGCGGGACTTGGTTTCGCGCAGGGCGCGGGCGGCCGTCTCCTGGTTCTGGCGCTTCTCGCGGCGCATCTTGGGGATGTTGCTGCGCGACGCAGACGGCGGGCGGCCGTCGAGGGCCGCGTCGGCGTGCGCCTCGGCCTGTGTCGCAGACATGCCGGACGGTCTCTCCTCGACGTCGACGGGTCTGGTGTCGGACCGTGGCAGATTCAGCGGGGGAGGGATCGGCCTGCACAGACACGGTCAGCTCGGAATGGGCGAGGGCAGCAGACGGCCAGACGGCCAGACGGCCAGACAGCCAGGCCATGCTTGCTGGGGTGACGTACCCGGCGGCGACCGCCTCGAGCTCGGGCGAGCTCACGGGAGACACGCCGTCCTCGTTCACCGGCCCCGATGTGTGGCGGTAGTGCTGCGAGGCCTGCTGGTACGACAACAGCGGCGACGGCGGCTGGTGTGGAAACTCTGCGTCGACCGGGCTCGGCTGGGAGTAAATGGACGAGGGCGGCCGGGTGGAGCTGCGGTTGAGATTGCGCGCGGACTGCTGGTGCGCAGACGGCGGTGCACTGGTTGGCGCGGCGTCTCTGCTGCAAACGCGCGAGGCAGGTTAGCCAGCTGCTGCACGGGGTTCAGAAGACAACGGGGAACACGGTCGTGGCGCTCGCCAGGCGAGCGGAACGGAATGCGCAGCCGCCACCGGCCCCCCGGGAATGAGCACAAGCACGTGAACGGGGGAGATTAAATGGGAAATGTACGGAGTACTCCGTATGCTTAGAGGAGGAGGGAGGGGGGAAGGGCCGCGCCGGCGCCACGGCACCTCCACTGCGCGACGGCTGCACATACCGTTGACGGGCGTCTTGCTGAAACTGCCGGTAGTATTGGTACTGCTGCTGCTGCTGCTGCTGCTGCTGCTGCTGTTGGTGGTATTGCTGTTGCTGCTGATATTGCTGCTGCTGGTATTGCTGCTCTGCGTAGCTGCGGGCGGAGAAGGACGGCGCCGGGCCGCCCTTGGAGGCAAAGCCGTAGCCGGCCATGGCTGCCCAGTGTCGACGCGGGTCGGCGGCCAGGGAGGAGAGAGAAAGAGGGACGCGGCGGACGGACGGACGCGACGGACGGACGGACGCACGCTCGCTCGCCTGAGGCCAGGAAAACGAGTCGCCGCCGATCACACACCCGCGGGCGTTATGCGGGCAGCCTTCTCGGGTCGATGAGGGGGAGGGGAGGCGAGACAGGAGAGCGTCGAGAGGGACGGCGGCAGGCTGCGCGTACCAGGCAAATTTGCCGTCCGGCTTCTTTCCGGACTTCGGCCGCCCTTCTCGGTCGCGTTCGAAACGCTGGCTGCAAAGAGGCCGCTATGAAACAAACGGGTCGAGGGCGGGCTGGGACGCCGTCTTGTTGGCGGGCTGTTTCACGCGGGGCCGGCGATCAATTCGACGGTCGGCTTCTCGTCGACGACGACCTGGGCGTGCGGGCAGCAGCGTGGTCTTAATACTCGACGCCGTGCTTCCTGCTGTGGTCGCGTAGTGGGCCGAAATGCGCCTGGTCGCGCGGGCTTGGTGCGCGATAGCGTTGGTTGGCCCAGGCTGACTCGCGTGCGCTCGCTGTCTCGCCCCGTGCTTCGTTCCGGTGCCGTGTTCACCAAAACAGAGGACGCGGATGGTCGCCGAGCTGGCCGCCGAGCTGGCCGCCAGGGACTTGGGGTCTGCGGGCGACAACAACAAACCGGGCCAACAGGCAACAGGCAGACGGGTCGCGGCCGGCGCCGTGGAGTGGACGAGACGCTACGGCGAGATGGTTGGGCGGCGGTTGGTTGGCTGGTAGCGAATGGCGAGGCAAACAGAAGAATAATGAAGTTGAGAAAGGGGAAGAAATGGGCAAGAAAACAACACGGCCGCTGGATGCACCGGAAAGGTAAATAAGGGCTGCCGGCGCTGTTCCAAATGGGCAAGAGCGAGCTGCGAGGCCTTCCTTCCTCGCCCACGCGCCGCAACTGACATCATATCCAGTAAGGCCTGCCAGTATTACTCCTCCTCCGTGCTACGGTATATTTGCACTAAGCGAAACACAGCATCCAGTCACGACTTGGACAGACAGTGGCCTGGCGACCTCACCCTTTTCATCAGAACGGGGACCCGGCGGGCGCCAGACGCCTGCACTATGCCTCTTCCATCGGCTCGCCCGCCGCCGGACCCCTGCTGGCCAGCCCAGCCCAGCTTGCTTGCCCCCTATTTCGGTTCCCCCTTTAAGCTTTCGGGCTGAGAAATGGCCGATATCTCGTCTTTCATTTGCGCTCGGGCGCCGCGGAGCTTCTCGTCACAGGCGACTGCAACGGCAATGCGCGGCCTCGACGAGCGAACGGGCCAGCCGCCGGCCTCGCTGCCGCTGCCAGCGCCCTCCCCACGTCCGTCCGCCTGGTCTGAGCGGAGCCGCGTTTCACCACACCTGGGGCGGTATCCTTGGTTATAGCGTATACTCCGTATGTATACTATGCACACCGCTGTAGCGCTCCGTACTCCGTGTATTTGCTGTGAAATGTTCTCTGGACAGCGGTGGGCCGAGCGTGTTTCAGGATGGTCCACCTGGCGATAAAGTCACGTGATCCCGTGCAGCGAGTGAGTACGGACAAGCGTCCTGTGCAATGCTGTTCGTGCATAACGCCGTTATGCCTGTGTTATGGCTACAGATTAGGGAGTAGTTGTACTCTCAGTCGCTCCGTAGCTCTGTCTGTTGCTCTGCCGTCGACCTGCCAGCCGCCGCCTGCCAGCCGCCTACCAGCCGCCTACCAGCCGCCGCCTAGCAGCCACCACCCACTGGCTCTTGCCAGCTGGCGACAGCTGCCCCACCGCCCCGCACCTGGCAGGCGCATCCCAACAGCAGCGGCAGCCTTTTCCATCCGGTCTCCATGTCCTCCTGCACGACACGATCGCTCGCGCCGCCGACCCGCCGCCGACCCGCCGCCGCCGCAACGGGGGCTATGCAGCATCGGCTAGACGATGACGGGGCGCGATGACGCTCTGCCGACGGGGACCAGCGCCTGCGGTGATCGTGCCGCCGCCGCCGCCGCCGCCGCCGCCGGCGATGTCTTTCCGGGCGTCGGCGTCCTGCCGGCCGTCCCGGCCGACGCCGTGCCCGTGATCCCGGACAAGGACCGCCGGACCGACGCGGCCACGGCGGCCTCGGCAGCCGGCGTGCGCGCGCTGTCGGCGCAGGCGCTGCAGTTCTACTTCCGCGCGCCCGTCAAGGCCTTCTTCCGCACGCGCGTCGACTACCTGGCCTATGCGCGGGGAGAGTTTTTGTCGTCGTCGGCGTCGGCGTCGGCGTCGGCGTCGTCGTCGTCGGCGCCCTACTCCACCACCTCGTCGCACTCCCTCTACCGGTGGCTCCGCGGCACCACGCCGGGCGTGCTGACGCTCGCCATCAAGCGGCACGGCTGGTCCGTCGTCCCCGACCAGGTGCTGCCGCCGCTGCTCGCCAACACCGGCGTCGCCGCCGTGCTGTACACGTCCTACCTGCAGATCCTCGCCCAGCTGCACCCGGAGAGCGGCCAGGCCCGCCGCCGCGTCTACCCGCCCCCCGCCCCCACCGAGACCTTTGTCGCCGGCTTCCTCGCCGGCAGCCTCCAGAGCCTCGTCGCCGCCCCGCTCGACGCCATCCAGGCCCGCTACGACCACCGTGCCGTGGCGGCCGGCACAACACCGGCTGCGTCTGCGGCTGCGTCTGCATCTGCGGCTGCGTCTGCGGCTGCCGGCACCGGCAGCCCCCAGAGCATGTGGGCCTTCAGCGCCGCCAAGCTGCGCGAGATCGGCCTGCGCGGCATCTTTGCCGGCTGGGGCCTGTCCTTTGTCAAGGACAGCTTCGGCAACGGCGTCTTCTTCTCCGTCTTCGAGTACGTCAAGGCCCAGTGCTACTACAGCTTCGTCGCCCACTACTACGGCGCCCTCGACGGGTCCATGGTCCTCGCCCAGCAGGCCCGCCAGGAGGCCGCCGCCGCCCGCCGCAAGCAGCTGCGCCACCCCTACGCCGACGCGCCGGCCGACGACCCCCCGCCTGCTCGGCCGGCCGCCGACCCCTCCGCGCCCATCGTCATCCGCCCGCACTACGCGCTCGAGCCGACCTTTCTGCTGCTGGCCGGCGTCGGCGCGTCCTTTGCCCAGCAGGTCCTGCTCCACCCCCTCACGCACATCCAGGTCGTGCACTGGGACATGCTCGAGGACCTGGACGCCGCCGTCCAGGCCGAGCGCCAGGCCGCCGCCGCCGCCGCACGAGGCAGCAGTGGCAGCACCGGCGGTGGCAGCGGTGGCGGCGGCGGCAGCGGCGGAGATTCCGGTGCCTCCCGCTTCCGCCTGCTGCCCCGGTTCCGCATCATGCAGACGTACTACCACGCCTATCTGGAAACGTGGAGCCGCTGCGCCGGCCTGGCCGACGCCGAGGGCCGCTCGCTCCTCTCGTGGCTGTACCGCGGCTTCTGGTGGAACGCCATCCGCCAGGTGCCGAGCACCAGCGCGGGGCTCATCATCTTTGAGCTGCTGCGCCGCAAGTACGGCATGGCGGGCGAGGGCGTGCGCATCCGCCAGGACGGCTACGACATCCTGCTGACCTAGGGCGGGAAGCTGCGCACACGGGCTGGATACGGCGTCTGGGGTTCTTGTATTGGGTTCGAGCTTCTCCCGGGCATCTTCTCCTGGGCATCTTCTCCTCTCAGACAGCGGGCATGGGACGATTCAAATGTGTATGACAACGGAGTCCGGTACGAGCATAGAGAAAAGCAGTGTTTCATTTTCAGGAAGGTCAAGAAACTGCTTTGCCTGCACAGTCTTGGGTGTCTTTGAAAAGCAGAGACCAATCTTGGAAGCCCTTGTTCAAGAGTGGAACAAGAAGCATATCAACCGCAAAGAACAACGAGAACACAATAGAAAACAGCAAACGCAAGGTAGCTTGCAAGGCCGCTCGCAAGGCAGCTGTCATATTGCCTGCCAGGAGAGGGTAGATCGTAACATCGTCATCAAGAGAGGGGAGGGTGATCCAGCCAAGACGAACCATACATCAGCACTCCAAGATGCCGAGAGCAGGACGCAAGAAGTTGGGAGGTCGGCACGGAGTCACGGCGTCCGCAGCACCAGGCCCCTGACGGGGCATCCTCGATCCTTCCAGCCAGTCGCAGCGGTCTCCGAACAAGTATAAAAAGGGGGGTAGCGGCACTTGTGCAGACCAACGCCACTTGCGCCGCGTGGACGAGTCCGGACCGGCCCGCTCAGTCGTAGTACTCGTCGTACGCGTCGTGCTGGGCGTGGGCGTGGTGGGCGTGGTGCTGGTGGTGGTGCTGGGTCGGGTGCTGGGTCGGGTGCTGCTGCTGGGACGCGTTTCCGTGCCCGTAGTCGGCAGCGGCGGCGTCGTCGTCGTCCGTCGGCGGGCCATAAGCCGCGTACGACGGCGCGTGGGGTGAGTCGTACATGCTGCCGGCGACGCCCGCGGCCGCATGGGCGGCGGAAGAGGTGCCCACGCCCACGCCCACGCCGCTGCCGCTGCCGCTGCCGCTGCCGCTGCTCGGGACGCCGTACGCCGCCGGCGGCTGGTAGGTCACCGGCGCGTAGGCGGTGCTGCCGTCGGCTGCGGAGTAGGCAATGTACGGGCCGCCCTGGTCAGGCACCGTGTCGTAGCTGCCGCTGCCGCTGCCCTCGCCGCAGCTGCTGCCGGCGTCGCGGCTGCTCTGGCGGGTCTTGCTCTTGGACTTGCTGCTGCCGCTGCCGCCGCCACCGCCGCTGCCTCCGCCGCCGCCGCTGCTGCTGCCGCCGGTCTTCTGGCTCTTCTGGTTTTTCTGGTTCTTGCGGCGCTTGTACCGCGCCACGTCCTGGTGCGGCACCGTCTTGTTGCGCACCTCGTACAGCGGCTTGTCTCCCTGCTTCAGCAGCTCCTCGTACTCAAAGTCCTTGACGTACTTGTTGGCCAGGCCCCAGTCTTTGATCTTGGTCTTGTACTGCTTCTCCCTGGATGGTGCAGAGGTTGTGAGCACAGATCGTGGAGTTGTACAAGAAAAAGAAGAAGAGGAAAAAAAAAGCCAAGCTTACGTCGCACTGAACGAGTATACTCGCTTCATCTCCTCCATGACCACCTTGAGCGTGTTCTCTGCATACAGGCGCTTGATCACCTCCCGGTGGGGCTCCCAGTCTTCGGGCTTCTCTGGCTTGAACAGTGCCCTGGAAGATGCCTGGTGCGCAGAGGTTCCTCCGTATGACCTTTGTTAGCCTGCAGGCGTCGGCAGCGTAGGAGGGGGGCTGGTCTTGAAGGTCTTTTTTTTTGATTTCGGGGTTCTGTACAGACTTGTTCAGCCATGGCTTCTGCTGTCTTCAGAGTCGTCTCTGAGCAGTTTGACAGGAAGCTGGAAGAAAGAAGAGAAAGGAAAGGAGAAAAAAAAGGAGAAAAAAAAGAGAAAAAAAAGACGGAAAAAAGAGAAAAAAAGGGGCAAAAACAAGACAACAGCGTCGGCGCGACGCTCTGGTGAGGGACCCCTACCGAACAGGCGAAGCCGATCCGATGTCTGTTTTCTGTTTCTGTCTGTCTCTGTGCTTTCCGGAGAGTGTGCGGACGCGGACGGGTACGAGGACCCGAGGTTTTTATAGTGGTTTCCGAGCTGAACGCACACGTTGGTCGAGCTGAGCGCACGCGTTGGTCGAAGGGGTTGGCCGGGGAGGAAATATAGAAGCCTCAAGAGCCCCCCGTGCACTAGAAGAGAGGGAAGAGAAAGGCCCCGTCACGCCAGTGGCGGCTGTGACGACAAGGGGCGGGCGAGCGAGCCTCCGCTTCAGCGCTTCCCACGCACACACACACACACACACACAGGCAAAATCGACACAAAAGACGGCTGACTGGTGACTGGTCAGGCCTGTGCGGAGGCGCATCGAAATCGCGCTGGCCAGAAACAGAGCAGCGAAGAAGGGTCGGTGGAGGGAAAGGGAAATGAGGGAAAAGCGCAAAAAGCGCGTGGCCCTCCTCGTCTATAGACGTGGCAAAGACGGAAGCCGAGCAAGACGATGGAGACGTGGAGGGTGAGGCCAACAAAACATACCCTGGCCCAAGGCAGACGAGGAGGCCTCTGTCTACGGAGAGCGGCGGCCTTTCTTTTGGCAGAGGACGACCCCCCCTTCCCCCCCCCCCCCCTCCTCTTTCCCCGGGACGGGTTCTGACGATCCTGTTTGCTTCTGTTCTCTATTGAGCGGCTCTTTGGCCCGACGGGCGACCATCCGGCGTCCCTCCCTTTGTGGTGTGCCAGGCTACCTCGGACGAGCACACCTCAGCGTGTGCTCTGTATGGTTGCCTGGCTGCCTGGCTGCATGTTCTGTCCTTATGCCGAAATGCGCAATGGTGAAGGGACCTATGAGAGAGAGAGGACAGGGAGGGCGGGCGGCAGAGGACGGGGAAGAAGCCCAAAGGATAGCCCGGGTCAGCATGCCCGCACCGCTGAGACAACCGAGCAATGGGGCACCCAGGGGGGGGGATAGCAGCAGGTGTCTCCCACTGTCGGGCACGCCCAACTAGGCGAGCCTAGAGAGCTAGGGGGATCAGGGAAAACCTGCGGACCAGTGCGAGACGACCAGCAGATGCACGGCGTGGCAGCGCGAGAGGAGGCGTGAGCAGGCCAGCGAGCCACCCAGAGCCAGAGCCGTCCAGGCAGAGCCAGAAGAAGCGTCCAGCCAGAACCGCCGCCCAGCCAGCCAGCGAGCCGCCCAGGCAGAACAGGCCATTGCCCTGCCCACCCAGGCGGCCTATTTCTGTGGCGGCAAGCGAGCTGGTGGACAGTGTGGCTCAGAGGGTGTGTACATGCAACCCCGTTGTAGGTCGGGTGGACGAAAGAGGACCCGGCGAGGAGGGGGGCAGCAGGACGAATCGCCGTCTGTGCAGCTGGCAGGGCCGCCATGTACGGACTACGGAGTAGTTGTAGTTGTACTTGTACAAAATAGTGCCGCAGAGAGCTGGTCAGCCAAATCGATGCCCCCCAGACCCTCTTCCACACACGCCCCCTCCTCCTCCGCCCACCCTTTTCCCCTTCCCCCTCCTTCTCATCCTTCTCATCCTTCTCGTCGGTTTTGGTGACAAGGTTGAAAGGCTGCGGTGATGCCCAGCGCGTCAGTGTAGTCCGCCTCCCGGCCACAGAGCCCTTGCCAATCCGCCGAGACGGCTGTCTCGGGCGCCTGGCACCTGGCAACGAACGGCCGGGCTGCCGAGCCGAGCACGGAGAGGGACAGACAGCGGGCGTGTCCATATCCACCCAGAGAGACACTGAAGAAAAGGCGGCTCCCCTGTACCAGTATACAAGGCCACCGGTAGGCCTCTAGCTCGTGCCGGTGAGCAGAGATTACGAACGGGACCAGAGGACAAGGCCCGGTCGTATCGGCGACAGACAGGGCAGCAGATGAGAGGGAGGAAGGGGGGGAATTTGCCGACTGGAAATCCCAGCTTTCCGTCTGTCCTCCTGTTCCTCCTGTCCATTTTTTGTTCGTCTTTCCGTTTTGTCCTTGTTTATCTGCCCTCTGAGGCTGACGCGCTGCCGAATCTTGCAGAGACAAAATCAAGTACCCCAGTGCAAAAAAAGGGAAAAAAAAGGGAAAGGGGGGGGGGGCGGGTGGCAGGCAGACTGATGGACGGAGCACACGGCCTCTGCATGGCCCTTTGCCGGATGTGCACATGTGACCCCATCGGCCGCCCACGCGCCTTGGGTACGCAGCCAGTGGCAAGCAGGCATGGCGGAGGCTAGGGAAAGGAGGGAGGGATGGAGGGAGGGGAGGGGGGGGGGTGTCGGGCGGCCATGATGACAAGGCCATTGTATTTTTTTTCTCTGATCACGAACTTCACTGTCCTCCTTCCTCTTCCTTGCTGCTTGAGCGGCCGGCCATCGGGCAGAGCAGCAGCAGCAGCGACGAGAGGGCCGGCCGCAGCAAATCAAAAGAAGGCGCGGGGCTCTTAGCACGAGCGGTATACGGCCCCTCTTGTGGTGCCATGACCGAAGACCAGCGGCCAGCGGCCAGCGAGGAGGGAGGCTGGGCGCGTCCGCGTCGGGCAGGACTTGCCACCAGGTGCGGTCCGGTTCTTGGACAGACAGGGCAGCACGGGCGCGCGAGTTGACAGTCAGGCTCGCAGGATACCCAAGATACAGCAATACGACGATACAAGGATACTTGCGCTGGTCGGCCTCAAGCGGCTCTCCTCGACAGAGAAGGGCCGTCTGCCGCCCCCCCCCCCTTTTTTTTTTTCTTTTTTTTTCTTTATCCTTCTCTTTTCGGCTTCTTTTTTTTTCGCTTCCCGGCCCCGCCGTTCTGCGTGCTGCAGCCCGTGGTCTGGGTGTCCCTCGCAGGCTGCGCCGGCCGTCTGTCTGTCTGCTTTGTGTTGGCTGGCTGGCAGACAAATGGTCGATTCCGCCGCCGCCGCCACCCGGATCGTGATATAGTGTCGAAAGGCGCCCCCGTTTGTCAGCGCGCGCGCCGCCGCCAGGATATACGGAAAACCCGGAGGCCGACAAAGCCTGCCATGCGGACGGATCGTATGATGCTACCACGCACCTGCGTCGTCTCTGGGCGGGCGGGCGGACTCGCAGAGGGTGGCTGGCTGGCTGGCCGCTGGTTGGCTGCGAGGCGGCGCCGGCCTGTGATTTGCTGGCGGCGGTTGGTGATGCCGCTCGAAGCCGAAAGCCTCACGGTTGTGCAACGCATCGCCGCGGCAGACGGCGGCGGAGGCGGCAAACGACAGCGCGTGCACAGCAGGACTCGTGCGAGGGCCTTTTTGAACGTCTCTGCAACGCCTTGCCTTTTCTGCTGTCTGGATCCGGAACGCGTGCTTTTTCCGCGGCTCTATAGGCTTCGGAGACTTTTTGGACGCCGAGAAAGTCTACGAGAAAGTCGCCGAGATGCCACGCGCATATAAAGCCAGACGGGGTGCGCTTGAGAAGAGGATGGACAGACTTTTCTTCTTCCGAAACCACTCGACTTCCTTCTTCGATCACCATGAACGGCCAGGTTCGCGCTCCGCCCGACGGCAAGTCGTGGAAGCAGGCCAACAAGGAGCATTTTGAGTGAGCCGGGCGGCCGTGAACGAGGAGAGCCGAACCGCAGACACAGGAAGCTGACGGAGAGCAGCGCGTGTGCCGACGAGGCGTTCTCGATCGCGTGGATCCGCGAAACGCACCGCCAGATCACCGACTTTTTGCGGGCGAACCTGGCCTGGGTCGGCATCCCGGCGGCGGCGCGGACAGACGGCGGCGGTGACGGCGGCGGCGTGCGCGTCCTCGACTATGCGTGCGGCAACGGTGTCATTTCTGTAGTGCGTTTGGTCTCCCGGTCTCTTGTCGTCTCTTGTCTGGCCATCCTGACAAGTGCAGGCCCTCGCGCCCTTTGTGGCGCAGCTCCGGGGCATCGACATCGCGCCGGCCATGGTGCGGCGCTACAACGAGGCGGCGGCGGCGGCGGGCCTCGCGCCTGACCGCATGCGCGCCGTCGAGGCGGACTTGACGGCGCCGGACGCGGACGCGGACGACAGCGCCGCCGCAGGGGCCGAGTGGACGGGCTTCGACGTGGCGCTCATCTCCCTGGCCCTGCACCACGTCGAGCACCCCGCGGACGTCCTGCGGGCCATGGCAGGGCGGCTCGCGCCGGGCGGCAAGGTGCTCGTCGTGGACTGGGAGGCTGCCGACCACGGGCACGACCACGGCCACGACCACGGCCACGGCCACGGGCATGGCCACACCCACGGCCACACCCACGACCACACCCACGACGACCTCGCCGACCGAGCCATGCGCACCGTTGTCCGGCACGGCTTCACCGAGGCGGACATGCTGGACCTCTTTGCCGCGGCGGGCCTCGTGCGCGGCGAGTTCCGGCGCAACCCGACGCGGACGCCGGCGCCGGCGCGCCTCGGCGGCGAGGTGCAGCTGTTCTTTGCCGTGGCCGAGAAGCCGGCGCGCTGAGCGGCCGCACAGGAGGCAGAAGAAACCAAATCATCCGATCGTCTATCATGAGCTACAGCTCTCTATGTGCATAAGGAAAATACGATAGGAAGTAAAGCATATACAGCGAAAAGTAGAAAGACAGACGCGTCATGACTTGGCACGGCTGGACGACTCGCCAGGCCCGTCGTCCGCCTCGCCCCGGACAACGGCCGCGGCCGGCCGTGCCGGCCGGGATGCCGCACCGCCAGTCTCGGCCTCAGCCTTGGCAGCAGCATCACCAGCATCACCAGCATCACCAGCAGCATCACCGGCAGCATCACCAGCAGTAGCATCACCACCACCACCACCACCACCACCACCACCACCACCAGCATCCTTGTCGGGGTCGCCTTGGTCGGCCGGTTCGGGCGCGAGCACGACGGACTGGAGCGACATGGTGGCCTGCGCGGCGGTGGCGCGGGCGGCGGCGTTGGCGGCGGCGCGGGCGAGGACGTCGCGGCGGGCGCGGGCGGCGGCGCGGGCGGCGGCGCGGCGGTTGTAGCGGCGGCGGCCGAGGATGCGCGGCAGCAGGTGCTGGTCGAAGCGGCGGGCGAGGGCCTGGCCGAGGCGGGCGGCGCGCAGGGCCAGCCACGAGAGGCCGCGCATGCCGCCGGTCGCGGCGATCAGCAGGAACATGCCGACGCCGGCCAAGATGCAGAGGATCATGAAGATGGAGAGGGGGTTGAGGGTGAACCAGAGAATGGTGGAGAGGGTGGACATGCCGTGGGCGCTGCTGGTGGACGACGACGACGACGACGTGCTCGTGCTGTTGGTGCCGTCGCGCGGGTCCAGCGTGGCGGGGACGGCCGAGGTGACGAGGGTGGTCCGCGTCGCGGGCCCGGGCGGCCACGGGCTGGAGGTCGGGGGCGGGACGGCGAGAGCACCGCCGGCCGGCAGAGCCGGGGTGCTCGAGGCCGACGCCATGGCGACAGCGGGGGAGAGGAAGAAGTGAAAAGGACAGGATGAAATGAAGGCAGGCTGGTATGAAGACAGGCTGGTATGAAGGCAGGATGATATAAAGGCAGGCTGGTATGAAGCAGGCTGGGTATAAAGGCAGGCTGGTATAATGACGGAATGGTACAAAGACAGGCTGGTATGATGACAAGCTGGGCAGTGGAGGCAAAAGCAAACGGACCGGGTCGCTCTTATGTGCATGCCAGGCGCACTGAGCGGTTCAGCCTCGTCGGGCAAGCCCTGTAGCAGCCGGTCGCGGGGAGCCCAGCGCCTGCATGAGCAGCGCTAAGACGACGGGCAAGGCGGAGAAGGATAGGCGAGGGGGAAGGAAAAAAAAAGGAAGGGAGAGAAAGCGGGGAAAGAAGGAGAGGAGGAACCGGAAGCGCAGCGAATCAGCCGCAGCCCTGGCCCATGTCGTCTGAGGCGCTGGGGGGGGCGCGCTTGGCCGCGGCCGGCGGCCGCTGGAGGAGGTCGGCAGGCGGGCCTTGGGCAGCAGGAGGAGGAGGGTCTGCCTCGCTGGGGGGCAGGCTGGGGGTCAGGCTGGGGGCCAGGCTGGATTGGTCGCTGCTGCTGGCCTGGGAGGCGCCGCCCTTGCCGCCCGTGGGCAGGGCGTCGGGGTCCTCGAGGTCGGGCGGGTCGGGCAGGACGACGACGGGGTCGAGGGACATGGCGGGCGGCGGGTCGCCACCACTGCCGGCGGCAGCGGCGGCGGAGGCGGCGGAGGCCGGGTCCGCGGCGGCGGCGGCGCCCTGGGCGTGGCGCTGCGGGCGAAGGGCGTGGCGCTGCGGGCCGAGGGCGCGCTGGCTGGCGCGCTGGGCCTTGGCGGCGCGGCGCTTCTTGACGGCCGCGTCGAGCCAGCCGAGGAGGAGAAAGGGCAGGCCGATGGTGAGGCACACGAAGATGGTGCTGAGGTCGACCAGCATGCCGTACCACATGTTGTGCTGCCGCACGCGGGCGCGGCGGCGGCGCCGCGAGTGGTGGTAGACGTAGGTGGCGGTGGCGAGCAGCAGGACGCCGGCGGCCATGCCGCCGAAGACGTAGCCGTAGATCTTGCCGGAGCCGTTGCTGCTGCCCTTGTCGTCGCTGTCGACGGTGCTGTTGCTGCTGTTGTTGTCCGTGTTGTTGCGCGCCGCCAGCGCCGAGGCCGCCGCCACCGCCGCGACCGCCGCGCGCACCCACGCGCGGCGGTCGTCGCCGGCAAGGGGGGGCATGGGGGGATGGCGATGGGGTGTGGGAGCTGCAGGAGGGCCAGGGACGGAGAGCGGTAAGAAAGCCAGGAAGCAAGAGTCAAGCAAAAGCAAAGAGCAAGCGGTCAAGGAAAAGCAAAAGGCCAAGCAGAGCCAGCAGTCAAGCGAAAGCAAAGAGCAAGCCAAGCAAAGGCAAAGAGCAAGCAGTCAAGCCAAGCTAAGAGCCAAGCAGAGCCAGCTGTCAAGCAAAAGCAGAGACAGCCGAGCAGACAGCAAGACGGGCTACCACAGGCGACATCGCAGCGCTCGAGCCAGCAAGGCGCACGCGGAATGCTGGCTGGCCGACCAGGCCGTGGGGGGCGCAAGGCAGACTGGCCACGGCGGAGCGGGACCGGCGGGGCTAGAGCAAAGAGGCTAGAGTCACGTCTCGGAGGCATACTCACGGAGTACTCCGTAGTTTCGACAGTCGAAGAGTCAGCCAATCGATCAGTCGATCAGTCGATCAGTCGTCCAGGTAGATGAGAAGGCTGGAGAGGACGAGCGGTGTCGGTCGCGGAGCACGATGCGATTGCAGGCGGGATGGCATGCAGCGATGCGATGGAGATGGAGATGGAGATGGAGATGGAGACGGAGATGGAGATGAAGACGGCGATTGTTCCGTCGATTCTTCCGTCGACGACGCCGCTACTCACGTGACCATGTCTTCCGGTCTTGCCTTCCTGTCTCGTCTGCGGCCTCGTTGCGGTCTTCGCGGTCTCGCCGCTGTCTCGTTTATCGTCCGTCTTGGGCCCGAGGTGCCACCGCCGCGTGTCGTGGCCGTGTCTTTGGTCGGGGGTGTTGAGTCGACTGTCTGTCCGTCTGTCTGTCTGTCCGTCTGTCCGTCTGTCCGTCCCCCGTCTCCATGTCGCCCGTCCTACACCTCGCCTTCCCTTGCTCGAGCGCCGCGAGACAGCAATATCGCAGCCGGCGAGGCAAGCGAGGCAGGAGCAAGGGAAGGCGACGGCGCTAGGACCCGGGGAGACGCACTGAGTCACTGGACCCTGCGCGCGCTCAAACAGGAAGGAAGGCTGGCCCTAGCCTACCCAAAGAGGGGCCGGCCCGCAAACAGACGACGACGGCCGACGACGGCTTTTTTCTCTCCCGGCCTCCAAGACAGACAGCCTGCGTGCGTGTGACCTGGCTTCAGACATCCAGACACCGTCGGCCCTGCGCCGATCGGCGGTCGCGGCTGCTATAAGCCTGGAGTCGAGTCTTCTGAGTTGAGTTTTCCGAGTCGAGTCTTGACGTCGAGTCTTTTCTCTTATCCTCTCCTCTCTTTTCCTCTCCCTTTATCCTCCCATCTCTTTTATCCTTCCTCCTCCTCCTCCCCACCATGAACGACGACGAGTCCATCCTCGAGGAGAAGCTGCCCTACTCCAAGTGGCGCTGCGTCGCCCTCGTCGCCACCGTCACCGGCGCCAGCTTCATCAACGTGAGCCCCCCTCTCCCCCTCCTCGAAACGCCATCTAACCCCCAGACCCTCAATGCCCAGGCCGTCGTCATCGTGCTGCCCAGCATCGGCCGCGACCTCGGCATCCCCGACGCGCGCCTGCAGTGGGTGGTCTCGGCGTACGCGCTGACCTTTGGCTGCTTCCTGCTGCTCTGGGGCCGCCTCGCCGACGTCTTTGGCAAAAAGGCCATCTTCGTCGCCGGCTCCGCCTGGGTCACCGCCACCGCCGTCGCCAACCCCTTCATCCCCAACGAGGTCGTCTTTGACCTCGTGCGCGGCCTGCAGGGCCTCGGCGCCGCCGCCAACGTGCCCACCGCCATCGGCATCCTCGGCACCACCTTTCCGCCCGGCCGCGCCCAGAACTACGCCTTTGCCGCCTACGGCGCCGGCGCCCCCCTCGGCTCCGTCTTCGGCACCCTCCTCGCCGGCCTCATCGCCTCCTTCGCCAGCTGGAAGTGGGTCTTTGGCGTCCTCGCCATCCTCGCCGGCCTCGTCACCGTCGTCGGCTACCTGATTGTGCCCGCGCAGCCCGTCGTCTGGTCGTCTCCGTCGTCCCCGTCGTCCCCGTCGTCCCCGTCGTCCCCGTCGTCCCCGCCGTCGACAGCACCACCACCCCCCCCCCTCCGCAGCATCGACTGGCTCGGCGCCGTCCTCGTCACCCTCGGCCTCGTCGGCCTGCTCTTCGCCCTGACCGAGGGCAACGTCGTCGGCTGGTCCACGCCCTGGGTCGGCGTCCTCCTCGGCGCCTCCCTGCTGCTCGTCGCCGCCTTTGTGCTGTGGCAGGTCTGGCTCGAGCGCCGGCCGGCGGCCCCCCCCCCCCCGTCTTGCTCCGCCTGGCCCCCCCGCCCCCTCGTCCGCATGTCCATCTTTGCGCGCTCCGACGGCCCCTTTGCCACGGCGCTCGTCATCATGGCCCTGTGGTTCAGCTCCTTCAACGGCTTCCTCGTCTTCGCCACCTACTTCTACCAGGACTACCAGGGCCTCAGCGCCATCCAGACCACGCTGCGCTTCCTGCCCACGGGCGTCGCCGGCCTGCTGACCAGCTTCGCCGTCGCCCGCCTGCTCAGCGTCGTCCGCACCCACCACCTGCTGCTCTTTGGCACCGCCTGCGTCGCCCTCGCCAGCCTGCTCATGGCCCTGCCGCTGCCGCGGCCCGCGTCCACCTCCTACTTTGCCTACGGCTTCGAGGCCATGGTCCTGTCCGTCCTCGGCGCCGACACCGCCTGGCCCAGCCTCGCCCTCTTCGTCTCCCGCGCCCTGCCCCGCGAGGACCAGGCCCTCGGCGGCGCCCTCGTCAACGCCGCCGGCCAGGTCGGCCGCGCCGTCGGCCTTGCCATCGCCACCGCCGTCCAGACCGCCGTCGTCGCCCGCGCCCGCCGCGTCCCCGTCGACCGCGCCGGGCCCGCCCGCGTCCACGACGACGCCGCCACCCTGCCCGGCCTGCGCGCCGCCGCCTGGTTCCACTTTGCCCTCGGCGTCTGCGCCTTTCTCGTCGTCCTCGTCGCCTTTCGCCGCTCCGGCATCGCCGGCGCGATACCCGACCCAGCGGCGGCGGCGGCGGCGCCGAAGCCGAAGTCCGAGGTCGTCGTGTGCGGCCGGGCGGGCGACTTGGAGCAGGGCGACGGCGAGGGCGGGCCTGAGACAGAAACAAATGCCCCCCAACCAACAGGACGGATCAACAAGACTGGATAAACAAAACAGGAAACATTACACACGCACATAGACATAGACACAAACACAGACACGGAGATTCTGGCTACGTGCGGTTGCGCTCGCTTCCGAGCCGGCTGTCTCTCTCTCTTTGGGCCCCGGTTCGTGTGACCGCCGCATGCAGGTCCCTGTCGCCCCGGGTGCCGCCAGCTGCGCACGCGAGAATGTCTCGTTGTCTCGCTTCGTTGCACGTGTGGTCCCATCCTTGTATTCCGCCTTGGCTACGGGCTCGTGCTGCTCCCGGGGTCCTCCGCGCGGTGGCCGCCCGCCAGCTCCAGCTGCCCAAACGTCCCGTTGCTCAGCCGCGAGAAGCGCTGGCTGCCGTCTGTCGGCGACAGCAGTGGCAGGGGCGGCAGGGGCAGAGGCGGTACGCCGGCGTGCTTGCTGCCGGCCTGTGTGCTGCCGGCCTGTGTGCTCCCGCTGCCGCTGCCGCTGCCCGGCGCCGACAGTCCGCCCCGCCGGTGGCCCATCTGCCGGACCAGCCGCAGCTTGCCCAGGCCCTCGCGCGACCGCGAAAACACCCCCCAGCTGCTGCTGTCGGCCGCCGCCGCCGCCTCCTCCGACGGCGTGTCCGTCCGCGTCGTCCACCGCGACCAGCGCGTCGTCGTCGTCGATGCCCGGCTGGCGGCGCGGCCGTCGTTTTGTGTGCTGGCCGTGTCGTCGCCGCTGTCGCCGTCGTCTTCATCATTGCCGCTTCTCCGTGCCCGTCCCCCATGGCTGGCTGCTGCTGCCGTCATCATCGTCGTCGTCGTCGACAGCCTGCTGCCCCGCAGCGCGCGCGATAGGCCCGCCATCCAGTCCGCGCGGGGGGAGCTGTCATCGCTGTCGTGACGCGGGGCGTGGTCCTGGCTCGCTTGGAGGTACGGGTTGACCGGCTTCTCGAAGCCGAGGTCGAAGCTGATGGCAGACTCGGCGTCGTCGTGGCCGCCGTATCCGCCACCCCCACCACCACCACCACCACCACCACCCGACGCATACCCCCGCGGGTAATGCGCGCCGCTCACAGCCCCGCCGGGCCACGCCCACCAGACGGCGGCGCGCGCGCGCTCGCACGCTGCCTGCCAGGCCGCCTGCCACCGCCCCGGAGCCGCCCGTCGCTGCCGCCGCCGCCGCCGCGGCACCCACGCGCCCACGCCGACCGACGACAGGCCCAGCGACCGGTTGTCCGGCCACT
Source organism: Ophiostoma fasciatum (assembly GCA_019925495.1). Taxonomy (NCBI): domain Eukaryota; kingdom Fungi; phylum Ascomycota; class Sordariomycetes; order Ophiostomatales; family Ophiostomataceae; genus Ophiostoma; species Ophiostoma fasciatum. The sequence goes on from JADHKM010000001.1 coordinate 207,946, forward strand.
GCGACGGCCGTCCTGCGGCTGCTGTCCGGCTGGCGGCGGCCGCCGGCAGGGCCAGGTGGACGGGGGGGGGCTGGCCGGTGTTATCGCTTGGTTCCGATGGGCCCGCCAGCCGACCCGCCAGCCGACCGCGGGCCTCCTGCTGGCGCAGGCGGCGGCGGCGCGTCACCAGCGAGAAGCCGACGATGCCCAGCGCCGTGACGCCGAGCACGCACGCCATGGCGATGCTGGCGGCAAACGCGCTCCGGCTCGTCGCGGGCGCGCGTGGTCCTGCGGCGGCGCCTGTCGAGGAGGTCGTGGGCGACGACGGCGACGACGGCGGCGGCGTGCCTTGGCTGGAGGACGTCGCGTCGCTACCAAGCCCCTGGCCGGTCGCCGTCCCCGTCCCCGTCGCTGTCCCGGCCGTCTTCGTCGTCGTCCGGGCTGTCGTCGTCGGCGGGGTCGGCGCCAGGGTCAGCGTGGTGCTGCCGAGGGTGACCGTGCTGAAGCCGCGGTTGCGGCTGGACGTGGTGGTCGTGGTGGCCGTGGTAGCGGACGACGACGACGACGACGACGACGACGACGACGACGACGCCAACAACGATGACGCCGCCGTTGACAACGCTGTCGAGCCGGCCGGCAGCGTCAGGCCCGGCGTCAGCGGGTGCGTGACCAGGACGGACAGCAGGTCGGCGGCGCGCCAGCGGATCTGCAGCGCCGGGCCGACTGTGAACGACGCCAGCGCGGTGCCGTCGTCGCCGGCGCCGCCGGCCGTGGCGACCGGGACGGCGCCCCAGACGCCGCCGCGGAAGTCGGTGGTGTCGGACGTGCACGTCTGTCCGCTGAGCGGTTAGCGTGCAGTTCAGGAGCACTGGGCTCTCTGCCCGTCGATCTCTGCCCGTCGATCTGACGCTCGACACAGACAGACAGACACACACAGAACCCACCTCGGAACACACCAGGCCACGGTCTCGCCGTCGGCCACGGCCGGAAAGCCCTCGGCGGTGCGCGGGGCCGTGCTCAGGGTGCAGCCGCTGCCGACGGCGAAGCCCTGCGGGCAGACGGCGGGCGAGTAGTAGAACAGGAAGGCCTCGCCGGCGAGGTTGCTGGCCCAGGCGGGCGGGTCGCAGGTGGTGGCCGCCGCGGGCGGCGCAGCGGCCGCCGCGCTGGGGAACGACGGGAACTGCGACGGCAGCTTGCTGGTCGTCACCAGCCACGACGTCGCGCACGGCGGCGTGAACACGGTGGTCAGCGCCGCCAGCGGCGCCGTGCCACCGTGCAGGAGAGCCGTTGTCGTCATGGGGATGGCCAGGCGGGCGCGACGCCGTGGGTGGGAAGAGGAGGGAAAACCTGTGCGGGGGGGGGGAGGGGCGAGGGATGTGATATAAGTCGAGGTGAGGGACAGCTCTGCCCACAGACACCCAGACACCCAGACACCCAGACACCCACAGACATTGGATCCACGTTGACAAGCGGAAGCGCGCGGATCGAGGAGGGGGTCAGAAAAGCTTAAGCATACTCCGTACGTTTGCACGACGAGCCTGCCTCCTTTTGCGTTAGCACCAGGGCACAGCGGCAGTCTCACCAGTTGGAAACTTGTCAGAGAACGGCGGCAAGCGTATCTACGGAGGATCGATCCATCTGGGGGCGAGGGCGGGTGTGGCGCCAAGCCTGGACGGGCGTGGCGGCGCGGGTGGAAAGTCTGGCCGTCGGGGGCACGGACACGGACATCGGGCCCGGTTCCGAGCTCGCAGGGAGTCAGCCTCGTAGGAAGTCGACGGCGGCACCCAGGCGAGATGACAAGTCCTCGTCGTTGCTGGTCCGGAGTGGAGAGGGATACGGACGGTCTCAAGCATGGTTCGTGTCATGCTCAGGGAAGACGCCTGCCACTGGGCCTGTCACTGGGCCTGTCACTGGAAAGGGGTATCGCAAACGAGCGCGCTCCTGCAGGGAGCAGAACCAGACAACGAGAAGAGAGGAAGCCTCAGGATACGAGTACGAGTACGAGCCTGTGCATAGCACAGCGGCAGGAGGTATAAGACGGCCATTACTCCGGAGGATGGCAGACGACCAGGACCAGAGTGCCTCGGGCCACGGAGCAACGATGGGCCGTTTGCATCCAGGCGAGGGTGAGGAACACCGGTGGTTTGGGCCGTCAGCGATCATGGACAGACGGACGTGGTGGTGGTCGTGGTGGTATGCTGCGGAGCAAACGGCTGCCAGCAGGCTATCTCGGACGCAGCGTTCGGCCTGCCAAACCGCCCGAAGGATGGGATTGGGGGATGAGACGTTGAGACGTGTCGGGGCGGTGGAGAGGAGGCAGGCGGCCAGCGGGCGGCCAGCAGCGAGCCAGGCCGCAAACGAGAAGCAAACAGAGGAGGCTGAGACGGCGGGAGACGGCGGGACGGCAGGACGGCTGGGCGATCAGGCCCCTGGCGGGCGGCCGATCAAACAGCATCGCCCGCCGCAGTCTGCCTCGTCGTCGCATCGCGCCGTCCACCCCAGACGAGCGACAGGGGGCCGTTTCAGCGTCGGGGCCGCGGCCGGCAGGCCTGTGGTGGGCCGAGCTGCCGCTGCAGCGATCTGAAACGAAGGCATGTTTACGAGTAGAACTACGGAGTACTCCGCACTGCTCCCTCCGTTGACCGCACCGCCTCACACCCCCCGCCCCAGAAAGGTGCTCTCGTGGAACGCGCGCTCCGCCAGCTGGAACAGGGGCAGGCCGCCAAAGTAGCCGGCGTCGGGCGTGCCGATGGCCGCCCAGGCGTGGCGCGCCTCGGCGGCGCCGATGGCGGCCAGCTCGCCGCGGCGCCCGCCCACGGCCGCCTCGGCCAGCAGCTGCACGCGGCAGCACGACTCCAGCAGCACAAACCAGTTGACCGCCGCCTCCACCGACGCGCCCGCCGTCAGCAGCCCGTGGTTGCCCAGCAGCGCCGCCTTGCGGCCCCCCAGCGCCGCCGCGATGCGCCGGCCCTCCTCGGCCGCGAGCACGACGCCGGCAAAGTTTCTGGCTGTCAGCGGAGGACGACGGATACCCGACGGGGCACGACGGGGCACGACGGGGCACGACGGGACACCCACGGATACACCACGTGGTCCTCGTAGAAGATGCACGCGTCCTGCGTCAGCATGGCCAGCGGCCGCCCCGTCGCGCACATGGCCCGGCCGTACACCGAGTGCGCGTGCGCCGCGCACAGCACGTCGGGGCGCGCCTTGTGGATCTCCGAGTGGATGGCAAAGGCGGCTGCAGAGGGAAGTCAGTGAAAGGGACCGCGAGCAGCCCGACGTCCCTCACCGCCACCCACCGTAGTTCAGCATCCGGTTCTTCCCCCCCTCCAGCACCACGCCGTCGTGGCTCACGCGCAGCAGGTCGTCGTCCGTGATCAGCGCAAAGTGCGTCCCAAACGGGTTCACCCAGAAGCTCGTCGGCTCCACCGGGTCGCGCACCGTGATGTGCCCCGCGATGCCCTCCATGAAGCCCTGCTGCGCAAACACCCGGAACGCCAGCGCCAGCCGGTGCTTCAAGTACGCCCGGTACGCCACCGGGTCCTCCATCACCGGCGGCCGGCCCGCCTCCTCGTCGACGTGTGCCAGCGTCGGGTCGCCGGAGCCGGGGTCGCCGGAGCTGCCAGAGCCGACGGGGCCGGAGCTGCCGAAGCCGACGGGGCCGGAGCTGCCAGAGCCGCCGGCAGGGGCGCCCTCCGCCGGGGCCGATGCACCGTCCACCAAAGCGTCGACAGCAGAGGGAGCCATGCGGATGGGTATGTGCACGGGGCAGAAATACTGCTCTCGCTGCTTACACGCGCCGGCGTCGTCTAAATACCGGCAAGTACATGGCCAATGTACCCTCTCCCCGCAGCCTGATAACCACCGGCCACCTCCGCTTTATCAGCGGTTGCCTGCAGCGGAGGTTCTGCCAATGAAAGTCTCGGGAGCGGTACAACTATGCGCAGCTGTGATTCGACTTCTACAAGCGGTGTGCCGCGACCTGCTCGACGAGTGTGGTCGCGGTCGTGCTCGACGTCTGTCACGTGACTCACACGTCGTATGCACTTATCCACTATGTGCTTAACCGTATGAGAGCGGCCATCACCAACGTCAACAAGAACAGACCCAGCAGCACGTTCAACCCAACGTCCCCAGCTTCTCTGCGGTGCCCAGGCTGCCACACCACAGCCACCATGGGAGACCGGGCGTCCTACAAAGTCCATTTCTTCCAGCACAACTGGAAGACGGTGCGTGTGGCTGGCCTGCTCCCCGCTCCCATCTTTCCTCCCCCTCGCCACAACGAAACGCGCGTGCTGACCTTCCAGGGACCGCCGCCGCCACACGTCACAAACGCGTGCCACTGGTGCCAGATCCGCGCGTTTCCGACACACGGCGAGTACCCGGTGACGATTGTCAACACGACGGGCGACGGAGCCACGCTGCCGCCCGCGTTCCGCTTCATCACGCAGTCGATCCTCCGGCCCGGGGTGCAGGCCGCCGCGGCTAGCTTCCGCAGCGGCTGCTCCTGTGCCGACAGCAAGGCGTGCCAGTTTGACGGCTGCGAGTGTCTGTCGGACATGGCCTGGGAGGAGGAGGAGGAGGGGGCCGAAGACAGCGACAGCGACAGCGACAGCAGCAGCGACAGCAGCAGCGACGGACAGACAGCGTCGCCACGCCATGGCCGCAAGAAAATCGCCTACCACAGCCGCGGGCGGCGGGCGGGCCTCCTGCGCAGCCGCTACCTGGACAGCCGGGACCCCATCTACGAGTGCCACGAGGGCTGCGCGTGCAGCAGCGCGGGCACGTGCGCCAACCGCGTGGTCGAGCGCGGGCGGCGGCTGCCGCTGCAGATCTTCCGCACGGCGGACCGCGGCTGGGGCGTGCGCACGCTCGTCGACATTGAGCGCGGCCAGTTCATCGACCTCTACGTGGGCGAGGTGCTGCCGGCGCACGAGGCCAGCCGGCGGCGGGCGGCGGCCACGGTGGCGCGGCGCAAGGACATCTACCTCTTCGCGCTCGACAAGTTCTCCGACGCCGCCTCGCTCGACCACCGCCTCGCCGGCCCGCCGCTCGAGGTCGACGGCGAGTTCCGCGCCGGGCCCACGCGCTTCATCAACCACTCGTGCAGCCCCAACCTCCGCATCTTTGCCCGCGTCGGCGACCACGCCGACAAGCACATCCACGACCTCGCCTTCTTCGCCGTCCGCCCCATCGCCGCCGGCGACGAGCTCACCTTTGACTACGTCGACGGCCTCAGCGAGCTCGCCACCGACGCCCGCCACCGCGTCGACGGCATGACGCCCTGCCTCTGCAAGAGCCCCAACTGCCGCCAGTTTTTGTGGTGAGCACAAGGGCCCCCTGTGGCTGTTATGGATGGATGGCAGACAGGAAACAATCAGAGCCGTTGAACCATGATTGTGTCCGCGCCGTCGCAGCAAGTTTGTTTGGACGAATGGCATGACTAGCAAACACAAATCCATCCGGCCATCGCCCGCCCTACGGTGCGCCGCCCGACGCCGCCGCCGCACCCATGCCCTCTTCCCGCATGAGGGCCATGCCGATCCACTGGCGGTCCATGTCGATGCCAATGGAGTCGATGACCTCGGCCCACACGGCCGGGTCCTCCACGTTGTCGAGGTTGAAGGGCACCTGCTCTTGCTGCTGGTCGGGGTGCTGCTGCTGTGGCTGTTGCTGTTGTTGTTGCTGCTGTTGCTGCTGTTGCTGCTGTGGCGGCGGCGGCAGTGGCTGCTGGCTTCCTGTGGCCTGTGGGGAGACGAGCGGCGGGGGTTGCGCGCACGCACCCGTGGCGGCCGCCTGGGCCGGTGTCGGCATGGTCCAGACCGGCTGCTCCAGGACCTGCTGGACCGGGCTGCCTCCCGCCAGAGCAGCCGCTGCCGCCGCCTCCTGCTGCTGCTGCTGCTGCTGTTGCTGTTGCTGCTGCTGCTGCTGCTGCTGCTGATTCTGTTGCGGCACGCCAGTCGGGTCCGCGCAGGCCATGGGCTTGATGGTGGCGCGCATCTTGGTGAGGAGGGTGTGACAGGCGCGGATGTACTTGTTGCCCTTCTCGGCCATGCTCTGCAGCACGAGCAGGGCCGTGTCCATGGCGGCGGCGTTCATGGCGCGGTAGGGGAAGGCCATGTTGACCATGACGAGCAGCAGGGCGGCCGAGAAGGCCTGTTCGCCGTCGATGAAGCCGTACGTGGCCACCAGGTTGAACTTGGCGGCGGCGTTGAGGATGGACGTGCTGGCGCGCGCGGCCGTGATGGAGGCGTCGATGACGCTGACCACGTCGGGCGACAGGCCGTCCTCCCAGCGGGCGCCGGCGCCGCGCGCGCCGCGCGCGCCGCCGGCCGCGGCGTGGGCCGCCATCTGGCGCTGCACCACGTACAGCAGCAGCGGCCGCGCCGTCATGTTGATGCAGTGGTAGTAGTGCAGGTAGATGGACACGGTGTCGCGCCGGATCGACGTCTCCATGGCGGCCGCGTCGAGGCGCACCTCGGCCGGCAGGTGCGCGAACCAGTCGCTCAGGCTGCGCATGATGTCGAGGATGGACGCCGCCAGCCCCGTGCCCGACTGCCGCCGCTTCTTGCGGTACACCTCGCCGCCGATGCGCCCCAGGATGCGCGTCATCAGCGTGTAGTGCCGCAGCACCGCCGCCTGCCGCGCGCTGTCCTCCTCGCCGTCCACGGGGCTCGGCAGCCGCACGTCAATGTCGTCGTCCGTGATGGACAGCGGGTGGCCCGACGTCACGCACAGCAGCCGCTCCAGGCTGTACACGGACCACCACACGCGGCGCCGCCGCTCGCGCGCGCGCGCGTCCAGCCCCGGGTGCGACGGGTGCGTCGCCGTCGTCGGGTCGCGCACCTCCTGGTGCAGCCCCAGCGCGATGGCCATGCGCAGCGCCTGGCCGATGTACAGGTAGGCCGAGTCGCGGCGGTTGAGCGTCTGCATAAAGTAGGCGACGTAGCTCAGCACCTCGACGAAGAGGATGGACCCGTCCTCGCGCAGGTCCGGCAAGAACTGCAGCGCGTGCTTGAAGTAGGCGAAGCCCGGCGGGCCGTCGTTGCCGGTCCACTGGTTGACCGAGTACATCTGGCCGAAGCCGAAGACGAGCAGCATCTGGCAGTAGATGAGGCAGTCCTCGCGGTCCCCCAGGTCCGGCGGCGACGCGTACACGTGCTGCACGCGCTCCTCGAAGCCGGCGTCGTCCAGGAACGAGAAGATGGTGCCAATGTACGCCCGCTGCGCCTCGTACAGCCGCCGCGCAAAGTCAAACGGCGGCAGCTGCGGCATCTCGGGCATCATCGGCGGCGGCCGCCGGATCCACGACGTGTCCTCGTAGTGCGGGTGCATGTGCCACGCCAGCGTCTCCGTCGTCGGGTTCAGCCGGTTGGCAATGTACGTCGACGACGAGTTGCCCATGTAGTCTGCTGGTCAGCGCGTGCTGGGCTATACACTTTTTCCCCCCCTCAACACCCACGGTATTGCCCTGGCCGGCAGAGCACCCAGTTGTCCGTGCCCGGAAACGTCCAGTCCACTTCCGCCGTCGTCGCCGTCTCGGCCGGGCTGGGCATGCCGTCGTGCAGCCGCGCCGCCGCCTGCGCCCCGCGCGCCTGCGCCTGCAGCTTCAGCAGGTAGCTCTCCGGCACGCTGATGCGCTTCTCCGACTCCGAGTAGATGCACGCCTGGCCGGCGTCGTCGCAGGCCGAGCACGGGTACGGCGGCGAGCCCGTGCACTTTTGCTTGCGCCGGCGGCAGCGCTCGCACCTGCAGCCTGTCAGCGGGGTTCGTTTCGTTCACGTCCGGCCCCCGGGCATCAACATACGCTACCGACGACCGCCGCAGCATGTCGTGCGACGACGGCCGCCGCCGCGCCAGGCCTTTGGGCGAGGAAGACTGCATGGCGGATGGTGGGCCGAGTCGTGTGCTGTCGGCGAGGTCGCAGACAAGCCGGTCGGTCCCCCCTGCCAGATGCGCCGAGGCAGATGACAGAAGACGGCGACGGCATCAACTTCCTCTCGCCCGGCCGCGGAGGCCGCGTTGGCCGGCGCCGTTTCGGGCGCCGTGTCGCTGTGCGTTGTGGAGACCGGCTGATAAGACGGACAGACAGACACACTGAACAACTGCCGCTTATCGCTCGGTCGCAACGTAATATGCCCAGCATATCGCCCGCGCGCCCCAGTTCAGCGCCCCGCTAGCGCCCTGCAGCCTTGCCACTATCGGGGGGCTGTCATCGGCCCCGCCTGCCGACGCCGTAGCGCTGCCAGCTGCGCGCCAAGCCATCGTCGGGCCGTCAGCCAGCCAGCCAGCCAGCCAGCCAGCCAGCCAACCACATCGCCAGCCGTCGTCCGCCAGCACGGCCGACCAGACCGGAAGGCGCGACAGAGGGCTCGCGTCTCGCGCCCGCGCGTGCGGTGCGCACGTGGCACGGCAGCCCGGCATGGCGGACGCTGCTGCGGCTGCTGCGGAAGGCGCGACGGGGACCTGCGCCGCCGCAGGGTGGGGAGATCGCGCGGAAGGTGCAGCCCGTAGTAGGTGGCAGAGATCGGCTGGCCGTCCGGGATCAGGCCAGGGGAAAGAGCGATGGGCCGATGCCCAAAGGGGGAGGGGGGGGAAGGGGCCGCTGGCCGATAGCAGGCAAAAGGACAGACATCGCGAAAAGGCGAGAAAAAAAAGGGCGCCGCGTGGTTGGGCGAGACATATCTTGCGTTCGATATCGCCGCCCCGAGACTCGCCTGCCCGCCGCCAACCTGTCCCCGGTGCTCCCTCTCCTCGCCTGCTCTGCTCGTCGCCGCCGCCTCCCATCATGCTCTTCGTGCTCCCCGTGCTCTCGCTGCAGGCCGTCGGCTGGCTGGTGCTGGCGGCCGCCGTCGTCCTCGCCGTCCGGCTCGAGGTCGCCCGGCGCCGCCTCGCCGGCATCCCGGGGCCCTGGGCGGCGCAGTACACGGACCTGTGGCGCTACCGCGCGCAGAACAGCCCCGGCTGGTCGCGGCGGCTGCTGGCGCTGCACCGGCAGCACGGCCGGCTGGTGCGGCTGGGCCCCGGCCACGTCAGCGTCAGCGACCCGGCAGCCGTGCCCGTCGTGTACGGCACCAGCCCCGTGTGGCCCAAGGGCCCGTCGTACGACGCGGCCGCCGGCGTCAGCAACGGCCGGCGCGTGCCCAGCATCATCGCCATGGGCGAGGCCCAGCACACGGCCGTGCGCAAGGCCGCCGGCCGCGCCTTCACCACCAACTCGCTGCTCGACTACGAGGCCGCCATCGACACCGCCGTGGCCGACTTTGTGCAGCGGCTGGGCGCCCAGGCGGCCGCCGCGGGCGGCACCGTCGACATCGGCTTCTGGCTGCAGCTCTTCGCCATGGACGTGCTCATGCGCATCGCCTTTAGCGAGTCGCCCGGCCTCATGGACCGCGGCGCCGACGTCGACGGCCTGCTGGCCGCCGTCATTGCCCGCTTCGACCACTGGAACGCCTGGGCCGCCGTGCCCGGCCTCGACTACGCGCTCAACAAGTCGCGCCTGTCCTGCTGGCTGCGCGGCAGCCCCAACAGCCCCCTGGCCCGCGTCAGCCTGGCCAAGCTGGTCGGCCGCCGCGCCGCCAAGGCGCGCTCCGCCGCCGCCGCCGACGGCGACAAGGAGGGCGGCGCCGCACGGGACCCCGAGGCCGCCCGCAAGGACCTGCTGGAAAAGTTCCTCGACGGACAGACCCGCTTCCCCGAGCTCGTCTCCGACGACGAGGTCCTCGGCATCATCATGTCCACCATCGGCGCCGGCGCCGACACCACCGCCAGCACCCTGACCTACACGCTCGTCCTGCTCAGCCGCCACCCGGCCGCCGCCGCCGCGCTGCGTGCCGAGCTCGACGGCGCCCGCGCCGCCGGCGCCCTGTCCCACCCGCCGCGCTGGACCGAGGTCAACCGCCTGCCCTACCTCGACGCCGTCCTCAAGGAGTCCATGCGCATCAGCCCCGTCGCCGCCTGGGGGCTCGACCGCATCGTGCCGCCCGCCGGCGCCACCCTGGCCGGCCACTTCCTGCCCGGCGGCACCGTCGTCGGCTGCCAGATCGACGCCATCCACCGCGACGAGTCCGTCTACGGCGCCGACGCCGACGCCTTCCGGCCGGAGCGCTGGCTCGAGGCCGGCGAGGACCAGCGGCGCCGCATGGACCGCGCGTTCCTCGCCTTTAGCGCCGGCAAGCGCACCTGCACGGGCCTGCACATTGCCTGGCTGGAGATGAAGAAGACGCTGCCGCTGGTCTTGATGAACTTTGACGTACGTCTCTCCCTCTGGACGACTGTAGTTTCGTCTTTGCTGACCATCAGATCGATCTGGTCAACCCCGACCAGAACATTGACGACAGCATCCGCATCAGCGCCGTCAAGTACCCGCCGCCCATCTGGGCCAAGGTGCACAAGAAGGGCGTGCCGCTGGGCGCGGAAAAGACGGGCACGGCGTCCGCATAAATCAAAAAAGAGAGGACCACGGCGCAAGGGCGGGAAAATCAAACAAACCCGTCCAGGGAACAGGCATAGAGAACCCATAGAAGTTGTTTTGCACTATTTGGCTGCTGTACATAAATCTGGTTTGCATATCTGTGTCTAGGAAATGGCAGTGCATTGGCATTGTACGCGTGTTTGATTAATGCAGTCTTGCTATGCTACATCGTGCAAGTGGAATCGTGAGTTTGAATGCCGAGATATGTCCATCCGGGAATACAGTTCACAAACACACTACAGCCGTGATAGCGAAATTGCGCAGCGCCAGAATGGAAAAAGCATGGAAGACGATGTTCAATACGGCATCGTACATACAAAAACGTATTGGACACAGCCCCTTTTCTCTCTCTCCTCCCCCACCCTCCCCCCGGTCCCAACTAATAACGCGCTGCCTACTCCATGTAGCGGAACTTGGGGTGCCGGTGGCCGAGCATGCGCGCCTGCTCCTCGGAGAGGCCCTGCAGGCGGTGGTCGCGCTTGCCCTGGTCGCGCATCCAGTTCTCGTACTTGCAGTGGACGATGCCGAAGATGGTGAGGCTGAAGCACCACAGCTGGAGGCCAAAGTTGATGCTGTGGCCGGTGTGGAAGCGCGGCGAGTCCTTGCTGAGGTACGTCCAGGTGGACAGGACGCCGCCGAGACTGCCAATCATGACCATGTAGCCGCCGGCGACGGCCGCCACGGCAGGGCTCGCGGTGTCTGGGGGTAAGCCGGCGAACAAATCTAAAAATGTGTGAAAAAGGACAAAACGCACTGTTGATGCCCCAGCTGAGGAAGCCGGAGCTGGCGGCAAAGACGCCGATGCAGCAGAGGAAGACGGCGCCGTACTTTGTGTGGACGTCGTCGGTGAAGCGCAGCATGCCGTAGCCGGTGGTGGAGAAGACGAGGCCGCCGAGCATGAAGATGCCGCGGCGGTTGGTGCGGTCGCTGGCCAGGCCCAGGGCGATGGTGACGACGCAGGCCACCAGGTACGGCGGCACCGAGTGCAGCTGCGCCGACGTCGACGTCCAGCCAAACTCCTTGAGGATGGTCGGCACAAAGGCGCCCAGGCCCTGCACGGCCGAGTTGGTCGAGAAGAAGCACCACGCGCACACGTTGGTGTGCACGTTGAAGATGGCCTGGCGCACGTGGTGCCACGTCACGCGCTCGGTCGGTTGCTGTGCGTGTCAGACGGCGGAGGGCAAACGGCAAACGGCACCAAGAGCACCAAGACAGCAGGACCTACCGCGTCGTGCTCGCGCTTGATGCGCTCGCCCGCAATGTAGCGCTGGCGGGGGGTCAGGAACTTCCACGAGCCCGGGCTCTGCGGCATGAAGTAGACGGCCGACAGGGCGATGAGCATGGTGACGAGGCCCTCAAAGAAGAAGATGTTGCGCCATCTGCGTGTCGGAGGTTAGAGAAAGAAAAGTTCAGAGGTTCGGTTGCCATCGAGGAGCAGGCTTACTTGACAATGATGGACGAGTGGGCGCCCCAGGCGGGGATCAGGCTCAGGGCCGTTGCCAGCAGGCCGCCAAAGGAGTTGGCGAGCGAGCTGGAGGCGATGAAGATGCTCATGCGGAAGAAGAGCTCCGACTTCTTGTAGTAGCAGCTGAGGAAGAAGGCCGTGGCCGGCATGGCGCCGCCCTCGAACACGCCGAGGAAGGCCCGCGTCACGGCCAGGCCGGCATACGACTTGACAAAGGCCGTGCACATGGACACGAGGCCGAAGCAGAACACGAGTCCGGGCACTGGCGGTCGGCTTGTCAGCTTGTATGGCCAGAGACAGGGGGAGGGGGGGGGCAGGGGCAGCAGAAACGTACTGTAGAACCGGGGGCCGACGCGCTTGAGGATGGCATTGCTCGGGACCTCGACGCTGGCGGGCGTTAGAAACGGCTCTGGCATGCAGTGCCAGCAGTGTGACAACAAGAGACGCACCATGCGTAGACGATGAAGAAGATGGACAGGATGATGTTGTAGCGGTAGCCCACGAGCTTGAGCTCCTCGGCCATGCCCTCGATCTTGGCGTTTCTGGCCGGTCAGCACGACGCTCTGTTCTTTCAGCCACGGAACCACAGGCGTACCCAATGTTGGACCGGTCGATGGCGCAGCACATGTCTGGACGCGGCGGGTCAGCAGAGCACAAAAAGGCAGCCGCCGAAAAAAGGCCATGAGCATACACAGGATGGTCACCATGGGCGTGATGGTCAGGTCGAACTTGAGGCGCACGGCCTTCTCCTCGGCCGGAGTCCAGTCGGGGCTCTGCTGCAGCTCGGCGTCGGCGGCCTCGCCCAGCTTGACGCTGGTCTGGCTGGAGCCGGTCGGGTCGGCCTCGGAGAGGCCCGTCTTCTCGGCCATTGTGGCGGCAGTGGGCCGGCAGAGCAAGCAACTCAGCAACGCAAGGTCGTGGGATGATGGTTCAGTCCGATCGTCCGTTGTCTGTCCTGCACATCGGGTGACAAAAACAATGGGAGGGGACAGGCAAGGGAAAGGAAGGGGATGCAGGGGACGCAGGGGCAAGCAACGGAGGCATCCGCCAAGACAGGACCGATCGTCGGGGCGCGAGGGACCCGTGCTTCTTTTCTATGGGCGCGCGCGCGTGCTGGTTGGCGATATCTCACGGCCCCCCTCCTGGTGCCAGGCCCGTCGACGCGCCTTGCGTATCTCGGCCCTGTCGTCCCAAGAGAGCTGCCGAGCTGCGTGGCATGTCGTCGGGGAGCACGGATGGGGCGCACGCCAGACGCCAGACAGGCCGCATCGCGATAGGAACGGCGTGCACGTCGCGCAAGGCTGCCGGCCGGCTGGGGCGCTCTGTCGGACCCACATCCCTATCTTTGGCGGTGCGCTGCGCGCTCGGCGATGCGCAAGCACAAGTGGAGATGTGCGGCGGACAGCCTTTGTTTGGGACGGACGTTCAGCGTAGGGGTCCTCGGGACACATGTCATGTGACTGGCCCAGCCGCGGCAGTTGGCAGCAGCTGGCGGGCCCGGAGGCGCGGGTCGGCCGTTGAGCGCCCGCCAGCCAATGGGGTGGCGCGCGGCGTCGGCGGGTGGGGCCGGCTCTTATCGCGTGGCATCGGCTCCGCGCAGCCGATCAGGCCGGGCCGCTGGGCCGGCAACAGCACCACGCCCTGGGGGGGCCGGCAGCAGCAGGGAGGCCACGCCCTGGGGTGGCCGACGGGGAGGTCTAGAGACGACGGCGGGCCAATGCACGTGGCGAGGCGTGCCGCGCTGCAGCGAGAGCGGATCTGCGAGCGGATCTGCGAGAGCGGCTCAGCGAAGCCGTGGCGATGCGGCGGCGGCGCGCGTGGCGGCGCGCGTGACGGCGCAGTCGTGGCGAGCAAGCGTCGGACAGAAGTCAGGCCGCCGCTGTCGAGGACCGAGTGGCGTCGTCGTGTGGCTACATATATGTTGAGGTCTTTCTGATGACGACTGGCCGACAACAACTCCAAGAACCACAAGACGACCACCATGCAGGGCAAGATCACCATCTCGATCGACCGGGGCGGCACGTTTACGGACGTGCACGCGATCGTGCCCGGACGGCCGGACATTGTGCTGAAGCTGCTGTCGGTGGACCCGGGCAACTACGCGGACGCGCCGACGGAGGGCATCCGGCGGGTGCTGGAGGCGGCGACGGGGGCGACGATTCCGCGGGGCACGCCGCTGCGGCTGGACGCGGTGGACTGCCTGCGCATGGGGACGACGGTGGCGACGAACGCGCTGCTGGAGCGCAAGGGGGCGCGGTCGGCGCTGGTGACGACGCGGGGCTTCGGCGACCTGCTGCGCATCGGCAACCAGGCGCGGCCGGACATCTTTGACCTGTCGGCGCGGCGGCCGGACGTGCTGTTCGAGGCGGTGGTGGAGGTGGACGAGCGCGTGATCCCGGCGCACCCGCGGGCGGACGCGGCGGCGCTGGCGGCGCTGGGGGCGCGCGCGGTGGCGGGCACGACGGGCGAGACGTACCACGTGCTGCGCGAGCTGGACGAGGCGGCGGTGGCGGCGGAGCTGGCGCGGCTGCGCGACGCGGGCTTCCGGTCGGTGGCGGTGGCGCTGGTCAACTCGTTTGCGTACCCGGAGCACGAGCGGCGCGTGGGGGCGATCGCCGAGGGGCTGGGGCTGACGGCGGCGCTGTCGTCGACGCTGCAGCCCATGATCAAGGTGGTGCCGCGCGGCATGTCGGCGACGGCGGACGCGTACCTGACGCCGGTCATCCAGGCGTACGTGGACGCCATCTCGGCCCACTTTGAGGGCGGGCTGGGCGGCGCGCACGGCTGCCGCGTCGAGTTCATGCAGTCGGACGGCGGGCTGGTGGACTTTCGGCGCTTCAGCGGGCTGCGGGCGATCCTGTCGGGGCCGGCGGCGGGCGTGGTGGGCTTCTCGGCGACGAGCTGGGACGCGGAGGCGCGCGTGCCCGTCATCGGCTTCGACATGGGCGGCACGTCGACGGACGTGTCGCGCTTCGACGGCCACCTGGACCACACGTTTGCGTCGAGCATCTCGGGCGTCAGCATCCAGGCGCCGCAGCTCGACATCAACACGGTGGCCGCCGGCGGCGGCTCCATCCTGGCCTGGCGCAACGGGCTCTTCACCGTCGGGCCCGAGTCGGCGTCCGCGCACCCGGGGCCCGCGTGCTACCGCAAGGGCGGCCCGCTGACGGTGACGGACGCGAACCTGTTCCTGGGCCGCCTGCTGCCGGCCTACTTCCCGCACATCTTTGGGCCCTCGGAGGACCAGCCGCTGGACCGCGACGTGGCCGCGCGCATGTTTGCCGAGCTGACGGCCCGCATCAACGCCGACCAGGACGCCGTGCGCTACACGCCCGAGCAGGTCGCCCTGGGCTTCCTCAAGGTCGCCGACGAGTCCATGACGCGGCCCATCCGCAACCTGACCGAGGCGCGCGGCTTCGACACGGCCGCCCACCACCTGGCCTGCTTCGGCGGCGCCGGCGGCCAGCACGCGTGCAGCGTGGCCGCGGCCCTGGGCATCTCGCGCATCATCGTGCACCGCTACTCGTCCGTGCTGTCGGCCTACGGCCTGGCGCTGGCCGACATTGTGCACGAGGCGCAGGAGCCCATGGCCGCCGTGTACGCGGACGCGGGGGCCCGTGCGGCGGTGCGCGCGCGCCTCGACCGTCTGCAGGCGCAGGCGGAGGCGGAGCTGGCGGCGCAGGGCTTCACGCCGCAGCAGCTGCGCCACGAGCGCTTTTTGAATATGCGCTACGACGGCTCGGACACGAGCCTGATGGTGCTGGCGCCGGGGGGGGACGGCAGCGACGCCGACTTCGGCCCCGACGGCGACTTCGCCGCCGCCTTTGTGGAGCGCCACCGCCGCGAGTTCAGCTTCGTGCTGGACCGGCCGGTGCTGGTGGACGACGTGCGCGTGCGCACGGTGGCCAAGTCGCGCTCGCTGACGGAGACGAGCCCGCTGCAGCAGCTGCGGGCGGCAGGCGCGGCGCTGGCGGCGCCCGGCGCGCCGGACTCGGTGGCCCCCGTCTACTTTGACGCCGAGCACGGCTTCGTCGACACGCCCGTGTACCGCCTCGGGGCGCTGGGCCACAACGTGCGCCTGCACGGGCCGGCCATCATCATCGACGAGACGCAGACCATTGTGGTGGCGCCGGACGCGCAGGCGACGGTGCTGCCGACGTGTCTGGTGATTGATATCGAGAAGGGCTCGGCGGAGACCGGCTCGGCGGAGACCAGCTCGGCGGACAAGACCAGCTCGGACAAGACCGCCGACACGACCGTCGACACGACCGTCGACACGACCATCGACCCCATCCGGCTGACCATCTTCGGGCACCGCTTCATGTCCGTGGCCGAGCAGATGGGCCGCACGCTGCAGAAGACGGCCGTGTCGACCAACATCAAGGAGCGGCTCGACTTCTCGTGCGCCCTCTTCTCGCCGGACGGCGGGCTCGTGGCCAACGCGCCGCACGTGCCGGTGCACCTGGGGTCCATGCAGTTTGCCGTGCGCTTCCAGCACCAGCGCTGGCGGGGGCGGCTTAAGCGCGGCGACGTGCTGGTGTCGAACCACCCCGTGTCGGGCGGCACGCATCTGCCGGACGTTACTGTCGTGACGCCGGTATTCGCCCCCGGCGACAGCGACGAGATCATCTTCTACGTGGCCTCGCGCGGCCACCACGCCGACATTGGCGGCATCCTGCCGGGCTCGATGCCGCCCAACTCGACGGAGCTGTGGCAGGAGGGCGCGGCCATCGAGTCGGAAAAGGTCGTGTCCGACGGCGTGTTCGACGAGGCGCGCATGCGCGCGCTCTTCCTCGACGAGCCGGCGCGCTACCCGGGCTGCTCGGGCAGCCGCAACCTCAGCGACAACCTGTCGGACCTGCAGGCGCAGATCGCCGCCAACGCCCGCGGCATCGCCCTGCTGCAGAACCTCGTCGACGAGTGCGGCCTCGCCACCGTCCAGACCTACATGTACGCCATCCAGGCCACCGCCGAGCAGGCCGTCCGCGGTTTGTTACGGCGCCTGCGCGCCGACGTCGGCGGCCGCCCGCTGCGCGCCGTCGACTGGATGGACGACGGCACGCCCATCCAGCTCGAGATCACCATCGCCGACGACGGCTCCGCCGTCTTTGATTTCGCCGGCACCGGCCCCGAGGTCCACGGCAACATCAACGCCCCCGAGGCCATCACCCACTCCGCCATCATCTACGCGCTGCGCTGCATGATCCGCGCCGACATCCCCCTCAACCAGGGCTGCCTCGCCGCCATCGACATCCGCATCCCCCGCCCCAGCATCCTCAGCCCCACGCGCGCCGCCGCCGTCGTCGGCGGCAACGTCACCACCTCCCAGCGCGTCACCGACGTCGTGCTCAAGGCCCTCAACGCCTGCGCCGCCTCCCAGGGCTGCCTCAACAACCTGACCTTTGGCATCGACGCCGAGACCGACGCCGACGGCCGCGTCGTCCCGGGGTTTGGCTACTACGAGACGTAAGCCGCCCCCCCCCCCCTTTTTTCCCCAACCAAATCCTTCCCCCCCTAACAGACAGAATCGCTGGCGGCGCCGGCGCCGGCCCGTCGTGGCACGGCGAGAGCGGCGTGCACGTGCACATGACCAACACGCGCATCACCGACCCCGAGATCCTCGAGAAGCGCTACCCCTGCGTCCTGCGCCGCTTCGCCCTGCGCCCCGGCACCGGCGGCCGCGGCGCCTTCCGCGGCGGCGACGGCGTCGTCCGCGAGATCGAGTTCCTCACCTCCGTCCAGTGCTCCATCCTCTCCGAGCGCCGCGTCCACCGCCCCTACGGCATGGCCGGCGGCGAGCCCGGCCACACCGGCCTCAACCTCTGGCTCAGCAAGGACGCCTTCACCGGCGAGGACCGCGTCGTCAACATGGGCGGCAAGGGCAGCGTCCGCATGCACGCCGGCCACCGCGTCGTCATCAACACCCCGGGCGGCGGCGGCTGGGGGGCGGAGGCAGAGGCGTGATCTTCTCGTATGTGTTGTCTTGTCTACTCTGTAGAAATTAGTTCTCGCCAAGGCTGTCGTTTGTCCGCAATCAGACTATGTCACGTGACTCTAGTTCCAGCCGCTGCAATCGCCATCGGTCGTCGTTCCACGACGTCTGTCCGGTGCATCGTCGCGGGGCCTGTCGCGCTCACCCCCCCTCGCCTGCTTCCTTCTCCTCCGCCGCCGCCGCTCCGGCTGCTCGTCTTGCCGAGCGCCCCCACCTGTCCGTCTGTGCCGCATCGGCTTCCTCGGCTGGCTTCTCGTCGTCCTCCTCCCTTCTCTTGTCTCCTCTTGTCCACCGCCTCCTCAACTTGGCCCATCGTCCGGACGGCATGCTCTGACCGCTGCATCCACGGCCCGCTGCGAGAGGATGGTATTGCGCGTCCCCTAGACCGCTGTCTCGTCCTGTCTGCTGCCTGCGCGTCACCATGGTGCGTTCTTTGTGGGACGGTCTCACAAAACGGAGACGGCCCGCTCCCCGTTTCCCCTCCCGTTTGCTGACCGCGACCACCAGGGCTGCTGTTTCTCTCGTCCCGACGGACCCAACTCGCCCTACCCCGGCGGCGGTGGCGGCGGCGGCGGCGGTGCGCCGTCCGCCTCGGCGCGCGCCATCAACGTCCCGCCCGCCGCCGCCGTCTCCTCCGCCGCCGTCTCCGCCGCCTCAGCCTCGGCCTCCGCCGCCGCCGGTAGCCGGGCCGCCCCGACCACAATCCCCTCCTCCGCCGCCGCCGCCGACGCCTCACTGTCGTCGTCGACCGCCTCCTCGTCGCCCTCGACCGTGGGGGGGGGCGCCGGCACGGCCGCGCGCCCACCGCCGCCGATGGTATCCGCTGCCGCTGCTGCTTCCTCGGCGTCGTCTGCTGCCGCGCCCGCCGCCGGCCTGGCCGCCCACCTCAACAAGCCGCTGCGCCGCCGCCGCTGGACCGCGCGCGACCGCGTGTGGACCCGCCGCACCCTGGACCGCGAGCGCGTCGACTTCTTCGACACCCGCGTGACCGGCCGCGCCGAGATCTGGCAGACGCTGCACGCGGCGCTGGAGATCCTGTGGGAGGCCGACCTGGTCGAGGCGGCCGCACGTGGTCCTAACGGAGGCTCGACTAACGGAGGCCCGACCGTGGAGCCGTCGGGCAGTGCCCGCAGCCCCGAGAACGCCGAGCTGGCCGAGGCCCGCGCCACCGCCCAGACCATCCTCGACGCCGCCGGCATCACGCTGCCCACCGGCGACCTGGCCCAAGGCGCCTACGACGTCTTTGGCAACTTTTACGCGCTGCCCGCCTGCATCGTGTCCGATCCGACCAACCTCGGCGAGGACGAGGAGAAGGAGGAGGAGGAGGACGACGACGACGACGACGATGACGACGAGGAGGAGGAGGAGGAGGACGGCGACCTGGCGTCCAAGGCGGACGGCGTCGACGGCACCGGAGCCCGTCTCTCTCTCTCAGACGACGACGGCGGCGGCGGCGGCGGCGAGGACACGTGCGACGAGGGCAGCCCTTCCACGCGGCGCCGCCGCCGCCGCGAGGCCAAGGGCAAGGCCGTCCAGGTGGGCAGCGACCCGTCCGTGGAGACGGCCTCGGCCTCGGCCTCGGCCTCGGCCTCGGCCTCCTCCGCCCCCCCCCCGGCGCCGACGGTGGCCGTGCGCGCGCGCCTCAGCAGCGGCGCCGCCCGCGACGTCGTCGTGCGCCTCGGCCGCGACGAGCCCGTGCGCCACCTCGCGCACCGCGTCGCCGAAAAGGCCCGCCTGCCCCCCCACGCGCGCGTCCGCATCGCCTACCTCGGCCGCATCCTGCAGGACGGCGCGCCGCTCGCCGCCCAGAACTGGCGCGAGGGCCACGTCGTCAACGCCCTCGTCTTTGGCCTGGCCTAGCCGGCGTCGTCCGTTTGCTTTTGTTCTTTCCGTTTCTCTGTCTGCTGCTATATACCCCTCTGTTTTGCTTCGCCACCACACCCGCTCTTGTCTTCTCTCCCGTCTCCAGTCTGCCGGCCCGCCTCGCTCCTCGCACGACACCGTCCTCTCACAATACCCGTGGTTTGCTTGCTTGTGTGTTGTCTCCTGTCTTTTGTCTGCCGCTTGGAAATGGCCGTTTGCCGCCCGCCTCATAACCTGCATCTTGCTCCATCTATATCTATATCATGACGCCGCAACGCGGCTCCATATGCGTATTGCTTCTCTTAATTCAGGTTATACCAGGTTACACTCGAGCTTTCGCACGTCTTGGTTGAATATTTGTTTGCCTCTCATATAGGTACGGATCTATCTCTCCCGGTTTTCTCCTCCCATGCCCCCATGGAAGAATTCCAGGATGTTTATTTTTCACCGTAGCCTCCTCCCCATGCTTTTTTTTTCTCTTGTTTTTTTTTTTGTTTGTTTTCCGTCGTGAAACATAAACCACCACCACTTTCCAACAGCGCGAGACGCAAACAGAGACCCCCAAGGGACGCAGAAAACGACAAAGCACGATTACACCCCATCCGTCGGCAAAAGAACAGAGAACCGTCGACGAACCCGTGCCCTCAGGCGGCTATCCCAATCTTGCTCAGGCCCTTGAGCGAGCCCAGGCTCAGCGCCAGGCCCTGCGACCGGCTGCGTATCCGCACAAAGCCCGTAATCGGGCCGTCCTCGCCCTCCTTTTCGATGCTCAGGTTGGCCAGCGCGTCCTCGCCTGGTGAGGTCAGTATGAAGGGCAAAAGATAGGGCAAAGAAAGAAAAAACGTACCAAACACGCTCCGCGCATACAGATTCGCGCTCAGGAACTGGCAGTCGCCCTTCATGGCGGCCTCGGGCGTCAGGCAGTTCATGTTGGTCGCCTTCATCAGGCCCTCGAGGAAGGCCCGCAGCGTCGGCGCCTTGCTGTTGATGTTGACCTTGTTCTCCCACTCAAACTCGGTCCACATGGTGCGGAACTGCGTCTCCGTGCACGTCGCCGGCTGGATGTAGTCCATAATGTCCACGTGCAGGTCGTTGAGGATCACCACGTTCGTGTCCGTCGAGTGCGGCCCGTCGTACACCACGTTGCCGAAAATCACCCCCGTGTCCGTGCTCGACACCTTGATCGTGCACTGCACGTTGTGGAAGTCGTGCGGCCCCAGGTTCTGCGTCGTCGGCCGCTCCACCACCTTGAGGTCGCCCAGCGTCGCAAACTCCACCGACAGGTTCTGCAGCGTGTCCGTCGTCTGGTTCACCAGCAGCACGTCCAGCACAATGTCAAACTGGTGCACCTTGACGTACGCCTCCGCGTACACCGGGTCCGAGAAGCCCGTCAGCTGCACCACCCGCGACAGCTTGCTCGACAGGTCCTCGGCCCCGCCCGCGTCGCCGCCCGTCGCCCGGTCCAGGTCCGCCTCCACCAGGTCCGTGCCGTCCAGCGCGTTCTTCTTGCTCAGCTGCCGGATCGCCACCACGTCGTCCACCTGGATCGCCGTCTTGGCCCGCTCGTCCGCCTCCCGCGCCGCCCGCTTCTTCTCCTCCGCCACCACAATCGCGCGGTACGCCTTGCGCGTGTCCGCCAAAAACACCGTCTCCAGCTCCTTGTGCTCGCTGAACTCGGCCAGGCTGCGCACCGACGTCATGATCCGGTCCACCGAGTCCTCGTCGATCGGCGCCTTGACAAACTGCGACTGGCCCACCCGCACAATCGAGATCATGATCAGCATCGCCTCCGCCCGCAGCGCGTTTGTGCGCGCCGCGTCCGACGAGATCTCCGAGTGCCGCATCACCAGCTTGGTCAGCGTCGCCGACAGCACCGTCGCCAGGTAGTAGTCGCCGTCCAGGATCAGCTGCCGCAGCGGCGGCTTCTGCGCCGCCTTGACCGCCTCCAGGCGCGCCGCCGCCGCCGACGTCTGGCTCGTAAACGCCGTCTCGGTCGCGTACGTGCCGTCCGCCAGCACGCGGCGCGAGCCCGTCGGCGCCGCAGGCGTGGCCGGCTTGCCGTTCTGGCCGTTGACCTTGCTGCTGCCGTGGGCCGCCGCGCCGCCGTTCTCCTTGTTCTCGTCGCCCTCGTCGCCGTGGTCGAGCAGGCGCTCCTCGGACGCGAGGATGGGGATCTCGCCGAGGCTGGCGCGGATGCGCTTCCAGGCCTCGCGGATGTCGCTCTCGTTGAGCGAGTACTCGCCAATGATCCACAGGATGCCGCGGTACACCTTGCCGGCGCGCACCTCGCTGAGCGTCTCGACCAGCTTGGCGACAATGGTGGGGCGCAGCTTGGGGAACTTCTCGACGACCTCCTTGACAAAGTTGATGACGTCGACGGCGGAGGCGTTGTTGAAGTCGGCGACGAAGTCCATGAGCAGGTCGACGACGCTGGCGGCGACCTCGGAGAACTTGATGGCGCACTGGTGGATGCTGTGGATGAGCAGCTGGCGGTACTCGGCGTTCTTCTCGTAGTCCTGGTCGACCGTCTTGGAGAGCTCCTTCTTGAGCAGCAGCACGACCTCCTCGACGTTCTTGCTCGAGACCATCTCGAGGCCAATGTCGAGGGCCTTCCGCCGCACGTCAATGTCGGGGCTGGGCAGCACGCGCAGCACCTCCATGACGAGGTCGTCGAGCACGCCCGGGTTCTTTCGCCGCAGCTGGTCGACGCGGTCCAGCACAATCAGCTTGACGTTGTTGTCGGCATCCTTGATGGCCAGCTCGACGAACTTGCTCGCCGCGGCCTTGACCGCAACGGGGTTGCTCGTCAGCGAGGTCAGCGACGACGCGGCCTCGTACACGACGGTGGACGTGTCGGCCTCGAGCAGGTCGAAAATGAGCCGCAGGTACCGAGCCTGCGCTGTCAGAACAACGTCCCTATGCGAAAAGGGGGAGCTGGCCGTCCAGCCGCCAGGTCGCTTCAGCGACGCGACACCCTTCTTTGCCTCACCTTGTTTTGTGGGTTCTGGACGGCATCTTTGCGGATGAACTCGATTTCGGCGAGCTGCAGCAGCTCCTCGGCGTTGGGCACGCCGTCAAAGACGCTGGACAGGTAGGCGAGGGCGCTCTCGTGGCTGATGCTGGCCAGCGAGGCAAAGCCGTTGCGCTTGCAGGTGGGGTCGGTCTCGGTCTCGAGGAAGGCGGCCAGCAGCTCGGCGGCGTCGGGGATCAGGGACGGCGAGTGCTGGTGGATGGAGGCAATGGCAAAGACGGCGTTCTTGCGCACGTAGGCGTGGCGGTGCTCGAGGCAGGACCGGGCGGACGAGAGCAGGGGCTCGATGAGCTCGGGCTCGCGCAGCTTGCACAGGAAGCGCAGCGTGTTGCCGCGGATGTACTCGTTGGGGTGCTGCAGGTCGTTGCGGATGCCGTTGCTGTGGGGGGGCGGTTAGCAGAGGCGGAGGGGGCTTTGCCTTGGCCGCCACCGGCGGACGAGGAAAAGCGTACCAGACGAGGATCATCTCCTGCTTGAGCTTGCCGGCGGCGTCGAGCTTGGGGCAGATCTCGTAGTAGAAGTAGAGCAGCTTCTTGAGCGGCTTCGACTTGGAGGGCATGACGAAGCGGATGATGTGCATCAGGATGCCGGGCAGCGGGTCGCCGTTGAGCATAATGGTGAGGATGCGCTTCATGGTCTCCTGCTTGGACTCGTCCGTGCCCTTTTCGAGCTGGTTCTTGAGGTCGCTGAGGCTCGGGATGTCGGCCGCATTGTCCTGGTGGACGAGGCTGTACGCGCCGTCCAGAAACGTCGACATGATGGCGGCGAGCAGCAGACAACAGAGAAAAGGTGCGACAAAGAAGGGGGAGGAGAGGGAAGGGAAGGGGAGGGGAGGGGAGGGGGGGGATAAAAGACGGTGACGACCCAACCCAACGTCGGCTGGACGGCGAGTGCTTGACAAAAAAGGGGGCGGACGGCGCGCGCACAAACCAATCCAGCACGCTCGTCTGCGCTGAGAGAATGCCGCAGCCTGGGCGGGTGTGGTGGGCGCGATGGCGGAGGGCGGCGGTCGGGGTCGGGGGTGGAGAGGTTGCGTGTTGTGATGTGGCGGGAGAGGCAAGTTTGGTCGCCGGCTGGCCTCTCGTCAATAAGAACAGCGTGCCAAATTGGCTTCACCCCTGCGCACCGCAACTGCCCTCCTCCCCCCCACTCCCACTTCAAGGGCGGGCGGTGAGCAGCGGGCCAGGTGGCAGAAACAGACGGGCGCGCGGCCGGTCGCTCGTGTTTGTCACGTGACATTTGGGGCCGGCGGGACATGCGAAAAGCGTCGAGCGTCGAGCTTCGCGACCGTCGGCCGTGCGGCAGGTCAACACAGCGCGTCCCGCCACCATGACTTCGTCCAACGAGCAGTTCTACCTGCGGTACTAGTACGTGTGTCTGTCTGTGTCTGTGTGTTTCAGCAGCGTGGACGCCGACTGACGGCGGCGCAGCTCCGGCCACTCGGGCCGTTTTGGCCACGAGTTTCTCGGTTCGTCGATTTCCACCCTGCGACCTCTCTTTCTGTGCTCTCGCTAACGGCCAGAGTTTGACTTCCGCGTCGTGGGCGACGGGCGCAGCGCGATTGCCCGGTATGCCAACAACTCCAACTACCGCAACGACAGCCTCATCCGCAAAGAGAGTGCGTGGCCCTGTTCCCTGTCCCTTGTCCCCCGCTCCCTGTCCCCTGTGCGCTCTTGGTTGTCTTCTTCTCACACGGTTCTCGCCAGTGTACGTCAGCTCGCTCGTGATCGAGGAGATCAAGCGCATTGTCAAGCAGAGCGAGATTATGAAGTACGCAGGTCCACCCCTTCTCTCCGCGGGACACCCCCTCCCTCTGCGGAACAACCCCTCCCCCCGTTTCCCCCGCGGGACACCACTGCTGACCGGCGCAGGGAGGACGACGCCAAGTGGCCGCAGAAGAACAAGGACGGACGGCAGGAGCTCGAGCTGCGGATCGGCGGCGAGCACATCTCGTTTGAGACGGCCAAGATCGGCTCGCTCGTCGACGTGACCGAGTCGTCGGACCCCGAGGGCCTGCGCGTGTTCTACTACCTGGTGCAGGACCTCAAGGCGCTCGTCTTCAGCCTCATCTCGCTGCACTTTAAGATCAAGCCGATCTAAGCGGCGGTCGCGGACGGGTGGATGGACGGACGGACGGGCGGGCGGGCCAGCCCACCACACGACATGGAGGTTTACGATGCCCACCGGAAGGCCCCAACGGGCCCGGGCTCGGAGGCTTGGGCCGGAAAAAGGCGAGACAGACGGCCGCTGCGTCGGAATGCGGCGTCTTCGCGGACAGCCTCTTTGACGGTCGTCGCCAGAAAGGAAGCCCAAGCAGATGGGCTGCCTCTCTGCCCTGTTTTCTGCGCAAGACTGGCAGAGACAAAGCTGGCAGCCGGCGAGCATCCAATAGATCTTTTCATCTTTTAGCCAGCCTCGGACGGTCGTGGAAGCGTGTCGTATACGGAGCACAAGGCTGCCGATCCTAAAGTCGCGCCAGTCATTTCAGCCGCCAGCGGAGTGCTCTGGCTGCTGCTCGTCGCTCTTTCCGGTTCTCGGCCGTCCTCAGCCCTGCTTCCTTCCTTCCGTTTTGGTTCTGTTCCGGACCCTTCTCTTTCTCCTTCCCCCCCCCCTCTTTTCCATCCTTTGCGTGCGATATCCTTTCAGCATCCATCTCTTCAGCATCACCACGTATCCTCACCAACATCTCACGTCTGCAGTCGGGCCAGTCCACACCGGCTACGTCGCCTGGTTTCCGCGGCGTTCGTTTGCCCACTAGCGCCAATCCCCCCGGTCCGAGCGCCGCCCTGCCTACATACTCCGTACTGAACAGCCGCCACAGAGCATTTTTTGCCGCTGACGCTGTCGTTCGACGCCATCCACAGGCCAGCCGATCCCGTCCACCGCCCCTCGCTATCAATCACGCCTTGTCGAACGGCTCCTGTTGCCCCCAATCGCCGGACCCGCTCTGCCGCCGTTGTCGCTGCGAAAGATTCCTCTGCCCAACCTCGTCTCGTCGACCTCTGGCGCGCCGCCTCCCGACGTCCGATCCGAATATCCATCGCGCTCGCGCGCGCCTTTTCTGCCTGCCCTGTCGCCGTCGCTGTCGCCGTCGCCGTCGCTGTCGCTGTCGCACCTCGTCACCTGGCTGGCCAGCCGGTGCGTGTAACCAGCCTGCCGCCTGTCTCCAGCGCGTGAGACCGACCGATCGCCTGCGCTCGTCCCAAATCCGGGGTATTGTCGTGCGCAACGCAAGCACGCAGCAATACGACGACCGCCGCCGCAGGCAGCGCCTCGCACCTCGGCAACCTCAGACATCCGACCCCGGTCGCGCGCGCCATCCCAGACCGCTCGCTGCGCAAAAGGAGACGACCCGCGCACGCCCCGCTGTCTGTTCGCCGCTGCAGCCCCCGTTCGCCTCGCCTCCGGATCCGCGGCTGGGAACGGACGACGACACCGACTGCCAGGCATCGAGCAGACCGTTCCGTCGCGATCGCGGCCGGCCTGGTCTGTCTCCCTCCCTCTCTCTCTCTCTCTCTCTCTCTCGTGGCCGGTGCTATTTTTAGCCGGTGCGCGGGCTCTGGCTCCGTTTTTTGCTGTTCCCTCGAGGAATCATCGCATCACCGCCTTTTCGTTGCGGTCCCCCTTTGCGCACGCGAGCGACGGCACGTCGTCGCCTGGGGCAGCCGCTGCCTTTGCCCGTGTCCAACATGCCCACCCCGTCCGCGCGCACCGACACCGATTCCGTCAGCTTCAACTCCACATGCCCCGATGAGCAAGCGCCGCACTCGCAGCCTGGCTGGCCTTATCTGTCGCCGCCGTCCTACGAAGAGAGCGGCCGTCCGCCGCACGACACCGGCGCCGTCGTTGCCAGCGGGAGCGGGAGCAGCAGCGGGAGCGGCAGCGTGAGCGTGAGTGTGCCCAGCGCCGGGGACAACGCCAGCAGCAACGCCAGCGTCGGCAGCACCAGCCGGCCCGTCGCCTCCGACGACCAGTCCTCCCCTTTGTCGGCGCGGCTGTCACCAGCCATGTCGCCGGTGGCTCAGCTCGCCAACGACAGGCTGCCAGCACCCGAAGCGGACCCCATGTTTTTGAACAGCGGCGGACCCGACGACACGGCCGACAAGCCATCCGATACCGACGACGACATGCCCGACACGGGCGCCCCCCCCTCCTCTTCTCCCCCCTCTGCCACCGCCGCCGGCGCCGCCGGCGCAGCCGCCACGACCGCCACGACCGCCACGACTGCCACAACTGCCACAACTGCCACAACTGCCACGACCGCCACGACCACCAACACCAACACCATCACCACCGCAGCCGCTGCGAGCGAGAGCCGCGCGGGCCGCAGCGACAATCGTGGCGACCGCGCCGACCGCGCCGACCACGCCGGCCGCGACGAGCTGCAGCACGACAACTTCCGTCACACGGTTGCCCTCTCCGGCCTGACCCGCCCCCTGCGCATCGACAACCGCGAGGTGTCGCGCTACTCCATCCCGGAGCAGGAGATCTGGGAGCCTTTTGGCGTCAACCAGGCGCTGCGGAGGCAGCTCCGCGCCGGCAGCCTCGGCACCAGCAGCCGGACACCCGCCGCTGCCGACCTGCCGTCCCCGTCCAGCATGGACGGCGACAAGGTCGAAGACCACGACATGGTCGACGACGCGGTCTGGATCGACGACGCGCCCGAAGGCCAAGGTTGCGACCCGACCAGTCTAAGAGTATGGCGCGCCTTTGTGAGAGGGA
Organism: Ophiostoma fasciatum; assembly: GCA_019925495.1. Classification (NCBI taxonomy): domain Eukaryota; kingdom Fungi; phylum Ascomycota; class Sordariomycetes; order Ophiostomatales; family Ophiostomataceae; genus Ophiostoma; species Ophiostoma fasciatum. The sequence continues at coordinate 235,475 of JADHKM010000001.1, forward strand.
GGACATGGCTGAGCTGCAGCTGACTCTGTTCCAGATCATCCCCATGACGCCTTCGACGTATCTGCGGCCCGGCAGCCGATTCGTCGGCACGCAGCAGTCGGAGCGGCAGGTGTACGATGTCCAGGTGGAGATCAAGCACGTCGACCTGCGGGAGTCGTTTCTGTGCGGCTACCTGCGGATACAGGGTGCGTTTCTTTTCTGGGGCGGCCACTGATTTTTGTTTCTTTTTCGTCCTCGCTAACAAACGGCATTCAGGCCTGACGGAAGACCACCCAACCCTGACGACGTACTTTGAGGGCGAGATCATCGGCACCAAGTACGGCTTCAACACCAAGCACGAGTCGTGGGGCGCCAACGAGCGCGTGGACATGTCGCACTGGGGCAAGTTTGCCGCCTTCCGCCCGTTTTCCAAGCAGGCCAAGAAGGGGCATTTTGTCATCAAGGACCACCTGCAGAAGGACAACCTTTTTATGCGCTGGAAAGAGCACTTTCTCGTGCCCGACCACCGCGTGCGGACCATCCACGGCGCCAGCTTCGAGGGCTTCTACTACATCTGCTTCAACCAGGTCGAGGGTGTGGTGAACGGCATCTACTTTCATTCGAAGAGCGAGAAGTAGGTTTTTTTTTCTTTCTTTTCAATTGCTTGTGCTCTGCTGACATGCAGGTTCCAACAACTCGATCTCAAGCACGTCGAGAACCGGGGCTGCATGAGCGCGGTCGAGTTCCGGTGAGGCGAGAAGCGCACAGCGGGTGCAACGTACGTGCATTGAGCGGGCTCCCCCCAGCCGCCGAGCAGAAGCAGGACCAGGTGGAAGGAGTCTGTTCCTGGCACGGGCATGCAGGGGCACGAGCATACGAACGACACGAACGAAACGGGCGGATTGGGGGTGCGCAGCCCTTCTCTTGCATGCTTGCGACTCGGGGCGCTTTTCTCTTTTTTTTGTGTTGTCTTGTTTTCTGTCACGCTGTCTCGGGGAGCGGTCGGCATTGTGGCATTGTGTGTCTCTCATTGTCTCGCTTTGTGGGAGGGCGGTGCCCACGAACAAAAAACGCGGGTGGCGCAACCTGGAGAAGCGATCTTGTTACTTACTTGCCGTCTCTTTTCGATCAACCTTTTTCGGGCCACCGTCGGAGCCGTCGTCTGGGATGCCCGTGTTCGATATTGTTTTCTCTATCCCCACTGCACAAGAGCATTTTGCAACGCCGCCCGCCCGCCCGGTATATCCAGTCCCATTATCCTGTCCTCCGTCCGGCTGCCGGGCCGTGAGTCAGTCGGGCGCCGGCGCCGACGCCGTCGCTGCCGTTGCTGCGGGCGCGTCCGCGGGCGTTCTTGGCCGCGCAGGCGCGTCCGCGGGCGGCGCAAACTTGCTAAAGTAGCCGCGCCGGAACGGGTTGAGGTCGTTGGCCGTCTGGCCGGCCAGCTCGGGCGCCTGTTCGGCGGCGGCGACGGCCGCCGCCAGCGCGTCGGCGTCCACCTCGCCGTCGGGCAGGCGTCGGAAGGTGATGAGGCGCCGCGACCCTGTGCGTGGTGAGCAGGAGACAGTGAGTGTGGGGGGGACAGAGCAGAGCGCTCCCAAGACAAGCCACCCACATTTGTTAAACACCTGGGTGCACATGGAGACGAGGGCCAGGCAGGGGTGCGTCGGGACGGGCAGCTCCTGGGCCTCGTCGTTGGCGGTGGGCATCCAGAAGCTGAGGCGGCCGTCGTCGACGAGGGTGTCGGCGGCAAAGCGCAGCAGGTCGTCGAGCAGCGCGGTGAAGCTGTACGGCTGCTTGGGGGGGATGAACAGGGGGTCTCTGGGGCAGGATTAGCAGGGATTCCCAGACGAGGTGCAGACACAGCAACATACTTGTACATCTTCTTGCCGGCCTCGACGGCCCACGGCTTCTTGGCCGGGTTGCGCAGGCCGAGCACGCGGGGGCCCTCGCGCACGCCGTAGGGCGGGTCGCAGACGATGCCGTCGATCCAGCGGCGGCGGGGGTCGCGGCGCAGGGGCGCGTGGGTGAGGTCGGCGGTGAAGACGTCGCCGAAGCGCGGCAGCAGGCCGTAGTGCTCAAAGTTGCCGCGCACGTCGCAGCGGCCGGCGCGGCTGCCGCCGCTGCCGCCGGCGCCGTTGATGCCGGCGGCGGCGCCGCGGACGGCGCGGCCGTCAATGTCGCTGCCCCAGGCGACGGCGCCCCAGTGGGCGGCGGCCAGGGGGAAGCTGCCGGTGCCGACAAAGGGGTCGTAGAAGAGCTTGCCGGGCGCCGCCAGCGCGAGGTTGGCCGTCAGCAGCGACAGCTCCGCGTCCATGCTGGTGGTGGCAATGTAGCGGCGCGTCTTGAGGTCAAAGGCGCGGCTGGCCTCGCGCGCCGTGCCGGCCACGCGGCGGCCCAGGTAGTAGGCGTCGGGCTCGGGCTCGGCCTCGGCCTCGGCCGAGGCCGAGGCCTCGGCCGCGCCGCGCGGCCAGTGCTCAAACACGGTCAGCACCAGCGCCGGGTCGCGCAGGTCGATGTCGCCCTCGAGCGGCAGCACCGCCCCGAAGCTGTCGATGAGCGCCAGCCGCGCCGCCCCGCTGCGCTTGCCCTGGAACGCGTCCGTCTCCATCTTGAACGTCGCCCGCACGTACGGCGGCCACAGCGGCGCCGCGCGCTGCGCAATGTCGCGGAAAAAGGCCGCGCGCGTCGCCCCGCGGCCCCAGAGGCTGTGGATGGACTGCGCCAGCAGCGACCGCCGCACCAGCTTCGCCGCCGCCGCGTCGTCGGCCAGGCGCACCACGCAAAAGGGGGACTGTCTGTTAGTGGGCGCCGTACGTCGACGAGGGAGCGAGCGAGCGAGCGAGCGAGCAAGACAGCAAGACATACATCGGCGGCGTAAGAGACAATCTCGAGGCGGACGTCCTCGAGCGTGGCGAGCGCCTCGAGCTCGGCCAGCCGGAACGTCTCGTGCGACTGGCTGAAGCGCACGAGGTACTCCATGGTGTTCGCTGGCCGTGTCTGCGGTTGTACGTCGCGGCGTACGTCGCGGCGTGTGGAAGAGACGACGTTGAAACTTTTTGTGGGGCGCATCAAAAAATGGGAAAATCAGGTCGACGACGGATCCAACTGCTGCCACAGCGCACCAGCGAGACTACACCCCCCCCCCCCCCCCGATTGTCGCCATGTTGCCCTTTTCGCCGGACCCGTCGGTCTTCCAGACGGCCAAGTGCTACTTTACGCACGGCACCATGGGCCGCATCGACCCGGCGCAGCCGCCAACCATTGCCGCGGCCACGACCACGACCACCACCACCACCACCACCACCACCGCCAGCGGCACGGGACGGCTCCGCAAGCCGTGGTCCGCCATCCAGGCGCTGGGCTTTGTGAGCCAGGTGGACCTCGTGCTGCCGCACGCGTGCGTCGACGCCGTGCGCCGGCGGCTGGACGGGGGCGCGGATGCAGGCGCGGCGGCGCCGGTCCCGCGACGCCCGCCGCAGTATGCGCGCGTGGTGATGACGCTGGGCCAGGTGCTCGAGGGGTCCTTTTACCAGGTCTATGTCCAAGCAGGTAGAGCTCCCTCTGCCGCCCTCTGCCCCCCCCCTCTCCCGCCCTCTATCTAGCTCTCTGTCCAGCTGACCGCCGAGGCAACGTCCTGCTGCTGTCCGAGGGCCGGCCGGGCCAGGACAACACGTTTGCCCTCCGGGACGGCCAGCTGACGCTGTTCCTGGAGCGCGAGACGTACGAGCGCGCCGGGCTCGTGGGCAAGCCGCACGGGGCCAAGGGCGGCCGGGGGCTGCGGCCGCGATGGGGTGCGTTCTTTTTCCTCTCTCTGCCCGTGGTGTCCAAGTCCCACCCAAAAGCACTTCATCTGACATCCAGTCGTCGAGGTCGACCTCCGCGCCCGGGCCATGCGGCCGGGCAAGCCCGGCTTCGAGCGGCTGCTCTACGCGTGCAAGAACGTCCTGGACAGGCCCCGGACGTGGCTGTTTTGCAATCTGGCCGACAGTGCGTTCTAATTCGTATTGAGTGGTGTGGGCAGACAAAAAACATGCTAACAGACAACCCGCGCAGCGCCGAGTCCGGATCCCCTGGCCGCGTTTGCACCGACCGTGGTGGCCGCCGTCGAGCCCACCGTCACCCTCCACCCCAGCACGGCCATGCCCCCCCTGGGCCGGCCGGCCAGCCTCCTCGCCGCCGCCGACAGTGGCCCCGGCGACCGCGAAGCCGCCGCCCAGCGCCGCCTCGAGGCCGACGAGGCCGTCGTCGAGCTGTACGAGTGGCTGGCGCTCGTGCGGCTCGGCAGCCCGCGCGTGCGGGCCGGCGACACCATCGACCCCTACCTCAGCCGCTACCAGGTCCCCGGCGCGGGGCAAGCGACAGCGACACCCGCCACCGGCAGCGTCAGCACGCTCCGCTGGCGCGGCTTCTTCTCGCCGACGTGGGCCTGCCAGCTGCTCGTCGACGTGCTGGCCGCCCTGCCGTCGGCGCCCGCCAGCAGCAGCAGCGCGTGGTGCGCGCTGGCCGTGTCGGGCTTTGCGCGCTCCCGCGGCCTCGCCGGCGACAGCCCCGAGTGCGTCTTCTTCCGGCCCGCCGACGCGCCCCGCGAGTTCCTGCTGTGGGACGTCCACAGCCACGAGTGATCAGGGGGATGGCAGGCGCCGCCGCCGCCCTCATTGACGCTCCGTGTTTGCGTCCGGTCCCGAGAGGGCGTCCTCCACGATCTGCCGCAGCACCGCCTGGCCGGCGTCCGTGTGGAAGTCGGGGCGCGCGGCCAGCTCCTCGATGCGGCGGCGCAGCTCGGGGTCGGGCGCGCCGCCGGCGGTAGCGTTGATGCTGCTGCTGCCGCCGCCGTCGTCGTTGCTGCCGCCGCCGCCGTCGTCGTCGTTGCCGGTGTCGTCTCCCGGCATGGTGCCCAGGGTGACGTGCATGCCCGGCGGCGGCGTGGGCAGGTCGTTCTCGACCCGGTCCTCGGCGGCGTCGTCAAAGACGGCCTGCAGGCGGGCGAGGTACGCGGCGACCTGGGGGAACTCGGCCTCCTGGGCAATCTTCTGGCCGGCCGTCAGGCCCTCGTTGCCGACCAGCGTGGGGTCGAGGCCCAGCTCCTCGACGAGGCAGCGCGCCGCCGCCACCGTCTCGACCACAAAGAGCGCCGTCTCGTTGTCCTCGTCGCGCAGGTCCACCGGCACGCGCAGCTCGAGCACGAGCGCCCGCAGCAGGTCCAGGTGGTTGTAGCTGGCCGCCGCGTGCACCAGCGAGTAGCCGTGCTCGTCCTGCTGGCGCGCGAGCGCCGGCTGTGCCCGCAGCAGCGGCAGCAGCGCGGGGCTGTTGTCCGCCGCCAGGATGTAGAAGTTGGGGTCCATGCTGTGCTGGCGGTCTGGTGGGTGAGATGGTGCCCGTGAGATGTTGCTGCAAAAATTGAGGCCCAACTCGATGCGTTCTGGGTTGTGTACGCGTTTGGTCACGTGGGAATAAAGTGGGTCTAAACAACACGTCGAGGTCGTCCTGCTCTGAGGCACGTTTCTGGAGCACACCAGCACAGAGAATGGGCACAGCGTGCGCTCTCGACGCTATGGAAAACCGGTTTCTGGCGGTGAGACGACCCCCGCCAACAAAGCCTCTTTGAGCCAGCACGCCAGGAAAGCTGCGAGCCCGTCTGGACCGCGGCAGACCCCATGATCGCAGGCTCTCTGGCCGCGCATGGCGGAAACACCCGTCGTTCCGCGCCGGGACACCAGTCTGCTCCACGCATTGCCTGTGCCAGCGGTCTTTGTCCAGAGCACGTCACCGTCCGGCTGAGCCCACGGAGTAAGCGTGGCGGCGGGCGAGACGGACTGCCTCCCCACCGACGTCCGCACAGCAGGGGGCGCGGGGCGTGCTGGCGGCACCGCCGTGCCACGTAAGTTATATTTATCTTATCTTGCCGGAACCCTGTCGTCGCCTGAGCTGTGGCTGCGCGAGAAAGATGTGTTCTCCTGGCTGTTCTTTCCGAACGCAGCGCAGCGAAACCCGGCTCGCGCAAACAAGCCGTTGCACCGCATGGCGCAAGCGGAGCAGGGCGGCGGCGGCCGTGCCATGCCAACAACAGACTGGGGCCTCCTAGAACGAGGCTATTCCCAGCATGAGGCTATTCCTGTCGCCGTCGTCGTCGTCGCCGTCGCCGTCGTACGGCCGCTGGCCAGGTTCCCGCCGCCCGCTGCCTCCGCCCGTGGCGCTCTGCCGTGCCCAGGCTGCGCAGGACGGCCCGGACGCGTCGCCCAGCGCGGACCGGCCGCTGCCGTGCGACGAGCCGAGTGCAGTCCGGGTTTCGGGCCGTCTCCCAGGACGACTCAGAGAGAGGCGTCTTCAGCTGGGCAGGGTTGCGGCCGCTTGCCAGCGTCCCCGGCGGCATGCCAGTCCCCGGCGCTCCCAGCACACCGGACGCGGCGCCGCCGTGCTGCCTCGCTTGCCAGACGTCTGGACTCTGTGCTCCTGGATGCGTTCGTGTGGCGGCATGGTCGGGGGGGGGGGGGGGATGTGTCTACCGTCTGGCCTTTTCTACATTTGGTCGTCCTTTTGGGACTGGACGCGCCGACCCACCCAGCCCAGCCTGCTGCCTCCTCTGTCGGACGGGGGAAGGCGCGGCCAGGCCCAGCCCCGTCGCCACGTGCGGCGCTTTCCCCATCTGGCTGTTGTTGCTTGACAACTCTTTCCAGCTCTTAAAGACTCTTAAGCGTATGCTTAAGCATACTCGATGTGAAACTTATCTAATCGTATCTTACTTCCGTACTCCGTACTCCGTACTTGCCGTTGTCAACGTTAGGTCCACAACTCGCCCGCCGGCCGTCGCCCGGCTGCATGCGACCCTCTGCCGCCAACAAGGGTGCACTGCCTGCAACGTGCCGCTGATACGCTCTGCGCTTTTTTGCTGTTCTCGTCCAAAGCTCCGCCCACCCCACTCTCCGCTGCTGCCCTCTCTCTTCTCAGCCCTTGAGCCCCCCCACCACTTGAATATACGGGAGTAACTTGTACTTCGCCCGGCATCGCCCGCGGCGCTTCTATGGTCGGACGTCTCCTGCCTGCACGACCTGCCACGCAGTCCGCCGTCGCATTGCCCCTCCCCCCGCCTGCCTCTCCTTCTCGTCTGTCTGCCCGCTTGGCCGATCCGGGCTTGGTCCTGCGGCCGGCCGCTTGCTTCCCACCGCCGGCGACCCGCAGCCGCCGCATTAGCGTCTCGCCCTGTGTGGTCTTTTTTTTTTTTTTCTTTTCGTCGTGTTCTTCAACCCTTCCGTCCTGCCGCTCTGCACATCCCACGTCCCGGATGAGGATTAGGGCTGCTTGGCCGCGCCCGAGACGCAAGCCACACAAAGGACCACCACGTCCGGGGCCAGGAGAAAAATCAGTCAGGGCCGAGACGGAAAAAAATCAAGCAGACGAGCTCGGCGTGTGGCCTCAAGTACAACTAGACGCTCTACGGAGTAAGTATATACGCCTGGCGGGGTCGCTTGGCCGCCGCCGCCGCCGCGTCACATCTCCCGCCTCCCCCGTTGTCTCTCCCCCACCCGGTCGCTTGCTGCGGTGCCTAGTCGTCTTTGTGCGTCTATCGTGCTGTGTCTTTGTCTTCTCTGCCCCGTCCGTTTGCCGTCTGTTTGCCGTCTGTTTGCCTGTCCGCTTCCCGCTTCCTGCTCCCCTGAGTCAGGCGCGCCCGACCGCCCCCCCCTCCTTCCCTTCTCCCTCCAGCCCAATCCCAATACCGCAATATTTCTCGCCCCCTCTGCGTGGCTCCGGGCCTTTCTTTGGTCACCGTCCCCTCTTCCTCTCCCTGGCTGTCTTTGAGACAAAGATCCACGAGCTGCTCCAGACGCCAGAAAGAAAGAAAGCTTCGTCTGCGTGTCTGCGTGTCTGCGTGTGCTGCTTGGCCTGCTCTGGTTCGCGCCAGACACCACATGGCAGCATGGCCGCCGCCGGTTGGGAACGGAGCCCGGGCGCGGGCCCCATGCGTCGTGGTGGTGGCGGTGGTGGCGGCGGTGGTGGTGCCGTCGTTGGCCGCGAGAGCGCCTTGCGCGGCGCCGTCGCCGCGCTCGAGACCCTCGCCTCGTCCCTCTCTGCCTTTGGGACCCGCCTGCCGAGCAAGGAGCAGCTGGACGAGCGCCAGCAGACGCTGGCCGTGAGCGCCGGCTCCGTCGAGCACACGGGCTCGTCCGGCGACCCCATGCGCGTGCGCATCGCCGACCGCATCGGCCGGGGCACCTTTTGTGTGGTGTTCCGCGGCGAGCTGCTGCCGGCCGCCGGGAAAGGGGCAGAGGGCGACGCCGGCAGCACCGCCGGCATCCCCGTCGCCGCCAAATTCGTGAGTGGTGCCCGAGGGCTACGACAACGCGTCCTCCCGTCTGACCGTGCTTCTCCAGGAGCTTCGGAAGAACGACTCGACGCAGCTGCGCAACGAGTTTCGCATGTATAAAAAGTTTGATCAGTGGCGTACGTTCTCCCCTTGTCTACTCACCACAACTCGTGGCTGACGTCCAGCGGGCACGGCCAAGATCTACACGTTTGGCGAGATGGACTTCCACAAAGTCCTCGTCATGGACCTGCTCGGGCCCTCGCTGGAGAGCCTCTTCCAGGACTGCGGCCGGCGCTTTTCCGTCAAGACCGTGGCCATGCTCGCCAAGCAGATGGTCTGTCTTCGCCCTCTGCCATGTAACCCTGACCTCTGACCTAACCTCTAACCCCCCAGATTACACGCATCCAGGCCGTCCACGAGAGCGACCTCATCTACCGCGACGTCAAGCCGGAGAACTTCCTCATGGGCTTGCCCGGCTCGGCCCACGCCGACGTGGTCCACCTCATCGACTACGGCATGGCCAAGCTGTACCGCGACCCGGACACCAACCGCCACATCTCCTTTGGCGAGGCGCAGTCGCTCTCCGGCACCGCGCGCTACATGAGCATCAACGCCCACTGCCGCCGCAGCCAGTCGCGCCGCGACGACCTCGAGGCCCTCGGCCACGTCTTCCTCTACTTTGTGCGCGGCAACCTGCCCTGGCAGGGCATCAAGGCGCCGCACCACGACCACGACGCCCGCCACGACATCATGTGCGAGCGCAAGCAGGCCACCAGCATCGACGACCTCTGCCGCGGCTTCCCCGCCGGCTTTGCCCAGTACCTCGCCTACACGCGCAGCCTCGCCTTTGACGCCGACCCCGACTACGACCACCTGCGCGGCCTCTTCTCCCAGGTCCTCGCCGACGTGGGCGCCGCCGACGACGGCGTCTACGACTGGCACAAGCCGGCTGCCACGACGGCGACGACGGCAGCGTCCCGAACTGCTTCGGAGACGGGCCCGCCTCCGCCGCCGGCAGTAGAGGCAGCTGCCACGGCCCCGCAGCCCCCGCCGCGGACGCCGCCGCCGCAGCACGCCTCTGCCGTCCCGGCTGCCACGACTAGCAACACTAGCAGCAGTCGCCAGCGCGGTACGGCGGCGAAGACGACGACGACGACGACGACGACAGTGGCGCCGCCCCCGCCCGTGCCGGCCTCGCCGCCCGGCGGGAAGCGGCGGCGGTCCGACTTTGCGTCCGACCTGCAGCCGCCCACGCGCATGCGCGCCAAAAAGGCCTCGTGCGCGTTCTACGACAGCGAGGCGCAGCGCTCGCTCGCCACGCTCTTCCGCGACGTCATGGCCACGCGCTACGCCTTCCACCGGGCGGTGAAGCAGAGTGGTGGCGGCGGCGGCGCCGCCGGCGCCGCCGGCAGCGGCCGCATCGGCATTGGCGTGTCCGCAGCTGCCAGGGCGGCCGCAGCGGCCGCGGCAAAGCTCGCGGCACGGAACCCGACGGCTGGTGCTTCCGCCGGCAGCGACGCGGATGCGTACACCCTGCGCGTCCAGTCCATGGTGCACCGGCGGGCGGGCATGCTGGCGAGCCTCGGCGGCGGCGGCGACGACGCGCCGGCGACGGTCATTGCGCCCTCCTTTACCGAGACGCTCGACCGGACGCTCGGCAAGATCATCAGCGAGCTGGAGGACATGTCCGACAAGCTGCTGCAGGACGGCGACTGGACCGGCGCGGCGCGCGTGCGCACCTGGCTCGACGAGACCGCCGCCGCCGTCCAGCAAGAGCTCGACCGGCTGCGCGTCGAGCAGCAGAAGCTGCGGGAGCAGCCGCCTTCCGAGGATGCTGCTGCCCCTGCTGCCCCTGCTGCTGCTGCTGTCACGCAGGCCGAGCCTCCGGCCCCGGGCGGCCGCCGTCGTCGGCCTCCTGGCCACGTCCTCATCGACACGGAGCACCATGTGATCGAGGCCGCGGATCCGCTCGAAGTCGACGACCAGCAGGAGGAGGGGGACCTGGACCTCGACGCCCTCAAGCTGCGGACCAACTACCTGCTCCGGCCCGGCCGCGGCGCTTCGCACGGCGCGCAAGGCCAGCCAAGGGTGGACACCTCGGCCCGTCCATCGGCGGCGCAGGCGGCACCGCAGGTGGCGGCCCCGCAGGTGGCGGCCGCCGCCGGCCCGGCCATCCCCCCGGCCATCCCCCCTGCGATTTCCCCGGCGTCCCTCCCGGCGACCCTCCCGGCCATCCCCCAGACGACGGCATCGGCGCATCCCAGTCCCGCGGCCGGCGTCCGGGCGGGCGTCGACAGCCTCTCGCTCGGCCTTGGGACGGACGGGCCGCACGGCGGCCCGCCGCCGCAGGTGGACGAGGACAAGCCCATCGCCGTGGCCGGCGGACCCGAGGACGGTGACGGCGACCGCCCCATCGAGGCCTTGGACGCGCTCACCGCCGCCGGCGACGACGACGACTCGGCCGACAGCACTGACGTCTATGCGCTCGTGTATCGCACGGCGTCGGGCACGCGCAAGGTTGTGCGGCTCGGCGGCGGAGGGGACCACGAGGGGAAGTAAATGGTCTCTTTCGTCGGTCTCCTCTTTCGTCTTTTCTTTTTCTTTTTTCTTGTTTTTCCCCCTTTCTTTTGTAGCGATCGTCATGCCTGTCTACGAAGTGAACGAACACGCCGAACGGAAGCGTCCTGTCGGCGTCTATGAAGCACGCTTTTTATGATATGCCGTTCATTCATTTTTTTTATATTTTATTTTGACTGTTTGTTCTTGCACTGCTGGGTTTCTGGAACAGATCTGCATTCGTCCTGCCCTTGACTGCATCCCTGAACCAAATACAAGAACAAAAGAAAACGGAGAAAACGAAGAAGCGGCTTTCTCTCCTATTCCTCGCCTCCGCTGCAGCCTCCTCCGTCCGCACGCCAGCTGCCTCCTCCGAGGGCAGTTACGCGTAAAAGTTGACGGTCTAGAAGACGGGTTAGCGAGCCAGAACCAGAGAAGCAGAATACCGGGGGCCGGGGCACGGGCACGGGCACGTACGTCTTTCTTCTTGGCCTGCACCTCGGCAATGGCGTCGACGTAGTGCTCGTGGCCGATCTGGTTCTTGCCCATGCGCAGGGCAATCATGCCGGCCTCGACGCACACGGCCTTGAGCATGGCGCCGCCAAACTCGTCGGTGCTGCGGGCCAGCTCGCCCCAGTTGACGAGCGGGTTGACCTTCATCTTGCGGCTGTGGATCTTGAGGATCTGCGCGCGCGCCTCCTCGTTGGGCAGGGGGAACTCGATCTTGCGGTCGAGCCGGCCGGAGCGCAGCAGCGCCGGGTCGAGCACGTCGACGCGGTTCGTGGCCGCCAGCACCTTGATGCGGTCGTCGGACGCGAAGCCGTCGAGCTGGTTCAGCAGCTCCAGCATCGTGCGCTGCACCTCGCGGTCGCCCGACTTTTGCGAGTCGAAGCGCTTCGTGCCCACCGCGTCCAGCTCGTCGATGAAGATGATGGCCGGCGCCTTCTCCTTGGCCAGGGCGAAGCAGTCCCGCACCAGCTTTGCGCCGTCGCCGATAAACATCTGCACAAGCTGCGGACCGGCCAGCTTCAGGAACGTCGCGTCCGTCTGCGCCGCGCACGCGCGCGCCAGCAGCGTCTTGCCCGTGCCCGGCGGGCCGTACATGAGGGCGCCTGTTCAGAGTTAGCCAGCGAGTCCTCGGACGGACGTCATAGACGCAGACGCAAACTCACCCTTGGGCGCCTTGATGCCAATCTTCTTGAACCGCTCGGCCTCCTTCATCGGCCACACAATGGCCTCCACCAGCTCCTCGATCTGCTTGTCCAGGCCGCCGACGTCGCTGTACTTCTCCGTCGGCTTCTCGTCCACCTCCATGGCCTTGACGCGGCTGTCGTACTCGGCCGGCAGCTGGTCGAGAATGAGGTACGAGTCCTTGTTGACGCCGATCAGGTCGCCCGGCTTGAGCTCCGCCGGGTCCACCAGGCCAATCAGCGGCAGAAAGATGGTCTGCCGCGTCGACGTCTTGATGACGGCCGACTTGCCGACGCGCACGGCGTCGAGATCAATGTTGGCGCCCTCTTCGGAGGACTCGGCCGTCGGGTCCAGGTCCAGCAGCTCCACGACGTTGCCCACCAGATACGGGAGTTGCCTGTATATAAGTAGGGGAATAAGAGGGGGTGGAGGGTGTAAAAAGGACGCACTTGTTGTTGACAATCTTGTCCAGGTTCTCCTTGATCTTCTCGAGCATCGTGGCCCGCTCGTGCGACAACCGCTGGTATTCGCTCCGCATGATCCGCGACTCGTTCTCCAGGAGCCTCCGGCGTGTTATGATCTCTTGCGTGCTCAGGCTGAGGATCTCGTCGTCCAGCACGTCGTCCTCCTCGGCCGCCGCGTCCTGCATGGCCTCGTCGCCGTCGGCCTTGGCCGCGCCGTCCGCACCGCCGCCGCCGCCGCCGGCCGCCTTGCCGTCCTTGCCGTCCTTGCCGTCCTGGCCATCGCCGTCCTTCTTGTCGTCCTTGTCGTCGCGCTCGTTGCGCTCAATGTCGTCGAGCTCTTCGAGGGTCGACATGTTCGCAGGGGGATGGAGGATGGAGGGGGCGGGAGCGGGAGAGAAGAAAGTAAAAAAAAGACAAAGAGACGAGTAGCCGCCGCACAGAAGCAAACGGAAGGAGAGCAGGCTTGTTTCGGTGCGCGAGATCGATGGCAGTTGTGTGGATGAGCGGGATGGAAGAGCGTACGGAGGAGAGTCGACGTTGTCGCAGCACGGGCGCAAGCTTGAGCTCGCAAACGCAACGCATAGGCAGGCGCCGTCGCGCGCGTCCCGCCACGCGTGGCGGCTGTGGCGGTGCAATGACAAATTGTCACGTGACATGCGGCTAAGAACGCCGGGCAGAGATACTTGATGGACTCGACCACGACTCGACCACGACTCGACTGCATGCGACCAAGGTGCCGGGAAGGCTTTCAATTCGGGGAACAGCGTATACGACCAGATGGAAGAGCCGACGAAAGAGAAGAAAATGCAAATCCGCAAACGCCCGGCCGGGGAGGGGGCACCACGGCAGCAACGGTGGAAAGCAACCCAGAGAGAAAGGAGAACGAGAAATGGGGGTATGTACAGGCTCGCAACGAAGGAAACGTGTCCAGGGGACGACCGATCGACCGACCGACCGGCCGACCTGCTACTCGTCGTCGACAATGCGGCTGGCAATGGGCCCAACCAGCGGGATCTCGAAGCGGTCCAGCGTGTCGGCGTCGCGGTACGCGTTCCAGGCCAGCCAGCCCATGAGGCCGAGGTCGGCGAGGAAGAGGACCCAGCTCAGGAACGACGACCAGGACACGAGCAGGTGGACGACAAAGAGCGCCGTGAACAGCAAGCTGGCCTGCCAAGCGTGGAAGCTGGGGGGTTAGCAGCGGAGGCAGGGAGAGAGAGGGAGGGGGCGTACCGGACGTAGTCGCTCTTGCGCTCGAGGATCAGCAGCAGGACCGAGCCCAGCGGGGGCACCGCCAGGTAGGCCAGGCAGGCCTCGTGGTCCAGGCGCAGGCCCAGGCTCGTGTCGAACTCGCTGATGACGCCGTCGCGGCCGCCGTCGTACAGCACGTCGGGGCTGCCGCCGGCTTCGAGGTCGTTGTAGAGGCCGCCGCCACCGACGCCGCCGACGCCGCCGACGCCGCCGCCGCCCTGCTGGTAGGAAAATCCGGGGCTGCCCAGGCCGCCGGACCACCGCCGCTGCGGCTGCGGGTGCTGCAGCGGCGGCGGGCTCGCCGTCGACGTCTGCTGCTGCTTGGGCGAGAACGACCGCCGCTCCAGCGACGCGCGCGGCGACGCTGTGCTGTTGCCGCCGGCCGGGGGCGACAGCGCGCGCTCGTGCTCGGGCGGCGACGACTGGTAGGGCGCAAAATCCATGGCGGAGGACGTCTCTCGGCGGTTGTCGCGTCTGGAGGACAACGCGAATTTGCGACGCGCGGAGGACGCGAAGAAGAACGCGCAAAGATCCACAGACGCCGGGGACGCAGACGCCGGGAATCGTGCTGGTGGCTGCGATGCCGGGAACGTGTTCCTCCCCTCGTGCCGAGATGACGACAGAATAGGCTGCTGCTGGCAGACGAAAGCTTGGGGGGCGTGCGTGACGGAAGCGCAGCAGTCCGGGGCGCTTATGCGCGGGAAGCCCACGGGACACGGCGACGCTAGAGCAGGCTGGCCCAGTATACGACAGTGTGCACACGTTGTATATACACTGTATGAAGGTCTGCTTTAAAATATGCTTATATCGTACATGGGCTCACGCCTCCTTCTCGCCGTCCTCGAGCTGCGTCCGGCGGCTCTCCATGGTCAGCCACAGGCTCTTGCTGGCGCCCTCGAGCGCGGTGGTGAGGCCGAGGCCGGCGCTCTGCAGCAGGGCCACGAGCTGGGCGTGGAGGCCGGCGCGGCCGCCCTGGATGGAGCCGACCCAGCGCACGCCGTCGCCGTCGAGGGCCTTGCCGTCGACGCGGCCGCCGACGAGGAGCAGCTTCTGCACGGCGCTCTGGACGGCGGGCTCGTGGTAGCCGGGGTTCTTGCGGCGCGTGGGCGCGGGGAAGGCGGGCGGGCTGGGCGCCAGGACGGACAGCGCGGCGGCGAGGTGCGCGGGCGAGACGTCGGGGAAGGTCAGCACGGCGAGGGGCCCGACGAGCAGCGGCGCCAGCTGCCCGTAGACGGAGCGGGCGGGGTCGGTGCGGCCCTCGGCGGCGGCGGCCTTGACGGCGGCGTAGGCGGCGGCGGAGAGGTCGTGGGTGTAGACGGGGCCTGACCCCGAAGCCGGCTGGGGAACAGCGGCCGGATCGAAAAACTCGGTGACGCGCAGGGCGACGTCAAACATGCGCGTGCGCACGACCTGGATGCGGATGCTGTCGGCAAACGCGTCGGGCCAGGCGATGCCGAGCTGCCTCTGCTGCTCGGCGGCGGCGCGCAGCGCCAGGCCGAGCTCGCGCCGCAGCGCCGTCCACTCGGGCCCCGTCAGGTTGTTGTGCTGGAACAGCAGCATCAGCGGCGTCGTGCGCAGCAGCGACGTGTACGCGCGCAGCAGCTGCGCCTTGCGGATGTCGGGCCGCTTGGCGCTCGGCGGCTGCGTCGGCGGCACGTAGTCCGCGGGCAGCGACAGCCGGCCCGACGCCAGCGCCGCGGCGGCCGCGGCGGCGGCGGCCGGCGGTGCCCGTGCGCGGGTGCTCGTGTGGAAGCCAGCCGGGGGAGACGGGGGGGAGAGGCAGAGGCAGCGTCGGCTGCTGGCGGCGGCGGCGAGGCGCAGCAGCGACGACGACGACAACGGCGACGACGACAACGACGACGACAACGCCGGGCCGTCGGCGGCACACCGCCCAAGCGAGCGTGCCAGAGACGGCGGCATGGCGACAGGAGCGAGGCGGTGCGGCAGCAGCCGGTGTCGTCGTCAATGGGGGAGAGAACGCACGGTCGGGAAGAGCGCTGGTCGACGGCGCCGGAGAGGAAAAGCGGCACGGCATCGCATCGCGCGAGAAAAAGAACGGTGCGCTAAAACCGGGCCCCAAAAATTGCCGTTCTTCACCGCCCGATGACTCCGCGAAAACCTGGGGACGACGACGGCCCACGAGACGACCCACGCAGAAGCTGTTGGTCACCGGATGTGGTCATATTGGCGTCCGGAGCGTCGTCTTCAACGTCGTTGCTGTGTTTTTTTGTGTTCTGTCTTTTTCCTGTGAATCCTGTGAAACGGGTTCTGGTCACGAACCGAACGGTCACGAACCGAACGAACGTTGCTGGTCTTCCACTCCTCCTCCCCCTCCTCCCCTCTCCCCTCCTCTCCCCAAAATGGCCGCGCAACAGGATGCCGCGGCGGACTTTGTCGACATCAAGCCGCTGCTCGGGCGCCTGTGGCCGCTGCCGGCGACCGGGACGCCGGTGGCGGACGACATTGCGGACGCGGTGGCGCTCTTCTTCACGAACCGCGTGAGCCCGGCGCAGGCGGGCGCGCTGCTCATGTGCCTGCACTTTACCGGTCTGGACCGCCAGGCGGACGTGCTGGCGGCGTGCGCGGCGCGCATGCGCGCCGCGGCCGCGCCCGTGGACCCGGCGCCGCTGCGGGCGGCTGCGGCGGCGCGGCCGCTGGCGCGCGGGCGGTACGGCGGCGGCCTGTGCGACATTGTGGGCACGGGCGGCGACGCGCACAACACGTTCAACGTGTCGACGGCGTCGTCCATCGTGGCGTCGGCCTACCTGCGCGTGGCCAAGCACGGCAACCGCGCGTCCACCAGCAAGTCCGGGTCCGCCGACCTGCTGGCCAACCTGCGCCACCCCGGCGGCCACCCCGGCGACATCGAGAACGAGACCACCGACCTCGTCGCCGACCTGCACTACATCTGCCCCGAGACCCTGCCGCGCATCTACGCCGCCACCAACTACGCCTTCCTCTTCGCCCCCGTCTTCCACCCGGGCATGCGCTACGTCGCCCCCATCCGCCGCCAGCTGCCCTGGCGCACCATCTTCAACCTGCTCGGGCCCCTCGCCAACCCCGTCGACGTGCGCGCCGAGGGCGACGGCGAAGGCGAAGACAGCAATGCCAGCAATGCCCTGCCCTCCCCCCTCGAGGCCCGCGTCATCGGCGTCGCCCGCCGCGAGCTCGGCCCCGTCTTCGCCGACGCCCTGCGCATGCTCGGCGCCCGCAAGGCCATGGTCGTCTGCGGCGCCGAGGACCTCGACGAGATCTCCATCGCCGGCCCCACGTTTTGCTGGTGGCTGCACGAAGACAGCGCCGAGCCCGACCACACCGTCGTCGACCACTTCCAGCTCACCCCCGCCGACTTTGGCGTCGCCGCCCACCCCCTCTCCGGCGTGTCCCCCGGCCAGTCGCCCGCCGCCAACGCCGCCACCATGTCCGGCATCCTCGCCAACCAGCGCCCCCCCGACGACCCCCTGCTCTCCTTTGTCCTCATCAACACCGCCGCCCTGCTCGTCGTCGCCGGCGTTCCCGAGCCAGCGCCGTCCAGTGCTGCCACTGCTGCCGCCGAGGATCCCGACGTCGTCACCGAGCGCGGGCCCGGCGGCGGCCGCTGGAAGGAGGGCGTGCGCCTGGCGCGCCTGGCCCTCAGCAGCGGCGAGGCCCGGCACCAGTGGAAGCGGTTTGTCGAGGCGACCAACGAGATCCAGCCCCCGGTGGCGGAAGACGATTAGGGGGGGGAGGGAAGGAAAAAAGAAATAGGAAAAAGGAAAAAAAGAGAAAAATAAGGTTGGGACCAAAAGTTAAAATGATTTTCTATGTACGGACAGGATCAAATCAAAAGCTCTGCCATGCCCTTTCCACAGTCCCCCCCAAAACAGACCCTCACCGCGACAAGACGCCGCGCACCACCCCCGGCAGCAGCGGCCGGCCCTCGATGGCCACGTCCTGGATGCCGTTCGCCGCCGTGCAGCCCTCGTCGAGCCACCGCGCCAGCAGGTCGTTGCTCTCCTTGGGCTTCACGCTGTCGTCACGCGTGCCCACCGTGATGTGCGACACCCGGTTCGAGCACGTCCAGCCCCCACCGCCCGTCTCCACCAGACGCACCACCAGCGCCATCAGCCGGCCGTCGAACACGGCGCGCTCCAGCTGCACGTCCACGCGGCCGACCTCGGGCGGCTCGGCCGTGTTGGCGGAAGCCGCCTCAGCCGCGGCGACGGCGTCCGTGTGCAGCTTCAGGTACCGGTCCCACAGCGCCGGGTTCTCGCGCGCGCTGGCCCGGTGCATCAGCGTGACGTGAAAGGTCGGCTGCACGCGGCGCATCTCCTGCAGCTGCTGGAAGAACTGGGCCTCGGACGGCGGCCGGCCCTGGAACGTCCGCTCGAGCTGGGCCGTGACGTCCGCCGGCGCCACGTGCACAGCCATGTACTCGAGCGGCTTCTTCTTGGCCGCCGCACCCTGTTGGGCTGCCGCGGCGCCGGCGCCGGCGCCTTCGCCGGCGTCGGCTTTCCGGGCTTTCCGCTCCGGAATCGTGTGCCGCAGCTCTGGGCGGTAGTTGTGGATGGCCGCGTCCACGGCGGCGTCCATGGCCTCGGCCGCGGGCACCTCGGGCACCAGTCTCGGGTACAGGTTGTGCAGCTCCCGGACCAGCGTCTCCAGGTTGGCCCGGCTGCCGGCGGTGGGGCTCAGGTCGATGACGGCCGAGAAGCCGTCGTCGGGCGGCCGCGACGGGTCGCACGGCTCGAACCGCCGCAGGAAGCCCTCGAGAATGCCGGCGACCTTGTTGCCGTCCGAGGCCGCGTGGATGGTCTGGTGGTTGTCGCCGCGGGCAAACACGCGCTCGCGCGTGACGGCGCGCACGGCGTCCCGGTCGTCGTGCACAAAGTTGAGCGCGACCAGGTGCGCGTCCGGGCGCGCCGTCTTGACGTCGGTGATGATCTGCTGGCGCTCGTGGCGCAGCGCGTTGTTGCGGTCGGCGGTCACGGCCGGGTGGGCGGCGAGCTGCTCGAGCACGGCCTTGGTGAAGCGCGGCGGGCGCCGGGCGCCGGTGATGTTGTCGTTCTGCACGTGGCCGAAGCCGAGCAGGTGGCCCAGCGCGACGGCGAGCGTGGTCTTGCCGCAGCCCAGCGTGGCAATGGGCACCAGGATCACGTCGCGCGCGACGTCGGCCGCGGCCGTGCCGCCGAACAGGTCCTCAAAGTGGGCGGCGTCGGCGCCGTGCAGGTTCTTGAAGGCGAGGAAGTCGTTGCGCAGCTGGATGATGCCGTGGTTGCGGTTGAACTGCGGGCCGAGCGTCGGGTCCGCGGCCAGGCGCCGGCGCACGTACAGCAGGTACTCCTGGGTGATGGCCGTGTGCTTCTTGTACTGCGGCACGCGGCCGGCGATGAGCGTCTTGGTGCACTCGCGCCACTGCCGGTACAGCAGGTACGGCTCCTCGAACTTGTACTTGAAGAACCAGTCCTGGTACGGCTGGACGCCCGGCGCCGGCGACATGCGGCAGCGGACCACGAAGCCCTCGACGTCCCGGTTCTCGTAGGCGCCCGTCTCGGCCACGGACTCGAGGAACGCGCGCACGGCGGCGACGTCGTCCAGCACGGTCACGTCCGTCTGCCGGAAGCCCCAGCGCTGCGCAAAGTCCTGCACCAGCGCGCTCGGGTACGTCCGGAAGCGCGGCAGGTTGAGGTTGATGCCGTGCAGGTAGAGGCCCGCGCGGTCCGGCCCGTAGGCCAGGATGTGCTCCTCGAAGCTGTCGTCGCACAGCTCGGCCACGGCCGTGGCGTTGCGCCGGAACAGCTCGCGCGCCAGCTCCTGCTTGGTCCGGCCCAGGCGCGCCAGCTGCGCCTCGAGCCGCGCCTCGCCGGCGCTCGAGTGGCTCAGCCGCTCGTCGCCGCCGCCGCCGCCGCCGCCGCCCGTCGAGTGCTTGCTGCAGACCACCAGCGTGTCGTCGGGCAGGCCCGCCACAAAGATGATGCAGCCGTTCTCCTTGAGCGTGATCTCGTAGGGCCCCGTCGTGTTGGCCTCGATGGCCTCCCAGCGCGTGTCGCGCGTCTCGTTGACGTTGAAGAACTTGTCGTAGCCGCGGACGGCCACCATGGGCGTGCCGTTCTGGTCCCGCATCGTGAACAGCCCGCGCGCGTACGTGGGCATGTCGTCGCGCTTGTAGTCCCAGTCGTTGAACCGCCACGAGTCCACCTTGTACCCGGCCTGGGACCCGTGCAGCGCGTAGGCCGTGCTCTTGGCGCTGCATTTGGACCGGTCCTTGACCTTGACGGCCGCCTCGAGGCGCCGGAACAGCTCCGCAACCTCCTGCACGTCCTGTGCCTCGAACGGCGTCGCGGGCCGGTCGATCTCGCCCGAGGCCGTGCCGCCGCCGCCGCCGACGACGGCCTGTGCCTGGCTGTCGTCCATGGTGCGAGAGACGAGAGAGGGCTGGAAGAAGAGAGCGAGCCGGAGAAGGCTGGACAGGAAAACGACGCCTCTCTGTCTGCGGGGGACGGCGAGGATGGATGGGCAGAGCCGGGCGATGGCCTGGATCCGAAGAAGGCGGTGGAAAATGCGACGAGGCTGCTGCTGCTGCCGAAACAAGCAGACAGAGATCAGCGGCGGCGTCGTCGTGTCCTTTATAGCCGGGCCACGGAGAGCGGCCGGGGACGAGGCTGGATGACTCGGCCGGAAGAGGTTTCGGCGCGGCGACGGCGACCCAATTTTCACAAAATAATTGGCTGGCTGCCCGCGATGTTGGCTTCTTGCCTAGTTTGGGTCGGGCTTTCTTCCTGGGGCAACCGCGTGCGCTGCTGGGACAATGCCGTCCAGCTCGGCAGCCTATCCCTGGGGCCGTTGGCACACGCCGCAGACAGCCGTACGCCGGAACGGCGTAAATGCTCCTTACTTCACCGTAAGAGTCACGACGCCGAAGCTCTGGCCATTTCGGACGCCCCTCGTGCGGCCGCCGAGAGCGGGGAGCTAGCGCGAGGCAGAATGGACAGGGGAAGGTGGGGCAACGGCAAGGGCCCGTCAGGTGGCTGTCACGTGATGTTAATCACGTGATCAATTTGCTTCCAAACGGGATTGAACGCGATCGCATAACATTAACCTTTCGCGTCTCCCTGACTTACCGTCGAGTGATGCTTTGCACGACGCGAGACACGGAAGAGAGGACTGCGCTGTGCCGGACCGGAATCGAGGCCTTATGACGCAAGGCACGCAAGGCAGTCACTTATTCACGGGGCGGGACCCGAGGCGTGTGACGTCATGATGCTCTGTCCTTTGCGAGCAAGCTCCTGCCCGCCCAACGCTTTCGCGGGAATGGGCGCAGCTTCCCTTTCTGTGGTGGACTGATGTCGCCTGGCAACAGCGCCGCTGCCAGGTCAGTCAGCACGCCAAGCGGTGGGCGGCGAAGTACCGATTCGGCGCAAATTGCCGGCAGCGGTACCCAGAGCTGCCAGATGAAAGCTTTCCGCGGACTGTGACGTGATTGATTTGGCCCATTCCATAGAGAAGAAGGTCCCCGTCTTCTCTAAATACGCGCGGCTCTTCACTTGCTGCATCCTCTCTCTGCTGTTTCCATCACCCACCACCACGCATCCCGTTTCCATCGCGCGCCATGAGACTCCTCAACGCTCTCCTGCCTCTGGCCCTCGTGGCCGACGTCGCCTTTGCCAGCGACTGGCTTCACCGCGCAGGCAAGTCTTGTTCCTCGTGGCTGCTTCACTTTCGTCGCCATGCTGACCTCCAGCGTACAACAAGTGGCACCAGACGGAGCTGGACCAGTGGCTGTCGGATCACAACATCCCGCACGCCAAAGCGGCGGACCGCAAGGAGCTCTACAACCTGGTGCAGAAGCACTGGAACGACCACACGGTGCAGCCGTTCAACAGCTGGGACCCCGAGCAGCTGGCGTCGTACCTCCGGCTCAAGGGCGTGGAGACGGCCAAGGACGCCGAGCAGGACAAGAACTGGCTGCTCTCGCAGGTGCGGGCGACGTGGACGGAGGCCGACGACAAGGTCCAGAACGCCTACGTCAGCGTCAAGGACTGGATCCTGGACTCGTGGACCGACAGCCAGCTCAAGGCCTTTTGCGACAGCCATGGCATCCCGGGTGGGTTTCCCCCGTGGATGTGTTTTTTTGCTCGTCTCGTGTCGGCAGCGGCTTGCTAACCATGGCCCAGTCCCCCAGCCCCGCGACCGCGACGTGCTCCTCCAGAAGGCGCGCCAGAACTACGATGCGATTGCCAAGAAGTCGCAGAAGACGCTGGGCTACCCCGGCAACTGGCTCTACGACACCTGGACCGGTGCGTGCCAAAGGGGGGGGGGATTACTCGGCTCCCAGCGCTAACAATGCCTAGAGTCGGATCTGAAGGCCTGGCTGGACAAGCACGGCGTGCCTGCTCCTCAGCCGTCTACGGTTCGTAATGCCGTCCCTGGCTCGTTCTTCTCCCGACATGGCTAACGGAAGGGCACGGCAGCGTGACAAGCTCATTGCCACCGTTCGGCGCAACTCGTACCTGGCCCACCTTCAGCTGCAGGACGAGTCGGCCCGCCTCAAGAAGGCGTCCAAGGAGGCCTACGACAGTCTCACGGACGCCGTCTTGAACTCGTGGAGCGAGTCGCAGCTGAAGAACTTTTGCGACAAGAACGGCATCAATGGTAGGTCGGCCGACGACGCCTGTGCCGATGATGCGGCCCCTGGGCTCACACTCGCGTTCTAGTTCCCCAAGGCAGCATGGTTGACGAGATCCGCGCGCTGGTGCGCCGCCGGCGCGCCGAGATGCTCGGGGACACGGTCAGCGGGCACTTTGGCGCGGCGACGTCCAAGGCGGGCAACCACTTTGCCAAGGCGACGGACGCGGTGTCGGAGGCGGTGCGCGCGGCGTTTGGGAACGCGGTGGACTCGTGGTCGGACAGCCGGCTCAAGGCGTACTTGGAGGCGCGCGGCGTGCCGGTTCCGCAGCGGACGACGACGGAGGAGCTGCGGGCCCTGGTGCGCAAGAACGCGCACAAGGCGGCCTCGGGGTGGACGGCGTGGACGTTTGACGACCTGTCGTACGAGAACCTGCGCAGCTACCTGGCGTCGACGGGCGACGCGGCGGCGAAGAAGGCGGCGGAGAAGTCGAGCGCGACGCGCGAGGACCTGGTCAAGGCGGCGCAGGCGTATTACAACTCGGCGTCCAAGGCGGGGGGCAGCAGCTACGCGTCGGCGACGTCGTACCTGGCCAAGGCGACGCAGACGGCCAAGAACAGCTTCTTTGACACGTGGAGCGAGAGCGAGATCAAGGCGTACCTCGACAGCTACGGCGTGGTGAGTGACCGGACGTTTGACGTCGCTTTCTGCACACAAAAATACTGACTGTCCTCAGCCTGTCCCCCAGGGCAGCACGCTCAACGAGCTGCGGGCGTACGCGCGGCAGCAGGCGACCTACTTCCGGTACGGCACGACGTCGCCGACGGGCACGCTGTTCGCCAAGGCGTCGGAGGGCTTCTGGAACTCGCTGGACTGGGCCAAGGCGCAGATCCAGATCGGCGTGGACGCGGCGAAGAAGAAGGCCGAGGCGTTCCGCAACAAGGGCGACGAGCTGTGAGAGAGGTGTGAGAGGTGGCGTGTGTACGAATAGGCGGGAGGAGGCCTGGTGGATTTAAAATTGTGAAGCAGTTCGACAAAATACAACAGTACAGTCCCAACAGAAGTGGAATGCGAGGTGCAAGCAAGAGTTTTTTTCGGACGACCAGCGCCTGACTTACCTTTCGACCAGCGCCTATGACTTACCTTTCGACCAGTGCCTGACTTACCTTTCGGACAACCAGCCATGACACCTAGCTCAGTCTGTTTACGGCCCCTGTGTTAGACTTGGCTTACGGAAAGTAGAAGAGCTCGTCGAGCTGCTCGAGGCTGACGCTGTCGTCAAACAGGTCGGCGTGGCTGTCGCAGAGGACGCGGAGCTGGCCGAGGAAGGCGAGCTCGAGGGCGCCGGGGCGGAACCAGCAGCAGGTGGTGGTGGTGGTGGCGGTGGTGGTGGCGGCGGTGGTGGTGCTGCTGGCGATGTGGTGGCGGCAGACGGCGCAGGCTTGGATGTCGGCGCCGTCGCCGGCGTCCGCGGCAGGAAGGCACTGCAGCAGGAGGCCGCGGTGGCGGAGGCAGAGGCGGACGAGGGTGCGGAAGCAGGCGAGGCGGGCGAGGCTGCTGCTGCGGCGGCAGGTGGCGGTGAGGAGGTAGAGGCGGTGGGCGGCGGCCCAGACCTCGAACTCGGCGGTGGTGGGGCCGCCGCCGATGCGGGCGAGGTAGGCCTCGGGGGAGAGGTGGTCGGCCATGGTGTGAAATAAGTGGGGCTGCTGCTGCGTTTTTTTACTTTTCCAGAAGAAGCCCAGAAAAGCGACGACGCAGAGAGACCAATATTCCGCACAACCAAAGACGACTGGCGGCGACAGACAAGCGGTGCAACCCGGCGCGCAGCCCGTCGTCTTATACGCGACATGAGCAGCGGTGTGGTGAACAGCCGCTCGTCTGTTCAGCGCCTGTTCAGCGCCGTTCAGCGCCGTTCAGTGCCGTTCAGCGCCTATTCAGCGCCTGTTCAGCGCGTCTTTGGCGGCTGTTCTGTTCCGTCGCCAGGGCCAGAAAGCCGCCTGTTCACGGCCGCTTTGTCCGCCGGCCCGTTGCCGAACCAAGCCGCCGGCTGTCTGCTTCCAGATCGGCTTGGCCCGACGAAGCCGACGACGATGCTAGTGTTATCGGCGCGGTTCCGACGTCGCGCGGCCAAGCTGCCCGCGATAAGGCGCCGTGTTGGCCGCGCGGCGGCCAGATAAAAGGGGACCCAGCGACGTTCCCACCCTCTCTCCGTCTGAGCAACACACACCAGCATGTCCGAGTACGAGTTCGACCTGGTGATCACCAACGGGGTGTGCGTGACGGCGTCGGACGTGGCGGCGCTGGACGTGGGGGTGCGCGGGGAGAAGATTGCGGTGCTGGCGCCGTCGGGGACGCTGGGGACGGCGCGGACGCGGCGGCTGATCGACGCGCAGGGCGGGTACGTGATGCCGGGGGGCGTGGACTGCCACGTGCACCTGGAGGAGCCGAGCCTGTTTGGCAAGGGGCGGTCGGCGGACACGTTTGAGACGGGGACGCGGTCGGCGGTGGCGGGGGGCACGACGACGGTGGTGCCGTTTGCGCCGCAGCTGCGGCCGGAGCCGTCGCTGCTGGCGGCGCTGGAGCGGGCGCAGGCGCGGGCGCGCGGGCGGTGCTACAGCGACTACGGGCTGCACATGATGGTGACGAGCGCGGGCGCGCAGGCGCTGGCCGAGGTGGCGCAGCTGCCGGCGCGGGGGGTGACGTCGCTCAAGATCTACATGACGTACGACGCGCTGCAGCTGCGCGACGACGAGGTGCTGTCGGTGCTGCTGGCGGCGCGCGCGAGCCGCGTGGTGACCATGGTGCACGCGGAGAACGGCGACGCGCTCAACTGGCTGACGGCGCGGCTCGAGGCGCGCGGGCTGGTGGCCCCGCGCTTCCACGCGCACGCGCACCCGGGCCTGCTCGAGGACGAGGCCGCCAACCGGGCCATTGCGCTGGCGCGCCTGGTGCGCCAGACGCCCATCCTGCTGGTGCACGTCAGCGACGCCGGCGCCGCCGCGCGCATCCGCGACGCCCAGACCGCCGGCCAGCCCGTCTACGCCGAGACGTGCCCGCAGTACCTCTTCCTCACGCGCGAGCGCCACCTCGACGGCACCCCCGGCTTCGAGGCCGCCAAGTTTGTGTGCTCGCCGCCGCCGCGCGACGAGGCCACGCAGCGCGCTCTCTGGGGCGCGCTGCGCAACGGCACGCTCGGCGTGCTCAGCTCCGACCACTGCCCGTTCCGCTTCGACGACGCCGAGACGGGCAAGAAGTCGTGCATCACCCCCGAGTTCCCCGAGGGCCAGTTCCGCCACATCCCCAACGGCCTGCCCGGCGTCGAGACGCGCGTGCCCCTGGCCTTTTCCGCGGTCACGGCCCCCGGCGCCGCGGGCTCCGACGGCGCCCGCCTCCCGCTGACCCGCCTCGTCGCCGTCACCGCCACCAACCCCGCCCAGCTGTACGGCCTCTACCCCCGCAAGGGCGCCATGCTGCCCGGCCTGTCCGACGCCGACCTCGTCGTCTGGTACCCCCACGCGCCCGGCGCGCCCGGCCGCCCGCCCGCCTTTGACCGCGACTTTGCCGTCACCAACGGCATGCTCAACCACAACGTCGACTACACCCCCTTTGAGGGCCAGCGCGTCTACAACTGGCCGCGCTACACCGTCCTGCGCGGCCAGGTCGTCTGGGACCGCGACGGCGGCGGCGTCGTCGGCAAGCCCGGCTACGGCCAGTTCGTCGAGGCCGGCCCGGCCGTCATCGACAACATCTGGGACAAGGTCGCCGCCGACGGGCCGTTTGACGAGGAGGCGTTGTAGTCACGTGTACCTGTAGAAAAGATATCTGCTATCTACGCCGCCGCCGCGCTACCCATGCATCGAGCCGCTTATCAGGCGAACGAGCTCGGACGCCCCGAGCCTGCGGGCGCCACCGTCAGCACGGCGATGGAGTACTTTGGGGGGGGTCCCATCCTTCGTGCCACCCCGCGACCGACCCGCTGCCGTCGACCACCCCGTAGACCGACCCCGTCCACCGTCGACCGACCGACCGACGTCCTTATCTGGCCGGACGCGGGGCACGACGCGACGCACCCCCGGCGACGGGCGACGGAGAGGCCGACGCCGTCGGGCCGGCGTCGTCGCGGTCGGTGAGCGGGCACAGCTAGAGGGGGAGGGCGAGGTCGAGGAAGATGGCACTGCTGGGCGGCACGGCGGCACGACGCACGACGCACGGCGCACGGCGCACGATGCTGGGGTCGCTTTTTGGTTTCTAGAAGGCGAGACACGTCGAGGTGACGGTGACGCGCCGACGTTGTGCCTGATCGGGCGGCTGCGAGTACAACTGGTTGAGGTGCTTCATACGGAGTGCTCTGCGATAGCTGCGATGCCTCCGTCCTGATTGGCGGCCGCAGGCCAGGCCACCGGCCCGGGACTAGCTTGCAGCCGAAACGAGAAGGCGCTGGCAGGGATGCTCGCCAGCTGCCTGTTTGGGGTAGCTACGGGAGCGAATGGGCATCCGAGATAAGGCTGCTATTTCAATGCCACTCTGTACGGAGTATATATTTAGTTGTGCAGATATGCGTGATTGTAGAGAATGCAGCCTCTGAAGCAGTGCCCTCTCTGAAGCAAGCGTACAGGACAACGCCGACCAGTATACAACTACGACTGTGAAGGAGCCGGCCGCCGGCAGAAGCAGAAGCGCCTTGCGCCATCGATCACGGCATTTCGTGCGGCGCGTTCGTGAGCCAGGCTATAGTGCAAGTGCAAGTACTTGTATACAAGTAGTTGTAAAATATACAGCAATCCCCTGCCGTATCGCAGGATCGCCCGACGACCTTCCCGGTCGAGCCTGGCCAGATGCAGCCGTCTCGATACGGCGACCGCGCCGCCAGGGAGGATCGCCTTGGCCTGGCCTTGATTCGTCTTGGCTGGGGCCTCGGGCGTCTTGGCTGTCTCGAGGCGTCGTGGCCAGCTTCTCGGCTGGCATTTTCGGCGCCTTGGCTCCCCCTCCAGAGGACTTTGCGCCGCCAAAGCTTATCGGGGGGCCCTCTTTTAGCCGCCGCCGCCGCCAACGAATAGCACCTATCCTCCGGCCTGCTTACGAGTCCCGGCTCCACTCAAAGAGTGCACTTCCATTGGCTGGCCGCTTGGCCACTCTGGCCGCTCTGGCCTTTTTACTGCCCATCCCCATCCCCATCCCCATCCCCAGCCTCCTCTCCCTTCCATCGCGTCCAAGAACGCCCGCCGGGACAAGGGCAAGGCCGCCCGCCGCCGGGCGCTTGGCATCGCTACACCGACGCCGTTTGAGGGCGCCGGCAGCCGTGCTGCGGTCGTGGCAGGGCGCAGGGGATCTATACTCGGTAGTATTTGCGGACCGTATTTCTACAAGTACAACTACTTGCAACGTGCAGGGTCGCCTGCACGGCCACTGGTCTGTGATACGGCAGGGCCCCGCTGGACCTGGTCAAAGTGCCCACCCTCAGCCCCCCCTCTCCCTCCCCCAGTGCCGTTGCGTCCCCAGCCGGCATGGATGGCGCTTCGGGGGGGCCGAAGCGGGCCCTCGGCCAAATGCTGTTTTGTGCGTAGCGTTGGCGGCATGCAGATAGACGGACGCAAGCTGGCCGTTTGTTGTGCAAGTACCGTCTGAGACGCCTGTGACGCGGTCGTCTCACTCGTAGCGATGTATGGTACGGAGTACTCCGTGGCCATGTGTATTGTGCTACTATACAGTAAGCATGATACGGACTTGTAAGACGCGGGTCGTATTCGCATGCTCGTGCGCCACAGCGGCTGGCATGGGGATCCGACGCTGCGCGCGCGACGGGACACAGCACGCGCCCTGGGAGGCTGCCTCGTGGCGCGGCCGAGCACGGCGTCGGGCAGGCAGAGCACGGCGTCGGGCAGGCAGAGCACAGCGTACGGAGCGTCTGGGCGCAGCTCCTCGTAGACAGCCTGCCAGGTCGCCTGCCAGGCCGCCTCACGCAGGGGCCAGCCAGCCCAGGGGCCAGCCAGCCCAGAATCCCGCCCAAAATCCCTTCGTGACCGAGACACCCACGAGGAAGGACGGCGGCCGCGAGGCGCAGGCCGGCCGCAGAATACGCCCGAGACAGGCGCGCGCAGGACGGACTAGAACACGCGTAGAACCCCCAGAACGGCGACCGCGACCGCGAGGGAAGAAGCCGTCCGTCGTCCAAGCGAGCGGGCGCGGCGCCGGCCCCCCTGTCCTAACGCATCTGGTGACCGACGCCCCAAAGGGCGGCTGGCTGCTCTCTCTGCTTGCCTGTGCCGTCGGTGCTCTCCACCCACCCGCGTTGATCGTTGGCCGCCCACGCCCACGCACCCACCTTGGATGGGCTGCAGGGTGTGGGTGGCTTCTTCTCTCGACCAGAGGCACCACCCTGATTGGCTCCTCGGACAGCTGCGTCGCTCGTCCTTGTGCTTGGATAGACGGGCTCGCCATGAGATTGCCATCCTCCTTCGTCCTCCTTCGTCCTCCACTCCCCCTCCTCCTCTTCCCTTGCTACGTAGTTGTACTTGTAGTTGTATACTTGTGTACATACTCCGTACCCTCCCCCCCCCTCCACCCATGCCCTTGCTCTGTGTATCAGCGATCCCGCTCCTCTATTTAACCCGTCCTACCTGCCCATCCGCTGGGTTGGATTTCTCTCGCTGATCTCTCGTCCTCACCAGCCGTGTGTTCCCTCTGGCCTCTCCCTCCTTCTCTCCCTTCTTTCTCTCCCCTTTTCATTCGCTCGTCCCTTTTTATCACTTTTATTTCGTCTCTCCCTTCTTCTTTGATAGGTCGTCTGGCCACCGTGACCATGTCCAAAGAAGACGTCGAGGTCGCCAAGCTCCCCGTGTACGAGGGCAGCGATGAGCGCGTGCACATGCAGGACAAGATCGCCGAGGGCGGTGCCGTCCTCGGCGGCATCGAGCGCGTCCAGGAATACGGCTACGTCCAGCGCGGGTGCGTCTCGTCTCTCCTCCTGTCCCCCTGACCTCTGAGCCTCTCCGCTGACTATCCAGCCTCAAGTCCCGCCACATCCAGTTCATCGCCCTCGGCGGCACCATCGGCACGGGTCTCTTCCTCGGAATCGGCTCCGCCTTTACGCGCGCCGGCCCGCTGTCCGTCATTCTCGGCTACTCCTTCACCGGCATCGCCATCTTCGCCATGATGCAGTGCCTCGGCGAGATGGCCACCTGGCTGCCCCTGCCCGGCGCCATCCCCCAGTTCTGCGCCCGCTACGTCGACGACGCCCTCGGCTTCGCCGTCGGCTGGAACAACTGGTACTCGTCCTCCATCACCATCTGCGCCGAGATCTCGGCCGCCTCCGTCGTCATCGGCTACTGGAAGGGCGCCGACCACATCAACGTGGCCGCCTGGATCAGCATCATCCTCGTCCTCGTCCTCTGCCTTAACATCTTTGCCGTCTCCATCTACGGCGAGGCCGAGTTCATCTTCGCCTCCATCAAGATCATCACCATTGTCGGCCTGCTGCTCATGGCCTTTATCGTCATGCTCGGCGGCAACCCCCACCACGAGCGCCTCGGCTTCTGGTACTGGCAGCACCCGGGCGCCATGAAGGAGTACGACGGCAAGGGCAGCACCGGCCGCTTCCTCGGCCTCTTCTCCACCCTCGTCAACGCCGCCTTCTCCTACGGCGGCGTCGAGCTCGTCGCCGTCGCCGCCGGCGAGGCCGAGAACCCCCGCAAGAACATCCCCAAGGCCGTCCAGCGCGTCTTCTGGCGCATCCTCTTCTTCTACATCCTCGGCTCCCTCGCCATCAGCTGGCTCGTCGCCTCCGACGACAAGCAGCTGCTGTCCGCCCAGGCCGACGACCTGCCCGGCGCCGCCGCCTCCCCCTGGGTCATTGGCATCCAGAACGCCGGCATCAAGGTCCTGCCCTCCATCATCAACGCCGTCATCCTCACCTCCGCCTCCTCCTCCGCCAACGCCTTCCTCTACACCGGCTCCCGCTACCTCTACGCCCTCGCCCAGAACCGCCAGGCCCCCGCCATCTTCCTCACCTGCTCCAAGCGCGGCGTCCCCTACTGGGCCGTCGCCGCCACCGCCACCATCGGCCTGCTCACCTACCTGTCCGCCGGCTCCGGCGGCGCCGCCACCGCCTTTGCCTGGTTCCAGAACCTCACCACCATCGCCGGCCTCTTCACCTGGTGCTCCATCTGCGTCTGCTACCTGCGCTTCTACTACGCCCTCAAGGCCCAGGGCGTCGACCGCAACACCCTCATCTTCAAGAGCCCCTTCCAGCCCTACCTCGCCTACGGCTCGCTCTTCTTCTTCTCCATCATCATCCTCTTCAACGGCTTCGACGTCTTTGTCCACGGCCACTGGGACACGAGCAGTACGTTTACTTTATCTCCTCCTCCTCCTCCTCCCTGCTAACCACCCCAGCCTTCATTGCTGCCTACATCGGCATCCCCATCTTCTTCGGCCTCTACCTCTTCTGGAAGATCTTCAAGCGCACCAAGATCCACTCGTCCGCCGAGGCCGACCTGTACACCGGCAAGGCCGAGCTCGACGCCGAGGACGCGCACTGGCCCGAGCTCAAGCCGCGCAACTGGATCGAGCGCGTCTGGTTCTGGATCGCATAGGCCGCTGGTCTGGAGGAGGGGTCTCCCATGCCGGGGCTGTCCGCCCCGACTGCTTTCCCTACATCACCCACGACCACAGTTGCTTTCCATCTGATACCAACCCCCATATGCTTATACCACGTTCTTTTCATGATCCCCCACCCCCACCCCCGTTTTTTTTCTCTCCTTTTTATGATGCCTCTAGTACTCTGCAGCAGTCTACAAGTATCGTTGTTCAAGCAGTCGAAAGACGAAGCGCATATATATATAAGCATACCCAATTATATACTATGCGAGAGCTGCCTTCCGTGCGTCTATAACACTGTTCAGAAATGGCTAGCCGCGTGCAAGTAGGGGGCTTGGCAGCCTTCTTTTCCAGCGACGTCGGGAACATCGGAGGCGGCTATACGAAATACGAGCACCCCCATAATTTCCCACGCCGATGATAGGTCTCCTCTTCATACTGCTGTGTGCCTATGTCTGTCAACGGGTGCTCCGTACAGAGGAAAGGAGAAAAGAGCAAGTGGGACCCTTCCTTCGCCAGCCTGGGCTTCATCGGGGGCGGCAGCCTCCTCACGATTCACAATGGCGGCGCAAAACTCGGCCGATGCGGTTGTATTGGCCAAAAGAAGGCAGGAAAAAAATAAGATCAAAATGCAGAAAAACTCCCCGTGCCCAGAGAGAGGTCAGGGGACCCAAAAAGCAAAAAGCAAAAAAAGAATGGTCGTGGCAGGTCCTTGGGAATATCTCCTGGGATTACCGTGAATCGAACACGGGTCTCTTCGGCCACAACGAAGTATTCTAGCCACTAAACTATAATCCCGTTTCTAGAGGAGAACCCCATTTTTGGTTGAGCTACCCGCTAAGCAATCTTATATAGCCACCAAATTTTCTTTGCTGACTAAATTTGGGCTTCTCGCTTGGCACACGTGATATGACTGCGCTGGCAGTGCTGCAGATCGAACGAGGACAGGTGCCGTCAAACGAAACGGCCGGTCGTTCTTGCCATTCTGTCCATCATGCAGCGCGCTGGCGATGACGCGTGGGAGTGGCTTGTGCTGCACGAAGTTCTACGCGAAGAAAATCACACCAGCAAAGACAATCCCTTTTTGGCATGATAAACCGGACAATGGCAGCACGTATCTTTGACTTTTTCAATAGTTTTTTTTATTTGAATTTCTTGATAAAAGGTACACATGGTCCATTTGCTGCACTGGACGACCAAGGAGAGGAGCCCTTGACGTCGCAGTGGCTGGACCATGAACAACAGAAAAAACAGAAACAACACGTAAAGAACATACAGCGGAGCCGAAAACAAGCCGTTCGTCGAATCATAGTGCCCAGCTTCCGAGCCCCGTCTCCCATTTCCCGCGACCCTGAGACCTCCTTTCTAAGACGGTGCAGAAGCATGCCCTTGCACCATGGAAACAAGAAAGAAAACCCATACCCCCGTCCGATGCGTCTAGCCGTCGATGAATGGGGAATGTCGTCGCTCTTTTTGATGCACCGTCTTCCCTTTTTGTGTTGCCCTAACCAAGACCAAATGAAAAGAAAAGGCAAAGGGTAAAGATGAAAATGCACGCCAGCCGTGGCCGAAGGGATTGTCCATTAGGAGGTGCGGTCATGCTGTCGTCATTTCCGAGGTAGGAGGGGGAGAAAGGGGGCATAAAGGTTTGAATCATGGAATGAGTGAGGGGCGTAAGAAGACAAACGGTGGAACGATAGGGAGAGAGGAGGAACAAGAACGAAAAAGAAAAAATCCAGTTGGGTGACGTGGTAAACAGAGTCGATAAAAAAGAAGAGATCCGTGGAAAGTAGCATCGTAAATAAAGCGTGGCGTCGTATCACAGCATGAGGTCCTTAACCTCGGAGATGCTGCGCTGCCGCTTGTGGCTGAAAGAGGAGCTTTCGGCCAGGGCGCTCGAGGCCTTGCGTTTTTGGACCGACGGGTCGCCGGCCCCAGAGTAGGCCGCACCCACGCTCGGGCGGCGCTTGGGCCGCCGCGGAGGCGTGATGGGGATTGACACGGCCTCGAGGCTACCCGACTTGATGCCGCGCAAGGTGCCCATGGTGTACGGACCCGAGAAGGCCAGCGAGTCCGCCGTGGCCTTGCTGCTGTTGATCAGCTGCTGAGTGATCTGGTTGCGGCGGAACGCGCCGACTGCGTCCGTGTTTTTGCCAAAGTGCGCCAGAAGAGGAGGCAGCGGCAGGTCATTTGCGTCGTCCTCGGCAGCGTCCGGCTGCGCTGGTTCAAGCATGGCACCCCCGGTTGCCTGTCCCTCCTCAGCCTCGTCGTCTGCGAGCACCGAGCTGGTGGCCATGAACGACGCACGGCGGGTCCTCGGCACCGGCGTGGGCGTGTCGGCTGACAGGATCGTGGCGTCAAATTCGTCCATGCCGCCCGGACCCAGGCCCAGGAGGTCCTCGACCTCGGACGTGCCCAGAATGGCGTTCATATCGAACGGTTCGTCCACAGGATCAGTGCTGTCGGCCACGTTACGGTCGAATTGGATAAAGTCCTCGATGCGAAGATTGGACTCGCCGTCGTCCTGGATAAGCTCGCCCGAAAAATCACTGTCCTCGGCGAGGAAGGAATCGGAGCTGAGCATCGGGAAGAAGGCTTCGACGGGGCCGACATGCTGCGAATGCATGAAGTCGCCAAAGGTGTTGGACGAGAACATGGCACCCATCATGACAGAGGCCGTGTTGCTCAAGAGCGGCGACGACTGCGCCACAGTATGGTTGCTGTTGTTGGCGGCGCTGCTGCTAGCGGCATTGAGACCGCTGTTGTTGTTGTTGTTGGTGGTGGTGGGAGTGAGGTCCATCCCAGGGGCCGGGAACGGGTCCGACATGGCCTCGCTCTCGTGGGGCTTGTCGGCCGTGATGATGACCATGTCGCCCGTGATCGGGTGCATGACGGCGATGGGCTTTCGGCCCTTGAGGGTCAGGGCAAAGCGCCGCACGCGGGGGTGGCCTCGGCGGTGGCGCACGGGCAGGTCGTTGTCCGAGTCCTCGTCGCTGGTCTCGTCGTCGCTGTCGATGGACAGCACACGGCGAGCCTGCTTCCGCCGCAGCGGGAGCGGCTCCGGCTCGTCTTCTTCTGTGGTCTCACCATCGGCTGAAAACGGGGGGAGAGATGGATTAGCAAGGGGAAGGACGGCAGAGTGCAGCCCCATCGGCACCGTATAGAGCACTCACTTTCATAGCCGTCGAGATCCTCCGAGTCGTCGTCATTGTCGTCGTCCTCCTCCTCGCCAATGTTGTCAGCCGCGCCCGCCTGCGCACCAGCCTCCGCGGCGACCGGCGCAAGAGCAAAGTCGAACGGGTCCGGGAACTGGTTGGCGAGGGCGGCGGCGAGAACATCGTCATCTGAAAACGACAGGGCCGCCGAGGCACCACCGGTGTGCTGGCCGTAGCCAGAGGCGTAGTCCCAGAAGGACGAGCTGACGGACGAGTCAGACTCTTGTTCGATCTCCCGGCGAAAACTCGGATCCAGCGAGTTCTGCTCGACAAAAATGTCTGGGAAAAATTCGGCAGCAATGTCAGACGTCCCGGAGGTGCTCGAGTCGCTGTCGCTGTCCGGGACACCGGCGAAGCGGACCTGGCGCTTCACAGTGTGCGTGTGCAGTCCAGCGGCAGCAGGCACAGAAGTGTGGTGGACAGCATCTGACTCGGAGATGCCGTTCCAGCTGGCGGCGTCGTCGGCGAGGTTGGCACCCTCGGACTCATCGGCCTCGTCGTCGCTGTCTTCGTCGTCATCAGCATCGCCGACAGGGAGCTCTGATTCTCCGAGTGTGTCGGAGTCGTCGGAGTCGGAGTCGGAGTCGGAGTCATCGTCCTCGTCGTCTTCATCGGCGTCGTCTTCTGCAGTCTGAACGGTCGGTCGAGGAGAACGGGCGTGGCGGGCCTTGATCACGTCCTTGATAATGGCCTTCTCCTCGACCGCGCAAACCCCTTCCTCGTCGTCGTCGTCCGCGTCGCTGACCTCCTCAAGGGCAGAGTACCCGCCGTCGGAGGAGAGGTCGAGCGACGAGGAGGAGTCGGAGCCCCGCCGACGCTTGGGCTGGGACCGAGCGGGCGGAGCAGTCTTGGTGCGGATGTTTCGTGGCATGTTGCAGGGGTACGAAATTCGTTTGTGAGGGGTTCGACAGGGGTTCGTGCCGCACAAGTGTGGCCAAAAAAAATATCGGGAAAAGGTGAAAATGAAGTGGGAAAGAGATCAGAGGTGACCTGGGCGGTTATAACAGTTGCAGTCGTCGCTGTAGAATCAACGCTGTAGAATCAACCACCCTTTCGAAATCGGGGGGGCTCGGTTCGGTCTGTCTCCGCCGAGACAAAACTAGGGCAAGCAGGCGGATCGGAAGAACCTGCTGTGACAAAGAAGATGGAAAGAGAAGACGATAGGCGTGTGAAGCGTTCTTGAAGCACGTGGAGTTGTAATCAGAGTCGGGGCTTGGGTTCGCGAGGAAGACAGAATCGAGGCGGTCGAGGGGTCACAAATCCAGAAGGAACACGGCGAGAGTCGGTCGTGGTCCCAGGACAGCGGCAAAGCCCGGAATAGGTAAACGCTGTCGAGAAGGAAGAATTGGCAAAGATCTGAGCTTGAGGACTGGTCGGTGAGGCTGCTGGACTGCAGGACGCCGCCTCTCGTCTTCCTGGCGAGGAAAAAGACGAGAGACGGCGTCCCGCAGTGGGCGTTTACAGCTCAGCGACGGCCGTGTACATCTTGGAAAATTCTCGACAGGTTTAGTAGGGGGGTTCTGGTGCTCGGAAGGAGTAGGGCGACTTCGTTGTCTGTCTTGGTGGTGGGTTTGAGGGTTCGAGATTGGTTTGGAGAGAGAAGAGAGCGAAGCGTCGAGATGCAGGGGGAGCGAAAAAAAGATATTTCCTACATGGGGCCCACTTTTCCGTCTTTTTCGGATTTCTTCTCTTTTTTTTTGGCGGGCGCATGGGCACTTCTGCGGCACTAACTGGCTAGCGGACGTCGGTGGAGTGAGCAACCACCGCTCCTTCCTCCCTCTGGTGAGTCTGGCAGCCTGGGCGGAGGAGAGTCAGAAGGGCGGCACAGGGCGGAAGGAGCGTCCTGCAACAGGGCTCGGGAGCCCCTTGGGGCGGCAAGAGCAGACACCGTGCGGTGTGCCCAGACAGCGCGGGACGCACCTGCCGTCGCTACAACGGCGCACAGCGGGTCTCTTCAGAAAAACAGGCCAACCACCAGCGCACGGAGTACGGAGCATACGGAGTACGCGAGGCTCACCGCCATTTCGCGGCGCGAAGGCTCCGCGCTGGAAACCCCCCCCTGGTGACGCGGGGCGACGTGGCCGCGCCGGGCCGCCAGCAGAGCACGAACACAGGGCACTGACTGAAAGGGCAACAGCGCCAGTTGCCCTTGCTGTCTGTCCGTTGGCCAGATGGGCTGACTCGGCGTGCCAACCGATAAGCGAGACGCCGCCCAAGGACGACAGGCAAATGCTGTCTCACGAACGAAGAGAGGCAGAGTTCCCACCTTCGCTGCAGATTGCACGCGCACGGCATGGTCTCGGACAGCGGCTGGACGCGGCACTAGCTGCTGCCGACGAAAAGCAGGTCTCGCACAAAAGCGGATTTCTGCAAGAAGTGACCGTCTGATGTTCCCAACGACGGCCCACGAGAGGGTCTGTGGCTCGCTGCCCGAAATCTTGGCCATTTTTGCTCCACCGGCACAAAACGGAGGCCAAGATGCCCTCGTTCTGCTCTCTCCTGATTCCGGCGCA
Organism: Ophiostoma fasciatum; assembly: GCA_019925495.1. Classification (NCBI taxonomy): domain Eukaryota; kingdom Fungi; phylum Ascomycota; class Sordariomycetes; order Ophiostomatales; family Ophiostomataceae; genus Ophiostoma; species Ophiostoma fasciatum. Next base: position 272,140 of record JADHKM010000001.1, read on the forward strand.
CGTGAACAGACACTTCCGGTGGCCTCGTAATACGCGAACTGTAAAGCACAGAGACAGGGCAAGAGCGACAGACAGGGCAGCCAATCCCAGGCGGGGCCACAGGACCATTAGGGAAGGAGTGAAGAGTCACCCAAGACCGTGACTCACATCGCAGCCGCCACAGCCCTTCCAAGGAGGCCATCACCGCTTGCTGGCTTGACGAACCTGAGGCCGTACCCTCCCCCCGTTCAGCGATTGCGTCCTCCGTACTCCCAAGGAGCTGCGGGGTTGCTGCACTCCGTAGGCGGGACCCAATTTCGAGATGGGTCAAAAAACTTTTTAGTGGGTCCGTTCTTATCTTATCGTGTGCGTTGCCCGGTGAGCGAGTTGGTTCCCGATTCGGCAAGAGTAAATATGGGGCCAATAGGGCCCTCCTGGCAGCATCGCGACGTCTTTGCTCATGATCCTCTTGGAGATCGTTCTACTTGTACAATACAACCGCATCTTCCTACATTTTCATTGTTTTGTTCATTGTTGGAGCGGTCGTTTTTTTCTCGGCCTCTCTCCGGCCACCAGCATCTGCCTGCATCTCGTTATTCTTACTCCCCTTCCTTTCTTCCTCGGTCAAAATACGCCATGGAGTCGACATCAAAAGCACACAACCTGTTCCAGGTCTATCTCCGCCTCCGGCCTCCTCAAGCGGGTGCCGCTGCTGCGGACCGGTTTCTCGATGTCGAGCCGCCCGCCACGGATGCCCCGTCGACGGCGCCCACGCACATCCGCCTCAACCCGCCCAACGACCGCCGGCGCGCCATCGAGAAGTTTGGCTTCACCCAGGTCTTTGAAGAAGACGCCAGCCAGCTTGACGTCTTCCACTGCACCAAGGTCGTTCCGCTCATCGAGGGCGTGCTGGCTCCCCACGGCGGCGAGGGCACCGACGCGCTGCTGGCCACGCTCGGCGTCACCGGCTCCGGCAAGGTAGGCTGGCGGACGACGTTCATTCAGCTGGCAGGAAACTAACCGGCTTTCTTTGCTTGTGCGCAGTCACACACGATCCTCGGCTCCCGCTCCCAGCGCGGCCTGACGCAGCTCACCCTCGACGTCCTCTTCCGCTCCATCGGCCACAACATGGCCGCCAGCTCGGCTGCGTCGTCGCTTGAGACGTCCATCAGCGCGTCGGATGCCTCCGAGGCCACCATCTACTCAGCGGCCACGTTCCTCGACTCGGTGTATGCCGACGCGTCCGGGCCTGCTCGCTACAGCTCGCGCGCCCAGACTCCCATATCTGTACGGTCTCCTCCCCTCTGTCCTCTGCCGCCCGACACACCTCTGTTGGCCGACCCGCCCGCACAACGCAACAAGAGCAGCCTCAGTGGGCTACCCCTGCCGGGAAAGTTCCCAAGCAGCCCCAGTGGGCTGCCGCAGCCGCCGCAGTTCAGGCCGGCCAGTGTGCGGCTCGTCCGCCGCGACGACTACGCCGCTGTCGCTACCCTAGCGCCTGCAACGCCCCCAATGTCGTCGTTGCCACTAGCTGCAAAGACGCCTTCGACAGCTAGGCGGTTCATGGCGTCAACTGCAGCATCTCTGCAGCAGAGAACGTGTGGAGAAATGCATGCTAAACAACTGACTGTAAAGGCCGACTACGCATCCGGAGGCGCGCCGCCGCCGCCCACGCCACGGCGGCTTCTCAGCCGACCCTCTGCGTTCCCGCACCAGCCAGACGTCAGCAGCATCCATGTCAGCTGCGACCCGGCATCGCAGTACGTCGTGCTCGTGTCCATGTACGAAGTCTACAACGACCGCATCTTCGACCTCCTCACGCCCCCCATCAAGTCCGCCGCAACCAAGGACTACCGCCGCCGGCCCCTGCTCTTCAAGAGCACCGAGCTGTCGCCTGACCGGAAAGTGGTGGCCGGGCTGCGGAAGGTCATCTGCAGCAGCCTGAGCCAGGCCCTGATGGTGCTCGAAGCGGGCCTGCACGAGCGCCGTGTGGCCGGCACGGGCAGCAACAGCGTCAGCTCGCGCAGCCATGGCTTTGTCTGCATCGAGGTCAAGCGGCGGTCCCAGAACCACGGCCGCTCCGAGTCGTGGTCGGGCAACGCGCTGACCATTGTCGACCTTGCCGGCAGCGAGCGGGCTCGGGACGCAAAGACCGCCGGCGCCACGCTCGCCGAAGCGGGCAAGATCAACGAGAGCCTCATGTACCTCGGGCAGTGTCTGCAGATGCAGAGCGATGCCGGCAGCTCGACCAAGGTTTGTCGACCGCCCTCGCTCATCGCATTCCTCGTTTTGTGTGTGCCCACCACTAACTGGCCAGCAGACCAACATGGTTCCCTTCCGGCAGTGCAAGCTCACCGAGCTTCTGTTCTCCAACTCCTTCCCGTCGGCTGCCATGGCCCAGTCGTCGCACTTTGGCCAGTCTCAGCTTCGGCGGAACCCCCAGAAAGCGGTCATGATCGTGACGGCGGATCCGCATGGCGACTTCAATGCCACGTCGCAGATCCTGCGCTACAGCGCCCTGGCTCGCGAGATCACCGTGCCGCGCATTCCCTCCATCACCCAGACCATCCTCGGAACGTCCCAAGCCAGCGCCGGCGCCCAGCCAGGCCCGCTCAGCTCGTCCCCCCCTCTGTCGACAATCAGCATGGCCAGCAGCAACCACGCCGGCAGCCACATCGTGCACCACCACCGCCCCTTCTTTCCGCCCGGAAGCACGGCCCATGGTGCACCGGGGCCCCGCAGCGACCGGACGTTTTCGCCGTGCAGCAATGCCTCGTCTGAGGACCGCATCACCATGGAGATTGCCGCGCTGGAGATTGCACGCATGTCCGAAGAGATTGACTACCTGCGGGCGTCTCTGGAGGAAGAATCCGAGCGGCGCCTGGAGGCCGAGTCGCATCTGCTGTCCATGACCGACCGCATGCTGGAGCAGGAGCAGGAGATCCGCGAAGAGTGTGCCGCCGAGTTCGATCAGCGCTTGGCAATGGAAATGGCGCGGTGGAAGGCGAGCCTCGATGTCGAGAAGGAGCGCGGTGAAGAGCACTGGGACCGCAAGGTGGAGGTCATGGAGCGTCTCCACAGCGGCGGCCTCGACAACGGCAACGCTTGCTGTGACCACGAGGACAAGGAGAACGTCCTGGTCGAGAACCTGGAAGAAGAAAACGAGCGGCTGCGGCGCGAGATCGCCGTCCTGAAGCGCGAGCTGACGGGCCGCTCGCCTGTCAAGCGCAAGGCCCTGCGCGAGCGCGACGATCTGCCGGTCGCGTCGTCGGCGGTGTCGACCCCCGTGGCATCACCGAGCGGCGGCAGCAAGATGCGGCGCGAAAAGTCCCTCGACGACAGCATCCGGCGCAAGATGGAGGCGCTCCGCATGACCGAGGACGACGACACCGCCATGACCGCTGCCATCATGAGCCGGTCGAGCCCGCGGCCCAGTGTCGCGGCCTCGGCAGCCAAGGCAGCCGGTGCTGTCGGCAGCGGGAGCCCCAAGAAGATGCGCAAGCTGTCGCCAAGAAAGTGGGACGTGGCGCTCGACGATGACGATCTGTTTTGATGTTCTGGTTGTGCCGTTTTCGAGATTTTGTTTTTTGCTTCAAGCTTGTATATTGGCTTCTTTTTTTCCATTTACTGCTTTTGGACTGGAGGTTTCGTGACAGATACCCAGCAAGTTGTTCTACACTTCTCAGGGTCTGAAGAGAATAAAGATGGTATTTGGAGATTATGTTTATTTTTGTGATAACGGTGGTCTCTTGTGCGGAAAGCAGCAAGAAATGAGACGAGAATAAAATCAATCGAGTCTCGCGAGAAGAGAGCAAACTCAAACATAATGTTCCCGCCTTGGCCAGCGCAGCCGACGCATTCATGTATACATATATTAGTGCATTATGTCTATCTGAGCATTACATCCACACCGGCTCTCCTCTCCTATGTTTTTTCTTGTCGAGGGGAATGCGAAAACAAAAAAAAAACATGGACAGACATTCACGGCCAACAAAAGAAAATAGCCAACGCTGGTGTCCCCTCCGTTTTTCTCCCCGGTGCCGCCCTCCTCGGAACAGGTAGTCAAGAAAACAGAGCAAAGGAAAAAAAAGAAATACAAAGGCAGGCGAACCCCAGCAAAAAAAGGATGACATGCAACAAACAGGACAGAAGCGGGTGTGCCACCTTTGGGCGGCGGCCCAAACAGGGGCGGGCGGGCTACCGGGCCAGGCCAATGGTGCCGCGCCGGCCGCGGTCTTCCCGCAGGCTGTCCCGTTCGCGCTCGCGGTCGCGCTCCCGCTCCCGCTCACGGTCCCGGTCCCGCTCTCGCTCCCGCTCACGGTCTCTCTCCCGCTCCCGCTCGCGGTCGCGGTTGCGGTGGCCGCTGGCGCCCGTCAGGCGACCCCAGTCCTCCCACTCCTTGGCAATCTCCATGAGGACACCGCCCATGACGGTCGCACTGGCCATGAGGCCGTGGCCCTCGCCCTCGAGAACGCGCACCTCGCAGCGGCGCATGGTCTTGCCCAGCCAGCGCACGTTCTCGACGGGCACGCGCGAGTCGCGCGTACCGTGGTGGATGACGACGGGGCGCGTAATGTCCACGTAGCGGAAGCCGATCGTGTGCCGCCGCTCCAGACACACCAGCAGATCCACGGCCGGGTTGGCGCCCGTCGTCGCCAGCTCCCAGATGGCCTGTGTCAGGCGCGTGTCGTACGTCGCCTGGCGCTCGCGGTCGGCAATGGCGTCTGCCGCCGCCGCCAGCACGGCCGCTTCGCGCGCTTCCCGTGCCGACAGCCCCGGTCCCCCGACGCCCGAGCCGGTGCCGGCGCCGGACGCCGACGCTCCCGACGACGTCTTTCTGTGCGCAGCCCCGCTTCCTGCACCAGCGCCGCTCGCCGCGCCGCCGCTGCCCGCCGCACCGGCTGCCTGGGCCTGGGCCCCTGGTGAGGCGCCGTGCAGCCGGAGGCGGTCCATCTCTTCGATGGACGTGAACTCCTTGGACGGCGGTGCTGGCCCGGACGGCTGGTCGCCTTGTGCCGCCTTGCGCCCCTGCAGATTTTCCTTGTTGTCGGTGGGCAGCGGGTTGTTCTTGTGAGCATCACGCTCGCGCTCCTTGTTCAGGTTCGCATTGGATTTGCGCTTGCGCTTGGGCGTCCGCGGGAGGCTCGACGTGATGGAGCTGCTCGTGGCCGACATGAAGCTGGAGTTTGCCGCCTTGAGGAGCGGCGTGGGCAGAGCACGCAGGATGCGCTGGGACGTCGGGATGGCATTCGTGGGCGGCAGCGGCGTCTGGGCGGACGAGCCAAAGACGGACATCTGAGAGGGCGGGATCCACGGCGCCAGCAGGTGGATGCGGCCGCGGATGTGCTGCGGCATACGAAGCGCGGTGGCCAGGGCATAGATGGCACCGGCCGAGTGGGCGAGGATCGAGAACTTTGTGATCTTGAGAGCCTGGCAAATGGCATAGACGTCATCTGGACATGGCGCATCCAGTCAGCACACTGCACGGAAGAAAAAGGAGGGGAGAGCGGCGACATACCAGGCCAGCCCAGCGGAGTGGCTGTGCCGTCTGCATGCGGCTCGCTGTCGCCCACGCCTGGCCGGTCGGGCGTGATGAGGCGAAGCTTGAGGGTCAGGGCCAGCTCGTCGTAAAAGGCCATGATGTAGCGCGTGAGCCCCATGCCGACGCAGCAGAAGACGGCCGAGCCTTCGCTGTCGCCGACTTCGGAAAAGGAAATGATGCGCCCCGTCTGGGGGTGACGGATCTTTTGGGACAGCCGCGGCGAGCACAGATATGCCTCGACGGCGTCGTCGACGCTGTCGGCGCTCTCGGGGCGCTCGTAGGCAATGTGCGTTTCCTCGACTACAGCATCGTGCCCACTCCGGCCGGCCTCCGTGCCCGATAGGTTGAACTTGTCGTCGGCGCGCGGGCTCAGCGGGCCAGAGAGCCGCTTCAGCTTGGATCCCGAGCGCTTGACGTTGTCGGTCGGGTCTGTGATGTTGCGGCCTGTGCGGCGACGGCCGTCCAAGCTGTGGTCCCGCCTCCGACCCTGAGCCACAGCCGGGAAGGGCGCACCGTCCTCCAGGTCGTCCTCGTGGGGGGGTGCAGCAGCGGATGGGGCCTGGGCGAGCGGCTTCGCATCCGATGTTGTGCGCTGGCCACTGCTTGCGCCGCTATCACGGGCGCCTGCTTTCTGGTGAGCCCGGCCAGCCGCCGTCCTGCTTTCATCCCGTGGTGCGCCGGCTCTCCGAAACGGCAAGTCCTCTTTTTTTCCGTGCTGTGCTATGCTGTGCTGTTGCTCCTGCTGCTGCTGCTGCGACGGCGGTGCTGCTGACGACTGCGTAGGCTGCCTGGTCTGCTGGTGCCTGTTCTGCTGCTGTTGCGGCTTCGGCGGGTCCTGTACAGTTTCTGTTCTCCGCCGTACGGGCTCAGGGCGCTGCTGGACGCTGTGCTCGTCGAGCTCGTGGATGGTATGGGCACTGCCAGCGGCGGTGGGCGCGTCGATTTTCTGCTTGGACGAGCGCCGTGGTGACCGCTTTCGCGCATTGGAACCTGTCTTGTGGAGGCTGGAGTCGCGGGCAGGAATGGGTCGCTGGCTGGTGGCGGTGGCGGAGGCGGAGGCGGAGGCGGCCGCGGTGGCAGCGGCGCTGCTGTTCTCAAGGGACGGGCGGTAAGGGTCTTTGTTGTTGGGGGAGTCGGGATGGGACTCCTCGCTGATGGGCATTTCGGCGAGGAAGGGGTCGGCTCGCGGGGAGACGGGGCCGTTGGTGCTGAGGCGGTCACTGGCGGCGCCGATGCTGGCGCGGCGCTTTTCGGCCTCCTTCTCGCGCAGGCGCTCCTTGCTGCTCATGTACATGAGCCCCTTTTGGGCGCGGCCCTGTTTGCGGCCCCAGCTGTCGTGTGACGACTTCCGTCTCAGCTCCGGAATTGGCGAGACGGTGCCGCGCTCGATGGACAGGTTGCCGATGCTCTGGGTGTCGGCATCGCGCGAGGCGAGGGAGCCCTTGGAGGAAGGGCGGGAGCCGCTGCGGCCGCCGAGGAGAGACTTGAGGCCGCTCCCGGAGGAATCGCGCGTGGGCGACTTGGGCGCGGTGAGCGGCGAGAAGCCGCTGGGCGGCTTGGCGGTGCGGATGATGGGCGGGGAGGCGGCGAGCTCGTCGAGGGGGACGGACTCGTCGGGGCCGCTGAGCTCGGCTGGGCTCGCAAAGGCGCCGTAGTCGACGCCAAAGGAGCCGCCGGTGGGCGAGCGCGGGACGGAGTCGGACAGGGCGGGCGCCAGGCCAAAGGCGCCGCCGTCAAAATGGGTGCTAGCGGGCCTGGAGATGACGGCCAGGCTGGTGATGAGGGAGGAGATGACTTCGGGCGAGGCGGGCGGTACGGCAGCCGGTGGGACGGAGGAGGGCGAGTTGCGCGAGGCCGACGGGGCGGCGGAGGAAGAGGCCATGTTCTTGCGCCGCGCCTGCTGATGGGTTTGCCGCGGGATTGGGGGCGTGGAGGGAACAGCTGCAGCATCCATGTTGGGCGGGCCCGAAAGGGGTGAGGGCAGAGAGCGAGCGAGCGAGCGAGCGAGCGGGCGGGCGAGCGAGGTACACGGGGTACTCCGTGCGACGGCTCCGTACAGGAGAGGGGGAGGGACTGGCCGGCTGTCTGTGCTTTTTGGTCTGCTCTCGTATCTCGGTCGTTTCGGGAGAAGTTTTGTTGGCTCGTGCTGCTGCCGGTGTCGATGTCCTGGGGTCGTCGGTCCGAGGGGGGTTGGTTGCTCAGTCGAGGTGCTTCAGAGCGCAGACCAAGGGGCCAGGCGACGAAGGGGAACGGCGGTCTTGTCCAATTTGCACCTGCATCGGCATTGGGACATGTGGAAGCAATGGGTGTGGCAATGGATGTGGGTGTGGGCGGTCGTGCGCGTGCGCGTGCTCGTGCGCGTGCGAGGAGTACAATATATGTACTTGTAGCGGACGACGGCGTTCCACAGAGGCGGCCGTTGTCTGGGCGGTTGTATACTTGTACGGAGTACTCGATACCGAGCGGCCGTGTGTTCCTGCAGGAGGAGCTCGCTCGAGGGGCGAGGGCGAGCGAGCTGGGCGGGCGCGCGATTTTGGGGGGTTGCGCCTCGAGCGACGCCAGGGGACGACGGCGGTCCGTTGATTGGCCCAGCAAGCAGCGTTTCGGAGGCTAGCGATGCAGCCGTATGCAGGTGGTCGCCGGGGAGAGGGAAGGCGGTGGAGGAGCGGTTGAGGCGGTCGAGGCGGTCGAGGCGGTTGGGGTCGAGGCGGTTGAGAAGGCGGTCGAGAAGGCGGTCGAGAAAGGGGACGCAAGGGCGGTCGAGGGAGGAGGACGGGCAACGGCGAGATGCAAAAGACGCGAGAGGGACGGCGCAAGAGCACGCGTGTCGTCGGGAATTGGGAGTGTGAGGAATGCTGTGGTGGTTAGCGGCAGGCCCGGCAGACAGAAGACGTGAACGACGTCCGGGGGGGCAGCAGGCGCAGTACTCCGTAAGCCGGGCGCTGTGGTGCAGGTGAAGGGGGGAAATTAAGACCAAGTGCAGGGCAGAGAATGGCGGGCTGCTAAGATTGTGATGGGGCAGCTCGAGTGGCGCGTGGGCACGCACCTGTTCGCCGAGGCGTTGTAGTTGTATACTCCGTACTCACAAATATACTCCGTACTTGGAGTACAAGGCACTCCAGTATCGTTGACTCGGTTCTGCGGCTCGTGCTTGTCCTCTCGTGCCACTCGTACGACGCTGTCGTGCTCAGCGTCGCAGCTGGGATCCTTGCACACGGAGGCGAGAGCGAGGAGAGGCGACCAGAGCCCGCGTCCTCGGATTTGGCCTGTCTGTCTGTCTGTCCAGTCCTCTTGCTCGTCCACCGAGGCCCGCGTTTCTTCGTTCTCGTCGTCCCCGTCGCCGAGGCGTGTCGTCGTCGCTTGCACTGCACACCGGCTTGTTTTTCCCGATTCTGGCAGCGTCGCCAGGGCACCCCAGAGACCCCTGAATTTCTCCGTGCCGTGCCTTTTCCATCCCACACCCCCCTTGCCGTTCTCTGCCCTTCTCCCGGCGGGTTCTTGGCCGCCCTCTCCACCGCCAGCGGGCGGGCCAGCACGGCAGAGGTCCAGCACGGATTGGGGTTAGCACAAGCGGCCTGGGATGCTTTTGTTTCATGCACGGACCAATCCAATCACGCCGAGATTTGCGTCGCCCCTGAGTCGTTCGGACGTGGGACAGTGCTTACGGAGTACTTGCAAGTATACTTCCAAGTACTCCGTAATGCTCCATAGTTGTACCCGTCCATTGACAGTGGCTCGCTCTGGACGCCGTTCGTGGCCGTACCGTTGCCCGCCATCGTAACAGGCCTCTGCTCAGCTGGTCGTTGTGTTCTCCGTATGCTCGTTGCCCCGTACTGGCACTGCCGATCAGGGCCGAAGCGGCGATCGAGAGGGGCCAGCGCGATGTAAAACAGAGGGCGCGCGGGCTGAGACCGCCAGGGTTGCGCAGAGACCTGTGCAAGGAGCGGTGAGACGGGAAGAGGCGAAAGAGGGAAAAGAGGCAAAAGAGAGGGCGGGCGCACAGGAATACAGGACAGATCTCGGACGATGCAAGCCAGCGCCACTGGGCGACAGGAGGGAAGGAGCGACTCCTGGGGGTCGACGGCGCATGAACGGCGACAGGAGCGTCAGACGCACAGCTCCTTCCTGTCCGAGCGCATCATGTGTAAGATACTTGTACGGAGTACAAGTGTATCTTACGGTTCGCAAGTAAGACATCTTACAGAGAATTGCTCTTGTGCAAGATAGGTTGCACGCTCAGGCATGCGCCGGCCGTCGCGGTCTGGGCGAGACGAGTCTGGCGACGGGGCGTGTGTGAGCCCTTGTACGTACTGAAGTTTCACATAGATCGTTGCACCCTCTGTCCCTCGTGCCGTGTATAAGATACGACGACAGGTTTCAGCTCACGACGAAAAGATGCATTGCGTCTCAGCGGCAGGCTTGCCGTCCCAGACGACGGGCGAGCCGCCGACGGGCCTGGGGGACCTGGCAGGGCGGGCAGGGCTGGCTGGGCTGGCTGCTGGGGAGGGGACGCAGGCAAGGGTTGTGGTTCATATACGACGACCAGGACGGTATTACTCCGTAGAACGGGAAATGGAAGACGAAGAGCAAGAACAGGAAACGCAAAGAGGGTATCATAAGGACAGGACAGGCTGACCGCGGCGCGCAGGCCAGGCCGTCCGGCTACTGCAGGATCGCAAAGCACCAGTCGCTCGCCGCCGCCGTAGCGCGCCGCAGCGTGCTCTTCATGTAGCACGGGTAGACGGCGTCGTCGCCGTCCTCGCCGTCGTCGCCGTCCTCGCCGTCGTCGCCGCCGCTGCTGCTGCCGCTGCTGCTGCCGCTGCTGCTGTTGGTCGACGGCCCCCACCCGCAGCCCTCGCAGCCCGCGGTGCCGGCGCAGCTGCGGATGCAGTCGTCGAGGCTGGCCGCCAGGGCGCTCGCCAGGTCGACCGCCCCGCCGCTGCGGCTCGCATAGTCGACGCCGCACAGCCGCAGGAACGTCTTGGCCGAGCCGGGCACCTCGTACATGGTGCCGTTGGCCCCCGGACACGCCGACCGCGCCGACGGCGAGGAGGTGTCGCCGCCAGACGACGACGCCGGTGACGGGGCCGCCGTGCCTGTCGATGGCGATGCCGACGCCGCCGTGCTGGGCGTCGAGGCCGTGCTGGACGCGTGGCTGGCTCGGTCAGCGCCAGGACGGGCAAGGAAGAGATGGGCAGGGGATGGGCAAGGGGAGGGGGGGTCGAAAGTCGCCACCACCACCACCTACCCGTCTCTGGTCAGCGCAACGCCGATGCCCACGCCAATGGCCGCGGCGCCCAAGCAGAAGATGACCACAGCCGCCCATCCCCACAGCGGCAGGCACCCGCACCACCTCCCGAATCTGCTGCTGCTGCCGATGCTGTCGCCGCTGCCGCCGCCGCCGCCGCCGTCCCCGGACCGGCTGCCGGCCGGCGGCCCGTCCGACGAGTGCAGCGGCTTGCGGCCCGGCGCCCGCCCGTTGCGCAGGCCCGGCGGCACGTACCGCCCGTTGACAAACTCAAACTCGGCCGTGCGCCGGCTCTCGTGGCGGACGCCGTCGGGGCCCATGAGGTCGTCGTCGCCGTCGTCGTCCCTGTCCAGAGCATCATTTTCCCGCAGCGGCGGCTTTTGTACACCCATGGTGCCGCCGCCGCCGCCGCCGCCGCCCCGTGGCTGGGACGCCGCCCAGCTTGGCTGTTCCGACTTGCGGGCCGGGCCGTCCTCATCGCCATGGCCGGCGCCGGAGCCGCCTCCACCACCGCGCTCCTCCCCTGGGGGAGGCGGCGTGCCCTCGCGGTAAAAAGTAAAGGCAGACGGGTTGGACGTCGCGGTTGTCTTGATCGTGGCGGCGTCGGCCGCGGCCCCGTTGGTGCTGCTGGCGCCGTCGTCCGACCAGTAGACGGACGGCGGGCCGCCTGCTGCTGCTCCTGGTCCTGCCTGCAGGTAGTTTGCGTCCGGCAGCATCGACGGCGTCGACGGCGTCGTCGACGACACCGGCCCGGACCAGGGCCCCGAGCTCCGGAAGAGGGGCGCCCGGCCGACCAGGCGGTCGTCGGGCGGCAGCACGTCGCTGTCGGAGCCGCGCGTCAGGCGGGTGCCCGTGTCGCTGCGGCGCTTCGGCGGCGGCGCGGGCGACAGCGGGTAGTAGTAGCTGTCCTCCTCGCCGGCGGCGGCGCTGTTGCCGCCACCACCACCACCGCCGCCGCCGCTGCCGCTGTGGCGCAGCGCCGATCCTCGTCGGGTGGCGCTCTCCTGCGACCGCCGCCCGCGCGGCCGCGCGTCGTACAGGGGCGGCGGCGGGACCGTGTGCGCGTGCGGTTGCAGCGGCCAGGCGTCCATCTCGGCGGGCGGACGGGCGGGCTGTCGAGACGACCGCGGCGATGCTGCAGAGCGCAAGCGGACAACACCAACTGCGCTGTTTTGTTCCACGCGTCGTCGCGCTCGCTGTCCGCCAAGCCGGACGGGCACAAACGAGTCTTAGGCGTTCTGTTGATGGGATGACGAACAATCTGACGCTGGGTGGCAGCAAGGTGGACACGGAAAGGCGCAGTCCACACGATCCGAAAGCACGGGGTCCTACGGAGTTGGATGGTCCTTGGTATTACGGACAACCTTCCAGTCACCTGGGTACCCCCGGCCTTCTTTTCGTCTCTTCTCGGCTGGCCTCGCGGCCAGGGCCCCGGTCGCAGTCGCATCTGCCAAGCCTCGTGCAGCGGAGGCGTGCTCGTACTCCGTACTATTGCGGAGCTTGTCGGGCCCGTCACGCTGAAGATTTCCGTTTTTTTTTCTCTTTCTCTGCTTTCCTTCCGCGCACCAGGATTCAACCACGCCGGCACGTCGTATCCAGCGTTCGTATCCGGCATAGCCTGGCGTTGGAAACCTGGTCCATGTCCGCTTGGGCCCCTTATTTTGCCAGTGCCCGGAGATGGGTTGGTGCCATATATTTACGCTTGTGTGGGTCGAGACGATGAAGCCCAAGAACGGTGTGATAAGGCCCCTATTCCATGATCTCGATGTGCCGTGGTGCAGGAGGAACGACGAATTCAGGGAGGAATACAATACAACGGCAAACGGAGGACCATGATTTCAGCGCTGCTGTACGAAAAAAACCGTAGTTGTACTTGTAAGCGAGCTGTCGTAGCATGTCACCAGCTATAAATAACGAAATAAGCATCCGCAAGCCAAGCTTTTTCGACTTGGGCGCTCAGACCTTGCGTCTCCGGCCAGCGTTGACAGATGCAACGTCTCTCGGGACGCCGTTGCGGAGCACGTATATTTATACATCTATACTCCGTACTCCGTACGGACATGTTCGTATTATTTCGTATGCTTATGCTTATTGTCCACTGGGTGGCCGTAGGTGCATGTGCCTCACGACAAGGTCCGAGGCCAGCGAGTGTCAACAGCACGTGCGCTTTTTTGTCTTGCCGCACACCAGCCGCCTGCAGAAGCTCGGACTTGCGGGAGCGTCCGCGCTGCACGGCCGTCGTATGCTTAGGTTGGTGGCAGCGGCATCTTCGTGCTGTCCCCTGACGAGGTGACACGAACGGTCTTGTACGACACGCGGTTTATCCTCAAATCAAATCAAAAACGCCGACCTCTGCCGGCACGCTGCAGACTGGGACAGCGCACACGGCAGCCGGCCGGCTCCCGGCCACAATGCACAACTTGTGAGGACAGGGAGGGAAGCCTGAGCCGGCGTGCTGCTGTGTCACCGTTTCGCCCTGGTGAGCTTGCGAGGGCCGACCGAGGGCCTAGGCTGTAGGGAGGCCTGTCCTGCCGTTGCCGTCTGTTCCCGTCCTGATCCTCACGTTGTCACGTTGGACAGAAGCAACAAAGCATCCTCACAGGCCCGCTGCTTGTCTGACAGCATGGCTGTCTTGCTGTCGTGCACATCGTCACGTCGGGTCGACCGGCTCGTCGGCCGGACCATCGGCAGAGGCTGACGGGAGCCTGCTGTGTTGATTCCGGGCCGACCATTCTTGTGCTCCGTACTCCGTACTCCGTACAGCCGCGCCGCCCATGCGTCGCGTGTGACTGCCAACAACCGGGGCCTGCAAGAAGAGACGTCCAACAAGAAGAAAAATGAGGCTGAAAACGAGGTGATCACCGTGTTGTGTGGGTCTGCCCAAAATGGAAAGGAGCTGCCAGATCACGACGAGGAAGGCTCGACCAGGCACGAGGCCCTGGGCACGAGGCCCTGGGCTTCCATTTCAAGAAGGAGCGACTACTGCAGGAACGCGAGGACTTGTAGCACGAGGCCGCTGGCGGTGAAACAACCGGCACGCGAACATCGGGCAGCTGCATACGGAGTCGATATATCTTACGCGAAGGGGACAGCACCAGAGCTGCATGTCTCACAACAGCTGCATTGTCGCGGGTCCAGAAAAAAACTCCTTTTCAACGTCGTCTTCTGCCTCTCCCCAAGACGATCGCTGCTTATAAACTAGCCATTGCCCCGGGCTGTGGTCGAAAGAACGCACAACAAGAGCAAGAGGAGTCGAGCAGACAAGCAGACAAGCAGACGAAACAAGGGACGAGGAACACAATGGCAGCATCCCCGTCCCATCTTCAGGCGGTGTGCCGCGAGTGGGAAGCCCTCCGCGCGGCGCGGAAGGGCGGCCGTGCCGTGTCTGTGACCGGCGGCGACCTGACGATTGCCCATGTCGTGGCCGTGGCCTTGTGCGTCTGCTGGAATGCGGCCGCCCCCGGCGCGCGTGCTCCCAAGTGCTAACGGATCGACAGACACGGCATCCCGGCGGAGCTGACGGACGACGCGCAGGTCCGCGCGCGCATGGACGCCAGCGTGTCCTTTTTGGCCGCCGAGCTGGCCGCCGGCAAGGTCATCTACGGCGTCAACACGGGCTTTGGCGGCAGCGCCGACACGCGGACGCAAGACTTCCACCGGCTGCAGTCGTCGCTCGTGCAGCACCTCAACGTGGGCGTCCTCCTGCCCACGGACAAGGGCCAAAAGACGAGCCGTTCCGAGGGCGCCGAGGGCGCCGCCGACGTGGACCTGCTGCTCCGCAGCCACGCCCTGCCGACGGCCGTGGTGCGCGCCATGATGCTGATCCGCAGCAACTCGCTGGCGCGCGGCCACTCGGCCGTGCGCATCGAGGTGGTCGAGGCGCTGCTGCGCCTGCTGTCGGCCCGCCTGACGCCCGTCGTGCCGCTGCGCGGCAGCATCTCCGCCTCGGGCGACCTGTCGACGCTCTCGTACGTGGCTGGCCTCCTCGAGGGCTGTCCGGACGTGCACGTGCGATGGGACGGCCAGGGCCCGGGCACCGCAGACGGCACCGTCGTCTACCTCGCGGCGGACGAGGCCCTCCGCGTGGCCGGCGTGGCGCCGGTGCGGCTGCAGGCCAAGGAGGGCCTGGGCGTGACCAACGGCACGGCGCCGAGCTGCGCCGCGGCGTCGCTGGCCGTGCACGCGGCCAACCAGCTGGCGGTGTGGGTGCAGCTGCTGACGGCCATGGGCACGGAGGCCCTGGCGGGCACGGCCGCCAACTACGACGCCTTTGTGTCGGCCGCGCGGCCGCACCGCGGCCAGGCCGAGGCGGCCGCCACCATCCGGCGCTTCCTGGCGGGCTCGCAGCTGTCGCCCGACAAGGCGCCCGCGCACGTGGGCCTGGCGCAGGACCGCTACGCGCTGCGCACGGCGCCGCAGTGGATTGGGCCGCAGCTCGAGGACCTGGCGCTGGCCACGCAGCAGGTGGCCACGGAGCTCAACGCGACGACGGACAACCCGCTCATCGACGCCGGGGAGGGGGGCGCGGGCGCGGGCGCCGACACCGGCAGCCGGCCCGGCGCCGTGCACCACGGCGGCAACTTCCAGGCCATGGCGGTGACGTCGGCCATGGAAAAGACGCTGACGGCGCTGCAGAACCTGGGCCGCCTGCTGTACGCGCAGAGCGCGGAGCTGACGGACCACGCGCGCAGCCGCGGCCTGCCGCCCAACCTGAGCGCGGACGACCCCAGCACGTCGTTTCTGTGCAAGGGCTTCGACGTCAACATGGCCGCGTACCAGGCGGAGCTGGCGTACCTGGCGCGGCCCCTCAGCGGCCACGTGCAGGTCGCCGAGATGGCCAACCAGTCGGTCAACTCCATGGCCCTGGCCGCCGCGCGCTACGCCCTCGAGGCCGCCGAGGTCGTCAGCCTCATGGCCGCCACCTACCTCTACGTGCTGTGCCAGGCCCTCGACCTCCGCTGCCTGCAGCGCCTCTTTCGCGAGACGGCCGCCGGCCGTCTGCGGCAGCTCGTGGGCCAGATTCTGGTCGTCGGTCGCGGCGAGGAGCTCGAGCTCGACCGCGTGGCCGGCTCCGTGGTGCCGCAGCTGCTCGACCGCTGGGACGAGCTGGCGCACCTGGACCTGGACGCCCGCGGCACGGCGGCGGCGCGCGACACGACCGGCGCGGTGCTGCTGTGCTGTGCTGCCGCCGCCGGGCCAGCCGGAAACACCGCCGCCGCGCCCGCACCCGCACCCGACGGCGCTGCACTTCTCGCGTTCCAGACGCGCGCGGCCGCATGCATGGCGGAGGCGTATGCCGAGTGCCGGCGGGCGTTCTTCCGGGAGCGGGCCCCCGCGGGTCCCTCCCTCAGCCCGGCATCGCGCCTGGTCTACGAGTTTGTTCGCCTCGAGCTCAACATCCCGCTCAACCGCGGCGTCGACGACCACCCGACGCTGGCGGCCGCGGCGGCCAAGCAGCACAAGGAGCACAGCGGCGCAGCCCCCGCCAACGGCACGCGCATCCTCGGCACCATGGCCAGCGAGATCTACCTGGCGCTCCGGGACGGGCGCCTGTTCGACCGCGTGGTTGCGTTCTGCGAGGAGGCCCGGCCATGGGAGGGGGGCGGCGTGGTGAAGAAGGCGATGCCCGCCTGGTAGCTCTCTCGACGGAAAGGCCGGACGAGGAAAGGCAAGGTCGGACGGAGAGGGGATCTCGGTTCGTTTTGTCGATCTCGCACGTGATATGCTGAGCAACGGCGACGCTGTGTCTGGCCAGGCCCTTGGTTGTCGCTGCCTAATGAGTAAGGTGACGAGGGACTTTAGAGTGGCGGGCGGTGGAGGGTGGCGTCAGTGTGGGGCGCTGCCTGGAAGCGGACGAGGCCCCCCCCGTAAATCCCCGCTAGCAGCAGCAGCGGGCAGCAGCGGGCAGCAGCGACCGCCGCCCGTCCGTCGTGGATGCTTAGGCTGCTGCTGCTGCTGCCAGACTGGGCGGCGTTCCGTTCTTTCCATTTGCTCTCCCTTTCTTCGTCTGCCGTCGTCCGATCGTGGCCTCATCCGGTTGACTTCAGCGCCGCCCATCGCTTGCCTCGCTTGCCTCGCTTGCCTCGCTTGACTCGCTCGACTGCCGACACACTCCCCCCCCACCTTTGTTGCCCACCATGGCCTCGCGCGGCGTGGCCGTCCTCAAGTTTGTCGGCACCGTGTCGCTCGGGCTGCTGACGGTGTGTTGATCTTATCGTGGGTTTTTGAGGGCTGCCGCTGACCACCAGGGCCTCTCCTTCACGCTGTCGACGGTGACGGTGCCGACGCTGCTGACGCTGCCGTCGGCGGGCACGGCGGCCAAGGCGCTGCGCAGCCTGGCGGACGCGGCGGCGCGCCCGCTGCGCGCGCTCGCGGGCGTCGCCGGCTCGGCCTTCTTGCTGGCCTTTGTGCTCTCGCCCCGCGCCGTCCGCCACCCCTACCTGCTGTACACGTCGCTGCTGGTCCTCGGCGGCCGCGCCGTCGCCTCGGACGCCCTGGCCCCGTACCTGTTTGCCGCGCCGGCGGCGGCGGGGGACGCGGGGGGCGGCGACCCGTTTGCCGCGTCGTCGTCGTCGCCGCCGTCGTCGCCCAGCCGCCGTCGCCTGTCGGGCTACCCCCCCGCCCACATGGAGGCCAGCTACGAGGTGCTGGGGTCGGCGACGGCGGGCTCCGTGTCGGGCGGCTCCGTGTCGGACTCGCACAGCGACGGCGGCGGCGGCGGCAGCGGCGCCGGGTCCGACGAGGCCACAGCAGCAGCGGCCGCAACCACCGGTGGCTCCTCGTCGACCCCGCCGCCCGCCATCAACGGCGAGGAGGTGCGCGCGGCCGTCGAGGTGTTCCTCAAGAAGCAGATTGTGCGCACGGTGCTGAGCGGCACCGCGTTTGCCATGGCCGTCGTCGGCCTCTGGGGCGACGGCGTCGCGCCCGTGTGGCAGTCGGAGACGGTGATCGTGGTGTGAGGGTGTTCCGCCCAGGACTTGTTCCGTTGGGAGGTCGTCTTTTTGGGGGGACAAGGGTTGCTGAAAGAATGTCTCTCTCCTCTCGTCTATCCCTCCCATCGTCCACCCCTTCCACCCCTCTCTGTTTTATTTCCTCTGGCGTTTTGGGCATCATCACAAGGACGCGCACCGCCGTCGCACCGAGGGAGGCGTTCTCTCGTTTTATATCATGTTTCTTTTGTACCCACCACCCTTTGTACCCATCTAGAAACCAAATGCACATCCCAATCCCTAGTCCAGCTGCAGCCGCCACAGGCCGTCGCCCAGAAAGTGCGCGTCCTCGACGACCGGGCCCTTGCCCTTGTCCTTGACCTCGGCGGTGCCGGCCACCAGCACGCCCACGGCACAGGCCTCCTCCTTGCCCTCGGCCATGACCACGACGGGCTCGCCCTTGGCCAGCTCGCGGCTCCAGTGGCCGTCGGCGTCGACCTGCTCGGGTGCTGTCTCGCCGTCGGCGTCGGCGTCGGCGTCGGAGTCGGGTGGCGGCCGCGGCAGCGGCAGCCGGCCGCCGGGGCTCGTCAGCCCGGGCGCCATGAGCGTGGCGCCGCCGAGCACGTAGCGGATGGCGCCGCGGTCGATGCGGATGCTGGGGAACGCCTGCGGGAAGCGGTGCACCAGCCGCAGGTGCGGCAGCAGCACGTCGCCGCCGGCGCTGCTGGGCTTGCCCGACTCGAAGAAGAGCGGCTCGCGCTCCAGCACGTACAGCACCGCCCGGTCCGGCAGCTTGACCGACTGCAGCGACGCCTTCTTGGGCAGGATCTCGTCCGCGTACGGCGCCAGCAGCGGGTAGCTCGCCAGCAGCGACTGCCGCAGCCCCCGCTGCACCGACGACTTGAGCTTCTGCGGCGGGGCTGCTTGGAGGCTGGGGGTCAGCGATGAGAATGCACACACACACACACAGCTGGGCACGGCACGTACTCTTTCTTGAACATGGTGCGTGAGGTCGCCCGGCGATGGAGAGGGACAGGTGCTGCCCCGCCGGCAAAAATCGACAGCTCTGGGGAAGGCCTTATCGATTGCGGGCGGGGTCGTCTGGGGGCCTTGTCCTTGTACTCCGTAAATATAGCGGGTGGCTCCACTAACGTGGCAAATTGGCCAGCCGATCTCAGCTGCTGCTGCGGACTTCTTCTTGTCCGTCTTGGACACCGCAAAGCCCCAAATGTCCTCCTTCGATAACGAGCGGAAGCAAACACATGCATTTCTGGATTGTGCACTGGGTCTAAGCTAGCTGCTTGCTGAGGTCGCTGCCCGTAGGTGGCCACGCCGCCATCCGGACCGAGCGGTGCCACGGCCGGCGCGTTGTCTTCCTTCATGACCACGCCACCAGCCCAGCCGTTTCGTCTTCCCTTCTGCAGCTCAGCCCTGGCCACCCAGACGCCGCCCAGCTCCCAACCTCCGCCTACCCGTGGTAGACGCCCGCCACGGTGCCGTCGGCGTTGAGCGTCACGTTCAGCCGGTCCGGCTCGTGGTCCTTGGACACCATCTGCCCCGGCTGGATCACGCGCGTCTTGGGCGGCAGGTCGCGCTTGGCAAAGGCCTGCTGGTCAGCGGGGACGGCATAGAACAAGGAGAGCCTGTCCACTACACGTGGACCGGGCCTACCGTCGCGCTCGACTCGCTGTCCGTCAGCGTCTTGCCCATCAGCTTGGTCATCCACTCCTGCGTCTTGCTGTCGCCGAGGTTGTCGACGGTCACGCCGGGCACAACGAGAGGCATGCTGGCTGCGGTCGGTGAATGCAGAGAGATTCGGTGGAGGATTTGAATCGATTTCGATGGGCAGAAATAGGTTGCAAACGCAAATGGTCGCAATAGCTGCTTGACAGACGCTGCTTTTAAGCCGCCCCCCGCACAAAGAAACGGTGGCGATGACGTCGCTTGTGCCGTCCCGTTGTCTTAGTCATCATTCCAGCGGGCCAGCGGAAAACAGCTTCATCTTCACATTCACGGACCACGACCAACAGCTTGTGCAAGCAGAACAGAGCGGAGTTTTCCTTTGGATCCAGCCAGCCCATCGTACAGACAGAACCCAAGAAAGACACCGAAAAGGGCACGCTATCGCCGCCCTCCATCCATCATACACGAGCCGGGATCCTGTCCCGCGCCGCAACAAGAACATGAAAAAACATGGCTGGTATCAAACACATATCAACAACACCATTTGAGCTCGCAACCCTTCCCCTCACGTCCCCGTGATCTTGCGCCACCAGCTGCTGCGCGGCGTCGTGTCCATAAACACCGAGTTGCGCTGCCCCGCCCGCCCGTCGCTGCCGTCCGACCCGGTGCTGCGCTGGCCCCGGTCCCGGTCTGAGCGCTCCCGCTCCTTTTCCCGGTCACGGTCCCGGTCCCGGTCCTTCTCCCGGTCCTTCTCCCGGTCCCGGTCCCGGTCCCGCTCCCCCCGCTCCCGCTCCCGGTAGTACTTGTCGCGCTCGCGCTCGCGTGCCCGCTCTTCGCGCCGCGCCCGCCGCCGCCGGTCGTCTTCCACGTCGGCGCCCGTCGTCTCGCCGTCGTAGTGGCGCTGGCTAGCCCGCCGCCGCTCGTGCCGCTCGTGCCGCTCGTGCCGCTCGCGTCGCGCCGTCTCCTCGTCCGTCGGCGTGCTCCCGTCGCCCGCTGCCACCGCCGCCGCCGCTGCCGCCGCCGCTGCCGCCTCTGGCTCCAGCGGCGGCGGCGGCGCGTCGGCGTGGTCCTTCACCCACGACGACGTGCCCGAGTGCGGCCAGCTCGCCTTTCCACTCGCGCGCTTGTCACGCCGCTCCCGGTCTCGGTCTCGGTCTCGGTCCCGG
Source organism: Ophiostoma fasciatum (assembly GCA_019925495.1). NCBI lineage: Eukaryota > Fungi > Ascomycota > Sordariomycetes > Ophiostomatales > Ophiostomataceae > Ophiostoma > Ophiostoma fasciatum. The sequence continues at coordinate 292,687 of JADHKM010000001.1, forward strand.
TCCCGGTCCCGGTCACGATCCCGGTCCCGGTCCCGGTCCTTGTCACCGCTGCCGCTGCTGGCGACGCGCCCATAGACCGCGTGATGGTGGTGGTGGCGGCCGTGGCTGTGGTGGTGCTGGTCCTCCGTGTCCGACTGCCGCCGCGATGCGCGGCCCTCCAGGTCGCGCGACACGCGCCGCTCGGACCGCCGCCGCCGCCGCTCGTCGTCGTCCGTCGCCGCGACGGCGCCGCCTTCACCGCCTCCGGCCGCACCGGCCGCCCCGGCCGCCGCGGCCTCCGCTTTGCGCCGCTCGCGCCGCGCCGCCCGGCGTGCCTCGGCGTCCGCTTCCTCCGCCTGCCGCTCGAGCTCCGCCCGCTCGCGCTCCTTGCGCTGGCGCCGCCGCTCCGCCCGCTCGGCCGCCTCGCGCTCCTCGGCCGCGCGCCGGTCCGCTTCTTCGCGCTCTGCACGGGCGCGGCGCTCGCTGCGTCGTGCCTCGCGCTCTTCGTGCCGCCGCGCCTCTTCCGCCGCCGCTTCCTCGTGCCGCCGCCGCCGCTCGCGCCGCTCGTCGTCCTTGGCGCGCCGCGCCTCCTCGTCCGCCCGCTCCGCCTCTTCCCGCTCCGCACGGCGCGCCGCACGACGTGCCGCGCGCCGCGCTTCCTGGTCCGCATCCACTGCGTGCGTGTTGTCCTCCCCATCCGTCGTGTTGCGCCGACGCAGCTGTTCGGATCGGTGCTGCTCGGAGCGCGGCGTCGGCGCCGGGAGAGCAGCCACCGCCGGCGACGCGCCTCCGCCGCCGCTCATCTTCCCAAACAGGCCTGCAAATCCGGACCGCTTCGCCGAGGTCGAGTTGGACCGCTTGAGCGGAGTCGGTGTCGTCGCATACGCTGCCGCAGACATGTCGGCCATCGCTTCGTCTTCTTCCTGTCGGCGATGCTATACCCCGCTGCGTTAGCAGGCTCTCCAAAAAAAGCAGACAGACGAGCAGGTCGCATCCTGTCTGGACTCACCTTGGACTTGCGACGCTCCCGGTCATCGGTGCCCGACGCACCGCCGCCGCCGCCGCCCACGCCGAGAAGCCTGGCGGCTTTCGAGGAGATGTCGGCCGGCTCCGGTGGCGGCGAGATGATGCCGTGCTGTATATCCACTGAGTTGCGCCGCGACGTCGGCTTGCTGCTGCCGCTGACACCCCCGCTGATGCTGTGGCGCTTCTCGCGAGTCGATGCCGAGCGCGTGAGCGGCGGCGTGCTCGCAAACACACTCTGGCGCCGCAGCGCCCGGGCCGCCGACGTCTCCTTGCTGCTGGATCTGCCGTCGGCGGCAGCCGCTGCCGCCGCCGCCTTGTCGGACGCCGACGACTCCTTGTCCTCGCGGTCGACGGCCGCCCTCGCCTTGCTGCTGCTCGGCGTCTTGGGATCCTTGTGCCGTGACGAGGACGACACGTGCCGGGAGTCGCGCTTGGCAGACGAGTTGGGCGTCGCTGCCGTCCACGTCCCCCACGACGAGCCGCCCTCGCGGCTGATCTTGGTGCGCTCCTTCTTGGAGCTCTTGGCCTCGGGCGGCGGTGTCGGCGGGCCTTCGGGAACGGCGGGCGGCGCGGTGGGTGCCGGTGGTGGTGGCGGTGGTGGCGGCGGCGGCGGCGCAGGCTCAGCAGCCGACTTGGACTTGGATTTGCTCTTGCTGCTGCCGCCCGTGGCGGTCGCGCCCTTCTTCGCTTTCTTGGTCGCGGCCATGTCGATCACGACCTCGGGTTCGGCCTCGTCGTTCTTGTCTTGCTTGTTGGCACCGTCGTCGACGTCCGCACTCTCTTCGACCGAGAAACTGAGAGGCGACGCAAACGACCAGCGCGAGGTCTTTTTGCTCGTAGCTGGTGCTGGTGCTGGCGGCGGCGGCGGCGGCGGTGGAGGCGGCACCGGTTCGGGATCCTCGACAACAACAGCAGGCTCCTTGTTCTTGTCCTTGTCCTTGGACTTCTTGGACTTCTTCTTTTTCTCCTCCACCGGAGGAGGAGCTTCTTCTTCCTCGGGTGGCGGCGGCGGCGGCGGTGGTGGCGGTGGCGGGGGCGGAGGCGAAGGCGAGCGAGAGCGCGCCGCCTTCTTCTTGGACGAGGCGGCTGCGCTGTCGCCAGCGATGGACTCGAAGACTTTGAGCCGGTCGGAAATCTTGCCGCTGACTTTCTTCGTCTTGGACGAGGACAAGGCCAGGGCTGCGCCGGCGGCCACGGCGGCCGCAGCCTCCGCAGCAGGCTGCGACGCGTCCACGTCTGCGTCCGCGTCCGCGCCCTTGTCCTTGTCCGCGCCCTTCTCCGCGCCCTTGTCCGCGCCCTTGTCCTTGTCCTTGTCCTTGTCCTTGGCGCTACCCTTTTTGGAGCTCTTCGTCTTGGAGCTGCTCTTGGCGCTGTCTTTGGCCGGCGCCTCCAGAGCCTTTGCTGACTCATCCGCGCCGTCGGCCTCGGCTGCACCCGCGTCGGCCCCTGCCGCCTTGGCGCCGCTGGTGGACTCGGGCAGCGAGCTCTTGCTCTGCGTGATCTTCTTGGCCGTGCCCCAGAAGCTGAACGAGTCGTTCTTGGGCGCCAAGATCTCCTCCACCTGCTCCGGGCTGAGGTTGATCAGGTCGTCGTCCAGCTCCTTGAAGAGGTCGTCGTCGTCGCCGCCGCCGTTGCCGGTGCCGCCGTCCTTGCCGCCGTCCTTGGTCTTGGACTTTTTGTCCTTCTTGCTCTTGTCCTTGTCCTTGTCCTTGTCTTTGTCTTTGTCCTTGTCCTTGTCAGCGTCCTTGGACTTGTCCTTCTTCTTGTCCTTGTCCTTCTCCTTGTCGGCGTCCTTGGACTTGGACTTGGACTTGGACTTCTTGGCCGCCGCCTCCGCTTCTTCGCGCTCGCGCTGCGCCTGCTCTTCCGCCTCGCGCGCCGCCGCCGCTTCGGCTTCGGCCTCGGCAGCAGCCGCCGCCGCCTCCGCTTCCGCCGCCGCCTTCTCTTCGGCCTCCTTGGCCTCCTTGGCTTCCTTGGCCGCAGCCTCGTCCGCGCGCCGGTCGGCGCTCTCGTTGAGCGCGTCGAGGTCGCGCTGCTCCTTCTTGGTCAGCTTGCGGCCTCGGTCCTTCTTCGACTGCAGCGTGGCGCGCTTCTCCTCCTCCTCTGCCACACGCGCCTCCTCCGCCTCGCGCGCCGCCGCCTCCTCCGCTTCGCGCGCTGCCTTCTCTTCGGCCTCGCGCGCCGCCGCCTCTTCGGCTTCGCGCGCCGCTTGCTCCTCTGCCTCGCGTGCCGCCTTCTCCTCCGCCTCCTGGGCCTCCTGTGCCTCGCGCTTGGCCTTTTCCTTCTCAGCCTTCTTCTTTTCCTTCTCCAGCTTCTCAAGCTCCTTCTTGCTCAGCTTCGGCTCCTTCTTCTTTTCCTTTTCTTTTTCCTTCTCCTTCTCCTCCTCTTTCTCCTTGCTCTTGGACTTGGACTTGGACGCAGGTATCTCGTCCCAGATGTTGTCCTCGTCCGCACCGTCAAGCGCAGCTGGCTCTTCCTCTTTCTCTTCCTCTGGCGGCGGTGGCGGCGGCGGTGGCGGCGGTGGCGGCTCAGGCTCCGCGTTCTTGGACAGCTTGCCCTTCTTCTTTTTCTTGGTGACGGCGCCCCAAGCGAACTCGTCCTCGGCTGGTTCGTCCGGTTTCTTCGCCTCGTCGTCGTTTGGTGGCGGGTCGTCGGCAGCCGCAGGCGGCTTTTCCTCCTCTTCGGCCGGCTTCGTCTTTGTCAGCTTCGTCGTCGTCGTCGTCGTCGTCGTCGTCGTGCCCTTCTTCTTCTTCTTCGTCGTTCCCCAGCTGCCCCAGATGTCGGTGCTCTCTTCTTCCGGTGCAGGCTTCTCCTCCTCAGGGGCCACCTCCTTGTCGTGCTTGTCGTTGTCTTCGTGATCGTCGTCCCAGTCGTAGTCGTTCTTCTTCTTCTTCGTCTTCTTGTCCTCGGCCTTGCTGGTCCCAAGACTGTCGAAAAAGTCATCGATGTCGTCCTTGGCCGCCTTCTTGTCGTCCGTCGTCTCCGGCTCCTCTCCCCACAAGTCGACGCTGGTCTTCTTGAGCTTCTTCTTGGTTTTTGCCGACGTGCCCGCGTTCATCCAGTCATCGTCTGCAGCCGCAGCCGCAGCCGCCGAGGAACCGTCATCGGCGGCAGGCTTGGCCGCAGCATCGCCGTTCGTAGACGCATCGTCCTTGCCCTTCTTCTTCTTGAGCTTCTTGCTGCCGGTGCCAAAGTCGTCGCCCCAGATGTTGTCGGTGGCCGCTGCGGCAGGCGGCTCTGGGACTGCGGGCTTCTCCTCCTCAACCGGAGCCGCAGCAGCGGATGCCTTTTTCTTTTTCTTGTCCTTCTTGGACACCGCGAAGCCCCAGATGTCCTCCTCCTCCTTCTTTGGAGGCTCTGGCTCGGGCTCGGGCTCGGGCTCTGGCTCCGGTTCTGGCTCCGGTTCAGGCTCGGGCTCGGGCTCGGGCTCCGCTGCTGTCTTGCCCTTCTTCTTTTTCTCCTTCTTGGACACTGCGAAGCCCCAGATGTCCTCCTCCTCCTTCTTGGGGGGCTCCGGCTCAGGCTCTGGCTCAGCAGGAGCAGCAGCAGCTGCGGACTTCTTCTTCTTGTCCTTCTTGGACACCGCAAAGCCCCAAATGTCCTCCTCCTCCTTCTTAGGAGTTTCGGGCTCGGGTTCGGCGGGCTCGGCTGCTGTCTTGCCCTTCTTCTTCTTGTCCTTCTTGGACACGGAAAGGCCCCAGATATCCTCCTCCTCCTTCTTGGGAGGCTCCGGCTCGGGTTCTGGCTCAGGCTCAGGCTCTTTCTCGGGTGCTGGCTCGGGTTCTGGTTCGGGCTCAGGGTCGGGTTTCTTGGCCGGTTCGACAACCTTGCCCTTCTTCTTCTTGTCCTTCTTTGTCGTCGTCCCCCAAGCGCTTGTGGTTCCCCAGATGTCGTCTTCGGCCGCCTTCTTCTCAGGCTCCTTCTTCTCGGGCTCCTTCTTCTCGGGCTCTTTCTTCTCGGGCTCGGGCGCCGGCGCCGGCTCGGGTTCCGCATCCTTTTTACCCTTCTTCTTGCCCTTTGTTTTGGTCGTCGTCGTCGCCCACCCGCCCCAGATGTCGTCCTCCTTCTGCTTCACGGGCTCAGGTTTCGGCTCGGGCTCTGGCTCTGGTTCGGGTTCTGGTTCTGGTTCTGGCTCCGGCTCGTTCTCCGGCTCGGGTTCGGGTTCGGGGTCCTTCTCTTTCGACTTGTCGCGGCCCCAGAAGCTCGAGAAGCCCCAGCCCTTGGACGACGTCTGCTCGGTCTGGCCTTTGGTGCCCGCTTTCGCTTTGGAGTCTTTGGCCAGCTCAGAATCGGCCGTGGTGGAACCGGTCTTGTCCTGCTTCTTGTCTTTCTTGCCCGACCCCCACGAGAAGCCCCAGTCGTCATCCTCGCCCGCAGCATCCTTTGTCGAAGAGTCCGCTTCTGGCTCGGGCGCAGGCGCGGGCTCGGGCTCGGGCTCCGGATCTGGCACCTTCGGCTCGGGCTCTGCCGGCGGCGGCGGCGGCGGCGGCGCCGCCGCCGCCGCCGCCGCCTTTCCCTTCTTCTTGCCCTTCTTGGTCGTCGGGGCAGCCCAGCCACCCCAGTCGTCGACTTTGGCCTTGACGGGCTCCGGCTCTGGCTGCGGCTCGGGCTCGGGCTCGGGCTCCGGTTCCGGCTTCGGCTCGGGCTCCTTGGGCGGCTCGGGCACAGGAGTCACGACGGCGCCCTTCTTCTTCTTCTTGTCCTTCTTCGTAGTCGTGAAGCCCCAGATGTCTTCTTCTTCTTTCTTCTTCTCGGGCTCTGGGGCTGGCTCGGGCTCCTTGACCGGCTCCGGGTCCGGCTCCGCGTTCTTCCCCTTTTTCTTCTTGTCCTTGTTGATGGTGACAAAGGAGGGGAACATGGTGTCGGCCGCGTGCTGCGTGTCGTTGTCGGCACCCTTGTCCTGTTCCGGCTCCGGGTCGAGAAGGCTGTCCTTCTTCTTCTTTTTCTTGCCGGTGATTGGGGCGCCCCAGCCAATGTCCAGGTCGTCCAGCTTGTCGTCCTTGGTCTCGTCGGCCGGAGCCGCCGACACGTCGGTGGTGGGCTTCTTGGTTTTCTTGTTGCTGCCAAAGAAGTCGAAGTCGTCAAAGGCCGCCGAGGCGGCGGGCTCCTCTTTCTTTTTCTTGTCCTTTTTGCCCGAGAGGCTGTCCCAAAAGCCGTCGCCATCGTCGAGGTCGTTCTTCTTGGCAGGCTCCTCAGGTTCCGGGTCCTTGGTCGTGGTCGTGGTCGTGGTCGTGGTCGTGGCGGCTGCGGCTGTCTTGCCCTTTTTCTTCTTCTTGGTCGTCACGCCCCAGCCCCAGACGTCCTCTTCTTTCTTTTCGGGCTCGGGCTCGGGCTCAGGCTCGGGCAGCGGTTCTGGCTCCTTCTCCGGCTCGGGCTCTGGCTCAGGCGGCTTCTTCTCGACGACGGCCTTCGTTTTCTTGGTCTTCTTGCCCAAGCCCCAGACGTCCCAGACGGACTCTTCTTCCTTTGCGGGCTCGGGCTCCTTGGGCGGGTCTGGCGCAGGGGCGGGCTCGGGTTCTGGGTCCGCGGCGAAGATGTTGCTGGTGACGTTGTTCTTGCCCTTCTTCTTGGCCGTCTTGCTCGTTGACAGGCCCCAGATGCTGTCCGTCACGCTTGTGTCCGCCTCTTTGGCAGTGGTGGCGGCCGTTTTGGTGCTGGTGTCCTCGCCGACGGCGGCCAGGTCGTCGAAGAGGGAGCCTTTCTTCTTCTTGTCCTTTTTGGCCGCGGGGGTGAACCAGTCGTCTTCGGGCGGGGCAGCCTTCTCGGCAGGCTTTTCGGGCTCCGGCTCCGGCTCCGGGTCCTTGACGGCACCCTTCTTCTTCTTCTTGGTGCCCACGGTGCCCCAGGCGCCCCAGGCGTCGTCGGCCGCGCCAGCGCCGCCGTCGTCTTTTGGATCCTTGGCATTTGCCTTGCTCTTTTTGTCATCGAGCGGGTCGTCGTCCCAGAAGCTGTCCTTCTTCTTGTCCTTTTTGAGGCCGAAGCCGAAACCGAAGCCCTCTTCCTTGACGTCGTCGCCTTTCTTGTCGGCGGCGGCGGCGGCGGAGGGCTCGTCGTTGTTCTCGGGGACTTCGTCAAAGGCACCGAAGCTAAAGGTCTGCTTGTTCTTCTTTTTGGGTTTCGGGCGATTGATGCTCCAGGGGTTGTCGTCGACCTCCTCCTTCTTCGCGTCGGCAGCGGCCGCCGTGGTGGTGGTAGAGGTGGTGGTAGCGGCGGCAGTGCCCTTGGAATCGAGCCCCGTGGAGGAGCTCTTGTCGCCAAAGCCCCAGGCGGAGCCGGTGCTCCAAGCCGAGCCCCAGGCGCCAAAGGACGGGGTGGTTTTGGTGGTGGCCGAGCCAATGGTGAGGTCCAGGGCGGGGCCGGTGTCGAGCGTGATCTCGTGGAAGGCGTCAAAGTCGCCGGCAGAGGCAACGTCTGGGAGGAGGCTGGCGGTCTTGTCGTCCTTCTTCTCGTCGTCGGCGTTCTTCTTGCCCTTTTTCTTCTTGGAGTCCACGGGCGTGAAGTCGAGCCAGTCGTCGCCGCCGCCGCCGCCGCCGCCGCCGCCATTGCCCTTTTTGTCGTCGCCGCCGTCGCCGGCACCACCGCCGCCGTTGCCGCTGGTGTCTTTGCTGGCTTGGTCGTCCTTTTTCTCCCCGCCGTCGCCGCCACCATTGTTGTTGTTGTTGTTGTTGCTGTTGTTGTTGTTGTTATTGTTGTTGTCGTTCCAGTTGAAGGCCTGCTGCTTCTTCTTTTTCTTGGGACCGACTTGCCAGAAGCCGTCGGTCGACGCGAAGTCAACGGAGGCGTGCCGGCTCGGATCGGGCAGCAAGTCGGTCGAGTCTTTGCGGCCGGCGGGCGGGCGCTGGCGGTCGTCAGCGGGGGGCGGCCGCTCGTCGGCAGGGCCATCGGAGGGCGAGGGCGTGATGCGCCGGCTCGAACAGGCCTCGGTCGTGTGGTGAGGGTCAGCGACCGGGGGGTCGTCGGAGGCGGGCAGCACGGGCAGACGGGCCCATTTCGGGGTCAGGCTCGGGACAAGAAGAGGCCGCGCGGGTCGAGAGGGGCGTGCATCAGGAGCTGCCACAGGCGTCTGGAGGGGGCTGATCAGCATGGGTTGCGCGCCTCGGACTGTGCATGGGAAGGGCGCGTGCGTGCGGCCGGCCGACGAGGCTGGCTCGCTGGCGGGACGTGAAAAGCAAGACGAAAAAAACATGCTTCTATTCTCCAACTGCCTCGTCTGCAACAAACAGCGCCTCGACGCGTCCCACTTATACAACGGACGGGGGACAACAAACAGGGAGGAGCACACGAAAGCACACAACGAGAAGATACAGAAAGGAGAGTCAACGGAACCAAGGCGCAGCGCAGGCTGACGGGCGGCCGTGAGCAAGGAGAAGAGCCGACTTACTCGGAGCTGCAGCCAGGCAGCGGCAATGATGTGCAGGCGCAGACGCAGGTCGTCGGCGGACCAGGGCGGGCTGCTGGGGTCATCCGACCCAGTCGTCCTCGTCCCAGGCCGGGTGGGCGTGGACCAGGCGCAGTCGTATGCGGCGCTTCTTGTGGGTGCGCTGGCGCGGCGCGGCAAGAGAACATTGGCCACGGCCATCGTGATTGTGCTGCAGGCTGCTGACGGTGGACTGGGAAGCCGACGTCAAACGCATGGACGCAGTGGGCAACCTAGGGCCGGCAGAGTCGAGGCGAAGGTCGTGGGTTGTTGCGGTTGGGGCGAGGGGGCGCGTCGTCGTCGCAGAGTCCGTCCGAGGCGGGCAGTGAGGCAGTGAGCGGTGTCGCGGGGAAACCTGGCTGTTAAGAGAACAAGGGGTATGCAAACAAGGAACCAAACAAACCACGGTGCTCTGAAAAGAGAAGAGGCGCGTCGCGAGCAGAGACGGAGAAAGCAAGTCGTAGCGAGGGTCGGACAGAGAGACAGACAAAAACAGGAAAAGGAAAAAAGAGGGGGAAAAGCAGGGAAACGCAAACAAGACAGAACAGGCAAAAATATAAGAAAAGCCGAATAGGGGGGGGGGGGGGGGGGGGTCAGGGGCGTCGTCGAGTCGGTGAGGGCGTGCACTGCGATTCGCTAGAGAGACAGGTCAGCCGCCATTCGCTGCCGTTTGCTCGGGCGCATCCCTTTTGCGCGTCCATGGAGAAGAGCGGCGGCGCAGGCTGATCGGCAAGCGAGCCAGTTGGGGAATTTTGGCCCTTTTTTTTTTCTGGTCTCTGATTTTCTGGGTCTGGGAGGGAGGGGATCTTGCATAGAAAGGGGGGGGCACGGGGACAGGATTGGCGGGCTGGCGTGGCTGCGTGTGATCATGGAGGGGAGGCACGGTGGTGAGAGGGCCGGCAGGCGACGAGAGGCAGCCAGTGGGAGGCGACAGGGGTCCTGCGAGGGAGCCGAAGAGGGTGGGTGGGAAACGAAGGCGAGAGGCGGGCGCGACGGCGAGGGCGCTGTGTGACGGGCAGACGGGCCTATCAGAGGGGCGGAGAGGTGGGACGGCAGGCGAGGGAGGGAGAGGGAGGGAGAGGGAGGAGGAGGGAGGGAGAGAGGGAGAGAGGGAGAGGGAGAGGGAGAGAACAAGATGAGCAGCGGAAAAAGAAAACAAGAGGCCGACGAGCCGAGGATCAGGAAAGGGACGAGGCGAGGGACCGGAAGGGGACCAGTTGAGGGCCCGGGCTCGATGCAGACGAGACTGGACAGACGCCCACGTAGATTTACATACCAGCGAGGACGACGTCGGGACGTCAGTCTGACGTTGAGCGTCGAGAGGACCCTGTCGTATCGAGCTATCGATCGGCTGGCGATAACAAACGGGCGGCCGCCGGCAAAATGTCGTCGGAGGGCGTCGGGGCGTCAAGGCGGGCGGCGAGGCTGGCGGCGGCTGCAGCGGCGGCGTCGGCGGCGGCGGCGGCGTCCGACGCGAATGTGGTGCAAGCTGGTGGTGGTCGAGGGTTGGTGTCCCGGACGGGAGGCATGGTGGGAGAGAAAAAAAAAAAAAGAAAGGGAAGGAAAAAAGACGAGACGGAAAAGGGCGTTAAAAAAAAGTCGAAAATCACAATGACGGACGGAGCGAACTGGGATGGCTGGGAAAGCGCGGGCCCCCCATGGGCAGGCAAGCGCATGGCAGGAGCACCCGGCGGCGGGCAGACACCAGACGGGCGGCGGGTTAGTCTGGGCGGTGGCCGTCTATAAGCTACGAGCACGGGGCCACTTTTCGCGCCTGCCTTGCTTGCGCCTGGTGATGTTTCTACAAGCACAGAGTGCGAATATCAAGAGCGACAAGTACGGAGCGTATGCTCGACAGCTCGACAAGTGATCCCGCTGCGCCCGTTGTTCTGTCTTCTTGTCTCGGCGACGTAAATTTTTTTCTCGTCCCTCCACCCCATTTCCCCTCCCCCTGGTCGTGCCCTATCCGTTGCCGGGCGGCAGGCTGGGACGACGTCAGAGAGAGACAGGCCCTTTATCTATGGGTTGCTCTGGAGTTCCTATTTGTACTCGTGCGGACACCGATCAGGCCGTGCCAATTTAAAGTACAAGTAGTTGTAGGCTCAGACAGCTGTTCTCGCCTTCGCTCCGTCCAGGGACGCCAACGCTCGCTCGCCGCCGTACGACCTCCCTCATCCGATGCCGACGGACGCGTTGTCAACAAAGACAACAAAAACACCAGAAAGCCCGCCTGCGGGACGGGTCGTCCGCCGCGCGCGCGCGCGAGTGGCAAAACGGCGAATGGGAGACGCCGCCGCGCCGCCGCCGCCGCCGCCGTCCAGGCGTACATGTACTGGTACATGCGTCGCTGGGCAGCGATGCGCTAGTGTAGCGCTGCCCCTCCCTGCTTTGCAGGTAGTGGTACTTGTACGCGCACGGCGCACGGAGCAACATGCATATGCTTAAGCATACAAAATACGGAGTATACGCACACGGCGTTTCTCCAGCGTATCACCACCCAGCTGTCCGCCAGGCAATTGGGCCGGTCTGCATGCATGCAGATGGAGAAGCCGTATACGGGTCGTATACGGGGTACAAGTACAGCTACGAGTATTTTGCGGAACATGTCCTGCTGCATCAAGTCAAGTTACCCGCAGCTGTCATTTTGCATACTGCCCAAGTAGGACTAGCGCGCGCTCACCGCTTCTCTCGCAGGCGACACGCGCAGACGGCACGCGCAGCCGGCAGAACGCGCTGCAGGGAAAAGTTTTTCGTGTCGGGCAAGATGTGAGACGTGCAGGACAAGGCAGTGAGATTATGTACAGAGTTGTGGTTGTTGGCAGGGCTATCTGGCTGCTGGCTGGGTGCAGGGTGCTGGCTGGGTGGTGGGTGTTGGCTGGGTGCAGGGTACTGGCTTCTGGTTCTGGCTGCTGGCTGCTGGCTGCTGGCTAGTTACATCCTGCGCAACATATGCCGTCATCCTCTACAAGGAAATCCGCTTGGGCACCAAGCGCATCGCCAGCGCAGCCAGGCCGCGGCGCGATGGCCTGATCGATCGCCGGGGACGGCGGGGTAGACAGACGGGTGACGGGCGGGCGGCGGGCGGACGACGAGCGAACGACGGGCGGCTGCTGCAGGGCCGCCTGGGCGGGCAGACGAGCCGGGGCCGGGGCTGGTGGCCTGGGACGACACGGCACGGCCGAACCCCGACCTGTCTTTTCTGGGCGGCGCGGGCAAACCTGGGCGGCGACCGCGCGGCGGCGGGCAGTGGTGGGCAGGCGGCGGCCGACCAAGTCACGCGCGCATCCTTGAAGGAGATCGCTCAGGATCGCCGTGTTTGGAAGAAAGCACGCAGAGGAATAGAAACCCTCAAAGGATGGCCTGTCCGTCTGCGTCGGTGGCGTGTGGGTTGGGCGGTTTCACGGCCATCGTGAGGCAGTGCCTTTCTGCCGTATATTACACCAACCTTACGTACTCCGAATCCTCCCCGTATAAGCGCTGCTATTTTGGGCGGCTGCGCCGCACCCAGACCCCAGACCAGGCAGGGCCCGACCGCGGCCAGCCGGCGCCGGCTGACGTCGCTCCTGTTTCAGGAACACCAGCGCGCCGAGGCGGGCGCGCAGCGCACTGGCTGGCGCAAGAGCGGCCCGTGCTGGCTGGCTGGCTGGTCAGTCGCCCGGCATCCGACGAGGGCGGCGGTCGCATCGCAAACCCTTTGTCCTCCTGTCCGTCTGGTCGTCTTCTGGTCTTGCGGTTCTTTGTCCAGGTCTTTGGGAGCACCACTCACGCCTTTCCTTCCTGGACCAACAGACGTTTCGAAACAAAGGGGATATATACGGAGTATTTGCAGTCTTCGAAGACATCGTCAACATCCTCGACATCGCCTACATCGTCAACCGCCATCGTCAACCGCCATCGTCAACTGCCATCGTCAACCGCCATGCCCTTCCTCACCTTCAGCCTCGCGCACCCGCTGCCCCCCGGCTGCGCCCCCGAGCGCGTGCTGCAGGCGCTGCACCGCTACGAGCCGCTCATCACGCCCAACCCCTATCTCGTGTCCTGGCGCCGCCGCCCCGTCGACCTCGCCGAGATCGTCGACGACGCCTTCTTCCGCGACGACGGCCAGGCCCTCGCCGCCTTTGAGATCGTCGACCGCATCGTCCTCGTCCCCGGCCTCGCCTTCGCCTCCAAGCACGTCGTCATCCCCTGCGTCATGCAGCGCTTCGCCGGCGGCCTGCGCTGCCGCAGCCTCGCCGCCGGCGGCGTCCGCGTCTGGAGCACGTGGCGGGTCGCCGACGTGCGCGGCGAGGCAAACAAGACCGGCAGACATGGCAAGCTTAAACCCCGCCGCCGCCACCACCACCGCGACGACGACCAGCAGGCCATGGTCCCCGCCGCCTTGTCCCCCGGCCTGGCCACCCCGCCGGCCACCCCGCCGGAAACCCCGCCGGCCATCCCCTCGGCCATCCCCTCGGCCATCCCCTCGGCCACCCCCCCGGCCATCCCCCCCAAAGACACCACCACCCCCGCCTACGCCCTCGTCGAGGACGCCCGCGTCGAGTGCAGCGCGCTGGTCAAGCCGTTTGTCAGCCGCAGCTTCCAGGCCGCCCACCTCGCCATCCTGCGCACCGTCGTCGACGAGATCATGCGCGGTGACGCCGGCGGCGGCGGCGGCGGCGGCGGCGGCAGCGCTGGCACCCCCGAGCACGCCAGCTACGTGTACAGGTAGCGGACCTGCTTTTCCCTTTTTGTCCTCTCTCCTGGTCTCCGAGTCGGCTGCTCTTTGTCGGATACCCTGACAGGCGTGGGCGTGGGCGTTGGCGTTGGTAGTTTGTCTTTCCTCTCGTTGGCGGGTTGTCTTGTCTTCCTCCCGTGGAGCCCTCGCCTTGGCTGGACGGCCGCAGCTGGACGATGCGGCCGTGGCCGCCGTACAGAGCGTCTACCGCACATAGCCACGTACCTCTCACAATGGTATCGGTGTTGATCGTCATAAAGTCTATCAAAAAACAACCAAAAGCAGTCAAGATGCCCAGCACAAAGCAGGGCCATCGCGCGCGACGTCGTATAGAGTAAGGGGCCAAAAAAGCGAGAGCCGTGGACAGCAGGCACAGAGAGTAACCAAAGCGAAACGACAAAACAACAATCCATCCATCCGGTCTATGGTCCATCACCATCATCGGGACACCCTTGCCAAAGCCAAAGAGCCTGCGCACATCGTAGTCCCTTGTCCGACATCCAGTTGCAGATCATAAGAGAAAGGAGCAGAAAGAGAAAAAAGAAAAAAAAAGAGAACAGCCCCCGAAGACAAAACAACCCCAAAGAAGCATCAACGTCGTAAACAAGTCAAGCCGAGACGGGCGTCACTGCCCGCCCAGATCCGAGCTGTAGCCCATGTTGTCGCCAAAGTTCTCGCCCATGCCGCCCTCGCCAAAGCCGCCGCCCGGCCCGGACACGTACCCGCCGTCGTCGCCGTCGTCAAAGTCGCTCGCGTCAAAGCTGCTGCGCCCGCTCAGGTCGTCCTCCATGCCCGAGCCGCCGCCGTTGCTGCCGCCGCCGTTGCTGCCGCCGCCCCCCCCGCCGCCGCTGTTCATGTCCACCGCCGCCCAGTTGACCTGCGCCAGCGCCGGGTACTGCTCCAGCAGCGCCGCCGGCAGCACGTAGTTGCCCGACGCGTCCACGGGGTAGCCCGTGGCCGGGTCGATCTGCGGCGGCGGCGGCGGCGGCGGCGGCAGCGGGATCTGCTGCTGCTGGTGGTGCTGGTGCTGGTGCTGCGCCAGCATCATGTTCTGCTGCTGCGCCACGGCCGCCGCCTGCTGCGCCTGCATGTGCTGCTCCTGCCACAGGCGCTGCCGCTCCATAAACTCCTCGTCCAGCAGCGGCTTGATGCAGATGCGGCCCGCCTCCGACCGGAAGTGCCGCCCCAGCGCGTCCGCCCGCGCAAACCGCCGCCCGCAGCCCCACTCGCCGCCCACCTTGAGCTCGCCCTTGCACACAAACTTCTTCTCGCCGCTGTGCAGGCTCTCGTGGCGCTTGCGGTCGTGCTGCCGCGCAAACGCCTTGCCGCAGAACGTGCACACAAACGGCCGCTCGTCCGTGTGCGTCCGCAGGTGCGACCGCAGGTTGTACGCGCGCGTAAACCGCTTCGGGCACAGCGAGCACTGGAACGTCGCCGGGTGCTTCTGCGCCCGCTTGGTGCCCGCACCCGACGCACTGCCCACTCCGCCGCCGCCGCCGCCGACGCCGCCGACGCTGCCGACGCCACCGCCGCCGACGCCGCCGCTGCTGCCGCCGCCGCCTGCTGCTGCGTCGCCCGTGTCCGCCGCGTTGGCCGCCGCGAACTCCGGGCCTGCAAGGCGCAGCGCCATGAGGTTGTTGGGCACGGCCGACGTGGACAGGCGACGGCGGTTGCCGGCCACGGCGCTGCCGGACCGCTCGGACCGCTCGAGCGGCGACAGCGACCGTGCCGTGTCGGGGCGTGGGCTTGCGTCCGAGCCCATGTTGGGCGAAAGACTGCCGCCGGCGCTCGGGGTAGACCCGCGGCCACCGGCAGCAGCCCCGCCGCTGTACGGGTCGGTGATGGCACGACGTCGGCGACCTGTTTTTTGTCGTGTTAGTACGGACGGGCACGCGAGGCGGGCGGGGGAGGAGAAAAAGCACGCACCTCGCTGGTCGGGCGGCGTGAGCGCATCGGTGTTGAGGACGACCGCCTTGCCCTCAAACATATTTCTTGTGGCAGTGGTGGGCGCAAAGTCGATCTCGATGGTCGGCGCAGACATCTGGGGCATCATGTCGGCGCTGGACGCGGGCAGCTGCGGAAAGGCCTCGGAGCCCATGCCGACGGCGCCCAGGTAGGCCGAGTAGGTCCCGGCGCCGCCGCCGTCGTTGGCGTGCCCGCCGCCGGCAGCCTGCAGCAGGTAGGCCGAGGAGACGGAAGTAGTGGTGGCGGCGGCGGCGGCGGCGGTGGCGGCGGCGGCAGCGGCGGTGTCAGGCATCGACTGCGGCAGGAGGCGGGGCGAGATGGCTGGGCTGTGGGACGGACTGCGGCCGACGTAGTTGCTGGAGATGCTGAAGCTAGCAATGTCGTGCAGCTCCTGGTACACGTCGCCAGACTCGTCCGAGTGCAGCATGGGCGAGCTCTGGTTGGGGTTGAACGAGTCGGAGAAGCTGTCCTGGCCGGCGAGGGAGGGCGAGTGGCCGCCGATGGACGAGGCGTCCGAGTACTCGGAGGCGGTGCGGCGGTGGCCCTGGAAGTGCGGCCCGTTCCAGTCGTGCAGGAGGGCGGCTTCGGGGGTCAGCGAGGTGTTGCGCGAGTGGTGGCCCCCGATGGGCTGCTGCTGCGGCGGCGGCTGCGGCGGCTGGATAAACTGGTGGGCGTTGAAGGACGGCGAGCCGTGGGTGGAGCCGGGGGAGCGGTGGTCGATGCCGAGCATATGCGGCGGGGTCGGGCTGTGGTGAGCTTGGGAGGCGGCCATGGCAGCGGCGAGGTCAGCCTGCTGCTGCTGCTGCTGCTGTTGTTGTTGCTGTTGCTGTTGCTGTTGCTGCTGTTGTTGCTGCTGCTGCTGCTGCTGCTGCTGCTGCTGCTGCAACTGTTGAAGCTGTTGCTCTTGCTGCTGGTCAAAGAGCGGCGTGGCCAGCTGCTGGTGGTCGGCGCCGGCGGGGGGGAAGATGGTAAAGTCCTCGCCGGAAAATGCCTGCTGGGGGTCGAGGTAGCCCTGGCTGTAGGCGGCGGCGGCGGCGGCGGCGGCGGCGGGGTCACCTTTGAGCTGGTCGGCAAAGGACGTGCTGGGGTCGAAGCCGAGATGGGGTTGGGCGGCGCCGGTCAGGTGGTAGGGGGCAGACGAGGGGATGCCGCCGGTGTCGTTGCTGCTGTAAAGGGCAAAGGCTGACGGGGTGGGCTGGGTGCCGGCAAAGGCTTGTTGTGCGGGAGCGCCGTCGAGGGCGAGGCCTAGGCCGAGGGAGGTTTGAGCGGAGGAGGTCGTCGTGGCAAGGTTGACCGCAGTGGCCGAGCTGGTGGAGAGGTCGAAGCCGCGAGCGGGCGACGGCGACGGGGAGGGGTGCTGTTTTATATGGAGGGAGGGCGACCGGCCGCGGGAGGGCGGCTGGTTGTCCATGGCTGAATGTGGAGGGGAGAAAGAGGAGGAGGGGGGGGGGGGGGGGGTGGGAAGGGGGGAGTGCGTGTGCGTGTGCGTGTCTGTGTTCCGTAGGCGAGCCGGTGCTAGCTTTCTATTCTTGTTGCAAGCAGCCGCAGAGGGAAGGGAGGAAGGGAGGGAGGAGGTGCAGCAGCCTTGTGCGAGGAGGAGCCGTGCTGAAGCGAGTGCGGCCAGCGACGAGGTACTCCGTAGGCAGGCAGGCTATGCGGGTCCTGGTCCCCTGGTCCGATCTGGAGAGAGTAGTCGACTGCAATGACGCACAAGTGCGTGTTTCGTCCCGTCGGGTGCGGGCGGGCGGCGTGCGGCGGCGGCGGCGGCGGCGGCGGCGGTTGGAGGGAGGGCGGACGGGGGTCGTGAGAGAAAGGGGAGACAAGGCAGACTCGCGGAGACGGGCCAGTCAGCCTTCCGCATGGAAGTGGGGTGGGGGGGGGGAAGGGAAAGAGCAGCCCGACGCGTGTGAGGAATTGTGGCAGTGCTCCGTTGGTGCGGGGGGGCTGTGCAGCCCGTGCTGACTAGGCAGCCGCGGGGCCCTGGCGAGAGCGGATTGGGCACGGATTGCGGGCCAAGGTGAGACGCGGGTGCCTAAGGGCCTAAGGTCTGGCTGGCTGGCCAGAAGACGGCCAGAAGCCGGCCAGAAGGCGGCCAGAAGAACGGGCCCAGTCGAACAAGGCGAACGGAGGTCCGCAAACGACCCGTCGGTTGGCAAAGAGGTACCGCCCGCCCCGACGATAGGGCTGTTAAACGGGGGCTGTGCTGGCGGCCGGCGACGGCTCGGATGGCGTCGAGTGCAGTGCTGTTGTCCACCTGGCCGCGCCTGTGGTCCCTGACACTGCTAAAACGATGCAGGGGCACGTGAAAAGGTGAAAAGGTGAAAGGTGGAAAGGCTGGAACTAGGCAACCAGGGTGACGGAGCAGAACGAAAGAATGGGAAGCGGAAATAATACTCCGTACGGAGCAAAACCAGTCCAAGCCGGACAGCTTCCGCACGCCGGCAGCCGACAGCCGTCTGCAGAGAGTGATGCGACGCGGGACAACTGATCGGCCCGGGACCGACTCGAGCCCGTACCTGGAGACAGACGTGGGCCTGGACGCCGTGCCAGGGAGGGCAAGCAAGTCGCCGCGGTGTTTGCGTGCTTGGCGGCGGAGGCGGCCGATCAGGAGGTGCCGTGGCGTGTTGTCTGTCGATCTGGGCGGAGCGGTGCGCGGTACAAAGCCCCTGTCGATGCTGTCGATGCTGTCGATGCCGGCCGTTGGCAGATGCGGTTGCTGGCGCGTGGGCGGCAGTTGCGCTGGCTCCAACGACAGCCTATACGCAGGTGGCGGAAACAAGAGAGAAAAGCACGGGTGCCGCGAGAAGAAGCGCGAGCGAGGGATCGCGAGGTGAGGGATCGCGAGGCGGGCGAGGATCGCGAGACGATGCCCGTTTCTCCTGGCGCAGGCAGCCCAACGGGGCTGCAGGCGGGGGAGGAGGAGGAGCCGCCGCCGCCTGTCTTGTGGGGCGGCTTCATCACGTGATTATCTAGCTCGTTGTCTGGCGAATCACGGCGACCCTACACGTCGCCTGAAAATAGAGTCGGCTTACGGCCCTCTCACTGTAAGCTAAGGAGTA
Organism: Ophiostoma fasciatum; assembly: GCA_019925495.1. Lineage (NCBI taxonomy): Eukaryota > Fungi > Ascomycota > Sordariomycetes > Ophiostomatales > Ophiostomataceae > Ophiostoma > Ophiostoma fasciatum. Next base: position 310,847 of record JADHKM010000001.1, read on the forward strand.
CAAGTACGCAGCATCGTATTTTTAGACCACAGCCGTGACGCGTCTTCATGATTCGTATTCCGCTAGGTGGCACAATCTGATCTAGCATTCCGGTTTCCTGTCCTCCTCCTCCGCTAGGTGGCACAATCTGATCCAGCATTCCGGTTATTCTGTCCCCCCCTCCTCCTCCTCCTCCTCCGAAGCTACTCCGTGTTGGCCGAGCTGGGCGTGCGGACGGGCGACGACGACGACTGCGACGACTGCGAGAGAGCGGCGCCGCCATCGCCACCGCCGCCGCCGCCGCCGCCCCGCTCGCGCGACGCGGCAGCAGCAGCAGCAGCAGCAGACGACAGCGAGATCTGGCCGACGGCGTCCTTGCAGATGTCGAGGATGGAGGAGCCGCCGAGGAACTTGAGCACGGCCATGTCGAGGTTGAGCTCCTTGAGGAACCAGGAGCGCAGCTCGACGGCGACGAGGGAGTCGATGCCCAGCTTGGTCAGCGGCAGCTTCGTGTCCACCTTGTCCGCCGGCAGCTGCAGGATCAGCTCCACCTTGCGCGCCAGCGCCGCCTCCAGCACGCTCAGCGGCGAGGCGTCGCCGCGGCCGGCCGCCTCGGCCAGCTGCGCCATCACGCGCGTCGACCGCTCAGTTTTTCCAGGGGCCCCAGCCCCGCCCTTGCCCTCCTCCCCGTCCTCCCTCTCCCCGTCGTCGTCCTCCTCCTCCTTGAGCACGTGCGAAAACAGCGGCTTGGACGGGAAGCGCCGGCCGGCGTCGTGGGGCATGCCGGTCATGACCTGCGGCCCGTGGCCGGCGGCGCCGACGGACGAGGCCGGGTGGCCGGCCAGGACGGCCGAGGCAAAGATGTGGTGCATCTCCGGCTCGGACAGGCCAATGTAGCCGTAGAGGCCGACGAGGCGCTGCTCGAACTGGTCGAGGGCGCGCGCGACGTAGCCGACGCCCAGCAGCATGGCAATGTCGATGACGGACGCCGGCAGCCCCCGGCGCCGGCGCTGCTCGGCCAGCGTGTGCATGTACATGTTGGCCGCGCTGTAGTTGCTCTGCGCCTTGTTGCCGATGACGCACGACAGCGACGAGAAGAAGACGAAGAAGTCGAGCTCGCCCGGCCTGCCAAACAGCGCGTCCAGGTGCCGGCTGCCGTCCACCTTGGGGCCCAGCACCGCCGCAAAGTCGTCCCAGCTGCAGTTGTCAAACGGCTTGTCCCGCAGCACCATGGCCGCGTTGGCCACGCCCGCAATCGGCGGCATCTCCGCGCACACCGCCGCGTGCACCGCCCGCACGCTCGCCTCGTCCGACACGTCCAGCACATATGTGCGCACGTCCGCCGCGCCGCGCCGCCGCAGGTCCGCCAGCACCGCCGCGTCCACCTGCGGATGCCGGCTGGCCAGGGCCAGGTGCCGCGCCCCGCGGTCCGCCATCCACCCGCACAGCGAGAGGCCCAGCTCGCCCGTCAGCCCGACGAGGAAGTACGTCCGGTCGCCGCGGAACAGCCGCAGCGCCGCCGTCGGGAACACCCGCGCCACCACGGCGCCGCCCGCCGGCGCCGCCCACGACACCACCTGCGTCGGCGGCGGCGGCGGCACGTCGTCGCCGTCGTCCACGGCGAGGTCCGCCACGCTCTCCACGCCGAGGACGGGGGGGTTGGCCGACGGCGAGGAAGAGTATGGCTCGGCCGCCGCCTGGCGCACGACGGCGGCGAGCTCGGCCCACGAGAGGTTCAGCGCGACGGCCTTGCCGCTGCCGCTGCCACCGGCCAGCGCCGTTTGGCGGAAGAGCGGGCGCACGTCGACGGACGTCGTCTGCACGATGCGGCCGAGCGCCTCCGTCTCGCCGTCGGCGCCGTCCACCTGGGTGTACGTGACCGGGCCGCCCGGCAGCAGGCTGAGCACGCGCCGGTCCGTGTCGTAGGGGTGGAGGGCGGTCTGCGTGACATGGAGCTTCTCTTTCGCCGCCGTCGTCGTCGTCGCCACCAGCACCAGAGACGCGTCGCGCGCCTTGGCGACGAGGCGGTCCAGCAGCGCGTGCTCGCCGCCGTGCACCCACAGCGCGCCCTCGGTGTCGGCGACGAGGCTGGCGGCCAGCGTGTCGAGGAGCAGGCTGTGCACGCGCGCCGGCAGGTCGGCGGTGGCACCCTCGGGGACGGCAACAACGCAGCTGGCCGGCACGCGCACCAGCGACCCGTTGGTGGCGGTGAGCACAAAGACCGGCTGGCCGCTGTCCCCGTCTCCGTCCCCGTCGACGACGCGGCCGGCGCCCACGTACGCCGTCTTGCCGTCGCGCGTGCGCAGGGGATACAGCGACGACGCGGCGACGCGGACCCAGCAGCATTCGGACTCGGCGGCCGTGGTCACCGGCCGGTGCAGCGGCTCGGTCTGCAGCACCTGGACGCGGCCGGCCTCCTGGACCAGCTCGACGCTGCCGACACTGCCGCCGCCGCCGCCGCCGGCACCGGCCGTGCCCGGCGGCCCGCTGGCCAGGACCACCTCGGTGGTGATGGGCCGGCGGTCGGCGTTGAGGCGGTCGTTGAGGGCGCGGTCGGGCAGGATGCGGGGGATGCAGACGCGGCCGTCCTCGATGCAGAGCTCGTGCTCGCGGGTCCAGAGCACGTCGGCGAAGTCGGGGTTGCCGAGGTAGACGAGGCGCAGCAGGGCCTCGGCGAGGAGCGTGGCCTCGGCCGCGTTGCCGCCGCCGACGAAGCGGTCGAGGTCGAGGAACTGCATGACCAGGTGGGGGGACTCAAAGGCGACGGCGCGGGCCATGCCCACGGCCATGTTGGAGTAGGGGCTGGCGGTGCGGCGGTTGAGCGTGACCCACAGCAGCACGCCGGCGCCGAGGACCATGCGCTGCATGCCGTCGAACTTGTCGGGCGTCATGCGCGCAAACATGGGCTCGTCCAGGTCCGCCAGGCACAGCACGGCGGCGTGGGGGGGCAGGGCCACGGCCCCCGCGCCGGCGCCGGCGCCGGCGCCGGCACTTGCCAGGTCTTCCACCGCCGGCACCAGCAGCACGTCGACGCCGAGGGGCCGCAGCAGGCGGCGGACGGCCTGGGCGGTGCGGTTGACGCGCAGGGAGCGGCCGCCGACGAGGACGAAGTGGTTGATGCGGGCGGCGCCGACGGTGGAGCCGACGTAGTCCCAGGTGGCGACGGAGAGGGGCTCGCGCAGCAGGGCGACGCGGTGGTCGAGGGCCTGCGAGGTCATGATGAGGCCGTAGTAGTCCTCGACGTCGCCGCAGGACACGTCGACGCCCGAGAAGCCGGCCTCGAGCAGCAGCGCGTCCCAGCGCGCCTCGCTGACGAGCGGGCCGTGGCGGCGGCCGTCGTCCTTGCCGAGCCACCAGCCGGGCAGGCCGGCCATGCTGAAGGACGTGTAGATGGCGTCGCCCGTCAGCTCGATGACGACCAGGCGGCCGCCCGGGCGCAGCAGCCGGCGGCAGTGCGCCAGCGTACGCGCCAGGAAGCGCGTGGCGTGCAGCACGTTGGACGCCAGCACGAGGTCGAAGCCGTGCTCCTCGAAGCCCTGCGCCACCGGGTCGGCCTCGATGTCGAGCACGCGGAAGTGCATCTTGGCGCGCGCCTCGGCCGGGAAGAGCGCCTGGGCCTTGTCGAAAAAGGCCGGCGAGATGTCCGTGTAGGTGTACGAGGCAAAGTGCGGCGACACGGCCTCGACGGCGCTGACGGAGGCGCCGCCGGTGCCGGCGCCGATCTCGAGCACGCGCAGGCGCGGGAACTGGTGGCTCATCTGGCCGATGAGCGTGCGGAACTGGTGGTAGGCCCAGTCGACGCCCACGCCGTCCTTGTACAGCCGGTTGAGCCGGTTGTTCTCCATCAGCACCTGCAGCGTCGGCAGCTGGCCGCGCACCATGGCCGGCAGCGCCTTGCCGATGGCGCCCACGATCTCCATGTCCACCAGGTGGCCGTACGCGGCCTCCCAGCCGGCGACCATGGCGGCCGTGTCGCCGGCGCAGGCGGGCGTCAGCCGGCGGTGGCGGCCCGAGTCGATGGTGGGCAGCAGGTGGTCGCGCGCCCAGGCGATCATGGCCTGGAAGTGCCACTCGGCGGCGTCGACGTCGGCGGGCGTGAGCTGCTCGCACAGGCGGCGCAGGTAGTAGACGGCGACGCGGTCGAGCGCCTCGGTGATGGTGCGCATGGCCGGGTCGGGCGCGGGCTTGTCCTGGGGCCGCAGGCCCGAGGCCACGTCGGGGCGCCAGACCATCTGCGAAAAGGTCCGGCGGTCGTTGGCGGGCGCCGGCTTGGTGAAGGACGAGCAGGTCAGGCCGGTGACCTGCACCTCGCACACGCGCGGGTCGTCGGCGCGGAACACGTCCAGGTCGCCGGCGATGATCTTGCTGGAGGCCTCGCGGAGGAAGCAGTCGGCGATGGCGCCGGCGTCGTCGGCGTCGGGGTTCCGGAGGCGCCGCCGCGCGGCGGCGAGGTTGACGCGGACGGTGCGGATGGCGGTGGGCAGGTAGCTGGTCCACATGCGGCCGTCGTTGGGGAAGCAGAAGGCGGCCATGACGCCCTGGAAGGCGGCGTCGAGCGTGGCCGGGTGGACGAGCAGGTGGGCGGCGGCGGCGGCGGCGGCGGGGCGGCCGAGGACGGCGGTGGCGGTGTGCAGGCGGCGGCGCGCGGCCTGCATGACAAAGTCGCCCGTGTAGCGCAGGCCGATGGTCTCGAGCGCGCGGTAGAAGCGCACGAGGTCGACGTCGGCCATGGGCAGCGCGGGCGGCTCGCGGGGGGGGAAGAGAGAGGAGCCGTCGTCGCCGTCGTCGTCGTCCCCCCAGGTGACCACCGCCCGCCCGGTAAAGTTGACCTTTTCTGCATCCGCGGCGGCGCCGTCGACGCTGCCGCTGTAGCAGCGGAACTCGGCGGTCAGGCGGCGGGCGGCGGCGTCGTGGTGCAGCAGGCGGATGGAGAAGAGGACCTCGGTGCCGGCGCCGGCGGGGTCGATGGTGATGGCGGCGTGGATCTGGAGGTCCTGCAGCTCGACGACCTGGGCCAGAGCGGCGCCGGCGGTCGTCGTCCTCGCCAGGTGCTCGCTGGCCTCGACGGCCATGGACACGTAGCCGGCGGCCGGGAAGAGGATCTGGTTCTGGAAGACGTGGCCGCGCAGCCACTCGAGCTCGCTGATCTTCATGACGTTGCGCCAGCGCATTTCCGTCTGGTTGCCCACGGGCGTCACGGCGCCCAGCAGCACGTGCGGCGGCTCCTCGCGCAGGCGGTACTTGCGCGACAGCACCGACTCCTTCCACAGCGGCACCTCGTGGTCCCAGGCGTACGGGGGCAGGCCTTTGGCGAGGCGGGGACTCTCTCCATCGCCTCCGCCGTCGCCGCCGTCGCCGCCGGCGCACGCCCGCCGGAAGCCGTCAAAGTCAACAATCGGCGCCGGCCCCTGAAAATGCCGCCACACAAAGCCCAGGGCGCCCGACAGCGCGGCCAGGTCGTCGCCGCCGCGGCTGAGCACGCCCGCGTAGGGCAGGTCGACGCCCGTCAGCGAGCGCAGGACCTCGGCGGCGGGCGCGCGCAGCGCGGGATGGGGCCCGACCTCGAGCACGAGGTCGAAGCAGTGGGCAGACTCGGCCACGGCGCGCTCGAGGGCCTGCGCGAACAGCACCGGCCGCACCATGTTGTCGACCCAGTAGTCGGCCGCCAGCGCCGCGGGCGCGTCCCAGATGCTGCGGCCCGCCGCGCCGTGCACGCTCGAGAACCAGACGAAGCCGCCGTCGGGGCAGACGGCCGGCGCGCGCACGTCGACGCCGCACCGCACCAGGCTCGCGCGGTACGCCTCGGCGCACCGCTGCATGTGGTGCGAGTGGTACGCCGTGTCCACCTGCAGCACGCGCGCAAACACGCCCTCCGCCTGCAGCTGCGCCGCCGCCGCGTCCACCGCCTCGGCGTCGCCCGACAGCGTCGTGCTCGACCGCGAGTTGCTCGCCGCCGCCACCAGCCGCCCCGCAAACGCCGGCTGCGCGCACAGCGCCGTCGCCGCCTCGTACGACAGGCCCGCCGCCATCATCTTGCCCGGCGTGGCCCCCGGCGCCGCGTTGACCCGCGCCGCGTGCAGGCCGCGGTAGTAGGCGATGCGCACCGCGTCGCCCGCCGTCAGGTATCCCACCGCGTAGGCCGCCGCGATCTCGCCCGACGAGTGGCCCACGACGCCGGCGAAGCCCAGCCCGGCCGCCCGCAGCAGGTCCACCAGCGCGATCTGCAGCGCCGTGCACAGCGGCTGCGCCACGGCCGCCTCGCCCATGCGCGACCCCTCGGCGGCCGGCCGCAGCAGCTCCGCCGTCAGCGACCACGCCGGCCGGTCCGCCGGCTCCGGCAGCGCCGCCAGCGACGCCTCCAGCTGCGCCAGCGTCTGCCGGAACAGCGCGCTATGCGCGTACAGCTGCCGCCCCATGGCCGGCCACTGCGCGCCCTGCCCGGTGAAGACGCCCAGGATGCGCGGCGGCAGCGCCTCTGTCACCGCCAGCGCCTCTGTCACCGCCGAGGCCGACCCCGACGCCGACCCCGACGCCGCCGCCTCCAGGCTGCGCACCACGTCGGCGTGCGTCGTGCCGGCCGCCGACACGCGGTAGGGGAAGGCCGTGCGCCGCGTCTGCAGCGTCCAGGCGATGTCGGCCAGCGGCGCGTCGGGCGTGCGGGCCAGGTGGTCGGCGAGCGCGGCGGCGGCGGCCTTGGCGGCCGACGGCGAGTTGGCCGACAGCACAAACGGGCCGTAGGGGAGGGGGGGCGGCCCGACCACGGCGGCGGCAGTGTCCGCGGGCGTCGTCTCGTAGCTCTCCAGAATGACGTGCGCGTTGGAGCCGCCGAAGCCGAAGCTGTTGAGGCTGGCGCGGCGCGGGGCGCCCGGCGGCAGCGCGGGCCAGGGCAGCGCCTTGGTGGGCACGCACAGGCGGCCGTAGAAGGGGGCAATGGCCGGGTTGAGGCGGCGGAAGTGCATGTTGGGGGGCACGACGGCGTGCTGCACGGCCAGGGACGCCTTGAGGAAGCCGGCGAGCCCGGCGCAGCTCTCGAGGTGGCCGAGCACGGTCTTGATGGAGCCGACGTAGAGGGGGGGGTGGTCGGCGTCGTCGTCGTCGCCGCCGCCGCCCTCGCCGTCCTTGAAAAACGACGCGTAGACGGCCTCGGCCTCCACGGGGTCGCCGGCCGGGGTGCCGGTGCCGTGGGCCTCAAAGTACTGGCAGCGGTCGGCGGGCCGGCGGGCGGGGTCGAGGCCGGCGCGGGCGTAGGTGGCGCGGATGAGGCGGGCCTGGGCGTCCGGGCTGGGCATGGTGATGCCGGGCGTCTTGCCGTCCTGGTTGACGCCCGTCTCGCGCACGACGCACTCGATGTGGTCGCCGTCGGCCAGGGCCTGGCGCAGCGTCTTGAGCACGACGGCGACGCAGCCCTCGCCGCGGGCGTAGCCGTCGGCGTCGGCGTCCCACATGCGCGAGCGGCCGGTGGGCGACAGCATGTGCAGCTTGCTCTCAAAGATGTACACCTCGGGGCCCAGCATCAGGTTGACGCCGGCGGCCACGGCCACGCGCGAGGTGCCGCGGCGCAGCTCCTGCACGCCCAGGTGCAGGCCGATCAGGCTGGACGAGCAGGCCGTGTCGATGCACACGGACGCGCCGGTCCAGTCGAAGAAGTAGCTGACGCGGTTCGCCATGATGGACCGCGACGTGCCCGTGGCGTAGTAGTGCGGATAGCTCTCCACGTCGCGGTCCAGCAGGCGCGCGTAGTCGTCCGACGCCTGGCCGACAAACACGCACGTGTCCGACCCGCGCAGCTGCGGCAGCGCGTAGCCCGCCGCCTCCAGGCCCTCGTACACGGTCTCCATCAGCAGCCGCTGCTGCGGGTCCATGGTCTCGGCCTCGCGCGGGTTGATGTGGAAGAAGTTGTGGTCAAACACGCGCACGTCCGTCTCCTCGTCGAGGAAGTACGAGTGCCGCACATTGGAGGTCTGGGACGGTTAGCAGGCGCGCCGAGATTCCGCAGAGGGGACGAAGAGGCTCCCACCCCATGGTGCTCGCCGTCCGGGTGGTAGAAGCCGTCCACGTGGAAGCGGCTGCGCGGCACCTCCGTCAGCAGGTCGCGCGGCTCGCGCAGCAGCGACCACAGCTTCGACGGCGACGTCGCGCCGCCGGGCAGCCGGCAGCTGCTGCCGACGACGGCAATGGGCTCGGGGGGGGAGGTCATGGTGAGGATGGGGGAAGGATGGGGGGAGGAGGAAGAGGTGAGAGAGGAGGGGGGGAGGAGGAAGAGGTGAGAGAGGAGGAGGAGTGGCAAGGTGAGAGGAGGGAGAGGGCAAAGTTATAGACGGAGGGAGGGAAGAGAACAGGAGAGGAGAGAAGAGAGAGCAGGGTGAGGGAGAGGGAGAGGGAGAGGGTGAGGGAGAGGAGAGGAGGGGCTCAGAGAGACGGGACGAGGAGCAGGACAGCAGGTTCGGCAAGGACGGCAGAGAGAACGGGAGCAGAGAGCGCGAGGAGGACCAGGGTCGGCCTGGATGCGGGTGCGGTCGGCGTCGTGGCGCGGTGGCTGGACGGTGGACCAGGCGACGCGGCCAGCCTGCGTGCAGGTTGCAGCGGTTTATCTACGGAGACGTGCATGGAGACGGACGTGCATGGAGACGCGCATGAACATACGGAGTACGGAGTGCAACTACGGAGCACGATACGGCACGGAAGGAGCGAAGAGCTCAAAGTGGAAAGACAGCTTGGGAGGTCCGCCGCCGAAAGGGGAAAGGGCGCGAGCAAGCCACGACGACGTGTCCACAGGGGACAGAATCCTCGGCGAGGAGAGCGAACAGCAAGGACCCGCGACGACCCGCGGAGGACCCGCGACGACCGACCTCTGCCCATCCTGTTTGGGACGGCTGCGCTGGCGAGTCCCCGGCGACACGCCAGCCGCCTGCATATGCGCATCTGCAGCTGCACGGCCGCTGCGACCCTGCGGCAGCCGGTCGAGGCGCCAGAAAGGCCGCAAAACCAGCCGCCGGCGCGGCCGGACGCCGGGCCGTGTGCTGGCGCGGTGGGCCGTCTGCAGTCAGACGAGGTCTGTCTACCCGGAATTCCTACTACAGAGCCGTTGTGGACTTGCTGCTGTCGACGCCCTTTGGAACGGGGTCGGAAACGGAGCGCCCCGGATCCAATGCAACGCCCGCCCACTTGACGCTTTTGGTCTAACGCCGCTGCTGTCTGCTGCCGTCGGATGGTCGTCTGCTACCATTGCTGTCTGCTGCCGCTGCTGCTGCCGCTGCTGCTGCTGCTGCCGCTGCCGCTGCTGCTCGACCCGTTGGCATGGCCGTGGGGGAACTGGCCTGGCTGTTCGGACGGCAATGGAGAGGAGGCTGTCGACCCCCCCGACCCGACCTCGGCCTGCCGTCGCCTGCTGCCGGGCTCTGGCCGCTGGCCCGCCTCTTGGCGCCCGACCCTGCTGGCACCGCCGCACTAAGGCATGCAGGATGCACCCTGCTGCAGGCTGCTGCAGGCTGCTGCAGGCTGCTGCAGACTGCTGCAGAATGCTGCAGCATCGGCAGGCCGAACGATGCAGCGGGCGGCGCGGCTAGCTCGAAACGGCCGACCAGGCTTCTCTGCGCGCAGCGGCTGCAGGCGGCGGCAGGCGGGCGGGCGGGCGGGCGGGCGCATGGGCAGACTCGGATGCGTGGTGGGCGCGGCGCGCGAGGTGGAGGTGAGGAGAGGCGGCGAGCCGACGGCCGACGTGAGGTGGCGGCGAGCCGACGTCCGACGCGAGGTGGCAGTGAGAATGGACGCCGCGGGTGGCCACGGACCACGGACCACCGACGGAACCACAGACAGTCGACGACACGTTGTTATCAGTGGTCCGTGTTGCCGTATGTAAAAGCGGCCGTCCTCGACGCCGGACGACTCTCGACTCGACAGCCAGCCACCCCCCCTCCCCCCCCTTCCCCTACTGACCCCCGCCATGTCCTCCCCCCCCGCCACCCAGACCGCGCTCGTCTGCGCCGCCGCCGGCCAGTACCGCCTCGACGAGGCCGTGCCGGTGCCGGCGCAGCCGCCGGCCCCCGGCATGCTGCTGTGCGCGGTGCGCGCCGTGGCCCTCAACCCGGCCGACTGGAAGATGCTCGACTTTGCCGCCGCCGCCGCCGCCGACGCCGCCCTCGTCGGCGGCCAGGAGTTTGCCGGCGAGGTCGTCGCCGTCGGCCCGGGCGTCGACCCCGACCGCTTCCGCCCCGGCGACCGCGTCCTCGCCCCCGTCCCCGGCCTCAACACCTTTGACGGGCCCGGCGGCCGCGCCGGCGCCTTCTGCCACTACACCCTCGTCGCCGCCGACATGGCCTGCCGCATGCCCCCCGCCCTCCCCTTTGCCGACGCCGCCGGCCTCAGCGTCGTCACCTGCACCGCCGCCCTCGCCCTCTACCAGGCCCTCGGCCTGCCCCTGCCCCCGGACGACGGCTCCGTCCCGCCGCCCGCCGACCCCCCGGTCTACGTCCTCGTCTCCGGCGGCGCCTCCGCCACCGGCACCATGGCCATTCAGCTGCTGAAGGCGTAGGTCCCCCCCCCCTTCCCCAAATGATATTCTCCGCTCATGCCCCCCCAGCTCCGGCCTCTCCCCCTTGGCCACGTGCTCGCCCGAGAACGGCGAGATGCTGCGGCGGCTGGGCGCCGTGGCGACGTTCGACTACCACGCGCCGACGTGCGGCATGGAGATCCGCAACTACACGGCCAACCGGCTGGCCCACGTGCTCGACTGCGTCACCCAGGCCGAGAGCATGGCCCTCGCCTACGACGCCATCGGCCCGGCCGGCGGCCGCTACGTCGCCCTCGACCCCTTCCCCGCCCGCATCCAGTACGCCCGCCGCGACATCGCCGCCTCCTGGGTCATGGGCCTCTCCCTCTTCGGCGCCGCCGTCCGCCTCGCCGGCACCTTTGGCCGCCCCCCCCGCCCCCAGGACCGCGCCTTCACCGCCGCCCTCTTCCGCCGCCTCGAGCGCATGCTCGCCCGCGGCGCCCTCCAGCCCCACCCCGTCGAGCTGCGCGCCGGCGGCCTGCCCGCCGTGCCCCAGGGCATCGAGGACCTGCGCATGGGGCGCGTCCGCGCCCGCAAGCTGGTGTACACCGTGTAGGGCGGAAGATAGGCAGCTAGCTAGCTATCCACCGTTGCATCCCAGACCCTGACCTGACCTGACCCTGATCTGACCCCGACCTGACCCTGGCCCTGTCTCGCCGGATCGGCTGCTGCCGAGCGGCCCGAATCGCTCGCGGAGGCCAGCAGAGAAGCCTGCCAACAAAAATCACGCACTGCCACCTCGACCGGCTAGCGGCAGACTACTCCCTACTTGTACTCGTGCACCGCGTTGGTTGTTGACGTGCACGCGCACAATCACCACCCTATCGGCTGTTTTCCTCCCCTGGCCGCCCGCGCGGCTGGGCCGCCACGTGCACAGCACACCACCGCGCGGCGGTGGTACGATGTGCATCGGACCGCACGTGTCCAGATCGCCTGCCCATCCGTCATCTGTGCTCACGCATGTCTTTGGTCTGTGTGGTGCTTTCATAGGGTCCATTTGTGTGTGTCTATGCAAACCGCGGCTTTTTTCTCCGCCGTGCTCTGCTTTCGGCTTCCTCGTCTATATTACGTACCCTCTATATGAACAGATAAAAAAGGAAAGACAGAAAAGAAAGAGACTAGAGAAAGACAGCTCAAGGACAGACTTGTGTGACAATAAGGAAAGACAAAGAAAAGGACGGCCAGTTACCCGCCGCAATGCCAGGACCCGAACGAGATAAAAGAAAATGGATCAGACGAGAGGTAAGGAATGGATCGGTGGAAAAGACAGAACAGACAGGGGAATCGAGAGGGAATCGAGAGAATCGATGGGAGAATCGAAATGGGAACCAGAACCGTTCGATCCGTCATCCATCGCCCAAAGGACTTTTAAAAGACAACCGCTCAGGTCTCGTGGCTCTTGGACGCGCGGCTGAGGCTGCGCCGCAGGCTGTGGCCGCCGATGCTCTTGCGGGCGGCGCGGCTCTCGGCGCGCGAGGCCTTGCGCTCGAGCGAGCGCGACCGCACCTCGCGGATGGCCTCGTCCTCGTCGATGATGCCGTCGTCGACGGCGGCGGCGGCGGCGGCGTCCCGCTCGAGCTTGTCCTCGTGCGCCTTCTGGTCCGCCTGCGCCTGCGCCTGCATGGCGCGCATGCGCTCCAGCACCTCGGCCGCCTCGGCGGCGTACTTGCACCGCAGCCGGATGGCCTTGCCGTAGCGCATGAACAGGAAGGGGAACGGCAGGCAGCCCAGCGCCAGGAACGCCGGCACCGAGCTGGCCCAGTGCACGCCCAGGTTCTGGTACATGTCTGATCATTAGCTGGTGTCAGCACAGAGGAGGGACTCGAGACCTACACGTCGTAAACAGCGGAAAGGCGGCGCCAAAGAGCGACCGGATGACGGCGTTGGCGGCCAGGACGGAGGCGGCAAAGATGACGTAGGAGTCGATGAGGTAGTTCATGAGGCTGAGGAAGACGAGGACGATGCCGCCGGCAAAGACGCCGGAGCCGATGATGGGCACGATCCAGTGGACCGGGGGCGCGTTGGTCCAGGCGAACCAGAAGAGGCCGACGGGCAGCATGACGCAGCCGATGAGGGCGGCCGGCAGGCGGGCCTCGGGGGGCGCCATGCCGTTGGGCGAGTTGGCCAGGACGCGGGCGTAGCGGCGGTTGTCAAACATGGCGTAGCCGACGGAGATGCTCATGCCGACGGCCAGGCCCAGGAACGCCAGGCCGCCGATGCCGGTGGACCAGCCGCGGCCGAGCTCAAAGACGATGGGGAAGGCGGCGAACATCATGTACATGGTGCCGTAGATGATGGCCATGTAGATGGAGGTGATGAAGACGATGGGCTCCTGGAACAGCAGCAGCCACGGGCGCGACAGGGCGGTGCGGAACTGCGTCGCCATGGACGGGCCCTTGCTGCCGTTCTGGCGGTAGTGCAGGTCCAGGCGCGACACGTAGACCTTGCCCGTCATCTGCGACAGGGCGGCCGCGCGCTTGCGCAGCAGCAGCGGCGTGTACGTCTCGGGCACGAACAGGCCGCCCACGATGCACATGACGCCCGTGAAGATGGCCATCAGGCCCTCCACCCAGCGCCAGCCGGCCGCGTCGCCCAGGAAGCCCGCCACGATGGGGCCCAGCGCCGGGCCCAGGAACGGCGCCGCCGCGAACACGGCCGTCGCCAGCCCGCGCTCCTTGGCCGAGAACATGTCCGCAATGACGCCGCCCGCGTTGGTCAGCGGCGACGACCCAAACGCGCCCGCAAAGAAGCGCATGATGATGAGCGTCTGCGCGTTCTGCGCCACCGCCGCGCCCACGTTGAACAGCGTCAGGATCGCGTACGTCACGATGAAGAGGAGCTGCCGCCCGAAGAATTCTGCTGGTCAGCACGGCGGGCTGGAGGAGAAGAGAAAAAAAAAACGGAAGAGAACCCACCACTCGACGGCGCCCAGATCAGCGGCCCCACGGCAAAGCCCAGCACAAAGAGCGAGATGCCCAGGATGGCCACCTCGGACGAGATGTGGAAGGCCGTGATGATCTCGCCCACGCCGCCCGTGTACGCGCTGCTCACAAAGGCAATGCACAGCGTGGCAATGGCCATGACCATGGTGATGGTCCACTTCTTCCAGCGCGGGAACTGCGTGGGGTCGCGCGGGTCGCCCGGCAAGAAGGACACAATGTACGGCGACTCCTCGGTGCCTTCGCCGGGGAAGTGCCCGTTGATGATGTCCGGCGTCAGGCCCGCGTGGCTCGTGACAAGCTGCCAGTGGCTCAGGCCCGCCTTCTTTGGTGGCTGCTGGGGCGAGGCCGGCGCCGGCGAGGAGGCGGAGGCGGCAGTGGCGGTGGCGGCGGGCGCAGAGGCCGGGGCGGCGGCGGCGGCGGCGCCGGGAGCCGGTCCGTGGCCGGCCTCGAGGTCGGGGCTCACGCCGGGGGCCCCCGAGGCGGAGGCGGCGGTCGACGAGGACGCCGGCGAGGCCGGCGGCTTCTCGGAGGACGACATGGGTTGTGATGGGAGGACGGGGGGAGGGTGTTGAGGGGGAAAGGGGAAAGAAAGGGCAAAGGGGAAAGAAAAAGGGCAAAAAGGTGTGCAGATCAAGGCAAAGGAATGACGGCGTGCCAGAGAGGAAGGGCGCGTGAAGATCGTGGAAGAGAAAGAAAAATAACAAACAGGAAGCAGAGAGAAGAGAATGGAAAAAGAGAACCGGGAAGGGCAAAAGAGCAAAGCGCGCTGGCCCAGAAGTATTATTCAACCCGCTGGGAAGGGGGGGGGTCCGCTTTCAGGGAGCCAGCGGGCTGCTGCAGGCGCCGAGCTTTAGCGGGCTGGGCGCGGCAGGGAATGAAATGACGGTGTATTGCACGACTCCGTTAGTTGTGCAGCACGGAGTTGGCAAAGACTCCGTTGATTTGTGTATACGGAGTACGCAGTAGATTACGCTGTCCGTACTTTTGAGCTTTAAGCATATTGCTGGGCGGGGGCCTCGCCTCTCGGTTTGTATATATTTAGGAGTGCCTGCAAACTGCCTGCAAACCGCCTGCAAACCGCCTGAAACTGCCTGCAAACTGCCTTTTACTCCCTGCAGAAAACGCCGGAAAACCCCCTCTGAGCGCACAAACAGGCGGCAAGAGCGCCGATGGCCCAGTCCAGGGGATCGGAGACCGCCCTCCCGGTGCTTCTCGTGCAGATGGCGGAAGACTTGTGCGCATGGCGGGAGCGCTGCAACGCTGTCCGGAGACAGGCACGGGTGTTACTCCCGTGAGATACAGAGTACAAAATACTTTGTATCAGCAACGGGGCCTTGCTAAACCCCGTCGTCGCCTCTCCGTGCCGAGGCCCTGCACATTTCCGCGCTAGCGTGCATCCAGCAACCGCCCCGTCTTGTGCAAAGTGGGGCCGCCGTCTGCACAAATCGCACCGGAACCGCCGCATTCCGGCTCCGACGCCCAAATTGCAGGGTCCCGCCGCGCCCGCTGGCACGCCGGCCTCTCGTTTGCTCTCGCTTGGGCCTGCCTCCGCTTGGGCCTGCCTGCCATCATTTCCTCCTGGACCGGGCCGTGGCTGCGCGCAGGCCCCGGCAGGCCTGCTTCAGATCCCGGCGTGGCTGGCCTGCCGCTGCCTGCTGCTGGCTGGCCGGCGTAGGCAGTCCTCACTCCCGTCCAGGAAGCCTTGTAAGCCTCTGAGCGTCGGCATGATGTCATGTCCTGAAAAAAGCACGGCAAGAGACAGCAAAACCACAAATAGAGCAAAAGCACGCCACTGTCGCCCGTTCGCCAACCCGCGCAACTCGCGTCGGACGAACGACCATCGGCATGCCCATCCTCCGACCGCCGAGCTGAGTTATGCTTAAGCATCCGATAAACAGACAAATCCAGCTAGATGTGTTTCAGTGACCCCCCCGTCGTCAGCCTCGGCGCGCCGCGCCGCCGGCCACGTGTGGGCTTGTCACGTGATCTCGTGTCGGCCCCCGCGCGCGCCACAGACCGCCTGCCGCGCCACAGACCGCCTGCCGCGCCACACAGAACCGCATCGGATCCACGTATCACCAACGTCGCCAATCCAGCATCGCCAACTCAGCATCGCCAATCCAGCATCGCCAACCACAGCATCAGCCGCGCCGTCCGCTCCTCGCCCGCAGCGCCTATCCTTTGATTGGCGCCATGGAGGGCTTGCCTGCTGCCGCGTCGTAGCTTTTGCCGGACCCCTGCCACCTCGCCGCCATGTCGTCGTCGCGCCCGTCGCGCTCGTCGCGCCCGTCTGCCGTGGCCGTGGCCGTGTCCCCCGCGGCGCTGCTGCTCGTGGCCGCCAACCTGCTGATTCCCGCCGCCATTGCCATCTTTGCCAAGGGCTTCTTCCCCTACAAGCCGCTGCTGCCGGGCCTGGCCCGCTACGAGGACGTGGGCTACGGCCCGCCGCCGCCGGCGCCCTTTGACCGCGTCATCTTCATGGTGGTGGACGCGCTGCGGAGGTGAGGGGGGGGGAGGCGTGGTCCGCAGAAGGGGGGCCTCTTGCTAACGACGCCAGCGACTTTGTTTACGGGCCCGACAGCGGCTTTGAGTTTACGCAATCGTGCGTCCTCCTTTCCGTCTCCCTGCGGTCCTCCGCTAACCTCCGCTCACCCCCAGACTCATCCGCAGCGGTCATGCCCTCCCCTTCACGGCGCACGCGGCGCCGCCGACGGTCACGATGCCGCGCATCAAGGCGCTGACCACGGGCTCGATCCCGTCCTTCCTCGACGTCGTGCTCAACGTCGACGAGGCCGACACGTCGTCGTCGCTGGCCGCGCAGGACTCGTGGCTGGCCCAGCTCAAGCGGCGGCCGGCGGCGTCGTCGTCCGACGACGACGACGCCCCCGGCCGCCACACCGCCGACAAGCTGCTCCTCTACGGCGACGACACCTGGCTCAAGCTCTTCCCCGACACCTTTGACCGCGCCGACGGCACCTCGAGCTTCTTCGTGTCCGACTTCTCCGTCGTCGACGCCAACGTCTCCCGCCACCTCGCCCCCGAGCTGCGCCGCGACGACTGGCGCCTCATGGTCCTGCACTACCTCGGCCTCGACCACATCGGCCACAAGGGCGGCCCCCGCAGCCCCCACATGCGCCCCAAGCAGCGCCAGATGGACGCCGTCGTCCGCCAGATCTACGCCGCCCTCCAGGCCGAGCCGCACCTCGCCGCCACCCTCCTCGTCCTCTGCGGCGACCACGGCATGAACGACGCCGGCAACCACGGCGCCTCCTCCCCCGGCGAGACCTCCCCCGCCCTCCTCTTTGTCGCCCCGGCCTTGCACCGCCCCGACCGCTCCGACCACCCCGACCACGCGCTGCCCGCCCCCCTCCCCCCCCGCGACGACTTCCAGTTCTACCGCTCCGTCCAGCAGTCCGACCTCGCCCCCTCCCTCGGCGCCCTGCTCGGCTTCCCCCCGCCCCAGAACAGCCTCGGCGCCCTCATCCCCGACCTGCTCCCCCTCTTCTGGCCCGACCCCCGCCACCACGTCCACCTGCTCCTCCAAAACGCCCGCCAGATCCGCCGCGTCCTCACCGCCGCCCTCGGGCCCCACGCCCTGGATCACTGCCCGCGCGGCGCCGATGACCACGACCACAGCGACCTCGACGACATCCAGCGCATGGCCTGCGCCTGGCAGGACCTGCTCCGCTCCCTCCCGCCGCCGTCCGGCGACGCCGCGCCGCCCCGCGAGGCCTACGACGCCTGGTCCGCCCGCGCCGTCCAGTGGCTGCGCGCCGCCCAGCGCACCATGAGCGCCATGGCCAGCGACTACCACATGCCCACCCTCGGCCTCGGCCTCGCCGCCGCCGCCGCCGCCCTGGTCCTGGCTCTCGCCGCCGCCTGGTGCGCGCACACGCCGACAGCCACAGCGGCCGGCGCGTCGTCGGTCTCGCCCTCGTCCTCGTCTCTCCTCCCCTTTGCGCTCATCAACGTCGCCTACGCCGCCATGATGTTTGCCAGCAGCTACGTCGAGGAGGAGCACCACTTTTGGTACTGGGCCGCCTCCGCCTGGCTGGCCCTTGCCGCCCTGTCCGCCGGCGGCCGTGGCACTCGGTCATCAACTCGGATCGTGGCCGCCCTGGCTGCCCTCGCTACCCTGCGCCTCGTCCGCGCCTGGAATCAGACCGGCCAGAAGTTCGCCGGCGGGCCCGACCTGGTCAAGACCCTGCTGCTGCCCCATCCGCGCCTCCTCTGGGCCCTCGTCGCCGCCACCTACGCCTGGACCGGCGTCCAGCTCCGCCGCCGGCTGCTCGCCCCCCTCACGGCGGCGGCCGGCCGGCCGTCCTCGTCCTCTGCGGCCGTCACCACCGCCGCCGTCGCCCTGCTCGTCCTGGCCGCCTTCTCCTTCAAGCTCGCCTTTACCGTGCAGGACTCGCCCGAGCTCGTCGGCGGCGGCGGCGGCAGCAGCCTGACCCTCTTCCTCACGCGGCTCCTCCTGCTCGGCGGCGCCGACCGCTTCTCCCTCGTCGCCCGCGCCCGCCTCGTCTTTGCCGGCCTGGCCGCCGTCGCGGCCGCCGTCGTCTACGCCGTCGTCGCCGGCGGGCGGCGGCGGCAGCACCACCAACGCCGGGGCGGCTCCTCCCCCTCCTCTCCTCCCTCCCCCTCCCCCTCCCCCATCGACGCCCTCCTCCCGCTCTACACGCTGCTCGCCGCCACGCAGTCGCGCACCGCCAACATCCCCCTCTTCCTCCTCTTTGACGTCGTGCACGCCGCGCTGCGGCTGTTGCTGGGGCCCGCCGGCGGCGTCGCTTCTCCCTCCCCCACCGCCTCTGCCACCGCCACCGCCGCCCTGCTCCTCCAGTACGCCGCCTTCTTCGCCCTCGGCGGCTCCAACGCCATCTCCAGCGTCGACCTCTCGTCCGCCTACAACGGCATCGCCGGCTTCTCCGCCCCCGCCGTCGGCGTCCTCCTCTTTCTCAGCAACTGGGCCGGGTCCATCTACTGGGCCCTTGCCGCCGTCCTCTGGCTGCGGTCGTCCCCTCTCTCCTCCTCCCCTTCCTCCTCCCCCTCTTCCTCCCCCCCCTCCCCCTGGCTCCAGCACGCCTGCCTCCTCACCGTGTTCGCGGTCACCAGCACCGCTGCCGTCATGGCCGCCTGCACCGCGCTGCGCACCCACCTCTTCGTGTGGACCGTCTTCTCCCCCAAGTACCTCTACTGCGCCGCCTGGAGCATCGGCATGCACCTCGGCGTCAACCTCGGTCTCGGCGGGCTGCTTCACTGGCTGGGCACGCTGGCGTAGCCGTTCCCATATGTACATACGAACACCGGGGCCTTTGTATTCCATGGCATAGCAGACAGGCAAAAAGGGACAGATAGAACAAATAGAACCCCCAAAAAAGGAACACTCAGCGTCCATCATCACTCCAGATCGTCCGCGAGCGAGTCGTCTTCTGTCTGTGCCACGGACGCCTGCATCAGAGTGTCCTCGTCGACCTCGTCCATGTCCGCATCCGTCGCGTCGCCGAGCTCCGTGCCCTCCTCTTCCTCCTCTTCCTTGATCTGCGGCACCGTCGTTCGGTCCTCGTCGCCGCCCCCGGCCAGCAGCGTCCGATCGTCTGCGCCCAGAGACGTCGCCCGGCTCATGCTGCGGCGGCTGCCGGCCACACTGCCGCTGCTGCCGCCGCCGCCGCCGCGGTGCGAAGCAGCCTGGTCGAGGTTGTTGACAATTTTGCCCAGGCTGACGTGGATCTTGTACAGCGCGTTGCGGCTTGTTGCATCCGCCAGCAGCTGGCCCTCCACGGCCTCCGACACCTCCTCGTACAAGGACCGGATCTTGTCTTCCGTCGAAGACGCCGACACGTACAACTTGCCGAGCAGCGGCGCAATCGCCTTCTTCTCCTCTTCTACAAGACGTCAGCAGGGGAACGCGTATCATGAAAGAAATGAGGAAAAAAAAAGCCAACGTACTGCTCGCGTTGCCGTGCAGACGGTCAAGGACGGCCCGCGCAAAGTCCAGGTGCACGTCGCCGTTGACGTTCTTCTTCTCGGTATCCGCCGCCATGCCCGGCGTATAGCACTTGCGCGGGTCCGTCCAGTCGACCAGGCACGCGCCAATCGTCGCCAGGCTGACCATCTCCGCGTCCACGTCCGCATCGTCGTCCTCCAGACTCTCGCGCACGTTGAACAGCGCGTGCAGCGCGTCCAGAGCCACGGCCTGCATCAGCGCCTGGTTCTCGGCGCGCGAGTAGCAGAACACGGGCAGGAAGTAGTTGAGCGCCTGCCGCACGCCTTGGTTGGTTGCGCTCGACGGCTCAAAGTAGGCCACCACCAGCGTCTTGAGCAGCTCCGACGCCACCTCCGGGTCCGTCACCACGCGGCCGAGCAGCAGCTTCGACACGGCCACCGTCGCCGTGGCCTGCACCTCGGGAGCCTTGGCGCCCGACCGCAGCGCCTTGACGTAGACCCGCAGCAGCGCCGGGTGGTTCGAGAGCAGCTGCGCGCCGTGCACGTTCAAAATGTCCGTCAGGATGTGCAGCGCCGTGATCTGCAGCGGCGTGTGGCCCTTGGTGTAGAAGCGCATAAACACCTCCAGGTTCTCCTCCGCGAGCGACCGGTCCAGCAGCGCGCAGAGCCCCAGGCACACCAGGCCGCGCTCCCGCACCGGCGCCTCGTGGCTGCGCACCGCCGGCACCACCAGGTTGTTGAGCATGGCCACGAGGTGGTCGTTCTTTTGCAGGCTGCCGCCCACGTTGGAGAGCATGCACTGCACGATATGCAGGCACTTCATGTTGATGACAATCTCCTTGATCGCCTTGGCTTGCGCCTCCTCTTCCGTCAGCTCCGCCTTCCGCGACGTCTTGCTGCTCTTGGTCGGCGTCGTGTCGCTGCTCATCTCGGACCGCGCCGAGTGGAAGCTGTCCTCCTCCGTCCCCGCCTCGTTGGTGTCCAGGTCGTCGAGGATCGTGTCGTGCACGTCGGCCACCGCCTCCAGCACAATGCTGCAGAACTCGCGCTCGCCCGCCGCATCGGGCGCGCACAGGTCGCGCAGCACGTCCACCGTCAGCTTGGTCACCTCGTCCGGCAGGTCCGGAATGGACAAGCTCTGTCTCAGCAGCGCAAACATCTTACGCCGGCCCACTTCGTCAGAGTAGTCCAGAGTCAGGGCAATGTGCAGCAGCTGCTCCACGATAAACTCCTGCTCCACCGTGTCCTCTTCGTCCTCCTCCTCCTCCTCGTCCTCGTCCGCGCGCTGGGCTTCCTTGTCGTCCGCTCTCTTAATCGCGTCGACAAGCACCTTGATGTAGCGCTCCAGATAAAAGGCCAGCTTGGTGACCTCGGGCAGCTTCTCTTCGACGAGGTACTCGTACTTGCCGCTGTCGTCGCGGCGGCAAAAGTCGTTGAAGCTCCGCACCATGAAGACCGACTCGGCCGACAGCGTCTCCCAGAAGGTGTCGTCAAAGACCACGGCGTCGCGGTAGTCCGGCCGGCCCTCCCAAAAGCCATGCATGGCCTCCAGCGCCACGCCGTCCTCAACACCCGAATTCACCACGTCGATGCGCTCCAGGAGCTCCAAAAGGCCGTCGAAGCTGGGGCCCACTGGCTCGGCGGGGGGCTGCTCCTCGCCGTTCTCATCCGCTGCCGCCGCCGCCGCAGGCAAGCCCGCACAGTCTTCGATCCAGCGCTCCCGGAAGAGACGGCCGGCGGCTTTCCGCACGTTCTCGTCGCGGTCGCGCAGGCCCCAGCGGAGGAGCTTCTCGCGCATGGACAGCGACAGGTGGCGGAAGTCGCCCAGTGCGGGGAGCAGGCGGGCATAGACGGCGCGGCGGGTGGCGGCGTCGGCGTCGCGCGCGCGCTCCAGGAGATACGGCAGCGTGTTGGGCAAGATGGGCAGGTTGACGAGCAGAGAGCGGCGGACGTCGGCGCTGGGATCGTTCTGCAGCACCTCGAGCAGCTTGTCCAGCAGGCCGGTGGCGGCGGCTGCGTCGGCGTCGCTGTCGTCCGAGTTCTGGCCCTCCTCGACGGCGTTACCGGCGAGGCGGCCAAGACCCAGCACGGCCTGGGCGCGGACCATGGCCTCCTTGTCGCGGATGCGGCGCAGCAGCCCCGAGCGCAGCTTCTGAAAGAGGTCGTCGTCGATGGCGTCGAGCGAGTTGACAATGTGCGAGATGAGCTGCGTGGCGCGGTAGCGCACGTACTTGTCCTTGGCCACAAGCAGCGGCAGAATCTGCTCGACCAGGTGCGCCGTCAAGCGCGTTCCCGGGGTCTCGGGCATGGTGCTAGCATCCTCGTCGACCTCGCCGAGCAGCTCGTTGTCCTTCTCAATGGCGTGGCGCAGGAACAGGCCGATGAAGCGGACGACCTTGTCGCCGACGGGCTCCGACTTCTTGACGGGCATCACGCGGTACACGCAGCGCACAAACTCGGCGTTGAAGTCGTCCTCGTGGAAGTCGGCCGACGCGCCGGCCGACGCGGTAGAGGCCACGCTGGTCGGCTCGTAGCAGCAGGCCTCCTGGAGCTTGCGCAGCGTCACGGCCAGCTTTCTGTGTGAGGCCGTGTTCTTCTGCGCTTCGCGGAAGACGGTGACCACCTTGGCGCGCAGGGCGCTGTCCTGGGGCTCGGGCGGCACATCGAGGTTGACCGACGACGCGCGCGACGCGGCGGATGCGCGGCCGTTGAGCGTCGCGGCCGAGGATTTGTGGGAGATGGCGCTGGACGCCCGCGAGGGCCGCGCGGTGCGGGCGGGCATGTTGGCGGTGGTTTGGGTGGGTTGAGGGTGTGAGGGGCGGGTGGGATGGAGAAACGACGCCTTGGAAGGCTGGTGATGCGATGCGTAGCCACAACAGCCTTTGTTTATTTATGTCATTTTAGGCTTAGCGCGTTTTGGGTGTGGTGCCGCCACGTGTGGGACAAGCATAGGCATATACCGTGGATAAGAATATGCGAGTGCCCCGCTAATGATATAAGCATAAGTGAGGTTTTCGAGAGCAACGCTCCTCCACCGCTCAGGGTCCTCTATGATTCTTTTACAGTTTTTTCACGTGTCGGAAATTATACAAGCATGCTTGTCAGTTTCTCTGAGAAAGCTGCGCGTGTTTGTTTGGCGTCACCGTCAAAAGTTGTCTCCTATCGAGGCCCAGAGCCACGTGACTCTTATCGCGATAACGTATCAGTAACGCTAACCCGTACAAGAGCCTGAATTTTTACAGAAAAAGCTCCAGTAAAAAAAAAGTTCCTGGTCGACGAGCAGAAAGCCAGCAGACGGCACAGGCAGACAAAGTCGACAGCAACCATGGCCAAATCCTCGACACAGAAGAGACGACGCGAGGCCGAGGCCGACCAGGAGCGCCGTCAGAATGCAAACGGAGTGACCGAAGGCGAGACGCTGGCGGCGGCGGCGGCGGCGGCGACAGCAGCAACAGCAGCAGAGGCAGCTGGATCGACGACGGCGCCGCCGCCTGCGAAAAAGGCGCGCGTTGAGGAGCGGCGGTCGCTGTTCGTGCGCTCGCTGCCGCCGACAGCCACGGACGAGCAGCTGACGGCCTTCTTCTCCGAGCACTTCCCCGTCAAGCACGCGACCGTGGTGACGGACCCCAAGACGAAGCTGTCGCGCGGCTACGGCTTCGTGACCTTTACCGACGCCGAGGACGCCGCCGAGGCCAAGGCCAAGCTCGACAACCAGCTGCTCGACGGCCGCCGCCTGCGCCTCGACATTGCCGAGCCCCGCCAGCGGCCGAGCGGCGGGGGCGCGGCGGCGGGGGCGGCGGGGGCGGCGGGGACGGCGACGACGACCGCGGCAGCGGCCGACAAGAAGAAGCTGCGCGAGGCGGAGCTGGCGGCGGAGCGCAAGGCGCCCAAGCTGATTGTGCGCAACCTGCCGTGGAGCGTCAAGACGTCGCAGGACCTGGCGGCGCTGTTCCGCATGTACGGCAAGGTCAAGTTTGCCGACCTGCCCAACCAGCGCGGCAAGCTGGCGGGCTTCGGCTTTGTCACGCTGCGCGGCAAGAAGAACGCCGAGAAGGCCATCGAGGGCGTCAACGGCAAGGTCGTCGACGGCCGCACTCTGGCTGTCGACTGGGCTGTCGACAAGCAGACGTGGGAGCAGCAGCAGCAGCAGCAGCAGCAGCAGCAGCCGGGAGACAACGACGGCAAGACCAGTGACGCCAAGGCGAGCGCCAAGGCGCCCAAGTCTCCGGCCAAGACCAAGGAATCCGCGCCGAAAAAGACCGCCGAGCAGGAGCAGGCAGACGAGGATCTGCGGAACTTTATGGAGAACAATATGGAGAACCTCGAAGAGGAGGACGACGACGACGATAAGGATAGCGATGACGAGGACGAGGACGAGGAGGAGGATGAGGACGACGACGACGACGACGCCGACGACGCGGAAGACGAGGAGGACGATTGGGAGGACGACGAGGAGGATGCCGCGGCAAAGAACAGCGCGGACGACAAGCCCAAGAAGGCGCCCATGACGGACAACAGCGCCACCATCTTTGTGCGCAACCTGCCCTTCACGACGACCGACGCGGAGCTCAAGACGCACTTTGCGCAGTTTGGCGCCGTGCGGTATGCGCGCATCGTCATGGACCGGGCCACCGACCGTCCCGCGGGCACGGGCTTTGTGTGCTTTGTGCGGGAGGAGGACGCCAAGGCCTGCCTGCGCGCGGCGCCGCGCCTCCAGCAGCCGGGGGCGGCGGCGGCGTCGGCGGCGGCGGCGGCGGCGGCCGCGCTGGGCAAGAAGCACTCGGTGCTGCAGGACGAGCGCGTGGACCGCGACGGGCGGTACACGCTGAGCGGGCGGGTGCTGCAGCTGGCGCAGGCGGTGGACAAGGCGGAGGCGGCGCGGCGGTTCGCGGAGAACAGCGCAGCCGGCGGCGCCGCCGGGGCGCGCAAGAAGGAGGACCGGCGGCGGCTGTTCTTGCTGTCCGAGGGCACGATCGCGGCGGGCTCGCCGCTGTACGCGCAGCTGCCGCCGGCCGAGGTGCAGATGCGCGAGGCCAGCGCCAAGCAGCGGCTGGCGCTGGTCAAGGCCAACCCCAGCCTGCACCTCAGCCTGACGCGGCTGGCGGTGCGCAACATCCCGCGGCACATGGACGCCAAGCAGCTCAAGCAGCTGGCGCGCGAGGCCATTGTCGGCTTCGCCACGGACGTCAAGCAGGGGCTCCGCGCGCCGCTGTCCAAGGAGGAGCTCGCGCGCGGCGGGCAGCTGGACCGCGAGGCCGAGCAGCGCCGCCGCGCCAAGGGCAAGGGCGTCGTGAAGCAGGCCAAGATCGTCTTTGAGACGGAGACGGGCACCAAGGTGGCCAACGCCACGTCCGCCGCCGCCGGCGCCAAGGGCGGCAGCGGCGGCGCCAAGGGCGGCAGCGGCGGCGCCAAGGGCGGCAAGGGCGGTGCCCAGGACGCCGCCAACAAGGGCGGTGCCGACGGCACCAAGAGCCGCGGCTACGGGTTCATCGAGTACTGGTCGCACCGCTGGGCGCTGTCGGGCCTGCGCTGGCTCAACGGCCACCCGCTCAAGAGCGCCGACGGCAAGAAGACGCAGCGCCTCATCGTCGAGTTTGCCATTGAGAACGCCAACGTGGTGGCGCGCCGCCGCGCCAACGAGGAGAAGGCGCGGGCGCCGCGGCCGCCGCCGCCGCGGGAGGGCGACCGCCGGGAGGAGGGGGAGGACGGGGGCAGCGGCAGCGGCCACCGTCGGGTTGGCAAGTTTGACAAGTTCCGGAAGGGAGGCAAGGGCGACAAGAAGGGGGGCGACAGGACAGGCCCCGCGAGCAAGGCCGGCAAAGACGGCAAGCCGGGCAAGCCGGGCAAGCCCAGCAAGCCCGGCAAGGAGGACGCTGCAGCCACGGCCAAGCCGTCCAAGAAGGAAAAGGCGGACACGAAGCTGGCGCTGCGGCAGCAGATCATCCAGCGCAAGCGGATGATGCGCAAGAAGAAGAGCCAAGCCCGGCGCGGGTAGGGGGTCGCTTGTCTTTGTTTTTGCTTTCCTGTACACAGGCATGGCGGTCCGCTCTTGGGAATTGAAATGTGTATTACAAAGATTCGTACGATGGAGAAGATTGGTGTGTGCTATATACAAAACAAGGTACTCCCTGAGGCCGCCAGGGCAGAAGAGTCGAGACACCCAGTCCGGCCGTTGTTTCTTCCAAATTCGCTCGACTTTGTTGTCCGTTCCGTGTTCATGTTCTCGTCAGTTTCGTTGGCATCGCCGCCGGTCAGCTTCGCCTGTCCGCCTATTTCCAGAACCAGCCCGTCGTTTTGGAGCCGCCCTCGCCCTCGTCCCGCGCTGCCGCCGCGCTGCTGGCTTTCTCATCCGGTGCCGGAAGCGCGCCGCTGGTGCTGGTGCTGGTGCTGCCGCCCGCGGCCGCGGCGTCCTGCGCGGACGGCGAGCGGATCGTGTACCGCGTCTCCCGCGCCACCTCGCGGCCGTCGGCGTCGAGCCGCCGCACGACCGTCTTGACATGGCGGTTGCCGAACGCGTCCACGTGCTCCTCCTTCGTCTCGATGGTCTCGCCGTCTTGGGCGCCAGTGGCGCGGTCCCCGCCGTCCGTCACCGACTTGGCCATGGACGTCCGCACGTCGGCGCGGCCCTGCGCGTCGAAGCTGCCGGTCACCGCGTTGATCAGCGTGCTGAGCGACTTTTCGGCTCCGGTGTACGCCGACCGCACCGCCGTGTAGAGCTCGTCTTCGACGTCGGGCTTCTTGCTGGCGTCGGCGGCAGACGACGGGTCCGCCTCGTCGTCGTCGTCGTCGATGATGCGGCCAAGCACGCGGAACGCGCGGTCCAGCTCGTCAAAGAGGGTGCCGCCGCCGCTACCGAAGCCGGCGCGCCGCCGAGGAGACATGGCGTCGTCCTTGTCGTCCGCATCGGCGTAGCCGTCGCCGCCGCTAAACACCTGGTTCCACAGCCGCCGGCGGGCCGCCCGTCTGCGCGCAAACGGGTCGCTGCTGTCGTCGCGGCCGAGATCGACCGCCTCGTCGAGATCCCGGCTGTCTTGGGCGGCGGCCTCCTCCTCTTCCTCCCTCTGCTCTTGCCACAGGTCGCGCTGCCGCTCGCGCTCGCGCTCGCGCTCCGCCAAGGCCGTGACGGCACGCACGACGCTGTCGTTTTCGCCGGCCGCGGTCTCGGCCGCAGCCTTGGCCGGTGCCGACCCTGCGGCAGCAGAGGCGGAGGCGGAGGCGGAGGCGGAGGCCCGCGGAAAGTAGGCGTCGAGCAGGTTCTGGCCGTGCATGCGGTGGAAGAAGACGTAGGGCGGCTCGACGGCGCTGCCGTAGCGCAGCTGGTAGCGCAGGTTGCGGTACGAGCGCTCGGTCAGGTCGAGCAGCGGGCGGCGGCTGCTGGCGCGCAGCAGGTCCTCGAAGGCGTCGGCGTAGGTGAAGGCGAAGGGATCGGCGCCAAAGGGCACGTCGCGCGGCACCGGCGGCGGCAGCAGACGGCGCTGCTGGTCCTGCTGCAGCTGCAGCGGCGAGTACGGCGAGTAGTACATGAACTTGTGCCACTCCAGCAGCTGGGCGGCGTCGACGCCGTCAAGCACGCCGCTGCCGTCGCCGCCGGAGGCCGCACCGTCGCCGCCGGAGGCCGCACCGTCGCCGGCCTCGGCCTTGTCCGCCGGGGTGTCCGCCGGGGTCGGGGCCGTCGGAGCCGCCACCGAGGTCGCGCCGGCCCCGGCAGCGCCCTCACTGCCCGGCTCGCGGCGGATGTTGAGGTTCTTGGTCACCATGGCCGGGATGCCGAGCAGGCCGTTGAGCGTCAGGCCGATGTGCGTGTCGACATGCTGCTTCCAGCGGACGAAGGGGTTCTTGGGGGGGTCGCGGTCGTCGGCCATGGTCAGGAAAAGAAAAATGGGTGTTTCGTGTTTCTAGGGCGCGTCGCTCGCTGGTTCTTGTTGAAAGAAGGCGATGGGAAGACGGCGGCGTTGGACACAGAGAGATGCCCGATGGTGAGACCACCAGAAGGATCTCGATGCCTGCGCGGGAAGAAGCTCGCCACCGTGCTCTATGCTTTATAGTGGCAAGATGCGTTTTGTTGGCGGGGCCGGAGGGAAGGAACGGAAAAACCAGGGAAAGACTGCTCCGGGGAGAGCGGGGCCCGTGGTGCAGAGAGGTGCAGCGCATGGCAGGCGCGTCCGCGCGCTAGCCTCTTTCTTAATCAGCTAGCGCGCGGCGGTGGAGATCCCATATGAGGCCTGGATATTCTGGGCGCCCCCGAGCCGTCGTCGTCTCTCGTCTGGCCTCTCGTCTCGAGTCCTGTTTGATTGCGCACAACAACGCGTGCGCCACCCGAGCCGGACGCTGTTCCCGGGTCTGGCGACGCATCCTCCATCCGTCCGACGAGCGATACCGACACGGCGTGCGCGGCCCAAGCCGGGCTGGTTCCGACTTTTGCGCCGCTTTTGCCTCGCGACTTTGAAGCTTGCGAAGTGCGAATCGCTTCGTTTTCTTGGATTGCCTCGCCTCGCCGGCACGGCAGGCTCGGCGCGCCGCCCCCCTCTCGATGTGCCGCGGGCGGCCCTAGGACTGCTGACAGTCCTTTCCACCCGACGGCGGTGCTGGGCGCGCGCGCTGCTGAGCAGCCGCAGCGCCGCACGAGACAGAGGAGGCAAACGCACCTCCATTCACACGACATGTTCCTCCTGCCTCCACCACGGCCGCCGCCGCCGGCGACACCCTTGCACGCACCGTGGCTGGCCGCCATGCCACTCGGAAACGGCACGCTCGGCGATGGCGGTGGCGGCGGCAGCGGCGGCGGCGGAGGCGGCCCCGGCGGCGAGATGCCCAGCAACTGGTCGTCGCTGATCGGCATCGTCACGGCGATTGTCGGCAACGTGCTGATCGCGCTCGCGCTCAACGTGCAGCGCTATGCACACCTACGCCTGCACGAGGAGCAGCGGCGGAACCGCGCGCGCGCGCGGCGGGCGCTCAAGCACGCAGCCAGCGGGCGGCCGGGGGGCTACGGCTCGATCGTCCACGACCGCGGCAGCGGCAGACCGCCGCCGGACGAGGAGCACGACGCGGCCGGATACGACGCGGACGACGACGCCGGCCCGGCGCACGAGACGGAGCCGCTGACGGCGCGCTTCCGACGGCAGCAGCAGCCCGGCCACCCGCCGTGGCCCGAGAGCGGCGAGAGCGGCGAGGGCCGCAAGTCGACGTCCTCCGGCGAGTCGTCGTCCGGGTCGGAGTCGGACGCGGACGGGCTGCTGTTGGCGCCGGCGCCGCCGACGTCGTACCTGCGGTCGCCGTACTGGTGGCTGGGCCAGATGCTGATCACGGTGGGCGAGATGGGCAACTTTCTGGCGTACGGCTTCGCGCCGGCGTCGATCGTGTCGCCGCTGGGGGTGGTGGCGCTCATCTCCAACTGCGTGATCGCGCCGATGCTGTTCAAGGAGCGGTTCCGCACGCGCGACTTTGGCGGCGTGGTGGTGGCCATGGCGGGCGCGGTGACGGTGGTGCTGAGCGCCAAGCAGGAGGAGACCAAGCTCAACCCGCACGACGTGTGGGACGCCATCACGACGCCGGCCTTTGAAATCTACGCGGCCGTGACGGGCGCGCTGATGGCGCTGCTCATGTGGGCGAGCCCGCGCTACGGCCACCGCACCATCCTCATCGACCTGGGGCTCGTCGGCCTCTTTGGCGCCTACACCGTCCTGGCCACCAAGGGCGTCTCGTCCATGCTGTCGTCGACGCTGCTCGGCGCCTTTGTCACCCCCATGACCTACGGCCTCGTGCTCGTCCTGCTCGCCACCGCCGTCATGCAGGTCCGCTACGTCAACAAGGCCCTGCAGCGCTTCGACTCCACCCAGGTCATCCCCATCCAGTTTGTCACCTTTACCCTGTCCGTCATCGTCGGCAGCGCCGTCCTCTACCGCGACTTTGAGCGCACCACCCCCCAGCAGGCCGTCAAGTTTGTCGGCGGCTGCCTGCTGACCTTTTCCGGCGTCTTTATCATCACCAGCGGCCGCCCGCCCGCCGACGAGGCCGAGGACCCCGAGGACCTCGAGGGCGACGAGGGCGCCGAGGGCGCCGAGAACGTTGACGAGGGCGGCAGCATCGGCCTCGCCCAACACGCCGACGACCGCCGGCTACCACCACCACCACCCCCTCGCAGCTCCCGCCGATCGTCGCGCAGCACCGTCCGTAGCAGTCTCCGGCCGGCGCTGTCCACAGACACGGGCGTGCCGTCGCCGCGCATCCCCGTCGGGGCCGCGGGCAACGACAGGGCCGAGAGCGACCTCGACGACGACGACAGCGGCGACGACAGCGGCAACCCCTGGCGCAGCGCCCCCTCCAGCATGCCGCCGGGCAGCGGCGCCGGCAGCCTGGCGTCCACCCTGCGTCCGGGCCTCGGCCCCGCGCCTGTCAGCGCCGACTCGGTGCTTCAGACGACGACAAGCACCCTCGTGGCCGTGGCGGCCGCCAACCGGCCTGTCACGCCGTCCACCTCGCTGCGGCCGCCCCCGACTACGTCGACCTTCTTTTACCACCAGCACCATCATCACTACCACCACCACCACCATCCGCCAAGCCCCATGATCTCGCCGTCGCCGCTGCTGTCGTCGACCATGAGCGCCGTCGTCGCCGACACCATTCTCAAACACATGGATGGCGCCGGCGCCGGCGCCGGCGGTTCCGGCAGCATCGGCCTCGGCGACGGCGCGCTTCTTCGGCAGACGGCGCGGCGGCCGTCGACGCGGCGCGTGCGGCCCGGTCTGCGGTCGAGCCTCTTTGTGCCGCAGGACGAGCTGCTGCAGCTGGACGACGTCGAGGACCGCCAAGAAGGCCCGCCGCCGCCCAGGCTGCACACGTCGGCCGGATACCCCCAGCAGCGCGCCGGCGGCGGCGGCGGCTCCTCAGCGGAGGTGCCCGTGACCGGCGCAGCGTCCGGCGGCGGCCTGCGCGGGCGAGCGCGCAGCCTCAGCACAGCCTTTGGCGGGCTCTTCCGGTCGCGGCAGCGGAGCCATGCCGGAGACGAGGGCGAGCGGCGCAGGAGCGACAACCCTCCCCCACACGACGACGGCCCTCCGCCGGCCGAAGGCGTCGCAGGACCGCCATCTCGGCCCGTCTCGTCTAGGCGGTGAGGTCGTCCGTCTAGGCGGCAAGAACGAAACCAGGAATACACGGCGGTTTCATGTCTAGCAAGCCCTTTTCTTTTTTTCTTCCTTTTCTCGTGCGATCCGGCCATCTGTCGTCCACCTTTGCGTTTCGGTACTTTTCTTTGTAAATACGGTCTCCTTGTAATCAAATGAAGGACAAAAAAGATCTTGCTATGCGTGTCTCTATGGGAGGTGGCGGTGGTGTGGAAAGAAGAAAGCGGTCGACGGTGCTCAGGCCGCGGCCTGGACGGCGGCGGGCGTGCCCTTGAGCGCCCACTGGCGCAGGACGTTCTTCTGCAGCTTGCCGGTGCTCGTCTTGGGCAGCTCGGTGACGACCTCGACCTCGCGCGGCACCATGAAGCGGCTGATGCCGCTCTGGTGCTTGACCCAGTCGAGGAAGGCGGCGGTGTCGATGCGGACGGGGGGGGGGGAGGGCGAGGAGGGCGAGGAGGGCGAGGACGACGACGACGACGACGACGACGACGACGACGACGAGGCCGCCGCCGGCCGCACCGTCAGGAACGCCTTGGGCCGCTCGCCCCAGTGGGAGTCGGGGACGGCGACGACGGCGGCCTCGAGCACGTCCGGGTGGGTGACGAGGATGCTCTCGAGGGCGACGGACGAGATGTTCTCGCCGCCCGAGATGATAATGTCCTTGGCGCGGTCGAGGATCTGCACGCTGCCGTCCGGGTGCCACACGGCCAGGTCGCCCGAGTGCAGCACGCCGCCGGCAAACAGCTTGGCCGTCGCCGCCGGGTCCTTGAGGTAGCCCTTGGCGCAGATGTTGCCGCAGAAGACGATCTCGCCAATCGTGCGGCCGTCCCGGGGGACGTCGTGGGGGGCGTTATGGGGGGCGCTGCCGCTGCTGCTCCTCGCCGCTGCCCCCGCCGCTGCCCCCTCCCCCCCCGTATGCACCACGCGCACGGGCAGGCTCGTCAGGAACCCGTGGCCCTGGCGCGCCATGCGCTCAAACTTTTCGTGCGCCGGCAGCGCGTGCCACGCCGGCAGCACGTAGCTGCGCGTGATGGGGCCGTACGTCTCGGTCAGGCCGTAGACGTGGACCGGCCGGAGGTTGAGTTTTGTCTGGGGGTCAGGCATACAGATGGAGAGGGGGAGAGTAGGGGGGAGGTTGACCCACCATCTCCTCAAACAGGTGCCCCGTCGGGGGGCTGGCGGCCACGGTGACCAGGACGGGCCGGTCCAGGCGGACGGCCTCGGGGGCGGCGCACAGCAGGGTGTTGACGGTGGGCGCGGCGTTGAAGTGGGTGACGCCCTCCTCGCGCAGCAGGCGCCAGATGAGCGGGTAGTCCACCTTGCGCAGGCACACGTGGGTGCCGCGCACGGCGCACACGGCCCAGGGGAACGTCCAGCCGACGGCGTGGAACATGGGCAGGGTCCAGAGGTAGCGGCAGCGGTCGCGGTCGCCGTCGCCGCCGCCGCCGCCGCCGCCGTTGAGCCCGGACTCGGCCACGTTGGCCAGCGCCGCCAGGTACGCGCCGCGGTGGGTGAACTCGACGCCCTTGGGCCGCGCCGTCGTGCCCGACGTGAAGGGGATGGCAATGGTGTCGTCCTCGTGCAGCGGCACGTGGCCCGGCTGCGCCGCCACAAACGCCCGCAGCGCGTCCCAGGCGGCGGCGGCCGCGGCGCCCGGTGACACACCCGGTCGGTTTCCGCCCCCGCCCCCAGCCAAGTGCTGCTCCTCCCAGCGCAGGCCCTCGAGCAGGGCGGCGTCGTAGGCGCCGCGCAGCTCGCCCTCGGTGGCGTCGACGTCGGCGTCGACGAGGATGGGCACGGTGGGGTGGGCGGCGGCAAAGCTGCCGGGGCCGTCGGTCAGGAGGGCGGCGAACTGGGCGTCGGCGACGACGAGGTCGACCTCGGCAAAGGCAAAGATGTAGGCGACGTCGGCGGGCACCAGGCGGTAGTTGGCCGGGACCAGCACGCCGCCGGCGGCGCCGGCGGCAAAGATGGTCTCGAGAAAGGCCGGCGTGTTGGGCGCGAGGATGCCGACGCGGCGGTAGCCGTGGCGCGCCAGGTACCAGGCGAAGCCGCGCGCGCGGTCGGCAAACTCGGCATAGGAGCGCCGCAGGGTGCGGCCGTTGGCCGTGATGTGCACAATGGCCTCGGCGTCGGGCTCGATGGCGGCGGCGCGCTCGAGGAAGAGCGTCGGCGTGAGGGCGTGCTTGTAGACGACGGGGGGGGGGTCGGCGTCGGCGGGGGGGGCGCCGCCCACGAGGTGTCTCAGCACGGAGCCGAGACGAGACCGAGGGCCAGACATGGGGGGGGGGGGATGGGGGGGGATGGGAGGATGGGGGGGATGGGAGGGATGGGAGGGATGGGAGGGATGGGGGAGATGGGAGGGATGGGGAGGATGGGAGGGATGGGGAGGAATGGGAGGACTGGGGAGGGAGTGGTGAGGGGAAATGGTGAGGAGAAGAGAGGAGAGAGGAAGGAGAGGAGAGGAGAGGGAGGAGAGGAGAGTGGAGAGAAGAGATACAACACACAGTGGAGAGACAGCCGCTGAGAGCCGAGAATGGCCCAGTCCACGACGAGGCGCTCCAGCGCCGCGCCGTATTGGCCGTATTGGCCCGCCGTATTGGCCCGCCGTATTGGCCTGCCGCATTGGCCCGCGGCTGTTGTACGGAGCAATGCTCCGCACGGCTGTCGTCGGGGTCACCTGATCCGGGGAAACGGGGCGTTAGCCGAAGGGGGCTAGCGCGAGCGGGTCTGGGGCTGGGGAATTATACCGTTAAGATACTTCTTTGTATACATTACAGCAACAGACGACGATGCGATTGACAACCATGGCATTGACGACCATGACATATTGACGACCATGGCATATCTCTAAGCACTCCGTGCTCCTCTGCACAGAGAGCAGCATCTCCTCAGGACCGCATCCCCCTATCCCCCTCTCACCTCCTATTCCCCCTCTCACCACCTAACCCCCGCCTCCTAACCCCCCCTCCTAAACCCCCCCCTCCATCAGGCTGTCAAACAGCGGCTTGAGCGAAAAGGCGCTCTTCTTGGGCAGGCGGGCCTGGCCGTGGGCGTAGTCGACAAAGGTGACGCCGAAGCGGGTCTCGTAGCCGTCGGCCCACTCAAAGTTGTCGAGCAGCGACCAGGCCAGGTAGCCGCGCACGTCGACGCCGTCGTCGCGCACGGCGGCGGCCATGGCGCGCACGTAGCCGTCAAAGTACTGCACGCGGAAGTCGTCGTGCACAATGTCGGCGGCGGAGCGGTCGTTCTCGCCGCGCACGCTCGTGCCGTTCTCCGTCACGTAGATGGGCGGCCGCCCGTAGCGGCGGCTCAGCCAGCCCAGCAGGTCGCGGAAGCCGCGCGGGTGCGGCCGCAGCCAGACCGACTGCGTCTCCGGGCCGATGCTGCGGCCCTGCTTGTCCTCGAAGCTCAGGTCCACGTGCCCGAGGAAGTCCTCGGGCGCGGGCGGCGCACCGTCCGCGCGGTGCCGCACGTAGTTGGCCGTGTAGTGGTTCATGCCGTAAAAGTCGTTGGACCCCTGCACCAGCGCGCGCTCCTCGTCGGTGAACTGCGGCAGCCGGTCGCCCAGCTGCGCGCGCATCGAGTCCGGGTACGCGCCGCGGTAGATGGGGTCGGCGAACCACGCAATGGCAAACTCGAGGCGCCGCTCCGCCGCCGCCACGTCCGCCGGGTCCTCGGGGTCCCAGGGGTAGGCGGCGTCGCCGTTGAGCGTGATGCCGATCTGGCCGCCGCCGCTCTTGTCCTTGAATTCTTCTCGGTAGGCCCGCACGGCGCGCCCGTGCGCGACGAGAATGTTGTGGCCGACCAGCCACGGCTCGCGGCTGCTGTCGCCGACGGGGGACTTGGCGCGGTCCGAGGTGCGGCCGGGGGCAAAGCTGCCGGTGCTGTAGCCGAGCACGGCCGAGCAGAAGGGCTCGTTGAAGGTGATCCAGTGGCGCACGCGCGGCAGCGCCGCAAACACGGTGCGCGCGTAGTGCTCAAAGTCGAGCGGGAACTCGGTGCGGCTCAGCAGCCCGCCGTAGCGCGCGTCCAGCGCCGCCGGCAGGTCCCAGTGGAAGAGCGTGACAAAGGGCGTGATGCCCGCGTCCAGCAGCGCGTCCACCAGCGCCCGGTAGTAGGCCAGCCCGGCCTCGTTGACCGCGTCGCCGCGGCCCCCCTGCGGGATCACGCGCGCCCACGCCACCGAGAACCGGTACGCCTTGGCCCCCAGCTTCTGCAGCAGCGCCACGTCCTCGCGCCACCGGTGGTACGAGTCGCACGCCACCGCCCCCGAGCTGCCGTCGGCAATCTTGCCCGGCGTCGCGCAGAACGTGTCCCAGATGGACGGCGCGCGCCCGTCCTCGTCGACGGCGCCCTCGATCTGGTAGCTGTGGGTCAGTCAGCAGGCGGCGTGTCTCCGGCTTCGGACAGGGGACAGGGGACAAGGGGGTCACCGCACGCAGCCGTGGCAAAGCCCCAGAGAAAGTCTTTTGGCAGAGACATGGCGTTGGAGGGGCGTGGCGTGGGGAGGCAGAGAGGGAGCGAGAGAGAGCGAGGTCGTCTCTTATCAGGCGGTCAGGCGGTGAACAGCGGCAGAAAACAGCAGGACGGAGAGACAGCAGACAGCAGACACCCCCAGGACACGACGGCCGTCCTCTTATACTCGACGGCCGCCGTGGCCGGCACGGCCGTTCTTCGTTCCGGCTCGCCGGCCGCGCGGCGGATCCCTCGTGCGCAGCGCGCTGCGCGCTGCCCGCTGGGCCCCCCCCCCAACCCCGTCCGTCCACAAAAAAAACGGCGCTACTGTCGGAGTCGCGGGCCGCCACGAGGCCAGCGCGAGGCCAGCGCGAGGCCAGCGCGAGGCCAGCCCGCGGCACCGGACCGCTGGACCTGCCCGGCAGGGTTCTGCAGGGTCTCGAAACAGACATGGGACCGCAGCGGCTGTCGACATCCTGGGCGGTCGGTGGGGGAGACAGTGGGGGAGGGCCGAGGGAGTACGGAGTAGGGAGTACGGAGTAGGGAGTATTCCTCCTCCCACCCTTTCCCCCCGGCAGAGCCTCGGAACGTGGACTGAACTGTATCTTCCGTGTACCTGCCTATACCTGCCTTGTCCTCCACCCGTCCCGTATTCCTACAACGCCCGGCGGCCGCTCACTCCGTGTCCATGACGCCCGCGCCGCCGTCGTCGTCGTCGGCGTCCGCGACCGTGGCCCCCAGCCGCGCCCGCTTCGCCGGGCTCGGCTGCCAGGACCGCTTGCCCGCGCCCTCCTTGTCGTTGTTGTTGCCGCCGCCGCCGCCGACGTCTTTGTCGTCGTCCTCGTCGCCCTCGGTCCACTCCAGCACCTCCCACTCCACCTGCACCGAGCCGTCCGTGCTGGCCGCCGCGCCGGCCTCGTGCCGGCGGATGTGGCCGCCGCCCGGCAGGGAGGAGGAGGAGGAGGACGACAGCGCCTGCTGCTGCTGCTGCTCCTGCTGCCGCGTTGGCAGCGCCCGCGGCGCCTGCAGCAGCTCCCGCTGGAGCCACCGCTGCTGCTGCTGCAGGAGCCGCGCCAGCCGGCTGCCCTCGACAAAGCTGTCGAACCAGGGGATGCCCGTCACGGACGCGAGGGCGGCGGCCCCGGCGGCCGTCGTCGGCTGCGTCTTGGTGGCCTCGCCTCCTTCATGTCCCTCTTCGTCGTCCCCTTTTTCCCCCCCCTCGCCCCCCCCCTCCTCCTCCTCGTCTCCCTCGCTGGCGCCCGCGGCCCACTCGTCCAGCTCGTCGAGGTCCTCGGCATTGAGGCTGCCCAGCGCCAGCCGGATGTAGTCGGCCTCGGCGCGCGGCGCGTCGGACCAGAACGACAGCGGCGTGCCGCAGAAGCCGCAAAAGTGCCGGCGCGTCGCCGCCGCCGCCGCCAGCGGCGCCACCGCCGACAATGTCGTCGTCGTCGTCGTCGTCGTCGTCTGCTCGCGGGGGTGCTCGTATGCGCGGTGGATCATGGCCGGCGTCTCGTCGGGGAAAAAGGGCAGCGTCGTGCTGTGGTACCAGGCCAGCGGCACGCGCAGGTACGACGGCAGCGGCGTGGCCAGCGAGGCGCCTAGTTGTCAGTGCATCAATCCGACACCAGGGGTGACGCCAGCCTTGACAGAACGTACGGTGCATCGGCGCCGGGTCAAACAGCAGCCGCGCCACCTCGGCGGCGTCCGGCGGCGGCTGCACCACGTACAGGTTGCGGCCGCACTGGCAGCCGCCGCGCAGCGTGCGGGGGGTCGGCATGGTGGTGGGTGGTGGGTGAGTGGTGGTGGTGAGGCGATGACGATACACAGAAACGGTGGTGTGATGGGAGCAAAGAGCAGAGGAAGCAAGCAAAGAGCAAACAAGAAGAGCAGCACGAGCTGTAGGCTGTGGCTGTGGCTGTGGCTGTCGACTGTGGTCACCTAGGTCAACGGCTCACTGGCAGTCGAAGCGGTGGATGAACGGACGAGGGGAAAGCAAAGGTGGGCAGACGAAACCCGTCGAAGCAGAAAGCACACAGCAGAAAGCTGAGCTCCCAGACCGTCATACGACTCGGGCGGGCGCGTGCTTTTACGTAAGCAGTGCGGGGGCGCCGGAGCCAGTCCTCCGCGGCGGCAACGATCGCGATGTAGAAAGTAGAAGTATACAAAACATGAAAGACAAATACGCCAAACCAGAACCATGTCTCCAGCCTGTCATGACCGCCAGCCGACCCAGGATATCGTGAATGCAGCGGCTGGACCGCGTCCATCCCTCGTGGACACGGACACCATGATGATCATGATCATCCATTACTTCACCTCCGACCTCACCCGACTTCACCTCCGCTCTCACGTCCGCCTCACGCCCGACCTCATGTCCGACCTCACCTCCCCCTCGCCCGCCCTCGCCCGCCTCACTTCCGCGCCGACGCCTGCAGGCGCCGCATCGCGTCGCGGTGCGCGTCCTGCAGGTCGCCGCGGCGCATGCGCTCCTCAAAGGCGCGGTCGGCGCGCGCCTTGTCCAGCTGCTCCAGGGCGCGCCGCTGCGCCTCCGCCTCCTTCTGGCTCAGCAGAAAGCTGCGCTGCGCGTCCATGGTCTGCTGCGCCGTGGGCGGCGGCGGCGGGAGGCCGTCTGCGCCAAAGCCCAGCGACGACGTCGACATCACCCGGTTGAGGTACGGGGACGAGAGCGACGCCCGCGGGATGCCGAGGCCGTTGACGCCGTTGACGCCGCCCGCCCCGTGCTGCCGCAGGTCTGCCGCCACGGAGCTGCGGAACGTCGCCAGCTGGGCCTGCCGCGCGGCCGGCGTCGGCAGGTGCACCGTGTCGCGCTTGGGCTGGTGGCTGTCAAACGGCACGCTGTCCGCGCCCGCCGGCGCCACGATCGCCGGCATCGACTGCGACTGCGGGAGGAGCAGTCCCCCGCCCCCGTTCCCGTAGCTGAGGCTCGCCAGGCTGCCATTCCGCATGAGCTCCCGCCGCTGCTTCAGCGGCAGGTCGTCCAGGTCCACTCCCGCGGCGGCCATCAGACTGCCGCTGCCGCTGCCGCTGCCGCCGCCGCCGCTCTCGCTGGCCCCCGACGAGGCGACCGTCGGCAGCGGCGCATGCGGCCCGTAGCCGGCGGCCAGGCTGGTCCGGCTGCCCATGGCCGCCAGGCCCGCCAGGCCCGCCGGGCCCGCCAGGCCCGCCATGCTGCCCATGCTGCCCATGCTGGCCGACGCCCGGATCGGCCCGCCAATGTAGAAGCCCTGCTGCGACTTGCTCCGCAGCAGCATCTCGCGCTGGCCGATCAGCGTCTGCGGCGCGTCGAACGAGACCACCCCGGGCACCGGCGGCGGCGGACCCGCGGTGGCGAGGCTGTCGTCGTCCCCGTCGTCCTCCTCGATGATCGTGTTCGGCGGCGCCACCGTCGTCGCCGCCGGCAGCTGGCTCGCCGACGGGCTCCGGTGGCCCAGCAGCGACGACTGCGGCGACTGCAGCGACTGCAGCGACTGCCGCGACGACCGCGGCGCCAGCGGCGGCGGCGTGCCCGTCTCCGCCGTCTGCTGCAGCGCGGCCACGTCGACGGGGGCCGGCGTCTCGTCGGCGGAGGCGGGTACGTCGTGGCCATTGTGCACGTCGTGGACGTCGTGGGCGTCGTCGTCGTGGACATCGTGGATGCCATTCACAGCAGCGTCCACAGCCCCCCCCTCGTCCGCCGGCTCGACCGGCGCCTCCGCGTGGCTCAGGTGCTTGGCCCACTCGTTGGTGCGGTAGGCCATGGCCACGCGCGACAGCGACCGCGGCAGCCGCGCCTTGGTGAGGCTGGCCGGCGTCTGCGGCGTCTGCGGTGCCTGTGGTGCCTGTGGTGTCTGTGGTGGCTGTGGTGACCCTGGCATCCCCGGCGTCCCCGGCGTCTGCTCCGAGGTCGCCTGGGCCGGCGTGTTCTCCGCATCCGCCGCCGACGGCTCGCCCCCGCCACTCGCCGTCTTGGCCGCGGCCGCCGGCGTGCCCGGCTCCTCCTGCGGGAGGTGCTCCGTGCTCGCCAGCTGCGGCCGCACCTCAATCTCTTTTGTGGCCTGGGTCTGGGTCTGGGCCTTGCCCTCCCCCCCCTCCTCCACGCAGTCGTCCGCGACCGAGCTCATGTCGTCCCGCGTCACCGCCAGCGAGCTGGTGTCGTCGTTGTGGTCGTCCTCGTCGGCCGGCCGCGGCGACACCAGCTCCTCCTGACTGTGGCCCTCTGCCGCCGCCCCCGCCCCCTTGTCCAGGGCTGCGCTGACTCGCCGCGACCGCTGCGACAGGCTGCGCAGCAGGTCGGCCGAGCCCTGCGACAGCCGCTTGGCCAGCGTCGCCGGGCTGCGCGCGTCCACGCCGTGCCGCGGCGCCGTCGTCGTCGGGACCACCTCGTCCTCGTCGGCAAACGTCGCCACCGACGACCGGTCGTCGTGGTCGTCGTCTTCGCTGCCGTCCTTGTCGTCCTTGTCCCCCGCCGCCGGCACGGTAAACGGAAGCGGCACCACGTCCGGCGTCGGCGAGCTCGGCACGAACCGGATGCCGGCGCTCGGCACGTTGGCCGAGATGCGCCGCGACGACCGCTCCGGCACAGGCGGCTGGATCTCGGCTTCGTCGTCGTCCGCGGCCACGCGCACCACGAGGGTGCCGTCGCGCTGGTCGTGGGCCAGAACGGCGGCTGCCGCTGCCGCGTCTGTGGTGGCGGCCGGCTGCGGCGACGGTGGCATGGCGTCCAGCTCGATGGGGTCGCCGGTGGTTTTGCTTGGCTGTGAGATCGACCGGGTGGCTGCTGTCGCCGCCGTCGCCGCCGCCACCGCCGCCGGCACACCATCCTCGTGCTTCTCGCTCTCCATGTCGCCGACGCCAGAGTCGCCGGCACTGCGCGGCGGCCTCGTTGCCGCCGCCTCCCCACCCTCGCCATAGACGGCCTCCCACTGCTGGCGCTCGCGGGCGTTGGCGGCCTCGACGCGGCGGCCGACGCGCTCCTCCTCGGCCTGCAGCTTGCGCTCGTCGGCGGCGCGCTGGGCGTCGCGCTCGTCGCGGCGGGCCTGGACGAGGCGCCAGAGCTTGAGCTGGGACACGACGCCGGCGGCGAAGAGCAGGACGACGGCGGCGAGCTCGACGCGCATGCCCTTGGTGAGCGGGTAGGTGGCGGTGCCGAGGGGGAAGAGGTCGTCGTTGACGCGCCACAGGTAGACCCAGAACTCCTTGAGCCCGGCGCGGCTCAGCGCGTCGATGCCGAGCACCGCCGCCGTGGCGCCGCCCAGCGCGATGCTGGCCATCTGCGCGCCGTGGCGCGTGTAGCGGCTAAAGTACAGCAGGTAGGCGCCCGCCGTCAGCGACACGATCAGCGCCGTCACGCCGCCCGAGCTCGCCACCAGCCCGCCCGCCCGCAGGCACAGCAGCCACATGGCCAGGCTGAAGCCGCCCAGCAGGCAGCCAAAGCCCTCGGTGATCTCCTGGAACACCAGCGCCAGGCCCCCCAGCAGCGCCCCCGTGCACACCGCCGCCACCAGGTACGCCCCCTGCACCGCGTCGCTCACCGGCCGCGCCATCACGTACAGGATCAGCACCGTCGTGCCCAGCCCGCTCAGCAGCGCCGTCGAGAAGAACGTCTGCAGCCCCGCGTGCCGCACCCCCACCAGCCCGTACACCACCCCCGTCACCAGCAGGATCGTCCCCCCCACGCCCCACGCCGGCGTCACCTCCGGCTGCAGCGGCAGCTGGCCCGCCGGGATCGTGGCTAACGGTCAGCAAGAACGGCGAGAGGGGAAGAGGGGTCCGTGGTCAGAACGTACTGTTAAACAGCGTCGAGTTGAGCGACGACGAGGAGGTCGGTGCGGCTGGCGCCGTCGTGCTGGTCAGGGTCGTCTCCTGGGCGGCATCGGTCGTCGACGTGGCCGCCGCTGTGCCCGTCTCTGTGCCTGTGCTGCCGTCGCCGCCGTTGGTGGTGCCCCGTTTTGTCGTCGTCTCGTCGGTCGCCGCCGTCGTGGTCGTCGCTGCGGCCGCGGACGTTGGTGTCGGCGTCGGCGTCGTCGTCGCCGTCGCCTTCGCCGTCCCCGTCGTGGTCGCCGTGGTCGCCACCGCCGTGTCGCTCGTCTCCGCACGCAGCCGCAGAGGGTGCCGGATCAGGCCGGCCACGGCCAGGTGGGAGCACAGCAAGAGGCCGCAGGCAGCCGCCTGGAGGCGAGAACTGCGAAGCCGCATGGTTGTCTGTTGTCTTTGTCTTTGTCTGTGGTCTTTGCCTGTCGTATGTTTTGTCCTTCTCCTACAGACTTTTTCGCACAGCCTCTGCAAAGGCGGCAGACTGCCCAGCGAGACTGCCCAGCGATGACGTCTGCTCGTTGCTGCGTCTGTGGGAGACGACGCTGATCGTCGGCTCGGCTGCGGCTTGGAATGCGGAGAGTGCGCACAGCAGTCTCACAGCAACAAAGGCGGACGAGCCCTGTGCGAATGGAACGGACGAGGAAAAAGAAAAGAAAGGCAGAGGACGGAGGGGTGAAAAAGTACAAAAGGACACGAAAAAGAGTGACTGGGAAAATCAAAGGAGGACGGGGAGGGGGGTGACAGCGAGTGTGGTGCCGATGTCCCGGCTGGTTAGACTCGTCGACTACTTTCCTTTCCGCGCAAGGCCATCCCACGAGGTCGGATCCAGGAGGGTTGCATGCGGGAGGAAGACGAAGGGGAGGGAAGAGGGAAAGAAGGGGACAGAAAGATAAAGAGCGCGGGAGAGAGCGCGGGAGTGTACGGAGTGCGGGAGAGCGGGAGAGCGCGAGAGAAAAGCAGATCAGACGAAGCCGGGGGGGGGGGATCCGTTCGGCGAGCCGCAAACTAATTAGACAAGAGAGGCAGAGCCGGCCCGGGGGTGCTGGGACGGGGGTCGAGACAAAAGAAAAAAAAAAGAGAAACAGGACCCAAGAGGAAAAAGAGCAAGCCCACCGAGTCAGCTACGGAGACGGCGTCCGCAGCTGAAGGGCCACCACGACCACGCAGAGTCTGTCCATCCAGGGCCAAGCCAAACCTGGAGATCAAACGCGGACCGGGGTGTGTATATGCGGTCCAAGGAGGAGCCACGCCCATGGCCAATGCCGGCCAAGCCCGGCCAGATTCGTATCCTCTCGCCGTTCTTTCAGTATACACGTATACGGAGTACGTATAAATTGACAACTACTCCGTCAGGAAGCGCGGCGTATCGGAGGGCCCCGACGGCCTCGAGGCAAATGACGAGACAGGGGCCGCCAGCCACTACGAGCAGCGCTGTCTGGACGGCGGCCTGCTGGCCGCTCGTCGGGCGGCTGGCC
Organism: Ophiostoma fasciatum; assembly: GCA_019925495.1. Taxonomy (NCBI): domain Eukaryota; kingdom Fungi; phylum Ascomycota; class Sordariomycetes; order Ophiostomatales; family Ophiostomataceae; genus Ophiostoma; species Ophiostoma fasciatum. The sequence goes on from JADHKM010000001.1 coordinate 353,130, forward strand.
AGTATTACTCCATACTCCGTAGTCAGTGCCCGCTCGACTGGCTGACTGGCTGAGAAGGACCCTCTGGTCGTCGTCCTATCTGGGGCCTGGGGTCGGGGCCGGCCCTCTCTGGTCGCCCAGACGCAGACCAGGGGTCTGGGATGGGATCGGGAAATAACATGAGAGAACCTGCGCTTGGCTGGCCGCCACACCGACGGCGTGGCCCAAAGATAGAAGAGGGAAAGGGTGGATCGAGGCGACGCGTGAGCAGAGAGCCTGAGCGCGGCCTCGACAGGGGTTGCCGCTGGGTGGGGGTGACGGGCGGGAGGGAAGCAGTGCGAGGGTGTACAACTATACAAGGACCGGTATCTGGCAGATACAACTACAACTACTCCCTACGCTGACATGGACAATGGATTGTTGGTGACGCGTTGCAGCAGAGCACTTTACACCGTCGGTCGTCCTCGACGCGTTCCTGGACGGCCTCGGGCGGCCCCGCTTTTTCTGTCCTCGAGATCGCCGACGCCCCAAGAGACAAAAAGACTGTGCAGCTCAGCCAGCTCGCCTTTTTTCCCTGCGCGCGCTTCCTCGCTTCCCCCACTGGCGGCCGCGTGTTTAATCACAGCGTGCGCTAGCACCGAGATGCTCATTTCCAGCAGCGATGGCGCTAGCCCGCGGTCAGCTTAGCAGGTGACAGGAGAAAAGGTGACGTGTGTTAGAAGTATTGTAGTTGTACAAGTACGGCTACAAGAGAAACACCATAGGTGCGAGACGGATGCGCCCTTTTGCGTGCGGCGCCGAGAAGCATCCCAGGGCCGCTGGCTGTCGGGCCGCTGGCTGTCGTGGCTGCCAGCTGGCGGCCTCGCTGCAGGCCGCATGCCCCCTGGGCCTAGGGCTGAAAGACCGGCGGCTGGCTGGCTCCAGGCCAGCCAGCCAGTCAATTTTTTCCCCGAACGGGCCGCGCTGCCAGGCCAGCACAGACGAGCAGGGGTCCAAGTACAACTACTTGCAGGCCTCCGGACAGGGGCCGAGCATAAAAAGAGGGCATAAAAAACCAGCTCCGCCACCGGGCTCGCTCAGCCCGTCAGGGGTTTTGCGGCGAGCTGTCTGTCCGCCCACTCTGTCCGCCGCCCACTCTGCCCGTCTGTCGGCGCATAAACGCGCGGGCAGCCGTTGCGGCGCATCCTCCAAGCCACCCCCTTCACGGCGTTTCAATCTTGCTCGCACGAGCGGACAGGAGAATGGAGTAGTTGTACAAGCACAAGCAAGAATACGGTGCACAAGCAAATGGGGCAATAAGCATACGTGCGCTGTCCTCGCCGTTGCCCATCCCCATTTCACCATCTGCACGTCTGAGACTTGCATGCCAGCTCATCTGCCAGCGGCCAACAACCGGATGGTCAGGCACTCTGATTGTGCTCACCGCCCATCTTGGCGTACTCCGTACAATATGCATCCTCGCTGGCCGTGTCTCAGTCCTCCTGGAACCGCCGTCGCCCCTTTTTCTCGCGAGACGCCGTCGCCGGCCGATGCGCTGATCCCATCTCGCGCCCTTTCTTTTTTCCATACCGGCTTTTCTCGCTCACACTGGCGTCGTTCACAAGGCGGTGTGCATCACGCAGGCGAGGTTGCCGACAGGAGAATGTGCCCTTGCGTTGTCAAGCGAGGCCCAGCTTCCAACCCAGCAGCCGTGGTATACAGCGGAAAGTGGACATAAACGCGACCGTACGGAGTATAGACGTTACCAGAACGTAAAGTGAAAAAAGAGCACAACACCCATCCTAGCCTCGTCCAGCGCCTGCTTCAGACCAGGCCCTGGCCACGGTGCTGCCGCGCCCGGCCCGACGGCGCCGCAGCAGCCAGCGCGTACCCGCGGTCGTGCGAGGACGTCGGGCCGGGGCTGTCGTGGCCGCCGCCGCCGCCGCCGCTGCTGCTGCTGCTGCCTTTGCCCGCCTTCCGGCCGGACGACGACGACGACGCACGGCCGCGGTCCTTGCTTCCCTTGCCGTGCCGCGCCGGCTGTCCGTCGGGACGGTCATCGCCCCCCTCCGCGCCGCCCCCCCCCGCGCCGCCCCATCCCGCCAAAAGGCTCTGCAGCACCCGCAGCGGGAACGTCGCCGCGGCGCCCGCGGCGCGGGCGATGCGGCGCGGCACGTAGCAGAGCAAGGCCACGGCCGCCGCCGCCGCCGCCTCGGCCGCCGCCCACGCCACGGCCCAGACCGGCACCGTCCAGACGGCAGGGTCCCCAGAGGAGCGGTGTGCGCCGCCGACGGCGCCGCCGCCGCCCACGTGGCCCGGGCGGTGCGGCGCCAACCGGTAAAAGCTCGCGCCGCCCCTCCCCCCCTCGGCCGCGACATCGCTGAGCCGCTGGTCGGTCGCGCGGAAGCGGGCGGCCACCTGGCCCTCCAGCAGGGTCTGCTGCTTGTGCGTGCGGCGCAGGGCGCGCGCCAGGGCGTCGAGCTCGGGCTGCAGGGCCGCGCGCACGTCGCGCACCACCTGGTCGCGCTCGCGCTTCCGGTCCGACGGGCTGCGGTGGAGGGGGGGGGGCGGTGGTGGTGGCGGCTGAGGTGGCGCCGTGGCGGGAGACACGCCCGACGGAACAGCACCAGACGGCGACGGCGACGGCGGCGACGGCGGCGAGGTCAGCGGGAGAAAGTAGGACGAGGCCGGCGACTTGGCATGGGCAGCGGCCCCGGCCCCCGCCCCCGCCGCGGCCTGCTCCAGGCGGTCGAGGCGGTCGAGCAGGTCGGACAGCGTCTGGTTCTGCTCCTTCTCCTCCTGCTCGCGGCGCTCGCGGTACCGCTCCTCCTCCTCGCGGTAGGGGTTGCTGTGGACGATGCGCTGCAGGTGCAGCGTGCGCGTCTGCACCAGCTGCAGCAGGTGGCGCAGCGGCCGCACCTCGGCGCCCAGCAAGAAGATGGTCAGGTTGTAGTTGGAGATGAGGCCCTCCGACGGCCGCGTCAGCTGCCCGCGCAGCTCGTGCAGCAGGTACGCCCCCAGCACCGGCGACGCAAAGCACGACAGCAGCGCCAGCACCTCGTGCCGGTACAGCTCGCGCAGCGCCGCCGCCTGCCGCGCCCGGAAGCTGCGCCGCTCCTGCTGCCGCCGCGCCCGCTGCTTCTTGTTGTACGCCGCCACGCGCTCGTCGGGCGTCCGCCTGGTCTTGGCCTTGGCCTTGGCCTTGGGCGTCGGTGTCGGCGGCGTCGGCGTCGGCGGCATCGGCGTTGACGTCTGCTTGGTCCCCGCCTCACCCTCGTTCACCTCGCCGCCGCCGCCCCCCTCGTCCTCCTCTTGCACGTCGGCCAGGGGCGTGGACGGGCGGTCGGTGTCCTCGTGCCCCTCTTCGACGTCGTCGCCGTCCTCGTCGTCGTCGCCGCCGCCGCCGTCCTCGTCCGACTCCGACTCCGAGTCCATCTGGACGGCGTACTCGGCGCTCGCCTCGTGCTCTTCACGGATCTGCTGCGCAGCGTGGTACCAGGTCCTAGAGGCGGTCATGTCAGTTCTGCAGTGTGGCAGGGGTGTGGCAGCAAGGGGAGCTCTTCCCTCCCCCCCCGCCTCGCGCACTCACCACGGCTGCGTCACGCTCCAGTGCAGAAAGATGGCGCCGAGCCCCAGCAGCAGCAGGTCCGTGACAAACGAGCTGCCGCCCTGCACGAGCAGGCCGCCGACGGCCGGCAGCAGCGCAAAGGCCAGCGGCAGCGAGTCCCAGCGCGACGTCGGCGCGTGGTGCCGCAGCGCCTCGCCCGCCACCGCCGCCAGCGGCGTCGGGTTCAGCAGGTCGCGCGCCTCCTGGCTGTAGTCGGAGAAGTTGGAGCTGCGCCGGCGCGCCGCGGCGGCGGCGGCGGCGGAGACGGCGGCGGCGGTGGTGGTCCCCGCCAGCGGGCTGCCGCCGGAAGCAGCCGCCGTGGCCGCGTCGAGGTTGGCCGCGCTCAGCACCGCCGCCGCGCCGCCGCCGCTGCTGTGCCGCCGGTCGTCGAGCAGCGGCAGCGAGCCGCGCCGCAGGCGGAGTCCGCCGCCGCCGCCAGCCGCCGCCGTCGCCGACATGCCAGACCCCGTGGCCAGCGCCGATCCGTCGGGCGTCGTCTTGTCGCGCACCATCCGTAGCCGTCGTTGGAAACGCCTAGGCCTTTGGAGAGGGAGCCGTGTGTCGCGTTTTGTCCAGTCCGTGCGTCACGCGTCGCCGGATGCACGTTCTGGTGGCTCGCACGTTCTGGTGGCTCGCAAGGAAAAGGAAAACATTTGCAGAGAGCGCGTCCGCCGCACGTGAGGGGAAGGACCGCCTCACCGCACCCAAGGGAGAGAGAGAGAGGCTGCATGCCGTTCTGGGGGCGCGCGCTGCGCTGTGCGTAACATTGGGGGGGGCCAGCCGTCGGGCGTCTTAGCAGGTGTGTTGGCCGCCGCTGGGCGCGCCACCAGCCAGCCGGAGCTTAGACCGCCTGCAGGGGCTCGGGCCAGGCCTCTAGCGCCCGCATCCAGTGGTCGACAGCTGTCGTTTAGTTAGACTCCCTGGACAGACAAGATACATACCATACTGAGTACAAGTAGTTGTACAACTACAACCACTCCGCACAGTCACCATGGAGTTCGTCCCTATGCTTACGTGCCTGCAGCTGTGCAACGTGAACTCTGGCCAGCAGCGTATACAGGAAATATTTGTCCCGAGCGTGTGCCGAGCCTTGCAGCAGACAGCTTGTTCTGGCGGAAAGCCAAAGTAAAGGCAGCTCGGCCGTCAGTAAAGTGTACAACTACAACTACGGAGTATATAAGTACCCCCATAGAGCACTCCGAGCAGCTTGCGGAGCAATGCTCGGCCCAGACCCTCGCCGACAGGGGTGCAGCCAGGGTCTGCATTGCATGAAGAGCTGACGGCAAGGAGATACAAGGCTACAAAGCCAGTGCCCGGCGGCGAGGCCTCTGCTGGCTCCCATTTGCCCGCTGGCTGTCCCGTCAAGACAGCGGTTCCCTGCCGTCTTTTTCGAATCCGACGCTTTGCCGCACGATTGGCCACGTGACAGCGACCTCTCCTTTTTGGCGAAGCGTCCAGAGACAAGCAACTGGAGGACGGGGAAAAAAAGATGGTCGCCAGCCGCTTGGACGGCGTGGCGAGTCCCGCCGCCTGTTTTACGTCTCCAGGGGCAGGGGGGCGCGCACGAGATATATAGTCAGGGCTGCTGCGGTTGGGTGTCGTGTCCTTTGCCTTGTCGGCCTGTCTGGATCCTCCTCCTTTTTCTCTCTGCTTTTTTTTTCCTTCTTTTTCTCTTTCTCTCTCTCTCTCTCTCCGTCACTCTCTTGCTTGTTCTGGTTTCTTGTTCATTTTGGCTTCTGCGGCGCTCCTTCTTCTTTGGGCCGCTGCCACCACCATGCTGGGTCGGTGCTGTGCCATTGCAACGCCGCTAAACTGCACTGGGACACACAACACCGGTAGCGCCTGCCCTCGCGCCTGCCCTCGCTGCAGCGCTGCCCGTGTGGCTTCTTCTTTCTGGCGCCCCTTTCTCGCTGCCGCCGCCGCCCCGGGTCGCACCTGCCGCCGTCGTCCGCTTTGTCGTCTGCTCCTTCTTCCTCCTGCCGTCGACGCCCGGCCCGTCCGCGCCGCCCGCATCCGGTCGTTTTCTCGCCGCCCTCTCTTTTCCTGCTCGTTTCGGCCTCATTTCCGTCGTGGCCGCCGGCGAGAACGCGCGACGAAGACACCTGCTTTCTCTTCCTGTTCCTCCTCTTCCGTCTTTTTCTCCTCCTCCTCCTCCTCCTCCTCCTCCTCCTCCTCCTCCTCCCACCCCCCCTGGGCGACCGTTTCATTGGCTGCTCGGGCCCAACGATCGCCTGCTGCGTGCATTTTTAGCCTGGCGCAGCGGCAAAGGAGATTGCACGGCACCTCTGCAATACAACTGCGCATCGCCCGCGTCGGCCGTTATTCGCTCTGCTTCCTCGTCCTCGTCCCGACGCGCTCCTCCTGCTCCTCCCCCACGCCCCCCTCGGCCGCCGTTCTCCTCCTCTTTCTCCTCCTCCTCCTCCTGTCGCCTGCTGCAGCGGAGGTCGTCTCGGCGGCCGCCCTCCTGATCTCGTCCCCACGGCTTCTCACGCGACGCCCGCCAATCCTGCGCACGCGCTCCCGTCGCCGCCGACCGCCTCGCAGACCACCACCACAGCACCTGCCGCTCCTCCTTTGTTTTCGCAATCTCCGCCCGCCGTCATCTTGGCGAGCTCGACGCTTCCTCCAGCCGCCGCCGTCGCCGCCGCCGCCGCCTCCTCCTCTTCGCGACAACCACCACCACCAGCAGCACCACCACGCGACCGCGCCTACGACTACCCCCAGCCGCCTTTCCGCCGCGGACCCCCGTCGCCCTTTCGCAAAAGCGCGGCCAACTCGCTCCAGCGCCCCCTGCGCCGCCTCTCCGCCGCCCGTCTCTGGAACCCGACCAACTCCACGCCGCGCGGCACCGTCGTCTCGTCCTCCCGGACCGCCGCCACGCAGCGCCCGCTGCAGCCTCCGCGCGCAGCAGCGGCTGCTGTCGCCTCTGCCTCTGCTTCCGCCTCCGCCTCCGCCGCCCGCCGCCGGGCCCCGTCCTCCCCGCCACCCCCCGCGGTCCCCCTCTCCCATCCCGCGCTCGACGACTCCCAGCCCGCCGCCCACCACGACGGCGACGGCCCAGCCGGCAGCATCGGCGCCGGCGACTACCCGCTGCTCACGCTCTCCGAGCAGCGCCAGATCCGCCACTCCGCCTCGCCCCGCGCCAGCCTCCAGGTCGAACGCACGGGCAGCGAGAAGCGCGTGAGCCTGCCCAAGTCCGTCCGCCACTCCTACGACGGCAAGCGCCTCGCCGCTGCCGTCTCCGAAGCCGACAGCACCCCGGCCGCCGGCCCCGAAGGCAGCACCCACGAGCCCGCCGCCGCCAGCTCGTCCGGACAGCACATCGACGACCACCACCACCACCAGCAGCCCCCACCACGGCACGACTCGTGGCCTGCTCCCGCAGACTCGACCGGCAGCTACTCGTTTGGACTGGTCTTGGGCAACACCCCCCGGCCGCCGTCCCACGACCAGCAGCAGGAGCCGTCGCCCCGCAAGCAGGACAAGGGCAAGGGCAAGGCGGTTGACCTCGCCTTCACAGCAGCAGGCGCCATGGCCCACTTGACGGCCGCCGCCGCCGATGCGGGCGCAGCCGATGCCGAGACCCGGGGCTTCTCCACGGACCTGGAGCGCGGCCCGGCCGTGCTTGGAACCGGCCACGGCCACGGCCACGGCCATGACCACGACCACGACGAAGCCATGAACCGCAACTCGACCGCGTCGATGCCGGACGGCATGGGCATCGGATCCGCCATCTCCTCGTCCAACTCGTCCATCATGGGCGACCCCGAGGCGCAGCCGGACATGGGCGACGAGTGGGGTCCCCAGCACCCGTGTTTTCCGCACCGGAACCCGCACGTGTCCGAGGACGACCCGGAGTACGTGACCACGCGCATCATCCGCGTCCGCCGCGACTGGCTGGTGGCCGGCGACCTCGCACCCACCTTTTCGAACCTGTACCCCGAGATCCTCGACCCGGCCGGCATGAGCGAGCAGGAGTTCCGCCGCGTCATCGACAAGCTCAACAGCGACCTGATTGCCACCTTCTCGCCCTGGAGCCTGCGCAACATTGTCGACGGCGTGCTGGGCCTCGTCACCGGCTGGCTGTGGGAGGACCTGGGCTGCACCGCCGCCAAGGCCCGCCTGACCCGCCTCGAGCAGTGGATCGAGCGCTGGAACGCCGACAAGGCTCGCCAGGCCGACGAGGCCGGGCCCATACCGCCCAAGATCATCCCCCTGCGCCAGACGGGGTACATGACGGTAGGCCTCCTCCTCCTCCTCCTCCTCTTTCTGTGCCTATGCCAGCCCTGACCGAGCAGCTCGACATCCAGATTGGCGATCCCGAAATCGCCCCCGTGCCCCCAAGCACGCCCGCCTTATCACGAACCGGCCTGCCCTCGGACGCACCAGCCACGAGTTGATCTTGCGCATTTTGCGCATCTTATACCACTTTTCTCTCTCTCTCTCTCTATTCGGAGGCCTTTTCCTTTCCTCGTGATTCCCTCTTTCGCTTCTTCGGTGCGCGGTTTGGCTAGATTCTCGACCTCATGGCCTTGTGTTTTTATTTTCCCTTGCGTCCTTGTCCGGTGTCCCAAAAACAGCCCTGTTTTGTTTGTTCTTTGTTTCCGCTTAGCCGTCTTTTTCAAAAAAAGGTATATTTGTTATAATTTGATTCCGCGTCAGCCCAGCAGTCCGTCGTCGCCGATCGTCTTGCCGTTTGTGCATAAAAGCCCTTGTTTGGCACGTCCCCTGATCTTCGTCTTCGTCTGTCCTCTTTCGTCTCGCTTGTCCTCTCCCTCCTATAGCTCTTCCTACATATAGAGAATCAACTCATGCCATGCCCCCTGCGGGTTCATCCCTATCCGTTTTTTGTTCAATCCTGGTTTTCGTTTTTTTCTCGTTCCTTCCGCTGTCTCTTTTTTCTTCCGCTTTTGGAGTATAGATGGTGAGTGTTCGGCTGTATTCAAAGGAGGAAATGCATGCACGCCCCGGTATGTATGAGTGAGAGGGAACAAAAAAAAGGAGGGGGATCTAGGAAAGGAGGGAAAAAAAGGGTGACTGAACGGAGTCAAACCAGAATATGGGACAAGAACAAAAGAAAAAAGGGCACAGCGAAATGCGAAATGGCCACAAGATAATTTTACCCCCCAGATAAGAGAAAAAAAAAAAAAAAAAAAAAAAAAAAAAACAGGTACAACAACACCCATCGTCGCGTCCACTCTCTCTCAGTCGCTTTTGCGCAGGTTCTGCAGGTACGCGGCAAAGGCGCGCCGGTCCGCAGCCGTCGTCAGCATGCGCACAAACTCCTCGCCGGCGCCGCCCAGCTGCGGCAGCAGCGTCGACTGCAGGTGCCGCAGAAACACGTCGCCCGTCTTCACGTAGATGGTCTGCTCGAGCCCGGCAATCTCGTTGAGCACCTGCCGCGACTGCGCGTCCTTGCCCGGCCGGAACTGCGGGTCCCGCAGCACGTCCCAGCACGTCGCGTGGAACCGGTCAATGACAAAGCCGTCGAACCCGGGGATCGTCGGCGCCGGCGGGCCCCCCAGCGCCGGCGACGGGCTGCTGCCCACGTGGTTGGCGTTCTTGATGGCCAAGGACCCGGCAGGGCGGTGGGCGGCGCTGCTGCTGCTGCCGCTGCTGCTGCCGTTGGGCCCCGGTTTTGTGCTGCCGTTGCCGCCGCCGCTGCCGCTGCCGCTGCCGATGTTTTGTGCGCCCGCCGCATCTCCGCCGCCGCCGCCGCCGCCCGGCGGCCCGATCATGGCCACGTCGGGCCCGCCCCAGACCGCCGTCATGCGGGCCAGGACGCTAAAGGCCAGGCGGCTGCCGATCAGGTTGCTGTGGCCGATGACGCGGGCGAGCGCCGTCACGGACGAGATCATGGTCTCAAAGAAGCCCTGGTTGGCCTCGCTGATCAGCACGCCCTCGAGCTGGTTGACCAAAATGACCTGCAGAAAGCTCAGGTACTCGCGCCGCAGCTCCGCCAGCTGGATCTCGTCGTCGGTGCCCGAGATGGGCTCCGACAGCCCGCCCAGCACGCGCTGCAGCAGCGGCGTCAGCAGCATGTTGAGCACGTTGTAGATCTGGCCCTTGAAGTTGTACACGACCTGCTCCAGCAGCCGCAGAAAGAAGGCCATCTCGTCCTTGGACGACGTCTGCGACAGCAGGCCCTCGATCCACTGCGGCAGCTGCGGCAGCACCGCCGCGCCCATGACGCCCAGCAGCCGCGAAAAGGCCGACCGGCAGGCTGCCCGGATCTCCGAGTTGGCGTTCAGCTCGCCCAGCGCAATGAGGATGGCCTCGGCCGCGCGCGAGAACTCGGCCGAGATGGCCTTGTCGGGCGGCGGCTTGCTGCTGCTGCTGCTCCCGCCCCCGCCGCCGCTGCCGCTGCTGCTGCCCGGCGCGACTTGGTAGTCGGAGAAGCCGTACGCGAGCGTGCCGAGGGCCATGATGATGTGGTGGATCTGCAGGATGGCCTGGGCGTCGCCGACTTTGGCGCGGGGCAGGTGCCGCTCCATGTCGGCGAACAGCGGGTCCATGACGGAGCGCGCATAGAGCGCCTGCTTGGCGGGCGGGGTGGCGTTGGTGGACGAGACGCAGCCGATGGCCTCGAAGAGGTAGAGCTGGCCATTGAACAGCGCGTCGGCCGAGTGGTCGGTCTCGTCCGACGACATGTCGTCGTCGGCCTCGTCGCTGGGCACCTCGGCGCGGATGGGCAGCAGGTCGCTGATGGACTGGATGATGGTCTCGGCCACGTTGCCCACCTGTGACCGCAGCTGCTTGACGACGCGGTGGAAGAGATACCATGACCGGATGCGGATGCGCGGGTGCTCGTGGTGGGTGAGGCGCACAAAGCTCTCGAGCGCGCGCGGGATGTACTCCTGGTGGCTCTCGAGAAAGGAGCAGTACCGGTTGAGGATCTCCATGTACTGCAGCAGGATGGCCGGGTGGGGGAACTCGGAAACACCTGGGTTGTCAGCACGGCAAAAAGGAAGGACGGGACAGGACAGGGCAGGGCAGGGCAGGGCAGGGCAGGGAAAACGCACCCGACTCCATCATCTTGCGCATGAGGGCCTCCATGCGCTCGGCGGCGGCCGGCGAGGGTTTGCTCTTGGCGGCGAGGGCCTGGTTGGGCAGGGTGAGCTCGCCAAAGAGGTCGAGCTCGTGCAGGGCGAGGTCGAGGTCGCGCCAGTCCATGTTGGCGCCGTGCTGGTCGAGGGTCTGGAAGGCGGTGGCAATGAGGTTGCTGAGGACGTCGACGTAGAGGTCCTGGTCGACGGCGGCGACGCTCTTCTGCAGGTTCTGCAGCCACTTGCGCAGCTCCTGGAACTCGACCTCGTCGGTCTGCTCGTCCTTGCTGCCCCAGTTGCTCGTCTCGTCGTAGCGCATCTTGGCCACGACGGCGTTGAGGATGGGCGCCAGCATGTCGCGGTAGGCCGGCGGCAGGTTGGGCACCTTGCGCAGAAAGGTCAAGAGGTCGGTGAGGGCGGGGATGACGGTCGAGCAGACCTCGTCGTACTCGTCCGAGAAGAAGCGCAGCAGCAGCGGCAGAAAGTCGTGCAGCAGCGGCTCGGCGCGCGCGCGCGTCTCCGAGGCCACGCTGGCGTCGTCGAGCACGCGCACGACGTCGCTGACGACGGTGTTGACCAGCTTGGCCACGGCCTCGGCCAGGTCGGTATCGTACTTGGGCGTCTTCTGGTACTCGAGCAGCGCCGGCGTGGCCACCAGCTGCGAGACGATCTCGCGCACGTTGAGGAAGCAGATGACGTCGATCTTGTCGCCCGGCTTCATCTTCTTGGCCACGATCTCGGTCACCGTGTCGATCGCCGCGTCGCGCACCTTGTCCTCACCGCCGCTGCCGCCGCCGCCGCCGCCGCCGCTGCCGTCCTCGCCGCCGCCGCCGCCCCTGCCGTCACCGCTGCCATTGCTGCCGCCGCCGCTGGGTTTTGTCCGGCCGATCAGGGGGAAGATGAGGTTGAGCATGTCCTGGTTGAGGACGAGGGAGATGTCGATCCAGCTGACCCACTTGCCCATGATCTTGAGCGTCATCTCGACAATGTGGTCGTTGCGGTTGCTGTACTGCAGCAGCAGCTCTTGCCAGGAGCGGGCGATCTTGTGCATGTCGCGGTCGCGCACGAGGTCCTTGAGGTTGTTGTTGCGCTTGACGTCGGCGGACTGGCGCGCCAGCATGACGTCGGCGATCTCGTCGTGCACGGAGCCCAGCATGCGCAGGTAGAGCACGACGCCGGCCATGTTGTCGCGCTGCGGGCCGCCGCCGCTGCCGGGCGCGCTCGTCAGGGCCAGGAAGTCGTCGATGAAGGTCTCCCAGCCCTCCTGGTACGAGTAAACAAACAGGTAGGTCAGCGTCTGCGTCAGCTTGTTCTGCAGCGACGGCGGGTCGATCTGGGCGTCCGGGTCGCGGCCGCCGTACGTGCGCTGAATGTACTCGAGCAGGGTGTTCTTGAGGAAGGACAGGCTGTTGCCGTCGAGCGCCTGCGTCTGCACGGCGTTGTTGACAATCTCCAGCGACACGAGGCGCACGACGTCGGCCGTCCGCGGCGAGCGCGTGAAGAGCGCCGCGCACAGCTGCCAGGCCTGCGGGTCGGAGCGCAGCTGGTGCAGGTAGTCAAAGGCCTGGCCCTTGAGCGCGGCGTCCGAGGTCGGGCTCCAGGCGATCTCGATGGCCTGCTCGATCTGGGGGGACGGTCAGCATGGGCGGCGGCGGCGGCAAGACCATAGCATACGGAAACCGAAAACCACCTACCTGGGCGCTGACCTGGCTGTCCATGGCTGCGAGGGAGAGAGAGGGGGGGAGAGAGAGGCGCCGTTGGTTCGGGGCGTGGATCAGGAAAGGTCGGATCTGCCGGAGGGAGGAAGGGTGTCGTCAAGCGTCGAGATCACTCCAGCATGCCGTCTTTGGGGGGGGGAAAGGGGGAGACCAAGAGCGCAGGGCGGAGAGCCACAGCAGACGGCAGAGCCGGCTGGGACGAGGTCGACGAAGCAGCTCAGCCGGGGCGGAAGAAAGGAAGGAAACAGAAGGGCGGCGGGGCTGCTATGGGAGGTTCATGCCTGGCTCGGGGGGAGGAGCAGCAGACAGCGGACAGCGGAGGCGGGGCAGCTGGGACGACAGGGGGACGGAGCAGACAAAACGTCCACGTCGGGGGGGGTGACGGGGGCGAGAGCTGGCCAAAAGAGACAAAGGTCGGCGAGGAGCGGCGGCGGGGAAGAAGAGAAGAGCTTCGGCACGCAGAACGCCAGCTGCCGCAGCGTATAAAAGGCCGAGGGCCGAGCACGAGAGCAGGAAGCCGGACGGAGGCGGCAGAGCACGGTGGTGGGGGCGGGTGTGGATGTGGATGTGGATGTGGGTGTGGATGCGGATGTCGTGTGGCAGGCAGGCTGGCTGGCGGGCGGAGGAGGTGAGGTTCTGAAGTTCGTCTCTATTTTTTTGTCACGGTGCTGCTATTTTTTTCGCGGGTCGGTTGCTCACAGATTTTCCCCCCGAAAACGGTCAGCGGCCGTATTTGGGATTTGGTGGGGTAAGCGGGCCCCGCAGCGGCGCGCTCGCTGCCTGCCTGACGTAGCTCCCAGCGAGCCTCACGTGCTTTGCGCCCTGAGCCTCATGGGAGTATATATGGTATGCTTACAACCACTCCCTACATATACAGCGGAGCAAATACATAGAAATTGTCCACACCATGCTTTTCTCCAAAGACCAAACGCCCTCGCCGCTCTGCAAGCGTGTCCTTGCAAAGCCGAGCCCAGACCAACAAAGAAGCCAAGAAACCAAGACGGAACGGAGCCGGAAAGAGAGAAAGAGGCCACTACAAAATGGCCACTGGGATAGAAAAAAAAAGACCCTCATGTCCGCTTCTTCTTCTTGGGCCGCTCCTCCTCCTCCTCCTCCTCGTCCAGGTCGTCGTCGCCGTCGTCGTCGTCGTCGACCTCGTTGTCGACGTCGCTCTCGGCGTCCGACCCGCTGCCGGACCCCGAGCTCTCGTGGTTCGAGTCGTACTCCTCGGCCACGTCGCTCTCCGACTCGGCCTGGAAGTCCTCGTCGACGCTCTCCTCGTCCTCGTCGGCCGAGCCGCGGTCCGCGTTGGCGCCGGCGCCGGCGTCCTCGTCGGAGCTGTCCATGGCCTGGTCGCGCAGCGCGGCCGCCATCATGTTGGCGTCCTCGTCAATCTCGTTCTTCACCCGCAGGCCCTTGAGCTTGAAAAAGTCCTCCAGCGCCTTGAGGTCCTCGCGGTTGATGTTGCTGAACTGCGACGACCCCGCGCCGTTCTTGAGGTGCACCGTAATGTCAAACGTCGACAGCGTCGACACCGCGCCGCCCACCCGCGAGAACGTCACCGACTGCGTCTGCTCGTACGAGATGTACGTCGCCGGCTTGGGCACAAACATGAACGCCTTCTCCAGGCAGTACAGGAAGCCCTCGCTCGCCTTGATCGAGCACTTGATGCCGTACTGCTGCCGGTGTCTGGGGGGGGTTAGCTGGGCGGCGGCGAAAGAGGGAGGGAAAGGATGAACCCACGTCGTAAAGTCCTTGGCCGGCGCCGTAATCTTCTTGTTGGCGAGCCCGCGGAAGACGTAGGTGACCACCTGGTGCAGCGGCTGCTCGTAGTGCGCCTGGAGCCTGTCCTTGTACGTGGTCTCGAGCTGCTCCTCGGTCAGGTTGAGGTCGAGCGTGACCTCCTCGTCGCGCTTGAACTGCATCACCACAAAGGGGTAGCGCGTCTGGCCCTGGCGCAGCGGCGGGTCGAGGCCCACGCACAGCATAAAGTGCATCTCGTCCGGCTTGGGCAGCACCATGAACTTCTTGATGGCGTCGTACTGGATCTTGTAGTCGTACGTCTTGCCGCGCAGCCGGAACGACGAGACGTACATGTCAATGTCGAAGCGCCCGCGCGGCGTCAGGTGCAGCACGTCCAGGAACGTCGCAATCGTGTCGCCCGCCGTCTCGCCGATCTCGGCCTTCTCCATCAGCGTCTCGTAGAAGAGCGTCACCGCGTTCTTCTCCTCTTCGGCGTCGCTCGCCCCCGCCTCGTCGCCGCCCTCCGCCGCCTCCTTCTTGGTCGTCGTGCCCGGGATGTAGAAGCGCATCTCCATCAGCTGGTCCCGGCCCGCCGCCGCCTTGGTGCCCTTGACCGGCCCCTTGGACCCGTTGGCCTTGGGCTCCTCGCTGACGGAAAAGTCAATCGAGATCTCGTTGCGGCCCGCCTGGTTCGTGTTGGCAATCTCCGAGTAGGGGATCTCAAAGAACGGCCGGTTCTGCACGTTGAAGATGAGCTCCGCCTTGCTGAACTCGGCCTTGCCCCAGTTCCACCCGCGCACCGAGTGCTCCTTGTTCTCCAGGTTGTGGCTGTACCAGTTCTTGAAGATCTTGCTCAGCCGCTCGTAGTCCTGCCGGGTCAGCTTGGGAAAACTCGTCGCAGAGCCTCGCCGCCGCCGCCGCCGCCGCCTAGCCTACCTCTTGCTGGAACCCGTCCAGCTGGATGATGCCCGAGTTCCGCTGCTGGATCTTGATCTCGTAGCCCTTGGCCGCCCGGCTCCATTGCGCGCCGCCAATGTTGCTCTGGTCCAGCGTGAACGCCTCGCCGCCGCCCGCCGGCTTCCAGCCCAGGCCCGTCTCCGCAAACCGGCACTTCCCGCTCTGCTTGGAGAGGTCCAGGTAGATGTTGTCGAAGCTCTCACTAACGCGGGAGCGGTCAGCACAGCGCGTCACGATGCCTCCTCTCGTCGGCGACGAAGCGCATCCCGAAAGACTCACATGGCCGCCATCTTTCCAGTCCGATTTCCAGTCCGAGCGTTGAAAAACAAAACGGGTAGGAACAAGCAAGCTCCGGATGCGCGAATCGGCGACGTGGCGCGGGACGAGACGATGGTCGACGGCTGTGCCACACGCGAGGACTGTGGAATACGAAAGAAGAACCCCGTTGGGAAAAAAGCTGCCACCGCCCGTCGCGCGACTTGGCCAGCTGTCGACGCGCTTCTGCTTGTTAGGGCGTGCCCCGTTTTAATGGCTGGCCCACTTCCACTAGCCAAGAGGGCGGTGTGGCGCGGCAGTTTAAGGTCACATGACGCGCCGCACGCACTTACACGACGACCTCACCTCGTCCAGCATCACCACCCCGACAACAGGAGCAGCGCAGTCACGAGCCATGGTATGAGATACTTTATTTGTAGTCTATGCGTATAGATGCCATAAAGTCTGCAAATAGAAGCTAGTTAGAACCTGTGACAGCTTCCGGTTTCCCACGTTGTTTGCCGCTCAAGACTCCCCTCCCGAGGAGGCCGTCGTCATCTCGGCGAACCCTATCTCTACCACTGTCCGTGGTTGACCAGTCCACTGTCCGTGGTTGACCAATTCCCCCATTGTAAACTGACTTCAGACACGGTTCTTTAGAAACTCAAAAAAGAAAGGGGCTTGTTTGGGTTCGTGCCCCCTGTCTCTCCCTGACCACCGGATGTTGGTAGACTATTTTGAATCTTGTCGACCCTTCTCCCTGCCGAAACTCTACCTGAAGTCCCTGCATAAACTCTAACTGAAGTCAATGAAATCCATATAAATATCTGGGCATCCCCCCCCGTAAATGCTCTTTTCCTTTCCTTTCTCCGTCGTCACTCGCTCCGTGCACTGCAACCGCACACAAGTTCAGCCAAACGACAAACCAAAACAAGCTTCACAAGAGCAACCAGCCACCTCTCGTCAACATGGACACCCCAACCTACTGGGAAAATCTCCCGTTTCTCATGGACACCCTCAAGCGGGGACTGGAGAGCTTGTGCACCTACGAGCCTCCGCAAGACGCGCGGCAGTACCAGCAGTGGATGCACCGCCTGGTGGTCATCCAGCACAGCATGCTCCTCAACTTCACCCGCTTCTCGGATGAGGACATGAGGGACCTGCGGGAACGCCTGCATCACGTCTTCCTCTTCCACTCCGTCCCAAGAGACTTCATTGTCACGTGGACGATGGAAGAGACTCTGCAAAGGCAGGCGGCTTACATGGCCCAGGCCAGCCAGCCGGCCATGTTGCCTGTCCAGCAAGCTCCTCGCGAGCAGGCCCGCCCCATGGGTCAGCCGGCTGCCGGCCGCAACCACCAAGACAGCCACCACCAAGGCAGCTACCAACACGCCGGCCCCGGCCACGAGGGGTACGAGGAGGAGGACGCCAACACCACCTACGCCACCCACGGCTTGAACACCCCGACCACACGCTCCTGGAACAGCACCCCGGCCCCGGCCCCCCCTCGGATCAGCACCCCCCGCCTCTGGATCGAAGACCCCCTTCTCCCGCCCGAGATCCCCCGCGGCACAACCCAGCCCGTGCAGCTCGTGGCGCGCATGGAGTTTGTGGGGCACGCGACCCCGGACCTGAACGTGTTCGAGGCCGCGCACGCGGTTCGATGCTCTGACGAGTACATGGCGCGGACTCCCGCTCCCGCCAAGGAGAAGGCGTCCTGGTGGCCCCTCTCCCGGAAGCGACAGCGCCCGCGCAGCCAGGAGCAGGGGCGGATGCTGCATCGCCACGAACTGTGCCCCGAGCTGTTCGCAGCCCCGGAGCCCCCGCGGCACCACACCCAGATGTCGGCGCTGGAGCGCATGATCCGCGGCGTCGACGCCGACGGCAACCCGGTGGCGCCGCAGCCCAGGCACGTCCCGGTGTCGCAGCGGCCCAAGTTCAGCGCGGCCCAGATCGTGCACCGGCTGCGCGGCATCGCTGTCCGCCCGTCCACGCCCGTGGCAGAGACGCCGCCGCCGACGCCGCCGCTGCCGCCAATGCCGCCGACGCCGCCGATGTCGCGGCTGCTGTGGCCGCTGCCGCCGCCGTTGTCGTCGTCGTCGTTGATGCTGCCGCCGCTGCTGGCCTCGGCCTCGTCGAGCTCCGGCGGCCCGGTCAGCAGCGGCGGCTCGCCGGCCGGCGCCGCCACCGCCACCGGCAGCGGCAGCGGCAGCGGCACCACGCCCAACACCTCGGCCAGCAGCTCGACAAACAGGCTCCCGGCCGCCGCCAGCGGCAGCGGCAGCGGCAGCGGCAGCGGCAGCGGCAGTGGCTCCTCCGGCCACGGCCGCCGCCGCCGTCGCCGCCGCCGTGGCCGCGGCCGCGGCGGCCGCGGTCCCAAGCCGGCTCCCAATTTCAGTCCGGACGCGTACGTTGGCCACGCCACGCCGGCGGACTTGTCGCATCCATCTGCTCCTCCTCCGCCTCCTCCTCCGCCTCCGCCTCCTCCTCCCCACCAGAAGAAAAATAACTCGAAAAACGGCTTCAACAAGAACAAGGCAGGCCGTTCCCTCTTGAGCTCGTGGTGGAGAAGCGAAAAGGGGCCTGATGAGAAGTCGTGGCGTCAGAAGGACACAAATTGAATTGGCTGCTTTTGTTTTCTCTTCTGTTTCTGATTTCTTTCTTTTTTTTCTTCTTTTCCCTCCTTTTTTCTCCTTTTTTTCTGCTTTTTTCCCTTTAATCTTCTTTTCTTCTTTTCTTTTCTTTTTTCTTTTTCTTTTCTTTTTTTGGCCTCCAGGATACAGGCCATTTTAATTCTCTGATTTCTCTTCTTTTGTCTTTGATCTGCAGGTCACTTGTATTCTGGTTTGCGTATAGTTTTACCAACTCCCAGCCGAGATTGAACACTAAATGGGAGAACCTAAACAAAGAGCTGCGTATGCTGATAAAGGCCATGCATTGACAGAGCGAACCATCTATGTAACTGCCCGTCCCAGTAAACATACAGAGAGCCTTATCCCCCGTTTTCGCTGCTTGGGCCGACCCCTACAACAGCATAAGAGAGAGCGGATCGGACCTGTCCCCCTCTCATCCTTCTCCCCCACCTCTTCTGAACCCATTCCGCTGTCCTTCCGGCTGTCCTCTCAGTTGCGCGCCAGACTCAGCAGCCCGTTCACGGCGCGGCCGCGCATGGCGCTGCTGGTGAGCTGGTCGTGGTAGCTGTGGTCGCCGCCGTCGTCGTCGTCGTCGCCGCCGTCGGCGTCTCTGGCCAGCCGGCGGTTTCCGCGCGGCGTGGTGAGCTTGGTCGGCGACAGGCGCCGCATCTGAGGCAGCTGCGGCGGGAGAAGATCGTCCTCGCCGTCCTCGCCCTCGCCAGCCGCCTCCTCGTCTCCAGAGTCTTCGATGGCGTCCACCATGTCGAGCTGGTGCCGTGGCAGCTGCGGCAGGCGTGCCTCTTCGCCGGCATCGTCGGCATCGTCGGCACCGTCGGCATCGTCGGCACCGCCGGCACTGCCGGCACCATCGCTGCTGCTGCTGCCGCTGCTGCTGACGCTGACACTCCGGCGGCGAGCCTGCGCGGCCCGGCTGTCCACGGCACAAGCAGGGTCGGCACCACCACTGCCGCCAACGCCGCCACCGCCGTCGCTGCTGCTGCTGCTGCTGCTGCCGCGGCGGCTAGACGAGGCCGGCCCCCACAGGGCCCATCGCTGGGGCAGCGGAGCCTGTGTCCTCGGCTGCGGGACCAGCGGCTGCCGTTCTTGCTGCTGCTGCTGCTGCTGCTGCTGCTGGCGCACCCACGCGTCCGCCAGCCCTGCGGACGCTGGCTCAGCCAGGTCCGGCGCCTCTGCTGCTGCCGCCGCCGCCGCTGCTGCCGCCGCCGCCGCTACCCGTCCTGCCGGCACCACGCGCAGCTGCTCCAGCGGCACGTCGACCTGGCCTGTCCGCAGCTTGTAGCGGGCCAGGCCAAGGCGCAGTTTGAGAATCTCCGCTCTCTGGGACAGTCCGTCAGCATGCATCCACAACGGTTCAAGAGGGGGTAGGGGGGGAATAAGCCCTACCTGCCGCGACTGCTCGCGCGTGAGCGTGGTGGTTCTGGGCGGCGCGCTGCTCCGGCTTCCGTTGTTGTTGCTGCTGTTGCTGCTGGCCACCAGCGCGGCCGCCGCGTCGCCGTGGTCCGGCTCCGTGATGGCGGTGGTGGCCTGGGACGTGTTGCCCAGCGCGGACAGGTCAAAGACCGAGGAGGTCGTCGGCGAGAGCGACAACGGCCGGGACAGGCGGCGTGAAGCGGCGGCTGCGGCGGGGACGAGGACCGCGGCGCTGCCCAGACACGCCCGCTTCGGGGGCGTCGTTGCCGTTGCCGCTGCCGACGCCGACGCCGACGCCGACGCCACGCCTGGAGACGCGGCGCCGTCCTTGTTCCTGTCCTGGCCCTTCCCATCCTCGCTCGCGCTCATACCCACATCATCTGCGTCGTCGTCCTCCTCCGGCAGGGGACGCTTCGTCCCGGCGGCGGCGCAGCCAGCCGACGACGACCGCGGCTCAGAGGAACCTGGCTTGAGGCTGCTGCTGCTGCTGATGTGGCTGCCGGGCTTGTCGGCCAGAGACGGCGACGGTACCGCGCAGGCATTGGCGTCGAGCGGCGCGAGGACGCGTCGTTTGAGCGGCGAGGCCATGGCGCGCGCGCGGGGAAAGTGAAAGGCGCGCGGGGGAAGTAAAAAGGCGACGCGTCAGAGAGAGGCTGCTGATCGAGAGAGAGAGACGTGTGAGAAACAGACGCGTGGAGAGGGACAAGAACGACAAGAAAAAGAGAAAAGACAGAGAGAGGGGGGGGGGAACCGGTTGTGGACGGCACGAGCGAGATTATACTAGATTTCGGCGCGGCTGCCCGTCGCGATTCTGTGTCGTCGTGTGCTCCGTCGTGTTCCCAACTAACACGGGTCCCAGGTAGTATTACACGCCGTACCCCGTACTTGCACGCAGTAGCGCCCGCGCAGGCACGCCGGACGTGTTTTGGGTCCTGTGGCGTTCTCCACCGCCCAGCGGCGCCGCAGCGTGTTCGCCCGCCTGGCGTGCGTGCTGGCCGTTCGGTAGCGCCTGCGCAAGGTTGTTCTGGGCTAGTTCGGTCGCGTCGCCAGGCCCCGCTGCGGCGGCGCACCGCGTGTGCCAGGGGGGGGAAGACCGTGTTTCCCTGCCTGGACCCCGCCTGTATCTTTAGTGTGTAAATATACTTAAGGACTGACAGACAGACAAGCCGCGCCCGCGACTGGGGTTTACGCGACGTGACGGCGAGCACACGAATCAGCCACAAAGGCGCCGCTGGAGAGAACTGGTTTCATTCCGTCGTCTAGAGAGGGTATAGGAAAAGGCGTGGGTATCATGCGTTTTGCCGACAGACCACGTTTTGGACAAAAAAAGAAAATAAGGACAAGAGAGCACAAGATAGAAAAGGGACGAGGAAACAAGGAGGCAGATCAAAACAGCCCATCCGCCCATCCAGCCATTCCGCCGCCCAGATCGCCTCGACAAAAAGGCAAGCTCAGACACAACCGCCAAAAAGAGGCGAGATTAGGAAAAGGGAGGCGGCCAGAAGCCGCAAAACCAGAAACAGGACGAAACGAAGAACGCAGAAGAGCCGCAAGCAAAGATCCATAAACAGGGGCCGTGACGTTGAAAAAGAAAAGGGGCAGAAAACACAAGACATGACAATCGGAAACACGCTTTCAAAGAAGAACAAGGGTAAAAAAAAAAAGACAGCAAGGCTGCCGATGACGCTGGTGGCATTCAGGCGGCCCCGGCCCCAAACGAGTACAGCGTCGGATCCAGCTCCACGTTCGGCTTGCTGAACATGGCCGTCAGATCCGTGCCGCCTTCGTCCAACGACGCGAACATCTGCGCAAAGTCCGTGCCGTCGCCGTCGCCCTGCATCGAGAACGAGCTCAGGTCGTCCAGCATCGACGGCGCGATCGTACCGTCGTCCATGGCGGTCCAGATGTCCAGCCCGATGTCGAGGTTGGCGTTGTCCGACACGTCGCTCGTCGGCTCCGACGCCCACCCGCTGTCCGTGCGCGACTCCGGCGTGTCGTTGGGCGTGATCATGCTGCGGTAGATGCTAAAGTCCGCAATGGCCCCATGGGCTGCCGTGTCGGCCGCAAAGCTGAACACGTTGGCCAGGTCTTGCGGGTCCACTGTCGCCGACTGCCACGAGTCGTTCAGCGCCGCCGACGACAGCAGCACGTCGCCACCCGCACCCATCGAGGTCCCAGCTTGGCTGTCCGTGGGCTTGGGTGTCGCTGCCTTGTCCGGTGTGCCCTTGGACGTGTTGTCCGTGGCGCCGAGACCTGCTTTGCCGCCGCTGGCTGCGCTCGCCTGCCGGTTCATCGAGGCCACCCGTGACATGGGCGTGGCTGGCGCGAAGCCTTGCTTGGTAGACGACGGACCCGCATTTCCGCTGGACGCACCCGTCGCCGCAGATGCCGCCATCTTCGCCTTGGCCTCCACGCTTGGCCCAAGCGCCTCGTTGATGCAGTCAATCGCAAACTGAAGCGGGGAGGCCGCCGGTCGGATGTGCTCCTCCTGAATGTGAGCCTGCCGCGCCTCTTCCGAGATGAATCCGATTTCCTTCATGTCGCAATCGTGCTCTGTGCAGTGGAACTTGGGCACCGGAGGCGGCGGCTGCGCAGCCCCCGAAGCCTTGGCCCCCTCGGCTGCTAGCCGCCGCTTGGCCTCGGGAGACAGGGCCCGAGCCTGGGCAGGGGTTGACGCAGACGGCGTCGGCGCCGTAACCGGAGACGGTGCCGTAGCTTGGCCGCTCGTCTTCCGCCGCTTGGACGTCGGCAGCTGCAAGTTCTCTTGCGTCACGCTGGGCTTGCCAATGTATGCCGGCTGGCCGTGAGGAGACGCGGCATGCAGAGGGAAAGGCGGCTGCGCCGTGGTGGGCGCAGCTGGTGGTTGCTGGCTCGCTTTGCTGTTGGACCGTTTGTGCGTCTTGTTCTGGTTGACCGCTGCGGCCTGTGTCGGCTGCGGAGGCGTGCCGCCCGGCACCGCCCGTCCTTGCTGCGAGTCTTGGGGCGCCATCTCCTGCCCGTGAGCTCCGCCTGCCTGATTCCCTGGCATCTGGCTGCCCCCCATTGCCATTTGTGGAGCTTGCGACCTCAAAGAGTTCATGGTGTCCTTCATCATCTCCATCAGGAGCTTCCGGTGCGACTCGATCTCGTCTACCGTGATAGAGAAGGCGTCTCTGCGACCTCTCAGATTATCTGGGTCTGTGAACTGCTGAGAGATGCGGCATCGCTGAACATAGCAGTTAGCAAGCGGACAGAAAGGGCAGTAAACAAAGAAAAAAAAACACAGAAAAGCCAACATACAATCCGGAAGAGCTTGCGCGTTCGTGCTTCGTCACGAGTTGCCAAGTAAAAGCGACCAAGCAACCTGGTGACCCTGTCCAGCGGGGCGATGGTCTCAGAGATCTTCGCCCAGACCTCGTCCTTCTGGTCGGCAGTCATCGGAATGTCGGACAGCTGCTCCTGTTGGACCTCCTGCCGCACCTCTGCCCCAATGGCCCTCAGGTGCTCCATGACTTCAGGATTGGCCTGAAGCGAAGCCATGGCAAGATGCCGTTGGCGAATCTTTTCTTGCTGCTCAGGGGTGAATTTAGCAAACTGCTCGGCAGACATGTTTTGCAGTATGCCCAGACGTTGCTGCTGCTGCAGCTGTATTCTATGCTGCTGCTGCTGCAGCTGCTGCTGTTGGAGCTGTTGGAGCTGTTGCTGCTGCTGCTGTTGCAACTGCTGCTGCTGCTGCTGTTGCTGCTGCTGAATGTTGATATTGGCAGCATGAGCGGCCGAGGCCCGTTGTACACCGATGGCATCGAACTGAGCAGGGGCTCCCTCCATCGCATCGTCTGCGTTAGACCGCTTGCGATTGCCAGGCGCGGCCCGGGTTTGCTGTGCTTGTTTGTTGCGGGCCGCGGCAGCCCCAGCCGGACCTGCGCTGGCCTGTTCGGGGCTGACATGCGGAGGCGGCCCAGAGACAGGCAATGAATCACCGAGACCCATAGATGTCGGCCCGCCCATCTTTTGCTGCAGGGCGGGATTCAGCATCGGCTGAGTGACTGCAGCGGCCGCAGCCGCAGCCGCAGCGTTGGGGTTTTCAAGCTGGCCGCCTTGCTGCTGGAGATGCAGCTGCAGCTGCCGTTGCTGCTGCTGCTGCTGCTGCTGCTGCTGGAGCTCAAACTGTTGCTGAAGCAAACGCTGCTTGTTCTGTTGCTGCTGGAGATGCTGCTGTTGTTGTTGTTGCTGCTGCTGCTGTTGTTGCTGCTGTTGCTGCTGTTGCTGCTGTTGCTGCTGTTGCTGTTGCTGTTGCTGCTGCTGCTGCTGCTGGAGCTGTTGCTGGAGCGAGAAGGACTGTGGTTGCTGCATAGGGTTCGCCGGCATCCCGTTCTTTGCCTGCTGCTGCTGCATGTATTGCTTCATGATCTGCTCGTGCTTGATGTGCGCTCCAAACTTCCGAACCGTTTCTTCCGGTGCATTGGCCAGCTTTGGATCGCGAGCGCGAAGCTCGGCGACCTCGGCAGGCGTGATGGCAAGCATGCCTGGGGGGATCTGTGGCATGCCCCCTGGGATCTGCTGCATATTCGGCCCACCGGTCTTGTTCACATTGGCGGCGGCAGCGCCTTGCATTCCTGGAGGGACCGCTCGCTGCTGCTGGGATTGCTGTTGCAACCTCTTGTCCATGAACTGCTTGAACTGCAGCATCTGCAGGCTCGAGAGTTGGGCTCGCACGGGGTCCGCAAGGTTGTTCTGGGCGATCCATATCTTCAGATCCCTCCACTTCTTGACCTCGGCCGGCAAGTTGAAATTGCTCAAAACCTGGGTCGGAAGATCCATGCTGTCCATGATAGACTGCTGTTGCGGGTGCAGCAATCGCGGCTGCGCTGGTCCGGCGGGCTGGTTCATGTTCTGGGGCGGCATGCCGGTGACCTGGGGAGGCATACCACCAAATTGGCCAGCTGCTGCATTCGGCTGCTGTTGGTTGTTCGCCTGGCCGGGGCCCACCTGGCCTGGACGTCCCTGCTGCATTTGAAGCTGTGCGGCGGCATGCGCAGCAGCAGCGGCAGCGGCAGGATTGTTTTTGGCCAGAGCCATGCGATGATTCTGCTGCATGGTCCAGCGCGCCGCGTATTCGTTCAGCTTGTCGGGAGGGAGGCGAGCAAATTTCTCCCTGTGTTCAGGCGGGAGCGAGTTGACCATGGCCTGAAATTGGGGATTCATGTTGGCAGCCATTGGGAACGGTGGCCTCTGGTTGAAGCGCGGATCGAGCTGTCCAAATGGAAGGCCTCCCTGGCCCATTTGTTGTGGTTGCTGCTGTTGTGTCTGGGGTTGCTGCTGCTGATGCTGCTGCTGCTGCTGCTGGAGAGAAGAAGGATCGGCTTGCCCAGTGGCCTGACGAGCCATTGGGGTGCCCATGTTGCCCATGGCAGGACTCTGGCCCATGGCGCCGGCCGCTTGCCCTTGCATGGGCTTGCCGCCTTGCTGAACGCGCTGCTGTTGGCTGTGCATGCCGACCGCAGCAGCTGTGGGATCCATGCCCATCTGCATGTTGAAGCCTTGCGACATCTGCGGGCCGCCACCACGCTGGGCCTGGTTCGGGCCCTGCTGGGTGCTTGGCCGGCCTTGGGTGCCTGGCATGCCACCGGCATTGCCCCCAGGGCCACCAGGCGCTCCGGCCATGGCAGGCTGCGATGCCGCGTTGCGCCCACCACCCTGGGTGCTTGCTGGAACCACGACCTGGCCGGCTTCTTGGGCGAGCAGCGCGGCCTTGTGCTCGTTCATGATGCTTTCCATGTTCGCGTTGAACGGATATTGACCAGATGGGGCACTCGGGCCAGCAGCTCCGGTCCCAAGGGCGCCAGGCTGTGCTGCACCCGTGACGCCCATCAAGCTTGGGTTGATGACACCGGCCGCCATGTTGCTCTGCTGCTGCTGCTGCTGTTGCTGCTGTTGTTGTAGCTGCATTGCGTTTTGCATTCCCGGGTTCATGTTCATGTTGGGCATATTTGACTGCGGGCGTTGTTTTTGCTGCGTCAGAATATTGAGCGCATGTATCTGGTACATGTACATGAGGAGGTCTTTGCCCTGCTGCTGGAGGTTCTGGACAGTCGGTGTACCGAGACGCGCGTGCATGCTTGAGAGCAGGTTCCGCTTTGCGTTCTCGTCGGCCTGCATGTAGAGGAGGTTGGCGTACTTGTCGACCCTCATGCGCTCTTGGTCGGAGAGCTTGGACAGGTCGTGAGACAGGGGGTTGCCGCCGCCCGGTCGCATCTGGTTCATGTTCATCTGCATGGGCTGTTGCTGGTTTGGAGGCATTTGCATGCCCACTGGGTTTGGCGGAATCGGCCCGCCCGCGTTCATCTGCTGGGGGGACTGCTGCGGGATGGCGGAGGCCTGCATTTGGTGCTGCAAATGCTGGAAGCCCTGGGGAGTTTGATTGAACCCCCGCATCCGGTTGTTCTGCATGAAGAGCTGCTGCTGCATCTGTTGCTGCGCAACTTGCTGTGCGGCCACCTGTTGCTGCTGCTGTTGTTGTTGCTGCTGCTGCTGCTGCTGTTGCTGGACAAAAGCCTGCTGCTGGGCGAGCTGTTGGTTGTTCATGTCGTTTCGCAGATTCTGCTCGTTCGACTTGCGTTTGGCGAACTGCTCGCTGATTTTGTTGTTCATCTGCTTGTCGTATGTGACCTGGGAAGGATGTCAGTCAACACAGTCCAGTGTGTGCGCAGCAGGGTGGGCCGCGAGTGACAAGGCACAAAGGCGGGTTCGGATATGCGGTGTGCGCAGCGCATGGTACGTACTCGGTCTGGCATTTCGAGAAAGGCCTTTCGCTCGAAGTCGACACCGGCCTGCACCGCCTTTTGCCAATCTAAGCCAGGATTGGCCAGAAGGATGTTTGTGATACTGCCCAGTTAGATTCCCGTGTTCGGATCGGTTGAAAATTGAGTGATGGCGAGAAATGAAGAGGATGAGGGACGGGGAAGGGGAGGGGGGGGGGGTCGGTGCGTTCAGCACCCCCCAGCCAACGTGAACGGGCATTGCGTTCGTGCTCATTTTTTTCCCTCTTGCAATTTCCCTGGCCATTCTCTTTTTTTTTTTTGTGCGTTTGCCTTTGCTCCCAACAAGAAGGGCATGACAAAGGGTGCAGCAGCCAGGGATGAGGGTCGTGAGCCCTTGACGGTGCCCAAGACTGTGCTGGAACACGAGGAGAGGGAGGAGGGAGAAGAGCGGAGGCAAAACAGGGACAAAGAGAGGGCACGGGAAAGAGGGGAGAGAACAGAGGACAAGAACAAAACAAGGGCCAAGAAAACAATGGGTACTCACAGGGCCACCGTCTTGCCCAGCCGCTCGTTGATCTGGACGCCGGTTCGCCACGCGCTGACAACCGGGGTGTCGGCCATGAGCTGCTGGTAGACAGCAGTTATGAGATGCTGTTCGGACACGAGAGGCCTTCGTTGCTGCATCGGCATCCCCATCTGCTGCTGCAGATTTAGATTGGCGGCCATGGCCGCAGGAGGAAGGGGAGGCGAGCAGAATGGCTCGGCTCCGGACAGTCGAACAGTCGAAGCGTGTCAAAGAGAAGGGGGAAAGGGACCAAGGTGGGCGCTGAAGGATGGAGAGTTAAAAAAAAAGAGAGAGAGACCACACGGCGCGCAGCCAAAAGGTCGAAGGCGACGGCGAGGCGGAACACGACAGGAACCAAGGCTAGGCCGACATGCGAGGCAGGCGACGGAAATGTCGTTGCACGGGCCGGGTGCGCGCACGCTGGCGAAGGTGAGCGCAGAGGCGAAGAAGGAGCGCAGAGGCGAGCGCAGAATCGAGCGCAAAGGTGAGGAGGGCTGCGGTGAGGAGGGCTGTGGTGTCGAAAGGTGGACAGACGCGTCGGCGCTGTGAATGCCTTGTCTAGCAGGAGCGGGAGGCGGCAGCGAGGCGGCACGAGGCCCTGCGGATGGACGGCTCGCTGGCAGCGAAGTGCAGAAACGATTGGACGCGAGAGGAAACAGTCATGCTCCGGTTTCGTGGGTGGCGTCAGGCAGAAAGGCGAACGAGGCTTCGTCAGAACGGAGCGGCGGCGAGGCGACAGCGACAGCGACAGGCGATTCGGCTGTGCAAAAAAGTGCCGGTGACCAAGGTGAGAAAACGGGAGGGAAAGATAAGAAGGCCAGAAAGAGAAAACAGGCACAGGGAAAGACGAGGAAAAAAGCCAGAGACGACGACAACAGAGACAAAACAGCGCGTCCGGCCCGGGTGTCGTTCAACGGCAACAACGAGCGAGCGCGCGCGAGAGAGAGAGAGAGAGAAAGAGAGAGAAAGAGAGAGAGAGGCGGCCCGCAGGCGGAGGAGAGGAGGCGTTGTCGGCCGGGACCCTTGCGTTTCCCGAGACGGCAGAGAGCGCGGCGCCCAATCGTTTGGAGAGCAGCCGCCCAAGCCCAGCAAACACGAGATTCGGCCCAAGAACAAGGTCGTGTGGCCGTGTCCCCTCGAAATGGCTAGCACGAGGACAAAGAGGCAGCCGTCGCACGCTGTCGTGATGTCGTGTTGTCGTGTTGTCTTGGGGAGCGCAGACGGCGGCGGTTCGTCCGGGAGGCAGAGAGGGAGAGAGCACGCAGCCGGGGCGCAAGATCGAGGAGAGGAGCGAGAGGGAAGGGATTCGCGAGAGGCGTCGGTAAGGAGTGGGCGACGAGAGTCGGGCCAGCGACAAGGACACGAGAGCGGCGGCGGCGAGCGCAATGGAGGAGGAGGAGGAGGAGGAGGAAGAGCGGTAATCGCGGAACGGGGCCGAGGGACGTTGCCGATCGTGGGCGGGCGAGCGCGTCTTAGCCGTCGACGCGGGAAGAGAGAGAGAGAGAGAGAGACAAAAACAGAGCGGGAGAGTCAGGATGGGGGATCCCGACGAGGGGAGGTGAGTGGTGAAAAAGAGGTTAGAGATATGTGTGAGAAGGGGAAAGCGAGCGAACAGGGAAGAGAGACAAGAAAACTGGGGGGGGGGGGGGGGGCAGGCAGGCAGGCAGGCAGGGCAAGAGCGAAAGAGCGGAAGGGGAAGGGGCAATGGGCAGTAGCGGTAGCCCCGTCACAATCGTCCACCACTTCTATAATGGGGAGGAAGAGAGGGAGGGAGGATGAGGAGAGGGGGGGGGGGGTGTGCACATGTGCAGGCTGGACCGTCAATTGGTCTGGGGGGCTAGGAAGAGACGAGGAGGAAGGGGCGAAAAGAAGAACGAGCGACGAGCGGACGAGCAGCAGGGCGTGTGCGCGTGCGTGGGCGGGCGGCGGTGGCAGCCAGCCAGTCAGCCAGACTCGGCGGGTGTGGAGTTTGGGGGGGGGGGAAGGGGCTAGGGGGGCTAAGCATAGGTTCAGCGCTGGGAAAAGAAAGAGCGACGGAGCGGCAGCAGAGCGGCAGAGCGGCAGGAGGCCAACAGCCTCGACTGGGGCTGCTGCGTGCCGGCGGCGGTACGGCCAGGGTACACGGAGGCTACCTACGCCGCACACCGTAGTTTGAGGAACGCGCCAAGGTACGGAGTTACTCCGTAGTATATACTACGCAGCGTACCGCGTTGGCTGCGCCGTTTTTTTCGGGGGATGCACCACTAGGCCTGGAAAGTACTTGCACCAAGGCGGGCGAACGCAGCTAGCTCACCGCTTGGGCGGGCGACGGGGGGGGGCGCCTTGCGCGACAGGGCGGCCAGCCGGGCGGCGGCGGCGGCGAGAGGCTGATGTTGGGAGGGCGCCGGCGGGTTGGGCGAGGATGTGCACGTGACGGACGACGGAGACAGACACGAGGCGGCAGCAGCGGGCGGCGGCAGCGGCAGCGGGCACACAGCGGTGCAGCGGTGCAGCGGGCAGACAGCAGCACAGCGGCGCATCGGGCGCAACGTGCTGAACTGTCCGTAAATATACTCTGGAGTACAAGTACTTTGTACCTCTGCGAAGCGCCAGGGACACACAGACAGGGGCGATGGGGACGAGGCAGACAAAGCGCGCAACGGCGGCCAGACTGGTCGGGCTGGCGGTACTTGGCGGGTACGTCAGCGGTACCTGCGCTGGCCTAACACGGAGTGTCCGTATTTGTACAACGACCTGTACTTTGTACTCCGTACCTACCCCGGCCCACACCACCACAAGACAGCCTGGCCACCCGCCCTCCCTTGTTGCTCTGGCTGTCCCCTTTGCGTTTAGGTGCATGCAGCTAGGGCGGCAGGGACGCTGTCCTGCAGAGGAGCGAAATAAAACTAAGACTAAAACTAGGAGTATACGGCACGTCGAAAATCATGAGCGCGCAGCGGCAGCGGCACGCAGCAGCCCATATAAGCCCGGCTGCCACTGGACCCAGCACGTACGGCCATAGATACTGGAAAGCACGGGATCCCGTCCGCTCTCCCCTAGTTAAACCAGTAATCGGCGGATTAGTAGTTGGGTCGGTGACGACCAGCGAATACCCGCTGCTGTACGTTTTTTTCTTCCCTTTTTTTTTCTTTTTCATTTCTTCTTTTCTTTCCCTTGTCTTCTCTTTTTGGAATTCGTGCTGTTGACCACGGACTGTTGACCA
The DNA here is from genome assembly GCA_019925495.1 of Ophiostoma fasciatum. Taxonomy (NCBI): domain Eukaryota; kingdom Fungi; phylum Ascomycota; class Sordariomycetes; order Ophiostomatales; family Ophiostomataceae; genus Ophiostoma; species Ophiostoma fasciatum. The sequence continues at coordinate 382,985 of JADHKM010000001.1, forward strand.
CGGAGACGGGTCTGTCGCGCCGTTTGTGGGAGGCATCTCCGGACTGGGACCAGCTGGGCTGCAGACAGACGACGGCGCCTGGACGGCGCCTGGATGACGCCTGGACGACGCCTGGACGACGCCTGGACGCCTGGACGACGCCGCGCGTGCCAGTGCCAGCTGCCATGCGCTTCGTCTGCGACGCGCAGCCAGCACGCTGTCTGCATCGGCGTGGCCGCGTTGTTGCTTGTACAAGTATGGCACCGAAATAGTTGTATTACTCCGTACTTGTAGTTGTACTGTACAAGAGACTAGACAGGGGTCCTCGTCTCCAGCTCAACCCTTGCTTGTGAGGGCTCGGCGGGCACCCTGGCCGTGATGTGCCGTGGTGGCAGCGAGCACAGTACGGAGTAAATACGGGGTAGGATGTCGAAGCCTGGCAAAGTGTCGAACCTGGGCAAAGTGAGCCTGGACAAAAACCTGTCGAGCCTGAGAAAGACCCGTCAAACAAAGAGACACCGCGCAACTCGGTGCTGTGCGCTGCAGCCCAGCGTGTCGAGGCTGCTGGCTGCTGGCGCGGTGTGATTTCCGGCCAAGAGCGCCGTGACACCAGTCGTAACACTGGCAAGTACGGAGTAATACTCGTAGTTGTACATACGGATCAGAATGGTAGGTGTCTGCAGGCGTCACTAATTCCACAAGGGAGCGGGATTTCCCCGAAAAAAGGGGCCCTGCGAGATTAAGAGCCAGCCCGCCGCTCGATGGCGTTTGTTGCTTCTGCCGGCTGCCTCAGAGGACAAAGGACAAAAATGAGGACGAAGGATCAAAGGGAAGGAGGACGAAGGAATATCCTTGGCTGATGCACGAAACCGTCGCATCTTTCGTCTTCCAGAACGACAGCGCGCTCGTCTAGCCTGCTCGCCGCCGGGTGCCGTTTCGTGTTTCATCCGGGCGATCGCGTCGTCGTCGTCGTCGTCGTCAAAGGCCAGCAGCGAGCCAGCCATGCACGGTCGTGTCCTCCTCATCAGCAGCCCGAGGCATGTCCCGTGCATAAGCGTATGCGCCCCTCGTCGTCGTATCCGCACTCTGTACAACTACTCCGTAAGCTATAGGCCCCAGCATATAGACACGACAGAGGCCTCGTACACCAAGACATACCGCGTACCACGTCGCATGCCGTGTCGTACTCTGCCCATGTCAGGCAATGCCACCCTGCTGGCCAAAACCCTGCTGGCCAAAAGAGATTCTCCACTCGAGGGCAGAGGGCAGAGGGCAGAGGGCAGAGGGCAGAAGAGAGCAGAGGAATACAAGCATTGACCTCAGAGGTCTGCAGAGCCCCGACACGCCCACGCTGCTGTGCAACCGCCCCGTCTCCTTTGTGGCCGGCCTCTGGCCTGCCCAGCCCAGACAGAAAGGCCAAAACCGGGCACCTGCAGGCGTCGTGCAAGCAGACGAGAAACAGCGCGAGCCTGCATGAACCTTCCTCCTCCTCTCCCCCTCCTGTCTTTCCATCGCCCTCTTCCCTCTATACTTAGAGGACACCCGTCTTTGCACCTTGCCCCCCCTGCGGGCCTGAGGCTGCGCGTGGCGAGGAGCCCTGGTTGGAGGCGCCATCAGCAGCTCGGGGAGAGCGAATCACGCGCGCCACAGCCGCACGCCCTGCCCGGCTCTGCCCCCCCTCCTCCGCTCCGCTGGCCCGCCAATCCCAGAGCAGGCTCTGTGTGTTGCCTCTGAGGCCCCCTCGGCTGACTCCGTAAATGTACTAAGTACAACGACCCAAGTATCTTACGGAGTGCTGCGCAAGCCTTGCCAGGTCCTTGTGCTCGTTGCTTCTGGCCAACCACACAGGCCCGTCGACATTGTTCTTCGACGACACACCGACGTCTGCTGTGCCAGCATCGCGAACGCGGCGCGTGCGCTTAACCAGAACCATGGGCGGACGACAATGGGCGGGCTCTTGCTGGACCGGCCCTCGGTCGGTGCACGTGACGCTGCACACCGCCGCCGCATCGTGCTAGACCGCCGTGCTAGACCGCCGCCTAGACCGCCGCCGCCGACAAACGACCGACGTCTGTCCATCACGCGCCCCCCCCGGCTCTTCCTCCCGTCGCCCTCATCCCCGTCGATGCTGCCCCGCTCCGGCCGGATGCTCTCCTCTGCAGCGGCCCTCGTCTCGTCGCGCTCGTCAGCCCCTCGACCGCCGTCGCCCGCCGCCGCCGCCTCGTCCTTCTCGTCGTCGTCGTCGTCCTCCTCCTCCCCCTCCGCCTCGCCCTCGCCGACGCCGTCGCACTCGACTGCCTCGGCCACGTCGCCCCTGGCCCGCCGCGCCTTTGCGACCACCGCCCGCACCATGGCGCCGCCGCAGTCGGCCCACGAGTTTGTGGACTTTGTCAACGAGTCGCCGTCTCGTGCGTCTTTCCCCGCAGAGGAGGTTTTTTCCCCCCACCTAACAACCAGCCTACCATGCCGTGGCGGCGGCCGTGGCGCGCCTGGAAAAGGCCGGGTTCCGCGCGGTGCGGGAGCGCGACGACTGGACGCAGACGCTGCGCCCCGGCGGCAAGTACTACGTGACGCGCAACGGCTCGTCCGTGGTGGCCTTTGCCGTGGGCGCGCTGTGGAAGCCCGGCAACCCGGTGGCCATGATCGGCGCCCACACCGACTCGCCGTGCCTGCGCCTCAAGCCCGTCAGCCGCAAGACCAGCGCCGGCTTCCTGCAGGTCGGCGTCGAGACCTACGGCGGCGGCATCTGGCACAGCTGGTTCGACCGCGACCTCAGCGTCGCCGGGCGCGTGCTTGTCCGGGCCGGCGGCTCCGGTTCTGGCTCCGGCGCGGACGGCCCCGACGGCCCCATCGTCTCCCGGCTCGTCCGCATCGACCGTCCCATCCTGCGCATCCCCACGCTCGCCATCCACCTCGACCGCTCCTCCGACTTCAACCCCAACAAGGAGACCGAGCTGCTCCCCATTGCCGGCCTCGTGTCGGCCGAGCTGAACCAGCCCGCCTCCGCGGCGGCGGCGGCCGCAGCGACGGGGACTGCCTGCCCCCCCATGGCCGAGCGCCACCACCCCGTGCTGGTGGAGCTGGTGGCCCGCGAGGCGGGCGTGGCGCCCGAGGACGTGGCCGACTTTGAGCTGGTGCTGTACGACACGCAAAAGTCGTGCCTCGGCGGCCTGCACGAGGAGTTTGTCTTCTCGCCGCGCCTCGACAACCTCGGCATGACCTACTGCAGCGTCATGGGCCTCGTGCGCTCCGTCGCCGCCCCGGACAGCCTCGCCGCCGAGCCCGCCATCCGCCTCATCAGCTGCTTCGACCACGAGGAGGTCGGCTCGCTCTCCGCCCAGGGCGCCAACTCCAACCTGCTGCCCGCCGTGCTGCGGCGCCTCTCGGTGGTGCCGGGGTCCTCGTCCTCCTCCTCCGAGGCCCCTTCTCCCACCGCCTTTGAGCAGACGTGCGCGGCGTCGTTCCTCGTCTCCGCCGACATGGCGCACTCGGTGCACCCCAACTACGCGGCCAAGTACGAGGCCAGCCACCACCCGCTCATCAACCAGGGCACCGTGCTCAAGATCAACGCCAACCAGCGCTACGTCACCAACAGCCCCGGCATCGTCCTGCTGCAGGAGACCGCCCGCAAGGCCGGCGTGCCCCTGCAGCTCTTTGTCGTCCGCAACGACTCCCCCTGCGGCAGCACCATCGGGCCCATGCTCGCCGCCAAGCTCGGCGTCCGCACCGTCGACCTCGGCAACCCCCAGCTCAGCATGCACAGCATCCGCGAGACCGGCGGCGCCTACGACGTCGAGCACGGCATCCGCCTCTTTGACGCCTTTTTCCAGCACTACGCCCGCCTCGAGGCCAGCATTATGGTGGATTAGATATCTTATGTATCTTTGATAAAATCATCCGTTACCGCCTGGCCTCATCAGCCCCTGCGCCTGCTCCCGCACGCCCGCCAGGTCCACGTGCACCCGCAGACCCTTGCTCACGAGCGTGTGGAACACCGCCCGCAGGTCGCTCGGCGTCATCCCGACGTCCGACGACGCCGCGACGAGCCCCGTGTTCGGCCCAAACGCCTCCAGCAGCACGTCCTTGGACCCGGGACACGCCCGCACCGCGCGGTAGTACACGTCCTTGGCGAGGGCCGCCAGCCTCTTGTCCACGCGGCGCCGCCGGGGGCGGCGGCGGACCCCGCGGTCCACACCAGACGCTGCCGTGTCCGTCGCCGCCGTCGCCGCCGTCGCCGCCGCCGTCGCCGCCGCCGTTTTCACGGCCTCCACCGCCGTGAGGTGCACGTAGGCCTGCCAAAGCCGGCTGCAGCCCCGGCACGCCGGGTTCTCGTCGCGGCCGCCGGCGCCCCCCCCCAGCGCGCGCTCCAGCGCCGCCCGCACCGCCGGCCCCCCGGCCCCCCCCCCGCCGGCAGCCTGCCGCGCGCGCGCGTGCCGCACCGCAAAGGCGCGGCTGCTGGGGCAGTCCCGGCCGCGGGCGAGCACCACCGTGTCGAGCAGCTGCGCCAGCGGGTCGTCCGGCCGCAGCCGCGCCAGCCCCGACGCCGCCGCCGGGTCCGCCCACGCAAAGAGCCGCAGGAACAGCCCGTTCTGCGGGAACCGCGCCACCATCGTCGCCCGCAGCGGCGCCTGCAGCGCCGCCGGCCGGTAGGGCCCGCGCCGCGCGTGCCAGTACAGCAGCCGCGCCACCGTGCCCTGCAGAAACCGCTCCAGCGCCGCGCTGCCGCCGTGCCCGCGCGCCTCCATCTCGTCCGCAAACGCCGCCGCCGCCGCCACCGCCGCCGCCAGATCGCCCTGCCGCGTCTGACGTGTCTGCTGCGGCGGCTCTTCACTGCCGGCCACCGCGCCGCCCAGGTACTCCAGCAGCACAAACGACTGCGCAAAGAGCGCCGCCCGCTCCACGCGGCCCGCCGACAGCCCGTAGTCCATGCCCATGCGCAGCGTCTGCCGCGCCCGCAGCAGCTGCGCCGGGGTCAGGCCGTCGGAGGATGCGGCGTCGCCAGCTGTGTCGCCCGCCGCCGCCGCCGACCCCCCGTACCACGCCGGCGGCACCAGGCAGCGCAGTGCCTGTGCGCGCGTGCCGCGCTCCAGCTCGATCCAGGCCCACGTCTGGCGCAGCGCCAGCTCGGCCTCGTCCTTGGCCGCCGCCCCCTCCCCCTCCTCCTCTTCCACGGCCCTTGCCGCCGCCCCCGCCGCCACGCCCGCGGCGGCCGACGACAGCACCGAGCACGCGACGTCGTCCTGGCCGCGCGCCGCCTCGGCCTGCGCGTAGGCGTCGTACAGCGCCGTGTGGGCGGGCCACTGCTTCAGCAGGTGGCGCGCCGCCTTCTTCGCCCCCGCCGGATGCACCGCGGCGTCCACCGCCAGGCTGTACGGCGCCAGCGGGGCCATGCCAAACGACCGCACCAGCTGCCGCAGCGCCGTGGCCACCCACTGGGGCGGCACAGGCGCGTCGGCATCGGCGGCAGCGCCGGCGGTGGCGTCGGCCGCAGCCGCCGGCGGCCGCAGCCAGTCCGGCAGGTAGCGGAACCAGCCGGGCCGCGGGAACAGCACGTCGAGCGAGGGCGCCATGCGGCTGCCGTCGTAGAACAGGTCAGGCGGCGGACGCCCGCTCCCGCTCCCGGCCCCGGCCCCGGCCCCCCCCCATTCGGCGGCGGCCCGTGAGGTGCTGTGGTCCGCCTCGTCGTCGCGGTCGCGGCCTTGGAGAACGACAATGGCGAGGAAGGGGTCGTTGCGGGCCTGGTCGATCCAGGGGCTCGCGGCGAACGCGGGCGGCAGCTGGCAGAAGAGCAAAAAGGCGTCCACGAGGAGCGGCTGCAGCGCCGGCAGCAGCGCGTCGGGGATGCGGAACAGCAGGTCCGCCACGTCGGCAAACACCACCACCCGGAACACGTCGTCGTACGGGCCGGCGTCGTCCTCCGCCACCACGTCGTCGTCGGTGACGCGCGCCGGCAGCGTCGCCCGCGCCGCCCGCTGCCGCTCCACCACCACCCACGCCTCGTAGAGCGGCGTGTACTCGTCCAGGTCGGCGACGTCGTCGTCCTCCGCCTGGCGCGCGACCGCTGCCAGGTCGATCCGCGGCGGTGGCGCCGACGCCGACGCCGACGCCGACGCCGACGCTGCCGCCGGTGCAGCAGCATCGCCCAGCGCGCCGTCCTCGTCGCCGCGCAGGACCCGCGCCGCGTAGGTGCCCCAGCCCTGTGCGCCGGCCTCGCCGATGCGCGGCACTTCGCTGTCCCAGAAGGCGCCGAGGCTGGCCGGCCCGCCGGCGTCCTCGGCCGACATCACGCCGGGGGCCGGCCGCGCAAAGGACAGCTCCAAGAGAGCCTGCCACGCCGCCGTGGCCCGGTCGCGAAAGCCGGCGTCGTAGAGAAACCGCGTCGCGCGGAGAAAGACGTAGATCATCTCGGCGTACAGGTCGGCCGCGCCGGCGCCGGTGCCGTCGCCGGTCTCGGCCGCCGCCGCCTCCAGGGCCCGGAGCCGGTCCAGGAGAAACTGCTGGACGCCGTCCACGGTGAGATCGGACAGGCGGGTCATCTCAAAGTCGAGGCGGGCGCGCCACAGCACGAAGCTGAGGAGGCCGCTGCCGTTGTCGCCGCTGCCGGCGCGGGCCAGGTCTGCCCAGCGCTGGGCGAGCTGCTTCGGCGTCCACACCTTGGCGCCCTCGCGCATCATGGCCAGCTGCAGGCGCTCGCGGCCGGCCGGCGCGTGCACCTGGCGCACGGCGGACTCGAGCATGGCGAGCTTCACGGCGGCGATGCCGACGAGCTCGTCGCGGGACCGGCCCGCGTGTGTTGTTCGGTCGCGCAGCGCCAGCGCCTTGTCTGCTGCTGCTTCTTCGCCGTGGACGCCGTCGTTGCCGAGAAGCAGATGCTGCCGGTCTTGCAAGTCGGCCAGCGCCAGCCACGCGTCGACGTCGTCGGGGTTGCTCTCGACCCGCCGCGCCAGCTCCGCCCGCTGGCGCTGGAGGGCCTCCCTTGCGCTGTCCCCGACCACAAAGGTTTCTTCCTCGGCGGCTGCGTCGTCGTCGTCCGAGGAGGAGGAGGAGGAGGAAGACGACAACGACGACGTCGACGACGCATCCTCGCTGTCTGTCATCGAGCCGCCGTCTCCCATGCCGTCATCTTCGCCCCCCCGCTTGCGCTTGCGCGACGCACCGCCCAGCGCCACAAAGTCGCTCGCCGCGTCTGCGGCCCGCCTCTCTTTTCGCAGCATCGTGCCGGGCCGCGGCGCCTCCTTCTTCCGGCCGCGGCCGCGGACCGCGCCACTGCCGCCGCCGTGGTGCAGCGCCCGCAGCAGCCGGTGATGCTTTTCCCGGAAGACGGATCCGCCCCCACCGCCGCCGTACGCTGGCACGACCGAGAACACCGTCCGCGCGCCGCCCTCGTGGTCGAACGCGAACCGGCTCGGCACGGCCGGGCCCAGAACCACACGGCCGTCGCGAAAGCGGTAGTAGGCCGGGACGCGGCGGCGGTCTGTGGCGCCAAACTGCCAGACCAGCGGGTCGCCGCGCGTGTCGAGCGCAAACAGCGCCGCGTCGCTGTCGGCGCGGGGGTCGCGGTCGACGTCGTTCCGGGCGGCGGCGGCGGCCCGCTCGTCCGGCACCCGGCCCTCCCGGGGCGGCCGTGGTTCCTCCTCCTTCTCCTCCTTCTTCGTGCGTGCCAGCACCAGCTGCGTGCCGTCCTCGTGGCGGTGGCGGTGGTGATGGTGGTCGTGCCGGTGGTGGTCGTGCCGGTGGTGGTCGTGCCGGTGGTGGTGCCGCCGATCGCCGTGCGGGCTCTTGTCGCCGCGGTGGACTTTGTCGTCCCTGCGGCAGTCTCCGTGGTCTCGCCCTCGCTCGCGGTGGCTGTGCCGGCGGCCATGGCGGTCGTGGTCGTGGTCGGGGTCGCGCTCACGGCGGCGCTCTTTTCGCTCGCCGTCGCTCTCGCCGTCGCCGTCGCCCTCGCGCCTCGCGCGCCGCCTGTCGTGCCTGGGCGAGGCCATCGTGTCCGCACCGGTGCAGGCGTCGCACAGGTGCGTCCGCGTGCGTCTCCGGGAAGCCTCAGCAGCGTCGTGCGCCGGGTTGTCGTCGGGTCACTGAGCTGGCGGGCGACGTGGGGTTGTGTTCCTGTGATACAGTACGGCTCTCGGAAAAATAGTGGATCGAGACACTGTGGCACACCGGCAGCAGAGGCCCGCCTGCCAAACCGGGCGGCCCATTCCGGGTCGCGTGAGCGGCGTCACAGGGGGGGGGTTAAGCATATGGAAGGGGGGAAAGGGGGGGGGCAGGACCGATCGATCGCCTGCTGCACGGGCGCCCGCCCGCCCGCCTTTGACGCCCCGATCGCACGCGGCGGCCGCTTGAGCACGCGCGACACAGTGCGCATCGCCGTAGCGGGCCTAGCGGCCTGGCTCTCAACGCCAGGGGCAACGGCTGGCTGGCCGCCTGCTTCGGCATCACCAACAACCCAACCCGGTTGTCCTGCCTGACGACGGGTCCTTGGGCATCCACATCCTCCGATCGGCCGTATTCGCCCGCGGTCTTGACACGCGCTATCTGACGGCTACAGTACGGACAGACGCTCGTTCTTTTCCTTCTGTCTCCCATTCCGAGCCGAAAGACAGACGTCCCGCGAGATCGACGTCCACAGCACAAACCGTCCGGGCCGACACAGCATGCGCCCTTGAACCCGACCTCGCACAGGGTGTCACCTGCGCTGCTGGCCGTGGAGCTGGGCGGACCGACACGTCCTCAAAAAGGCGGCGCCTCGCCAAACGACGGCTCGGGCAGACCGACCCGGCTTCGGCTTATCGACACGCCTCCGACGAGACCGTGTGTCCTTTCCCCGACATCGACCAGAACACGCAGCGGCGCACCGGGCTGCTACCATGCCGGACGCGTCTTCCGGTGCCGGCGGGCACATCTCGGGCCCGCCGTCGCCGGCGCTCTCGCGGCACCACCGCATCAGCCGGCAGAGCTCAGCGCTGGGCGGCTTCGGCGGCGGCGGCTTCGGCGGAGGAGGAGGAGGAGGAGGTGACGACGACGGCGAGCCGGGCCGGGCGGCGGACGAGCGGACGGCGCTGCTGATGCCGGGTCAGCAGACGCAGCGGGCGGGGCGGGCGTCGCGGCAGCCGCTGCTGAGCCGGTCGCACAGCTTTGCCGGCACCCTCTCGCGGCACCACAGCCGGGCCGGGTCGTGGAGCCAGCGGCTGATCCACGCGTTTGCGGACCGGCCGAGCGACTCGACCTCGGCATCGGCGCAGCAGCAGCAGCAGCAGCAGCAGCAGGAGGAGGAGGAGGACGGGCTGGGCGGCAGCGGGCTCTTCGAGTCCAAGGCGTCGCTGGCGCCAGACGAGCGCATGTGGTACGACCAGTTCACGTCGACGGACTGGGTGCACGACAGCATCCTGGACGCGTACCGGGTCAAGGCGCTGCGCAGCCGCAAGGACTTTTGGGGCCGCGTGTACGTGCTCTTTGACGGCGTGCAGGGCTGGGTGCTGTCGGCGCTGGTCGGCTTCGTGGTCGCCGTGCTGGCCTACGCCATCGACGTGTCCGAAGAGGTGGCCTTTGATTTCAAGGACGGCTACTGCACGCTCGGCTGGTATTTGACGGAGAAGGTGAGTGCCCAACGACGACAGGAGGAGGACGACAGGAGGACGGCGGCTGGAGGACGACAACGCTGACGCCGACGACAGAAATGCTGCCCCAACGGCCCGTGCACCGACTGGCGCGAATGGGGCGAGGTGCTGGGCGGCCGCGACGGCGACGCCGCCGAGGCCTGGGCCGAGTACGGCGCGTACATCTGCGGCGTGGTCGTCTTCGCGTCGGCCGCCTGCCTGCTGACGCTGACCACCAAGACCGTGGTGCCGTCCGCGTACCGGCTGTCGACGCTCGACGAGAACCTGGCCGCCGAGCCCGTGACGGCCGTGTCCGACGAGGAGCACGCCGACGACAGCGCGCACGGCCACGGCCATGGGCGTGGGCATGGCGCTCGGCGGCGCAGCTCCGCCACCACGGTGGGCGGCGCGGCCCCTGTTCGCGGCTACGGCGGCGTGCACGACAGCAGCAGCGACAGTGCCGGCCGCGCGCCGACGCCTCCGGGAGCGGCGGCGGCTTCGTCTGCCGCGCCGTCTGCCGTGCCCGCCGCCCCCCCCCCTCCCATGGTCTACTTCTCAGCAGCGGGCAGCGGCGTGGCCGAGGTGCGGGTGATCCTGAGCGGGTTCGTGCTGCACGGGTTCCTGGGCTTCAAGACGCTGGTGGTCAAGTCGGCCGGGCTGGTGCTGAGCGTGGCGTCGGGGCTCAGCCTGGGCAAGGAGGGCCCGTACGTGCACATTGCGACGTGCGTGGGCAACATTGCGTGCCGGCTGTTTGCCAAGTACGACCGCAACGACGCCAAGCGGCGCGAGGTCCTGTCGGCGGCGGCGGCGGCGGGCGTGGCGGTGGCCTTTGGGGCGCCGCTGGGCGGCGTGCTGTTCTGCCTGGAGGAGGTGGCCTACTTCTTCCCGGCCAAGACGCTGTTCCGCACCTTTTTCTGCTGCATCACGGCGGCGCTGACGCTCAAGTTCCTCAACCCCTACGGCACCCACAAGATTGTCATGTTCCAGGTGCAGTACCCGCTGGACTGGGAGTACTTTGAGCTGGGCAGCTTCGTCGCCGTCGGCGTCCTCGGCGGCGTCGCCGGCGCCCTCTTCATCAAGGCGTCGCGCCACTGGGCCAAGACGTTCCGCGGCATCGGCCTCGTCAAGCGCCACCCCCTGCTCGAGGTCGTCCTGGTCGCCCTCGCCACCGGCGTCGTCGGCTACTGGAACCACCTGACCAAGCTGCCCGTCGCCGAGCTGCTCTACAACCTGGCCGCGCCCTGCGACGCCACCGACACCAACCTGGCCGACCTCGGCATCTGCCCCGCCGCCGTCGACGACATCCCGCCCATCCTGCTCAAGCTGCTGGGCGCCTTTCTGATCAAGAGCGTGCTGACCGTCGTCACCTTTGGGATTGTGGGTTCTGTCTCTCTCTCTTCCCCCGTTCACCTCTCACCTCTCTCCATCTTCTCCCGCTAACGACCCCCAGAAACTGCCCGCCGGCATCTACGTCCCGTCCATGGTGATCGGCGGCCTCATGGGCCGGCTGGTGGGCCACGTGGTGCAGTGGGTGGTGCTGCGGTCGCCGTCGTGGCCGGTGTGGAGCGCGTGCGCGGCCGTGGGCGAGGCGACGTGCATCCAGCCGGGCGTGTACGGGCTGATCGCGGCCGGGGCGACCATGTGCGGCGTGACGCGGCTGTCGGTGACGCTGGCGGTGATTTTGTTTGAGATCACGGGCAGCCTCGACTACGTGCTGCCCTTTTCGCTGGCCATCCTGGTGGCCAAGTGGACGGCCGACGCCATCGAGCCGCTGTCCATCTACGACCTGCTGACGGAGATGAACTCGTACCCCTTTCTCAACAACAAGCACAAGCCCGTCTTCACGTCCGACCTGGCCGACATTGTGCCGCGCGTGCGCCGCCACCGCGTCATCGACATCTCGTCGTCGCCGCTGGTCAAGGCCACCGTGCTGCGCCACAAGCTCGAGAGCCTGCACCGCGCCGGCGAGCTCGACGGCGGCCTGCCCATTGTGCGCCACGACGTGCTCGTCGGCCTCATCCCCGCCCCCGACCTCGAGTTCGCCCTCGACCAGCTCGCCGACGAGGCCAACAGCCTCTGCCTCATGGCCCACGTGCCCAGCATCGACGACTCGGACGACGACGACCGCCGCGTCGACCCGACCGACTTTACGCCGTACATTGATCCGGTCGGTTTCCCGGCTTCTGAATCCCCCATGCCCCATGCTCCCTGCTGACCCCCAGGCCCCCGTTGCCCTCGACATCCGGTCGCCCATGGACCTGGTCTACGAGTGCTTTGTCAAGCTCGGCCTGCGCTACATCTGCGTCCTGCGCGACGGCCGCTATGCCGGCATGGTGCGTCGGCTCTCGTTCTCGTTCTCGCTCTCGTTCTCGTTCTCCTCCTCGTTCATTCTGACTGACGCCGCCAGGCCCACAAGAAGACGTTTGTCAAGTACGTCCGCGACCTCGAGGCCCGCGAGCACGCGTAGCTCGCTGTTGGTGTTTTGTCTTTTTTCTCGTCGGAGCGACGGGCTCAGGCGATGCATTGGCTGTCCCGCGCAGGGCACAGGCTATAGGAGAGAATCTGGGAGCATCTGGGTCTGCGTTGTCGTTTTGTCAGTCTGTTCTGTCCTGTATATAGCATCTCGAGCCGCAGTCGATAGCCGGAATCGATCTAGCGTATTGTACCGAGTAAGAGCGCTGTGCGTGCCAAGTTCCAGGCCCAACGGCTGCTGACGGGATCCGGTTTAGGGCGCTGGGCGGCGGCACGTGGGCCCGCAGGCGGTTGTTTGGCTGGTCAATGCGGCTGCCAGCCAAATCTTTTTTTTCGACGACCATCTCACGACACGCGACCGCCTACGACGACGACGACGACGACGACAACGACGACGACGGCGTTCTGTTTTCCCGCCCCAGCAGCGCCTCCCACCGCCAAACCATGCGCCAGCACCCGGCCTCTGACGCGCCGGGCCATGGATAGACGACGACGACGAATTGCGCCTCGGCCCTGAATCACCACCACCAAAGCAAGGCCGCGCCGCCCCCGGTCCCCGACGACGATGCCGGCCACGCGGGGCTTTATGCTCTACGTCTCGGCGGCCGCCGTGGGCCTGCTCGGCCTCGGCCAGCCGGGACCAGCCGAGGCGACGGCGGCGGCGGCGGCGGCGGCGACGACGGCTGCGACGGCTGCGACGGCGGCGACGGCGGCGACGGCATTCTCCGAGGCGGCCGCCGTCTCCTCGGATGCAGCAGCAGCAGCCGCCGCAGAAACAGCCTCGTTCGTGTCCACGGAGTCTGCTCCCTCGCCGACTTCGGTGGTGTCCATATCTGTCTCCGCCTCCACGACCTCCGCATCGACGACGCCGCCGCCCGCCTCGCTCGACGCCGAGACGTGCCCGTCGCGGACCATCAACTACATCACGCACATGCTGCCGCAGCAGTGCCTGCGGACCAGCTGGTCGGCCACGGCGGCAGCGACGGCGGCGGCGGCGGCATCCACAGACGCGCGCGAGGCCTCGGCGGCACCGAGCGACTCGCAGGGTGTGCCCAGCAACGGCACGGACGCCTCCACCGACGACGACGACAGCCAGGAGGACCTGGCGACGGGCTCGTTCATGTCCTTTGAGGAGTGGAAGGTGCTGCAGCTCAAAAAGGCCGGGCAGGACCCGGCCGACCTGCAAGCCCGGCGGCGGCAGCAGCAGCAGCAGCAGCAGCAGCAGCAGCAGCAGCAGCATCACCACCACCAGCAGTACGGCGCCGGCGGCGACGCCAACATTGACAGCATCGGCGACGACGGCGAGATTGCGCTCGACTTTGACGTGCTCAGCGACAGGGTGTCGGAGATGGCCGGGTCGGCGGCGGCCGGGCGTCTCCGTCCGGTGTCCTACGGGGCCGACAGCGCGGAGGGCGGCACCGCCGAAGGAGGAGACGGCGGCGGCAGCGCCTCGACCGGCGGCAGCGCCTCGACCGCCGACGAGGCCGTGCCGTACGCAGACGCGGCGACGCAGTCGTACCGCAGCAAGGACGCGGGCAAGACGAGCAAGGAGCGGTTCTCGTTTGCGTCGTTTGACGCGGGGGCGACGGTGCTCAAGACGAGCGCGGGGGCCAAGAACGCCAAGGCGATCCTCGTGGAGAACAAGGACTCGTACATGCTGCTCGAGTGCGCGGCGCGCGACAAGCACGTGGTGGTGGAGCTCAGCGACGACATCCTCGTCGACACGGTGGTGCTGGCCAACTTTGAGTTCTTCAGCAGCATGGTGCGCCGCTTCCGCGTCAGCGTCAGCGACCGCTACCCCGTCAAGGCGGACCGCTGGAAGCGCCTCGGCGAGTTCGAGGCCCGCAACGCCCGCGACATCCAGCCCTTTCGCATCGAGCACCCCCAGATCTGGGCCAAGTACCTCCGCATCGACTTCCTCTCCCACTACGGCCACGAGTACTACTGCCCCCTGTCCCTGCTGCGCGTCCACGGCACCCGCATGCTCGACTCGTGGAAGGACGGCGAGAACGGCCGCGAGGAGGAGGACGACGAGGAGGAGGAGCGCCTGGAGGAGGAGCGGCGGGAGGAGGGGCGGCTCCAGCAGGCGCAGGCTGAGCAGGCAGAGGAGGAGCAAAAGCAGCAGCAGCAGGCGCAGGAGCAGGCGCAGGCGCAGGCGCAGGCGCAGGAGAAGCTGGATCAGCAGGAGAAGCTGGATCAGCAGAAGCTGGACCAGCAGAAGCTGGACCAGCTGGACCAGCAAGAACGACTCCAGCAGCAAGAGCCGCACCAGCACCAGCACCAGCAGGCCTGCCAGGACGGTGCCGAGGCTGCTGCGGCCGACGAGTCCGGCTTCACGCCGTGGAACCGCTTCCTCGCGGATGCCGGCGTCCTGCGGGTCAACATTCGCACCTGCGCCGCGCCCAAAGCGGCGGCGGCGATGACGACGGCGACGACGGCGACGGCGACGACAACGGCGACGACAACGAGGACGACGACGACGACCACGATGACGACGACGACGACGGCGTCCCGTGCGGCGAGCGTGCCCAGCCAGCCACCGGCCGACGGCGCGCACGATGCCGGCGCGGCGGCGGTCTCTGTGGTCCCGTCGCACGACCAAGCACCTCCTTCCGCAGACTCTTCCGCAGACGAGCAGGGTCGGCCGGAGGGATCGGCGGCGTCCGGCGCCGAGCAGCCACGATCCCCGCCGTCCGACGCGGCGCACGCGCAGGGCGAGGCGGCAGCCAAGGCCGGGTCCGCCGGATCCGCCGCGGACGCTCCTCTGCCGTCTTCTTCTCTGTCGGCGGCGTCTTCTGCATCCTCCTCTTCTCCCTCCTCCTTCTCCTCCTCCTCCTCGCCATCGACGACGTCAACGTCGTCCTCTGCATCCACTTCGCCGGAGGCACCGTCTTCCTCCTCCAGCAGAGCAGACGGCAGTTCGTCGACCGCCGCCGTCGCCGCCCAGAATGCGTCGACCGCGGTGAGCGGAAGCCTGTCCAGCAGCGCCTCCGCGCCAGCCAACGAAGCCCCCAGCAGCGGCAGCGCGTCCGCTGCCGTGTCCTCATCATCGTCTCCCTCTTCTCCTTCCTCTTCCTCCTCCCCCTCCTCCCCCTCCTCTTCCTCTTCCCCCTCATCCTCCTCCTCCCCCTCCTCGCCGACCTCCTCCCCTCCCTCTCCCTCTCCTCCCTCCCCTCCCTCTCCTCCCTCTCCTCCCTCTCCTCCCTCTCCTGCCTCCTCTGCCCCCCCGCCGCCCGCCGTCCAGGAGAGCTTCTTCAAGTCGGTCAGCAAGCGCCTGCAGCTGCTCGAGTCCAACACGTCGCTGTCGCTGCAGTACATCGAGGACCAGTCGCGCTTCCTGCAGGACGCCCTGCGCAAGATGGAGCGCAAGCAGACCGCGCGCATCGACCGCTTCCTCGACGCCCTCAACCAGACCGTCCTCGTCGAGCTGCACACCATGCGCCAGCAGTACGACCAGATCTGGCAGTCCACCGTCCTCGCCCTCGAGACCCAGCGCGAGCAGACCCAGCGCGAGACCGTCGCCCTCAGCGACCGCCTCCGCCTCCTCGCCGACGAGGTCGTCTTCCAGAAGCGCATGGCCATCCTCCAGTCCGTCCTGCTGCTCTGCTGCCTCGTCCTCGTCTTTGTCTCCCGCGGCCTCGCCGCCGCCACCGCCGCTGCCACCGCCGCCACTGGTGCCACTGGTGCCACTGGTGCTGCCTCTGCCGACAACGCCTCTCACACCTCCTCCTCTCCGAACCATCACCAACTCTATGCCGCTCTCGGCCTTGTGCCGCCGCCCCCGTCCGGCCCCGCTGCCGCCTCTCCGCCGCCCCCCTCCCCGCCCTCGCCCGCCCTCTCTTCCCCCCCCGGCGCCCCCTCCGCCTCCGCCTCCGTCTCCGCCTCCGCCTCCGCCTCCTCCTTCTTCTCCTCTCCCTCCCCGCCCTCCTTTCTCCACCACCTCCGCCGCCCCTCCTCCCTCCGCACCACCAGCCTGCGCTCCAGCAGCCCATCGCCGCATCCGCGTCCGCGTCTGCCGCCGCCGCTGCCGCCCCTCAACACGAACAAGGTCCTGCCGCGCACCCCGACCACGCCCTCGCCCCCGTCGTTGTCGTCGTCGCCGCCGCCGCCCCAGTCGTCGTCTAGTAATGTCAATGGCGACGCCCACGGCGACGCCCACAGCCACGACGACGGCTACGACGGCAGCAGCCACATCGTCGCGCCCAGCCCCCGGACGCCGCTCACAGCGCACCACCTCTGCGGCATGGAAGAGGCCGTCGTCGGCGGCGAGAGCAGCAGCCGTGCCACCGACGAGCATCACAGGCGAAGCAACGGCAGCGGCAGCGGCAGCGGCAGCGGCAGGCAGCAGGCAGGCGCCGCCGGGAAGGGACCAGAGGAGAACAGCAGCGGCAGCCACGGGCTGTTTACGCCGCCCAAGCAGCAGCGGCCCGCCAGCACACGCGATGACCCGCCGTCTCCGGACGCGGCCGCGAGCGACTCCGCGCCGGGGCGAAGACCGTTGTCTCCCTTGCCGGAAGCCAGCCCTCCCTAAAACAGGCGAGGCGCATCTGGACGGCTTGGGTTGCATCCATTTAGCTTGGCCTCTGATTTTTTTTTTTTTTTTTTTTTCAGCTTTGTGCAAATGATAGCGAGCATATATATACGTCCTCATTGATCGGCCTGTTTCCTGTGTTTTTGTATGTGTTCGATTTGCCTGACTTGCGAAACTACATCCTCTCTTGATGGAAAAGAGGACAAACAAACAGCCCGTATCGGTTCTCCTCCAGTCTCCTGCTGGGCCCCTTCTCAATGAAATGGCAAGAAAAAGCAGAAAAGAAAGCAGAACATTTGATCCCACAGACCACCCCCTTGCCTGGTCCCGTTCCATTCCTGGCCACTTCCCAGAGCAACACGCACAACGGCCTCTCCAGGTTGGCCCGTACGCAAGACTTGAATCCATTCAACAATCAAGACGACAGGCCCGGTTCCCTTTCCATCTTCCTCATCACATGTGGCTGCAGAGGCAGTCGAGTCCACTTGGCCGGCCTTGTATGAGAAAGAAAGTAGAACAAACAGGAAAACAAACTAGAAAATCAAAAGACACGCACAGACAGAATCGTCTCACTTGAGACGCTCACTCGAGGCTCGGCTCACTTGATGCCGATCCCCGTCTCACTGAGAAAGCATGTCGTCTCCCCTCTCCAGAATTACATCCACGACTCGGTGCTTCCAAATGGCAAAGAAAAGGCACAACATGTCAACAAACAGAGGACAGTGAAGGAAAAAGAAACACAAGATAAGAAAAATGGAATGCACAAATTCCACTAGGCAAGCAGGACAAATTCGATCGCAGGAGCGGAGAACCGATACCGTTCACTGCACATCCTCAGCAGCAAAAACCAGTTCGTCTTGGTTCAAGATGCCAACAATGACAGTCTGACTGTGCAAGGGCCAGCCTAGTGTTGTTGCATGTACATGCGCTGGAGCGTGGTCTCGTAGTCAAACTCTTCAAGAGCCGCCATCCGTGTGCCGCGGTCGAACTGGGAGCGGCGCCGGCGCTGCTCGTCGCGGTAGTACTGACTGAGGTGGGGCGTGAAAAGGCCTTTTCTTGTAAGCCAACAGTCAAGGTCGATCGCAGGTGAGGGCACATTGCTACTGACCCACGTGCTCCGCGTTCTCGCAGCTGCGCTTCATCTTCGACGGGTTGTCTGGCCCAGGGAACTCCTCCTCTCGGCCAGCAAGCTCCGGGTTGGGCCCATTGGACGTGTAGTAAAGCTGCGCGGCATCGTGTCAGCTTCCAGCAGGATGCAACCTAAAGCGTCCGGTCATCCATACCTTGGGGCGATAGTGAGGCGCCTCCAGCATCACCGAGCTGTTGCGAAATTTTTGCACGAGACAGTCTCTACCTTGAATTGCTTTTTTTGTCTTTAGCCTCCAGATTCTCCAGGTGAAGCATGTTCGAGGTGCACTTACTAGCATAAGAAATCTCGGCCACTTTGTCGCTTCGGAAGCAGTTCCTGCCTTCTGTTAGTAAAGAGCTGGGCGCTGCATGTTCTGCATGCAAGCACTCACCAACGCTGATTGTCCCTCGCGTTCGCAAACTGGTCTCGAGTTAGCTTGTGCGTGGAAGACCCGAGAAAGACAGAAAGAGGTCTGCAAATGCTCCTACATCGATGATATCCAGGGGCTGTGTCATAGCAGATGTTAGCAACGAGGCGAGCTGTGGCCAGAGAAAAGAAGACGTGCGACGTACATCTGCAAAGTTGATGAATGCATATCCCACACTGAAGCGTTGGTTAGCAAACAAAGAAAACCGGTGGAGAGGAGCTTGGCCTTGTGCATACTTGCAGTCATTTGCGAAATCAATGCGCAAATACATGAAGTCGTATTTGCCCCAGCTGGACTCATCAATGATGGCTTTGAGCATTCGCTGATCGACCTTGTTTGGGATGTTGCGGAGCATGATCTTTAGACGAGCTGTCAGCCACTGGTCGGAACCTGTCACAGCTCTGCGCATGCAACTTACCGTCGTCCGCACGTCAACGCCATCGCGAATGCGGTTGACATCGACTTGGTTGTGATGGCCGTTGGGATTGAAGTGCAGAGCTCTATCCATGCGCGTGGCACCACGACGGTTACCAAACCGGTTGGGCATACCCAGACTCCTGGGCACCGAATCGAAGCTGTGGTGGCTGGCAATTGAGGACAAGGGGGTGCCAGGAGGAAAGACAAGCGGAGAGCCCCCCATGGGTGTCATCGCCTGCCCGTGCGGGCCGTACGGGTCAAGAATGAGCGGCGCCCCCGGGGTGTACGGGTTGCGAAGCACCATGGGAACAAGCGCGACCTGCGGTGGCCCGCCAATGCCGGACGTCGGCGGTGTCGGCTGATGCCTCAACGGAATCATTTGGTTGCCTCCATGCGGCGGCAGCGGCTTCGGATACATGCCAGGCGTGTGGCCCGGAAAGCCTGCATTCTGTTCATCAGGAGGCGGGTAGCGCATCGGCGTCGGCATCGGCGTCGTGACACCGTCGTTGTGAGGAGCAGCTCGTCCAGTGTGGCCCTCGGGATGGTAAAAGCCCAGCCGGATGTGAAGTCCCTGCCGTAATGTCAGTACATGGACGGCATCAGGAAGCGTCTGAGAGCCGGTGCTGTTCACAGCCCGCAACCTACATCAACCATGATGCCATTCAGCTTCGATACGGCATGCAGAGCCACGTTGATGTCCGAGAACTCAATGATTGCCTTCAAGGCGCCATCCTCCGAGCGGGGGTCCTTTTGGAAGGCAAACAAGTCTCCCTCGGACTGCAGCAGCTTGAAGACGAGAGGCTCCACCCGGGACAGCTCCAAGGGCGCGTTGTGGAGGAGGACGGCCAGCAAGTCCAGCTGGCCCTCATGAAGGGCAGTGAAATTGTCACCAGGAGCAACAAGCTGGAGGGACTGTAAGCAAGTGGACGGCAAAAAAAGATGGTAGGAACTCCCAGATTTCGGGGACAAACCTGAACAAAGTCTGGAGGCGAGATGAATTTGGCCGACCAGGTGGCGCCGCAAAGTTGAACATTGCGATGGCTCACACAGGAGTCACGGATGTTGGTGAAGCGAACATACACCTTTCCATTTTTATTGAAGATTTGCTTGTTTCCCTGGCAAGGAGATCCGAGCGTGGCAAGCTTCTGCAAAAAGAAGGTGTTTGGTCAGTGTCAAGTGAATACAACGAGAGCAAACGAAACAATCAAAAGCAAAAGCATGCGGCCGTTTTTTTCTGTACCTGGAGATAGGCGTCGATGTCGGCGGTCGTGGCCGCCTGGGACGAGCAGGAGAACTCGACGCAGCGAGACAGGAGAAGCTCTGTGCTCAGGACGGGAGAGATCTGGTCCTGCTTGGGAGCCGCACGAGCGGCGTCCGGCTTCTCGGCCGCACAGGGCTGGTTTTCACCAGAGCCGTCCGAGGACACGCTATCATAGAACGGACGGAAGCTAGACGCAGTAGCAGACAGCTGTTGTTTGGAGGCCTTGTTCTTGGAGGAAGGCGTCACAAAAGGGTCCTTGTCGACCGACACGCCCGTGGTGCGGAAGCCGCCGCCGCTGCTCTGTGTGGGCGAGAAGAGCGGGTGCTCCTTGTCCGAGCCGTCGCGGTCGGGGGTCTGGATGAGCTTGGAGGCCGACTTGGACGAGGCCGCGTTTGGGGAGAAGGTCAGCAGGCGAGAGCCCGGGGTGCTTCCGACAGTGGCAGAGTCCGCTCGGCCGCCGGAGAACGAGGCCGGGGACGTCTGCTGCTGGAACTGGTCACGGAACTGCGCCATGGCTGGAAAGCAGAGGCCAGTCCGGACGTGTGGTTCAGCGTGTCCTGGTCAAACGCCTTTAGCCAACAGTCACAATGGAAAGAGAGAGAAGGCAAGACGAGGGAAGAAAGGACAACTCACTGGCTTCTCTGAGCTGCGCAAATTATGTTCAGTCCAGAAAAAGGCAATGTACAGAATCAAAAAGGTGAGGATCGGGAGGGAGAGTGTTGCGAAAACGACAAAGGAGGGCTTGGTCGTGATCTGTCAAAAAAAGAGGTTCAAGATGCGGGCGGACACAAAAAAAAAAGGAGGAGAGAGAAGGTTGGAGGAAGGAGGAGGATGAGAAAAGAAGAAGATGGGAAGCAGAGGAAAGAGGAAATCAAAACAGGGTTTTTTATACGGCGTGCCTCTACGTGACGCGTATGTTGCCGATGAGGAAGGAGCTGGCATCGTAGACAAAGAGGGAAAGAGCGACCTGGGCGTCACGAGGCCACACCGCGCATGTGTGAAGCCTGGCAAGCAACAGGCCTGCTGGAGGAAGGAGCTCTTCAGGGAAGGAGCGAGGAAGGCAGGACCGAGGAAGGCAGGACCGATTACACCGAAGCTTCGGCCGAGATCGGTGCTCGAGTAGGATGACTGTAAGGGAGTCCGCATCATGGCAGCATCAAGTGGTGACCTTTTCTATAACGAACGGCTGTCTTCACCGGGTAGCTCCCGTCTTCACGCAGGGCAAGTCCTTTTCTCTGTTGCCTGGCGAGATATTGGCTTCCCCTGCAGCATCAGCAAAGCATCCGCTTCAACGGATGCGTCACAAGAGATGCCGTCCTGGGCCTACTTTCTATGGCTAGAGTTCAGCAGCCGGAGATGCACGACAGACCGTGGTTTCGAATACGTGCAGAGTGTACGAGGCCCAGCAGCGGCTGTCGTACCTCCCGCCTGAAGTCGAAAGGCGGCCGGACGTGCTTCATTGCCGTAAACACGTCTTTATCGAGAACGGCGTGGCCTCGTCTTTTTCCCTCCCGCCTTCCCTGCTAATGAAAATACTGAGCAGATGCATGCGAACAGCGATCATACAAGGCAAGAATGTACAGCAAATGACCAGCATGGCTCGTTTCTTTCAGGCAGTTGGGTGGCAGCTTCGCTGTCTGCTGCCTAGATAAATCATGATAGTGGGCGATCTGCGTCGTTGACGGGCCAGTGGCGCAATGGTAACGCGTCGGATTCCAGCGGCAGGCTTTCGCCTAGCAGATGGTGCTTCCCGAAGATTGTCCGTTCAATTCGGGCCTGGCTCAGAACATACTACAGGCGGCGCTTTTGCAGCGTGCTACGCTTTTTTTTGGACGGTCGTTTCAATATCACGTGATCTATCAGAAGGGGGAGGGGGCGGACAGAGCTTCGGAGCTGTTTTAGATCGCAACGGCCGGCGATGCGGCGTGCTGGCCTCGACCGCGTCTCTTGACCACAGCCTCGCTTTTTGTTCTGTTTTTCAGCCGCCTCTCTTTTCTCCTCTGTTGCCGTGGCCGCCTCTCCTGAGCTTTTCTGCAGGCAGCATACTCCATCGATGGGCCTGCCGCGCGTTGCGTCGCTGCGCGAGGCCTGAGACGAGGGCGCGCGTCTCTTTTTGTCCACGTCTGGACCCATCTCCCCGAAACAGGCCGCGCCTGTCCATCCGCCCGCCACGATGCCGCGGCGGCCACCGGCGTACGGCGACTATGGCGGGGCCGTGCAAGATGTGAGCATTCGGAGGGGGTGGAGGGGGGGGTAGAGAAGAGACCAGGGAAGAAGAGAGGGAAGAAGAAGGCCGGCTGACGCGACAGATCATCTTGGCGTCGTCGGACGCGGACTTTCTCGACCAGCTGATCCCCGTGCTGCGCGATGCGACGGCCAACGGGCGGCCGACGAGCCTGACGCAGAGCCTGGCGCAGTACGTGGACGACCGCGAGGCGGAGATTGAGCGGGTCGGGCTCACGCAGCACGACGAGTTCCTGGGGTCGGTCAGCCAGCTGCAGAGCGTGCGGGAGGGCACGGTGGCGCTGACGGCGGAGATCCTGGCGCTCAACCAGTCGATCCAGGCGAGCACGGAGAAGCTGGCGGCGCAGAAGCGCAGCCTGGTGGACACGCGGACGGTGCGGCAGAACCTGGCGGACGCGGCGGAGGCGCTGCGGGCGTCGCTGACGATCCTGCACGCGGTGAACCACGCGCACGAGCTGATCCGCAAGAAGAAGTACTACGGGGCGCTCAAGTCGCTCGAGGACCTGCAGAACGAGCACCTGGTGCCGCTGATCCAGAACAAGTACGCGACGCAGCACCAGCTGGCGGCGCTGATCCAGCGCTCGATCCCGGCGTCGCAGCGCACCATCTCGGAGGCGGTCATGTCGGACCTCAACACGTGGCTGTACCGCGTGCGCGAGACGTCGCAGTTCCTGGGCGAGGTGGCCTTTTACCACACGGACCTGCGGCGCACGCGCATGAAGGAGCGCGTGGAGCAGAACCCTTTTCTCAAGCACTTCCGCCTCAACTCGGCCATCGAGCTCGTCTTTGACGAGAGCGAGGAGTTTGACGTGCTCGACAACGACGAGGTCAGCGTCGACTTCACGCCGCTGTTCGAGGCCCTGCACATCCACGAGGCCCTCGGCCAGAGCGACCGCTTCCGCGCCGACTACGCCGCCACGCGCCGCCAGCAAAAGGACCTGCTGATGCCCGCGGCCGTCAACCTCGAGAGCGACGACGACGAGGCCTCGCTCAGCAGCCTGCTCGAGGGCGTCGCCGGCTTCGCCATTATCGAAAAGGCCACGATGCGCCGCGCGCCGCAGCTGCGCTCGGCCGTCGACGTCGACGAGCTGTGGGACGCCATGTGCCAGACCGTGGTCGGCCTCATCACCAAGGCCCTGCGCGACGTCGGCAACGCCGAGGTGCTGCTCAAGGTCAAGGGCGTCATCGCGCTCTTCATCCAGACCATGGAGGGCTGGGGCTACGCCGTGACCATGCTCGACCACTTTTTGCTGCGCCTCTTTGACAAGTACGCCGAGCTGCTCAAGCGCCGCTTCAGCGAGGACTTCCAGGAGATCGTGTCCACCGACGACTACATGCCCATGACCATCAACACGCCCGAGGAGTACGAAAAGGTCGTCAACGTCAGCTGGTTCGCCCAGGAGAAGCCCGTCGCCGAGCTGACCTTCCCCCACGTCCTGCCCTTCTCGCAGATGTACCCCCTCTGCT
Source organism: Ophiostoma fasciatum (assembly GCA_019925495.1). NCBI lineage: Eukaryota > Fungi > Ascomycota > Sordariomycetes > Ophiostomatales > Ophiostomataceae > Ophiostoma > Ophiostoma fasciatum. The sequence goes on from JADHKM010000001.1 coordinate 406,508, forward strand.
GCATCGACATCCGCAACTTTCTCAACCAGTTTTACTTTTTCAGCAACGACCACTTCCAGCACGCCGGCGTCATCGACGAGACGCTGCGCCGCTCCCTCGACGAGCTGCTCAACACCAAGATCTGCCAGTCGCTCGTCGAGCGCCTCAGCTCGCAGTACCTCGGCCAGATCGTCCAGATCCTCATCAACCTCGAGCACTTTGAGACCGCCTGCCAGGAGCTCGAGCAGCTGCTCATCCGCGCCCGCTCCTCCACCTCCGCCGGCGGGCCCGTCACCCTCACCGCCACCGACAACTTCCGCAGCAACAAGAAGACGGCCGAGAAGCGCATCTTTGAGCTCGTCAACTCCAAGATCGACGACCTCGTCGACACCGCCGAGTACGACTGGACCGCCCCCGCGCCCCAGGCCGAGCCCAGCAGCTACATCCAGACCCTCACCCGCTACCTCTCCAACATTATGAGCTCCACCCTCCTCAGCCTGCCGCGCGAGATCAAGGAGCTCATCTACTACGACGCGCTGAACCACGCCGCAGACCGCATTCTGGTAACCTCTCCCACTCTCCGGCCCCTTTGCCCCTTTTCCCCTTTCCGTTCCTCGGCGGTCTAACCCCCAGCTCCTCCCCCTCTCGCCCGACGTCAAGGCCATCAACGCCAACGGCGTGGCCGACCTCGCGCGCGACGTGCAGTACCTGACCGAGTTCGTGGGCAGCCTCGACAACGCCTTTATGCTGCAGCAGAACCTCGACGAGCTGCAGCAGTCGGTCGCGCTCATGCAGACGGACAACGCCGACGAGTTCTACGACATCACCACGCGCAACAAGAAGTACGGCCGCGTCAACGCCCAGAACGGCGCCATCCTGCTCGAAAAGGTCACGCACGCCGCCGAGGGCCAGCCGAACCGCGCGCCGCAGGGGCTGGCCAACTTTTCCAGCCGGTTTGGCCTGCGGTAGGGTAGGTCGCTGGCTCATGTGAAGGAAGCACGGACGCACGGGGAAGGAAAGCATGTGGGAACGCCTGGCGTTTGGATCGGGGCCATCTAAGCCTGTGTTGCTATTTATTTCATGTCTTCTGAAACGCTGCTGGGTCCTCTCCCCGCACTTTTGCATGCATGGCCATTGAGAGTATCCGTATTCATTTGGCCCCTTTCCTGGTTTCTCCCGTCTCCGCCGCCCAGCAAAGTTGATCTCGTAACAAAAAGGGGAACACGGTCGTTGCGTAGAAACAAGTGACAGAAAACAACAAGCAAAGAAAATACAAAAAGTCGCTCGTTGACCGAACCGCATACACGGTTTGAGACGACGTGCCCGATCGCACGCCCCTAACCCTCACCCCACCCCCATGGAATACTAAGAGATACCCAAGCCCTTGCGTCGTCGCATCGCCACCGCGTCCCCGAGGTCCATCGCCAGCACGAGGTCACCCAATGTCGGGTGTTGCGCTTATCCGCTCTATTCGTCCACGCGCACCCTCCGGAAAGGAGGATTCCTGGTTATTCATCCATGTTCTTTTGCAAGGGCAACGGCAAAGCAGGAAGCAAAAGGAGAAGGGGGCGCAGATTAGACAAGCTGTTCTTCTTCTTCATCGGCTGGTGCGTACCTGTTGCGGCTGCATGGCATAGCTGCCGTACATGCTAGGGTCCATGTCGCCGTAGATGGGCGCCTGCGCCTGTCCATAACCCTGCGCATTGCCCGGCTGGCCCTGCACCGGGTACATGTTGGGGGTTTGCCGGTAGTCGGCCTCGCCGCCGAGGCTGTGCGAGCCCATGTTGGCGTAGTCGGCCAGCGAGTGGTTCGCGCCGGCGGTGCCCGGCACGCCCTGCTGGGCCGCGGCGGCGGCGGCAGCAGCAGCAGCCGCAGCGGCGGCCACGTTTGCAGAGGCAGCACCGCCGCCGGTGCTGCCGCTGGTGCCGGCGGCGCTGGTGGTGGTGGCGGGGCCGCGCTTGGCGTGGCTGGTGGCCTCCTCGCGCGGGACGATGTCGATGAGAAAGTCGAACATGTCGGACTTGGCGAGGGCCGAGGCGATGTCGGAGCGCTGCAGCGTGCGGCGCTTGTTCTCCTCGGCGTGGATCCAGGCGCGCATGGTGAGCTCAGTGATGAAGATGTCGCAGCCCTTGGCGAACAGGATGGGCGCCTCGGCCGAGATCATCTTGACCTCCGGGTCGGCCTTCATGACCTTCTTTATGCGCGCGAGCGGCAGCTGGTGCAGCTTGTAGTCGTGCTGGTCGGTTTCGAGGTGGTGGATCGTCTGCTGCCAGTACGTCGTCAGGATGTCCTTGTACGGGGCCGTGAGGCCTTGGTGGACCTGCCAGCTGTCAGCAAGAGGATCCGGGAAGAAGGCCGGAGGCAGCAAGCCAGCAAGACAGGAAGACGTACGTTGGCCCAGGGCCCGGTGTAGAGCTCAGACGGCGCATAGCCCTGTTCGGACAGCTGCATGGGGGGGGCGTCAGTAAGGGAGAAGGAGGAGACTCGGGCACGCGGGGCGCTCGCCGACGCAGAAGGAGACAAACCGCAGCGCTGGCGCCTGTGTATGCGTGCAAAGAAGAGAGGGTCAGCCGTCTGCTCAGGTCTGCTCAGATGGGAGTCCCCGCGCGCGTCGAACGCGGCTTACCATAGTGGCCGCCGTGGGTCGTGTCGTAGACTGGCTGCTCGCGATTCGCCTGGCTGTTGGCTGCCGGCGGCTGGCTGTGCGAGGCGTCCATGGTGGGACGACGGCGGAGAGAGCACGGCGAGAGGGAGAGGGGAAGCAGTGGTTTTCAGGTGGTCGCGGGGACGAATTCGGCGGTGGGGGGATATTTTAGTGCTTTTTTCTTTGCCGAAGGCGCGCGAGCGAGGCAGCGGCGATGACTGATGGATTGGGCAAGCAGCCCAGGCAACGGTGGCCCGGCGGGGCGAGCGAGGACGGCCGGTGCGCGCACGGCGTACGGGGACGTTCTTGTCGCGCTGGAGAGCGGATTGCGACGCGTTTTCGATGCTCGTCTGTCTGTCTGTCCACTGTCCGGGCAGTTAGCAACGGCGTGGCACGGGCGGCAGGCGAAGCTGGCGTCGAGCGGAAGTCGAGCGGAAGAAGAGAGAAGCAAGACAGGAGTGTGCTTCAAATGGAAAGGGGAAGGGTGAGCGGAGGAAAGAGTAAAGAAGGCTGAAGGCTGAATGCTGCTGTGCTGCCGTCTGCCGGCACGTGCGGGCGGGCGACCGCCGGCGGCAGGCGGGCCAGAGAGGCAGGCGCAGCCCGGCGGCTGGCAGCGGGCCATTTTTTTTGTTTACTTCGCGATCCGGCCTAGCGGGTCGCCTGGCCAGGCCAGGCCAGCCAGCCAGCCAGCCAGCCAGGCCGTGTGCCTTGCGGCGCGGCGGCGGCGGCGGCTGGCCCCAGCCCTTCTCGGGCGTTGCCTCGTTTCGCCGGCGCGCCCCCCCCCGTTTCCGCGCTCTTGATTTGCCCGCCCGCGAGCGGCGCCGCCGTCGTGATTGGCCCGGTGGCTTGATTGGCCAGGCCGCGGAACCAGCCAAAGACAGACGAGCGTCGCGGGGAAACGCACGAGGATTGGACGAAAACAACAGCAGTGGAGTCGCCCGTTTGTATAAGCGTGGAGGCCAAACGGTTGGATGGTTGCTCGCCGCCGGGCTCTCTCTTCTTCAACGGGAGGGGAAAAGGGAGGGCCCGGCGCCAGGATGCGGCCGACTGGCGATCCGCCCGGCGCGCCGGCAGGAGAGGAGAGGGGAGGGAGGAGAGGGGAGGGAGGAGGAAGAGAGGAGGAAGAGAGAAAGAGAGGGGGAGGGGATTTCGGGTATTTGATTGCTTGCTCGCCGCAGGCCCGTCCACAGAATGGAGCCACTCAGCTTCGTTTCTGTTCTGCGTGCGCGAGCGACCAGGCGACGAACCAGGAGCAAGCAACGACGGCCGGCGCGCGGCGCGCAGCGCGGCCGCGGATGCGCAGCCGGCCCGCCGCGGGGGCAAATGCAAATACAGAGCAGGGCAAAACGCACCGTCGGATTCTGGTCGAAAACCGCTTTCGTCGTCTTCGTCGTCTTCGTCGCGCGCGGACGATGCGGGCGTTCTGTGTCGGTCTGGATGGCTGGCCCACGACAGGAGGAAAGGTGGAAAAAGCAGTCAATCAAATATCGAGAAATCCGGGCTCCCCAAGAACGACCCGGTCCCCGTTTATATGGGGTGCGAGCACAAGGGCGGGCGGGCGGACGGGCGGGCAGGCAGGCACAAGGGTTGGGAACGCTGGGCGGCGGCGGGCCGTGCTGAGGGAAAAGAACGCGCGCGAGAGAGAGAGCGGTCAGTGAAATATGAATGGCTGGTTGGGCAGCAGCGGCCGCCGCCTGGGCTGGCTGGCCCGGTCGTCGGGTGGTGACCTGTTTTTCTCGCAAGCCCCCCGCGCGCCCAACCCGCCCCGCGCTGTTCTCTATACTCCGTAGGGGGGGGGGTGCGGCCTGGCGGCCCTGAAGCGGTGGCACGCGTGCTGTCGTGCCAGCGCAAAGCACCACCCACACCTGCCAGCAGCATGTCGCCCGTATGCCCCACTACGGAGTACGGCCACATAGGCCAATTGAGGCTAGCGGCGCTGAAGTGGTCGAGCGCCCGTTTGCGCGACCCGAGCATACGGAGTACGGCAAGAAGCATGGAGAACGGCAACAAGCGGTGCGGACGAGTGGACAGACACCAGCAGCTGTCTTGGACACATGCGTCAGAGATTCCCTCCTCCTCCCCCCCCCTCCCCCTCGCGTATGGCAGAGTCCGGTCGGACATGGGCGCCGGTCGGCTCTGCACGGAGGCTGCGGCTGCGTGACGGGCCTCCGAGACTCGGCGTGGCGTGTGCAGGCATCGCAGGAAGCGACCGGAAGCCTGTGCTCTCGTCCGAGTGCGCGCTCCATTGCGTGGTCGTGCTCCATCTCGTGTCCTCCTCGACTCTTGGAACTCCTCGTCATGCCAAACCGTGCATCACAGTGGTTACCGCACTGTATTGCACTATGTACACTGGAGGTGGACCCAACTTTGTCAGCAGAATGGCAGGCAGAAAAATTGCTAGGAAAAGGCCCAGAAAAAAAAAGGGAACCTTTTCTCTCTCTCTCTCTCTCCCCATCCGTCCCTCAAGACCAACATGGCGACCGGTCTGACGGAAAGCCAGATCGAAACGCTCCTGCGGGAGGCAGAAGAGCGCCTGGCGGCCAAGCAGCTGGTCGACGGCAAGCCGGCGACGAGCAAGGCCGTGCACGTCGCGCTCGCCAAGGCGGCGGCGCCCAAGGTGCTGCCGGAAGCCATCGCGGCCAGCAAGGCCGCGGAGGCCGGGGCGGCGTCGTCGCAGGCGGCGGCGACCAAGGACAACCTGAGCATCCGCGTGCCGCACGCACAGAAGCCGAAAGACAAGGTACGTCCCGGTGGTGTGTCTGTTTGGTGGTGCCGCAGAGAGAGGCTCTTGACAAGATGAAAACATTCCCAAGTTTCTTGAGGCGTTGGGCGATCCCGTTATGGGAGCAGCTCTTTGCACACACATGATTATTACTTATCATAGTTACTCTGATCACCTCTCTCTGCGGATGTTGCTTGTTCTTTTTGCTCCTGGGGAGCCGAACAGCGCTGACAGACGGCAGAAGCAGCCAGACAATGCCGGCCCCGACTGGTTCGGGCTGCCCAAGACGGTCCTGACGCCCGAGGCCAAGCGCGACTTCCAGATCCTGCGCATGCGCGGCATCCTCGACCCGAAGCAGCACTTCCGCAAGGACGGCCGCAAGGACCCGTACCCCAAGTTCTCGGCCTTTGGCACCATTGTCGAGGGCGCCATGGAGGGCGAGCGCGGCCGCCTGACGCGCAAGGAGCGCAAGCGCACCATTGTCGAGGAGGTGCTGGCCTCGCGCGAGGCCAACGACAACTACAAGAAGCGCTACCTCAAGATCCAGGAGAAGAAGGCCAGCGGCAAGAAGGGCTTCTACAAGAAGCTGTCCGCCCAGCGCCGCCGCCGGCCTTGAGCGGGTCTGGCCGATCGTCTGCGACGCCAAGAGAACAGAAAGGCTGTGATCCGTCCAGAAGACGCCTGCCTGCCTGTCTGCACGGTGTCTGCACGCCCGCCCGCTTCGGAGCCCAAGACAGCCCAACGGCACGGAGGCCGCCCGCCCATGCGGCCATGCGGCCGTACGGCCACGCAGGTGGCTGCTGCCGGTCCCACGTCGGTTCGTGGGATGAGGACAAGTGCCACGCTGCCCGAGCAAGATGCAGAAATGCCGGCTCTTTTTGGTTCCTCCTGATTGGAACAGCAAATCGGTGGGATGGCATCGACGTGGGAGCGCTGGGCGCGGCGCAGAAGCCACCCTAGCCGATCAGCCCAACCGTACGTGTATGAGGTTACGAGTTGCTTGGATCTGAATAGCATGTCAATGTCCACAGCTTTGCTTGCCAGTCAGAAGCAGAAGTAATGAAATATGCCAAAATTGGCTGCCAGTACACAGTATAAAAACAGTATAAACACAGTGTGAACTGTGCACTTCTTATCGATTACGGTGTGCTCGCGGGTGGAACGGGAAATCGTGCCAAAACGCCCAGAAAGAAGATTTTGGCTGCCGAGGAGACGCGGAGACGAGAGACCTCTTGCGCACGCAGCACCCCGACAGACAAGATGAACGCACCGCCATTAATACGGTCGCTCCGGCGCGCTCTCCAGGCGTCCATGGTGAGCTCGATTTGTGCCCTGGTGGCTGGATGCATGCTGACCAGCGGCTCCCAGCGTCCGGCGACGACGACGACGACGACGGCGCGATGCGCATGGCAGCCGACCATGCGGCCGGCCCAGAGCCGCTTCAACAGCTCCCTGTAAGGGTCTCGGAGTGGCGGTGTGAGAGGCAAAGGATGGCGGGAGGGCTTGCTGACCCGACGACAGAGCGTCCAGCACGGAGCCGGCCGAACCGAAAGAGTAGGTCGACCTCGACCTCGGTGTCGACCTCGGTGTCCGCCTTGGTCGTCCTTACTGACATGCAGGTCTTCGGCCGCCGCGCCGACGCCGCGCATGCCGCGCGCGGTGCAGGCGCTGTACCTGCGGCCGCTGCGGCGCGAGTGCGCGTACGGGGTGCCGAGCGCGGACCTGCAGCTGCGCTCGTACAGCAAGCGGGGGCTCGAGTTCTTTGCCGACTTTGCGCTGCGCGCGGCGTACTACCTGGGCCTGCCGGCGTTTGGGCCGGTGCCGCTGCCGCGCATCACGGAGCGCTGGACGGTGCCCAAGTCGAGCTTCATCTTCAAGAAGTCGCAGGAGAACTTTGAGCGCATCACGCTGCGGCGCCTCATCCAGATCCGCGACGGCCACCCGGAGACGGTCCAGGTGTGGCTGGCCTTTCTGCAGAAGCACGCGTACCCGGGCATCGGCATGAAGGCCAACGTGTGGGAGTACAGCAAGCTGGGTGCGTCCCTGCATGTGTCGTTGCATGTGTCGTTGCATGTGTCGTCTCGTTGCCCCCCCCCTCGGTGCCCCCGCTAACCAACAGACGTCGCGCGCGAAATGGACCAGACGGCCGACGGCGTGGCCAGCCTGGTCGAGCCGCAGTGGATGCACCTGGGCGCCGGCAAGGTGCGCGAGACCGCCGCCAAGGCCGCGGAGGAGGAGGCGCTGGCGGGCAGCGAGGCGCACGCCGCCGCCGTGGAGGAGATCAAGCAGCTGCTGATGACGGAGCGGAGGAAGGCCTCGGGCGGTCGGTAGGCGGTCGGTAGCGGTCGGTAGGCGGTCGGTAGGCGGTCGTAGGAAGAACGCTTGTACCAGTAGAAGAAACGGTGGACGATTCAGTGCAGCTTGCTATGGCCGTCACAATAGCCCAACAGCCCTCATCTCGCTGTGTCTCAATGCAAAACGATGCTCATTCCTGCTCTCAATGGCAAGACGGATGTACAGGTAGTTCATACGCTGGTGGCTGTTCTCGCAGGCGTGGTTAGGCGCAGGCGCGGCTCAAAAGCGGTCGCGTTGTTTGGCGGCGAAAAAAAAGTTATCGTGTCGATCACCAGAGGATCGTCGCCCGCGAACAACGACATACGCTGCCCGTTCCAGCCCGTCCAGCGCACAAGATGGCCCACACTGGGATGGTTCCGCCGCTGCGCGTCACCACCGCCGGCGCCTGTCGTTGGCCGGCGGCGCGCGCGCCTCGCCTCTCGCGACGGACGACCACGACCACGACCACGACGATGCCCTGCCGGCGCTGCTTCTCGGCGGGCCTGCGCCGGCTGCGGCCGGCCGCCTCACCGAGGGCACGCACGCCCAGCCCCAGCCTCTCGCCCCCCGCGGTGCCCCGCGGCGCCGTCGTGTTCTCGGGCATCCAGCCGACGGGGGTGCCGCACCTCGGCAACTACCTGGGGGCGCTGCTGCGCTGGGTGCAGCTGCAGGACGAGGTGGTGCGGGCGGGCGGAGACGGCGGCGACGGCGGCGACGCGACGCAGCTCTACTACTCGGTCGTGGACCTGCACGCGCTGACCTCGGTGCAGGCGGGAGCATCCGGCGGCGGCGGCAGCGGCGGCGCCGGGCTGCGGCAGCGGCGGCGCGAGACGCTGGCGGCGCTGCTGGCCGTGGGCCTGGACCCGGAGCGCAGCGTGCTGTTCTACCAGTCGGCGGTGCCGGCGCACACGGAGCTCATGTGGCTGCTGAGCTGCACGGCGTCGGTCGGCTACCTGTCGCGGATGACGCAGTGGAAGGTCGTCGTTCCCCCCTGAGTCGCTTCTTCCTGATTATCGCTCACGGACCCCCCAGAGCAAGCTCAACCTCCGCGACGACGCCTCCGTGGCCGACGAGTCGTCGCGCGCCGCCCTCAAGCTCGGCCTCTTCTCCTACCCCGTGCTCATGGCCGCCGACGTGCTGCTGCACCGCGCCACCCACGTGCCCGTCGGCGACGACCAGAGCCAGCACCTCGAGTTCGCCCGCGAGCTCGCCGCCGGCTTCAACCACGTCCACGGCCAGCGCCTGCTCGTCCCGCCGGCCACCCTGCTGTGTGCGTCGCGTCCTCGTGGTCTCGTGGCGTGGCTGTTCCGCTCGCTGACTTGCAGCCCCCGCCCGCCGCGTCATGTCGCTGCAGCAGCCGGCCCTCAAGATGTCCAAGTCGCACGCCGACGCCCGCTCGCGCGTCCTGCTCTCCGACGACGCCGCCGCCGTCCGCGCCAAGATCCTCGCCGCCCGCACCGACTCCACCAACGCCGTCTCCTACGACCCCGCCGCCCGCCCCGGCGTCTCCAACCTGCTGGAGATCCTCGCCCTCGTCCTCCCCGACGACGAGCGCCCCAGCAAAGAAAACAGCCTCAGCCTCCCCGACGCCGCCGCCGCCCTCGCCGCCGACATGCAGGGCCAGACGCTCGGCGCCCTCAAGGCCCGCGTCGCCGACGCCCTCGTCCGCCACCTGGCCCCCGTGCGCGCGCGCTTCGTCGACGTGCTCGCGCGCGACCGCGGCGCCTACCTCGACCGCGTCGCCGACCACGGCGCCCGCAAGGCCCGCGCCAACGCCGCCGAGACCATGGACGCCGTCCGGTCCGCCGTCGGCCTGTAGCGGCGGCGTTTCAGCAGCGGCATCCGCCGGCAGGCGTCGGCCGTCATCATGAGCTCCATTGCACTGTCTATGCTGTCTAGATGCACTCCCCCGTCTCTCCCTCCCGTCTCCCCGTCGTGGCCATAAATCCGTCATAGGCAAAATCAACGGGAGCTTACGATGCGTATGTGAAACTCGACCCTCTGCTCGCCAGCCAGAACTCGCGGATCACCTGGTTCGTCTGCCGAGCACCACGGAGACTGGGACGTGCTGTTAGCTCGGAAGAATCACCCAGCCTGCTGTCCAGCCTGCTGTCCTCTCACCTGATCAGCTTCTTCAGAAAGACGGCCTTGTCACTGGCCGTCACGCGCGTGCTGGGAAACGCCGGGTCCGCCAGCGCCTGCTCCAGCCACGCCTGCGCGTGCACGCTCTGCACCACCATCTTCTTGAGCGGCTCGCACAGCTTGTCCAGCTCGCTGCGCGACGCGTGCCCGCCCACGTTGTGCACCAGCGAGCGCGCCAGCAGCGGGCCCAGGTGCGCCATCGCGCTGTCCACCACCGCCCGCAGCCCGGCGTCCTCCGGCCGGAGCGCCAAGAAGGTCGTCTGGGCGGCGCCGTCGTTAGCATGCAGGGGTCCTGGGTCTTCCTGGGTCTTCCTGCCTGGCCGTGTGTGACTCACCCAAAACTCCGCCGCCGCCGCCTTGGGCAGCGGCTCGTGCCCGTCGAGCACCCGCAGCGTAAACAAGAAGAAGAACTCGAGCTGCGCCGACGGCTCCACGCGCAGCAGCGCCGCCGCGTGCGCGCCGCCGCTCTTCTGCAGCACGCGGTCCACAAACTCGATGCCGCGCTGCGCCAGCTCCGTGTCCGCCGCCGGGTCCGGCAGCGCCTGCAGCAGTCCCAGGATCCACGGCACCAGCGCCCCCAGGCTCGCCGCCGCCGCCGCCCGCGCCGGGTGCTTGGCCAGCGAGCTGACAAACGACTGCGCCGTGTTGACCAGCGCCCCCAGGTACGGCGTCGTCTGCCCGCTCTGCCGCACCAGCATCGCCGTCACCATCGCCGGCGGGAACACAAACGGCCCCGGCTCCGTCTCCGAGAACCCGGCCTTGCAGATGCTGCACACCACCTCCACGACCTCGCTGCTCTTGGGAAACGCCGCCTGCACCGCCACCAGAACGTTCATGATGCTCGTCTGCAGGGCCTGCAACGTTTGCCGTCGCTGCTCCTTTTGCTCCTCTTGTGGGGGTTGCTGTTCTTGCTGCTTCTGCTGCTGCTGCTGCTGCTGCTGCTGCTGCTGCTGCCACGACGCTTTCCACCCCTGCATACGCTTTCCCGGCAGCCCCGTCTCGTCGTCGTCGCTGTTGCCGCCGTCCACGTCAATGGGCTGCTCCGTGGTCGACTGCAGGCCGCGCGCCATCCCGGCCAAGCAGCGCAGCGGAATCAGCACCGCCTGCAGAAGCACCTCGTCGGCTGTCGGCTCGAGCGGCGGCTGCGGGCCCTGTTGTTGTTGTTGTTGCTGCTGCTGCTGCTGCTGTTGCTTCTGCTGTCGGCACTGCCGCAGTGCTTTTTCAATGAGGGGACTTGTGCCGCCGTGGACATCCAGGCGGCCGGGGTCCTGGCTGAGCTGCAGACACAGCTCGACATCGCGCACGGGAAACGAGAGCAGCTGCTCGGCGAGGTGCAGGCGCGCCGCCTCGTCCGGGGTCGCCTGGACGACGGCGGCGATGCCGTGGACGATGCGCTCCTCGGCCAGCGGGTCGAGCTGCGGGCTGTCGTGCAGCAGCCCGTACTGGTGGAGGAATGCGCTCGCCTCGGACGTCAGCAGCGACCGGCACGACGAGCAGAGCGTAGCAATGGCCTTGGACGCCTGGGCGGCCAATGGGGTTGTTGTCGTGCTGCCGGTGGATGCCGCCGCCGCCGCCGTCGTCGTCGTCGTCGTCGTCGTCGTGGCCACGGCGTCAAACAAGAGGTTCAGCGCGGCGGGCAGATGGGCGGGCTGGCGCTCAAAGTACTCGGCGTAGCGCTCCAGCAGCGAGAGCGCGGTCTGGCGCAGGCGGACGGGCAGGTGCGCCTCGCCAAGGGCGAGCAGGTCGAACAGCGGCGCCGAGAACACGCGGCCCAGGAGCGCGTCGTAGTCGGACACGTCGGCCGCGCAGTCGGCCAGCGCGGCGAGGCAGAAGAGGGTGGCCTCGATCTGCGCCCAGGCCCTGTCGGCGACGGACCGCAGCAGCAGGTCGGCAAAGATGGTCAGCAGCGTGCGGCCGTCCACGTTGAAGACGGTCTGCAGCAGGTCGGCCACGTCCTTGCGCGCGTCGCCAAAGCCGGCGCGGTCCGACGCGTCCCACCGCAGGAATACGTCGATCGGCGGGTACTGGATCTTGTCCCAGCAGCGGCCCACCACCTCCCGCACGACGGCCAGCGCCGGCTCGACCCACGGCTCGTAGCGCTCGCCGCTCGAGAACATGGTGTCGAGCATGGTCTCCGTGTACGTGGCCCAGAACTCGAGGGCCGGCACAAAGATGTGGTCCTCGGCCACGGGGTGGCCCGCCGCCGTCAGCAGCGACGACAGCCGCGCCAGCATCTTGTGCGCGCGGGCGTCGGTGCTCTGCATCAGCGCCTCGACCCGCGCGTCGCCGTACGCAAGCAGCAGGATGCCGTACTGCAGCGGCTCAAAGTCAAAGTCGCCGCCCAGGAGCTGCCGCAGGTGCTCCTCGCCCCACGGGCTCTCGAAGACGGCGGCGATGGCGTCGTATAGTGCCGGCGTGAAGAAGGAGGAGTAGCTGGTCAGGATGTCGATCAGCAGCTCGACAGCCGCCTCGTACAGCTCCTCGTCCTGCAGGCACACCACCACGGAGCCGACCAGTGCGCGGAGCGGCTGCACGAGCTCGAGACCGCCGTTGGGAAGCCGCTGGGCATAGAGGATCCACGACTGCGTGCCGTCAGTTGTGCATCCCGTAGCAGCAGCATCCAGATCCAGGTTTGGGGGTGCTACCCACTTGGAGGGCCTTGATGGCTTCGCGGCGGATCGTGACACGTCGTGCTTCGTCCGAGACGGGCGAGGTCAGGCCGGCGTGCAGGAGCTCGGCAACGGCCTCGGTGTTCTGGAGAAGACGTTCATGGACAGGCGCGCTGAGGGTGAGCCGAGGTGGGCAAGGCCGTGGGGGGGGAGGGGGGGGGGGGGGGGGGCAAAACGTACAACTTGACCGCCCTCGCGTCGGTTTTGCCCACGTCGGTCACGAGGCTGTCGATGAACCAGAGGGCGACGCGCAGCAGCCGCCAGTCGAGGCCGGCGACGATCTCGGCCACGGAGGGCATGGGAGGGCCGGCCTCGTCGGTCTGCAGGACGTGGCCGCCGGTGCGCAGGCAGAGCAGCAGGCTGGAGACGCACGAGGCCCAGAGGGTGGGGAAGTGCACAAAAAAGGTGACGAGGGCGTGGACCAGCTTCTGCGTGGACACGGGGCTGGCGTCGTCGCCGGCGGACGCCGCCAGCCAGCGCAGCAGATTTTGCAGCAGCTCGCGGGCGTCGTCGGCCGACAGGGCCGAGCTGTCGGGTGGTCAGTAAGCAGACAGGCAGACAGACAGAACCAGGCACACACGCTGTCGTCCGGCGCGGCCTTACCTCTCCGTGTTGAGCTTGACCATGATGGTCAGGGCGCCAAAGAACTTGATCTGGCCGTCGGCCGTGGTCCGCGCCGGCCGGTCCAGGAGCGTCTGCGCCAGACGCCAGCCCTCGGGCGACTTCTGCAGGCGCTGCAGGGCCTCCTGGACGGCGGCAATGTCGGTGTGGGCGGTCCGCGGATCATAGAGCGAGAGGATGAGCTGGTGGTCAGCGAAGGCGGCAGCGAGAGAGAGAGAGAGAAAGAGAGAGAGAGACGCACCGACTCCACCTCGGCGAGGGACGTGGGCAGCGGCGCGTGGTGGTCCATGGCGGCAGCGGCGGACCATGACGGGGCGTAGAAGAAAGAACGACAAAGCAAAGGCGGGGGGCAAGACAGAAGACGATGGCCGGCTGTTTTATATCGGGTTCAGAGGAAGAAAAAAAAAGACAAAAACGAGACGAGACGACGGGGAAAACACAAACGACACCCCTCGCTCGTTTGCAAAGCCAAACCGCTGTGTCCCCTCGGTCACGGCCCCCCTTCTCAGTAACGTGATACCGGCATGGCCAGCTGGGTGCCCGCTCGGGTTGGGGGCAACGAGTGATGCGGCGTGTGGTCGCAGGTTGTCTCTTTCGCTCCAGCGCCGCTCTGGTGCAGCGGCTTCGCTAGGCTCCGCGCCCCACCCGTGCCTTCCCGGAGCACTGGTCACATGACCAATCGTCGCAGCAAGGCTGCGATGACAGCCTCGCTCGATCCTTGTCTGCTGGCGCAATGGGGGCTCTTGATCCCAGTACAAAAGAATCAGCGTCTTCGGCCTGATGCAGACTGGGGGTCTCTGCTCTTCTCGCTTGTTTGTGTTTAGGTTGTGTGGCTCTCGGCGCGCACGAGCAAACGACGACCGCTCTGAAACTGAAACAAACAGAACAGCAGACCGCAGGCAACAAGAGAGGCAGACGGAAAGAACGGACGAGACAGAACGGGAGGCAGTTTGCGTGCGTGCTGGCAGAGGTGCAGAAGGAGCATGAGACAAGATGCCAGCGCCGCCGTATGCTTACACCGAGCGGGTGGAGGTGCGAAAGGAGCCCAAGAGGCGCGATGCCAGCGCCGCCTCACAAGTTCTGCAACAGGTTCCGTGGTGCAGTTGGTTAGCGCATCGTACTAATATTTCTTATACAAGAAATCCAATGCGAAAGTCGAGGGTTCGAGCCCCTCCGGGACCATTTATTTTTGCCTTTGGGCGTTGGGGGGGAAGGAGGAGAGGGGGGTTATATTTTTGCGCCGACTGAGCAATAAACAGAGATGTATTACCCCCGCATATAGCTGTGGTCTAGTGATCAATAGCCTCGGCCTGGCTGTGGCCGGCCAACGTGAAGCAATTCATCTGCCATTCTATGCCATCCTGAGTCGGACCGAGAAGACACAGGCAAGAAAGACACCGCGAGCAAAGGCGAAACGCCCGCGCGAGCAGCTCGGTCCGTTTTTTGCTTTGCGCTTTGCGCTTTGCCTTGCTCTTGCCGTGTTTCGTCTCAACTGCCGCACCTTCCTCCACAAAGAGACACACAGCTTCTGCAAGGGCCGCGGCTGGCCGCTGGAAAGCGCACGGCGGCGCCCCAAAAAGCCCCCACGCCGCTGGGTCGGCGGGTGACGGCAACGGCAGCTGCGGCTATCGTAGCGGGGTTCTGGTCGCACCTGCTGCACGCGGAATAGGCCGGCCCTTTTGGGGGGCCAGACGCAGGACAGGTCAGAAAGGGAAGGCGGGACGCGGGCATGACCGCGCCTTGACGTAAAAGAAAGAGCTCACTGTCTGTCTGTCTCTCTCGCCGCCACGCACCCACGCCTTTCATTCACGCATCGTCGTCTCCGTCCTCTGACCAATTGGTGGCGCCCCCCCCCCTCTTCCTGTTTTCCCCCCCGCCTCCGCGCTGCCGACGGTCAAACAGCTCATGTCCGGCCTGCCTGCTGCCGGGCCGCGGATTCTGTCGTCGTCCCTCCCGAACGCTCTGCTGTTGTCGCGTGCCTGCCGCCGCCCTTGCCTTCGCCGCCCGATCGCCGATTTTCGACCGTCTTGCCTGTCGTCGTTGGCCACAGCACGTCTTGCAGAGCCACCCCGTCGACTCGTGCTTGCGCGTCGGTCTCGCCCGTCGGCCGTTCCGCCCGCGGTCTCTCGCCCGCGTCTCCGCCACAGCTACAGCAGCCACAGCAGCCGGGACCCTGCCGCCGTCGACGAGATGGAGACGGTCGACACGACGGCACGCCTGGCGGCGCTGCGGAAGCTCATGGCGGAGCACAAGGTCGACATCTACAGTAGGTCGAGCGGAGAGGGTGGAGAGGCAGAGAGACCGTGCTAACGCTCAGTCATTCCCTCCGAGGATGCGCACTCGTCCGAGTACATTGCGCCGTGCGACGCCCGGCGGCAGTTCATCAGCGGCTTCAGCGGCTCGGCCGGCTGCGCGGTGGTGTCGATGGACAAGGCCGTGCTGGCCACAGACGGGCGCTACTTCAACCAGGCGGCGCGGCAGCTCGACAGCAACTGGGTGCTGCTGAAGCAGGGGCTGC
This sequence comes from Ophiostoma fasciatum, assembly GCA_019925495.1. Classification (NCBI taxonomy): domain Eukaryota; kingdom Fungi; phylum Ascomycota; class Sordariomycetes; order Ophiostomatales; family Ophiostomataceae; genus Ophiostoma; species Ophiostoma fasciatum. The sequence goes on from JADHKM010000001.1 coordinate 422,137, forward strand.
AGGACGTGCCCACGTGGCAGGAGTGGGCGGCCGCCGAGGCGGCGGGCGGCAAGGTGGTGGGCGTGGACCCGGCGCTGGTGGCGAGCTCGACGGCTAAGAAGCTGGCCGAGAAGATCCAGAAGGCGGGCGGCCGCGACCTGGTGGCGGTGGACGCGAATCTCGTCGACGCCGTGTGGGCCGACGCGCGGCCGCCGCACCCGGCCGAGCCCGTGGCCCTGCTGGCCGTCGAGCCGTTTGCCGGCAAGGACACGCGCAGCAAGCTGGCCGAGCTGCGCAAGGAGCTGGACAAGAAAAACGCCGCCGGCTTCGTGGTGTCGCTGCTCGACGAGGTCGCCTGGCTCTTCAACCTGCGCGGCAACGACATCCCCTACAACCCCGTCTTCTTCTCCTACGCCATTGTGACCCCGGCCGAGGCCATTCTCTACGTCGACGCCGCCAAGCTCAGCCCGGCCTGCCAGGCCTACCTCGCCGACAACAGCGTCACCGTCCGCCCCTACGCCGCCATCTTTTCCGACGCCCAGACGCTCAGCGCGCAGGCCGCAGCCAGCACGGCGCCGGCGTCGCCGTCCTCGTCGCCGTCTGCGAGCCCAGCGGCCAAAAAGTTCCTCCTGTCCAACCGCACCTCGTGGGCCCTGGTCCTCGCCCTCGGCGGCGAGGACGCCGTCGAGGAGGTGCGCAGCCCCATCGGCGATGCCAAGGCCATCAAGAACGACACCGAGCTGCAAGGCATGCGCCAATGCCACATCCGCGACGGCGTCGCCCTCATCCGCTATTTTGCTTGGCTCGAGCAGCAGCTGATCGCCGGCGCTGAGCTCGACGAGGTCACGGCCGCCGACAAGCTCGAGGCCCTGCGCTCTGTCCAGGAGCACTACGTCGGGCTGTCGTTTCACACGATCTCGTCTACTGGTCCCAAGTGTGTTTCTCTTTTTTTCTTTCCCTTCTTTTCTTTCCCTCTGCCGATTCTAACCCGCCAGTACCGCCGTCATCCACTACCAGCCGGAACGCGGCAGCTGCTCGGTCCTCAGCCGCGACGCCATCTACCTGTGCGACTCGGGCGCGCAGTATCTTGACGGCACCACGGACACCACGCGCACGGTCCACTTTGGCACGCCCACGGACGCCGAGCGGACGGCCTACACGCTCGTGCTCAAGGGGAACATGGCCCTCGACATGGCCGTCTTCCCCAAGGGCACGACGGGCTTTGCGCTCGATGCGCTGGCGCGGCAGTTCTTATGGGTAGGCGCACGGGTGCCCGGTTTCGCCGGCGATGTGGTGCGTTGATGCTAACGTCCGGCAGCAAGAAGGCCTCGACTACCGCCACGGCACGGGCCACGGCGTGGGCTCGTACCTCAACGTGCACGAGGGTCCGATTGGCATCGGCACGCGCAAGCAGTACGCCGAGGTGGCGCTGGCCGCGGGCAACGTCACTTCCATCGAGCCCGGGTACTACGAGGACGGCGCCTACGGCATCCGCATCGAGAACATGGTCATTGTCAAGGAGGTCACGACGCACCACGCCTTTGGCGACAAGCCGTACCTGGGCTTCGAGCACGTCACCATGGTGCCCTACTGCCGCGCGCTCATCGACACGACGCTGCTGACCGAGCGCGAGCGCGCCTGGCTCAACGACTACAACGCCGACATTGTCGCCAAGACCAAGGACCGCCTCGCCGGCGACGCGTGCGCGCTCGCCTGGCTGGAGAAGGAAACGCAGCCGTTTTGAACACCTTTTTTTACAAAGGGGCTTTTTTTAATGCCTATTCCTGGACATGTTTATGCATAGCAACCATGCCTTTTTTTCTGCTCCTCCTTAGAAGTGCATAAACGCCGACAGGGCAAAGGTGATGCCAAAGGCCAGCTTGAAGGCGGTGTGCTCGGCCAGCGACGACAGGATGCGCGACGCCTGCATGCGCTCTTTGAGGTGGAGGTGGTGCGCCAGGTCGATGCCGATCTTGCCTGCGAGGCTCTGCAGGGGTCCGTCAGTAGGCAGAGCGGAAGAGGAGGAAGAGGAGGAGGAGGGGGCCAGCGGCAACGCACCTGCAAAGAGATGGCCACGCCGATCAGCAGCACCAGCGACTTGGAAAAGGAGCCCACGAAGAGGCCGATCAGGAAGCCTAGAGCGTCGTGAGCATGTCGGTCCGATCTATGGGCAAGCTTCCCCCCCCTCTCATCGGCTTAATTCCTTACCCATGACACTCCCTTTGGAGATTTCCGCCGCCACTTCCGGGTTCAGGGGCAGGCCGCCGGACGGCGACCGGGACAGTCGAGGCGCGGCGGCAGCGGCGTCAGTTTGTGGCGGCGGCGGTGCACCGGACGGCAGCGTGATGAACGGGACCGCTGCCGCCGCCGCCGCCGTCCAGCCGAACCAGGGGTGTCTGCCCGACCGGCCGCCCGACCGGCCGCCCGACCGGCCGCCGGACGACCCCGACGAGCCAGACGTCCCAGAGCACACCATGGACCGCAGGGGCGGGGCCGGTGCCGCGGCCAGCGTCGTCTGCCGCCGGCGAGGCAGAAGAAGAGACAGGGGAGGCGGCGCTCGGCGCGCGGGCGCGTTCCGCGCGAGCAGGCCCACTGGCCGCAGCGGCAGCAGCAGCGCCGCCGAGGGACACGGCGTCGCGCCGAGGCGGGCAGCGGCCGCCCGGCCGAGCGCCGAGGCAGGGAGGAGCACGGTCGGCATCGTGGGTGGAGAGAGAGAGCAGAGGAGGTGCGAGAGAGGGTCGGCTGCTGCGGTCGTGGAGAGCGCGTGTGCAACCAGGGAGAAAGGGCCAGCGGGCGAGACAAAGACGTTGGCTGCGCTAGCCTGCTGACGTCATAACGTACCTTGTAAACAGCCTACGGGACCACGAACGACCACGAGGTCCACGACGTCTAGACAGGAACGCTGAGACGGGCAAATCAATGCTTCCTTGCTGTCCTGCTCTTCGCCATCTTCGAGCTCTTTGCTCGTCCTTGGTAGAGCTCGCCGATCGAGACGGCAGGCTCAGTTTCAAACAGGCCAGCGCGAACACGGGTCTCGGTCAAAACAGAAGGCATCAGCTGGTTCCTGTATCGTGCCGAGGAAACTCGGTGTGCTGTACCAGAAGAGAGCTCGGAAGCTCGGATCGCTAACACCTTGTGCCCCTGTATCGAGCTCTGCCGCTGGCGGCGGCGGGCGGCCGTTCCAGGCACAGCACCGTGTTATTGTATTGGGCACTGTATATGCACTGTGAAGGCACGCGCACGACGCGTCCAAGCGCGTCGCGGGCAGCAGCTGCCACCGCGTCTATGCCCAGTGCCCTCGCTGTTTCCCTGCGCGTCGTCGGCAACAAAACAGTTGACTCCGTATAGTCTGTCTGCCTCCTGCACGGATCAACCGCGCAACAGCTTCCGCTCGCCAACAGCTCTACAACAGCTCTACAACAGCTCTACAACAGCTCTACAACTGCCACAGTTTACCACACCAAAGGCTTTTTCTTTTCCTGCCGCACGCCATGCCTCGCCCGCCGCGGCGAACACGCGCCGTGTCGTCGCGCACGGCGCCGGCTGCCGACGCGGCGCCGACCGCCGCCGAAAAAAACAGCGGACGAGACTTCCCGCAGGAGGATACGACGACGGCGGCGACGACGACGTCGAGCGCGCCCGCTGCGGCTTCTGGGGACGGCCGTCGCCGGACGCGCAGCAGCGTGGGAGGTGGCGGTCGGACTCCGCCCGTCACCAGCAACAAGGCAGCAGCCCGGCAACCACGCTCGCGCGCACCCGATGCCTCGGGCCTCGACATTTTGGACGACACATTTGGCGACCTCGACGCCAGCTTTGGCGACCAAGCGCTGGACCTCGGGGACCTGGGCGACCTAGACGACCTGGACGACGACCTCGACGCGTTTGGCGGGCTGGACTCGCCCTCCTCCCAGGCGGCGGCCGACACGACGACCGCGACGAACGCTACCACCGGCACCGCGGGCACGTCGTCGTCGTCGTTCAACGTCGGCCTCTTCCGGCGCGGACGGCCGCGGCAGTCGAGCATCCACAGCCGGGACGACGCGCCGATCCGGCCCAGCAGCCGCGGCGGCGGCGGCGGCGGCGGCGGTGGCGGCGGGGCTGCCACGACGCCCAGCACGACGACCTTTAGTCTCGGCACGTTCAAGCGCCGCGCGCGCGAGCCCAGCATCCTGGGCCGCCACCGGCGGCGGCGGAGGGGGGACGCCTCCTCGGCGGCGTCGTCGCGCCACGCCAGCCGCGACCGCGACGCCGAGACCTCGGGCAGCGAGATGGACACGGCGCCGTATTCGCACATCAGCACGTCCGACGTCGAGGCGTCGGTGCAGGGGGTAGGCCGCCGCCGCACGCGCGGGCAGGCGGCGACGTCGACGACGACGACGGCGTCCCAGACGGCCCAAGCAGCCGAAGCCGAAGCCGGAGCCCAGAGGGCGCTGGCGAGCAGCAACACCTCCCCGCAGCTCAACCCCCCGCAGCTCACCCCCCCGCAGCTGCAGACGCGGACGCGGAGCCGGGCCATGGCGAAGAAGCGCAAGTCCGACGAGGGCCCGCAGGACAACGACGACGGCGAGGAGGTGCTGCCCAAGCGGCGCGCCACCGAAACGGCGACATCTGCCGCCGCTGCTGTCGTCTCTGCGGAGGCCGACAGCGTTCTTCCGTCGGTGGAGCGGCCGATGCGGTCATCGTCTGTGCTGTCGACGCCGCCGGCGCCCCGTTCCTCGTCGCTGCCCATGTCCGACGCCGAGCGGCGCCGGCGGTACGCCACGCCCGGCGGGCCGGACGACGAGATCATGGCGCCGCCCAGGAGCAGCGGGTCGTCGTCGGTGAGCCCCATCTGGCCCTCGCTGGAGGCGCTGACGCGCGGCGTCCGCCGGGGCAAGCCCGGCGCCGCTGCGGCGGCCCTCCGGCCCGCGGTCCCGCTGTCGCGCCAGACGCCGGACCTCGTGGACGACGACGACGACGACGCGTCGGACCTGTCGTCGCCGCCCTCGCTGACGCACTCGCCCAACTACCGCCGCGCCGCTGCCTCCAAGGCGAATGCGAGAGCCAGGCCTGCTGCTGCTGCTGCTGCTGCTTCTGCCCGCGCGGCACCGCCGGCGGATGCGGTGGTTCCGGCGCTGACGACTGCGGCGCTGACGGCGCTGCTTCCGAAGCGCCACCGCCGCGGCCGCGGAGCGCGCCGAGAGGAGGAGGACGACGACGACGACAACGACGACGACGAGGACAACGAGCTCGAGCGGTCTGCGCTGCTCAGCGAGGACGATGACGAGCTTGCGCATGGCACCCGACGCGGACTTCGGCGGGGCCGGAGCGCTGCGCGCGCGCCCACAGCGGCAGCAGCAGCAGCAGCAGCCCCGGCCGTGCTCCGTGCGACTGCGGCGCCCGCCCAGACAAAGGCACAGGCGCAGCCCTCGGCGGGCAAGGCCAAGACGCGGGCGCGGCGCAAGTACGGTTTGCGCAGCTTCTCGGACAAGGAGAACGAAGAGACGGCGGCGGCGGCGGCCGCAGACGAGAGCAGCTTCAGCCCGCTGCCGGACGATGCCTTTGGCGACGGCGAGACGGCCACGGACGACGCGGTGCTGCCGCGGCGGCGGCCGGGGGGGGGCAAGCAGCCGCCTTACACGGGCGAGGAGCTGGAGAAGGCGGCGCAAAAGTTCAAGGAGGTGGACCAGTGGACGCTGGTGTTTGAGCGCGTGTCGCGGTCGTCGTCGCCGGTTGGGGCGCGCTGAGGGGGGGTGAAGGAGGACATGTTTGGGGTCTGCTCTTCTGTTTTGCGCGTTTTCGCTGTATATCTTGCAGCACGGAGGCGGCGAGAATGTATTGACCTGTGTCTTGCTCTTTTGCCATCCGTCCAGCTATCCAGTTCCCTTGTCCGTTTTGATCATCCAGTCATTGTGTCGTCTGAGAAGAGCAATGGCCGTGCAAGCCGACCGATATCACGCCGCCGTCTTTACGCCGCCGTCCTCACGCCACGTCCTCACGACGCCGCCCTCACGCCGCCGTCCGCGCCGCCGTCCGCGCCGCCGTCCGCGCCGCCGCGCCCAGGTCGACGCTCTCCATGGCGTGGTCGACGACGGGCAGCAGGTCGGCGACCTGGTCGGCGTCGCGGAGGGCGGCCATGACGGCGTCGGGGGCGACGCCGCGGGCGAGCAGGAGGCTGCGGCGGACGTCGTCGAAGCGCTGCTCGCGGGCGGTGTACTCGCGCAGGACGACGTCGGTGGCAAAGTCGACGTAGACGCGCGTGTCGCGCACGCGCACGACGACCTGGTCGAGGCGCATGTAGAGGCGGCTGAGCAGCAGCAGGCGCTGGGGCATGACGCGGATCTTGGCGCGCAGGAACGAGATGCCGTTGTCGTCGAGCTCGCTCTCGTAGAGGATCACGTCGTCGTGGAACAGGATCGGGTCGCGCCGCCGCAGCAGCGCCAGCGGCAGCGCCGCCTCGTCCGAGGGGGCGAGCCGGAGGAGGGGCGGGGGTGTCGCGTCGGCTGTCGCGTCGGCTGTCACGTCGGCGTCGGCGTCGGCGTTGGCGTTGGCGTCGGCGTTGGCGTCGGCGTGTTGAACGCCGTTGGGCAGGCCGTCGCCCCCGCCACCCGCCCCCCCCACCCGCCCTGGCGTCTCCGTCCCCCGGTACGTCGTGGAGTAGCTCCAGTCAAAGGGCCGCACGTCCTGGATGCCCTCGACGGCGCTGGTCTCGCGGCTGGCGGCCCAGTCGCGCGCGTAGGCGACGAGCAGGCGGCCCTGGCCCGTCTTGTCGACCTGGTCGAGGGCGTCGCCGGCGGTGAACTCCAGGCCCCAGCCCGTGGGCACGTGCCGCAGCGCCAGGCAGTTGTCGCCAAAGATCATCTCGGGCACGGGGATGCCGAGGCGCTCCGTCAGCGCGTCGATGGCGGCGGCGCGCGAGATGGGCAGCTTGCGCGCGCTGATCTGCCACCGGCCCTGCGAGAAGGTCGTCGTGGCCTGCGCCAGGTCCGCCGCCGACAGGAACGGCTCGTTGGGCGACGTGATGTGGTTCATGGTGCCGGTCGCGGGGCGGTGGATGGCGGGGGGGGGTGTGGGAAGGGAAGCTCCAGAAACGAGCTGTGTGCAGCGCAGGCTGGCTGGCCTTAAGGGCTTTTGGGGGGCACCGCAAAAGTGGGGCAGCGCCGGGCAACTGCGGGCGGCCAGCCTCGTTCGCGAGGCTGCGGCTCAACCCACCACCGCCCGTCCGGGCGATGGCTGTCTGGTGATTTGCGGCTGCCGATTTTCTGTAAATTTGTTTCTTGCCGTTCCTTGCAGTTTCTTGCAGTGCCGAAAAGGTGCAGACTGTTCACGGCAATACGGCAGGCGAAAAGAGGAGAATCTTGCGCTGTGATACCCAGTTCTCTCAGAGACGTCGTCCAGGTGTCTTACTTCCCTGAGGACAAAGTCCGCAGCAAGAACGACCTGTGCAGCTGATGCCTCTCAATCCCATCCTCTCCCAATGTCGACACGTGATCCGATCACGTCTGCCCTCCGGGTCTTTGCCCTCTTGCCCTTCTTTCGCTTTGGGTTCGTACCCAGAAAAGGGTACAAGAGACCGACTCAAGCATGAACTGTATACAGTGCGTCGGCTGAGTAGGAGGCAAGGCAAATGGATGGGAACCTTGTTGCTATCAAGGGTTTGCCCTGGAGGACCTCGTTGTTGGCGAACTTTGATAGCCCTGGTCCCCAAGGAAGAGGGCTTCTTTTATATATTCCCACGTCTCCTCCGCCTCCTCCACCTCCTCTCCCCCAAAGCATCGTGAAGCATCTTGACCACCTGCAAGCACCTCAAGCCATCTTTGCACCAAACCGCCCTTTATCCTTTTAAGACAACTCATCATCTGCTACTATGGACAACAAGCAGCCGGACAAGGCCCCGGATCCTGCGGATCCTGCGGACCCTGCGGACCCTGCAGACACTGCGGCTGTGATTGACAGTTTGGCCGCGCTCAACGGCCCGGACGTGGTGCGCGAGGCCGTGGAGGCTCTGCCTTGCCTCACTGCCGGCAGCCTGCTGCACATTGCCGCGGTCTTTGAGGGCCGCAACGAGCGCGCCGTTGCCGAGAAGCTGCGGCAGCTGGTTTTTATCATGGGCGGCGACAGACGCGGCGGCCATGCGGCGGCGGCGGCGGCGGCGGCGGCGGCGGCGGCGGCGGCAGGGCGTCCTCGCGCGCGCGACGAGAGCCGCGACGGCTACGTCCTGGCGGACCACTTTGGAGCCGCCGCCGCCAGCATCCAGCAGCGCGGCCGCACCGTCGACTTGGCTACCGGCGGCGGCGGCAGCGGCGGCGGCGGCAGCGCCCATGCAAGTGCTGCCAGCACCTCCAGCAGCATCACGACCAGCACGCCGAGCCTGCCCGACCTGACCACGCCCGACGCCTCGAGCGCCGGCTCCAGCCCCGGCATCCGCACCCCCTCGGACGACGAGCCCGAGGCGGCCTGGGGCGACGTGGGCGAGAACGCCGTGCCGCTGGTGCCGCCGCCCACGCCGTATCTGCGGCCCCTCGATGTGTCTGACGACATTGAGATGGAGGAGCTTACCCTGTAATGGGGCTGGCTGATGTGTCCTGCGCTTGGTTTCACGTGCACAAGATTTTGGTGCACTTTTGTTTACGGCTTGGAAATACGGTTTGGACTTGGATACTCGGGTTGATTCAACGGATTGGGTAAAAAAGTAAAAAAGAAAAAAAGATAAAAGGTAGAGCTACTCCGTACTCCGTAGAACAGATAAAAATACTTTTGAATGCTTTTGCAGTTGCTGGTCGTGGTCTACAGAGTCATATAATTCTCAATGCTTATTCTACGGACTCCCTAAGTTCGTGCACAGCGCTAGCGTCGCTCTGTGGCAGCGCCGCCGTCGCCCGGCCAACGCCAGCTGTCGTCCGCATTGTATACAAAAAAGTGGGGATCATCCGAGACGTCGGTCCGGCCAGGCTCTCTCGTTTGCGCAGCCAAACAACAGGCCCACGGATCCGTCCGCATCGCCGCCTTTTCCTTCTCTCTTTGATCTTCCTCGCCAGACTCTTCTCGACTTGTCCCCGTCTCGACCATGGCGGCCACTCGTGTCCTGGAGGCGCGCTTCGAGCGCATGTCGGTCAACGACGAGAACGGCGGCGACGGCAGCCGGATGAAGACCAAGGTCGGTCTTGGCTCTCGATATCCTTACTTCCTCGATATTCTTACTGACGCATTGCAGGCATCGGCTCCGGCGACGCAGTCCGGCGCGGGCGCCGCCGGCCGCAACAACATCCTCAAGGTGGCGCTGCAGGCGTCGAGCGCCAACACGACCCTCTCGGCGACCCAGGCTGCACAGAGAAAGGCGGCGGCGACAACCGGAGCAGTGGCCTCTAGCAGTAGCAGCAACCACCATCACCACCCCCTGCCGGCGTCGCCGACCAAGGCGCGCAGCGGGGCCACAACGACGACAGCAGCGTCCACAGCAACAGCAGCAGCAGCAGCAACAGCAACAACAAGTGCAGCAGAGGACAAGACGGCCGACGGCAACGACGACGACGACGGCGACGAGCTGGCCAGCCACGCCGAGGACGGTGCGACGGCCGAGACGACATCGTCGTCGTCGCTGTCGGCGCCGCTGTACCAGCAGCCGCGGCAGTTCCACCTGGGCATGTTCGAGATTGGGCGGCCGCTGGGCAAGGGCAAGTTCGGGCGGGTGTACCTGGCGCGGGAGCGCAGCAGCGGGTTCATCTGCGCGCTCAAGGTGCTGTACAAGGCGGAGCTGCAGCACGGGTCGGGGGTGGAGAAGCAGGTGCGGCGCGAGGTGGAGATCCAGAGCAACCTGCGGCACCCCAACATCCTCAAGATGTACGGGCACTTCCACGACAGCAAGCGCATCTTTTTGATCCTCGAGTTTGCCGGGCGCGGCGAGCTGTACAAGCACCTGCGGCGCGAGAACCGCTTCCCCGAGTGGAAGGCGGCGCAGTACATTGCGCAGATGGCGTCGGCGCTGCGGTACCTGCACCGCAAGCACGTCATCCACCGCGACATCAAGCCCGAGAACATCCTCGTCGGCATCCACGGCGAGCTCAAGATCTCCGACTTTGGCTGGAGCGTGCACGCCCCCAACCACCGCCGCACCACGCTGTGCGGCACGCTCGACTACCTGCCGCCCGAGATGGTGCGCCCCCACGGCAGCGGCAACGACAACTCGTACGACGAGAAGGTGGACCTCTGGAGCCTGGGCGTGCTGACCTACGAGTTCCTCGTCGGCGAGGCGCCCTTTGAGGACACCATGGTCATGACCCACCGCCGCATCGCCCGCGCCGACATGACCATTCCTTCTTTTGTCAGCCCGGAGGCGCGCGATCTGATCAAGAAGGTGGGTGTTGTTTGTTGTTCTTCTGAGACCTGTGACCCTTCTGACAGACAGCTCCTCGTCCTCGATCCCGCCAAGCGGCTGCCGCTCGACGACATCCAGCAGCACCCGTGGATTCTCAAGCACTGTGTCAAGGGCGAGCGGGCAACCAACCGGGAGAAGGGCCGGGAGTAGGGATCTACGGGACTGGGTGCATGGCGTGCAGGGAGACATGAATCTGGCGTGCAGGGAGACATGAATTCTGGCGTTGCGGGCTTGACAGCGAACAAACAGCTTCCACCCTACTTGTAAATGTCGTCAAACGGCCGCGTGTCGCTGAAGCACGAGTCCCAGACCTCGTTGACGACCTTGGCGGCGTGCACGTCGTCGCGGCAGCGCGGCCGCGCCGTCAGCGACTGGATGGCGCGCGCGCGCACGCAGCGCTGAAACTGCTGGGTGAGGGTCCAGTTGCCGCGCGTCAGGGCCTCGCGGGTCCAGCGGCACTCGCCGCTGAGCATGGACGCGCGGATCTCGGAGCAGGCCGCGTGCCGCAGGTTGTCCCAGTCGACCTTCCAGCGCAGGTGGTCGTAGGCGTGCACCATCTCGTGCGCCAGGTTGTCCTCGAGGTGGCGCCGGTCGCGCATCTCGTTGGCGCACAGCAGGATGCCAAAGTCGGGGTGGAAGCCGCCGCCCTGCCGCACGACGCGCAGCTCGGGCTCGCCGCCGTTGTTGTCTGCCGAAGGGACCTCGGTCACGCGCGCGGGGCAGCGCGCGCACACAATGTTGGAGGCGTCGAGCTGGTGGCCGCCGAGCTGCGCCGTCTTCTCCGCGAGGAAGCGCACAATGGGGCTGTAGCGCAGCAGGTAGTCGCGCGCGTCCTCGCAGCGCTTGCAGTCGCGCGCCTCGTTCTGCCGGTACCGCCACTCGCGGTAGTGGTGCACGCCCTCGGGCGTCACCTGCCCGCTGAGAATCCGGAAGTAGTTCATCCACCAGCTCGTCGCCGGGTCGAAGCCCGTCCGCTGCGGGTCGTTTTCGAGGAACCGCTGCAGCCGGTCGCCGGGGGGGCGGGCCGGCGGAGTGGCGGGTTTTGCCTCCGCCGCCGCCGTTGGTGGTGGTTCTGCTGTCGACATGGCGCAGGTGTGATGTCGTCGTCGTCGCCGCCGTCGTCGTCGTCGTCGTCGTCGCAGACGGGGAGAAACTGGCGATGTCAGTTTGCCGATTCTGCCGCATGGGCGGTGTATCCTGCCCGTGACAGATCCCCTGACAGGTCACGTGACGCGCTACCGACATCGGGGCGCGGGAAACCTGTGAATGGAGTCATCGCAACGTCTGTATTTTTTTAGGCGGCAGCCACGACAACCCCAACGTAACCACGAGGACGACCAGCGACGCTGCCTCGCCGGTTTTTCCCTGTGCGCCCGACCGTCGACGTCCACGACGACCACGACCCCTGCTGGGCAGCCCGCCGCGGCGGAGATGGATCCACACGGCAGTCTCTTAGTGCAGAGCGTCCACAATGCGTGTAAGACGCTTCCTCCTCCGATCCCGTCCGTGCTGAGATTTTTTTTCTTGTGCTTCTTTGCTCGTGTTGCGTTCTGTCTGGCTTCTTCTGCGCGTGCCTTGCGAGCGTGGCGAGCTTCCGTGCCTGGGACAGGCGTGTGGTGCCGCTGCCTCAAGCATTGTCGTTTTGCCTCTCTCTTTTTTTTTTTTTTTTTTTTTCCTAATTTTCTGACGTCGCAGCCATGAAAGGACCGCGGTCTCTCGGCATTGTCATCAAGCTGGGTGCGTCGGTGGCCGTCCCGTTCTCCCGCGCCGACTCTCTGCTCACACGTCTCCTCGTCTCTAGGAACAAGCTCCATCGTCGACGCCACCAGCCACGAGCCGCTCATCGCGACGCTCTCCCAGATCGTCGAGACGGCCGTGCGCCTGCGCAAAGATGGCCACAAGGTCGTCATTGTCTCGTCCGGCGCCATTGGCGTCGGCCTGCGCCGCATGGACGTCGAGCACCGGCCCAAGCACCTGGCCCAGCTGCAGGTATGCCGGACGTCTCCCCTGGCCCAAGACAGACAGACGGACAGCCAGACGGACAGGCAGACGGACAGACAGACGGACAGACAGGCAGACGGACAGACACTGACAACCAGGCCCTCGCCGCCATCGGCCAGTGCCGGCTCATCAGCCTGTGGGACTCGCTGTTCGGCCACCTGCAGCAGCCCATTGCGCAGATCCTCCTGACGCGCAACGACATTGCCGACGTGCGTCTTGCGAGCCCCTTTGCCCCTTTCTGTGCCCCTTTCGGCTGGCTAACCAACGTCCAGCGCACGCAATATCTGCGCGCCCAAAACACCTTTGCCGAGCTGTTCGACATGGGCGTCATCCCCATTGTCAACGAGAACGACACGCTCGCCGTCGAGGAGATCCGCTTCGGCGACAACGACACCCTGTCCGCCATCACCGCCGCCATGGTCCACGCCGACCTCCTCTTCCTCATGACCGACGTCGACTGCCTCTACACCAAGAACCCGCGCCAGCACCCCGACGCCGAGCCCATCGAAGTCGTCGAGGACATTGGCGCGCTCGAGGCGGACAGTGCGTCCCCGCCCCCTTGTGTTCCCCCCCGTGTTCTCCCCCCATGTGTTCTCGGCTGACCCCCAGTCTCGACCCCCGGCTCGGCCCTCGGCACCGGCGGCATGTCCACCAAGATCGTCGCCGCGCGCCTGGCCACGTCCGCCGGCGTCACCACCGTCATCACCCGCTCCTCCACCCCCGGCAACCTCGTCCAGATCCTCGCCCACATCCAGGCCACCCAGGGCCACCACGGCGGCCAGCAGCCGCTCGCCATGTCGTCGTCCACCGCCTCTCTGCCGTCGGCAGCATCAGCAGCAGCAGCAGCAGCCGCAGCATCATCATCAGCAGCATCCCCGTCCGGAACGACGCGCCCCTCGTCCCTGCAAAAACCCCCGCTCCACACCCGCTTCGTGCCCTGGCCCGAGCCCGTGCGCGACCGCTCCTTTTGGATCCTGCACGGCCTCGCGCCCCGCGGCACCATGTACATCGACCAGGGCGCCTACCAGGCCCTCGTCGAGCACGCCGGCCTGCTGCCCGTCGGCGTCGTCGACGTCGACGGGCCCTTTTCCGAGAACGACGCCGTGCGCCTCGTCGTCGTCGACCGCGTCGACCGCGTCGACCGCCGATCGCCTTCGTCCTCCTCCGCCCCCCCCTCCACCACCCCCCCGGGCCTCGTGCCGTCCGGCACCGAGGTCGGCCGCGCCCTCGCGCGCTACTCGTCCACCGAGATTGCGCGCATCAAGGGCCACCGCAGCCGCGACATCCAGGGCATCCTCGGCTACGTCACCAGCGAGTACGTCGCCCAGCGCGAGCACGTCAGCCTGTTCCGCCGCAAGGACAGCCGGCCGGCCTCGCCGGCCCTGCGGGACGCCGGCGGCGGCGGCGGCAGCAGCGGCGGCGGCGGCAGCAGCAGCAGCAGCAGCTGAGGCGGCGTCCGCGTTCGGCTGGTGTGCTCACGACGTCGTCCTCGTTACGATTCATGTGTGGTGGAAAACGAAAGCAGAAAGCAACTTGGGTTATTTACGGTGCATAAATAGAGATACGCAACCGAGTATAAATCTTGGGAAATGAACAGTAAAATTCAGAGTAACACACGAGACGAAAAAGCCAAACTCCCTCTCTTCTGACACAAGAGAAGAGAACAAAAAACGAGGAACGGGTCGTGGGAAAGCAAATGGATCGTAGAAAAAGCGGTGGAAATAAAAGAAAAGATACGAACCATGACGCGTTGGGTGCACGTTGCTTTTCCTCGGGGTTCCCCATCCTGGCTGTCGTCGGTTTCGGGCCTGCATGCAGTATTTTTCTCCCTTCTCTCTGGCCCCCCCTCCAAACCACGGGAACCCAGATCCCGCCCGGCCTCGCTCCCCTTCCCCTTCCCCTCGCCACCGCTCAGGCCTCCCGCCGCCACTTGGGCACGTACTTGCCCGGCGCCCCCGACGCCGTCAGCGTCTCCTTGGACGGCGCCGGCGAGCCGTCCCGGCCGTCGCGCACAGCATCGCGCCCGCTGCCGTCGCGCTCGCCGCGCTCGCGCCCCGGCCCGTCCAGCCGCGGCGTCACCGTCCGCGGCACCGGCGGGCCCCGGCCCGAGAACGACCGCGGCGGCAGCGCGTCGGCACCGCTGCTGGCAGCACCGCCGCCGCCCGCCGCCGCCTTGGCGGCTTCCCGGTCGCGCCACGACGTCTTGCCGGGCGGCAGCGCAATCCGCGGCCGCTCGCTCGAATCCGTCCGCTCCATCGGCGCGCTGGCCCGCACGGGCGGGTGCGGGCCGCCCGCCGCCGACGACGCGCCCGACCCCGGCGCCTCGCCGCCGCTCTCGGCCGCCGCCGCCGCCGCCGCCGCCGCCGCCCCACCGCCGCTGCTCGCCTTGGACAGTTCCCGCTCGCGCCAGCTGCTGCGCGCACCGGGCAAGTTAAGCACCGGCCGTCCCGACGCCACCGGCGCATCCGCACCAGCCGCCACCGGGTCGCGCCGCGACAGCAGGCCGGCGGCGCCGCCCGAGGGGCCGGCGCTCTGCCGCTCGCGCTCGGCGCGGCGGCGGGCCAAGGCCTCCTCTTCGCGGCGGGCCTGGAGCGCGGCCTTTTCCAGGGCCTCCTGGCGCTCGGCGTCGCGCTGGGCCTTGAGGCGCGCCATCTCCTCGCGGCGGGCCTCCTCGCGCTGCTTCTGCTCCTCCTTCTCGCGGGCGGCGCGCTCCTCGGCCTCGCGCAGCTGGCGCTCCTCCTCCTCGCGCTCCCGCTTCTCGCGCAGCTTGCGCTCGCGGTACTCCTTCTTGCGCAGGGCGATCTGCTTCTCCAGCTCGCGCTCGGCCTCGCGGCGGCGGCGGTCAAACTCGTCGCGGCGCCGGTCAATGATCTCGTCGCGGAACTGCTCAAAGTTGGCGACCAGGCGGCTGAGGCGGTGCTTGAGCTCGACGCTGGCCTCGTGCTTGCGCTTGGCCTCCTTGAGCGTCTCGGCCTTGAGCAGCTCGTAGTTGGCGCGGTCGCGCTCCTGCTGCTGCGCGTAGTCGGCCGGCAGCTTCTTGACCTCCTCCTTGCGGTACGCGCGCTCGAGGTGGTCCATGCGCTTGCCCGTGATGCGCAGCTTCTCGTTGACGTCGTTCTTCTCGCGCTCCAGCTGCGCCAGCTTGATGGCGCGCAGGCGCTGCGGGTCGAGGTTGGACAGGTCCTCCGTGTCAATGTCGAGCGCCTTGGGCCCGATCTTGAGCTCCTTGATCATGTTCTCCACCTCGGCCTGGCGGATCTGCTCGCGCTCGCGCTCCATGCGCCGCATCTCGCGCTCCTTGAGCTCCTGCTGCTGGCGCAGCTGCTCCGCCTCGAGGATGGCCTGCTCGCGGAGCTTCTTGAGCTTGGCGTTCTCCTTCTCGCGCTTGGCCTGTAGCTCCGACGCCTCCTCCTTGCGCTTCTGGATGATCTCCTTGCGCGCCAGCACCTCCAGGTGCTCCTGCTCGGCGCCCAGCTTGGCCCGCGCCAGGGCCTCCTTGCGCGCGTCGATGCGGCTCTGGTTGAAGGACGCGTCGATGTAGTAGCACGTCGTGTACAGCGACTTGGCCAGGCGGCTCAGCTGCGAGCGCACAATCTCCGAGGGCGTGCTCTGCAGGCGCTGGACGGACTTGGCGTCGCCCTCGGCCGAGCCAGCGGCGGAGCCGGCGTGCACGGCCTTGGCGGACGAGAAGATGTCCGTGTCGAAGCTCAGCACGCCGGTGGCGTGGTTCATGCGGATGGCCAGGTCGCCCTTCTTGTTGCCGTTCATGATGAACTTCTCGACGGTGGCGCGCGAGACCTGGTACGGCTCGGGGAACTGGGCCAGGCTCTCGACGAACTCGAGGTCGACCGTCTCGTAGACCTGGGACAGCTGCTGGAAGAGGCGGGTCAGGATGACCTGCTGCAGCGGCTGGATGTACTTGGCCATCTCCGGGTCCTCGCCGATCTGGGTGAGGATGGGCGAGATCTTCTTGCAGATGGAGAGCGGGTGGAAGTCGACCTCGAGGATGTTGTAGAGCTCGCGGATCTCGGGGCGGGCGCGGCGCAGCAGGGCCTTGGACAGGGCGTCGCGGAAGAGGCCGGCGCGCGAGGGGGCGGTGTTCATGCTGAGCAGGTGGGTGAGGCGCGAGTTCTTGTTCTTGCGGGCCTCGTCAAAGTCCACCATGGCGCCGCGCGAGCGGGAGGTGCTGATGACGGGGATGGACAGGGCGGAGAGCAGGACGAAGGAGGCGGCGCGCTCGAGGTCGGCGTCGCTGGCGGGGGGGTTGTCGGCCTTCTTGCCCTGGCCGTTGGCGACGAGGATGGAGGACTGGCGCAGCAGGTGGTAGTAGCGGGACCAGGCGGCGGCGTGGAAAAGGTAGTTCTCGCCGACGAGGAAGATGCGGGTGAGCTTCTCGTAGTAGTTGGCCATCATGACGTTCTTGGGGGGCCGCTTGCTGAGGCTCAGCAGGGTGTGGATGTCCTCGACGCTGCGGAAGGCCTCCTGCCAGAGCTCGAGCTCGACGGCGACGTTGAGCTGCTGGAAGCGGGTCTCGAGGTGGCGCTGCAGGGTGTCGGGGTCGCTGAGGTTGATGGCGTGCATCTGGCTCGAGTACTTGGCGGCGGTCTGGACGTGGTTGCGCAGCAGCTCGCAGAGGCGGCGGAACTCGGTCTTGCGGGCGTACTTGAGGCAGAAGTCAAAGGCCTGCATGGCGGTGCTCTGGTACATGAGCTCGAGGCGGGCATTGTTGCGCAGGATGTCGAGGACGGTGCGGTAGGCCTCCCACAGGAACTTGAGCCAGGGGGTGACGATGGCGCGGTCGGTGCGGTCGCGGGACTGCTCGCCGGAGACGGTGGCCAGCAGGATGGACTCGGGGGTCTCGGAGGCCTCGAGGTCGTCGATGCTGCTGGTGCCGGCGCCGCCGGCCGCGGCGGCGGCCTGGGTGGCCTCGAGGCTGGACTGGACCTCGTCGGCCTTTTTCTGGGCCTCGTCGACCTTGGCGGCGGCCTTTTCGATAAAGTCCTTGAGGACGAGCTCGATGGTGGCGACGTTGGAGTTCTGGGCAATGTTCTTGTACTGGTAGAGGGCGTCCTTGGCCAGCTTGCCCTTCTTCTGCTCGACGGAGAGGTGCACGAGCTGGAGCATCACCGGCTCGAGCGAGGCGATGGGGACGTTGCGCGAGCGCTTGGACGTGATGTGCTCGTGCAGCAGGGTCAGAGCCGCCGGCGCCTGGTTGACGCTGACCAGCTCATTGGCCCGCTTGAGCACATTTTCGGGTTTTTGGTGCGGCGGAGGAGGCTGCGACGGTCAGCAGGAGGAGGGCAGGACACCAGAGCGCGGCCGAGACGACGACGATGCGACCTGGACAGGAGACGAGGGGGGGATCCCCGGGAAAAAAAAGGCCAGGGAAAAAGGGCCAGTAGAAAAGGGCCAGGGAGATGAGGACGTACCATGATGGGCAACCTCCTCTGTGGCACAGAGGTCGATGGAGGGCGGAGGGCGTTCTGCGTGCCTGATCCCGATCGAGGCGTGGCGTGGGTGTCGGGAAAAGACAGATGCGGACGTCGAACGGGGCCCGGCAGAGGAGGTGGTGATAATCTGCGTCGTGTGTTATTTTTCGCAGAAAGGGCGAGAGGGGGTGGAGTTTCGTCGCGAAAAGAATTTTTGCTGCCTGAACGGCAAGTCTGTGGGCGGAGGGCGGAGGGCGGGGCTCGTTCAGATCACGTGATATTAGTCATCAGATACACGGTGCGAGAGCTTTACCATACGGAGGACTCGACCGGACGATCAGCAGCTGTACAACACACGGAGTACTTGTACCGGACGACAGCCGCGCCGATCCTGCTGTTCCGACTTGGCACGGCGATGTGCAAAATGGAATATTTACTCTGTATGCTTTAGACGACCAACTCTGGTACGTGTTGTTTTGCGCGTGCCCTCGAGGAGCGGGTCGACAGAGGCCCGCCGTCTGCAAGGGACAGACGACAGACAAGTGACGGACTGAGGACGCGGAGGGCAAACAACTGTCGACTGACAGCTTGCAAGGCGGCCTGGAGACAGGGGTTCGGCGGTGGCAGCGACCCTTGCTTTGGGTGTCTTGGCCGGCACGGAGCGCGTCCCAATGCGCCGTAGTGGCCGTTGTGCAACGGCCAGGCCTTTCGGCCGCCTGTAAATATGCTTATAGGGACGAGGGCGCTGGACGTGTATTGGTACGGTATGATGGAACAGGCTGGCACTGTGGTCAGAGCGCTCCATCAGCAACGCGTTACAGGTAGTTGTATAGTCCGTTGGTCTACACAGAGGGCCATCGTACTCCGTGAGCATTGTACGGAGTACAACTACAAAGTTTACATACTTGTCCGTCTTCGTACTACTTACTCCGTACTCCGTACAACTACTCCGTACTCGTTCTCGTCCCGACAAAGCGCAGGCCGCGGGAAAAAGGGATGCAGCCCAATTTGCGTGCTGCCCCACTGTGGACGTCTGGCAGCCAATGGGCGTCCCGGCCGGTCATGGAGCGGCCTGCACGAACAGGCGCCTAGCGCGCAGCCGCTAAAAGGGGCGACTGGATCTGGCCTGGGGGACCCGCTGCCCGCGGCCGCTGTAACGCTCGCCTCTGCGTTTTCGCTGGCTGGCTGGCTGACCCTGCAGGCTGACCATCTGCCCGCGCCGGCTCCCTGCACTGCTCCCCTGCCTGCTTTCCCTCGCTGCTCCTGGCCCGCCTGTGCTTCTCGCGCATTCCTGGGCCTTCCCCTTTTTGGACCTCGCTCCCGTTCTACCGTTTTTCTCGTTTTTTTCCCCTTCTGCGGTGGTTCGGTTTCCCTGGTCGACTCCGTTCCTCGTAATTTTGAATTGCTTCCTGCGGAGTCCCTTTTTTTCCCCCTACGGCCCGTACTACCCACGGAGGTCTACTCCGTATCTTACGTCTTCCACCCCCCCCTTCTCTTCTCTTTCGCCTTCTTCGCTATCGCGACGACGAATTGTCAGACTGCCTTTTGTGCTTTCCCATCGCCCATCGCTCGTCGCCATCCGGTCGATTGTCGCTTCATTGTCTGATCGGTAAGTCGATGCTTTCGATGCTTTTTTCTTCTTCTTCTGCGTTTTGGAAGCATCGCGATCGCAGGGGCGAGATCCGGCGGACACGGGCATCCATCCACGGTCCCCGGCACATCGTCGAGGCACGCATCTTGCATCGCCAGCGGCGCGGCCCCCCGATGCTGGCCCTTTTGCGGGCGGCTGCGACGGCATTGGCACGGGCGGATCTGCAGCTTGCTGCTTGCAGCTTGCTGCAGGCAAGGATGCGGAGCTGCTGCTGCTGCTGCTGCTGGCGCCGACGAACAACGGCAGGCGGCTGCAGCTGCTGTCCCATGAGCTTGCAGCAGCGCCCTTTCTTCCTCGCACGACGATGTGCCGCCGCGATGTCCCAACGACGACGCCTGCCTGCCAGCTGGGCCACACGAGCACGAACAACATGGCTAACGGGGAAGCTCCAGATCGACCAGACAAGACACACGCCGCGAGCAGCTTCATTCCACGGACACACACACACCCTCTCCCTCCACCATGCCTCAGTACACCTCGCGGGATGTCGGCGACCCGTCGGCGGCGCGGAGGACGAAGCAGAGCATGAACGACCTCAAGCTGCGGCGGTTAACAGAGCTCAACAACCGGCTGCGGGAAGACCTCGACCGCGAGCGGATTCCCGTCAGCCAAGCGGCCAAGAGGTGTGTCGATGCCTGCCCCTGCCTCTGCCCCTGGCCCCTACCCTCCTGCGCCCATACACTGACGCCCTTTTCCAGCATCATCGCCTACTGCAGCGGCGCGCGCGACTACATGGTGCCCTCCGTGTGGGGGTCGGTGCCCAAGACCGAGGACCCCTACGCACCACAACAAAGCAGCGGCTGCTGTGTGGTCATGTAGGCGCGTGGGCGCGCCGGCGGAGATCACGGCGCATCCTATCCTCCTCCCTTTCTCTCTCTCTCTCTCTCTCCCGAATCTCCCTCCCGAAATACAGCATGCACGGTTTCAGGAAACGCAGTCATGACACGCCCCATCGACATACAACGACGACCGACCGACCGACCACCGACCGGGTCGTCCTCTTCTCTCCGAGAACAAGCGGACCACAGGACGACGCGACTCGCCACACCAAAAAGCACACCCGGGGGGGATCAAGCGGCATGGCTGCCTGTGGGCACGGGCAAACGGCTTTTTTCTTTCTTTCCTTCCGTTCTTCTTCTCTCTTCCCTTCTCCTCTTCTTTCCCCGGCCTTTTTTTGTCCTTACCCGTTTTATTGAGTTACGTCCTCCCTCCCTCTCTCTTGTCTCCTCCGCTCTTTGCGCGGCGTCCTGCATGTTTTCTGTCTGTCTGGACGACCACATGCGTGGCTGTCCGTGGGACGCGCGAGAACCCCTCCTTCCGCCCTCGCCTCTTTTTTCTCTGTATTCCTACCAATCCTTGTCTCATCTGTCTCGCCTCGTTTTCTTTTTTACTCTCTGTCTTTATATCTTGTGTGTTGTCTGGCCAGGTCGACAAAGAGGGTTTCCCGCCATCCATGCCTCCCTTTTTTCTGTCCGTCTTCTCCCTTGCTCTGTGTTGCCCTGCCGACCTGCCATGTATACCTCCTCCTGGGGATCTCTTGTAGTTAGTTCCGTGTGTGTTTTTTTTTTTAGTAGGAATGGAAGAAAAAAAAGATGTGTCCGAGTCTTCAAACACAAAAAACCTGTCGTCTACCATGGCCGAGTCTCGCCGCCGGTCTTCTCAACGGCTAGCGTCGCGTAGTTTTTTATGGAGCCAGCGCGGCGTGGCCAGCCTGCATTTCAAACCGGCCGGCATGCCAGCGTCCTCCTGCAACCGCAATGCTGCATCTGCCTGTCGTGTAGAAGGACCAAACAAAATCTCCCCTTCCCCGCCTCCAGCCCCGTCGCAGCGCTGCCCACCATGGCCTCGTCCGCCGGCCCGGTCCCCCAGCAGGCCACCGGTCCGGTCCGCCTGCCCCGCGTCGTCATCCGCTTCTGCACCCAGGTTGGTCTTGGGGAGCCCTGGCGTCTGCCCACCGGAAAACTGACCGCCAGTGCAAATGGATGCTCCGTGCGGCCTACGTAAGTTGCCCGGCCCCCCACGTCTTCCTCCCCCTCCTCTCCCTGCTGACGGCCGGCCAGTTCGCCCAGGAACTCCTCTCCACGTTTGGCCCCGCCCTCGGCGAGGTCGCCCTGCAGCCGGCCACCGGCGGCGTGTTCACCGTCACCTTGGAGGCTGCGGCGGCGGCGGGAGCGGCGACAGCGGCGACAGACAGTGCACCGGCCATCGTCACCCTCTGGGACCGCAAGGCCGAGGGCGGGTTCCCCGAGACCAAGGAGCTCAAGCGGCGGGTGCGCGACGTCATCGAGCCCGGCCGCGACCTCGGCCACGTCGACCGCAACTACGCCCGCGGTGCGGCCGCCGCCGAGACCGCCGCCGCGCCGGCCAGCAACAACGACGGCGGCAGCGGCAGCGGCAGCGGTTCGGCTGCACCGGTATGCGAGGACTGCCAATGACGCAGCCCCTGGCCCGGTAGAGGACATCGGGCGGTTACGCGGGAAACCAGACAGGGAAACGAGACAGGCCTGAGCTTGCAATGGATCCTTCGTATTTCCCAGTGACCTTCTGCATGAACAGGACGAACGGGACGACCTGATGTAGACGTGACAGATGCACGTGGCCGAGAGGGGGCCATTCCAAGATATACGGCACACACAGACAACGCGAAAAAGGAGAGTCGAAGCGAAGGGGAACGAGAGCAACAGCTTGTGAACGAAGAGAAGAAAGCAGACCCATGCCTCCTTGTTGTCTACCCACTCCTACCCACCCGCTGTCCCGCTCATACACACAAAGACAAAGAGAATGAAAAAAGAGGTAAAAAAAAAGACGACAGAAATAACAGATGACAAGAAACAAGTGAAGAAAACCTGGACAAGACATAAGCGGTTGGAGCGTCGGGCGTCGGGTCGGGGTCGGAAAGTCGGCAAAGGCTGATATTATGGCGGTGGCCGAGCAAAGGGAAAGTATACAAAGACAGGTCAGGCGCGTCGAGGAGATCGGGGTGGCGCGGCTTGATCCGTTCTGGGTGACAGCTCGGTTGGAAGGCTTGGACGGAGGTTGGCAATTTGTCGGATCGGCCCTTGCTGTGTGGGAGAGAGGCTTGTGGTCGCGGGGGAACAGGATTTAACGGCGGCCGAATCTAAAGAGAAACACGGTTCGTAAGATGCCTTTCAAAAAAGTTTCGGGTGGTTCCTTGGGAGGGTGGTGGCAGGTCCCCTGAGTCCGAGGCTTGGAACATACTTTTGCTTCTTCTCCGCAGGCTTGAGGATCTGTGGGAACAGACGTGTTAGTAAGACAGCGGCAGGACCAAAAGGGAGGAAGCGGTAGACAAAAAGCTCGCATAGAGAACGCACCTGGAACGAGCAGAGCAGACTCTCGTCTACGCTCATCATGGCGCCCGCGTTGTCGAACTCGCCGCAGTAGTTAGGGGCGCTGAACAGGGTGACGAGCTGGCGCTTAGAGAAGAACTCGTAGCCGTCTTCCACCACCTGATGGGCACGACAGATCAGGTCCATGTCGTGCTTCTGCAAGAACCTCGACACCACGTCCGGACCAAAGGTGAAGGACACGCCGCGGTCGTTTTCGCTCCAGCCGGTGATGTCCTTGTCGGGGTCGGACCACAGCAGATCGCACAGAAGGCCGCAGTCGGGGATCTGGTAGAAACGGGTCAGCAGCTGCAAGCAGGGTGGCGTGCAGGGAGGAGGAGTGGGTGGTGTTGCCACTCACGTCCGTGGGGCGCATCACGCGGCGGATCTGCTCCATGGAGTTCAGATCCGGGCTCAGGCCGCCGTGCATGGTGAAGATCTTCTCGTCGATGATGGCCGCAATGGGGAGGCAGTTGAAGCAGTCCGTGAAGGTCTTCCACAGCTTGATGTTGTAGCGGCGCTTGCACTCGTCGTAGAAGCCGTAGATGCGGTTGATGGAGGCGCACTCGTGGTTGCCGCGGAGGATGAAGAAGTTCTCCGGGTACTTGATTTTGTACGCCAGCAGCAAGCAGATGGTCTCGAGGGACTGCTTGCCGCGATCGACGTAATCGCCCAGGAACAGATAGTTGGCCTCGGGAGGGAAGCCGCCATACTCGAAGAGGCGCAGAAGGTCATAGTATTGGCCGTGGATATCGCCGCAAATCTGGAGACATCAGTAAGCAGATGCTCTGCATTTCGGCAGCAGCAGCAGCGGCGGGACACAAACCTTGATTGGCGCTTCTAGCTCAAGGAGGATGGGCTGGGAGATGAAAATCTCGCGGGCCTTGGTGCAGAGGAAGCGGATCTCGGCCTCCAGAAGCTGGACCTGCTTGCCAGGACGGCTGCCGCGGACCTCGAGCAGCCGATCGATGATGGAGTCGAGGTCGACCTCGTGTTGTTGGTCGGCCATGTTAGGTTGCTGTTTGGGGGGGGTTGTCTTTTCTGTTTTTCGCGTGTTTTTTTGTTCTTTTCAGGTCCGGCGGGGGGGGGGGGGGCGAAAGTTGTGCCTTATGCAACGGTGCCTTGCGTGTTCAGATCTCCGCAAACCTTTGAGCACTCTATCGGCGGGCTCAAAAGATCTGTGGGCGTCGAGGGGTGGGGGAGGGAAGGGGGGGGAAGGGAGGGCGGGACCGCGGATGCGTCGGCGTCAAGACTCGGGGAGCTCTTTATGGCAAAGAGAGAGTTGCACGCTGTCTCCTGGCAGAGGTTAGACCACGACGGTCAAGAGACACCAAAGCGGACACGGCGGAAACGTCCAGCAACGCACCAAAGGAGAGGTCGTCGGGGTCTAGGGATTCGCAGCCGGAGGCAGCGAGCGTCGTAAAGCAGAAGGGTGTATTGGCCCCTCTTGTTCGTCTAGGCGTTCGCTGATGGACAGGAACACACTTGAGAGTGTCGGTGTGGGGTGGGTCGCCTTTGTTGTCGCCGTGTTTTGGTCGTCGCCAAGGGGAGAGTTGTCAGACGGAGTCGTCTGGTCGTCGTCGGAAGAATCGGAAAGCGTTCTAGTCGCACGTCTGGGCCACAGGCAGGGCGAGCTGTGGTTCCTGAGTGCGCTGTTAGCACACGGTCGCTGTCGAGCAGACAAACTTGAGACGGATGGACGAGGCCGTCTTCGGCAGCCGATCAGGGGAACGGAACGGGGGTTCGTGTAGGAGGAAAACGGCCGCCAGGCAAGCTCGCAGGGTACCGTGGGGGCAGTGACCGGTGGGTGAGAGGCGTGAGGGGAGAGAGGAGTGCACGGGAACAAGAAGCAGAGCCGGGGAGCAGGGCCAGACTCATGCGCCTGACGAAAAGTCGGTGACGGACGCGGCTGAGCAGACGATGGATGACTGGCGCAAGGGGGCGGGCGAAACAGGGGGCGAGCGGGGGTCCAGCCACGGGCAGCGACGCGGACAAACGCGCGAGACGAAGCGGAAGAAGCGCCTCGTCTGGCCGAGAGGAGGGAGAGGAGGGCGACGACGGCGGATGCAGTCGCGAGCGTCCCTCAGACTGACGGTGGATTGGGTTTCCGACCGGCCAGCACTCGCCTGCGAGTGTCCGACGAAGCCGCCCGAAAGCAGCGGCGCCCGAGGACGGGCAAAATAAAAAAAACGGCACAGGGGCGAGAAGAAGGGGTCACAGAAAGAAGATGACGACAGCCAACATGGTGACACAAGACGAAGAGCGATCGCGCGTCGTCCGACCGGTCGGCAGAAACGGAGGCGGTGGATGGGCGGGCAGGCAGATGGGCAGGCAGAGACGGACGGGCAGGCGGGCGGGCAGGAGAGGGGAGAGAAAACAGGCGTGCGCGACGCAAAGCGAGAGGGAGAGGGGCCCTTACCTGGGCGGCGATGTCGTCGTGGGGAAGATGAAGCTTTGCCGGAATTGGAGGCAACAGGCAAAATCGTCGCGAGGGAGAAAGGCGATGCGGCAGCGCGGTGGCGGCGGTCACAACAAACGGCGCAGGCACAAGGAGGCGGAATCGCGGGCGATGAGTGAGAGAGAAGAGGAGGGCGGTGGGTGGACAGGGTCGCGACGACGGTTGGGGGGTCGAGTCGTGGCTCTTTTTTGGGGTCGTGTCGTGGCTTGTTTTCTTTTTTGTCTATGCTTTTTTTTTTGTTTTGGGCGAGAGAATCGCTGGGACCGTTTTGTGTCTTGTGTGTCTCTCTTTCCTTTTGAGCCTTGGGGTGGTTGCCGGTTTTGTTCGCTTCGAAATTTTTTTCGTCGTCGTTGGGGGAAGGTGCGAAAGGAAGAAGAAGGGAAGGGGGGAGCGAGGGAGGAGGGGAAAGGGGTAAAAAAATCCCTGGACCTAAAAAAGACGTGTAATAATACCGGATCGCTGCTGTTTTGCGGGAGCACGGAGGGGGAGGAGGCAAGAGGAGGAGGGGGAGGAGCACAGTCTGGCACGCGCCCAGCCAGAGGTGGTGGCGGCGGAGGCGGCGTGGGCGGCGGCGGCGGCGACAGCGGTGTCCAGTCCAGGAGCTCCCCAGCCCGAGGGGCCTGGCCAGGCCAGTTCGAAGCCCGCCCACAGCCCGTGCCGCCCGAACGCGTTGATAAGCAGTGCGTCGAGGAAGGCGGCAGCCTGGCGGTATAGCCACCCAACCAGGCCCTAAAACGGTACCCAGCACAGCCGCGAGCCAGCCTGACCAGGCCCCTGCACAGGGCCCCCTGCAGCGCTGTGGCGGCTGACGACCCAACAAAAAGCTCCAGGCAGACGTCACCAGGCCGCCACAACCACTGCGCACGGCGCCGTAGGACAACAGACAGCAACAAACACGCCGTCCGACCGCCGGCCCGCTCGTCGTCGTCCGCTCGGGCCTCTGCGCACCGTCGCGGCAAACGAAAACCGAGCAGAACCGCCTGGCCCAGCCGGGCGACTGGTGGGCGACTGGGCGAGACTGGGCGAGACTGGCTTGGGACGGGGCGACGAATCTGGCCGCAGCCCGTCCCGTCCTGGCGCCGAGCACCGGCCAATCACGGTCGCAGCGGCCTGCGTGTTAGCGCCGCGCGACTCGGGGGCTTTCGTCCAGAAGACCACCGACAGTATAATACTCCAGAGGCGCCTCCGTTGTATCTGTCCCGTCTGTCCCGCTGCCGCTGCCGTGCGTCTGAAACGGGCCGCGGTCGCACGCGTCTTGTATGGACGACGGAGGAAGAAGACACAAGCGATGTGACCCGAGCCTGTCGTGACGCCGTTCGACAGGCCGCACAATACGACAATACGGAGTAATACGGAGTTATACTTCTATACTTTGCACCTGCTCCTATCTCACAACGGCGATTCGCTGCCGCACCTCCCAACCACGTGACTGCGCATGCAACATCCCGGATGGGCAGGAGCGCTCAGCCTTGTCCGTTGCCTGCCCACGTCAATAACCGAGACGCGCAGCTGCGTCCCGGGCGACGCGTTCCTTCCTGATTCGTCGCGGCGTCGGCGGCTGCCCGAGCAGGAGCGCTGAAGGAGGAGGAGGGGTCTGCCCGCCCGCGTGACTCGCCATCTCGCCCGTCTCCGCTCACACGCTGCCGCGACTCGCACGAATCTCACGATTCTCGCACGGCACAGCGCAGCGGCGACTCGAGTTCCGGCTTGCTGGATCAGCCCATCCGTTTCCTCTTTCCTTTGCACGCGCTCGCGCTCACATCGGCTCGTGCTGGCCATGGCGCAGACGCAGGCGCAGGTGCCGGCAGAAACCGGCTTCGTTTCCTTTGAGCCGCTCAAGGCGTGGATTGCCGAGAAGGAGGCCTACGAGCGCCTGCACGGCCGGCCGGCGCCGCTAACGGCCCAGGATCGCCTCGCTCTGGCCGTTCTGGTTCCCCAGTCGGAGCCGGAGCCGGAGCCGGAGCCAGAGCCGGAGCCGGAGCCGCCGCTCGACGTGCGCCCGTCTCCTCTGCCCGACAGCACGGACTGGATCAGCTTGCTGCATCGTGCGTGTGCTCCCTCGCGCCCTCTCACGCCCTCTCTCGCGCTCCGCCTAACGGGACAGGCTACTACCAGGCAAAGCGGCAGGCCAACATGCCCGAGTTTACAGACGAGCCGGTCGTGTCCATGAGCAGCCCTTCGCCCCTCTGGCGCTGCCACTGTCTGCTGCCCTACGAGGCGCCAGACCGCCTGTTTCCCGACATCGAGGGCGGCGACGACCGCATCTTTAGCACCAAGAAGGATGCCAAGCGGCATGCGGCCCGCTGCGCTGTCGAGTGGCTCATGGCCGCCGGCTACATGCCCGCCGACGGCGTCTCGGTCACCTTCAAGTGGGGCGTCGGGCCGCCGAAGCCGCCGCCGCCGCCGACGCCGCCGTCCAGTGCCACCCGCGTGCTCGTCTCGGTCGACCGAAACGTGGCCGGCATGCCGCCGTCGGCTGCGTCGGCAGCGGCACCGGCAGCGGCAGCGACAGCGGCATCGCCACCCGGCAGGGCGGTCAAGCGATTCAAGGCCGCCGCCGGCGACACGGTGGCGGAACAGGAGGGGGACGGAAGGAGACCCACGTTTGAGGAAATGTTTGGACCGTCCAGCTCGCGCGCGACGTTGCCCTCGCCGCCGCCGTCGTCATCGTCTCTGCCGTCGCGCTCTGTCCGGTCCATGGCGTCGTGGCGCCCAGAGACGGGGCTCCGAGAGGGCGGCCGTGGCACGGACAACGTCGGCAGCACCGGCATGGCGACGACGACGAAGACGACGACGACGACGACGAAGACGGCAACGACGACGACGACGCGCGCGGACTCGGACGACGGCGATTTCGAGGGCATATCGTACGTGCATAAGCTGGCGAACCTGTGCGTGAAGCTCAAGCTCGGCCCGCCCACGTACGACCTGCAGCCGGTCACCGACCGCTTTGGCCTGTTCAACGGCCGGATCGCCCTCACCGGCCGGGGCGGCACGGCCGTTGTGTTGCCCGATGACGTCTGCGCCGTGCACAATGTGTTCACGCGGAAGGGCACGCAGGAGAAGCTCGCGCAGGGCGTGCTGCAGCACATGAAGAAGACCGTGGAGGACCAAGGCTTCGCTGTGTAGGCGAGCCGGCAGCAGGAGGCACGCGAGGCAGCACGATTGGAGCACGCTTTTGTGTGTCACTGGAGACTGCCTTAAAGAAGATCTATCATGCCATGTCGTACCCATTCGTAAGTGTGCTCGTCTACATGACTCGCCATATCGCACCGGGTTTCTCGGGCTGCTGTGCGCGGAGGGAGCCACGGCCGCCGTCTCCGTTGCCGTCGCCGTCGCCGTCGCCGGCGGACGCGTTGATCTGCCGGATCCACGCCTGCTCGTCCTCGGCGGCGTCCCGCTCCAGCTGCTGCATCATGCGCAGCTCCGCGAGCATGCCGTCCACGAGCGTGTGGCACCCGGCCAGCATGCGGCCGAGGCTGGACCGCGCGTGGAGGCTGCTGTCGAGGCCGCCGTCGAGGCCGTCGCGGTGCTCGGCCGCCGCCGCCGCCGCCGCCGGCCGGCCCCCCAGACGCCGCAGCTGCTGCTGCCAGCCTTCCAGCCGGCGCATCAGGTGACCGCACTCGTCGTGCCACGCCGCGTCCAGCAGGGACCCCTGGTCGCGGGACAGAAAGCCGAGGGTGCCGTCGTCGCCGCCGCTGCCGTTGCTGCTGCTGCCGACGGCGTCCACCAGCTCCTGCAGCGTGGCCACGCGCCGCCGCGCGGCCACCAGCGCGGCCGTCTGCTGGGCCCAGCGCTCAAACCGGCGGACCAGCTGGACGTAGCGGCTGGCCGACGTGGCTGTCGATGAGGACGTAGCTGTAGCAGGAGGCGCCGCAGACGACGCCGCGGCAGCGGCAGCGTCCGGCCCCGCGAGCGCCCACACGCCCGACACCACGTTGTCGAGAATCTGAATCTTTTCCTCCAGGGAGGTGGTGGTCGCCGTGCCGTCGCCGTCGCCGTCGCCCCACGCCTGCAGCGCGGCCGCGTTGACGGCCTCGGCCTGGCGCGCGGCGCGGCGCGCCAGCGCGGCGTGGTCGGCGGCCAGCACCTGCAGGCGCGCGCCCGCGCCCGCGCCCGTGTCCGCGCCCCCGACCAGCTGCTCGCGGGCGGAGGCGTGCCAGGCGGCGGCGACGGCGGCGGCGTCGCGGTGCAGCAGGTGCAGCTGCAGCAGCGCCGTCTGCAGCCGGCTCGTCTCCGCCGACAGCGCCACGTTGGACGGCTTCTTGGACGGCGACGCCGGCGGCGCCAGGATCGCCGCAATGCGCGGCTTCGGCGCCAGGCTCTTGGCCGGCGAGTAGTGCTGCTGCAGCGTCGAGAAGGCCGGGCGCTGCAGCGGCGGTGCGGCGGCGGCGGTTGTCGTCTTTGTTGTCGTCTTCGTCGTCTGGGTGGCCGTCTGGGTGGCCGTCTGGGTGGCCGTGCTGCTTGCCGACGCAGGCCGGCGGTGCGTGCTGGCAGCCGTCGTCGTCGACGTCGCCGCCGCCGTCCCCCGCGTCGGCGGCCGGCCAGAGGCTGTGCTGGTGCTGCGGCTGGTGCTGCGGCTGGTGCTGCGGCCGATGACCCCGCCGACGCTGCCGCCGACGCTGCCGCCGACGCTGCCGCCCGACGACGACTGCGCCGACGGCGGGCGGAGGACCGTGGCCGGCGTCAGTGCAGTGGCCGACGTTGTTGTTGTTGTTGTTGTTGTTGCTGTTGCTGCTGTTCCGGTCGCCGCCGCCGCCGCCGTCGCCGCCGCCGCACCCGAAACGAGAGACGTCGACTTGGTGCGCGTGTGGCCCCGGACCGGAGGCGCGCCCGCTGGCCGGCTGATGCGACTGCCAGCCGCCGCGGTGGCTGTTTTAAAAGACGCCGCCGCCGCCACCGCCGACGACGACGACGTCGGCAAGCCGCCTGACGAGGTTGGCCGCCGCACAACACCCGGCCGGCTGCTGCTGCTGCTGCTGCTGCTGCTGCTGCTACTGACACCGCCGCTTCCGCCGCCGCCGCCGCCGCCGCCCCCTCGGGAGAGCAGGTGTGTCCGCGACGACGACGGCGGGACGGACGCCAGCGTCGACGGCTTCGCCGGCAGGCGGCTGGGCGAGGCGCCGCGCGGGGCCACCAGCCGGGAGGACGACGACAACGACGACAGAGCGGCTGCTGCGGACGCCACCCCCGCCCCCGCCCCTGCCGACAGCCCGGCCTGCGGCCGCCGCAGAGAGCGCGTCCGCGTCAGACCGCCGCCGCCGCCGCCGGCGGTCGTCGAAGCCTGGGGGGCTGTCGCTGTCGCCGCCGCCGCCGCCGCCGTCGTCGTCGTTGTCGTGGGCGGCGGTAAAGGCATTCTGCTGCGGCCGGAGCGCTGCGATGCGCTGGGGGGGGCCGGTATGCTTCTCTTTGTTGTGTGCGCCCACGTGGCCTGGCGTTGGGCGGAATTGGGTTTTCGGTTGTGCCGTGTTTATGGACAGGCAGACGCGTTGGTTGCAGGCCTCTTTACGGTGTAGCGACCAGAGACCGCCTGCTATTTTTAGTTCAGCGGGCAGCAGCCTTCTCCAGCAAGAGCTCAGCCGCGGGCACAGACGTTCCGCTTGCTGGCTGGCCAGGCCAGACGTCTTCCGTCCGCGACCAGAAGCGCCGATCGAACGCGTCCTGCTGCAGTCCAGTCCTGACGCCGGTCGCCGTTTCATCGACAAAGGAAATAAATAGATACGAGCCGTCAAAGATGCGCCGCTGCCGGCGGCACGTTTCTTGGTCACGTGACCTCGACACCAGCCTGGGGAAACAGGGCTGAGGCTGTCTCGCGGATGTTTTCACCGGAGGACTTTCGTCTGTCGTTGT
Organism: Ophiostoma fasciatum; assembly: GCA_019925495.1. Taxonomy (NCBI): domain Eukaryota; kingdom Fungi; phylum Ascomycota; class Sordariomycetes; order Ophiostomatales; family Ophiostomataceae; genus Ophiostoma; species Ophiostoma fasciatum. Next base: position 453,203 of record JADHKM010000001.1, read on the forward strand.
CGATGAGCATCGAGATCAATTCCGTTGCCGCGGGGTCCCCGCTCTAAGACGACGTGTCTTGGGCTCGTATTTTCCCGTGGTCCCCGCCCTGTATATAGCTGTATGCACGTTCCCTTCCTCTATGTCCTCCCTTCACCACTGACCAGACCGGAAGAACCCCAGATTCGTTATTCAAACCATTTCTTTCCAACGTGAGACATGAACAGGGCGGAAGATAAAGTAAACAAAAGCAAGACATAGAAAGGAAGACATAGAAAGGAAGACATAAAAGAAAGACATAAAAAAGACAAGATCAAAACCATCAAGCTTCTTGGATGGCCGGCAGGTCCGACGCGCCGCCCTTGCGGTCCTGCAGCGGCTGGTCCGCGGCGGCGGCGGCGGCAGCGGCGGCGACAGCCATGAGCTGGGCCAGGTCGTGCTGGGCCGGGCCGTGCAGCGCGTCGCGGCAGCCCGTGCAGATGCGCAGGTAGCACCACTTGCAGCGCCAGCGCACCGAGCGCTCAAATGTCTGGCAGGCCTGGCAGCTCAGCGGGTAGTGGGCGTTGCGGTCGCGGAACATGTCGCGGTGCTGCTGCAGGCAGCGGAACTGCGTCGCCGTCGGCGGCGGCGCCGCAAACACCGTGTCCGGCGTCACCGGGTCCGTCAGGTACCCCGTCGGGAACAGCGGCGGCATGCCGGGCGCCAGCGGCCCGGCCAGTGAGTCGTCGGCAGCAGCAGCAGCCGACGACTGCGCCGACGACTGTGCAGACGACTGCGCCGACGACCGAGGCGACGCCGGGCGGAGGCCGCCCGCCGGCGACGAGACCGACGCCTTGCGCGATGACGTGCGCGGCGCATACTGCGGCTGCGCCGCAGCAGGCGCAGCAGCGTCCTTGGCCTGTGCGCCACGATCAGCGGCGGCGGCGGCGGCGGCAGCGGACGCGGACGTAGACGATGACGCGGCCGGTGACGCAGCCGGTGACACAGGGACGCCCACCACCGTCGTGGAGCGAGCAGCGCTCGAAGCGCCGGCAGCCGCCGCCGCTGCCGCCACCGCCGCCGCCGCCGCCACCGAAGACGTCGTCGCGGTTGTAGACGAGCCAAAAAGCGAAGAAGCGCCGTCCTTGCCGTCTTGGCCCGGGTGGTGGTGGCGGTGGTCGTCGTCGTCATCGTAGTGGGTGGGCGGCGTGGGCAGACGCTGCTGGTAGGGCGGGAGCGAAGAAGAAGGAAGCGGCGGCGGCGGAGGGAGGGGCGATTTCGAAACGACCGGTGTCGGCTGCTGCTGCTGCTGCTGCTGCTGCTGCTGCTGTGCTTCGGCCGCAGCCGGCGGGAGGGGTGGCAGCGCATCCTTGTGCTTCCAGCGTGACGACACCTTGGTCTCGAGCTTGGACAGCGAGGAACCCATGGTCGCGCCGTTGGCAGCAGCATCCGCCTCTGCGCTGGCAGCGTCGGCCGGCACCACAGACGGGGCCACAGACGGGGCCACAGACGGCGTCACAGCCAGCGTCACAGCCGGGCTGGCCTGGCGAGAGGGCCGGATGTCGCGGCCTGGCAGCCCAACACGCGCAGGCGGCGTCCGCGAGGCGCCGCTGGCGTTCGGCGGCGGCGGCGGCTGGAGCTGGTCGAGGGCTGCACGCGAGGGCGGCGGAGGGAGGGGCGGTTTCGAAACGACCGGTGTCGGCTGCTGCTGCTGCTGCTGCTGCTGCCTCTGACCAGCACGAAGACTGAGAATGGGAGCCTGTGTAACAGGGGGCGGGTGCGCGGGAGCGGCCTCGGTCTCGGCCGTGGCCGTCTGCAGGGCTGTGGGCGCGGCTGGCTTCAGCTTCAGCTCAGGAACAGACAGCTTGGCGTCGGACTTCTCGGACCGGCGCCGCCACAGCGACGACAGCGGGCCGTCGGCGGCGGCCGGCAGCGGAGGGAGCGGGTTGGTCTCGCGGGCAGACGCAGGCGCAGATGCAGGCGCAGACGCAGGCGCAGATGCAGGCGCAGACACAGACGCAAGAGGGTCTGTCGTCGTCGTCGTTGAGGTGGGCAGTCCGCGGGCCAGGGATGTCGACCGGGGCGGCAGCGCTCCCGCAGCTCCAGTAGTGGAGGAGGGCGGCCCCCCCGCGGCCGTGGTCGCGCCGGCCGTGATGTCACTGCGTGCTGCTGTGGCCCCGCTGTTGGCCTTGGGCGGCTTCGTCGCGGGCTGGGACGACGACGACAGCGGCGGCGGCGGCGGCGGCAGCGGCGCCGCCAGGTTGTAGTACGCGTCGTCGTACGGGTCGTACTCGTCGCTCTTGGCCGTCCTACCGGGCGCAGACGGCCGCTCGTCCTCCTCTTCGTCGGCGTAGTCGCCGTCCAGCAGATACGACAGCGGCGTGTGCACGTTGTCGTCCATGGCCTTGGACAGCGGGTGGTCGTGCGTGCTCAGAAACACGGGCGGCGGCGACAGCGGCGCCGCCGCCGCCGCCGCCTCGCTCTTCTCCTCGGGCAGCGACCGCAGCGGCGACGACGACGACGCCGCCGCCGCCAGGTAGGACGAGTTGTTGGTGCTGGCGGTGCCCTCCGAAGTCGACGAGGAGAAGAAGCCCGCGGGCACGGACGACTCTTCCGAGTACGCGGACAGGATGCTGGAGATGGACGCGACGCGCGAAGACGACTCGCCTGCTGCCGGTGACAACAACGGCGACGACAGCTCGGGCGCGCGCACCGTCTTTGTCTGGGACGGCGTCTGGGACGGCGTCTGGGACAGCGTCTCAGACTGGGCGTCCGTGTCGAGAAGAGGGGGGAGCTCGGGCAGCTGGGGCAGCTGGGGCAGCTGGGACGGCGTGGAGGCGTCCAGCTCTGCAAAGCCGGCAAAGCTCGGCAGGTCGGGGAGCTGGAACGCCAACGACGCGGCCGGCAGGGACCGGTTGGAGTCGGAGCTGGCCACGGAGGCGGCGCTGGCGACGGGCCGCCGGCGGATGGGGCCTTTGGACGGGGCGGACATGTTGGTGGTGGACGTGGCGGACGTGGCGGACGTGGCGGACGTGGTGGACGTGGTGGACGTGGTGCTGGACTGGTGCAGCATGGTCGTCTGTGTCGTCTGTGTCTGCTGCTGCGGCGGCGGCGGTGGCGGCCGCGGCGACGGGGGCAGCTGCTTGAGCGGCGGCCGCGGCGACGTCTGGGGGAAGAGAGACAGCGACGGAGAGGGCGCCGAGGCGATGGTGCCGGGCATGGCCCGCGCGGACGACTTGGGCGGCACCTGGGGCGCGGACGAGGCGCCGCTGCCCGCCGTGGGCAGATAGGAGGAGGTGGGCGAGGCGAGCAGCGCCGAGGACGCCGGCGGCAGCGGGGGCAGAGACGGGGTTGCGTCGGCGGCGGCAGCGGTGGTGGCAGCGAGGCGCGCCGACGAGCGCGACGACGGCAGCAGCTTTTCTAGGACCGGAGGGGGCGCAGGCAGCGCCTTGGAGAAGCGCGAGCGGCCCCCGGTCTTGGCCATCCTGCCTCCCGAGCCGCTGGGCGAGGAGGAAAACGCCACCATGGCGGGTAGGCGGGCAGACGGGGACGAGAGACGGCAGGTCTCGGCCGTGCTGCTGGGTTCGCTCTGGTTTTCGTCGGTTGGTCGCCTGTCCTCCCTCCGTCCGTCGTCCGTGTCCTCGTGCGACCACTTTATGCGCGACCCGTCGAGGCAAGGATCCCCCCGTCGGGTCTTTTGTTTCAACCCGAGTGGTGCCGGCAGTCGATCAGGGGAGGTCCGGGGCCGGGACAGGCGTCGTCGTCGACTCGCACGAGGGACCGGATGGCTCGGAAATGCAGGCAAATGCAGGCAGATGCAGGACAGGGCGATGACGAGGGTGGCGGAGCGACCACGGCCAGGCCGGAGGCGGAGGCTGGGGTCCGTGGCTCGAGCTGGGATGTGAAACGAGGTGTGCAGGGCAGGATGAGCCGAGGAGAACGACGGGCAGAACAACGGGAGAACGACGGGTAGAACGACGGGCAGAACGACGGGCAGAACGAGCGGATAGAACGAGCGGACGAGAAAAAAGAGAGGAGAGAAAGACGACGGCGAGAGACGAGCGCAGGATTCGTCGCGGCGGCAGGGAACAAAAAGAGAAGCGAAAAGAAAAAGCCCAAAAAGGAAGGGATTGGCTTACACTCCGCCGGCCTGAGACGCGTGGGGAGAGGAGGCCCCGAGGGCGAGGAATGCAGGGGGCTGAGGACGAGGCGTCGCGTGGAGGAATGGTACTTTGCTGCTTTTAAATTGGCCCCGAATTCTGTAACACGCGGCGCGGCTGGCCCTGGAGGGAGCTAGCTGGAGGCCGTCCGGAAATCGCGCCTCGTGATTAGTCATTTTTCAGCCGCCAGCGACAGCGACAGCCGACAAAACGACCGACGACAGCCGACGACAGGTGACGACAGGTGACGACAGCTAAACGACGACAGGAGCCTCGACGGCGCAACGAGTCGCAGAGACTGCCGGGGACGTCAGCGCGTGGAAGCCACTTCCGGACTGGTGTGACGGAGAACGGGCGGCGGCGGCGAGGCGTGGCCATCTCAATAAGCTCTGCCGACCGCCATGAAGCTCGCTGAATGAACATCGAGGGCGGTAAACATGAGGCTGTGAGCGCTGACGATGTGGAGGAAGATTGCAGCGGACCATATGGGGCATTTTCCATTGTGGTTCTCGTTCTGCCTGGGCTTCTCACCAGGTCCAGGACGACCGCACGCTCGCTGAGGCCAGGGACAATGTCGAGATGAATTCAAAGTTTTTGCTTCCGAGGGCACAGCGAATGTTGTGTGATACAATGAGTCATCAGCAGAGTTTTATTTGCACTTTTCAGGAAGCAGCATCCCTTTACTCTCTCTTTCGTTTTGCACAGCCTTTCCAGCCTATGAACCCACGATCGTCCGCTTCGACACCTGGCCACGGGCAAGGCCAAAGAACAGTATGCTCACATCAAACCACCTCGACCAAGATGGACCACCTGGCTGAACCGAGCGCCGTGGACGGCCTCATCTCCCCCCAAATACGAGGCGCCGTCTCCGCCGAAGCGCTGCAGAAGATGACCGCTCCGGTCTCCAGGACCGCCTCTGCTGACCAGACGTCTCTGGTGCGAGAGCGAGCGGCGCAGCTGGCAGACGCGTTTGCAAAGGTGAAGGACGAGCAGAAAAAAATTGAGGCAGATCTGGAGCAAGTGACGCACGCGATCACGACTCTAGATGCCCTGTGGTCCAGCGGAGACTGCGCGCTGGGCGAGGGCGACTTTCGGCGGGAAAGGCAGCGCATGCTCTCGACGCAACAGCAACTGATGACGAGCGTGGCCGTCCTCAGGACCCGAGGCGCACAGCTCGCTGGACGCTGGATTGACGAGGCGGCCGTGGCCGTGGCCGTGGGCGTGCGCGCACGACAAGTGCTCGACGGCGGGACCTATCTCGAGGCCGCGATGCGCTGCTGCCCGGAGCTCGCAGACCCCAGAGCACTCGTCCAGGCCAAGAGAGGCCCGGCCGCGCAGAGGAGGTTTAGCCAGGCTCTCGTCCGGGCCTACAACGCCGAGGACTTTGCGAAAAACTCGGATCTTCTCTGGTGTCCCGTCGCTCAGATGTACCAAGTGCCCGAAGGTCTCACAGCAGCCCACGTCGTGCATGTCAACGTCGGCGAGCGGACAGCACAGGCACTCTTCGGAGACGGTGCCGAGCACATTTGGGACCCCAAGAACGGCCTCCTCGTGAGCAAGCGCTACGCGGCGCTTCTCGACAGCGCAAAAGCAGTCATCTTGCCGGCTAGCAGCGACCCAGACGAGACCGAGCTTGTCTTTCATCTCCTCACGTCCGACATTGGCCGCGGCGGCCCCGTCTGGAACGACGAGCTTCGCGGCCGCAAGCTCGTCTTCCAGTCCGACTTCCGTCCGCGAAAAAGATACCTCTATTTCAAGTTTGCCATGGGCGTCCTGCGCCGGCGTCGTGGCCAGGTCCCGGGCTGTGAGTACGATCTCTCCAGCCTGCCGTCGCCAGGAAAGTCCTTGTGGGCGTCGCCGGGCCCGGACCTGAAGCGGCCGCTCCTCTACAAGATTTCGCGCCAGCTCGGCTGCATGTCGGCCGAGGAAGCGAATCAGTTCTGGGGCGTTCCCCGTGCGCCTGCACCGCTCTCAGCAAGCCAGGAGGATCTTGCTGTCACGCTAGCCAGCGTGAGCTGTTCAGCCATTGCTGCTGAGGATGTCGAGGTGTTGCACGAAGACAAGGACGAGGATGAGGACGGAGACGAGGACGAGGGCGAGGATGAGGACGAGGGCGAGGATGAGGACGAGGACGAGGACGAGGACGAGGACGAGGGCGAGGATGAATAGGACAAAACGGAAGGAAACAATCGAGGGGTTCAGCTCATAAAATTCTCCGCCTAGCGGACAGCGTCATAACATCTGCAGCTTGTGCTCTCCGTCCCGCACGCCTACAAAATCCAGGCAAAGACATGCCGCAGGCGGCCCTTCCAGCCGGCGGCGTCGTCGGGCTCGGCGTCGTCGGCGGTGTAGACGTCGGTCTCGAGGTCCATGTCGTCGAGGCGGACGTATGTGGTGCGCTTGAGGAGCTTCCAGCCGACGTACATGACCAGCATGACGGGCAGCTCAATGTAGAAGCTGACAAAGTCGACGCCGTCGAAGCGCGGGCTGAAGCAGCTCCAGCCCTGGACGAGCACGATGACGCTGTTGAGCACGACGCAGAGGTACGGGCCCGCGGGGTACGTCCAGTTGCGGAACGGCAGCAGGTGCGTCTTGCCCTGGCGCTGCAGCGCGCGGCGGAAGCGGATGGACGTGATGCCGATGGCGATCCAGCTCAGCTGGTTGGACACGCCGACGATGCTGGTGAGGTCAGTGTCAGTGGGGGAACTATGTAGTATACATTCAGCTGCAGGCAGGCACCCACTTCTGCAGCCAGCTCCACAGCTGGCCGGCGCCGATGAAGCTGGAGCCAAAGCACAGGCCGGCGACGACGCCGGTGACGAGGACGGCGACCCAGGGCACGCGGTGGCGGCTGAGGGCGCCCAGGGCGCGCGGCGCGTGGCCCTCGACGGCGAGCGTGTAGAGCAGGCGCGTGCCGGCAAAGAGCGCGTGGTTGCCGGCGGACAGGACGCTGGTCAGGATCACGGCGTTGATGACGCTGCCGGCCGCGTGGGCGCCCGCCATCTGGAAGACGATGGTGAAGGGCGACGTGCGCGTGTTCTTGGCGTTGAGGTTCGGGTACGTGTACGGCACGTTGAGGCCGATGATGAGGATGGAGAGGACGCTGTCGTTAGTCGGCGTTGGGGAGGACGGCTGAGCTGAGCCTCATACACTTCCATACGTACTAAAACAGGAGGATCCGCCAGAACACGTTCTTGACGACCCGCGGCAGGTTCTTGGCCGGGTTCTTGGTCTCGCCGGCCGTGATGGCAATAGACTCGGTGCCGCCGTCTGGCTGTGAGCATCCGAGACGGTCCCAGAAGAGAGAACAGACGTACAAGCAAACGAGGCGGTAACAAACACCGACGCGAACCCGCCGATGCCGCCGACAAAGGGCGCGCCGGGCAGGTGCCAGTTCTCGCCGCCAATGTAGTGGTGGGCGGCGTTGCCGCCGGCGTTGACGGCGATGCCGAGGACGATGAAGACCTGTTGTCAGATGGGTGGGGAGGGGGGGAGGGAGGGGAGGGAGGACAGGGACACTAAACATACGATGATGGTGATCACCTTGAGCAGGCTGAGCCAGTATTCCGCCTGCAGGTGAGCACGTGACAGACGGACACCGGCATCGACACCCAGGACACCTACCTCGCCGTAGGCGCGCACGGAAAAGACGTTGAGGCCGACGAGGACGAACCAGAAGATGAGGCTCAGCGCCCAGCCGGGGAAGCGGTCGGTCCAGTACTGCAGCACCAGCTGCAGGGCGACGAGGTCCGAGGCCGTCGACACCGCGTCGTTGAACCAGTAGTTCCACGTCAGCGCGAAGCCAAAGGCGTCGTCGACGAAGCGGCTGTCTGTCAGAGTGGCTCCAAGTGGCTCCAAGTGGCTCCAAGTGGCATGTGCGCCGTCTCCTCCACTCACCCTGCAAACGTGCAGAAGCTGCCGGCCACCGGGATAAAGGCGGCCATCTCGCCGAGGCTCAGCATCGTGACAAAGACAATGGCGCCCACCACCGCGTACGCCACCAGCATCGACGCCGGCCCCCCCGTCGCCAGCGACTTGCCCGTCCCCAGAAACAGCCCCGTGCCAATCGTGCCCCCAATGGCAATCATCTGCACCTGCCGCGGCGACAGCGCCCGCCGCAGCTGGTCCTCCACCCGCACGGCCCCGACGGGGACGCCGTCGAGCCCATCCTCAAGGTCGCCACTGCCGTGGCCCTTCTTGGCGCCCGCCTCGGGGAGGCCCAGGTCGGGCGTGCTGCCGCGAGCTCGTGCCATGGCTGGAGGTGGTAGGGGGTCAAAAAGGGAGCCCCGGTGGGAAAGAAGACGACAATACGGAATCAAAAAATCATGCGTGCTTCGAGTATCGAGTGTCTCTTCCAGAACATTGTCCATCCCAGAACATCTACGGTATCCGCAGAGCGGCCTCGCCCGCCCTTTATGGTTGGCAAAAGTACCTTGATCAGCACCATATAGAGCCCTTCTCGTCCGAGACCGATTACGTGCTCGCCCGTCGTCATTCCGCCACGCCCTGCAAAGGCAGGCTGTTAGGTAAAAGTGTCGCCCTAGTCTGTTGTCTTTGCAACAAGAGGGCTCGATTTTTTGAGGGGAGCTGTGTACAGAGTACGGATAGCTGTGTAGTTGTAGTAGCTCCCAAGCCTTGCGCTGACCCCACAAAGTGGCTACTTTCCGCCGTCTTACCGGGCTCGAGCTGCCTAACTCAGAATAGCGCTGCGGCCTGCCTGCTCGTAACTGCTCGCCTGCTCGTAAAGGCGGTGCGCCCGCGATGTTGGGATCCAAGAGTCGCCAGGGCCAACAACAGGGCACAACTCAGCGCGGCCAGCCCGCGCGCCCTCTGCAGCGCTGATCCCTGGCTGACCGCTCGCCTGGGCTGGCCGTCTGGGCGGCACGCAACGAACCACGGCGTCTCACGTCCAGCTAATAAGCAGAGGTGGGCTGCATAAAAGTCTATACGGATATTCTGTCTCTTTTTCTCCTCCGTGGACGGGCGTCTGGCCGTCCTCTCCAGACAGGCAGACGAGCTGAGTAGATCGTTCAAACATGGCTAGTCTCTAGAACGGAAACAGGCGCGCAAAGAAGCGAGGGCAGAGGGGCAGAGGAAAGGCAGAGGGGAATGAGCCAAAGAAACACCCGAGGGGCGAGAGAGAAGAAAAGAAAAAAGAGACGATGCCTCTGGACAAAGCGAATGAGGTGGATGCCGGCATAGCCATCATGTCATCAGAAAGGAAACGAAGACGAAACGAAACGACGAAAAGACGAAACGACGAGAACGACAAGACCACGCCAACAAATCCATGGAAATCCCCCCAATGCCTCTCTTCCAGCGCTCTGTCCCATCAGCACATGCGCTCTTGCTCTTTGTGGTTTTCTTTTTCTTCTTTTCTTCTTTTTTTCCTTTTTTCTTTTTCCCCTTGGCTTCTCTCATAGGTTGTAGCCCCGCTTGGGAAAGGTGACGCCCTCGACGGCGGCGTTGTCGACAAACCAGCTGCAGCGGTCGCCGGCGCCGTCGTTGACCAGGGCGCAGGGCAGGCCGCTGTCCCCGTCAAAGATCTGCTTCATGATGCCCTTCTTGCCGCCGCCGGTGGCGACAAAGGCGACGCGGACGCTGTGCGTGACCACGGGCAAGGTCAGGGTTATCCGGCGCGGGGGCGGCTTGGGGCTGTCCTCGATGGGCGCGACCCAGGCGCTGGTCTCGCGCAGCAGCTCGTGGCCGGGGAACAGGCTGCAGGTGTGGCCGTCGGGCCCGCAGCCCAGCAGCAGCAGGTCGAAGATGGGCAGGCGCACGCTGTCGCGGCTGGCAAAGGAGGCCACCAGCACCTGCTCGTACTTGTCGGCCAGCTCCTGCGTGTCGTCCAGCACCGACGTGTCGATGGGGTGCACGACGGGCCGGCCGGCCTCGGCGGGGATCTTGTCGAGCAGCTCCGTCTTGAGCAGGCCGTAGTTGGAGTCGGGGTGGTCCAGGGGCACGGCGCGCTCGTCGGCGAAGAAGATCTCCCACTTGTCGAAGCGCACGGCGTCGTCGTCGGCTGCGGGGGCGGACGGTGAGGCCGACCCGCCGGCGCTGCTCGGCCCTCCTGGCGGCGGCGGCAGCAGCAGCGCCTTGGCGAGCGTGGCGGGCAGGCTGCCGCCGGACACGGCGACCTTGAAGACGCCGTGGCGCGCAATGCCCGCGTTCTGGCACTGGATGACGTAGGCCCGCAGGGCGGGTGCCAGCGCGGCGACGTCGGGGAAGGAGTAGAGGTTCGTCTGCTTGCCCATGGTGGCGGATGGGGATGGCGGGGCGAGGCGAGGCGGCGGCGGCACGCGTTCTCTCTGTCTCGGAGCGTGCCGTTGGTCCGGTTGGTCGACTGGAGGCTGGAGTCAGGCGGGGGAGGAGGTTGGAGAAGGAGGTCGGTTCGAGGCGGAAAGAAGAGGAGGTGCGGGAAGAGGAGACGTCGCAGCCAGAGCAGAGACAGCAACAGACCGACACGTTGCGGCGGTGATGGTGGAGAGACAGGTGGAGCTGCGGCAGAAAACGACGCTGGCGAGGTTTTTTTTTTCTTCAGGTGCCCCAGAGCCTAAGTTGTTGGCCAGCTGGTTTTGCTTGTCGAAACACACGAGGGACACGATCGGGCCAGTCGAGGGAGGGAGACGGACGGGGGGATGAAAAGGGCCAGGGAAACGGGAGAAGGGGGTCGTCTTCTTGGCAGCGAGAAAAAAAAGGACGAGAGGCCGACTCAATGCCCAGGTATCGAGATTGCAGCGAGAGGCGCGCCCGATCCAGAAAGATAAGAGGCGGTGGAGCTTGCGCGGGGCTCTGATTGGCAGGGAGCAGAGGCGAACTGGAGGCGAGCCGGAGAAGAGAGGAAGAACAGAACAGAAGAACAGAAAAACAGAAGAACAGAATAACAGGAAAAGCGTGTAAGAGAGAGGATTATGGAGAATGGCTTTTTCTAACGACCCCCAGAGCAAGCAGAAAGGGCAAGTACGGAGCAGACGGTCCCGTCGACGGACGAGGAAGGCACGGTGAAGGAGGTGCTACGAAGGAGGGGCGCGCGCGCTGGGGCGCTTGTGGCAGGAAAGGAGGGGTTGTCCGTCAGGCAGCCTCGGGGGGACGACCGGCCAGCGAGTCAGCCAGCCAGCCAGCCAGCCAGCCATGCAAAGGCGTTCGCGTCGTGCGACGACCACCGGACCGCCGATTCGATCGCCGACCGATGCGTGCGTGCCCGGAAGGGGCGAGAAGCGGCCAGAAAGTTAGAAATTTGCCTGCTGTCTTTGTCGGCGGGGCGCTGGAAATTTTTGCTTTTTTTCCAGCAGGCTCCGGCTCCAGGCTCCAGGCGGTCGGGCGCCGGGCGCTGCTGCACAACAGGGGCAGCCGCTAGGCGGCGTTCGTGCTGTTTTAGCGCTGTCAGCGCGGTGAGCCGATTGCGTCATTGGCCTGGTTCCAGCGGGCGTCGGCAGTGCACGTGGGCGCAAGGCTGGCGGGCAGGAACTAAGGATAAGCATGCTCCGTACAAGAGGTACGGAGTAAGCCAGCACACCGAAAACAACGCACCACCACCATGGGCGAGGCCAAGTACCTGAGCGGCGACGCGGCCGCGATCGCGGCGTTCCTCGACAAGTTTGATGTAAGCACCGCACGCGCGCGCGCGCTCGGGCTGCATGGCCGCGGCTGACCCGCAGACGTTTCTGATCGACTGCGATGGTGAGCCCTCGGGAGGGGAAGCGGAAGCGGAAGCTGAGAAACACTGTTGACCGCCGAGGCGTCCTGTGGTCGGGCGACCACGTCTTTGACGGCATCCCCGAGACGATCCAGATGCTGCACAGCAAGGGTGTGTCAGAAGAGCTCCTTCTTCTCTCCCCTCCCCTCCTTCAGCCCCGCTCACAACAGGCAAACGCACCGTCTTTGTGACCAACAACTCGACCAAGTCGCGCGCCGAGTACCAGGCCAAGCTGGCGAGCAAGGGCATCCCGTGCGCGGCAGACGACGTGTTCGGGTCGTCGTACTCGGCGGCGGTGTACATTGCGCGGATCCTGCGGCAGCCGGCGCCGCGCAACAAGGTGTTTGTGCTGGGCGAGGCGGGCATCGAGGCGGAGCTGCGGGGCGAGGGCGTGGCCGTGGTCGGCGGCACGGACCCGGCGTTCCGGCGGCTGGGCATGGAGGCGGCGGACTTTGCCGGCATCGCCGACGGCTCGCGGCTCGACCCGGACGTCGGCGTCGTGCTGGCCGGCCTCGACTTCCACATCAACTACCTCAAGCTGGCCCACGCCCACGCCTACCTGCAGGGCCGCCACGCCGCCGACGGCCGCCCCGCCGTCTTCCTCGCCACCAACACCGACAGCACCCTGCCCATGCACCGCAGCTTCTTCCCCGGCGCCGGCTCCGCCTCCGTCGTCGCCCTCGCCAACATGGTCGGCGCCCCGCCCCTCGCCCTCGGCAAGCCCAGCCAGGCCATGATGGACGCCGTCGAGGGCAAGTTCCACCTCGACCGCGCCCGCACCTGCATGATCGGCGACCGCCTCAACACCGACATCCTGTTCGGCGTCCAGGGCCGCCTCGGCGGCACCCTCGCCGTCCTCACCGGCGTCAACAGCAAGGCCGACTGGGAGCGGCCCGACGCCCCGGCCGTCCCGGCCTACTACGTCGACGCCCTGGCCGATTTGAGGGGGCCGACGGAGTAGACGTGGACGGTAGTGGAGTGGACGGTAGACGTGGAGGGACGGTAGACGTGGAGGGACGTAGACGTGGAGTGGACGTTCAAAAAGAAGGCATAGGACACCAACGGAGCAGCCAGTCAGCATAAAAGCCGGCGAGGCGAAAATCGTAAATTTTCACGCCACCAAGCCGCCTGACCTCGGGGTCTGGAACCTCCCTCTTCCTTCTACGGAGCACTGCCATGGCCGACGACACACCCGGCCTGGACGCGCGGGCGACCGACGCGCGGGCGACCGCCGCGCTGCTCGCGCGCCGCCAGCAGCTGACGGACGCGCTGGCGGCCGCGCCCTACGACTGCGTGCGCTACCTGCAGCGCGCCGCCGTGCACGCCGACCTGGCCTACCCGGACCTGGCCGCCGGCGACGCCTACCGCGCGCTGCTGCTGACCGACGAGGCCCGCGACGAGAGCTTTGAGTACCACGAGCCGGCGGTGGAGGCGCTGGCGGCGTGGGGGGGGCAGGAGGTGCCAGAAGTGCTGGCGGACGTCTTTGTGGGCGGCGGCCTGCTGCCAACCACCGCCGACGTCGCCGACATCGCCGCCGCCGCCGCCGTGCGCAGCTTCCAGCTCCTGGCGGCGAGCCTGCTGCGCTGCGGCTGCCTGCGCAGCGCCCTGCGCTTCTGCGAGCGCGGGCTGGCGGCGGCGCCCGCGGACGCCCGGCTGCAGGCGCTGCGGCGGCGCATCACCTCCCAGGCCGGCACCGCCGACTTGGCCCCCGCCGACCTGCCCGACCGCGGCCGCGTGCGCCGCGAGGTCTACCCCTGGAACGCCCACGAGCCCGACCGCTGCGCGCCCGCCGCGCTGGCCGTCCTCAACGCCGCGCTGGCCCGCGCCGCGCCCAAGTGCGAGGTGCGCGCGACGGAGCTGCCGGTGTTGGGGGCAGCCGGGACCGGGGCCACTTTGGGCACCTCCCGCCAGCTCGGCCTCTTTGCGCGCGAGGCCATCGCCCCCGGCGAGGCCGTCCTGCGCGAGTACTCGCTGCTGACGGCCAACAACCGGCTCAAGGAGGCCGCCTGCGACGCCTGCGGCGCGGCGCTGCCGGGGAACGGCGACGCTGCCGTCGACGACGACGTCGACGACGAGGCCGACGCCAGCGGGGACGACGCCAGCGGGCCCGTCGCCTGCCCCGACTGCGACGACACCGTCTTCTGCGGCGCCTTCTGCCGCGACCAGGCCCTCGCCCGCTACCACCCCGCCGTCTGCGACAAGGACGTCGACGCCATCGCCAAGGACCCCCACGACGCCCGCGACGCCGACGACGCCCTCTACGTCCTCCTGCTCGCCCGCCTCCTCGCCATGGCCACCCACCAGGACTGCCACCCCCTCGACGTCGCCGAGGTCAAGCACATCTGGGGGGACTTTGTGCCCTCCTCGTCCTCCTCCTCGTCTCTGGCCTCCCCCTCCCCCCCCACCCTCCCCTTCAGCTTCGAGGCCAACATCGCCGCCCCCCTCCACATCCTCGAAAAGATGGACTGCGACGTCTTCGCCGGCCTCGCCCGCTACGACGTCTGGGTCTGCAACACCCTCTACGCCAAGTTCCGCGGCACCGCCTCCGCCCGCAAGAGCCGCCGCGACGGCCGCCCCGACGTCGCCGCCGTCCACCCCCTCTGGTGCCTCGCCAACCACAGCTGCGACCCCAACGTCACCTGGGAATGGGGCGGCCGCATGGTCCTCTGGGCCCGCCGCCAGCGCGTCGCCCTGCCGGCCACTGCCGAGCCCGCCCCCCCGCGCCCCGGCGGCATCGCCCCCGGCCAGGAGATCCTCAACCACTACTGCGACGTCGACCTGCCCGTCCAGCAGCGCCGCGAGTGGGCCAGCGGCAGCCTCGGCGGCTGGTGCATGTGCCAGCGGTGCCAGGACGAGGCTGCTGCCGAGGCCGCGGCGCCGCCATAGCGTTCGTGCTACAGGGCAGACAAGAGGAAAATCAAGAGGAAAATCAGACGTGAGCATATACCAAGTAGATTGGGGAATAGACACGTGTGCCCGCAGGCAGGGTGGACAGGATGCCACATAATATACACAAAAGCCAAAAAAAGAAAATGCAAACACAATCAAACAGGGGGTCGTCACGCAAAAGAGAAAGCACAACAACGGCACCATGTCGCTCAATCGCTCGCCAGACGCAGCGTCGGGTACAGCGGCGCCGGCGGCGGCAGCCGCGCCGACGTCGGCGGATCGGGCAGCACGCGCTCGTAGCGCCCCCGCGGAGACGAGAACCCGTCGTACTCTTGGTGCGTGAGCCGCGTCTTGATGTACTCGCGCAGCGACTCGATGATGCGCATGTTGTTGAGCCACTGGTCGTACGACTCGGGCTCGCTGCCGCTGCTGCTGGCGTCCGACGCCGCCGACGGCGAGTGCGCGCTGACCGAGCCGTTCCGCGACCGCTCGGCTTGGGCTTGGCTCGCCGGCCCCGCCACCAGCGGCTGGTCGTCCTCCTGCTTCACCTTGCGGCTGGCGCTCTGCAGCATGCCGCCCCGGTGCGGCCGCTCGTCCGGCCCGAAGCTCGACCCCAGCGTGGCCGGTGCCGCCGCGCCCGGGAAGGCAACGCCGCTCGTCGCCGGCAGCTGCGGGTAGGCAATCGTGCCGACCGACTGGGCCACGGCAGCCGCTGCTGCCGCCGCCGCCGCCATGGCGGCCGGCGCCTGAGCGTGCGCCTGTGCCTGTGCCTGAGCCTGTGCGTGCTGCCGCGACGACGGCGACATGCCCGTGCTCGACGCGCTGGGCGAGTGGCCCGACGTGTACGACGCGCCGCTGGACGGCGGCGTCACCGCCGGCGACCCGCCGCTCTGCGACGAGTGCGACAGCGCCGCGATGGGCGACGGCATGTGCGCGCCCGAGACAGCCGCCACGGCGGCGGCGGCCGCCGCCGCCGACGTCGCATAGTGGTCGTTGATCAGCGTCGGCCGCGACAGCGGCGACGGGTTGCTGCGCACGTCAAAGGAGGCGTGGGCGGTGGCATTCGGCGCCGGCACCGGCGACGCCCCCGAGTTGTCATAGATGGTCGTCTGCATCTGCTCCAGCAGCGCATCCATCTCCTCCAGGTCGTTCTTGGTGCGCAGGTTCGGGATCGGCGGCAGGAAGTAGTGCTGCGCCATGGCGTTTTGCTGCGCCGAGGCCAGCAGATGCGGCGGCTGCGGGACGAAATCCGTTGCGACGCCGCCGCCGCCGCCGCCGCCGCCACCGCCGCCACCACCACCGCCGCCGGCACCGCCGGCTCCTCCTCCACCGCCGCCGCCGAGGCCAGTCTGCAGCGGCAGCAGTGACCGACCGACCTGTGCATACGAGGACGGGTCGACCTGGCCGCGCTTGAGGGCGCCAAAGAAGTCGTTGAGGACGTCCAGGCTGCGGCGCTGGGCGCCAAACGCGCCGTGGCCGGCCCCGCCATCGGCCGGCCCGCTGGCCAGATGGTGGTGCGGAGGCGGCGGCGGAGGCTGGTGGTGGGGCTGCTGCTGATGCTGCGGCGCGTGGTGTTGCTGCTGCTGCTGGTGGTGCTGGTGCTGGTGCTGGTGCTGTTGGCTGTGGTGGTGGCCGCTCATGAAGCTGTCGTTGCGCGGGTTGAGGGCCGGCGGGAAGTAGAGGCTGCCGCCGTAGGCCTGCTGCTGCGCATAGTAGCCGGCGTGGCCGCCGGCCTGGTGCGGCTGGCCAAAGGCGGAGGGATTCGGGCGGATCTGGCCGTTGTGGTCATAGTAGCTCGAGGGTGCTTTGGCGGGTCAGCAGAGGCAACAGGCAAGAGGCCAAGAGAGCTCGGAAAAGTGTGCGCACGCCCGCAGACGAGACCTACCCGAATGCGTCCGGTACGCCGCGCCGAGCCCGCCGGTGGGGTCGTGGTCGGGCCGCGGGGCCAGCACGGAGTCGTCGGCGTGCGTCTTGACGTGCTTCTTGAGGTCCTGCGGGCGCTTGAACGTCTTGCCGCAGAAGTCGCACTTGTGCGGCTTCAGCGGCACGTGCACGCGGACGTGCGACGTGATGTGGTCGCGCTTGACCGTCGTCGTGCGGCACTGGTTCCACTGGCACGTCAGGTTGAGGTTGTTGGTGCTCTTGCGGCCGACATGGCGCTCGCAGATGTGGTCCTGGGACGCGTTAGGAGGCGCGAGAGGGGGACGGGACCGGCGCCGGCGCATGACCACCTACATATAACAAGTCCGCCGTCGCAAAGCGCTCGTTGCACTGGTTCCAGCGGCAGATGAGGTTGTCGTCGACGGCGGCGCTGGCGCCGAGGCCGAGGCCGAGGCCACCGCCGCTGCCGCTGCCGCTGCCGTTGCCGTTGCCACCGACGCCCGACGCCGGCACCGAGGACGACGACTGCGGCGTGGTGTTGGCCGTCGAGCCGGCCGGGACCGGCGTGTTGCTGCTGGAGCTGGACGAGCGGCCGCCGCCCACGTCGGGTGCCGCCGACATGGTCGTCTGGTGCGGGAGAGACACGTCGCGGTCAAGAGGAGAGGGGAAAAAGGCTGCGCCAAAAGACACAACGGTGAACAACAGCGAGGGGAAGGCGGGCGTTGGGATGAGTAAGGAGGCGGCGACTTTGATCCGATGTGTTCCTTCCTCGGACGAGGAACGAGAACAACAACAGGAAGGAAGGTGCAGATGGCCAGAAAGACCAAAGAGGGAGCAACACGGTTTGTAGGACGAGAAGAGAAAAGAGAAAGAAAAAAGAAAAAAAGAAAAAATGCTGGGCTGTCGCCAGGAAAAGTCGACGTTCTGCGCGCCTTTGTCCCTCTCCGCAACAAGAAGGCGAGAGAGCTCGAGCTGCTGCTGCTGTTTGGCGGGACGCGCCGTCGAGAACAAGCGTAATACGGCGAGCGGCTGGCTGTCCGGGGCAAAATCACAACCGGAGCGGCGGCTGCTGGTTGTCGAATTGCTCTCTGCTTTGCCTGCGGCCCGTGTGTATCACAAAATGAAAAGGAAGAAACAGCAACAGGAGCAAGACGGAATGGGGGGGCGCCGCCATCGCTCTTGTTCTTATTCTCTCGTCCTTTTTCCGCGCTGGGGGGGGAAAAAACTACGAAGACGATATGTTTGGGGCGGGAGGGGAGGGGGGCAAGGCCTGACCGCGCCTCCCCGCTGCGGACGGCCTGGCCTGCGCTCGTTTTTGCAGTGCCTTCCCCCTTCTGGACCGCTACAGCACCCCGTGGCTGCTCACTGTCGGCGCGGGCAGGCGCGCCCGCCTGTTGTTCTCGGTGGCTGCTGCTGCTCGCTGTGATGGTTTTCCTCGTCCTCGTACGGACTCTGGGTCTTGGCGGTCTTGGCGGTCTTGGCAAGTCGGGGCTTGGATGCGCAAGGCCCGCCGCTCATTGGCCCGTGATGCGAGGACCCATCTTGGCAAGTACTGCTGATGAGCGGTACCCGTCTTTCCTGGTAAATTCGCGCCAGAACCCGTACCGTCAAAAGTACCCCTCTAGCAGCGCAACATGAGTGCCAAGACACGCCAAGACCCTTCGTGGCAACGCCAAGGCTTGGCAAAGTCTTGGCATTGTTCCATCTCTGGCGCGCCCTTTGTCGTGAGACCGCTGGCTGCGCCGGACGGTTGTAAGTGTGCTCTTCGTACTCCGTCCGCTACCCCTCTCATGCAATGCACCTCCTGATTCGGAGTCGGCGCACGCGTCGGACGACGTACTCCGCGCGTGGCTGGCCTGCTGCCGTTTGCTGCTCAGTGCGCAGCACGTTGCGTGCTCTCTGCCGACGCGCAGCTCGTGATCCGCGACAGCGCTGCGTCGCTGTTTTTGCCCAGCACCCCCTGCCCAGCCAGCCGCGCTGCTGCCCTCTTGAAGAATGCGGAGTCACGTACGGGATATTGGCAGCTGCGGACGGCCTGCCCAATTACGCGACCGAAGCCCGCGCCTCCCGACGGCGCGCCCAGCGGGCTCTTCGCATGTCCGCCTGCCCGTCTGCCTTGCAGAAAAAACTCTCCGCGGAAAGACTGGCGCGTTGCGTTGCTTGGCCTGCTCGCTTACGGAGTACTCCGTAATGGGTCATGGTGGGCATGTCCTCCTGGCGGTCATGTCCTCCTGGCGGTCATGTCCTCCTGGCGGCCATGTCCTCCTGGCGGTCATGCTCTGTCCTCCACATGCCGCAAGTTTTGTTTTGCTTTACGGAGTACGTTGCTGGCGGGAAGCCCCAGCCAAGAAAACCAAAGCCTTGGGACGAAACGGCAGTTTCATTTGTCTATTGTTTGTCTTCTGCCCTAGGCGGACAACGTTGTCGGCGCACCCTTGGCTTCACGCTGTGGACAACCTGGCTTCAAACACAGACGCACCAGGAAACCCTGTCTGCCCCAGTTGCCAAGGATCATCGCCGTCAAAGGCAGAAAAACAATACCCCAAAAGAAAAAGAAAAAAAAAGAAAAAAAAAGGATCAAGCGGCCAGAACACATCCAGTCCAGTGATAGAGGCGGCATAGACCAAAGACCCGAGAGACCAGACCAGACCGGTGGCATGCTTCACTCATCTCCAATGTTCGTGAGATGAACGTGGTTCACCGTCTGCGGCATCTGCCGGTTGCCTAATCACCCACGGACGCGCTGCCACACCCCGAAACTGTCTCCTTCCCTCCCGGTGTTGAAGTGGCGAGGGGAGGGGGGGTTCTCCGGCACTCGTGGCATGTCGATGCAATGTGCGGGGTATATATGTGGTTGCTGTGTCGTAAAGTATTTGTCGAGAAGCGGGAGCCGTATGAATGCTGTGACCAGCCAAGAGGCTATCCGAGCTCGGAGGGCCTGGCGCAAGGCAATCCAGGATACAGCAGGTTGCGCAGGTCGTGTCTGCCAGGTCTCGTCGCCGCCGGTCCAGCGAGTTTGGCCACAGCAGGAGGCGTGTGTTTGTTGTATGGATCGCGCAGTGCATCCAGTGGTAGGAGCTCACCACGGATCCAAAGGTGTGTGTGTGTGTGTGTGTGTGTGAATGAAAAACCGAGTGGCCCAGTCTTCAAGCGGCCCGGTGGAGCCGAACATATGCCGAGACACGGCGTACCGGCCCAGGATCAGAGCATCGTCTGGCCGGTGTATCGCTCTCGTGTCGTGGACGTCCGTATCCAGATGGCCGCGTAACCCGGCATCTCCCAACCCCCCTTCCGAGTACCCGTATCCCAATTCCGTTCCGCAAGGAAAGTCCATATCAAAATCCCGAGAGCAAAGAAGCTCGACCCGCAATAAAAAGAGTATAAGACAATGTGAACAAAAAGAGTAAAGGGGAGAAGTGAAAAAGGCCAAGTGAAGGGGAGGGGAGGAGGAGGGGGGGGGGGGAGGAGGAGCATAAAAGGGTGGAAAGAAGGGTAAGAAAAGCAAACGTGGGGGGAAAAAACCGCCGAGAAAAGTGCTGTCGTGATGAAAAGCAAAAAACGCCGCTGAATGCAAAGTGGTATATTATACAGAACCCAGACGAAGGAGAGCCTCGATGGCCTCGCGCTCTTGTTCGTCCGAGGCGCCGGCGAGAGGCGAGAGGCCGTTGGCTGCGAGAGCCGACTGCCGCTGAGAGTTGCCGGCCGCCGCGTCAAAGGAAAAGAGCTGCTTGTTGTCCGCCGTCGCAGCGAAGTTGGTGAAGGAGCTGAACGAGCCGAGCGGACGTGAAGACAAAAATCCGTGGCTGCCATACCGACCGGCGGTAGCAGAGTTGTTGGAGTAGGATGCAGCACGCAGCGCGGCGGCACCCACGGCACCCCAGTCTTCGTCGTCTGTCAAATCGTCCGGATCATCGTCCATGGCCATCATGCCGTCGTCCGGTACCTCGGAAGACGAGCCCGAGGCCGGCCCATCGTCGTCGTCGACGCCATCGTCGTCGTCCATGGACATGGACATCTTGTCGACCTCGTCTTCGTCCTCGATCGCGTCCTCGTCGTCGAGGTCCGCGTCCTGGTAGAGGGCGCCGGACCCTTGGTTGTGTTGCCGGAGCCGGTCGACTCCGACACCCCCGCTGCCGCTGCCGCCGCCGCCGCCGCCATTCCCGCCGGCGATGGGGATCCCCAGCCGCGCGCTCTGCGGCGTCGGCGACCGCTGTTGTCGGCCACCGAGGCCAACACGCCGGGCACCCCACACGCCCCAGCTCACCTTCTGAAACTCCACGTCACCCTCCAGCCCACCCACGCCGCCGCCTTCTCTCTCTGTCCCGCTCTCCGAGCCGGAGCTGGTCCCGGCTCCGCTGCCTCGGCCCTCCAATGCCGCGACGACCAGCCTCCGCGACTTCGCCGGCGGGATGAACGAGAACCCCGGCACGGCTGCCGTCAGGTGGCCGATGATGTACCGGATCGCCAGCGGGCCGTGGTTCAGCAGGATCTCGGGCAAGTGATACTTGGCGAGCATGGCCGGCGAGATGGCGTCGGCCGACTCGAACGGGGGCGAGCTGAGCCGGAGCCGGTCCACCGCGCCGTCCACCGACGCCGTCGCGGACACGGACGGCGACGGAGACGTCGACGCAGCGGCAGCCGCCGCCGCAGCAAGGGCGGCGACGCCGCTGCGAGGATGGTCGGACGTGGCGCCTGCGCTGTTGCCAGTGTTGTTGCCGCGGCCGTTGTCGTCGCTGATATCCTGCAGGTCCAGGTCGGAGTCGATGGGGTCCAGCCGGGCCGCCGCCTTCTGGAGCTGGGCCTTGAGCCCGTGCGGCGGCAGCGCCGGCGATATGGAGTTGGGGGGAGTCGGAAGGGGGAGAGGGTGGGTTCGAGTCACAGGGACGCTCCGGGCCGCTACACCAGTGAAGGAGTCTCGGGGGGAGGTCGCTTGGATAGTGCGTCCAGTTGCCGCTGCCATGGTTGCCAGTGGGTTCGTTTTCGTTTGTTCGCGTCGTCGTCGTCGTCGTCTGTCTCACGCGGGAATGCGATGCAAGGCCAGAGAAATCTCTTTGCACTTGCACGTCGGTCGTTGCGACGGAGAGGCCGGATGTCGTCAGACTAGGAGGGGGTCGTGGTAGTTGAGCGTTTTCCGAACTGCCGCGATTTCCGTGTTAGTGCCACCAGGCAAGATAAGAGACGCGACACGGCCGCAGGACGACCGCGACGACGATGGGCAGACAAGAGAGACGCGGTGGGCGAGAGAGCTGTGATGTCCCAAGGGAGCGCAGACACGCGATACAGGATGCTCGGTGCGCGAGGAAAGCGGTGAAATGGGCAGCGCTGCAGAAAGAGAAGAGTGACTCACTGAGAAAACGCCAAATTCCGAAGCCGGGGCGAATGACGACGGCAGCCGGACAGAAGAAGACGAGTGGCGAGACGATGGAGACAGAAAAACGAAGTCGGCAGAGGAAACTGGCGAGCAAATATCGTACTGTGACAAGGAGATGACTCTCGATGGATGGAACGGTTGATGCGGTTGTTGTTGTTGTTGATTGCTTGAGAGAGAGGAGAGGAGAAGGGGAGGAGCCCAAAAGGGTGCGAGGATCACCCAGTTATGAAGGGCACCTGGGCGGACGAGTGATACGGGGGCAATGGGGGGGGGAAGGGTGCGTGGCCCGCGCTTTCCCTAACGGGCGCGAATGAATGCGCTGCGCCGTGTTGTGTGTCTGGCTGAGTGGCTTTGTTCTTGCGCCCGGGGGGGGCCATAGTCCGTACTCCGCCGGTTATGACGAAAGGGGTGTGGGGATCCGAATACGGAATGGCGGCCCAAGACACAAGGGAAGCGCGACCAGCACAGCGCCTGCTGAATCCACGTGTACAAGTTACGGAGTATCTTATACGGGGAGTATTCATATGCTTACTGTACAAATACCACACTGCTACAGCAACTACAACTATGCTTATGCCACACGGCAGAAATGCGCGCTGATAAGCATCGACAGGCGGCCGGGCGCGCTGGTATTTTTGGCCATTTTTGGTTTGTTTTGGGGCATGCCCTGGAGGCTGGAGGGCCATTTAATTTTGCGACGAGCCATTTTGTGCGCCGGCCCTGCTTCGTGTCAAAGGGCACAGGGCAAGGCTTGTGAATTGGTGTTGTTTTGTGTTATCTCGACGCGTTTTTAGTGCTGCCGGGAAGGCGCGAATGCATCGGAGGGAAGGAGGGGGAAGTCGCGCGGGAGCAGCGGGGCAGGCAGGGCAGGGCAGGGCAGGGCAGGGCTACGAAGGCAGGGCAAAACGGCAGGCTCGCCGGGTGCAGTACTTCTCCGTAAATAGACTCCGAAGAGGGGGATAGCAGCGAGCGGAAAGCGCGCCGGGTCTCCTCCGTAAGTGCTTGCATTTTCGCGACCATGGCGCCTATACAGCTCCTGCCCGCCCGCTCCTTCCGCTGCTGCCCGCACTCGAAGCTATGCTTGCATATCTCGGGCCAATCACGTTGGCCACACGCCTTGTGCTCATTGGATGGACGGAATAGGACAGCCCGGCTGACCAGTCGGCGCCGCGCGCACCACTTACAGCCGTCCTCCTTTCATCCAGTCTGCTGGTCCCACGTTTCGCGATGCTGCAACGAGAGCCATTCCGTCTCCGCCACCATTACGCTATGCGTTCGTGTCGGGACGCCGTAAGAAAGACCGGGAAGCCTCCCTTCTCTTGATCACCCCTTTTACACCAGGACCACGAGCAGAGCGGACGCGCTTGATTCGTCGTGTGAGTGGCCTTTTTTTATTTCTCGCATGTTCTTTTTTGTTCAGCTGGGAACAAAGCAACTGCAGTGAGACAATTCCTGCAAGCGCTCCAACCGCTGGCTGTACCGAGGATCGGTTGTCCCGTCGCTGCCCGAGCGCAACCCTCCCCGTTTGTCCGCATCCTGCGGCCCCTCCTTCTCGTGGGGGAAAAGCTGTCTCTTTGTCGGCCTCGGCACCATCTGGGGGGGGGGGGGAGGGGGGGTATGTTCTTCCCGCGAACGAGAGACGGCGTGTTGTTCCGCATCCTACAGCTAGAGCGGCGGGGCGTGTCCCCCCGCCAGCGTGTCTCAGCAACACAGTCAGGCCACGGCCCCGTTGAAGATGTACTGTCTGCAAGACTGTCGTCGGTCAGAAAAGCCCGCTGCAAGAGACGACGAAAAAAGAAAAAAAAAGAAAGAAAAAAAGTAGGGCGGAAACGGCACCATACCGACTTCAGAACGTCCAGCCGCTCTGCCGACTGCTCATACACCTGGCGGTACTGCCGCAGGCTCTCCTGCAGCACTGCGGCGCGTGTCGTGCGGCCCTCGCAAATGGCCTTCATCTGCAGCTCCATCTCCTTGCGCAGGAACGGCTTGCCCAGGCTGATCTCAAAGTTCATGCGGTCGAAGCCTTCGATCAGGGCGACGCCGAGCTGCGTCGGCACAAACACGCGCTGGCCGCCGCGCCCGCCGCCACCGCGGCCTCCCCGCCCTCCGCCGCGCCCGCCGCGACCGCCGCCGCGGCCTCCGCGGCCGCCGCCCCCGGCCCCTGGGTCGGCGCCGTCCTCCTCGGCCTGCTGCTGCTGCTGTGCCGCTGACTGCTCGACGGTGCGCACGTACTCGCGGTCCTGGATCTTCTGGATGTGCTCGGCCATGGTGGCGTCGGTGCCGATGCCGTTGGCGTCCATGAGCGCGATGAGGTCGGCCTCGGTGAGGTAGCCCGGCGCCGACGTCTTGCCCTGGGTCATGACGGCCTCGGTGGGCTCGAAGCGCTCGCCGACGGCAAAGGCGGGCAGCTGCGCCGTGTCGGTCCAGTTCTCGTAGGGGTAGACGTCCAGAAAGTTGCGCTCCAGCACGCGCACGCCGTGCGCGCGGAAGCGCTCGGCGCCGTAGGCGAGGTCGACGTCGGTGGCCAGGCCCTTGGCGTCGTCGGCGCAGCAGGCGAGGAAGCGGCGCACGACGAGCTCGTAGAGGCGGCCCTCGTCGGCGCTCAGCACCGCCGGCGCGGCGTAGGTGACGGGGTGGATCGGGGGGTGGGCCTTGTCGTCGTGGGCGCCGGCGCGCGGCCACACAAAGCGGTCGTCGTCGAGCAGCGCGCGCGCAAAGGGGCCCCAGCGCTGGGTGGCGTCCTGGGTCTGCTTCTGGACGAGGCCGCGCAGGTTCATGCCCTTGTCGAAGCGGTCGGTCTCGGTGCGCGGGTAGCTGATGAAGCCGCGGTTGTAGAGGTCCTCGGCGATCTTCATGGCCTGCTGGCCCGTCATGCGCAGGAAGCGCGTGGCCATGCTCTGCAGCGTGACCGTGGTCAGCGGCAGCGGGCGCCAGCGCTTCGTCGGCTTCTCCTGCACGCGCACGACCTCGGCCTTCTTGGCGGCCAGGCAGCGCTCGTACAGCACGATGACGGCGGCGCGGTCAAAGAGGTGGCCGCGCGCCCAGCTAAAGGCCGCCGTGGCGCCGTCCTTGCTGTGCTTGACGGCGATGCTCCAGAAGGGCTCGGGCACAAAGTTGCGCACGCGGAAGTAGTTGTCCACGACGAAGCCCAGCGTGGGGAACTGGCACGAGCCGTAGCTCAGCGTCAGCGACGCCAGCGGGCCGCCCAGGCTGCGCAGGTTGTTGGTCAGGAACCGCGTGAACGCGTAGCCGATGCGCAGGTCGAGCTCGGAGCGCGCCGCCACGGCGTTGACCTGCCGCTCGTCCAGCGTGCCGAGGTTCCTGGCCGCATTGAGAATGTGCCTGGAGGTCAGCGTTGCGCCAGAGACACAGAAAGGGAGAGAGAGAGAGAGAGAGAGAGAGAGAAAGAGAGACGCACGCCCGCTCAATGTTGCTGAAATGGGCGCGCCGGACCTCAATCGACGGCTTGCCCTTGCGGGCGGCCTCGCGGATCTCGCTGCCAATGTGCTCGCCCTCGAGGTCGCAGTCGGTCCAGATGAAGAGCGCGCGGGCGTACCGGGCCTGCCGCTCAATGTTGTCGGCCAGCGCCTTCTTGTCGTCGGGAACCACGGTGTGCACGGGCGCGCTGAAGAGCTGCTCCGGCGGCGGATACTTCCAGTTGTCAAACGCGGCGTCGAACTCGAGCTTCGTCATGTGGCCCGTCACGCAGGTCATCGTGACGTCGCAGCTGCCCCAGGGCGGCCCAAAGTCGAACGTAAAGACATAGTTCTTGATGTACTTGGACTGCGTATTGTGCTGCGGGCCGTCAGAACCCAGTCGCCGCTCCTACGGTCCTTTTCTTGTCGGACAACCCACCGTCTGGTATTGGCCGCCGGACAGATGCGTGGCCACGGCCTTGGAGATGGAGGGCTTTTCCGCGACGCAGAGGATCTTGGTCATCGTGGACAACGTCGCCTGCCCCGGGACGTGGTGTCTGCTCCTGTGCTGGCGCGCATGCCGCCGCTCCTCGCATGCGTGCGTCTGCTGGCGAGGCCAATGGGGGCGGTTGGAGACAATGTAAATAATTCCACAGAAACTCGTTGTGGCGTTTGACGCGTGTGGCGCGGGCGCGCCCATTCGTGTCTGGTGGGGTAGTCATCAAGCACAGCTGGGACCCACTCTTTGCGCTGCGGCAGCTAACTGAAACTGGGGAAAGCTTCTGGCCGCCTCGTCGTCACAGCCATCGTCATTCATTGCAAGCTCGCGACGCGCCCTCCACCATTTCCGCCCATCCCGTCGCCGATTTGCCGCCGTTTCATTGCCCATGGCTCTCCCTGTTGTGCGCGCGCTGGCCGACTGTGCCAGCTACGCCAAGACCGTTGAGCCGTACATCGGCGAGCTCGCCCGTCTTCCGCATGACGTCGTCGCCGCCGTGAGCGCGGCCGTCTCGGGCACCGGCGCCGGCTCTGGCCCGGCCTTTGGCGGGCAAGCCGCCGGCCTGGTGCCGCTGCTGCAGCTGTATCTGCACACGAACCCGCTGGTGTGGGGCTTTGCGACCTCGGTGGTGCTGGGCGCCGTGTTCTTTGTGGTGTCCGAGGTCAACGGCAACTACTCGCAGGTCGACCGCTGCTGGAGCCTGCTGCCGACCATGTACATTGCGCACTTTGACCTGTGGGCGCGGCTGGCCGGCGTGCCGAGCGCACGCCTCGATGCAGCGCTGCTGGCCAGCACGGTCTGGAGCGTAAGCACACGTCTCCTGTCTCCTGTCTCCTGTCTCCTGTCTCCTGTCTCCTGTGTCTCCTGTGTCTCCTGCTTGACGCGACTGACAAAGCCACCAGCTCCGCCTGACCTACAACTACGCCCGCAAGGGCGGCTACAACGTGGGGTCCGAGGACTACCGGTGGTGGGTTGCTCGCTTGGGCGCGCCTGTAGGAGAGCCGCGCTGACGCTCCAGGGAAATCGTCAGAAAGGCCATCCCCGGCTGGCTCTTCCACCTCCTCAACCTGACGTTCATCGCCTTCTTCCAGAGCATCCTGCTCTTCTTGCTGGCGGCGCCGGCCTACACGCTGCTGCTGACGAGCACGGTGGCGCCGGAGCTCGCGGCCGCCGACGTGGCCTTTGTGGCCGTCGAGCTGGGCCTCGTGCTGCTCGAGTGGGTGGCCGACCAGCAGCAGTGGACCTACCAGGCGGCCAAGCGCGCCTACCAGGCCACGGCCAAGGTGCCGCCGGGCTGCGGCTACGACCAGGCGGCGCTGGACCGCGGCTTCGTCGCGGAGGGCCTGTGGGCGCACAGCCGGCACCCCAACTTTGCGGCCGAGCAGACCGTCTGGATCGTGCTCTACCAGTGGAGCTGCTGCGCGAGCAGCCGGCTGTACAGCTGGGCCGGCGTCGGCGCCGCCGTGCTGGTGCTGCTGTTCCAGGGCTCGACGGCGCTGACGGAGCGCATCACCAGCAGCAAGTACCCGGACTACCGCGCCTACCAGAGCCAGGTCGCCCGGTTTGTGCCCACGCGGCTCGCGGGATTCACGGCGTCGACGGCGACGACGGCGAAGAGGGCACCGACGGCGAATGCCGCCGCCCAGAAGCAGGAAGCCCGCGCCAGCGGCCGCCAGACGACGACGGGCTCCGTCTCGAAGCGGTGATGGGACCGTTGGGCAGCCAGGACTCTGTAAGCATATGCTTCAGGATATAAGCATATGCTTAGTTGTATATTTAGACCAGACAAATGGGCTAAAAGGAACTCAGAGGCCAGTCATGACCAGCCAGCGAACTCGGAAGCACATGAGTTCGCGAATTTGCCACGGAACGACGAGTGGGGCCCGCTCTGGAACGACGCGCTACGATTGGCGGGTGGCGGTGCGCTTCACGCTCCTCGATCCACAATCGCGCCACAGGCCATTGCTATTTTGTGATTTTTTTGCGCTTCGGCAATGTGCCACAAAAACGTGCCTTTGGCCCCACTGGTTCTCGAGATAAGACACCTGCTCAAGAGCAAATCCGAGCGAGGAACAAAGAGTGCCCGCGCCCAGCCGCTCGTATCCGCTGGTGGCAGCCGGTCTGCGCCAAGGTCTTCGGAGCACTGGGCAATGTACTCCGTACTCCATAGCTCTTTCCCACATGGCGGCTGGCCAGCCGGCAGCTCTTGCCTCGCAGCCTGCTGTCGGCCGAGGCAGGAGCGAGCGCCGTCGGGAGCGGCAAGTGCACCAGCCCCAGCCTGGCAGGAAGGAGCATATGCTTATGTATCTCAGTTGTAGTTGTATATCTTACGGCGCGCGGAAGCGCCCTAAGCATCCATATACTCCGTACTGCGGATCGTATCCGTAAACGCCCCGGAAATACGTCGACCGCCGCCTGCCGCTGCGCTTTGCCGGCGCAGTCCGGCGCATCTTGGGCGCGCCACCGCCGCCTACGGAGCAGGCACCACCTGCCTTGCCCCAGCGTCCCACCCAAGTCGCCCCAGCAAACTCTGGGCGCAAGAGGTAAGCTCGAAACAGTGTGCCTCTCATTGGCCCAGCCGCCGCGTCTCAGCCGGGATTTGGTGCTCAGTACAGCAAGCATGCTTAGTGCTTGAGGCTGCCCGGCCGAGAGCGCACGGCTTACGCGTAGCAGGGAGGGCTGCCCTGTGCGCCGAAGCAGCGGCCCGAAGGGCTGGCTGGCCCCCTATCTCGGCTGCCCGCTGGGGCGGCTGCCGGGGTGGTCCTCTTTCCATTGTCTTCTACGACGTCCTCCAGAAGTGACTCTTTCTTCTGACATTTCTCTTACACCTCTCACCTCCCTCCGACAACCTCAGACCATCTTCTCTCTCTCTCCCTCCCCTTTCTGTCGGATTCTAGGTAAGCCACGCCGTGCCTCTGCGCTCGCCGCCTTGTCCCTGTGTTTCCTTATCTGTGTCGTCGTGCTCTCGGATAAGCATATCGGCGCTCACACGTTGCCTCTCGCAGCTCGTCCCTACCATGGCCTCTGCTGCGTCTCGCCAGATGTTCCGCGCCGCTGCGCGCGCTGCCGCGCCGGCGCGCCGCGGGTTCTCGTCCTCGCCTCTGGCGACGGCGGCGCGCCCGGCGTTCCGCGCGGGTGCCGGCGCCGGCCGCCGCTTCTACTCGTCGGAGGCGCCCAAGTCGTCGGGCGGCTCGAGCTCGCTGCTGCTGTGGCTCGGCGTGGGCGCGGTCGGCGCGGGCGGCGCCGCCTACTACCTGACGCAGGGCGGCCTGGCCGAGCCCAAGGCGTTCAAGCCGGGCTTTGAGGACTACCAGAAGGTCTACAACGAGATCGCCAAGGCCCTGCAGGAGCACGACGAGTACGACGACGGCAGCTACGGCCCCGTCCTGCTGCGCCTGGCCTGGCACGCCAGCGGCACCTACGACAAGGCCACCGGCACCGGCGGCAGCAACGGCGCCACCATGCGCTTCGCCCCGGAGAGCGAGCACGGCGCCAACGCCGGTCTGATCAACGCCCGCAACTTCCTGGAGCCGATCAAGGGTGCGTCCCCCTCCTCGCTGCTTGCCCTCATCTCCCTCCCCATCCCGCCTGCTGACGCAGACAACAGCCAAGTTCCCGTGGATCAGCTACTCGGACCTGTGGATCATTGGCGGCGTGGCGGCCGTCCAGGAGATGCTGGGCCCCAAGATCCCGTTCCGCCCGGGCCGGTCGGACCGTGACTTCACGGCCTGCACCCCCGACGGCCGGCTGCCCGACGCCTCGCAGGGCTCGGACCACGTGCGCAACATCTTCTACCGCATGGGCTTCAACGACCAGGAGATTGCGGCGCTGATCGGCGCGCACGCCGTGGGCCGCTGCCACCCGGCCAACAGCGGCTACGACGGCCCGTGGACGTTTGCGCCGACGGTGCTGACCAACGACTTTTACAAGCTGCTGCTGGAGAGCAAGTGGCAGCTCCGCAAGTGGGACGGCCCCAAGCAGTACGAGGACAAGGAGACCAAGTCCCTGATGATGCTGCCGGCCGACATGGTCTTTGCCACCGACAAGGGCTTCCGCCCCTACGTCGAGAAGTACGCCAAGGACTGCGACGCCTTCTTCAAGGACTTCTCGGCCGCCCTGGTCAAGCTGTTTGAGCTCGGCGTGCCCTTCACCGAGAGCACCGAGACCTACGTCTTCAAGAACCTGGACGAGTAGTCCCGCGGCGCCGCCACCACGACGACGAGACGACGGAAACGACCCCTTGTGCGAGAAGAATCGGCTAGAACTGCTGGATGCGGCTAGACGCTAGATTTGGGCGCGGCGTCCTGACAAGACCGATATAGATGGGCGACGACCGGGGCGAAGGGATTTTCTTAGAGATAGAGGCCGCGGAGGCTGAAGACGAGGAGCAGTTGAAAAATTGCGAGGCTCGATAGAGGGAAATGGTTGCCTGCCGTCGGTGTCCTGCTGTAGTTGTACATGCTATGTCGTTGTGCTGTTCTGCACAGATCGTATGCTTATTTTGCCCCCGTTCTCCCCTGTTTGCACAGCCAACCGGGTTCTTCCCTGTCAGGCGAAAGTACCAACGCACTCTCTCGCGTGGAACAAATCGAAGAGAGTTTTGGGCGAGACCAGCGTATATCACGTGACTTTGTGACACGTGACCACGGAAAGCTCTGCGGTGAACGGCTTCTGCCGACAACAGCCTGACAGGCAAAACGAACGACGCGCGAGCGGCTGCTGTTTCTTTTGTCGTTGTTTCCGTGCGTGGCCTGCGTCGGTGTTCTATCCGTCCACGTGCGACAAGAGCCAGCCAGCCGAGCTGCGAGAATGCCTGCGGGGCGCGTGCCGACGCCGCGATGGCCGGCGGCGGCGCGGAGGATGACGACGGCGCGGATGACGACGGCGCTTCCGCGTCCGAGCTGGCTGCGGCCCGCCGCGAGCTGCGGCCGGGTGTCCTGCCGCTCGGCGGCGCGGCGCCTGTACTCGACCGCCGCCGACGAGAAGGCTGCTGCCTCGACGCCCACCTCGACGCCCACCTCGACGACGCCTGCTGCCGAGACGGCCAACAGCGTGTACGAGCGGTACCGCAGCCGCCTGGAGAAGCGGGCGCGGCAGGAGGGCGTGGAGGACATTGACGCGCTGAAGAAGGCGTACGCGGCGCAGATCGAGGCGCTGCGCCGGCGCGACGCCGTTGTGCCGGAGGGGCCCAAGAAGGCGGCGGCCGCCGCCGAGGGCGCGAAGCAGCCCGAGGCAGCCAAGGCAGCCGAGGAGGTCGAGGCAGCTGAGACAGTCGAGACAGTCGAGGCAGTCGAGGCCTCTGCGCCAACCTCGGAGCCCACCTCGCCCACCTCCCCGCCGCCCTCCCCCACCCCTGCAAAGGCACCCCCCAAGCCGGCCTCCTCTTCCTCGGGCGTCCGCCCGCTCACGTCCTTTATCGACGTGGACAAGGCGCGCGCGCTGCCGGCCGAGGAGCTGACGGCCGTGTGGCGGCTGCGCTTTGCGGGCGACGCGCTGTCGCTGTGCGCCGTCATCCCCGCGCAGACGTACGCGGCCATGGAGGCGGCGGCGCGCGCGCGCCCGCAGTTTGTGCTGCCGGTGCCGCACCCGGAGCAGGGGGCCGAGATTCACTTTCTGCAATGGACGTTTGGGGACGGCGGCGGCGGCGGCAGCAGCAGCAGCGGAAGCGGCCCGGCGCCCGGCACCACCACCAGCACCGTCCTCTTCACGCAGCTGGCCGAGTACAAGCTGCGGGGCGAGTTCGCGCAGCCGCACACGACGGTCACGCACTACACGGACCTGGTGCCGGACTGCGGCGTGGTGCTGATGCAGGGCCAGGTCGACGGCGCGCGCGGCGTGTCGGCCGCCAGCGCGCAGTGGCTCGTCATGTGCCTGCAGCGCTTCTACGGCGCCTGGGCCATCGCGGGCACGACGGGCGACGCGGCGGGCCCCGACGAGGGCGCCCACGCGCGCCGCCAGCTGCTGCAGTGGTTCGCGGCGGGCGACCCGCAGTTTACCATTGAGCGCCTGATGGAGGAGGCAGAGAAGCTGGCATGAGGGCTGGGCATGAGGCGCTGGCATGAGAGGCTGCATATGTATACGAGAAAACATGACACCGTCACCGACACCACCACAGGCAACGCCCGCTACAGCTTCGCGCCGGCCGCCTGGCGGACGCGGTCGCGCAGGACGCGCCGCAGGATCTTGCCGCTGGCCGACTTGGGAATCTCGGAGACAAAGTGCACGCCGCCGCGCAGCTTCTTGTGCGGCGCCGTCAGCGACGCCATCCAGTCGACAATCTCCTGCGCCTTGGCGGCGTCCGTCGCCACGCCGGCCTTCATGACCACGTACGCGCGCGGCACCTCGGTGGCCTGCGCGCGGTCCTCCACGCCGATGACGGCCGCGTCCAGGATGTCCGCGTGGCCCAGCAGGATGCCCTCGAGCTCGGCCGGCGGCACCTGGAAGCCCTCTGCCAAGGTTAGAGCAAAACGACCACACGTCAAAGACCAGAGAACAAACGCACTGTATTTGATCAGCTCCTTGAGACGGTCGACGCAGGTAAAGTTGCCGTGCTTGTCGCAGACAAAAATGTCGCCCGTCTTGAAGAAGCCGTCGGCCGTCATGGTGGCGGCCGTGTTGTCCGGGCGGTTGAGGTAGCCCTGGTAGATGTTGGGGCCCTTGAGCCACAGCTCGCCGGGCTGGCCCTCGGCCACCTCCCTGTCCTCGTCCGGGTCGACAATCTTGGCCTCCATGTTGGGGATCAGCTTGCCCACCGAGCCCATGAACTTGCCCCACTCGTCGGGCAGCTGCATGGTGGCCACGGGCGACGTCTCGGACAGGCCGTAGCCCTGCTTGACGGCGATCTTGAGGCGGTCCCACAGCGCCGTGGCCAGCTCCGGCGTCAGCGGCGCGGCGCCGCTGTGGAAGAGCCGCATCGACGTCAGGTCGTACTGGGCCACGACCGGGTGCTTGGAAAAGGCCAGGATCACCGGCGGCGGCACGTAGGCAAACGAGATCTTGTGCTGCTGGATGAGCTGGCACGCGCGCTCAATGTCGAACCGCGCCATGCTGATGAGCTCCCAGCCGACGTAGACAAAGGCCAAGACGCAGCACGTCAAGCCCTGGAGGGTCAGTCAGGGGCGACGGACGACACAGAGACAAGGCAGAAGGCAGAAGAAAACCCACGTAAATGTGAAAAAACGGCGTGATGCCGAGCCCCTTGTCGCCCTTGCCGTCGACGCCGCCGTGCGGGTGGAAGAAGAGGGCGTCGAGCGAGGTCATCTGCAGCACGTTGGCCACGATGTTGCGGTGCGTCAGGCACACGCCCTTGGGCAGGCCCGTGGTGCCCGAGCTGTAGACCAGAAAGGCCAGGTCGCGGCCGGCGTCGACGGCGACGGGCACGTGGCGGCCGACGTACGCCGGGCTCTGCAGGGCGCTGAAGTGGCGGAAGCGGCCCGCGGGGTCGCGCTCGTCGCCCAGCAGCAGGATGCGGTCCTCGGGGATGCCGGCGGCCTGCGCCGCGCGCCGCGCCGTCTTGAGAAAGGGCCGCTGCGTCACCAGGGCCTTGGCGCCCGCGTCGCGCAGCTGGAACGTCAGCTCCGCCTCCGTGTACAGCGGGTTGGCCGGCGACACGCTGCCGCCCGCCCAGAGCACCCCCAGCATCGCCGCCGGCGTGTCGATGCTGTTGGGCGTGTAAAAGGCCATCACGTCGCCGCGCTGCCAGTCCCACAGCGCCTGCAGGCCCTTGCCAAACGCGATCGACGCGCTGCGCAGGTCGCCAAACGTGTACGAGCGGCCCGTCTCGGCATCGGTAAAGATCTCTGGCGGGCGTCAGTTGGGGGGGAGACACAAACGAGACGGCCAGACGGCCAGACGGCCAGACATGCCCTTGCTGTCCGAAAACGCCTTGGACTTGCGCTCAAAGAGAAACGACCACAGGTCGATCTCCGGGATGTCCACCGGCGGGAACGGCGACTTATACGGCATGGCGATGGGGTGTGTGTGTGTGTGGGAAGAGCAAGAGCCAGTGGTTGCGGGCGCAGAGGTGATCGACGAAAGAAACGGTGAAATCGACAGCTTCGAAGCATGCGGGCTGGCTGAGCTTCAAGAACGTCGGGCTGTGGGCACGAGGACAGACGCCCCCTCTCCCCTCTCTCTCCCCACAGCTTCGGCGGTCGCTCTAAAGCTGTGCGACTGCAGCCAGGCCGTCAGCGTGCGGGGAAGGAACTAGCTCTTGGCAGTGGGCCGCCGGCTGGCCGCTAGCTCGCCGTCGCCGTCGCCATCGCCCGTCTCGTTCTGGGCGCTCGCTGTGCCGAGCCGTGGCGATGGCGGCACGTCGAAAAAAAAATTGAAGCTTTTCGCCGTGTCCCGTTTGCGGACTGGCGATGCTACCCGAAGATGCCCGAACCAGAAGGCGCGGCCGGCCGATCTAGGCCCAGGCCCCGGCGCGGCACATCGCTCCTGCCCCGTGGCTGGCAGGCTGGCCGCCACCTGAAATCCCGTCATGTCCCGTGACTTCTGCGGCATCAAGAGTGCAGCGGCCGACAGAACCGAGGCTGCCGGAGCGTGTTTTTGTGCGCTGTGCGGATGCTTTTGTACAAGTATGGAGTGCTGCGCCGGCAGATGCCGCTCGAACGGTGCCCCGCCACGGCCTGAAACGGGGGTGCTCGGCCCCGTGCGGATTCGGCATCGTCGCTCTTCTCGCGTTGGCGAGCATGTGGTGCCTCTACGGAGTACGGAGAAGATGATCTTGCTCGTACGAGCCTTTCTCGTATTCTCTGTATGCTTACGGAGCAATCTCCGAACGGGTCTGCTCCTGAAAGGAAAAGAAAGGAGCAACTCCGCCGTGGGTGTCCGCTGCGCGCGCCCATGGGTTTCTGCGACGTCTCGAGACGAACTCCACCGTGCCTCTGGTTCCCCCCCCCCCCCCCCGGCCCCTTTTTTCTATGCTTAAAGTTTGTTGAGACGAGCAGAGCTCAGACAGAGTTCAGACTGGGCTTGCTTGGTGGCCGAGCAGCCCGCGGGTCGCCCGCTCGTGGGCAAGGTCTGGGTGGGCGGGGATCGGGGGCAGGCTGGCCCCTCGTGTTTGGGAACCACGCATACGACGCAGCCCAGGCGATCGCGAGCCCGCCGTGCTGGCAGGCGACGTGCCCATGAGACGACCTGACACAGGGCGGGCGGGTGTCAGCGCTTGCGCGCCGGCTTGGCAGTATGGGAGAAGGCCGTCGGCTCCATCGTCGGACGGGGCTTCGAGAAGAGGACGCGCCCCTGAGGAAGAGCCTATATAGCCGACCGATCTGCTCTGTCTGTCTGATCTTCTTGTTCGCATCATCGGCCATTCTTTCTCATCTTCTGTGAAGACATTCTTTATCGTTCCTTTCTCAACAGCTGTGCTGTTCTCTTCGCTCTTTGCTTTATTTTATCTTTTCTCTTCGACTCTCATTCTCTCAAAATGTACTTCTCCAAGGCCGTCGTCCTCTCCTTTGTCGTCTCGGCGCTGGCGCTGCCCACGCAGAAGCGCGCGGGCGTCCTGACGGCGACGACGTACGACCAGTTCCAGATCTCGGACGGCGTCGCCGGCGACGCCCTGAACGAAGTCAAGGCCAAGTTTCCTGTGAGTGTTGTTCCCGTTCCGTCTCCTGTTCGCTGCTCGTTTCTGACCGCCAGATCGACTTCAACGACCTGGCCAATGTCGACCCCAACGACCTGGCCATCATCAAGGCGGCGCGCGTGACGGCCGAGGCGGCGGAGACGGACACGGGCGGGTTCAACGACGCCATCGACGCGGCGGGCGAGGACACGGCCGAGGGCGAGGCGCTGCAGGTGGGCAAGATCAAGAACAAGGTGCTCAAGCTGGAGCTGGAGGTGCTGGGCCTGCAGATCGACCAGGCGCAGACGGGCAAGGACAACTCGGCCAAGATCGCCGAGGAGACCACCAAGCTCAACAAGAACATTGCCCTGGACGCGGCGGCCGCCGGCGAGACGAGCCAGAGCGTCGACTTTGACGGCGACGACGAGCCATAGACGCGGACGGCCGGCCTGCTGTGCGCAACCAGGACAAGCTACAAAACACCACCAGGACATCATGGCTACTAGGACTTGCGTGCAAAAAAAAAAAAAAAAATAATAATACACTGGTTTCGTAATCGTTTCCATTTGCAAGCCAAACCGAGGATCATGTGGGATCTCAATCGCTGTATCTATATTGTGTGGACACCAGGAACGGAGCATCGGCTTGCCCAGATACACCGACGAGATGGAAAAAAAAGGTATAAAAAAGGGAATGGAGTTCGTGCGTGCTGAAACTGACGCCGAAGCTCCAGAGAAGAAGAAAGGAAAAAAGAGTGTGCCGTCGATCCAGCAGCCGAGAATGCAAAGCCAGGGGGTGAAGAGCCCAAAAGGGTGGAAAATAGGGGTAAAGTGAAAGAAAAAGGCCTCCAAACGCAGAAACGTCCCCGCTGAAAGAAACAAAAGTTGAAAGCAGACGATCGTGTCGGTCGTCATGAGGGCGTTTGCGAAGAAGGAAGACGCGTTTCCTTGTCATTGTGTCTGTCTAAGACCTTTTTGCCGAGACGTCCTTTGTCCATCCGCCCGGTCTCCCATCGTGTTGGGTCGCGCATTTAAGCCAGGAGGGCAATGGCGGCGGCCAGGCCGCTGAGCAGCAGGCCGCTCTGGACGAGCAGGCCCTGGGCGGCACCCGAGGTGCTGACGACGGCCGGGGTGGTGGTGGCGGCGGCGGCGGTGGCCGACGAGGAGGAGACGACGACGACGGGGGCGGACGTGGAGACGGTGACGGCGCCGGTGCCGGTCGGGTAGGCCGTGGTCTTGTTGGCGTAGGCGGTCGGGTGGGCAAAGGTGGTCGAGTTGGACACGGGGTAGTAGGTGCTGGTGGTGGTGTTGTGGCGGCTGGCCGGGCAGTTGGTCACGGTGGGATTGCAGCGCGTGATGGTGATGGTCTGCGTGAGCGAGATGGTCGACGTGGTGGTGCCGGTGGTCGACACCGAGTCGGCGGCGGCGGCCAGCGCGACCACAAAGGCCAGCAGGGTCAGGACGAGCGAGCGGAACATGTTGACGGCGGAGGTGGTGGTCGTGATGTTCGTGGTGTTTCGTGTGTTGTCTGGACGGACACGGGGCGTTAGCAAGTTGTTTATTCTCGCGCCGCGGCGACGACGCGACGAGGGCCGCGCTGGTCTGTTTGGCACCGTCTCCCGCCGCCAACCAAAAGGCCCTAGGGGGCCCTCCCCCTAGAGGCGTTGATTGAATTACGCGTCCGTCGGGCGCGGAATGCAGCGAAACCCACTGGCCATGAAGCCAGGGAGGCTGCCACGGGAGATGGGCCAAACGTGACCGCCAGCTTTGCGCCTGGCCAAGGGGTGAAGATCCTACTGACAATTGAGATGGGATCGGGGATCGAGGGATGCGAGAGGTGCGAGACCGGTTGCGAAGTATAGGCTGGGGAAAAAGAGGTCGTAAAACGAAGAGCAGGCGAAG
This sequence comes from Ophiostoma fasciatum, assembly GCA_019925495.1. NCBI lineage: Eukaryota > Fungi > Ascomycota > Sordariomycetes > Ophiostomatales > Ophiostomataceae > Ophiostoma > Ophiostoma fasciatum. The sequence goes on from JADHKM010000001.1 coordinate 490,542, forward strand.
AGAACGTGGGTTTGGAAGGAATGGCAGCCAAGAAGCGAGGCCTCGACGAAGAAAAAGAGAGCGACGAACGGACGAAACGAAGGTGCAGCACGGTGAGGGAAGAAGAGAGAGAAAGAGAAGGAGAGGGCGAAGCGGGAGACGGGCGAGGGCTGCGCTCCTTTTCTATTTTCGCGCAGCCCAACGACGGCCGGGCGGCTGGCCAGGCCACATGTCGGGGGGGATCCTCCGTCTACCGTCTACCGTAGTGCAAACCGGGCGGCCTGCCTGCGTCTGTGGAGCGGGCCAGGCCAGACGGCGGCGCTCACCGACCACAAGACAGACCGGTGCGTCTGTCCCCTGCTGGGCGGGCCCCTTTCACTTCCCTCGCGCGCCCGTCCGGTCATCTCGTTTTCTCGGCTTTTCCTGTGCCCGCCAGCACAGCAGGCAGCCCGTCGCCACCCAGCAGAACCCACCTGCCGCCCACTTGGTGGCTGCCAGCGGGCGCGCCACGCAGGTCCTGCCAGGGGCCAGCCAATGGGCGGCCGCCAACAGGGCCCAGGATCCGCGCAAGAGGGTGGGTAGGCCGGTGGGACGTGTCTTGGACCAGGGGTGCTGGCCGGCGGCCGCCGCTCATTGGCCGCGTGTTCCTGGATGGATCACGACAGGGGTGGGGGGGGGGGGGGGGGAGTGGTGCCCAGCAGGGAAGGCCAACACAAGGATCTAAACGACAAGGGGGGCAGAGGCTCGCTGTTTCACGAGCTGCAGGTGCCCTGCCGACCTTGTCCTTTTTCAGTTTTTTCACTTTTTTTTTCTTCCCTTTTCTCGCCTCCTTTTCCCGCGGGACGGCAGAGCCAAACCTTAAGCAGCTTGCAGCCCATCAGTCGTCTGTTTGTTTTCAGACGCCGCCTCCGCAGTTGGTCGAGAACCTGGCTGCGACCGCCGGCCTGGACGTCTGGTTCCACTTGCTCCGGTTCATCTCAGGCCCCCGTTGGGGGAAGAAGCGGCCGAAATTGGGCTGCGTAAGCTCGCGGGCAGCGGCCAGACGGCTATCCAGATCGCCAGGATCGGGCGCACGTGAAGGCACGCCGCTTTGATGCGACGGGATGTATATTTATGTACAATACGGAGTATGGAGCATTTGAGCAAGTATGTTTACAGAGTGTCTGTTAAACAGGATGTATACAAGTACTTGTATTTTGTACAAGCAAACGGCTGCCCTAACAGACTATAAATTAGGGCTCAAACAAAACACCCGCCGACCAGCCAGCACCGCGGGATCGTGTTTCACAGCCGTGCAGACAGGCCGCTGCTCGACCGGGAGACCCTGCCTGGCCCTTGCACCCTTACTCAAAGCGAGCCTTGCCGGCAGGACCAGCGTCGCACGACACGCGGAAATGACGCCCAGCATGAGGTAATTTCAGGCCCGTTGTACGGCATACGGAGCTGCTGTGCCTTAATTACCTGTCTGCTGCCCTCCGTAATACGGAATACTCGTACGGAGCACTCCGTCGACGGCCGCCGGTCCGGCGGCCAGTCGGCGGCGAGCAGGGTGCTTTCTCCAAGGGGGATGTCGACGCTGGACTGCGGGCTTCGCGCGCCCACCTCCCCCCCTCTTGGCCAGCTGCGGCCGCGCGCACCGCTGCTCGGACAGTCACCGCTGCTCGGACGGGCAAGAGACCGCGTCGTATCGGCGGTAGAATGCGATGCTGCTGGCTGTTGAAAACCAGCCCCGTTGCCTCTCGCCTTCCACCTGTCTTGGCCGGTCTTCCCGTTCCAGAGGAGACTTTCTCTTACCCCACGAGCGTTCCCCGACGGCCAACCTCCCGGCCGACCACGTGCGGCATGTTTATTCGAGACAACCGCTTCTCCAACGCCCCGTCCCGTGCCAGCCTCGGCCGTGGCGCTTCTGTGGCGCTCCTGTGGCGGTGCCGTTTGGCATCTGGGGCGCTGCCGCTGTGGCGTCTGTGGCGCTGCCGGCCACCGGTCTGACAGCCGGCCCGTCTCCGTTCCCCCCCCGTCTGTCTTCCGGCCGCCCACGACCACTTGCACAACTGGGCGGCCCCGCGTGTCGTGCTGCGAGATCCAACACGAGAACGGAACGCCGTTTCCGTCGGGCCTCCCCGTCTGACGGCAGCGCCCGACGGATGACGACATCCGATTGGCTGGTTGGCTGCTAACACGGCACAGTGGGACCACTTCCTATCTTATCACGTCATAGGTTGTTAAGAGGGAGGGGGGGTTGGTTTGCAGCTGCTTCTGCTCCTTCCCAATCTAGACAGACATGCTGGCACCGCGGCACATCGCATCGTCGCTGCAAAACGTCTCCCGGCTTCTGCCTCACGTCGGCCTGTCTACGTCTTTCTTTCCGCCTCGCTTGCTCCGCCGCCGGCTGCCCTCTGTCGCACCCATGGGCACCACCACCACCACCACCGCTGACCAGGACGCCGCGGCCGGCGCCGCGGCCCTCGCCGAGGGCACAAAGCCCGAGGCCTCGATCAAGCGCAGCACGCACCCGGACTTCAAGGGCGTGGAGGCCGGGCGGCCGGACTGGGACGGGGCGGCGACGTGGCACTACACCAAGACGCCGGACCCGGCGTGGCAGTGGGGCCAGGGCGGCAACGACGGCGGCGCGTCGCTGGCCAAGGGCCACGTCGGCATCGACCCGCACGCGCCGGGGCGCCCGCCGGCGTACAACTACAAGCTGCTGATCTCGGCCATTGTGCCGCGGCCGATTGGCTTTCTGAGCACGCGGGCGGCCGACGGTAGGCCAGCCATGCCCTGCCCGGTTTGAAGAGCTCTGCTGACGACCCGACAGGGAGCTCGACCAACCTGGCGCCCTTTTCGTACACCAACATGGTGAACCACGACCCGCCCATGTTCACGGTGGGCATCTCGGGCGGCAAGGCGCACGCCAAGGACACGCTGGTCAATCTGGCGGCCAGCGGGGAGTGTAAGCATATGCTTGAGCCCCGCGTTGTTTCCCCCTCCCCCCCCCCTCTCTTTGTTGGGCCAGCCCCACGCTGACGACGACCACCAGGCGTCCTCAACATGGTCTCGGAGCACTTTGTGGAGGCGGCCAACGCGACGGCGGTCAACGCGCCGTACGGGGTGTCGGAGTGGGCGCTGAGCGGGCTGCACCAGGCGCCGTCGGCGGTGGTGGCGGCGCCGCGCGTGCAGGAGGCGGTGTTCGCGGTCGAGTGCAAGGTGGTGGAGCTCAAGGAGTTTGACAGCCGCGCCAAGCCGGGCACCAAGTCGGGCACGCTGGCCATCCTCGAGGGCGTGCACTTTTGGGTGCGCGAGGACGCCGTCAACGAGGACCGCAACCTCGTCGACCTGGCCGTCCTGCGGCCCGTCAGCCGCCTCGGCGGCATCACCTACGGCCGCGCCATCGAGGGCATTGAGCTCTCGCGCCACGACTTTTCCTCCGTCCAGGCCGCCCCCAACGCCCAGGCGCTCCTCGACCGGGCGGCTAAGCCGTAGGGCAGCAGCATGCCGGGGCAAAACGCATCGCGGTTGTGCCCAAGACTCGGTCTGCTTTCCGGCTGCTGTTGGGTTGGATGTCTCGTTGCAATGTGTTTTGCAGAACGCGAACAGAGCTTGTCTGCAGACCTGCCACATAGCAGGGCATCGGTAAAGGCGGCAAGAGGAAATACGGAGTAAATATACAGAGTACAAATAGGTGCCCGTGCTTCTGTCTGCTCAGCCATCGCCTCTAGGGGAACCCGGCGTAGCCGCCGCGTTCTGCTAGCCTTGTCGTTCTCCGACCACAGCAAATGGGCGCCCGGCGGCTATTGCCTGGGTCGCATTCGAGCGGCGTCCCCGCCGGCAATATTGCAACCTTGGTGCCCGACGTGATGCCTCTTTTGGCAGCTCGTCTGCCTCTGCGGCTGAGGCTGCCGGTCCCCGCGGATGCCCAGCCGCCGCTACGTGCGGCTCTGCCCGCCCGCGGCGCCGCCCCATCCTCGGCCGTCGTCCTCTATTTGAACCCAGGCTGTCGACGACACAGGAGAGAGACAGACCACCAGCGCCGCCCGTCGCCAGTCGAGAGAAGCAGCCAGCCCGCCACCAATGGCCCACATGTCGCCGGCCCGTGCGGCCGCGGCGGCCGCCGGCACGAGCGCGGACGAGCTGTTCCGCGACGAGCTGGACGACTTCGCTCAGGCGATGCTGGGCCAAGACGACGACTACAAGACGCTTCTGGGCATGATGAAGGCGCACCTGAGCCAGCCGCACACGGACCAGGGATCGTCCCCCGTGCTCGCCTACATGGAGAACCTGTACCAGCGCGCGGACGCGGCGCGCGGCCAAGGCACCTGGCGCAAGGTGCGCGACGCGGCGGCCGACGTGCTCGCCGGCGCGGCCAAGCTCTGCGCGCTCGGGGGCGGCCTGGCCGAGTCGGCGCTGGCGGCGGCGCCGCTGGTGGCCACCTGCGTGGCCCACCTGCTCGGCACCTTTGCCGCGGCCAAGGCGCAGCTGGACTTTGTGCAGGGCTTCCTGCAGACGTTCCAGACCTTTTTCCAGCGCCTGCAGCTGCTCGACGGCCGCCTCGTGCGCGGCGACCGCTACGCGGCGTTCGCCGCGGACGTCTTCCGCGCCATGCTCGACTTCTGCCTGAAGCTCGAGCGCAGCGCGCGCAAGATGAAGCTCTACAAGCTGGCCACCTTTGCCCACGCCTTTGTGGGCGACGCCGGCGGCGAGATGGACGCCGCCTACACCCTCGTCTTCCGCCGCATGGCCGACCTCGACGCCGCCACCACCATGCAGACCCTGGCCGCCGTCTACACCGCCAACGACGCCATCGCCAACCTCCACAGCGCCACCCAGACCACCGTGCGCCGCGAGGTCGACCGCATCATCCGCCACATGGACGACAGCAGCCAGCACGGCGCCGCCGCCGCCGCCGGCCTCGCCGGCGACCTCGCCGGCGACCCGGGCACCCAGGCCCTCGTCCGCCAGGCCCGCATCGCCCACTCCCTCAACATGCGCGCCGAGCAGTTCCACCGCCAGTTCGCCGCCATCCACCGGTCCATCGTGCCGGGCACGCTCGAGTGGATGGTCGACGGCGACAGCAACTCGTTTTATGCCCAGCTGCTGGAGTGGGCGGCCGAGGCGCCGGCCGCGCCGGCTGGTCCTTCCGATCCTGCCGGTCCTGCCGGTCCTGCCGATCCTGCTGCCGCGGTCGCTCCTGCCGCTCCTGCTGCTGGCCCTGATGCCACGGTCGCCCCTGCCAGTCCTGCCGCCCCTGCCGTCCCTGCCGCCCCTGTAGACCGGGCCCAGCTGGTCCTCATCGCGGGCGGGCGCGGCTCCGGGAAAAGCACGGCCTGCGTCTTCCTCTACCAAAAACTCTACGAGCACTGCCTCGGCATGGACCCCAAGGTGAACGTGGCCATCTTCCTCTTCAGCCGCGAGACCGCCGACCTCGCGTCCTTCCAGAACGCCCTGGCCTGCTGCGCCGCCCTCATTTCCCAGCAAAACAGCCGCTACCAGGACAGCATCAAGGCCATCGTCCGCGACGAAACCGACGTCCGCTGGAAGACCAACTGCTGGAGGAGCTTCTTCACACGCCAGTTCCCCGCCAGCCAGGACGAGAAGCTCATCCTCATCCTCGACGGCATCGACCATCTCGCCAGCACCGAGCTCCGCAAGCTCAAGACGGCCATCCAGTCCACCGCCGCCTCGGGCGCCCACGCGCAGCGCATCTACTTTGTCCTGTCGTCCCGGGACAGGCGCATTTTGCTGGACCACGATGCGGACGCGGCTGCTGCTGCTGCTGCTGTTCAGCCAGACAACAGCGTGATGCTGGGGCTGACAGCGCGGACGCTCGAGCTCTCCCAGGCCAACGCCGAGGTAAAGCGCGACATTGAGCGCATCGTGCGCGTGCGCCTCGAGGCCACCCACGAGCTCCGCAGGCTTCAAGAGCCATTGAAGGGGCGCATTGTGGACAATCTCGTGCGGGTGACCGACAGTAGGTTTTTTTCTTTTTTTCTTTTTTTTTTTTTTTTTTTGCAAAAAGGCTTCCTTCATCTGACACCCAGACTATGCCTGTGTGGACTACGGACTGCGCTGGCTCAGCACCATGAAGAGCGTGCGCCTCATCGAGCGCAACCTCGGGAGCCTGCTGCAGGCCACGAAGATGTACGACACGCTGCTCGCCGACTGCAGCGTGTACTACAGCGGCAAAGACAGGCAGACCCTTCAAGACCTGTTTACGTGGCTCGCCTATGCCGAGAGCGAGACGTCGCTGGCCACCGCTCAGCTGCTTTTGAAGCACGTGCTGGGATCGGAGCTCGATCTCGAAAAGGAGGTTCTCCATGGCCTGACACAGTATGTGAGGGAGCACCGAAAAAAGGGAAAAGGGGCCCGTGAAGAGAACAACACAAAACGTTCCCAGACTGACGAGAACAGAATCCTCAGTCTTTCGGACCGGCCTGAGACAGACAGCAATGGAGGCACCAACTCGAGCATCGTCGTCGACTTCCGCGACGACTACTGGAACGACTACTTCCGAGGCGAGTCGCTCAGCAGATCCACCACCCTGCGCTACCCCAAGGGCCACGCCCCCCTTGAGGTGATTCGGATGGCAATGAAGGCCCTGAGGGCCCAGCGTCCGCTGTCCGAGGAGCACGAGACTTCGCTGCGCGCGCTGTTTCCCAACTGGGCGCGTGTCCAGAACGCCAAGCGGAATGCCTACAACGTTCGCGACGAGGTCTTTGTGATGATGTCGCTGGTGAGCCTGCTGGCCAGCCGAGTCGACACGCCCGGCGAAGTGAAGAAGAGAGCATGGGCCTGGCTGGCCGAGCAGCAGCAGAATCTCGACGCGTGGCGGGATCTCACCAACCTGGCGGCCAACGTGTGGAGAGAAAACCTGCCAGACATCCGGCCGCCAGACGTCGGGCTGCCAGACCGGCCGCCCGACCCGGACCCGGAAATGCTGCTGGGAGAGCTGCAGGCGTTTTTCGAAAGCTCGGATGCCCTGTTCGCTCTGCAGGATCTTTCAGACCCCCAAGCCGACTCGGACGAGCCATACTGCAGCATCTTTGGCACATCCCGGGCCAAAGCCGAAAAGGGCTTCGGCCGTCTGTACGACTTGCTAGAGACGGTGGCTCCGCAAGACACATCCAAGTTCAAGGCGTGGTACGAGACAAACATGGCCGACCGTGGCAAGATGCTCGACTATGTCTTCCAAAAACATGCCTCGAATTGGTTTGCCAGCCGCACGGTACAGGACACGTACGTGTCCTGTCTGCACGCGCGCGAGGCTCTGAAGATGAAGTCGAGACACCAACCGCACGCGCCCCTTCCGCGCGCCATCATCAAAGACCGGAGGGACGTTAATAAGCCTATTATGCAGGCCATGGTCAGTCATTTCGAGCCGAGCTGGAACACAGACAGGGGGAGAGAGATGCTGTGGCACACCACGTTTGCAAGCGTCTTCAACTACAAGTTCAGGTTGAAGAAGGCAGTCAAGTTGGTGGGAAAGGCCCTCCAGGACGACGACCAATCCCAGGTTCCCTTGATGCTTCTGTTTCGGGGCGTTACGGCCAAGTTCATCCAGTGGTGGCTAGGAGAGGGCGACGCCGAAACGACTTCTGCTTGGCTGGATCGATACATTCGCAGGGCAGAGAGCGGCAGAGGGAGCAACCCGGACGACAATCTCTCGCTGCATATTTACCTAAATCTCTGCTATCAGTGGCGGGCCGTCCTCTGTTCAAAGATTTGCAAGCCATCCGAGGCCATCGAGAGCATACGCCGCATTGACGGCAATCATGGGGATGCTCACAACTCCTTCTTCACCTTCTTGAACGGTCTGATCTACAACTTTTCCATGTACAGGGAGCCGGGTGCACCAGAAAACGCGTGCTGGGGACACATTGTCGACCTCATGAAGATGTTGGCTGACAAGCACACGTATCCTCTGGATGACGAGAACGTGATCATCACGGACGAGGCTCACCGTCTCCTCGCCCGAGCGGCCCTCATCCAAAACAAGGTGAGGGATATCGGAGATCTGTACATGATGAGCATTGGCGAGTGCCCGCGGGATGCTGCGGTCGCCGCGTTCGACAGCCCCGCGGACATCGGCGACGCCGCCCGTGCAGAGGCGGCGCCGCGGGCCCGGTGCTTGATCACGACGGCTCTATTCCGGCACCTCACCACGGCGCCCTGGACGATGGAGGAAGCCGCCGCAACCGCGCGCGAGAATGGCATGATTCGGACGCTGCTCTACCGCGTGCTCCAAGAGAAGCTGGGCACGGCCGCGGACATTGCGCTCGCCGGGCAGCGGCTGGCCGACCTGGCCATGCACGAGTTCTGGCTGGCCTCGACGCTGGCAGCCAAGGTGGGTGCCCTGGAGGAGCTGAACAAGGCACGGAGCCTCCTCGTCCAGGCGCTCGGCTTCGAGTACCAGCTGGACCAGTCGATCACGGGCATCCACCTGGCCGTCATGCGCCGGGAGATTGGGCGGGCGCAGGACTTTTGGGACGTGGCCAACAAGACGTTCCAGGCGTGCGTGCGCATGCTCCAGGACCGTCATCCGGGCAACGACGCCGAGGCCTTTCATCTCCTGGCCAAGGCGCTGATGCTCGTGCCTGGGATGAAGGCGCTTGCGCAGATCGCCGCGGCTTGCCATTATCGCGAGACCCGCAAGGGCTCTGATACCAGCAATTTCGACGACCGTGACGGTGACAAAGACAACGAAGATGACGACGACGAAGACGAAGACGACGAAGACGACGAAGACGAAGACGAAGACGACGAAGACGACGACGAATCCGACGACGACGACGAATCCGACGAATCCGACGACGACGAATCCGACGAAGACGACGACGAAGATGACGACGAAGACGACGATGACAACGACGACGACGACGACGACGACGATGACGACGAAGACGACGAAGACGAAATTCAACATACGGGTCAATACATGTCCTGCTATGTCTGTGTCCGCATGTTGAAATTCAGCACGCCCTTCTTTTCGTGCTGCTACTGCTCGAGTGTCAACCTCTGCCAGACGTGCTACGACGAGCGCGCGCGGCTCCTCATCGCGGCCGAGGCCGGGGCCGGGACCGTTCCGCGGAAAGACCGCGCCTGCATGTGCGACGCCAGCCATCCGCACCTGGAAGTGCACCCCGGAACCGCAAAAGTCCAGGGCGGCTTGATCAAGCTTGGGTCCGGCAGAAGCGCCCGTCTGGACGACTGGCTCACGAACACGGTGGAGCCGCAGTGGAAGGGCGCCTGGGCCCGGTACTGGACCTCGGCACGCAGGCCGCCGGTCGACGGCGGTTTCCGTGTGGACCCTGTGCCAGAGCAGGCAGAGAAGGAGCAGGCAGAGCAGGCAGAGAAGGAGCAGGCAGGGCAGGCAGAGAAGGAGCAGCCAGAGCAGGCAGAGAAGGGGCAGCCAGAGAAGGAGCAGGCAGAGCAGCCAGAGAAGGAGCAGCCAGAGAAGGAGCAGCCAGAGAAGGAGCAGCCAGAGAAGGAGCAGGCAAAGCAGGCAGAGCAGGGGCAGCCAGAGCAGAGGCAGCCAGAGCAGCTGCCCGTGCAGGCGCTGGAGCAGCCAAAACAGCCAGAGCAGCTGCCGCCGCAGCCGCAGCTGCCGCCGCAGCCGCAGCCACCGGAGCAGCCGCAGCCACCGGCGCAGGCGCAAGAACCGCCTAGGGAACCGCCGCAGCGCCCACCAAACGGCCTGGAAACAGAGAAGCGGCCGGACCACGCGAGAACGCACATCCCCGCCGTCCTCAAGGTCAAGCCCCTGCGCCAGCATGTCACTGCCGCGTGCCACAGCCTGGCCAGGAAATGGCGGTCCATCACAAGCAAAGGGGGGCGACAGACTGGGCGGCCAGCAGAGCCGAGCATCAAGGCCTGATGCAGACGAAGTGAACGAAACCAGGATAGTCACTGCAGTCTGCTGTTTCTGGATATTCAAACAGGCACATCAATCCGCGCGCTTTGCATCGTGTTTCACAGCCTGGTCTCTCCAGGACGGTGCTCGGTTGCCACCTCTGATCCTGCCAGCTGGAGGGCGAGCTGTGCGGCCGGCCAGGCGACGTCGACGACGAGCATACACTGAGAGGCTCTCAACCTCAACATCGGCTATAGATCGCGTGACCATCCTTTTGTTCCCTACCTCTCCTCCCGAGGCGAGCAGCTGATGCACCGTCACCGTGGCTCGACTTGATTTTCCTGCCAAGGCCGCCAGCCGTGTTGGTGCTGTCTGGACTGCTGTAGAATACTATGGAGACAAATACAGTGCGGGATTGGCCAATAGCCTAGCGTCGGACGGCGGCGCTAGCCGGGCCGTCTTACGTATGCGTTCCAGGCCCAGCCAACGCGAGGCCAGCCAATCGGCCACCGTTGCACAAACCCACCACCACCACCACCACCACCACCACCAACACCACAGCCGCACGCCCGTCTGTCCATGGCTTGACGGCAATGGCTTCGTCGACGTGGTCGGCCAGCACGGCGCAGCGAGCGACGGGCGACGGCGACGGCGATGGCGGCCACAACACACAACTGCACGCGAGCGAGCGGGCGGCGTTGACGGCGTCCGTGGACGACGGCCAGGCAGCCTCGACATCGCCTGCCGAGGCCGCCGCGCCGCCGCCGCCGCCGCCGCCGCCGCCGCCACCCTACTGGATTCACAGCCGGGCCGCGCCCGACGCCCCCCCGGCCGACGCCACTTCGGCCGCCGCCGCCCCCGCCGCCCCCAAGTCCTCGACGTTGTCCCCCCGGTTCTTCCTCCGGCGACCGCAGCCAATCGCGCCGCCGCCGCCGCCGCCGAGCACGAGCATGCACCGCCGCGACACGTCCACGTCGACCCTGGACCTGCAGCAGGCCAACCTCATCACGCTGCAGGACAACGAGGCACCGCCGCCGGCGACGGCAGCAGGAGGAGCGCTGGGCCCGGACGCGGACGGCGTCGGCGTCGTCGGCAGCCCGGCCTCGCCCCAGGTGAGCAGCAGCAGCCGCTGCTGGGCGCGGCGCGTCGACATTACCGGCTACGTGGTGGTGAACGGCGGGGGGGGAGAAACCGCGGCGACGACGACGACGGGGGCGACGACGACGACGACGACGACGACGACACCGGGCATCGGCGCCTTTGTGGTGTGGACGGTGCGCGTGCAGACGCTCGAGGACGGCGGCGGCCCCGGCGGCGGCGGCGGCCCCGGCGGCACCAGCTTCTGCATCTACAAGCGCTACTCGGAGTTCGACGCGCTGCGGCGGCGGCTGGCGGCCACGTTCCCGCAGGCGCGCGACGGCGGGGCGCTGCCGCCGCTGCCGCCCAAGCGCGTGCTGGGCAAGTTCCGGCCGGCCTTTCTGGAGCAGCGGCGGCTGGGGCTGGAGTATTTCCTCAAGTAGGTGCTCGTTAACTGTGCTTGTGTCCTTTCTTTGTGTGTCTGCTGACCCCGCCAGCTGCGTGCTCTTGAACCCCGAGTTCGCCGGCGCGCCGGTGCTGCAGGAGTTTTTGTTTGGCTGAGCCGGCGCTCTGTGATGATGCTGTCTACTTTGTATTTCCTGTTCTATACCTGGGTATCCAAATGCAGCCCTTTCGCCCTTGCCCGACCTCGTCCGCCCTCGTCCGACCTCCACCTCACGGCCACATGCCCTCCGGGTTGATGTCGGGGTACCGGCCGACCACGGCGCTCAGGCCGTCGCGGTACTCGTCGCCGAGCGCGTCCGTCACCAGCGACGGCCCGGCCTCGGGCAGCGTGCCGCGCCGCAGCGCCAGCGCCCAGCTGAAGCTGCTGCGCACGAACCCGTAGAACCACGAGCTGTGCACCAGCACCTCAAAGTCCACCAGCGCCGCCTGGTCCCACGACAGCGCCGCCAGCGCCGCCCGCAGGTCCTCCCCCTGCTCCCCTTGCTCGTCCTCCTCGACTTTTTCGACTTCCTCCCCCAGCAGGTCCTCCTTGGTGAACACGCGCACGCCCGCCGCGGCCGCGTCCGCCCGGAAGCGCGCCGCGTGCGCCGCCGACCCCGTCGCCAGGTACACGGCCGACAGGTTGCGGCGCGCCGCCTCGGCCAGGAAAGAGGGCGCCTGCGCCTCGTACCCGGCCCAGCCGGCCTGCGCCGCGTCCGCCGCCACGCGCATGTGCACGCCCAGGAAGGCGTCCGCCGCCAGCCGCCCGGGGCGGCCGTCCAGGTCGTTGGCGTGGGGGGGCGACAGCCCCCCCGCCGCCTCCTCCAGCAGCCGGTCCGCCACCGCCGGCCGGCCCAGCGCCTGCTCGAGCCGCCACAGCACGGCGGCGGCGAGGCGGCGGGGCGCGGGCGGGGCGCGGAACAGGCGCGGAAAGGCGCGGGCAAAGGCGGGCGAGTGGTGCGCGGCGGGCGCCTCGCGGTTCCACTGGGCCAGCGCCATGTCCTGCCACACGCGCACGGGGGCCGCCGCCGACACGTTGGGCGCGCGCGCGGCCAGCCAGGCGTCAAAGGCCGCGCGCCACCCCGTCGGGTCCACCACCAGGTACTTGCGCATGGGAAAGGCCGCCACGCGCGCCGGCGCCAGGTGCGGCGAGCGCGCCGACGCCGGCGCCGGCAGCGGCAGCCGCAACTGGCTACCACCCGTTGCCGCCGCCTCGAGGTCCGCCTCCGCCGCCACCGCGCGCATCTGCGGGCACACGGCGGCCCAAGCCTCCAGAAAGTAGTCCACGTCCACCAGCGCCGACAGCTCCACCGAGCGCTCCGTGCTGCCGAGGTCGACCAGGTCGGCGCCGCGGGCCCCGAGCCGGGGGAGGATCAGGGTGGTGGCTGTCGTGAGCACAGAGAAAGGGGGGGGGGGGGGGGGGGAAGAGAGGGAAAGACAGAGAACACACCTCCCGCTTCCATGGCGTAGCGCACGCAGTTCAGCAGCATGTTGCCGACGTTGCCGATGCCGCCCACAATGGTGTCGCAGTGCCACACCAGGCCCTCCTGGAACTCTATCTCGTCGCACTTTTGCCGGATGGGCGCCGGGTCCAGCACCCCCTCGACCGGATTCCGCAGCACCGCCTCCATGTACTGCGCCCGGGACCGCCGGATCTCCGACAGCCCCGGCGGCCCCGGCGGCCCCGGCGCCGGCCGCAGCCGCCCAGGCACCGCCGGCAGCAGCAGCCCGTAGTCGCCCGAGTAGACGGCCGCCGCCGCGACCAAGATCAGCCCCAGCGCCGTGCACACCGCCAGCCGTGCCAGCCGCGAGCGCCGCCAGAGCGCCCCGGGCTCGGCCAGGCAGGACGACCACGGCCGCGCTGTTGCTGCTGCGGGCTGGCCCGTGGGCAGAGCTGTGTAGGAATAGGACATCCGCCGGTTGTTGATGTCGTCGCCAGCGGCCCGGAGGGCCCCGAGGTAGCGGGAAAGGATCATGTTGGGCAGAGGAAAGACGACAGGTTCGGCAGCCTGCTGCACGGGCAGAGAGAGACGGAAAAAAGGCCAGCTCGAATCGCATCGAGAACGAACGGGCCCAAAACAAGGCACCAACCAAGATATACGACGAAACAGCAGACACAACGACAGGGTTGGCTGACCAGAAAGGCCCCCCTCCCCTGGTGTCAACGACACCGGGAATAACCCGTCCGGATGGACGGCAAGGACTGCGTGTTTCGGCCAGCAAGACGACGACCACCCTGCGCAGCGTCACGCCGCAAGGCCAGGCCAGGCTCAGCATACAGGTACGGAGTATACTCCGTACAAGTTTGAACGCGGCTGTGGGCCTAGCCGCGCGGCCACCGGGCCCAGCCGCGCGGCCACAGTACTACACCGTACGCCATCTGTTTGTCTGTCTGTCCATCCATCCATCTGACAGAGGGCGCAGCGCAGCGCAACCCAACGCATCCCATCGTCGACGCTGCCTTGCCGCTCTCACCAATGGCGGCTCTGCTCGTGCCGCCAAAAAAAAAATAAAGGGCGGGCTGGCGAGCTCAAGAGGGCTGTGCCAGAGCAATGGTCGTCTGGGTGCGGCGAGCTGGCCTCGAGGCGGCCCGAGGGCAGGGCACGTTTTTGTCGTCGTCCTCTTGGTGTTGGAACGTGGTGCCCTGCCCTCGGGCCGCCGCGAGGCCAGCTCGCCCGCCGCTTCTATTTTGGGGCCTTTCTTCCTGTGTTTGTACGGAGTACTTGTATATCTTCACACCGTTTCATTGCTGCCCCTTCTTCCTTGTTCGTCGTATGTTACGTTCGCACCCCCCCTCCTCCCCGTTCCCCCCTCCCTCCCATCTCCTTTTCCGGTGGCTGCTCGCTAAAGACATAACAGATAATACGCGATGCTAGTTCCCGGCACACGTGTGGCCAAGCCTTTTGCGCCTGGTTCGAGCTCGGCCCCTTGTCTCTGTGAACCGCCCGATCGACAGCCAAGAACAAGAGCACGTGGGGCGGCAAGGCAGCCTGCCAATATGCTGAGAGATTTGATTTCCGTGGAAAACTGTGTGCTGCTTTTCATATCTACTTTTTGTAACGCAGTCGCCTTTTTCTGGGAGCCATCTCTTGTTGCAAGACGCAAGACTCTCCCTTTTCCGTCTGAGGATGCCTCATGTCCGCCAGACATCTGCTACCCAAAGCCGTCCCGGCCGGAAATGCAATGCTCGAACCCCTCAACTTTGATACGTTGAGTACACAAGTTTTTTCGTCTGCTGTGGGCGCCCGCCTGGTTCCCCCTCAGGGTCTGAGTCGTGTTGAACTGCGCAGCAGCAGAACAATGCAGGAGGAATAAGATAAAAAAGAATAACAGGAAGGAGAGGCTGGTTTGGAAACGCCAAAGAAGAAAAATCGAAATCCAAGGGGAGAAAAATAGGACAAAGAAAGAAGAAAACGTCACCCCCTTTTGTTGTGGAGTCGTTTGTATGCTAAACATGCCCGCCAATGCTGCTGCTCGAGGAAAAAAGGACCAATGTACTTGTAGGAAGACAGAAGGCAGAAAATCAGGGACGCGCGCCGGGACGCTATTGCGTCTTCTTGCCGTTGGCGGACCCGTTGGCGTGGGCCGCGGCGGCCCGCTCGTCGCGCAGCCGCTGCTGGTTCTCGAGCTGCTTCGCGCGCGGGATGGTCAGGGCGTTGATGCCGAGGAAGCGGCAGATGCTGTTGATGACCAGGTACGCCCAGCGGAAGTAGACGACGGCCGCAAAGGCAAAGTAGGCCCACAGGTAGGCGAGCTCGGCCTGCGCGCTGACGGGCGGCCAGGCGGTGCCGGTGAGCAGGCGGCCCAGCCGCGGCACGTGGGCCAGCAGGGCGCCGCCGACCAGCGGCGTCAGCATGACGGTCCAGTAGGGGAACGGCTGGCGGGTCAGGTGGGCGAGGATCATCTTGGTGGTCATGCGGCCAAAGACAAAGGACATGGTGGCGCAGAAGAGCACCAGGTGGTTGTCGCGGCGCAGGAACGAGTCGGGCGAGTACACCCACGCGCCGATCGACAGCGTGTACACCACCATGGGCGTCCACTCGAGAAAGACGGGCGCCACCGGCAGCCCGCGCGCGCGGCGCGCCTGCACCACGTTGAGCACGCAAAAGGGAATGTGCCCGACGAGCAGCGAGACCGCGATGACGGCGACCCAGCCGTCGCGGAACGAGTAGTCGCCCACGAGCGCGGCCAGGCCGGGGCCCAGCAGCTGCGTCGCGCGCGCCTCGCCGCCCAGCTGGTCCACCAGGCGCACGCTCCAGATGCCCGGGCCGTAGTAGCCCGACAGCACCATGATGGACGCCGCGATCAGCAGGCCCTCGGTCGGCCCGTTGACGTAGCCGAGGTACAGCGTGTGCGAGTGGTACGTCTCCCACGTCGAGAAGAACATGGGCAGGCACGGGCACAGCGCCGTGAACACGCCCGACTTGGACGTGCCCAGGCCCATGGCCGCCGTCTCCAGCAGGCTCGCCAGCGTGCAGTTGAGCGAGTCGATGCCGTGGTCAAAGAGCTCGCCGAGGCCGCTCGACGTGCCCGTCCGCCGCGCCTGCTTGCCGTCGAGGTTGTCCATCGTCTGGTACATGAACAGGCCGAAGCCGAAGCTGTAGTAGAGCCACGAGGGGCCCTGGCCCATGTCAGCACCAATCTGGCACGGTCCATCCAGGGGAGAGAGAAGACATACCGGCCCGACCAGGTCCGGCATGAACACGACGAGCAGGCCCACGTTGGCCAGGATGAACAGGAAGCCGATCAGCGTCACCATGTTGGGGGCCAGCCACATGGGCAGCAGCCGGACGGAGGCATTCCACTGCGGGCGCGGCGCGCACGTGTCAGCAACGTCTCCTCCGCCTCCCGGCCTCCACAGCAGACAGGCAGACAGGCAGACGCACATAGGGGTTGAGGATGTAGTAGGACAGCGGCGACTTGTCGACGCTCGAGTATTTGTAGGACTTGAGGTGGATGAGCGCATCGTCCGAGATGCTGTCGACGGCCGACGGCTTTCCTTTTCCTGGGACACGGACGGGTCAGCGAGCGATGCGCGCGCCAGCAGCGGAACCGACGGGGTTGCCTCACTGCGGGCCATGGCGAGGATAGGCGGCGGAGCTCGTGGTCGAGGCTGGAGGTCGTAGAGGGAGAGAGAGAAGACGGGAGGGAGCAAAGTCGGAGAAGCAGAGGCAGGAGCAACGGCCAGGCCAAATCAGCCGGCGGCGGCCGTTGGGGCAGAAGTGGGGCCTTGCGTCGGGGCGCGTGGGCTTGGGAAGGTGCGACTCGGCGGCGGCGGCGGCCAGGCCATCCAGGCACAGGGGAGGGCAGTTTGGCTCGGTGGGAGGGCGGAGGCGGACGATTCGTTGTTCCCGGACGGCGTACGGAGGCAGCTGCGAGCCTAGCACAGGAAAGGGGTGCGGCAGCCGCGCGCGCAGCTACTCCGTATGACGAGTGGGCGCGCGCCGCAGCGGCGGCGGCGGTCTGCACTGGCTTAACGGGGCTGATTGGATGGAGAGTGCCGTTAGGGCACCCCACCAGCAAATTACCGTCCCTGCCGCAGGAAGCACGTGAAAGCTCGACACTGCGTTTTGAAGAGACGACAAAAAAACGATGCAATTACAGAAGCTGTCATGACGACGCGAGAGCCGAACAAGAGGCCACACATCCGGAAGAACGCGAGACAGGCAACCGGGAACCACAAAGACACGAGCACAGACGACGTCGCGCACAATTAAGACGCCGACAGAAGGAAGCAGAAGAAAGAAAGAAACCATGTGAATGTGAAACCGGCCTCACAGGAGAGCAAAGCCGGCGGCCAGGCCGCCCAGGGTCAGGCCGACGCCCACCAGGGAGCGGGCGGCCTCGGCGGCGCGGCCGGCGCGGCTGGTCGAGGACGAGCCCGAGGACGAGCCCGAGGACGAGCCGCTGCCGCTGCCGCTGCTGGTGCCGAGGCCGGTGTAGATGGTGTCGGAGGCGGTGGCGGTGCTGGACCCGGTGGCCGTGGCGGCGGCAGTCGACGACGACGTCGCGTTGGCATGCGACGGGTTGAGCGCGCCGCACGGGTGGTCCTCGCGGCAGCTGCTGGCGCAGGTGTTGTCCTGGCCGCAGTTGGTGACGCAGATCGTGCCCCACTGCTGGCACACAAAGTACGGCAGCGTCAGCGAGTACTCGGACACGTTGGGCTGCAGGCCGTCGCTGCAGACGCAGCCGTAGGTGAGCGTCTCCTGAGCAGGGGTTAGCATTCCCCAACCAGCACAGCAGCACAGGGCTCGCGGCGTACCGGATCGCACGTGTTGGTCAGCGTCTGCGTGCTGTACGGCGGCGTCTGGTCGCAGATGAGCGGGCAGGTGCTGATCTCGGAGGTGCACCAGGCTTTGCGCAGGGTCAGGGAGACCGAGTTCGGGTCGATGTAGTAGTCGGCGCGGACGGCCGAGGCGAGCGCGGCGGCCACGGCCAGCACGGAGCACCGGAGGGACGGCATGTTGTCTGCCGCGGTCAGCTTGAAGGAAAGAGGGAGAAGAGAGAAGAGGGAAGAGGAAAGAGGAAAGAGGAAAGAGGGAAGAGGAAAGAGAGGAGAGACGGCAAAGAGACAGCAAAGAGAGCAAAGAGAAAGTTTTTCAGCTGGGATGGTTTGCAGCTGCTGTGTCCCGTCAAACAGGGTGCATCGGCGGGGGCGAGCAATCTTGTACGAGCATGCGTGCGTCGTCCTCGTCTCTCGTGTCCTTGTCTTGTCCGGGCTCTGCGATCCCCGTGGTGTTTTGTTGATCGCATTCTGAATCCCCAGAATCCCCAGGACACTGAGACCTCCATTCCAGAGGCAGCACCTGCCCGTCCGCCAGGGGGAAAAAGAAAGCAACATGCAGGGGCAGGCGGGAAGACAACAGGAAGAAAACAGTGCGTTCCTGGGCTTCTTGTGCTTGGCAGCGACTCACCAGAGGTCTGTTGTGTTGTGACGGTCGAAGAAATCAAGAAAGCGAGCGGCGAAGAAGGAAGGGTCGTGCAAGAGACAGAAGACAAGAAACAGAAATTAAGATTAAAAACGAGTATGGGAAGCGAAGGGCAAGAAGCAGAAGAGACAAACAGAAAACGACAGACAGGACGAAGCAAAGCAGACGCTTCTTCGCGCAACAGAGGCCAAAGCGAGGGACGAAACGAGAGACGATGGGAAAGAAGAGGAAAGACGGGAAAGGACGAAAAGCAGAGAGAGAGGCAGAGGGACAGAAAAGAACGGGGAGCGCCGAGTCGAGAGCGGAGACGGGGCGAGAAAAGCAACAAGGCCCGCTGCCAGGAGGCTCGGGCTTGGCCCTGCGGAGCAGCTTTTCCGCCAGCCGTACGGCACTGGCGCCACCAAGCCCCCTAGAGTAAATACTTGTACGGAGTAGGAGGAAGCTCGAGGTACAACTACCCCGTACTTCGTAAATGTAGGTTGCCCAACGGCCAGGAGGCGATACGAGGGCGCTGCTCGGATCACGATGCTTCGTATTCGGCCCAGCCAAGCAGGTTTTGGGGCGGCGCGTCGCGCAGCATCATGCACCGGTCGGCTGGCCGGCCGCCGCCACGCCTGCACGCCGGCGCCGCCAACACGAGAACAGAGAGTCGCACCGGCACGCCCAGCGTGAGGCAAATCTCGTTGTGCTGGAGCTGCCCTGCTGCCCGGCATGTATGCTCCGTAGCTTATTTTTGTACCGTACGTGCACAACCCTCCTCTCCGCAGGCTCGCATACGCTAATCACAAGCTTCACTCGGGCCAAATAAGTCTAATCCGACTTGGGCCACAGGAGTGGGAGCCGCCCATGTCTCGCGCCCCCTGGTCCAGCGCTGGTCCGTTAAATTGCCTGTCTCTCGCCCCATTTTCGCCGTAGCGTCGATGGGCGCCACAATGCCGGCTGGGGCCTTAAGACTAACACGTATATAAGCATATTTATATTTATTTATATATTTACAGTACGGTACAAGTGCATGTCCCGATACTTGAATCCCATTTGAGCCCAAACTTGGGCACATCACGTGACTGCCGTTGTACCGTTTCAGCCTTCAGGCACACGGCCGCGCTAAACCTGTTGCGGCCAAAGGTTGGCTGGAAACCGCATCGGGGGCTATTCTGGTCTTTTTTCGGTGCTGTGCTGGCCCATCTCGCGAGCACCGACGACGGGCGTTCGAGTCCCGGCCGCGCAATCGAGACCGCACCCGCGCTGTCGGCCGCGCCATCCAGATCACAACGACCCTTCGTCTCCTCGTTCCCTGGCGGAACGACAGCAATGCCTGTCGCCGGCCCGTAGGCAATCGTTTGCCTTGGCCCGCGTCTTGCAGACGCGTCCGCGGACCCCCCTCCCCCCCTCCCCCACGCCACGATATCTCGAAGCCACGCACGCGCCTGTGCCCGCCGCCCGGAGCTGCGGCCGACCATGCTGCGACAACGGCTGCCGCCGGCGCCGGGTCCTTCCCATTGCCGGCACAACCCCATGCCTCGAACCCACTTGACCTCGTTCTCGGCCTCGGCTTCGCCCTCGCTGTCGCCGCTCGTCCGCCTCGTCTCCTTGGTCCTCCTCCTCGCGGTCTCGATGAACGCGGGCGCGGCTGCGGCCTACAGCACGCTGTCCGACGACAGCTTGCGGCGCATCCCCTCGGCGGGCGCCGACTTTGACATCCACAGCGGCGCGCTGCTGGCGCCGATCCTGGTCCCGCGCGTGCCGGGCACGGCGGGCTCGCGGGCGGTGCAGCAGCACTTTGTGCGCTTCTTCCAGGAGCAGCTGCCGGCGTGGACGGTGGAGTGGCACAACTCGACGGCCAAGACGCCGGCCACGGGCGACGCGGAGATCCCGTTTGCCAACCTCATCGTGCGGCGCGACCCGCCGTGGGCGGCGGCGGGCGACGTGGCGCGGCTGACGCTGGCGGCGCACTACGACACGCTGTACCAGCCCGAGGGGTTCATCGGCGCCATCGACAGCGCGGCGCCGTGCGCCATGCTGCTGCACGTGGCGCGCAGCCTCGACGCGGCGCTGACGCGCAAGTGGGCGGCGCTGCAGGCGTCCGGCGCCGCCGGCGGCGGCCTCGACGCCGACGCCGAGCGCGGCGTGCAGATCCTGCTGCTGGACGGCGAGGAGGCCTGGGTCAAGTGGAGCGCGACCGACTCGCTCTACGGGTCGCGCGCGCTGGCCGAGGCCTGGGAGGCCACGCCCTACGCCGCGCTGTCGACCTTTGCCAGCCCGCTCGGCGCCATCAGCCTGTTCGTGCTGCTCGACCTGCTCGGCACCGCCAACCCCCGCGTGCCCTCCTACTTCCAGACCACCCACTGGGCCTACCAGCGCATGGCCGCCCTCGAGGCCCGCATGCGCCAGCTGCAGCTGCTGCGGTCCGCGCCGCCCGCCCCCTTCTTGCCCGACGCCGCCAAGGAGGCCGCCGCCTTCCGCTCCGTCTACGTCGAGGACGACCACGTGCCCTTTATGGCCCGCGGCGTCGAGATCCTGCACCTCATCCCCACCCCCTTCCCCAGCGTCTGGCACACCATGGCCGACAGCCCGGGCAACCTCGACATCCCCACCGTCGACGACTGGGCCCGCATCGTCGCCGCCTTCGCCGCCGAGTGGATGGAGCTCGACGGCCTGCTGCCCGCTGCCGCAGAGGCGCCGCCGCCAGCCAAGGCCCGGGGCGACGCCCACCTGCAAGCCCGGAGCAGCGCCAAGACGGAGCTGTGACGGCAGGCATTGGGACTTGGATCTTTTGCATATCGAGGCGTTGGATTCCAGCCGATCGGGGACGAATGTTTGTAAGCATATGTTTCATAGACGCGCACAGCCAGTAAATAAGATATAAGCACATATAAGCATCTACGATCAGAGAGCGTGCAGGCAGTGCTGCAGGAACGTGGTTATTATCATGTGATATATCACGTGACTCGACACGCACCGAAGCTGGCGCAGCTCCACAGGAGCCACGTAATAAGGACAGCAAAGCTATTGAGCACTCGCGTCCGTCCACCTGCAGACGAACGACCGTCGACCGTCGACACACCCTTTCTTCGGTTCCCGTTCCGGCCCTTTGTCTGCGACCCCATCTTGATTGCGCGGTTTGTGGACAGCTCCAATTCCATCGGCAGCCGCGAAGCGACCTCTCTCCAAATCCGGCCCATCCCAAGCTTTCTCTTCGAGACCTCCGAAGACGGACAGCACCATGCGGCTGACTCTCTCGTCTCTGTTGCTTGCCGCTGCGGGCGCGGCGCAGGTGGCGGTGGCGGCGGCGGCTCCGGCGTGGAGCTTTGCCGACGGCAGCATTGCGGTGGCGGCGAAGGGCAGCGGCGGCGGCGGCGGCGGCCCTAACGACGCGACGGTGCGGCTGGACGCGACGGCGGTGCCGCTGAGCAAGGCGGTGGTGCTGGGCAGCCACGACGTGGCGACGCTGCGGCTGACGACGCAGGACGGCAGCGGCAAGGGGAAGCGGCCGCACCAGGCGTTCCTGCTGCTGCAGGACCCGGCGTCGGGCCTGGAGGCGCCGTTCCCGCTGACGGTCAAGGCGAGCGGCGAGGGCAGCGTGCAGCTGGCGCACAAGGACATCCCGGGGCAGCTGCTGGCGGCGGCGGGCCCGCTACGGGCGAGCCTGGTGATCGGGTCGTTTGGCAAGGACGAGCAGGGCTACGCGGGCGCGCTCTTTGACGTGGCCGTGGCGCGGGACGCCAGCCTGCCGCCGCCGGCGGTGGAGGCGCCGGTGCGGTACGGCAAGCAGCCGGCCATCCACCACACGTTCCGCGCGGACCCGCGGTCGCCGCCGGCCGTGGTCAGCGCCTTTTTCGTGCTGGCGGTGGCGACGGCGGTGCCCATGCTGCTGGGCGTGTGGCTCCTCCTGGGCGCCAACCTCAACCACCTGGGCCGCGCGCTGGCGGCCGCGCCCGTGTCGCACGCCGCCTTTTTCGGGTCGCTGCTGGCCATGGAGGGCGTCTTCTTCCTCTACTACACGCGCTGGAACCTGTTCCAGATGCTGCCGGTGGCCGGCCTCGTGGGCACCGTCACCGCGCTGAGCGGCTCCAAGGCCCTGGGCGAGGTGCAGGCGCGCCGCCTGGCAGGCGAGCGGTAGAGGGGGGAGAGGGGGCCTGCACGGCGGTGACAGCGTTGGGAGGAGTGGCCGAAGCGGAGGGCAAGGACAAAAGACGGAGAGGTCTGTACGATTGGGACAAGAGCTGCGGGAACCCGTGCTGCTTGGTTTTTTTTGCAATGGAAACATCGGTATGTCGACAAGATTCGGTCTATCTGCAATAAAGGGAAACTAGAGGGCAAAAACAAAGAAAAGTGCATTTATCATGATGTTCCTAGACGCCATAAAACCCTCGGGCGTTTCAAGAATAGAACAAACACCCCCGAGTTATTTTTATTTTTTATTTTTTAAAAAGTGCCATTCATGCCACTAATAGGTGCCCCTTTTCACCTCGTCCATCGTATAGGGCGGCGGCGGCACATCCAGGCTGCTCACGCTGGCCCGCCGGGCGCTCTCCTGGTCTTCCTCGCGGTCTTCCTGCCGGCGAGGCGGAGTGTACGCCCGGGTATTTGAAGGCTGCTCCTGCTGCTGCGGCGGCTGGGCCGTCGTCCGCGAGCGCGGGGCGACGGCGCCGCTGATGCCGTCGACCACGGCGTTCCAGCGCGCGGCCCGGCGCATGTAGCGGTGATGGCGGCGCATGGCCACGCGCGAGCGCACGGGGCCCAGGGGCAAGCCCCGGAGGCCGAGGACAGGGAGCCTGCCGCGGCCGACATACATGCAGCAGGCGTCGCAGTAGTCGTAGCCGCTGCTGTAGCCATGGCAGCCGTGGCAGCCATTGTGGCCGTTGTAGGTGTAGCCGTTGCAGTTGCCATAGGCGTGGGCCTGGTGCGGCTGGTTGGTGTGCAGGACAGCGTCCAAGACGAGGCCGATAAGCGTCATGGTGGAGGTGGAGGTCTAAGTGAAGGCGGATGTATAAGAGAAGATGGCGAGAGGCAAGTGAGAAGCAACAGAGAGAGAAGCTGGAGAAGCTGGAAAGATGGAGAGGTGGCTGTTGGAAACGAAAAAAGCTGCATCCTGGACGGCCATGCGCTGCACTTATATAGACATCTGCCGCGCAGCCAGCATGCCCGGAGCCTCGCACAATGCCTCGCTTTGCGGCATCCCTCATCGCCCAAGAGCAGGCTGTGTTCAAGGAAAAGCCACGCTATGCCCAATCGGGCTCCTAAATGCGAAAAACAGCACAAAGAGCTCGCGGCCGCGCTTTGCGAGGTACCTGATGGCCCTGCTAATCGCCCGTTAACTACAGGTACCGACCTACTAAGGGTAAAGAGCGAATGCGAGGCGGGGTCGCCGTAAGGCTCGCTTTCGCAGCTTCTTACCGCAGCAGACACAGCCACGCCACAAGTCCCTTGCCGGCCCGTGATCGTGAAAGGACCCGAAGCACAGCCTTTTCAGCGATCACTGGTCCCCCGTACCTATACTCCGTACGTTAAAGTGGAGACTCATTACATAATAAACAAGGTGGACTCCGATGCTCTGATTGGCCCCCCATCATAACAAACCTCTGGCCGTCAGCTCCCGTAAAGCCAGCATTGGTCTGCCACACTTCTATTCTCGCTCTCTGTAAGAAGCTTGCAAAAACGCATCGTTTGGCTGTTATTGTGGTCTCTCAGGACATCTTTCGTTTCGGTACCAATTCCCTTTCCTGTGTGTCGAGGGCGCTTTTGTGTTTTGTTTTGCTCTTTCCTTTTCGGGACGCCCCACAAAACCCCGGGCCGCTTGCCTTCTGTTTTAGGTCTGCCAGCATCCAGACACCGCGTCTTTCCACTCTTCCCCCAAAGCATCGCGACAACGCGGGCCTCCCAACTCTCTCTGCCCGCCACGGCCTCTCTTCTTGCATGCAACTGGCGCAACCCGGCGTGTGGTCTGATCAGCATTGTTCTTTTTTCTGTCTCGTCATCCTCTGGGGTTTTATTGTTTACGCGAGCACGGGCACCCGTCTCGGCCCGTGGCCGCCTTTGTTTACTTTTGCATTCGTCTTCAAACAGTCGCGTCAACCAGCGTGTTTTCAGTCCTTTCGACAGTACACATTAACGACGCCATGGACTATCGCAGCGTCCAGACGGCCGACCGTCGGAACATGGCTCATCTTCCCCAGCAGCAGAAGCCGCTGGCGTCGGCCAAGGCCGGCGGCTTTCACGACGACGCCGACTCCGACCGGTCGACCACGCTCGACAGCCTCCGGGACCTGATGGCCTTCAACCAGCGCCCGCGACGGGCGCGCCACGAGGACATCCTTCTGGCGGCCAAGCACGCGCGCACCCAGATGCCCGCCCACTTCCGCGAGCCGCCGTCGTCGACTGGCTCCCACGGCACCATCACTGTCAGCTCCATCCACCTGGACGGCGGCGTCGACGACGACCACCACCACCGCTACCACCACTACGACAGCGACAACCAGACCGTCGACTCGTCGCCCTCCACGCTCTCAGGCGGCCCCGACGCCGAGTCGACTCGTGCCTCGGTCTTCTACCAGCGCGGCAGCCACCGTGTGCACAAGTCCACGGGCCGCTTTGGCAGCGGCGGCGAGGAGGAGAAGAGGAAGGCGACCACGAAGAAGACAAAGACCGCGACGTCTACCGACTTCCTCAGCGGCGCCATCAACACCTCGGCGCTGTTCCGCACGTTCAAAGAATGGAAGCCCGACGACGCGAGCAACGCGTCGGACCCAAGCATCTTTGAAGATGCGGACGCCGACGCCGACGCCGGCACGGCCACCGGTACGCACCACGACGCAGAGTCCACGACCAACTTTGGTCTCATCGAGAACCTGGCTCGCTACGACCAGGAGAACTGCGTCCCCATCCAGCCGCTGTCGCGCAAAGAACAGAGGGAACCGAGGGAATCGAAGGAACAAAAGGACCCGAGCGACCGGAAACCACAGGGCCGCCCCCTGGCCGATATGCAAGAACGCCGCAACCGGCGTGTTCTCCAGGCCACCGTGCAGAACGAGTCGGACATGTCCATTGTCGTGGCAGCGTCTGTGCAAAAGCCGGCCGCCTCCCAGGCCTCTCCCCTTCGCAAGGCCTCGGCTGCCGCGGCAGCGAAGAAGCAACAGCAGCAGAAGACGGCCGCGGTGGCGTCTCCGCTGCTGGACGAGCTGACGTCGCCCGAGACATCCGCCGGCACGCGTGAAGACGTCGATCTCGGAGTCCGCACAGTCGCCGCGCCGGTGCCGACGCAGGCGGCCACGCCGACAACGAAACGCGCCAGCTCCGCACCCATTGTGCCCACCATGCACAACAACAATGACGCTGTCACCAACCAGTCGTTCATCGTCCCGTCCAAGTCCTTCCCGCTGCTGCACAATCTTGTCACCGGCACACTCCGGTTCACGCCCGGCAAGTTCGTCTACGGCGCAGCCGGCGAGGCCCAGCGCAGATACCAGCTGCCGCCGGGCCCGGTCCCCGAAGACGAGAAAGAGATTTTTGTGGATATGGAGAACATCCGCGACGAGGTCATGCGCCTGCAGGAGCACGACGAGATGCTCCAGAACGAGATCATCCAGGGCGAGATCAAGTACAAGGCGCTGCTCGACCGGTTCTACAGCATGGCCCACAAGCCGATGCAGAGCGGACATGGCTCGGATCACGACGACCAATCTTTGAAGAAGGCCCGCGAACAGAGTCAACGTGCGTGTCGCCCTTTTTCCATTTTCCTTTTTTTTGCTGCGCCTCACTGACACATATCAGAGCTGAGCAATCGAATCCAGGACCTGGAAAAGGAGCTCGACGTTGTCCACACTCGGTACGAGCAACAGGTGCAGTCTTCCGCTGATCTCGCCGCTCAGCGGGACGATGCCGAGCGGCGTGCCGCTGCAGCTGCCGACGAAGCCAGACGGCTGACGGCCGATCTTGAGGTTGCGCGCGAGAGGCTGTCCGCGTCTTCGCACCGTCCCAACCAGGAAGCGCAGCGGCGAATTCACCAGCTGGAGAAGATGGTGGCCGAGCGGGAGCGGGTGATCAAGGCGCTCAAGGATGAACGCGAGGCGGCCAGCAGCAGCTACCGCGAGGCGTGCCGACTGCACAAGGAGCGCATCTCGCGCATGGAGGCAGAAAAGAGCATGCTGAGCGGCGACCATGCCAAGTGCGACGACGAGAAGTACGCCCTGGCGACGGCCAAGGATGCGCTGCTGGAGAAGAACTCGGCGCTTCGGGCCAAGGTCCAGGCGGCACGCCAGCAGTGCAAGGACCGCGAGGCCGCGGCCCACGCGATCGTGGAGCGGCAGCGGCTGCAGATCACGAAGCTGCAGCGGCTGCTGCGGGACAAGGAGAGCAGCGTGCGCGAGCTCGACGAGAACTTCCGCAAGCTGCGCGAGTCATGGTCGGCCAAGGACGACACGCTCGCGCGTATGACGGCGGACATGCTGGACCAGCGGCCGACGCATGCTGCGGACGGAGAGACGACCCATGACGCGGCGAACGACGGCAAGAACAATGATGGCAATCATGGCCAAGGACTGGACGAGAACGACAACGATGACGACAGTGACGCGACAGCTTCCAACTCGGGCCAGTCGGCTATGGACGACTCCATGGACGAGAACATGACGTCGGCGTTTATTGTTCCCGACATTGAGTTCCATGCCGAGGACGGCGAGCGGGAGGAGGCGGAGAACAACGGCGACGAGGACGGGGTCGACGAGCAAGAGCTCGCCCACGAGCTGGAGCAGGTCCGGCACGCGGCGGCAGAGGCGGCGACAGCGGAGGCGTCGTCCAAATCGACCAAGACCAAGTCGGTGTCGTTCCAGATGCGGAGCGGAGAGCAGCACACGAGCACGACGGCGGCAATGGAAACGGCGACCACCGTGTGCAAGCACAAGCAGGTGAACTGCGTGGTCTGCTGCCAGAAGGCGGGGGCGGTGGGCCAGAACGAGAAGGTGAAGGTGGTGGTGCCGCGGCCGCTTCCGGCGCGGGGGGATGCGATGAGACAGGCGGAGACGGTGCTGCCGGACGCGGCGATGGACCCGGGCAGCGCGCTGGCGTACGTGATGAAGCTGCTGGACGACGAGCGGCGGCACCTGTGGATGCAGATCCAGGCGAGCCGGCGGCGGGGCGAGGCGGAGGAGGCGCTGAACGAGCGGCGGCGGCCACGGCAGGCGCTGCGCGAGGCGGAGGAGCTGTGGAACGCGTACGTGCGCAAGGTGGAGCAGCTCAACCGGCTGGACGACGTGCTGGAGGGCCAGCGCGAGGCCGGACAGGACATGACGCGCGAGGAGATTGACGTGACGATCACGCGCATCTTGGAGGTGTAGGTGGCGATTGGGGTTGTTTTGGGTGTTTTTGGGTTGACGTTTATTCGCGTTTCTTGTCTGTTTTCCGTTTTTTTTTTTTTGCTTTCTGGCTTTCTGGTCTTGCATAGCACGAGTCCGCGGTCATCCGGCTGTCCTGTCTGCATGTGCTCTCTCGTCCTTCTATGTACTATTGGATTCAAATCATTGGACGCTGCTTCTCCCGCTCGTTTTGCTCCTTTTGTGTTCTCAGCAGCGCCGGGCGAGCCGGGCCGCACGGCGGGCCAGGCGGCGGCACGGCTTGCCCAGGGACCACAGCGAGCCCCAGGCGCCGAGGATGGCGGTGGCGCCGGTGCAGAGGATGAGCGGGGCGTACTGGGCGGCGGCGGCGGAGGCGGAGGCGGAGGCGGAAGCGGGACGGTGCAGGGCGAGGAGGGCGCCGCTGATGGGCCCGCTGAGGAGGAAGCCGAGGCCGCGGCCGCCCATGAGCATGCCGAAGACGAGGCCGGTGTTGGCGGCGGGGTCGCGGCGCTTGATGTCGTTGAGGACGGCGGACCAGGTGGAGGAGAAGCCGCCGGCGAAGAAGCCGTAGACGAGGGTGAAGGCGACGAGGGGGGCGAGGGCGACGGTGACGGTGGCGTTGCTGACGTACCACAGGGCGAAGACGGCGACGGCGGAGCCGGCGGAGGAGACGAGGACGACGGTGGTGGCGGGCAGGCGGTCGCCGAGGACGCCAAAGACCATGCTGCCGGGGACGGAGGCGACGGAGAAGAGGGCGAGCAGGACGGGCCCCGTGTAGGCGGCGAGGCGGGAGGCGCGGTCGAGGCCGAGCGAGGCGGCGTACGAGGCGGCGTAGGTCATGGGCATCTGGTAGCCCAGGGCCTGCAGCACGTTGCCGACCATGAGCATCCAGAAGAGGGGGCGGCGGAAGAAGACGAGGGAGGTGGGGGCGGCGGCGGGGGGGGCGGCGGGAGCATCGGCACCGACCGGGGCGTCGGCCGGAGCGTCGACCGGAGCGTCGGCCGGAGCGTCGACGGGCAGGCGGGGCCGCAGGAGCAGCAGGACGGGCAGGGCGAGCAGGGCGGAGGCGACGGCCCAGGCGCGCAGGGTGGTCTCGAGGCCGAAGCGGGCGAGCAGGAGGGCGACGAGGAGGGGCATGCCGCCGCCGACGACGCTCTTGGCGGCCCACATGACGCCGATGGCGAAGCCCTTGCGGTGGACGAACCAGTCGTCGAGGCAGAGGGAGGCGGCGCCGAAGAGCAGGGCGCAGCCGAGGGCGTACAGCACGCCCTGGGTGGCGATGAGGGGGCCGACGTGGCCGCCGAGGAGGCCGCCGGCGGCGCCGCTGGCGGCAGGGGCGGAGGACCCGGCGAGGCTGGCGACGGCGAGGACGAGCCCCAGCGGGCCGGCGGCGGCGCGCAGGCGGGGGAAGCGCGTCAGCAGGGCGAGGACGGCGGGCACGGCGAGGTACATGACGCCGGTCTGGGAGGTGCCGATGGAGGCGATGCTGCCGGGGCTGGCGTCGCGCAGGCTGTGCGCGGCGTAGTACTGGTTGAAGACGCCAAAGGAGACGGAGTAGCCTGGGACGGTCAGGACGAGGGGGGACGATGGCGACGACGCGAAGACGACGACGACGCGACAATGACGACGACGACGACAGCGGGCTTACCCCAGATGGGCGCCTGGGCCAGGGAGCAGGCGGCGAGCACGAGATAGGCGGCGCGGCCGTGGTCGGGCGGCGGCGGCGGCGGCACGGGTCGCTGGACGGGATGAGGGGACGATGGCGGCGGCGGCGCGGGCGGATCGGGGACAGGCGCACGCGCATCGTCGTCTCGGGGCATCGACTGGGCGGCGGCCGGCGCGTGAACGGCAGCCGGCGGCGGCACGCGGAGGCGATCGAGTTCGACGCTCATGTTGACGACGGGGAGCGAGGAGGAGGAGGAGGAGGACGACGACGACTGACGACGACTCGGCTACTATCGCGCAATGACGTTCCCGTGCGGAGACGGCCGACAGTGGCGGCGCCGATCTTCGGCCGGCGCGAATTGCAGGCGATTGCAGGCGACGGACGAATCGATTGTTTTGGCTACGGAGAACAGATATCGACACCAAGAAAAACCGGCGCCTCGCCTACGCCAGCCGGCCGTCGTCTGCGGGCATCGCATACACGTTCTCGGCCTCCCAGCGCAGAAAGGCGCCGAGGTCGTGGCCGAGGTTGTAGCCCATGGGCGCGACATACTCCTTGCCGTCGGCGCCGCGGGTCATGACCAGGTCGGCCATGGGGCTCTGGGGCATGCTCTCGCAGCTGTCGAAGCTGGCGGCGCTGGCGCGGGGGGCGGCGGCGGCGGCGGCGGGCCGGGCCGCCGGGGCTGTGCCGGCCAGCCGGGCGAAGAGGCTGCCGGCGCTGGTCGCCGTGCCGAAGCTCGCGCGCGTCGCCGTGCGGCTGTGTGATTGCTTGGGCGGCGGCGGCGGCGTCGTCTTCTTTTTCTCTTCCTCCCCCTCCTCCTCCTCCTCCTTGCTGTGCAGGAGCTGCTCGCGGGCGAGCCCGAGGGCGGCGAACCACTCGGCCAGGCGGTCGGCCTCGTCGGCGTCGGCGGCGGACGCGGCGGGCCGCCGGCCGTAGTCGACGCTGTCCTGGAACCAGTCGCCGGCGCCGCCCAGGATGGCCATCTGGAAGGCCGTCCAGTCGAGCGTGTCGTCGACGGCCTGGGCCGCCCGGCGCAGGCTGCGGCCCTTGCGCACCGCGTCGCGCGAGGCGCGGCTGCCTCCGCCGCTGCCCCTGCCGCTGGCGCTGCCGCCGCCGGCGCTGTCGGCCGAGAGCCGCCGGTCGGCCAGGTCTTCGCGGCTGAGGCGCACGGGCCCGTGGCGGAACGTGGGCATGACCAGCGAGAAGGGCGACGCCGGCAGGTACACGTACCGGGCGTCGTCGCGATGCGGCGTCGTGGCCAAGGACGACGACGGGATGGCGGGTGGCGCGGCGGGTGCGGCGGGCGCCTTTTGGGACGCTGTCTTGCGGCGTCGCTGGCGCCGCGTCTGGCGTGGCGGCGGCGGCGGCGGCGCGGGCGTCTGGTGCCGCGGCCGCGGGGTCTGGGTCTGGGTCTGGGTCTGGGTCTGGATCTGGGCCTCGGTCACGACGTGCTGATGCGGGCTGTCGACGTCCGTCACTGTGACCTGCGGGATGGCCGTGGCCGCCGGGGAGAACCGTCGCGGGTTCTTGGCGGGCAGCGACGGAGGGGCGGCGGCGGCGGCGGTGACATCGTCACCGTCCTCGCCGTCGCCGTCTCCTGCGTCCTCCTTGTGCTGCTCCTCGGCCCGCCTCGCCTTGTGCGCCGCCACCGACGAGGCAAAGTACGCCTCCTCCTCCTCGACGGGCAGCAGCACCGACACGCGCACGCCGGCGGCGCCGATGCGGCTGGGCAGGTCCTCCAGGTGGAAGGGCTCGAGGGGCGTCGTGCTGCCGTCGGGCGGCTCGTCGGCGGCCGGCACCAGCAGCGTGCGGGTGGCCTGTCCGTCGTTGTCGTTGTTGTTGTCGTCGTCGCCGTCATCCTGGCCGCTTTCCCTCGGCCGCCAGCGCACCTGCGTGGCAATGTGCGGCGGCGGCGGCAGCGGGATCGGTGGCGGCGGTGGTCGGCGGTCTGGCGATGGCGGCAGCGGGACGGCGGCCGACGGCATCGGCTCCGGTTCATCAGCGTCGTCGGCATCGTCGATGTCCTCGACGTTCTCCTCCACCATCTCCTCTTCCTCCTCCTCCACCACCTCTTCCTCCTCCTCCTCCTCCTCGACCAACGTCTGCAGGGCGTCCTTGTGCGGGCCGACCCCCCGCTCGCGGACCGGATCCTCGGCCTCCCATTGTTGTGGGCGGTCCGGGCGCTCGGGCTGCTTCGGGTCCTGCTGGCTGTCCGGAAGCCCGGCTGGCTCTGCCGCTGGCTCTGCCGCTTGCTCTTCCGCTGCCTCTCCCGCGCGCGCCCGCTCCCGCTCGGCGCGCTCCTCCTGCAGCTGCTGCGCCAGCGCGCGGCTCGCGCGCATGGCCTGCAGCTTCTCAAACGGGAGCGTCTCTGTCACCTCCATGCGGCTGAACAGCCGCCCGTTGAACAGCTCCGCCACGTTGTCGGGCAGCGTCCACCGCGATGCGTGCCGCTGTCGGTGCTGGTGCTGGGGGGGAGCGCCGCCTGGAGTCGCAGCCGTCGCAGCCGTCGCAGCCGTCGTCGTCGTCGTCGTCACCTTCTTTCCCGTGGAAGCGCTCTGGGCCGCCCGCCGCTTCTTCGTCGACCGCTTCCGCTCGACGCGCGCCGGCGCCGCCGCCGACGTGACGACGGCCACTGCGGGCGCCGCACTGGTCCGCGCTTTGCGCCGGAGCGGCAGGAACCGTGTCGTCTTGACGGGCATCGACGGTGGCGGCGGCGGCGGCGGCGGCGGCGGTGGCGGCGGTGACAGGGTTGGTGGTGGACGCACTGGCGATGGAGCAGGCCGCGGCCGGGTGAACGTCGGCGTCGTGGCCCCGTCGAGAGGGCTGCTGGTGTTTGTGGTGGCGGTGGTGGCATCCGCGGGGCCAGCCGCGGCGGCCGTCCGGCTCATCATGGCCGCAGGAGGAGGAGGGAAATGCAGGCGCCGCCGTTCGGCGTCCTCGGCCTCCTGGCGCAGCAGGTCGGCAGCCTCTTCGGGAGCGATGGCCAGGGCCTGCAGCAGGTCGAGGCACGGGCCGTCGTCGTCGGGGTCGTCGGGGTGGTCGTCGGGGTGGTCGTCGGGGTCGTCGGGGTCGTCGGGGTCGTCGGCGTCGATGGCGTCGTCTTTTCTGTTGTCGTTCCTGCTGTCGCTGTCGACAGCAAGGACGATGCCGCTGTCCGTTTGGCGGCTGCGCAAGAGCGGATGGATGTCGGACTCTGCAGCATGCTGCCCGAGATCGCTGCCCGGCAAACAAAGGGAGCCGTGGCTGTTTGCGGCCACGTCGTGCGCGGGCGCGGGCGCGGGCACGGGCGCGGGCGCCGGCCGCGCGTTGCTGTCGCCTGCTGCGCCGCACAAAGACGCACGCGGCCGCGGCCTTTGATCGCAGGGGCCTTGGCCATTGTCGCGGTGGTTGTGGTTGTGGTGGTTGTGGTGGTGGTGGTGGTGTTGGTCGGCCCCTTTGTCGCCGCCGCCGCCGCCGCCTTTGTCAACTCCGTCCTGGCCGCGTGCGTCGCCCGGCCGCACCACCACCACGGGCAGGGGGAGGGGCGCGCTTTCTGGCCGGACAGCCTCGTCGGCTGTGTCGTCTGCCTTGTCGTCGTCGACCTTGTCGTCGACCTTGCCGGCCTCGTCGGCCTCGTCGGCCTCGCCCAGCCGCAGACGCAGACTGCTGGCGGCGGCGGCCGCCGCCGCCGCCACGACGGCCCTGATGCGATCAATCTCGTCCTGGCTCAGCTCAGTGGCCGTGCGGACGCTGCTGGTGGTGGTGGTGGTGGTGGTGGTGGTGGTACTGGTGGTGGCACTGGTGGCACTGGTGGCACTGCTGCCGCTGCTGCCGCTGCTACCGCTGCTGCCGCTGCTGATGTTGCTGCGGCGGCGGCTGTTTGCATCGTCGCCGTCGCCCGGCTGCAGACGCGGCACCGGCGCAAACAGCGTGCGGATGCGAAGGCTGTTGCGCGACGGCATGGTTCGCCTGGCGGGCGAGGGCAGGGTGCTGGGGCGGGGGGGGCAAGACGAAGAACAAACAGACCAACGTCTCAGAGAGTCAGGCTGCAGACGGCAGCCGCGTCACATTGTTTCTGGACGAGACAGGGCGAAGAGAGCCGACAGGCGACAGGCGACAGATGACAGGCGACAGGCGACAGGCGACGGGCGATCGAGAACGAGACACGAAACGGGGGGGCCAGGGGACGCCGGCGAACGAAGCAGCAGCCGGACCGATGGGGAGAACAAGAGCACGGGCACGGGCACGAGCAGCAGCCGCCGGGACGACTATTATACTACGGGCCGGGCTGGAGGGAGGGGGGGGGGGGAAGGACGGGACGGCGGTTGCGAGAGCAGGGGAGGGGAGAAAGGAAAGGGGGGGTGGGTGGAAGCCGAGTGGCTGCGGGAGGACGGGAGGACGGGCGGACAGGCAGCACGGCACGCCCGTGTCTGTCTGTGTGTGTGTGCCTGTGTGCCTGTGGTGTTGCGGCTGCTGCCACTGGCGTTCGACGGGCGGTTTGTGCGTCGGGACTGGCAGCTGCCGTGGCCCCGCCGTCATCACGATGCCACGATGTCATCGCCAGATGAATATCGCCCAGACTACAATTACAACGGCACAACGGCACAACGGCACAACGGCATCGTCACAGCACGAGGGTCCCAGACGGCTACCATCACTACCACCACCATCACCACCAAGAGGCACGAAAACGAAATAGATTGCTGCCAACGCCGTCGTGTCTCGTGTCTGCAGGCCGTCCTGCGGCCAGCCGTCGCCACCGCCGTCCCGAGCCAATCGCGCCGCCGTGTCCTCTGCTCCTCCACCACCACACCGCGGACAACCACGACCAAGACTATGACCCATGCCCACGATCCCTGGGCCAACCGATGGGCCAACTGACAAGGGCGTCTGTCCGCCGCGGCGTGGCGGCGTGGCCGGCGCGTCCCGGGCTCTCTCGCCTGTCGCCAGCTGGTTTTTCTTCCCAAGACTCCCCCCCTGGCGGCGGCCTCGTTTATTTTTATCGTCTCTCGGCCGTAGCCCAGACACGCCTCCCGTTGCACCGCAGGGGGAAGGGGGGCACGCCAGACAGGGTCCTCGTCGCGGGCCAAGCGAGGGGGCGGGCGCCACAGCGGCCACCACCTGTCTCAACACGAGCGAGAGCGCAATACACACACACACACACGCGAGAGAAACACGAGAGAGGAACACGAGAACAGACCAGAACACGAGGGCCGCCTCGACGCCACCTGCCAACGCCTGTCTGGGCTGCGTCGGCGGAGTGTCCCCCCCCCCCGACTCGGCCGCGTCGTCGCGCTGTCTGTCCGCGCCGGTCTTGGGTCATCACGTCCGGTGCAGGCGCAGCAGGCGGCGGCACGCAGACGTGGCTTTCTGCGACCGGCGGCGGCCGATTGTGGGCAGCGGCGCGGGGGTCTCAAAGCCGTCAACGTGGTCAACGTGGTCGACGCCGTCGTCGTCGTACACGTCGTCGTCGCCGCTGTCGTGGGCAAAGGCCGCCTTCTCGTCCCAGTCCCCGAAGCTGTCTTCGTCCAGCGGGCGGTAGCGCGACGACCGGCGCGCGAGCGCGCGCCGCACGGGGCTGAGGAGGGTGTCCGCGGGGGCCAGGGCCGGGGCCGAGGCCGAGGCCGCGGCGGGTGCGCGGAACGGGTTGTCGACGGCGCTGCTGCTGCTGTGCGCGCGGCGGCGGCCCGGCGAGAAGAGCGCGCCCAGCGAGCCGAGCGAGCCGAGCGAGCCGATGGACGGAAACGAGACCCGCGAGGAGGCGCGGCTCTTGCCGGTCGAGCCGGTGCCAGCGGGCGAGAGCTTGTGCATGGCGAGAAGTGAGAGAGAGAGTGAGGAGAGAGAGTGAGGAGAGATGAGGTGAGTACGGAGCAGAGCGAGTCAAGAGAGCGAGTCAAGGAGCGAGCCAAGAGAGCAAGTCAAGAGTCAGGGAAGAGTTGTGAGAGCAGAGCAAGAGAGCAGAGCAAGAGAGCAGAACAAGAGAGCAGAGCAGAACAAGAGCAGAGCAGAGGCAACGCGTCTTATAGTGCCGACTTATACCCTACGTGCGCTTATAGTGGCTGGACACGCATTCTCCAGCCTCCGACGCGCGGCGGAACGCATGGCTGGCTGGCTTGGCTGGCTGGCAGAGAATGCTGGCAGTGGTGGCATTCCAGCGGCTGGCAGCGGCTGGGCCTGGCCAGCCAGCCCCCCCCACCCCCCCCAAAAAGGGGGGGGCTCAGCGCCCAGCCCAGCGCCCAGCCGCCCTGCCAGCCAACCAAACAAGGGCGGGGACCCCAATCGCCGCCCGGGTGAAACGCCTCTCTCTCGCCAGCAGGTTTCATGGTCGCGCCGGACGGCCGATCGTGTGGACGTTCTTTTCTTATTCTCTCGGCCTGTCCTCCACATGACTGTCTCCCTGTGGTCGCCTCCGCTGTCTCCCGCTGTCCTCCCGCTGTCCTGCTGTCTGCCCGTACTACAGCTCGTCGCCGTCGCCGTCGTCGCCGTCGTCGGCCCCCTCCTCCTCCTCCTCCTCCTCGTCCGTCATAAACGGCACAAACGTAAAGTGCAGCCACTGCATGCCCGCGCCGTCCGCATTGCCGCCGCCGCTGTCCGCATTGCCGCCGCCGCCGCCGCCGCTGCCGCCGCCGCCCCCGTGCTCGCCCATCTCCACCATGAACTGCAGGCTCAGCACGCCCTGGCGGTCGCCGCGGATGCTGACCTTGCTGGCGAGGCGCATGGCCTCGGTCGCCGCCTTGACCAGGTCGAACTTGAAGCTCTGCGCCCACCGCGGCGCCGCCACCGTCATCGACTCGAACAGCCCCCGCCCCCGCGAAAAGTCCACGCTCGCGCTGCTGCCCAGCGCCGCGCCCTGCGTCGCCAGCCGCAGGTACGGCGCCCGCGGCGTCACCGTCAGCGTCAGCAGGTTCGGCGCCGCCGGCGCCAGCTCCACCAGCGCGTCCAGCAGCCACCGCGGCTGCATGATCATCTTGAAGGCCAGGTGGTCGCGGTCAAACGGAATCGCCTCCAGCGCCTCCGGCACGTACGTCGCCAGGTTGCACGTCGTCTTGACCGACGCCTCCTCCAGCATGATCCCAAACGGCGCCCCCTCTTCCGCGTACGTGATGCTGCACGTCCCCGGCATCCCCAGCACCTGGTGGCTGAACGCGTCGCCGCCGCCACCACCAGCACCACCGCCACCACCACCCCGTAGACCGCGGTAGGCGTCCGCGTCCGCCTTGGGCTGCCGCGCCGCCGCGTCGGCCACGCCAAAGATCTGCAGCGCCTCGAGAAACGCCGGCAGCGAGATCTGGAACGTCGCCGGCAGCGCCTCGTCGTCGTCGTCGTCGTCGTCGTCGTCGTCGTTCGCGCCGGTCCGGTCTTCCCGGCGCGGCAGATGCAGCGCATAGGTCGCAAACAGCGACTTGCTCAGCGAGGCCATGCCTAGAAAGTCAGCGCATGGCTCCGCACCGCCCACAGAGCACGCCGCACCGCACGTACCCTGCATCACGCGCGTGTGGTCGGCAATGAACTTGATGCCGTCCTCCGAGATCTCCACGTGCACCTTGTTGGCGAAGCTGATGCACCGCAGCAGCTGGTAGATCGGCCGCGTCGACGTCGCCATCGCCCGGAACAGAGGCACCGGCGCGTCCATGGCTGCAGATCCGCACAACGTCGACAACACAAAAGCACGAGCAAATAAAGATCAATGCAGCGACAAATGCACAAATGCACAAATGAACAGAACCACAACAGGGCTGCTTCCCGTCCGACCACGCCGTTCTTCTTCTTGCTTCGCGGCCCCCCCCTCGTTCGTCTGGCCTCCGCGCCGGAGCCGCCGCGCCGCCAAGCTCCCGGCCGTTAGACGTACACGCCCACGGCACAGAACATGTACACCACCCCGAGTCTGCGGGCGTAAGCGGGGCACAGAGAGAAAGACACACACACAGAGAGAGAGAAAACTCACGCAAGCGCAAGCGACGCCGGAACGCCGACCAGCGGAAGGCTCGCCAAGGACCGGTCTAGGGCTTGGGTCAGCAAACACAGCAGCAGCAGCAGCAGCAGCAGCAGACAGAATAACCTACGCAGCAGGAAGCTCCCCGTCAGGCCCAGGCCCAGCACCAGCAGCGAGAATCCAACCAGGAATTGGCTGCCCTTGCCGATCGCCGGTTTGAACGGACTGCCCGCCGCAGTGTGCCAGAGCTCATGCAGCGAAGAATCCATGTAGGAAAGCAAGAGGAGGCGAGCAATCGAGAGACACAGGGTAACAACGCAACGGGCGAGGAGGACGAGAGGGGGGGATGAGGTTGGGCGAAAAAGTCGTGCGGTGGGCGTGGTCGACGAGAAAGAGCTGTAATCCGTAGCTTATGCTCAAAGCGGACGTTTGACGTGGCCTCGAGCTGGACGCGTCGTCGCGCACAGTCACGTGATTTATGTACTTCAGTCACGTGATAAAGTTGCCGGCCTTATCACGTGGCTTTTAGGCCGCCGCCACGATCGCCCGCAGCGCGCCTTTCGCTTTCGCACGCTTCGCCACCCGCGCATCGAGACGGGGGCTCGCATCCATCGCCAACACCGCAACCATGGAGGCGGCATCAGCGGAGACGGCAGACGCCGTTGTTCCGGTGGAGGAGAGTATGTGCAGCGCGTTGAGTCTCGCTCTAGTTTCCTCTTTCCTCCTCTTGTTCGTAACTAACTAGCAGCCACCAAGCGCAAGGCCAGCGAGGACCCGGCGTCGCCGTCGTCCGCCAAGCGCATCAAGCGGAGCGCATCGGCGGAGGCGGCGGTGGCGGCGGCAGCTGCGGAGGTACCAAAGGCAGCGGAAGCGACAGCAGAAGCAGCAGCGGAAGCAGCAGCGGAAGCAGCAGCGGAAGCGGCGCCGGCAGAGACAGCGGCAGCGGAAGCGGAAGCAGAAGCGGAAGTGGAAGCGGACGCGGACGCGGCACCGGCCGAGGCGGCACCGGCCCCGACACCGGCACCAGCACCAGCACCGGCGCCGGCGCCGGCGCCGGCGGCGATGAAGCCGATTCCGTTCCCAGAGAAGCCGGCGGTGCTGGAGGAGCGCAACGGGGAGATTGAGTTCCGGGTGGTGAACAACGACGGGGCGCGGGAGAGCTTCATCATCCTGACGGGGCTCAAGTGCATCTTCCAGAAGCAGCTGCCGATGATGCCCAAGGACTACATTGCGCGGCTGGTGTACGACCGGACGCACCTGTCGATTGCGATTGTCAAGAAGCCGCTGGAGGTGGTGGGGGGCATCACGTACCGGCCGTTCCGCGACCGCAAGTTTGCCGAGATTGTGTTCTGCGCCATCAGCTCGGACCAGCAGGTCAAGGGCTACGGCGCGCACCTCATGTCGCACCTCAAGGACTACGTCAAGGCGACCAGCCCCGTCATGCACTTTCTGACGTACGCCGACAACTACGCCATCGGCTACTTCAAGAAGCAGGGCTTCACCAAGGAGATCACGCTCGACAAGTCCGTCTGGATGGGCTACATCAAGGACTACGAGGGCGGCACCATCATGCAGTGCTCCATGCTGCCGCGCATCCGCTACCTCGAGATGGGCCGCATGCTGCTCAAGCAGCGCGAGTGCGTCCAGGCAAAGGTCCGCGCCTTCTCGCGCTCCCACATCGTCCACCAGCCCCCCAAGGAGTGGCAGGGCGGCGACGTCCGCCCCATCGACCCCCTCTCCGTCGAGGCCATCCGCGCCTCCGGCTGGTCCCCGGACATGGACGAGCTCGCCCGCCAGCCCCGCCACGGGCCCAACTACAACCAGCTGCTGCACCTGCTCAACGACCTCCAGAACCACCAGAGCGCCTGGCCCTTCCTCGTCCCCGTCAGCAAGGACGACGTCGCCGACTACTACGAGGTCATCACCGAGCCCATGGACCTCAGCACCATGGAGTCCAAGCTCGAGGCCGACCAGTACGCCACCCCCGAGGACTTTATCCGCGACGCCAAGCTCATCTTCAACAACTGCCGCAAGTACAACAACGAAAACACCCCCTACACCAAGTCCGCCAACAAGCTCGAAAAGTTCATGTGGCAGCAGATCAAGGCCATCCCCGAGTGGTCGCATCTCGAGCCATGATGACGACGACGCCGCACGTCTTGTCTCCCGCCTTGGCGCGTCTTCCTTTTTTTGCTTTGTTTCCGGTGTTTGCTCGCATCTAGGTTTTTGGTGGTCACGGGGCGGCGGCTGGTTGGGATGGCGTTCGGAGGAGCTTGTTTTACGGAGCATGTCTGCAGCTCGGGACGCGTTTGCACGAGTGTTGCGGATTCTGGGCATGTTCAGGTTACGATGCAGCCAATTCAAGGTAGCGCCAGTCAATTCTGGAGTTCTCGCCCATTGCGCAGCGAGGTATGAAAATGCCATCCAAACCAGCGCGATGTAGAGTGACGATACAAGACCCTAGGAGAAAGGGGGGAAGGAGGGGGGGTTGCGGTAATCAAGAGACAACCAGCCCAGGAGACAGGACGAAGCCGGTCCCAGGCCAGCTGGTTACACAACAGGCAAATGTGCTAAAGGGTAACAAAAAGCAGGGCAAATCAAGCCTCGTCCGGGAGGGCAACAAGAAGCAGACAAACCAGGAGAACGCCTCGCCGTGACCATGGGCTGATGCAGAACCAACGTAGCAATACCGTGACGTAACGTGTAAAGAAGGGGAGAATGGGAAAAGGGGGGGGGGGGGCATAAAAAAGAGTCATCCAACGTGCAGACGCCGTCAAGCGTTGGTGCGGTTAGCTGTGTCGCTTGCAGGAAGCCGCAGGTCCGAGTAGGTCCGGTGCCAGGCAGACGAGTGCGGGGACCGTCGACGACCGGCCTCCGCGGCGGACGTCGAAGAATGGGACGCCGTGGCGGACGCAGCCACGGTAGCCGTCGCTGCAATGGCTGCGTCGACAGCCGCTGTCTGGGCAGCGGCCTGGCTGTCTTCCATCTCGATGGTCTGGCGAAGGACGTTGTGGAGGAATTCGGGAACCTCGTCCCAGTTTCCTTGCCGCGCGGCGTGCAGGATCTGCGACGGGGTGATGCTCATAAAGGTCAGCTCCGGGCTGTCGGCGGTGGTTCGCATGTCGGAGTCGAAGCCGGGTCCCGACACGGCAGACGCTGCCGTCGTGTTGTCGGCCGACGACGACGAGAAGGACGGCGGCAGCGAGGCCAGGTCGCG
Source organism: Ophiostoma fasciatum (assembly GCA_019925495.1). NCBI lineage: Eukaryota > Fungi > Ascomycota > Sordariomycetes > Ophiostomatales > Ophiostomataceae > Ophiostoma > Ophiostoma fasciatum. The sequence goes on from JADHKM010000001.1 coordinate 530,939, forward strand.
GATGTGGTCGCTCACCAGGCCCAGGCTGCCTGTTTCGATGGCGTTCTTAAGCCACTGCTCCCAGTCCTCGTCCAGGGGCAGCGACGTGTCCCCGGCATTGTGGGCTGCGACGCGCTCTCTAAGCCGCTCGTTCAGCCGCAGGCCAATGCTCTGGATCACGCCGTCGTCGCTATCCTCGCCGGGATCGTTCAGACCAGCCGCCGTCGTGCTGCTCTCGCCGACATCCTGCATGGTCTCGTCCAGATCAAAGCCGGTCGCTGCTGGTGCTGCTGCTGGCGGCCGCTGCGGGGCCGAGAAATTGGCCCCCCCAGCGGGTCCCAGGCCAGCACCCGTCGCCACCAGGCTGTCGCCGGGCTCGTCCTTGGTCGAGCCCAACATCAGGGACGCATAGTCGTCGATGCGGGCCGGCAGCTCGGCCAGACGGCTGCCCGGCTTGCGGTAGTCGGGCATGCCATCGGCGGCCGTGTCGAGAATGGTGATGCCCTGCTCCTTTTCGTAGCGCTCCTTGGCCCACCTGGTGCCCTCCCACTTGGTCAGGTGGGCGATCTCGGCGGGGGTCAGGCGGAGGTGGTCAAAGGCGCGGAACAGGCGGCGGTGCCAGGGCCAGCGGCCGAGGCGGATGCGGTGGATAGGGTGGCAATAGTCGAGGCCCGGATACTTGGCTTCTTGGGTGTCGAGGTGGCCGTAGAAGGAGTGCACTTCTTGGCGCACCTCGAAGACAAGGTAGCGCGTGAGGATGCCGTGGAAGTTGTGCGGATCCGTCGGCTTGGGCCGCGGGAGCATGCACTCGTAGACGAGCTGGTCGACCGCCGGGCGCTTCATAGTGTGTGTTGGCTGGAAAGGGGGACTGGCCGTGGCAGCGCGGCAAGAAGAAGAAAGAAAAGGACGGCGGTCGGCGGCTCCGACAAGCGAGGGCCACCTGAATGGTTCTGAAATCGGTGTACCAACCAAAGGTCCGAGCGACGCGCAGCGAGCCGCGAGCAAGGACAAGGACAAGGAGGAGCCGGTCGAAGTAGCGTGCTGCGAACGCTGGCGTGGGAAAGACAGGCGTACAAGGACGTGCACAGAAGGCAGCCGGGGTTCCCGTGTTCCTCTCCTTTATAATCGGGAGAGGGGGAGAGGGAGGGAGGGCGGAAGGAGGAAGAAGGAAGAAGGAAGAAGAGGGGGGGAGAGACGAGGGGAAGTCAGACAGCCAAGAGTGAGCTAGGCTGCCAGACCAGGACTATCCCGAGCGAAGCTGGCGGACGAAGCGCGCTGTGCGCCAGGTGAGACAGGAGTGACGCGGACGGCGCAGGTGCGTGAATGAGACAGCCGACAAGCAGCAGGCGGCCGACGGCGAGCGAGCGAGAGAGTGGAGCGCCGCCGGCGACCAGAGCGGAAGAGAGTGGGTGGTCAAAGAGGCGGGCCAAAGAGGGCGGTGTGCAAAGAAGAAGAAGAAGAAGAAACGATGGACGATGGGGTCGCAGGTGATCCAAGAACAGCCAAAGGAAGAGCAAGCGATCCAGGAAAATCCAAGGGCGCAATCCAAAAAGCGCAGGAAGAAAACGTCGACGGCGAGGAGGAGGAGAAACGGCCGAAGAAAAAGAGGAGCAAACGAGAGCAGGCAAAAGAAAAGGGCAGCGAGGAGGCGCTCGAGGGAGCCCGGAACAGGGGGAGGGGAGAGAGAGGGAGGGGGGGGGGGGGGGCGTTGGTTTATAAGACCGGTGACGACGGAAGCGAGCAGCTGGGCGGAGGCGAGTGACGGAGGCGTGGGCCGTGGTCGTTGCGCCAGCAGTCGTCGTGAGCAGGCGGAAGACGAACAAGAGGAGGAGGAAGAAGAAGAAGGAGAAGCAGGAAGGCAGAAGAGAAAATAGGAGGACAAAGAGGACGAATAGGGAAGACGAGAGAGAACGGGAAGAGGAAGGGAGCAGGTCCGCGGTTGTGTTTTATTTCTTGCTGGGGGGGGGGGGAGGGAAGGGAAGGGGGGGGGTGATTTCTGAACGAGAAGGAAGGAGCCAGGGCAGGGCCCGCGGAAGACCGGCGGAAGGCACGCCTGGCGTGCACTGACGGAGTATGGAGTAGTGCGTGCGCGCACACCCTTTGCTCTTTCCCTGCGCGACGGTGGGCGAGGACGACGATCCCAACGGCAACAGCGGAGGACTCCGTAGGAGGCGTAATACGCTACGGACGAGAAGACAAGGGGGTGTTAGGATACGAGTTGGCAGCGCCGAGACTAGTCAGTCCTCAGTCCTATCGCTATCCTTTCCCTCTCTCTGGAGGCGTGGCGTGGCGGCTGGCCCGTTGGAGCAGCCAAAAAGGGGGGCACGGGGTGTCCGGCCGTGTAAGCAGAAAGCGAAGACGGGACGGGGGGAGGGGGGGGAAGGGGAAGGGAGGAGCGAACAGGAGCGAACGAAGGAGGAAGGAAGGCAAGGGAAGGGATAACAGGCAGAACTGGGCAGCGTGGAGAGGGCGAAGACGGACGTTCGTTCGAGAGCGCAAGAGAGAAAAAGGGGGCCCACTTAATGAGGACGGGACAGGGGCCTCCTCAGGGCAAATCCATGAATGGTTGTGGGCGACGGGAGGACGGAGAGAGAGAAAGAGGCACGCTCCCCGAGCCAGTCGTCAGGTCGGTCTGTTTCGTTTGCGCCTTCCCTGCTTTCCCAGCCAGGTCCCCCCGTCGTCCGTGCGTGGTTTTTGTGGTGCAAGAGTGGCTGGCTGGCTCGCCAGGCCTAGAAAAGGTGGCTGCTGGCCGGGTCACCAGGCCGCCTAGTAAGTGGCCTGGCCAGCCCAGGCGGCCCAGACTGCCCAGACAGCGCGGGCGAATGGGAGGCCAGAAACGGGCTGCCGCGGTGCTGACGACCCGACCACCCTTCAGCTGGCACGCATGTATATACAAGTCGGTACAAGCACCTGTCCTACAACGTGGTGAGAGGCACCGATAGGCCCGTTAGTTAGCGACGTGGAAAAAAAAAAGAAGAAAAAAGAACCGACCTGGCCCTGGATGCGGCCGCCGCACAAGAGGAGAGGGGCCAGGCCAGGCCACCTGGCCGGCGGCCGCCGACGCGACCGGCCTGTGACCGGCCTGTGACCGACTCCTCCGTGGGCCGGCCGGTGTGCGAGGCCCAGTGGGAAGCCAGCGGCATCGCGTGGCCTGAGAAAGAAAGAGAGGCCGGCCGCGAGGCCGCGTGAGACCGGCTGGCGGTGACGGTGGCCGGCCAGCCATCCGGGTGGCCAGCCGCCTCCCGCTGACCTCGCGCTGGAGCGGACGGCCGGCGGGCAGCGGCGCGCGCTGGACATCGCAGGACGAGCAGACACGTACGGAGTAAATAGGTTGGTTGGCAAGTCACGGCATGAGCAGAGAAACGTCGTCATGGCAAAGGAGATATCATAAAGCCAACGCGAAACGTAAATGAGAATGCAAAAACAGGCCACACAAACGGAAGAGATGTCGTTCCATCGTCATAAAATCCAGCGCTCGCTTGCATACGTCGTGCCACTCGTATATGGACCAAAAAAACTCACAAGGCGGACCGCCCGCCCGCCTCACCAGTCACGCCCCCGGTCGCGGCGACTCCGGTGCTCGCGCTCGTCGTCGCGGTCGCGGTCGCGGTCGCGGTCTCGGCTGCGGTCGAGGCTCTTGGCCTTCTTCTTCTCGCCGCTGCCGGCGCTGCCCCCGCTGCCGCTGCTGCGCGCCGCGACATCGCGTCGAACGTGGTCGTGGCCGTACGCATCCACGCGATCTCGGGCCCGCTCGCGCTCGCGCTCGCGGTCGCGGTCGCGGTCGCGGTCCTTGTCCCGGCCCCGGTCGCTGCCCCGGTCCTTGTCGCGCGAGCGCACCGAGCGGTCGCTGCGGTCTCGTTCCCGGTCGCGGTCACGGTCGCGGTCCCGCTCGCGCTCCCGCGCCCGGCGGCCCTGGTAGTCGTCTTCGCGGTCACGGCGGACGCGGTCTCGGTCTCGGTCCCGGTCGCGGTCCCGGTCCCGGTCTCGGTCCCGGTCCCTGTCGCGGTCGCGGTCGCGGTCGCGGTCGCGGTCACGGTCACGTTCTCGGTCTCGGATGCGGTCTCGCTCACGGTCGTAGTCCCGGTCGCCGTCCCGGTCGCGGTCTCGCTCGCGCTCCTTGTCCCTCGAAGGCCGGCGGCGCTCCCGCTCGCAACCCCCGCCGCCGCCGCCGGACCCGTCCTCGCCGCCGCCGCCGTCCGCATCGTACGACCAGCTGTGGCCCAGACGCGACCCTTGCAGGCTCTCGCGGGAGTATTTGTGCGCACCCGCTCCCGAACCCAGCCCCGCTGTCGGCGCGTGCGCGTGCGCGTGCGTGTGCGTGTGCGACCGCGACGTGCTGCGCGAGCGCTCCAGCCTGGTGCTGCCGCTGCTGCCGCCGCCACCGCCTGTGCCCGTCAAACTGGAGGGCAGAAATGCGGCCAGCTTGTCGCGCAGGTCGCCCGACACCCCCAGCGCGCGCCGCCGGGACTCGTCCACTCGCTGGGGCGACGGATGCGGCGACCGGTGGGGTGACCGTGACCGGCGGGGTGACATGTGCCTCGGGGACCGGTGCCGGTGCGGCGAGGCCAGGCCAGGACCGTCTCGATGGCGGCGGTCGCCGCCGCTCGAAGAGCTCTCCCGCTTGCGTTGTGGCCCGGGCCCGGGCGGGCCGGCATCCGGGAGAACCGTCGGTCCCGGTCCCGGTCCCAGCCCCGGCCCCGCACCCTGAACAGGCCCCGGAACAGGCACAGGCCCCGGCTTCGGCCCCGGCGGCGGATAGACGCGGCGCACCGAGGCCAGCGGAGGCGCGCCGGAGCCATGGGCCTTGGGCACGTTCTTGTGACGCATCGTGAGCGGAACATCGTCGTCGTCGTCGTCGACGTCGGCGTCGTCGCTTGCATTGACGTTATCGGACAACGACGACGACGACGACGACGATGTCGACGAAGTCGATCCCCTGTGGTGGTATGGATGGCTGTGGCGGCGGAATGCAGGGACCGGGCCGTGGCTGCCCCGTCCGGCTGCGAGGCGGCTGCTCGAATGGATCGGTGGCGTGTACCGCATGGTCTTGTACTTGGCCGCCGCGGCCTCCGGCGAGGGAGGCGGGTAGTCGGAGAAGCTGCGGCGGCGGGCGCTCCGCGAGTCGACCCGCGGGGGCGACAGGCGGACGCGGTGTGCCCAACGCGCGGCGGCGGCGGCCGTCGCAAAGGTGGCTGCCGCTGCCGCCGCTGCCGCCGCGGCTGGTACGTGGTTCGAGGGGACGTGGTGGAACACAAAGGCGGGAGCCGCCGCCACCGGCTCGTCGGCGTAGTCCCTGCCCCGTCGGCGGTGCGGCGGCGGAGAAGACGCACCCGCGGTGGCGGCAGCATGGGCGGCGTGCGCGCGCTCCTTGTAGGAGAAGCTCTCTCTGAACGTGGGCGCTGGTCTGCGCGCTGCCGCCGCCGCCGGCGGTGGCGACGACGCGTCGGTCGATGACGGTGCCGGGGGGGGTGCCCGCGTCCTGGGCGACGACGGGCCCTGGTCGGCATCACCGGTGGCTTCGCGGCGCAGCTTGTCGGCGCACGACTCGTACCACTTCTCGATCTCGGGGTTCGGCTCGGACGGGAGGGCGTCGGCGGGCAGGTCGGGCGGAAAGGGCTCGCCGGTGGCTGGGTTGGCGAGCTGCCACTCCTTGGCGACGCGCTGCAGCAGCGGCACGTGGACGTCGGGACACAGCAGGGTCTCGATGGACTGCCAGCGCACGAAGCCGTCGATGGTCAGGGCGGGGATCGAGGGCCGCGCAAAGGTGTCGGCGGTCGGCTGCAGCGAGTGCTGACATCCCGTCGTCTGCCAGACGAACGAGATGGACTCGTGGGGCGAGTCTACAAAGAGGGCTGTGGGTGTCAGCAGCAGCAGCAGCAGCAGAAGCAGAAGGAGCAGGACGGCCTGTACGCACAGTCGTAGTTGGCGCCGAGGGATCGATAGAAGGCGGCAAGCTTCGACGGCGACAGCAGGCGCTCGTTTGTGTCGCCGACGTGGTCGATCTGAAGAGGGAGACTTGGTCAGAGGGAGTTCCGACAGAACAGAACAAACGCTGCAACATACGATATGCTGGGCTGTGGCGCGCAGAAACAGGTCGAAGACCGGTGTCGGCGTGTTGTCGCGGTTGAAGAGGTAGCCATAGTAGGTCTTGGGGTCGGGTGTCTTCTTGTTGTCGGCGGCTGTGGGAGCGGCGGCGGGCGCAGGCGTGGGAGCCGGAGCAGGTTTCGGCGCAGTGGCCGTGGCGGTCGCCATGATGCAGAGAGAAGCAGCAACGTCGTCGTCGTCGTCGTCGTCGGCGGCGGCGGCGGCGGCGGTGGCGATGGTGGTGAACGGCTCCTCCGTGGGTGGAGCGAGGAGACGGAAATGAAGCCAAAAAGACGCAGCTGAAAAGCGGTCTTGTGATCTGCTGCACGAATCAAGTCGGGGCAGGCAGGCGCAGCCCAGCAGCCGGGCGGCTGGTCAGACGCGCAGGAGCGCGGGCGCGGGTAAGTACGTGCGGGCGCGCTGCGTCACAGGCAGCCACGGCAGGAAGGAGCCATGGCGAGTGGTGGAGCGACGGAACGAGGGAGCGAGGAGGGAGCGAGGAAGGAGCGAGGAGGGCACAGGTGGCCATATATATCCTTTGCAAGATAAGATATCCATACAACGACTCCATCGCACGATCCCAGAGGAAGACAGACGCAGCGGGCAGACTAACAAGACAGCAGGCAGCGCTGCCTTGCGGGCCGCTCACATGCGGGGCAGTCGCAGTCCGTGGTGGGCTGTTTACGGAGCCAAGCCTCGCGACTCCACCGCCGAGGCTGCTTCTAGGCAGCGGTGAGGGTAGGCCTCCAGGCGTTCCTCGGTCTGACGATTTGTCTGGCTGCCTGCGGTCTGGCGATTGGGCCGTCTAGCTGTCTGCGTCTGACGATTGTCTGATTTGGTGTCTGTCTGGACTCTAGGATGCTATGGCTGGCCGGCCACGGTTGCGACGTGGATGCCGTCGTCACCCGATGCGTGCGTCCCCGGAACCGCCGGCCGCGGCCAGCCGCATCGGGCTGCAGTGGAAAACGTGCACGAGAAAGTCCGTCCCCGGGTTCCTCAGGTCGTCGTCGACCTGGTCGAACAGCAGCGTGAACCCGGCCTTCTCGACCACCCGCCGGCTGGCGCCGTTGCGGTCCGCTACCAGCGCCAGGAGCGTCTCCTCGACGACGGGCGGCGCGCTGCCGCTGCTGCTGCCGCTGCCGCTGCCGCTGCCGCTGCCGCTGCCCAGGCCCGGCACCGTCGCCCGCTTCACCCGCAGCGGCACGGGCGCCGGCGGCCGCGGCAGCGCCGCGTAGAGGCCCACGAAGGCGCGCAGGAACTCGGTGGCGTAGCCGCGGCCCCAGTGCCCGCTGTGGAACATGTAGCCCAGCTCCGGCCACCCGTTGTCGCTGCGCATGTGGTGCACGCCGCCGACGCCGATGAGCGGGCCACAGTCCACGGCGGCGGCGGGCTGGTCGGGCGGGTCGGGCGTGTCTGGCCGCAGGCAGATGGCCCAGCTGTACGTCTCCGCGTCGTCGAGCAGCCGGGCCAGCGCCTGGCGCGTCTCGGCCAGGTCGGCGTCCACCACGAGCCGCCGCGTGTGCTCCATGACCTCGGGCTGCGTGCGCAACACGTGCAGCGCCTCGGCGTCGTCCGGCGTCAGCGGCCGCAGCACCAGCCGCGCCGTCGCCGCCGCCTTGCGCGCGCTCCGCGGCGGCAGCGGCACCGTCGGCACCGTCGACCGGACCGTCACCCACTCGGCGTCGTCGTCGGCAGCCATGTCGCGCATCATGCCCATCGTGGCCTGGATTTGTTGTTCTGTGTCAGCGGTGTGTCGATCCGGGTCACGTCTACGGTGGCGGAGTCACACGGGCTCTACACTACGGAGCATCCGCCCAAAATCCGGCTTCTGAGCTGCCTAGTCGGGCAAGATTCCCGTCCGCCTGCCTGCTGTGCTGCCTGCTGCGGCCTGCCGTGCTGCCTGCTGCGGCCTGCCCTGCTGCCTGCTGTGCTGCCTGCATGCTGTACGCGGAGCTGGTTTGATCTTTTTTGTATATTTGTTTCGTTTGGCGACGCTCTTTTCCTGATCAAAAAAAGTGCGCATGCGAAGACCCATGTCCGTGGCCGAAAGAAAGCACCCAAGAAAAACCACCCGTCGTCGTCCCACCGCGCCAGCTCCGGGCCCCTTCACGCCGCCTAAGCAAACGTAGACGGGCGGGTCGCGCTGAACAGCTTCTTGGTCGGGATCTTGGGCACGCGGTGCGGCAGCGGGAACGACAGCTTCTTGCTGATCAGCTGCTTGATGTACGGGCGCTTGACGTCCTCGTTCTTCTCGATCTCGACCACGCGGAGGATCTGGTCGGTTAGCGGGTCCAGGAGGCAGAAGAAAAGGGAGAAACAAGAACAATAAAGGAGAAACATACGTGGATCGACCGGAAGCGGGCGCGGTGGCGCGCGGCCATGTCCGAGTACAGCGCCTCGACGGCCGCCGTCCGCGACAGCTCGCGGTACTCCTTGTACATGTTGTGCGTGCCTGACCGCGAGTCGTAGCGGATCCAGATGCCAAAGTTCTTGACCTTGAGGGGGTGCTTCTCCGAGATCTGTCCGGTCAGCATGCGTCCATGCGTCCTTGGCCGGAGGAAGAGTGGCGGGAGCGGGACATACCACGTTGACCGCGACAATCTCGCCCGTGGCCTTCTTGACCTTCTTCAGGCCGCGAAGGAAGTACCAGAACCGGGACTTGGCAACCACCGTGTTCGGCGCAAAGATGCGCATGCGGTACAGCGCAGGCGCCGGGTTGGTCTCGGTCGGCAGATGCCGGCCAATGACCTGGTATTCCTGGAGACGGCCTGGAACGGTCAGTCAGCGATCGGGTACAAGCCATGCAGCCGCGTGCTCAAGTCGTCCAAGCCGAGTGTGTCTGCATCGGCGACGGAGAGCGTCCGGGCTCGCGTCCCAAGGTTGCCGTTGACCGCGCCACAACACCACACCACCACCTCGCCTTCACGAGCCGTCCAGCTGTTCCTCCCCGTCTGCTCCCATCGTGTTGCCGTCCGGCATGGCCTCGCCTGTCCCTCTGGTCTGGTCGTCGAGATCTGGCCTTCGCATCTGGCCGTCGGTCTGGTCGTCGGTCTGGTGCGTTCGTCTTCCCCGTCGTCGATGCAGACAATCACGGCATTGGACACGGACACCAGCAAGAAAACACAAGCACGCTCTTACCCATTTTGAAAGAATGAACGGTCGATATGCGCGGTGGTCGTCGTTGGGTGTGGATGGCAAGTGTCCGCGTGAAGACAAAGCTCCCCTCGAAAATTATTTTCGTAGTCCCGTCCAGCGGCTGTAATTTTTTTTTAATTTTCACTGCCTGCTGTTTTTTTGCGGCGGGCCGCCCTCCTTTGGTGCCTTGCGCGCGGGCTTTGCAACCCGGCGGGGCTAAAAATTGTGCGTCGGATCGATGGATAATCCACCGCCGAGATGTGGGCCACCCTCCCTTCTCCCGCAAGTGGGTCGACGACACGCAACCGCCAATCAGGGGCAGCCCAGCTCGAGCTCACCGAAGAGACGTCAACAACCAGAACAGCCGGCCAACGGCCAATCGCCACGCTCACCACCAGCCACGCCGACCGCCGCCCGCCGCCCGCCGCCCGCCGCCCGCCATGGACCGCCTGTTCCGGGAGTTTGGCCGGGCCTTCAACGAGGGGAACGGCAATGCGCTGGCGGCCACGCTGGCGCCCGTCGCGCCGGCCGACGACCCCTACCGGCTGCGCAACATCTGGAACGGCGCCGGCGCCCACGATGCCCGGGCGGTCATCAAGCGCAAGATCCAGAGCAACACGGACGCGCTGGGCCACAGCGAGCTGCAGGGCTGGACCGAGGTCTACTATGCGCTGTGGCGCGCCATCGGCACGCTGCTGCGCGTCCCGGGCGGCGCGGACGACGCCGAGGCCGGGACGCCGCCGTCCCCCTCGTCCTCCTGGACCCAGGTCTACGAGGCCTGGAAGGACGTGATCAACGCGGTGCACCGCGGCTACACCAACTGCGGCTTCGAGGCGTGGACGGTGCCCTGTCTCTACGTGGTGGGCAACCACCTGCGGGCGTTTGCCGTGCGCGCCGACGACGAGCGCACGAGCGCCGCCAACTACGTGGGCGAGGCCTCGTTCCAGGACGACTTTGACGCCGACAGCGAGCGCCACCGCCAGCTCGAGGACTGCGCGCGCCAGCTCAACCGCCTGTTCCAGCTGTGCCTCAGCGACCGCACGCCCGACCTGGCCAACTCGCGCAAGTGGGGCATCTACGGCCTCATCAACCTGCTCTTCAAGACCTACTTCCGCCTCAACTCGGCCAGCCTGTCCCGCAACATCCTGCGCGCCCTCGCCGCCTACAAGGGCGACATGCCGGGGCTCGACCGCTTCCCCAAGGCCCAGCGCGTCACCTTCAAGTACTACGAGGGCGTCGTCTACTTTCTCGAGGAGAACTATGCCGAGGTAAGCTCCCCCCTATGCTGCCGGAAGCGGAAGCAATGTGCGCAGGCTGACGCCGACCCCCAGGCCGAAAAGCACCTCACAGAGGCACTGCAGCTGTGCTACAAGCCGGCCGTGCGAAACAAAGAGTACGTGGCATCGTAGGACCGGCGTTGGGCGTGCTTTCTTCTGCTGCCTTCTGTCGCACAGCGCCCGCGCCAGCGAACCATGCTGACCGTTTCCTCCCTCCCTCCAGGCAAATCCTCACCTATCTCATCCCCTGCCACCTCATCACGGCCCACGCCCTGCCCAGCCGGCAGCTGCTGGCACCCTACCCCGCGCTGCAGGCCCTGTTTGGCCCCCTGTCCCAGTGCATCCGCCGCGGCGACCTGCACGCCTTTGACCGCGCGCTGCAGGACGGCGAGGAGGCCTTTGTGCAGCGCCGCATCTACCTGACCCTGGAGCGCGGCCGCGACATTGCCCTGCGCAACCTGCTGCGCAAGGTGTTCATCGCCGGCGGCTTTGAGGAGCCCACCGAGCCCGGCAAGCCGCCCGTGCGCAAGACGCGCGTGCCCGTCCTCCACTTTGCCGCCGGCATGAAGGTCGGCAGCCAAGAGGCCCTGGACCTCGACGAGGTTGAGTGCTTCCTCGCCAACATGATTTACAAGGCGGGTTCTTCTCCTCCTCCTCCTCTCTCTCTCTCTCTCTCTCTTCCTAACAGCATAGAACCTCATGAAAGGGTACATCCACCACGAACGCGGCATCGTGGTGCTCAGCAAGGCCGAGGCGTTTCCGGGCACAGGCGTTTGAGGCGGTTGCTGCGGCGGCCGCGCGCTCTGCCACATCGTTTTTCGTTTCTTTCTTTCTGTTGCACCGAGGGCGGCGTTGTCTGGTTTCTGTGCTTGGCTTGGCATATTGGCGTCATTTGATTTTTGCACGCTCTCTGCGGAGTACGGCCGCCCGTGACGCATGCAGGCGTTGGTGCGCAGCGCTGCCTGCTCTGGAGACTACAACACGTAGCCGAGTGCCGCGCCTGCAGCGCACCGACGGCCGCCTGTCTGGCGTTGGACGACGGCCGCCTGTCCGGCGTTGGACGACGCCCCAGCCATGCTGCCCTGTGAACCGTTGGCCACGCTGCCACGCTGCCGGCCGGAAGGACAGATGGCCGACGCTCTGGCTGCTAGGCTACCTGTCTCGCCGTTGTCAGCCTGCCAGCAGACGCGCCTTCTGCCAGGTGGCGTGCGGTTGTTGGCTCGAGGTCGCCTGTGTCTGGCCAGGACGCCTGCCCGGTCGCCCGTGTACGCCCGCTGTGCTGTCGTGTCTCCCTCTCTGCATGCAGCCCAGCGGGGCGCCTTGACGACTTGGTCGACGTGCATGTGCATATGCACGGGGAAAAGGGAGGAAAAAAGGGGGGGGGGGGAGGGGGCGAATGGGACAGAACGGGATTTGTGATTCGAGCCAGAAGAAGGCGGAAGAAAACAAACAAGTTGATTCCAAACTAAAGAATCGAGACAAAGCAGATGGCCACCTCAGGTCGAGCCTGTCTGGAAACTGTTGTCTACCCCGTAGCAACGGGCCGTCCGCCTTTGCGGGTAAAGCAGTCTTCCTCCGAGCCGTCGTATTCCCCCCCAAAGAGCAAACGCCAGCAGACAGAACCAAGACAAACGAAGCCCCTGTGTCATCACACACGTGTATGAGTTCCACGGGCAGGTGCCTCCCTCCCTCCCTCCCTCTCTCGTTCGTTCAGCTTCTTCCATCTACGGAGCATTCCCCTGCTGTCTCAGTAGACGCGGCTGCCCTCCGGCATCGGCGGGTTGCCGTCTTGCGTCGGCGACAGGGGCTCCCAGCCGGGGTGGTAGAAGACCTGCGACCCGGAGCTGGATCTTCGGCGGTGATGCTGCGGCAGGCTGTAGAGCTGCGGCGGCGGCTGCGGCGTCTGAGACTGCGGGGGCAGCAGATGGGGGGTGCCGGCGGCGGCGGTGGCGGCGGCGGCGGCAGCGGAGGCGGGAGGAGGGGGGGGGAGCCCGGCGTAGTAGGGCTGGTTGTGGTGGTGGTACGAGTAGTGGCGGCTGTGGTGGTGGGCGTTGCGGCTGGACGGGCGGCGGCCGCGGGGGTCCGCGCCGGCGCGCGGGCCGGCGCGGGCGATGACGACGGGCTGGTGCAGCGGGCGCTTGAGAGCCTTGTTGGGCGTGCCGTCGGCGGACCGGGCGGCGGCCTGGCGCTCCCACATCTCCATGGACTTGATGCAGAGGTCGTCGATCTGCTCCTGTTGTGCGGGAAGGGGGGGGGGACGAGCGGTCAGTCGGCGTGGCTCCGGTAGTACGGCATACGGCATGGGGTCGGGGGGACAAAGTCGGGGAGGACAGGCAAATAGGCAGAACAGGCAGAACAGGCAGACAGGACAGAGGAGAAAGGAGGATGCTTGCTTACATCGGTCAGACAGTCGCCGGGTGTCGTGATGAGGAAACCGTCTTCGCCCTGGGTGCGTCAGCATGCGGTGGAGGTGGACGGGCGGCCCCCTTTGCTCTTCCTTCTTCTCCCCCCCTCTGCCACGGCAACGACGACACGTACGTCCTTTGTGTACGACCGGACGGTGGCGTCCGGGCCCAGGTAATACTGGATATGGGTCGTGATGACCTTCTTGTGGATGTCTTTGTGCGGTATCCAGTATTTGTTCATGGCCGAGGCAGACGCCGACGACGGCGGCGAGGCGTAGCAGTAGGACTCCATGTTGGCAAAGAGGCGTCGTCCGGATGCGTGTAAAAGGTAGGCGGTCTTGGGGTTGGCAAACAGGGGGGGAAGGGAACGACAGGCGTGCAGGGCAGGTGGTCGGGATGGACGGCGCAGAAGCGAGATCGTGTCGATTTCAAAAGAGGCGAGAACGCAGTTTGAAAAGAGGGACGCCCCGTCTCGCTACTTATAGACGATGCAAGTCTCCCAGAGGGCACCGCGCCCCTCGGGCAGCAGCCGCCGCCGCGCGGGCGCCTGGAAAGAATGGTCCGCTGTTTTGGCGGCCAGCCAACACCCACCCCTATTCCACCACCCCCCCCCCCCCCTTCTCTCTCCTCTCTAGCACGCCCTGTTGCTCTGCTTTGTTTGTCTTTCTTTTTATACATACAAGTACATACTGTACAACAGCAGGTATAGCGGGCAGCCCACATCCCGCATTGGTGCCCAAGCCTACAGCTAAGCAGCATCCAGCAGGACCCTGACGTCCGGTTTGCCACCGCCTCGTTTTGAAATGCAAATGTATTGTTGCTGTCCCTGTTTGCCATGACGTGCTCTGTCACAGGAACACTGTGAGACGCGGCGCGTGCTGATCCCTTGCTGAAATGCCCGGCGCCCCGGGCGGCTGGCTGGCCGCCCGGCGCCTATCGACCTCGCCGGGGAGGCGGTCCGACCGCCGGGGAGCAGACGGTGGCTGGCCGGCCCGGCGGCGGCGGCCGACGGGGCCTTCCAGGCTGCGCAAGGACAGACAGATACAGCGGACGCCGCGCCGGGCCAGGCGAACGCGAGAGCGCACGCTGGAGCCAGTGCTCTGGCCGCGTGGCCGCGCAGGACGCACCCGTGCGAGCACGCGCATGCTTTCGTGCATGCGCTGTGTTCATTTTGATGTTGGCGCGTCTCTGGCTGCGGCGTGCTCCCGTATTGCCTCTTTGTCGGGATATAGTCGCAGCGGCACGGCAGACGCGGGCGGGTTCGGCTGGATGGTGTGTGTGGGCTGCGATAGGCGAAGGCGCCGTGTTCAAGGCGAGGCTGTGGCCAAAAGACACTTGCCCTATGAGATCGCCACAGCATGTACTTAAAAATGCACGCCCCGAGTTAAAAAAACAAGGAACACTCATCCATTGTGCACTCTGAGGCTTGGAGCGCCGAAATATCTCCTTGAATGGCTCGGCCCTGGGACAGGCTGGAGCAGGCCCCAAATGTTAATCCTTCTCGATGCAGCCATAAGGCGTTCCAGGGTCCATAGCAGTCAGACGAGGCTGCCTAATGATTGGGTGCGAACGGCACGGCGGTTTACGACCGGGGGAAATATGGGGTGCGTATCCCCCCCTAGGCCGAACGAAGCCGTCGTCGACAGGGGTCCTCGGCAAGCAAATTGCAGGCCGAGCCTGACCGACGCCTTCTCAGGGATCGTATGCCCAACGGGACAGGGGCTGACCGACGGACCTCAAGGCACGGTGTAAATACAAGTATATTGCTCCGTATTATACTTGCGCCTGGAGCTGCCCGAGAGGAAAATCACGCTCAATGTTCGTCGTGTTGTTGGGCTGCATTCTCGCCTGAACTCCGCCGGCTTCACAACGGCGGCTGCAGACCCTAAGCTACTATCTAGATCGGCTTGTCCGGATCGCGCTTCGTCTCGTCATGGTTCTCGGCATCGTCGTACGCGCCGACGGTTCTGGGGCATGCGGCCAAAAAACAGGGCGAGCCCGTCCGTTCGCCCTGAAAATTCCCCGGCGACGCGGCATCGATGCCGCAGCTAGAGACGCCCTTTCCGCTCCCTGTTACGCATACTCCGGACTGCACGTGGGGGCTGATAGACGGGGACGGTTACGGAGTATTACGAGGTTAGGCCACAGCTGCTCCACGACCAAAGTGGAAAAACAGAGGTCACTACGGTGAGAGCCCTCCGGCGAGACGTACAACTACGGAGTACTCCGTAGCTGTATGATCTACACGTACGGAGCACGATAAACCTACACCGTGTACAAGTAATAATGTTGGGTCACGATAAGCCTGCGTGCGCTGCGTGGTCAGGCCACTGCCTTTGTCGACGGAGCAGCTCACCTGGACGTCGGGCAGCGTCGGTCCACCGTCATGGGCCCGTCGTCCGCACAATCCCCACAGCTCACAGCGCCCCTGCGGAGTACGGAGCATTCGAAGACGCGATCGCCACCAGCTATGGGCATGCTGCCCATCTGCTCTGGCAGCCAGGACTGTCTTTTGGACGGCCCATGCCTCCGGCGACTGCCGGGACAGGGGAAGGAGCCCGTAGGAGCGCGAGGGAGGACGCAGCGCCGCAGGCCGCTAGGCCGAACCGCGGTTCTTTCCTTGATTTCACAGCAGCCAGAGAAAACGAGGCTGCTCGTGGTGGAGATGGTCTCGGCGGCACACAGAGCGCCAGGCCGAATCCAGCTTGGCAGAGGAGTTGCGGAGCTTTGAAATCTTCTCGCAGCCCTGGCTGCGCCATCCCGTGTCGACAAAGAGTGGTGTACTTGTAACATCCGCGGGTCGTGCTGCCAGGATCTTCAAACGGCAAGGCAGGCCGGCCGTCAGACGGGAAGACGGGCAAACGGGCAAACGGGCAATCAAGGAGGCAGGCAGCAGGACACACAGGGTGCGGCGCCTTGTGCAAGCAGAGCACAGCAGCCGAGACACGCACATGCGGACGGGCTGCAGGACTCCGGGCCCTGGCTCGCTGCCTCTCCCGTGCGGACATGGGAGCCAGCGGCATGGTGTCGTCATGATAAGCGTGTCTGCCAGGGCGCAAGAGACGGGGCGTGCGTGCACGGCATGTAAGCATGGACCGCAGCGGATGGAAGGGAGGACAGGTGAGGGGGGGGCCACCAACACATCTGTCCTACCAGGCTTCTGCGTACCGTCTTGAGCCCTGCACAGACACAGTCCCAGACGGCCGTGCGGGCCTCTTGAATCTCGTCGACGCCCGACAGACTCGAAACAATGCCGAGGCCCGGCAAGCGGTCGAGCGGGCTGGCACGGGTAGAGAAGCAAAACGAAGCCAGCGCAGAACCAGCCAACTGACCAGGCGGCCGCTGCTTCCTGCCTCTTCACCGCCTTCAGCTGGCTTGCGGCGCAGTTTTGGCTCTCGACGTGGCGGCCGCCTCCACCCCGAAGACGCCTCTTAGGATGGCCCGATATAGTCCCCGTGCGGCCGAAGGTGGCCGGCCGGCAGGACCGCCTCCTCAGCCGCAGAGTACAAGCAAGCATGCCGTGAAGCCTGCAACGCAGCACAGCCGAGACAGCCGGCGGCGTGCAGCTCCCTGCCAGAGAGCCGGCATCAGAGCGACCGTTCTGTCCGCCGGGCTCGACCGGGGGCGGCTTACACGATGGCTCTGTGGTGCGCCAAGCACCGTCCGGGTCCGTTGCCCGGAAGGCAAAGCGCGGCGTCGTTTCTGTGTTCCCTCCCGTCTCTCTGTCTCGGCAGATGGCTCTGTGTTGTGCGGCCGTGCCGTGTCTTCGGCGGACTGGCCACAGAGACGTGTGGTCTTGAAGACGGCCTGCTTATGTCATGTCACTGTGATGTACATATACGCGTTATTTTATAGTAGATATACATTCGAGTACATTGCGTTTTGAGTGAGCGCATCCTTGGCTGGAAACGAGCCGAGACAGGTGACACGACAGCTGGCGAGCGCAAGAAGCTGGCCAAGCTGACCACACTGGCCGTCGTGTAGTGTCTTTTTGTGTGGGCCGTTTGCGTTGCTGTTGAGCTGCTGTTCCGTTGTGCTGCCGTCACGGCGTTGTGGCATTTCGGCTTAACCTCATTTCAGCGACCGCACCGTTGCTGGACAAAAGGGGGCCACCCCTCCCGTCGTCATCGCCGCGGAACCGCTAGCCCATTCCACAGCAGCTCCTTCCCTTCTGGTTGCTTCTGTCCTCCGCCAGGAAACAACGCCTCTCCCCGGCACCTTCCTGTCTGTTGGTCTTCCACGAACGTTCTACTTCGCCGCCTTTTGGCATCCTGTCTTCGCCTTCTGACTTCAACATCATCACCACTGCCTGTCTCTTCCTTCGTCCACCTCATTCATCCACGGCCAGCCGTCGTCGCCCGCACGCCAGCCACACACCGCGCCAGCGCCAGCGGCTGTTAGCGGGTAAATCGGTCCCTGCTTTTCTTTCTCCTCAGCACGTCCCCGGCGCGGGAAACGAGCATCCTCCTTGCGTGCAGCAGAGGCCAGTCAGCCAGAGACGCAAGCCGGCAAACAAGGCACGCCTGCTGCTGCCCTAGCAAGGACACGAAGCGCCTCTTCGGACCATCCGGGAGACGCCAAACGCACCGCGCGCCAGTCTGCAGGCACCCATCTTCTAACCCAGTCCGCTCTCTCGAACCCTTCGTCTTTCCGTCTTCCGTCTCTCTGTTTTCGTCTTGCTTCCCGCCGGTTTTCGCACCCGTCAGGCCGTGTCACAAACCGCAGACAGCACCGCAAATCGTCGATCGTGTCCGCCTTGCGCCAGCGCTTCGCTCCCGGCCCAGCGTGCAGCAAAGCGAAGCGGCACAGGAAACACGAGCAAATAGCAGCCATTCCCCGCCCTTCCCTCCCCCCCCCCGAGCCGCTTCCTGTCCCCTTCGCCTGCCGCCTGCCTTTCCCCTTTTCCCCCCTCCTCGTTTCGTCCGATTGCATCCTCGCCAACCCCGCTGTCGCCGTCGCCGTTCTTTTCACAAACGCCTGCTCGACACGACGACTTTCGAGCGCAATGCCCGCCTATTGACGGACGCTTTCTCCGCCACCGTCCCAAGGAAGCCCTCGACTCTGACCTTCTTGTCCGCCCGGAACCGACGGAACCCACCCAGTCCGCGCCGACCTTTGCACACATTCCAGACACCCGCCGAACCTTGCCTGCCCGCCCGCGCCATGAGCTTGCCCGACTCTGCCCCGCTGCCGAACGGCGGCAGCGGCTCCGGCCCGACGCTCGCCCCGCCCTTCGAGCCTGCCCCCGTGGCCTCCTCCTCCTCCGCTGCCACCCTGCAAGACGAGCAGGCGGCGACGGCGTCCGCGCCCGCCGGCACCCCCGAAGACAAGAAGAAGCTGCAGAAGCGCAGCTTGTTTGGCTTTGGCAAAAAGAAGAGCGAGGCGGCGGCGACCGCCGCCGCCGCCGCCGCCGCCGCTACCAGTCCTTCCCTTGCGCGAACAGGCGACGCCGCGCGTGCTTCGTCTGACTCGCCAGCAGGATCCGGGTCCGGCCCGAAGCCCGGCCTGTCTCCCTCTCCGCCCTTTCCGCCGCCCAAGGCGGGAGCCGACGCCGCACCGAAACCGCTGGCCAAAGACGTGCCGGCGCGGAAACCGACGTCGCCCACGCAGAGCGACGGCTTCAGTGCCATGAGCGCCAGCATCACAAGCTTCACCAGCAGCGGGGCGCCAGCGGGCGGCGGCGGCGGCGGCGGCGGCAGCAGCAGCCACTACGTCTTGCCGCCAGCGTCGCCGGGCCGCAGCATCGCGGCGCTCTCCTCGTCGCCGCGCATGACCTCGCCGGCCGGCTCGCAGATCTTTGAGCGGGACGTGCAGGAGAGCGGTAGCGTGCTGCTGCCCAACTCGCCCGCGATTCCGTCGCACATCACGACCGAGAACTACATCCCGCCCGTGCTCGACGCATCATCCGAGGCCATTACCGATGATCACTTGGACCCCGACACGGTCGAGATCATCACGCACGCACACCACCAGCCTGCTGGTCTGGCCGTGGCAGGCATCGCTGGCAACGGTGGCGGCGGCGGCGGCGTGAGCAGCTCGGGAGCGAGCGGCACGGGCGCCTGGCTGGACGACCTGGCGAGCAGCTTTGTGACGGACCGGGACGACAGCGCGTCCAACTACGGGTCCTTTGACACCACGGACGTGCGCCGGCTGAGCTTTATCTCGTTTGCGGACGTCGTGCAGGCCGAGCAGCAGCAGCAGCAGCAGCAGCAGGCCACGGCCGGCTCGGGGAGCCTCGCGGGCCTCACCAGCCTGGCGGCTGGGGGCGCCATCAACCGGTCGCCGTCGCCGATGCGGTCGCCCACGACGACCGACCGGCTGGGCACGAGCCCGCCGGCCAGTAAGAGCGGCTCGGTCAAGGGGCTCGAGCTGTCGCCGCAGCGCAAGCCCCTCGGGTCGCCCACGCGGTCGCCCAAGATTGCCGCCATCGGGCCGGGCGGCGGCAGCCTGACCATCGGCGGCGGCAGCACCCTGCAGGTGGGCGGCGGCGAGATTGCGGTGGAGACCATGTCGCAGGCGCTGCGGCGAACGGGCAGCGGCGACCTGAGCAGTGTCCGCAGCATGCCCCAGAGCCCGGTGTGAGCGGGCCGGTGCGCGCCCAGCGTGCTCAATATATTTCTCGTTGATGTCTAGTGTGTTCTTTCCCAGCCCCGTCCTCGCCCTGTTCTCGTTTTTTTCCCCTCGATATTTCCTATCTGCTTCTGAGCAAGGCTTTTTGTGTTTTGGGCGGCAGGACGACTTTCTTTCTATGTGGTCTGCTGTTTTTGTTTTTGCTTCTTGTCCTTCGCTCAGTGCAAACGATACCGCTCTGTTACGTCGGACACGACCGGAGGTGTCTTTTTGGCTTTGCAACCCGGGTGTTTCTCTATATCCATGCGTTCGTGTTGCCAGGTTATCCATTGAACTGCTGTTTCTGTGCCCGAATGTCTCATGAGAGAGCACAAGCCCCAACTCCCGCGGACAGAAAATGCGACGGGCTGGATATGTCCGGGGATGCCCGACCACACCGGAACGGCCACACCGGAACGGCTCGGGATGCGTGTTTCCCTGGCTTGTGGCCGCGCACAGATCACCACCGGCCTTGCCTTTCTTGCCGTCAGGCGAAGCCGTCTCCTCAGGAGAGGACCGAAACCACATCCGAGAGGCCTGGGGAAGCTCTGCAGCAGCTTCTTTCTGAGCAAGGTCAGGGCACAGACGTAGTGGCACCCAGGCGGACCGGGCGGCAGGACGACGAGTCTCTTGTGCTGCAGCCGCGGTAGTGGTGGTGGCTGGTGCTTGTCAAAGGATCCTCTTGTGCGCTGATTCGCAATATATGCCCTGCCTCTCGATTCGCCCATGCCAGAAGAACGCCTTACTCCAGCTCGATGGTGCCGGGCGGCTCGGAGGTCAGGTCGTAGGTGACCCGCGATGGATCGTGCGGGCAATGGGCCTGGGAACGGGTGGTGGATGATCAGGTCGCGGTGGATGTTTCGTCCTTGAAGAGCAGCCGAGGCGGCTCTAGGAAACGAAGACCTTGGCCGTTTACCATCCGCACGGGCAGACCATCAACGGTGTGGTGCGTCTTGATCGTCGCCGACGGGCCTTTAAGGCTTAGGGACTCGATCGCGTCGGGGTACAGCGCCCCTCGAAGGAACTTCTCGACCTTGCCGGTATTAGGCGTGCTCTCGGCCTCCTCCTTATTCCGAATCGCCTCTTTTCGAACAGGTCGATAAAGGTTACCTAGTAATCTTACGCTTCTTCTCCGGCTCGACCACGCCGGTCAGGCGGCCCAGGAGCAGGTCCGCTGTGTCGACTACGGTCAGGTCAATACCGGGGTGCCGGCCGAGCGTCGTTGGGGCGTGCTCGCCACGACCACGACGAAGCCCGCGGGCAGCGAGACGAGCCCGTCACAAGGGCAGTTCGATGCCGACAACAGCAGATTGGATACATCGATACCGTCGACTGAGCGAGTAACGTCCTCATGGTGACGGACAGACATGAAAGACAAGAAGGCAGACGACTGGGTAAAGGTGGAAAGGCTGTGGGCAGGACCAAAGACTGATGGAAAAAATCACAAACACGCCATGAAACGCGTCATGGCGACGGACAGCGGCCACAACGGCACGAAAGAGACGTCCACGACGGACGGAAAGCCGTACGGAGCAGTTGTATTAGACAGACCCCCGTCGTGGGAACAGACAGGACGCAACCTGAGCCCTCTCCCCAGCCGTGCCTGTGATTGGCTGGGTGATTGATAGCACATGACTTCCGGCACCACATAACACGATGAAACCAACCCGTTACGTCATTCTGGCAGCCCTATAAGCCGGCCCGCAGGTGAGGAGGCGTGCCGATGTGCTCCGCAAGGGCGGTCTCTCCCTCTGCGATCCAACGCATTCATACATTTTTTTTGCACAGGATGGACTGGATCAAGAACGCAGCCAAGCGGGCCAAGGCGGCGGCACAAGAAGCGGCGCATGAGCCGCCTGCGGCGGCAGCGCCGGGGCCGACCGCACAGGCTCCGGCCCCGGGCCCGGAACTGGCGCCGGTGCGGGTGGACCACATGACGACGCAGGTGCGGCTGCTGGGCCGGCAGGCGTCCAACTTCCCGCACGTGTTCCGGGACGGCGGCGGCGGGGGCACGGTGAACGGGCACCACGTGATCATCTTCTCCGACAGCATGTACACGCGGGGTCTGCCGCCGACGGAGGAGGGCCGCATTGTGAGCTTTGTGTCCAACTCGCTGGGCGTGCTGGGCCCGCGGGACGACGCGGCGACGACGATTGCGCGCGTGACGGACGTGGGCACGGCCGAGCGGGGGCCGGACCAGGCGGTGCCGTTCCTGACGGAGGCGGGCGAGACGCCGTTTGGCACGGCCGTGTGGCCGAACCAGAACATTGCGACGGTTCCGGACGGGGAGGGCGGCGGCGGGGGCGGCAGCAGCAGCGGTGGCGGCGACTATGGCGTGGCCTTTCCCGAGGTGATTGACCGCAACCTGTTCCGGCAGCAGAAGGAGGCGCTGGTGTACAACACGGCGATTGCGATCCGGCTGGCGGCGCCGCCGCCGGCGGGGCGGCCCGTGGTGACGCGGCCGGTCCAGCGCCTGTTTGTGCGCGGGGAGCCCATGTACGGGTCGTTTGCGGTGGTCACCGGGGGCGCGGGCCCTGGCCCGGACGACGAGGACGGCTACCTCTACCTGTTTGGGCGGGTGTCGGAGGCGGCGCGGCCGGCGAGCAACGGGCTGAAGCTGGCGCGGGTGCGGCGGTCGGCGTGGGCGGACCGCGCGCAGTACGCGTTCTGGGACGGGCGGCAGTTTGGGCCGCAGATGCCGGCGCTGGACGACGGCGGCGCGGCCAGCGTGTTCCGCTACTCGCAGGAGGCCTTTGGCAAGCACTACGGGCCGGGCACGGGCGACATCTGGTGGAGCCCTGTGTGCCGGGCGTACGTGATGCTGTTCCAGAACGCGGCGGCGGCGCTGGACGACTCGCGTGAGTCTTTTCTTTCCTCCCTCTCTGCTCTTCTGCGCGTGTGCTCACCAGCAGTCTACCTCTCGCACAGCGCGGCGCTGACGGGCGGGTGGTCGAAGCCCGTGAGCGTGTTCACGATCCCGCGGGCGCCCGACGGCTTCAGCTATGCCTTCCACGCGTACCCCAACATGGACCCGACGGGCCGCGTGGTCCCGCTGTCGTGGACGCAGGACTCCAAGGCCCAGTCGTGCGCCATCTACACGGCGGAGATGTCCTTCTCGTGAGGCGGCCGGGCGGCCGGCGTCATCGTCATGCGCCGGCGTGATGCGCCGACGTGCCGCGCTCGGCCGTCCTGTGTCTAGCATGCGTTCCGCGGCCGCCGAGGTCTGGTCTCTTCACGCGGCAGATCGTCTGCCGCCAGACCGACGGGCGTGCGGGAGCACAGATAGCCGTCGGAGAACGTGTGCAAGTATAGAGTACGGAGCGCGGGACACAACAAGCCGTACCGGTGACTGTCTCAGAATACCAGGTTTGGATCGAATATACTCCGTATATATGCCAGACATACTCCGTATAATGTTCCCTTGACGTCGTCATTGCCGCGCTCACGTGACGTTGCAGATGGCCATGTCCTCCAGCGACCTGTTTTTGTCGCAGAGCGGGAAATGAACATACCCGGCGGCTCCACTATGGCGAGATGGACCAAAATTGCTGCTTTCAATAAATTTCTGTGCTGCGCCTCATTCTGGCCTCCCTGGTCTGCCTGTGATACGCTGGCGCTGCCCTCTGGTTGGATATCTGTATTTTTCAGTGTCCTCTGTGCAAATAAGCATACGATCCGACTCCCTTTCAGAGTACTACACCGTGAGTCGAGATCAGAACACAAACAAAACAAAAACAGAAAGAACCGGGAAACGCGAAACGCGGCAAGCAGGAAAGAGCTCTGGACGCCTGGACCGCCCGACACAGGTGCGGGGTGCAAGCACTGGCCCTCCTTCCTGCAATACTCCGTACGGAGTAAGCATAAGCATATGCGACAGATGATTTGTTGCGGGCAGCCTGCCAGGAACGACGAGATGGGAGAAATCAAATACCCGCATAGGCCAGGCCTCGACCTGTCACGCTTAGCGCCTTCTTGCTCCAGCGCCGCCCTTACCCTTTTCAGCGTCGCGCCTGCCCGTTCCACGCCGTCGCCAGGAGGGGCTAGAGTCTTGCTATTTTCACGCACTCCAATTGCTAATTTCACGCACCTCAATCCTAAACAGGCTTAGCTCAATCACGTGTATACCTTAGTGTTAGTGTTGGACGTCTACCACGATGGTATACACGCGCTCTCGGGGCGGACAAGCGACGAGGGAGACGTAACAGCTCAGCCTTTTTAACGGAGTCGACGCTGGACACGTACTACAGGTTATGGATACGGGCGAGGCTCTTACAGTGGCCTTGGATGTTCATTAACGGACCGTACGTAAGATACGAGAGATGGAGAATAAAGAGCATCGACGCGCGCGGCAGCCCCTCGATAAAGTGCTACCGGATAGCGCGCGGCAGCAATGCCGCCTTGTCGCGTAAACCCTTACCTCTGTACTTCTTAAAGGTAAGAGGGTCGTGCAGTTTACGATATTCGTAGGAGGCTGTCTTCCTGCCCGCCTGTATGCTGTACAGCGACTTGTACACGTGACTTGGCTAATCCTAATTAGGCTATGTGCGTGGAATTAGCAATTGAAGTGCGTGAAAATAGCAGGACTCGAGGGGCTATCGCCAAACAAGGCCGCGCATTCCGTCCTCCCTGATTTGTGCTCCGTTGAGTGGTGTAAATACTCGAACAGGGCCGACAAACAAGGTCTAGCGGGACGTGGGTAGCGGCCCTCGCCGGTGCTGGCGTCCACCTGGGCCAGCACGCCTGCCGCCACCCACCGACCTGCCCCCCCCCCTCCCCTGCAGAAAGTGGGTACAAAGTGGGCTGGAAAGGCATGGGCAGGCATGGACAGGCATGGGAAGGGCATGGGAAGGGGAAGGAGCGGCCGCAGCACATGGGTCGGGATGCAGCAGCGCGCAGGAAGGCGCGACCAGGACCAGATAACGAACAGCACCGTGAAGCGACGCGTACGGAGTACGCTTAGGCCTGTGGAGGGAAGTGTGAGGTATTTACACATGCACGCCGTCCGGCGACCGCTACCTGCACCGTCGCCGGCGCCGGGCGCCTCCTATTCCCCCCCTATCCCCATCCTCTCCTGGGCCTGGCCTCCTTTCCGGTCGGCGACGGCGCCCCTGTCGCTCTTCTTCGTTTTCTTCCGCATTCTTCTACGGTCCACCTCTCTCGCCCCGTTGCGTCTTTCTTTTAACCTCGTCACGCTCGCTATCCTCCTTCGCTCGCTCGTCTCGCTCGCTCGCTCGCTTGCTTCGTTCTTGTTTTGTCTTTCTCGTTCGTTCTCGTTCGTCCTTTTTTTTTTATTCGGGTCGTCGTCTTTTCGTCAACGGTTCGCTGTCTCGCTTATCACCATTTTGTCTCACCATCGTCGACGACTCGCCATCCGCCCATCGACACGCCCGCCGGCCGTGGCCTGCTGTCCGGGAGGCTTCTTCCTCATGCGGCGATAGAAGGCGCCCTCCTCCTCCCCTCCTCGCTCCATCCTCCGCCTCGTCTGCCTCGCACTCGTTTCCGCCGCAACTGTTTGTTGCTGTTGCTCTTTCCAGTTGGCCGCTCACTCGCTCGACTTGCGTTCGCCCTCGCTGTCTCTGTCGCTTTTCGCTTGTCGCTGCTTCGCTGCTTCGTTTGCACTGCTCGCTCTTTCTTCCCCTCCTTCATGCTCTCTGCCCGCTAGTCCTCGCCATGGAACGGGCGGCCACCTACCACAGCGGCACGGCCAGCAGCTCCGCCAGCTTCTCCTCCGCCTCGAGCGCCTCCGCCAGCCGCCGCAACAGCTTCTCGCTGCTCGAAAAGCCTACTGGCGCCTCCGCCACCGCCGGCCTCTCCGGCTTCTCCAGCCTCACCAGCCTCGGCGGCTTCTCCACCCGCTCCGCCTCGCGCCTATCGCTGCTGCCCATGCCGAGCCTCAAGCGCACCTCGTCCGGCGCCCTCGAGGCCGCCAAGTCTTCGCTGCGCTGGCTGCCCGGCCGCCGCATCGAGCTGCCCGCCTACGTCTCCTCCTCCCTCTCCGGCCTGCCCTCGCCGCTGCGCTCCCCTCCCGGCTCGCCCCGCCTGCGCTCGCTTCTCAGTCACGGCCTCTACCGTCGCGTCTTCCTCTGGCTCACCGGCCTGCTCGTCGCCGTGTGCCTCCTCTTCCTCGCCCACAACCGCGGCCACTCGCCCGTTTTCCGCTTCCATGGGACGGAGCCAGCAACGCCCGAACCCGAGGCCCCCAGTCCAGAGGCCATCTGGCTAAACTACACGCGGTATGTTCCTCCTCTCCTGTTTGATCTGAATTCTTGTGGCGGAAGAGTAAGCTGACAAACAGCCTCGATGGCTATTACACGGGCCTCCGCGCGCTTGTGCCAATCAAGTCGTACCGCCCAGAGTTCCCCACGCCCGAGGACGTCGAGCTGGCACGTCTGCAGGAGGCTGCCGAGGCGGCCAATGCGACGCACGTGTCTTCTCCCACGCAGCCTCAGAAGAGAGACGACGGGGATTCGCCGTCGCCAGCCGGCGATGCCGCCCAACCCCCGGCCCTGGCCTCCGCCGTCCCAGCCGCCACGACGCCGACACCGACGCCGACGCCGACACCCTCCATCTTCCGCGCCCACCCCAACTACAACTCGTCCGAATACCGCGCCCGTTTCTACCCCGTGCACCGCTGCTACCTCGACGCCGCCGGCAAGATCCCCGCCCCCGACCTGTGGGCCTACGATGGCGTGCCGCAAGGCCAGCCCGAGCCGCTGCTGGGCTCGCACAGCCTGCTCGGCCTGCGCGACGACGTCTGCTTCGACCGCTTCGGCCGCTACGGGCCCTATGGCCTCGGCTACAGCAAGGAGATGGGCGGATCCGGCCTGGCCATGGACACCGAGAGTGAGGGCGCCGACAACATCTGGTCCGCCAAGACCACCACCGGCCACATCGACTACAGCGAGGTCGACTGGGCCGATGCTCAACGCCGCTGCCTCGAGGCCAACCGCGAGCGCTTTGTGCGCCCCGGCGACGACGGCATCCTCTCCACTGAGTACGCCCCAGCGGGCGACGCCCTGGGGTCGGTTGGCGCGGCGGCAGATGCGCGCGCAGGTGCGGCTGCAGGTAAGGCCGTCGATGGTGGTGCCCGGGATGCAACCTCGGGCAAGGCGGCCAAGCCGTCCGCGTCGTCACCCAACTCGACGTCCAACCTCAAAAAGATTGAGCGCACCGCCATCGTCATGCGCTGCTACGCCGGCTTCAAGTGGTCGCTGCACTCCATCCTCAACATGCGGGCCCTCGTCAATGAGCTGTCTCTGCGCTCCGGCGGCGAGTACGACGTGCACATCCTGCTGCATGCCCGCGACGAGAGCATCCCCATCTGGGCCGACGCAGAGACGGCCAACGAGTTCATCGCTGCCAATATTCCTCGCGAGTTCCGCGGCCTCGTCTCCCTGTGGTCCGAGGGCCAGATGCGCCTACTCTACCCGGCCATGCGCGGCCAGCCGGCCTTCTCCAACCCGTCCAACGGCGACATCCACGGCGTCTACCGCTCCGCCCACCTGCCCCTGCAGCATTTCGCTCAGCAGCACCCCGAGTACGCTCACTACTGGAACTGGGAGATGGACATGCGCTTCCTCGGCAGCTACTACGAGTTCTTTGACCGCCTCGGCTCCTGGGCCGACCAGCAGCCGCGCCGCCGCCTCTGGGACCGCTCTGCCAAGTTCTACATCCCCTCTTTGCACGGCTCCTGGGAGAACTTCACCGCCCGCGTCGACGCCGAGGCCCACGACGCCGGTCGCCCCTCCATCCTTGGCCCGCTCTTCTTTGCCGGCCGCTCTCAGACGCGCGACGAGGAGCGCGGCATCTCGCCCCTGCCCAGCGGCTGCGAGGGCGCGTCGCTGAGCAAGTACAACCGCACGGAGCCTGCCGACAATAGCACGTCGGCTCTGCCCGGCCATCACTTCTTCGCCGACCGCAACAACAACTACACCGACATTCCGGAGCTGTGCGGCGTCGGCGAGGCCGCCGACCTGATCACGCTCAACCCCATGTTCGACTCCCAGGACTCGGGCTGGGTCTTCGCCGACGACGTGACCGGCTACGATCTGGCCTTTGCCATCCCACCCCGCCGCACCGCCATCATCACCGCCTCGCGCCTGTCGCGCCGCCTGCTGTTTGCCATGCACGAGGAGACCTGGCGCCTGCACCACGGCATGTTTGCCGAGATGTTCCCGCCCAGCGTTGCCCTGCACCGCGGTTTCAAGGCCGTCTACGCACCCCATCCCGTCTACGCCGACCGCCAATGGCCCCTCCTCGCCGCCGAAAAGGCCTTCAACGCCGGCCCCGACCACTCGTCTGGCGCCAGCGCCCAGTCGCCCTTCCACCCGGCCAACGAGCACTACTTCCGCGGCCTGACCTGGTACTACAACTCAGACTTTGCCGGCCGCCTCTGGCGCCGCTGGCTTGGCTACCTGCAGCCCATCGACGATCCAGCCGTCTCCAAGAACAAGCCCGAGGGCAACAGCACCGTCGACCCGCTGGCCGGCCTTGGCGGTGGGCCTGGTGAAGAGTTGACCCAGACCGGCCGCATGTGCCTGCGCAGCATGCTGGTGCACCCGATCAAGTTTGAAAGCCTCGAAGAGATCTTCGGTTAGGCTTTTTGGCTTTTTCTTTCTTTTTGCTTTCCCTGCCCTTCTAGCTCTTTCCTTCCCTCCCTGCACATTCTTCGCCTTTATATTCCCGCGATCGCGTCATTTACACTACGAGCATGAATGTTGGGTCTGTCTGGGCCGTTTTGAGTCGTCTCTTTTGGGCAGCCGCGTATATATCTTCATGGCCGTTTTGGGGGGCGAACGAGGCGTTTTGCTTTTCTTGGTCTTGGTTTTCATCCGTTTGGCCCCTTTTTGTCATTGTTGGCCTCATACATAACGCATAGAAGAAGGTATTGGACAGGTCAGGAACCGCAAGCTCGCGATATAATCAGCTGTTTGGCCGCTGGTCAAAATAATAATGAATTTATTTTGTATATGGCTCAAGCATTGGTATTTTGTGGACGGAAGAGGCTGCCCTAGACGGCATGAACGCGTGCAATGTGGCCGCAGATTGTGTATGATCGGGATCATGGGCGACGTTATGCAACGCTCCCAAGCGACCGCCAAACACAAGGACGGCCAGAGCCAGCCGGCAAAACGAAAACCAAACGTTCCAGGTGAGATTAGGAAACCGGAACAGAGACAAAGTCAAGAAGCGAAACGCCCAAAACGCTGTTCAAAAAAAGCAAGAGAAACCAAAAAAAAAAAAAAAAAACGAAGACCCCAGGTCTCAAGCAGACGCTACGCCGCCGCCACCTCATTGTCTGGGCCCTCACGCCGGCTGCAGATTCTCCTTGTTCCGCAGCAGCGCCAGCTCCCGCTTCCGCTCGGCCCGCCGCTTCTCGATACGCGCGACGGCCGCCGCCGCCCGCTCCGACGACAGCGAGAGCCGCGACGCGTCGGCTGCCGCCGCGGCCGCGGCCGCGACGCCGTCGATGCTGCCCTCCTCGTCCTCTTCTGCGCGGTAGTGGTGCTTGCCGAAGACGGTCGTCTTGGCCGCCGCCGCCGTGCCCCGGGACTGGCCGCCGCCCACCTTGCTTGCCGTCCGCGTCGCCAGCGCCGCCAGCTGCTGCGGGTCGATGGGGCGCAGCGGCTCGGCCGCCCGGCGGTGGCGGAGCTGGGCGGCATTGGCCGCGACGTCGTCGACATCGGGTTCGTCCTTGTGTTTATGGGGGTCATCGTTCTCTGCGTCCGTGCCCAGCACTTTGCGGGCGGTGGCTCGTGTTGATCGGACCGAGGTCGTTGTTGGCGCCTTTACAGTGGTCAACGGAGCAGGCGCGCGGCGGGCGGCGACGGGCCGACGGGCATCTTCGTCTTCCAGGACGGGGACGAGTTGCTGGTCGGACTTCACAGGCTTGTGTCTGGGAAGCTTTTGTTGCGGCAGCTCGGGCTCGGGCGGAAACCCATCATCAAGCAGGTCGTCGCGCAGGTTGTCGTCCAGGGCATCGCGGTCGGCGGTCTGCTCTTGGATCCGCTTGCTGCTCAGGCTCTCATACCGGCTCCGCGTAATCCGTTCCAGAGCAGCTAAGGACGTTGATGTGATAGGCCGTCTCGCCATGCCGTCATCAACCTCCGCCTCGTTGTCGATGCGGTCGTGCACAGCAGCAGCAGCAGCTTCGCGCACCTTCTTCTTGAGCTCGGCAATCTGCTCGTTTTTGCGCCGCAGAACCTGCTCGGCCTCGCCAACTCGGGCTTTGGCGTCGTCCTTGAGCGCATCGTACTTTCGCTGCAGCATGCGCAGCTCTTCATCCTTGCGGCGGCGCTCGTCCTCGGCCAGCGTGGCGCGTTTCTCGAGGCTCTGTATGCGGGCTTCGGCGGCCTTGACGGCAGCAGCAGCGGAGGCCTGCTCCTTGCTGTCGCTAGCGCCCCGGAGTGCGCGCTGTTCAGCGGCCCGCAGCTGGCTCTTGAGCCGGCGGATCTCGTCTTTGGCCTGCCGCAGCTCGCGCGCCTGGTCACGGGCGCGGCGCAGCTCGCGTTGCGAGTCGGCAAGCGTGCGCTGCATCCGGGGGGAGCCGGCTGTGGGATGGCTGGACAGGGGGTCGTCGGCGTGGTCGCGGGTGTGGTCGCGAGCGTGCTCACCCTGCAGCATCGCCTCCAGCTCCTTAACCTGGTTGCGGTACTGGACGGCGAGGGCCGTCTGCCGCGTGAGGTCGGTGATGAGCTGCTGGTAGTCGCGGTCGGAACCCTTCATGCGCGTGCGGGCGATCTGGCCTGCCAGCTCCGTGATGCGGGCCTCCATCTGGACGACCTTGTCCTTCTCCTCGCGCAGCTTGGCTTGCAGTTGACCGGCCTCGGCGTCCTTCATTTTGGCGTACGACTTGGCCAGCTGCTTGTACTTGAGCAGCTTGCTCATCTCGGCGCGGGCGTCCTCCTGGTAACGCTGGAACTGTGCCTTCCAATAGCGGCCAGACTGCGAGTGCGGCTCGTTGAGGTCGACGGTGACGTCCGGGTCCCACGCCGCGTTGTCGTCGTCGTCGACCTCTTCCCAAGGGTCGTCATTGTCGTCGTTCTTGTCGTTAATGCCGCCGTCTTGCCTGTCGTCTTGCCTGTCGTCTTTCGTTTCGGGATTGGCTGTCTCGTCTGCCCCGTCGACACTACTCTTCTCAACGACGGTCTCCAGTTTGGCTCCCGTCATGGCCCGGCCCGACTTGCTGCTCCGGACGTCGCCAAATAGATTCGGGCGCCGCCCGCTGCGGTCGATGCGAAAGTCGGACTTCTTTCTGTCGTTCGCATTGTTGTTGCCGTTGCTTTTCTGGCCCACCTCGTGGCCAAACGACACGCGCTTCCGGCGCGCCGTGGCCGTTCCCGGTGTCAGCAGAATGCCGGGCAGCCGCGCCGGCGTCGCCGAGACGGCCGCATCTTTCGAGTCGTCTGTTGTAGGTGCTGGGTCCTTGGCTGTCGCGGTCGCCGTCTTCGCCGCCGTTGCAGCGGCTGCTCCTTTGTCCACGGGCCTCCGGTCGACGGTGTCTGGCCGCGCCGGCGTGCCAAAGAGGGCGCTCTTAAAGGCACGGGCGGCAAACACAGGGCCCGGCGTGTCGGGGAGCTCCATCTGGGTGTCGTCGGCGGCTGCAGGTCTGTCAGACACGTCTTCGCTGCCATCGTCTTGTGGGCATCTTTTTCTTACCGTCTGGCGCGTCGCGTCCGCCGTCGAGGCCGCGGTTGATCATCCAGCCCAGCATCACGATCGGCTGCGTGCAAGAGTGCCTTGCGCGTGGACAGCTTCGAGGGGATGTGCGCGTCGTGTCGAGCCGGATTTTCGTGACGGGTCGCTCAATTCGTCGCGTTGGTTCAAAAGAGGAGGAGATTTGGCGGCCCAACAAGTGCACCCCATGTTTACTTGTCGACCGAAAACAGTTTAGCGCGTCGTGCAGGTGCCAGGCCGCTAACGCCTGGGGCCGCCGCCGCGTCTGTCTGTCCATCGCTCCTGCCAGGCGCGGTTCGAGCTGAATTGCCCCGCCTTTCTCCAAGACTCCTTCCCGCCTGAGTGAGCAGCTGGCGGACCCTTCCCCTCCTGAGTCACAGGTTCTGCACTTCTTGACCGCCAGCGCATCGTCATCCCAACTTGGGCTTCCCGTCTCCCAACTTGCTTCCCGTCGTGGCATCCAGCCATCAGCACCCACCCACACCCACCACCCGCAGCCATCCAGTCAGAGATCACCATGGGCTTCTCCGGCTAAGTCGCGGCAGCCTCGCAGGCTGTCCGACGCCGAGACCACCAGACCACACACGATGGCCGGAAAAAAGCCCGCCAAAGCAAACCACAAGAAAGATGTCCCGCCCAGCTTCGCCGGGCCGAAGCCGAGCGTACCGAGCGCACTGAGTTTGCCGAGTGCACAGACTGCACTGAGTGCTTTGAGCGGGCAGAATGCTCCGGGCCAGACGGCCACGCCCGGCGAGCCCCGCGCTCAATACGAGGAGCGCCAGCAGGACGAGGTGACGGCGCTGGCGGCCATCTACGGCGACGACTTCGTGCCGCACAAGGCGGTGCACAGCGCGTGGAAGAAGTCGGAGCCGTCGTTCGATATCCGTATCAAGGCGCCCTCGGACCCTGACATGGCTGTGACGCTGGGCGTCGTGCTAACCGCGACGTACCCCAAGTCCGTTCCGGTGCTGGCCGTCAAGGATGCCGGTGGGCTGCGCGAGGCCACCCGGTTCAAAGTGGACGCCTTTCTGGCGGCCAAGGCGCGCGAGTGCGCGGCCGAGGACAAGGAGATGATCGATATGCTGGTCGAGGGCATCCGCGACATCCTCGAAGAGGCGGCCGTGGCCCGGGCGCAGGGCCGCGAGCTGCCGTCGCTCGAGGAGGAGCGGGCCGCCCACGAGGCGTCGCAGGCGCGCCAGGCACGCGACGCCCGCGAGCAGGAGGAGCGCAAGCGCCAGGAGGAGACGCTCGAGGAGGAGCGCGCTCTCGGGGCGCTGGTCGAGAAGGAGCGCGAGCGGCAGCGCACCAAGGCCAAGGAGGTACGCCGCAAGCGCCCGGGACACTACACCGGCTATGCCGGCTACGACGACTATGCCGCCGTGTCGCCTGACCGCGGCGCCGGCCTGCTGGCCGATGGTCCGGAGACTATGGTTTTCGACGAGCCCTGCGCGCTGACAGACGCCGCTGGCAACGCTGTCTACTTCCACGCCATCACGGGCCGTTTTCTGCTGCACCGCGGGCCCATCGCCCAGGTCTTTGTCGTGCGGCCCGTCTTGCGCAGCGACCAGGCGCCGCGAAGCCTCGCCCTCAAGCAGACGGCCCTGCAGTCCAGCGCCAAGGACGCCGTGCACGTCGTCAAGCAGATCCAGTCGCTCGAGGCCCAGCTCACCGCGCTCAAGACGTTGCGTCGCCAAAAGGTGCACCGCAACATCCTCGACGTCATCGACTTTCGCATCGACCGCGAGGACGTCGTGGCCGACCCCGACGGGGACGCCGACCACGACAAGGCCAAGGACAAGGAGAGGGAGCACACGACGTGGACGGTCAGCGTTCTGAGCTTGCTCGCCGACAAGGGCTCGCTAGAGGACGTGCTGGAGCTCGCTGGCCACCTCGAGGTCAACAAAGTACGCGCCTGGACGCGCGACCTGCTGGACGCCCTCGACTACCTGCACGGTCACGGCATCCTGCACGAAGACGTGCACCCCAGCAACGTGCTGCTGGTGCGCGACGCCAGCGGCGACATCGTGCCCAAGCTGGCCGACGCCTCCTACCAGCGCCTCATGCACTCCATCTACTCGCATTCCGGCGGCACCACCGTGCCCTCCATGCGCACCGCCCGCTCCGCCTACTGGCTGCCCCCCGAGATTGCCGGCGCCCCTCGCCCGCAGTACACCCAGAAGACCGACGTCTGGGACTTTGGCGTCGTCTTCCTGCAGATGATCTTTGGCCTCGACGTGCCCCAGAAGTACCACTCGCCCCGCGACATGATGGACGCCCACACCCTGTCCGACGCCCTCGGCGAGCTCGTCTCCAAGTTCTTTTTGCCCGATCCGAAGAAGCGCCCGCGCGCCTTTGACCTGGCGTCCAGCGAGTTCCTCGCTACCGACGCGCCTATCCTGTCCGACGACGTCTTGGGTGTCGGCTTCGGCGGCAGCAGCGGCGGCGGGGGCGGCGCGGTCTTCCCATCGGCCATGAGCCTGCCGCAGCGCACGCGCCGCGACTCGGTGACGCGTGGACCTGCGCTGTCGCGGTACCGCGAGGACTTCATCGAGGAAGGCCGGCTGGGGCGCGGCGGATTCGGCGAGGTGGTCAAGGCGCGCAAGAAGCTCGACGGCCAGATCTACGCTATCAAAAAGATCACCATCACCCAGAGCCCGCAGGAGAGCCTGACCGTCACGGACATTCTCAAGGAGGTGCGCCTGCTGTCCCAGCTGAGCCACCCGGCCGTCGTGCGCTACTACAACGCCTGGCTCGAGGAGGTCTACGACTTTGGTGGCTCCGACGGCGACACATCGGCCACGCCCACGGCTGCGGGAGGGTCCGGCTCCAGTGCTGACCAGGCCGGGGACAGCGCCGACTTTGACGGCATCAACATTGAGTTCACACAGAGCGGCGGCGGCCTCGACTTTCTTTCGTCGGGCCACTATCCCAACATTGCCTTTGAGTCGGATTCCGACGACGACGACGACAGCGATGGCGACTGTGACGACGACGATGAGGGTAGCGATGAGGAGGACGCCGACGGCGGCGGTGACGACTCCGCGTCATCTAGCTCGGGCGACTCCAAGGCCACCGAGACCAACGACGGGCGGGTCATGACCGGCTGGAAGCGCCCCCGGCGTGGCAGCCAGCGACCGGGTCGCACCATCATGTATATCTCCATGGAGTACTGCGAGAAGCGGGTAAGTTTTCCATCTAGGGGGCCGCAACCAGGCGACATGGACAGCCGCTTATAGCCAGTCCCTGCGCGATCTTATTGCCCGAAACCTGTCCAAGGACATGCAAGAGGTGTGGCGGCTGTTCCGCCAGCTTCTCGAGGGCCTGGCGCACATCCATGGCCTGGGCATCGTGCATCGCGACCTTAAGCCCGAGAACATCTTTATCGGCGCCGGTCCGGACGGGGTGAACAACGTCAAGATTGGTGACTTTGGCCTGGCCACCACAGGGCAGCTGGGCGGCGCCGACCGCGTTCTGACGTCGAGCCACATGGAGGCCAACGAGGAGACGCGCAGCATCGGCACGGCCGTCTACGTCGCGCCCGAGGTCCGCTCGGGTGGCAGCGGCTCCTACACGTCCAAGGTTGATGTGAGTGACCCTTGTGCCCGCTGTGCTCCTTGGCCGTGGACTTTCTTGTTCTAACGGCCCCCAGATGTATTCTCTTGGCGTCATCTTCTTTGAGATGTGTTACCCGCCGATGGTGGGCATGCAGCGAGCCGATGTGTTGGGCAAGCTGCGCAAGTCGCCGCCGGTGTTGCCGGGCGACTTCCGGCCCAAGGACAAGTCGCAGGTGGACATCATCCAGTCGCTGCTGACACACAACCCCAAGGACCGACCGTCGGGCGCGGAGCTGCTCAAGAGCGGCAAGCTGCCGGTGCAGATGGAGAGCGAGACGATCCGGCACGCGCTGGCGGAGCTGTCGGACCCGACGTCGCCGTACTACCAGAAGATGCTGTCGATGCTGTTTGCGCGCCCCGTCGAGCAGGCCAAGGACTATGCGTGGGACATGTCGTCGGCGCAGACGCAGACCCCCCCGAGCTCGCAGGATCTGATGCGGCAGTACGTGGTCAAGGAGGTGCTGGTGTCGGTGTTTCGGCGGCACGGGGCGGTGGAGGCGACGCGGAGCTCGCTGTACCCGCGGTCGTCGCTGTACGGGGCAGCCAACGTGGTGCAGCTGCTGGACCGCCACGGCAATCTGCTGCAGCTGCCGTTCGACCTGACCATGGGCCACGCGCGGGCGCTGGCGCGCTGCGCCAGCGGCGGCGAGGTGGTGGCCAAGTCCTACACGTTTGGCAGCATCTTTCGCGACCGGCCGGGCGGCGGGCAGCCGAGCATGTTTGGCGAGGTGGACTTTGACCTGGTGACGACGCACACCCTGGACCTGGCGCTGCGGGAGGCTGAGGTGATCAAGGTCGTGGACGAGATCACGGCGGCCTTCCCGATGGTGCGCGCGAGCCCGCTGTGCTTCCAGCTGGGCCACTCGGACCTGCTGCAGCTCATCTTTGATTTTTGCGGCGTGGAGAAGAAGGCGCGGCGCGCGGTGGCGGACGTGCTGAGCCGGCTGAACATCCACGGGGCGACCTGGACGAAGCTGCGCAGCGAGCTGCGGTCGCCGCTGGTGGGGGCGTCGACGACGAGCATCGACGAACTGCAAAAGTTTGACTTTCGGGACGCGCCCAGCAAGGTGGCGGCGCGGCTCAAGACGCTGTTTGAGGGCACGGATTCGTTTGAGCGGGCGTCGTCGGCGCTGGCGCACCTGCGCGAGGTGTACGAGTACTGCAAGCGCATGGGGGTGGCCAACAAGATCTACGTGTGCCCGCTCAACACGTGGAACGAGGCGTTTTTCGCCGGCGGCGTCATGTTCTCGTGCCTGCTGGACAAGAAGGTCAAGGACGTCTTTGCCGCCGGTGGGCGCTACGACGGGCTCATCAAGGAATACCGGCCGCGCTTCGGGGCCAAGCCGCCCGACGAGCGCCATGCCGTCGGCTTCAGCCTCAACTGGGAGAAGCTGGCCCAGGCTCCGCCACGGTCCAGCGGCAAAGCCTTTCTGAAGAAAGCAGCCGAAGAAGAGACGCTCGCGTTTTCTGCAAAGAGGGTAGGTCTCTCTCTTTTTCCTTCTGTGTTTTGTTTTTCCCTAACGTGCCAGTGCGACGTCCTTGTGGCAAGCTTTGATTCGACGATTCTGCGCACGGTCGGTGTCGAACTGCTGCGCACGCTGTGGGCACACGACATCAGTGCGGAGCTGGCGGGCGACGCGCGCTCGACGGAGGAACTGGTGCTGAAGCACCGCGACGAGGGCTACGGATGGATCGTGATCGTGAAGCAGGAGGGCAACGTCAAGATCAAGACGATGCCCAGTGCCAGCGGCGACGGCAGCGGCGGCGGCAGCGGCGGCGGCGGCGGCTTGGGCGGCGGCTTGGGCGGTGGTGGTGGTAGTGGGAGCAGCTACACGCCGGACACCGACATGTCCGTGTCGCAGGTGGCGGCGTGGCTGCGCAGCGAGCTGCGGGAGCGCGACTCGGCGCGGACGGGAGTGGCCAAGTCGGCGGCGGCGGCGGCAGCGGCGGCGGCGGCGGCACGGACGTCGTCGTCTCTCGACGCAGCCGCGGTCGGCGGCGGCGGCCACCAGTACCTGTCGTCGAAGGACTACGGCTACAGCTACGGACGCGGCGGCAGCGGCAGCGGCGGCGAGGGCGCGGGACAGCCGCAGGAGGTGCGGGTGCTGGTGGGCCAGACGCGGAGCAAGAAGTTCAACCGGCAGGCGGTGGTGGAGCAGGCGCAAGTGAGCGCGGCGCGGCTGGTGCGGTCGTTTCTGGCCGGGCCGATCGCGGCGGTGGAGACGACGGACCAGGTGCTGGACCGGATCCGGGGCACGACGCTGTCGGACCCGGACAGCTGGCGGCGCGTGGAGCAGAGCGTCAGCACGGTGGAGAAGAAGTACACGCGCGACGTGCAGGACATGCTGCTGCGGTGGCGCGGCGAGTACGAGGCCGGCGACAGCAGCCGGCCGCGGCACGCGTTTGTGTACAACTTCCGGACGGGGACGTGCATCTACTACGATCTGGGGGCGTAGGGGCGGCGGCGCCCGGAGGCCGGGGGCCGCACAACAACAGGAGTTGCCTGACAGCATTGTTTATTTCATCCACCTTTTGTCTCTATGGACCCGACCACCGGAGCCGTCGGCGAGCCGTCGGCGAGCCGTCGGCGCAGTGAGCTCAGCTCATTCTGGCACGGGCGGCGCCGCCTACTCGTCGTCCTCGGCGTCCTCGTCGTTGACGACGTTGAAGAACTTGAGCTCGTAGACGCCCTTGGAGGTGGACACGACGCGCAGCCAGTCGCGCAGCTGGTACTTCTTGAGGAACTTCTTGGTCAGGTACTTGAGGTAGCGGCCCGACAGGTCGTTGTGCGCGACGATCTCGATCTTGCCGTCGCCCGACTGCGAGATGGCAATGGTGTCGCCCAGGTTGCCCACGCGGCCGTCGACCTTGATGCGCTCCGTGAGGTACTTCTCAAAGGCGGCGACGTCAAAGATCTTGTCGCTGGCCGGCTGCGACGCGTTGATGACGAACTTCTTGGTCACCTTGGCGGCCTTGCCCGACTTCTTCTTCTGCAGCACCGGAGCATTAGCCTACTGCACGACAACCAGCAAAGCATGTAGTCTCCGGGGGGGGAGGCAGAAGAAAAAACGTCGGCGCAATAGTAGTAGTAGTACGTACGAGCTGCTGAGGGGGAGCCATGGCAACGACGGGGAGAGAGTGTGCACGAGGAGGGAGTGGTGGGTGGTCTTGGAGAGAAGGAGATGGACGAGAGACGCAAAGAGGTCGAATCCTGCGCCGTTGCTGTCAGGGGTAGTGGTGGTGGTGGTTGTTGAGTTTCGTGAAAAAAAATGAAGCCTCAAAACCCTCTTAGACATCGCGAACCGCCCCACTTGGCAAGGGAAAAAAAAAGAAAGACCAAAATGCCTTATCGATACCGGTTAGGGCTCGGCATCCCGTGACTTATTGTCACGTGCTTTTATCACGGGATTGGCCGGGCCGGGCGTGGCGCAAGGGTGGAGGCCGCCGGCTTCGGCCGGAGTGGTTATGTCATTGTGGCTGGGGTGCTGGGGCGATTCTGGCTAGAGACCGTGACGTAATGGTATAATACGGAGTCCAGGTAAAGCATATGCTTATAGCTTACGGAGCAGACGGAGCCGGACAGAAGCAGCAGACGAGAGCTGGACCAGGCTGGTGATGTGTTTTTCCATTTGCTGGAAGGAACCCCATGGGACAAAGGTCGTCGTCCGTTTTCATATCGTAGTTGTGC
Source organism: Ophiostoma fasciatum (assembly GCA_019925495.1). Classification (NCBI taxonomy): domain Eukaryota; kingdom Fungi; phylum Ascomycota; class Sordariomycetes; order Ophiostomatales; family Ophiostomataceae; genus Ophiostoma; species Ophiostoma fasciatum. Next base: position 569,406 of record JADHKM010000001.1, read on the forward strand.
TCATTGCCGTCTTGTTGCTGTGGGAGAGACAACAATGCCGTTTTTGGCAGGTCAGCAAGCAACAAAAGAAAAGAAAAAAAGAGACCAGACCTCATTCCAGCCACTGTGCCGGTCGGCTGCCACCGGCATGTGCCTTGCTGTCCCCCTCCGTGCTTCCCGTCAATAGAACAGCTAGTGGTAGTATAGGTGGACAGCTTTTTTACAAATATGCTTAGCTGTGGCTCCGCCGTGCGTTGTGTATGACGCAGCACCTTCTGGGCGACGGTCTAGCGCGGCGGCCGGACGCGCCTGCCGTTCGCTGATGGCCGCTGCTGAGCTTGTCTTGGCGAGCACTTTGGGTTGGTCCCATGGCTCATGGCTTGCTTTCTTCTTGTTTCCGTCTGCGCCGTCTTGCCCCCCCAGGTGGTCGCTCTTGCGTTGCGTACTCAGAACGGCCCCGTCATTCCACACACCACACCCCCCCCCCCTCTTCCCTCTTCCCCTTCTCCTCCCTCGCACCTTCCTCGTCCGTCACAAACCAGAAAAAGCTTAAAAAGGGCCCCCCGCCAGCTCCGGCGCTGTTCTTGTACTCTCCTCTCCTCTTCTCTTCCTCTCCATCTCTCCACCCATTCATTGTTCTCTTCTGCCTCGTCTTTCGACCTCGTCCCACTCCAGCATTGCATACCGTCTGTCCGTCGTCTTGCGACCGCACAATCCATCAAAATGGCTTTCACCGGAAGGTAAGCTCTCTCCGTGCCGTCGCTGTCGCCTCCTCCCTTCTTCTGCTAACCCGTCCGTCAGTGACATTCTCAAGATCATCCTTGCCATCATCCTGCCGCCGCTCGGCGTCTTCCTCGAGCGCGGCTGCGGTGCCGACCTGCTGATCAACGTCCTGTTGACCATCCTGGGTACGTCATCCTCCCTCGTCGCTCGCTCTCTCTCCTCTCTCTCTTGCCGACCGCGTGCTGACCTCCAGGCTACATTCCCGGCATCCTCCATGCGCTGTACATCATCCTCAAGTACTAGGCGGCGCCGGGCCTCCTGGACATTGGGGGAACAAGGGCACAAGGAGCGGGGGTCTCGCGAAGCACGATCTTAGGCTCGCTGCGCCGATGACGACAGCCGCCACACACGGCTGCCTGCCAGCCACCCCTGTTTTTCTTGTATCGCCTCCCTTGCCCCCTGTCCCTGATGCCGGCAGCGTCGGTTTCGCGGCCTGGTGACGGGCCACTCTGGCTCGCTTTGCCAATGCTCACCTGCCATCCTCCGCCGTTGCCCGCCACCCTCTTTTCTTGATTTTATTTTTGTTTGTTTGCGGCTTCTTCCTGGCTTCTTTCCTTTTCTGCACTCGCACTCGGTTTGGGTCTCGGTGTCTCTGTCAAGGGAGCGCATGGTGTCGGGCAGTCGTCTTCTCCTCTGCGCGGATTTTGCCATTCCCTATTGGGCTAGGATGGGCTGAGGACCAACCTCCGGCGGTCCCGAGCGTGTCGTTCGAGCGCACAGCGCCGGGCCTGGACAATGCGCGCTGTCTCTGGTGCGAACCCGGGCCGAGCGCTTGGCGCTCGCCATCCCGCTCTTTTTGCTTACAGAAGTCCGAGAGCCGTCGCCAGCTAATTCATACCCCAATACCCTTATCTATTGAAATTTACCGTGTTTGTCTATGTGGTCCTCGGCGTCTCTTGGTTATGGCGTGACGATGCTCGAATGGCTTGGCCAGCCGCGCATTCGCTTCGCTGGCCGGCGTTCCCGCCGCCGTTCCAGGCGTCGAGTACAAGGCCCTGCGAGCAAGCGACGGCGAACGACCGAGGGGGGAACGTCTCGCCGTCAGCACGACCGACCGTCGATCCCGATGCATGCGCACGCTGCCTTGCTCGCTGTCGCGAAATATAGGCGTTCGCGGCGGGCCGCGGAAAAAGTGGCTGCCACGTGCCATCTGCCCTCAGCCTTGTGCCAGGATCGAGCGCTACCATGTCGATAGCCCGATCAGCCAGCCCCCCTCCACAGTTCAGCCGCACGGGACTGTCCGCAGGGGCTGTTTTCGAGGCAAGGGGTCGTTTTCACGTGCGGCCGATTTTGAAGCAGAGAATCTGGTGGCGGTTAGCAAAGGGGTTGCTGCCTGGGAAGGGAAAGGGCATGCGCACATCATTCTTGCCCACGTCCACGGTGTCGTCCTCGGCCACGCGCGTGCCGGCGGCGCCCTCCACGTAGGCGATGGGGGCGTCGCCCATGCACTTGCGCGCGACCTCGGCCACGGTGCTGCCGCGCTTGACCAGCACGCAGTCGCGGAAGAGCGGCTTGCCGTCGGAGGCAGCAGCAGACGTGGCGCCGTCCGCGGCGGCACCGGCGGCGGCGCCGGCGGCAGCGGAGGCGGAGGCAGAGGCGACGCCCAGGGCGGCAATGCTGCGGACGGGAAAGACGGGGACGAGGTGCAGCAGGTCGGCGGCGGCGGAGAGGGCCTGGACGACGCCGGTGGAGCCGAAGCGGTAGAGGACCATGTCGCGCAGGTTGTTGACGCGGCGGCTGTTCTTCTCGTCGAGCTCCTTGAGGCCGCCGCCGTCGGGGTCGCCGTCGGCGATGAGGTCCTCGCGGGTGTCGACGACCTCGCCGCCCTCGGTGTAGCGCAGGTAGCCCTGCTTGGCGAGCTTGCGCAAAAAGATCTCGGCGATGGCGGAGCAGAGGACGGCGCGGGTGCCGCCGTTGCTGCCGTCGCCGGACGAGGGCTGCTGCTGCTGCTGCTGCTGCAGCATCTTGGTGATCTTGGCAATGTTGCGGTCGGCGTCCGGGTGGTCGATCTTGTTGAGGGCGATGACGGTGGGGAACTTGTCGTCGGTGAAGGCGTGGACGACGCGGTCGAGCACGGCGTCGTCCCAGTCCTCGAGCGGCTCGCGCAGGGCCAGGCGGTCGAGGGTGCGGGCGAGCAGCTTGGCGGTGCTGCCGTAGCCCGACAGCTGGGCCTGCAGCGTCTCGACGGCCGTGTGGCGGGCGGCGATGTGGCGGCGGCGGATGGCGGGCCAGCGCGCGGCCAGGTTGCCCTTGATCCACTGCTCGATCTCGGCGCGCAGCCAGGCGATGTCGACCGAGGGGTCGTAGCCGCGCGTGGTCTTGCCCTCGGCGTCCGTGGTGCCGCTGGCGTCCACGACGTGGATCAGCGCGTCCGCGTGCCGCAGGTCGTCCAGGAACTTGTTGCCCAGCCCGCGGCCCTGGTGCGCGCCCGGCACCAGCCCGGCCACGTCCAGCAGCTCAATGGGCACGCTGCGCCGCCCGCCCACGCAGCTGCCGTAGTTGGGCCGGCACCGCTCCGACACCCCGTAGCGCACGCACGCGCAGTCCACCTGCAGGTAGCCCACCGCGCGCTGCGGGTCGATTGTCGTGAAGCTGCGTCGGTTAGGAGGGAGGGAGGAGGGAGGATGTCGGGGGGTTCCGTGGCCTTGGGGGGGGGTTCTCGTCAGACGTACGGAAAGTTGCCTGCCACGAGTCAGCCCGCGTCCCGCTGCTGCTGCCGCTGCCGCCCCCTGCCCGTCTCCTCGTCTCCTCGTCCTGGAGTCACGAACCAACTTTGGACGACGCGTCCGTCAACGAGTTGAGCATGCTCGACTTGCCGGCGCTCGGCTTGCCCACGAGCCCGATGAGAGGGTCCCGCGGCATCGTGGCAGGAGGCAGGGGCCTCGCGGGGGGGCACAGAGACACAGGGGCACGGGGGCGGACCGGTGACGAGACACACGGTCTTGGGTGAAAGACGAGGGATCGTTCCGCTCCGGTCGTCCGTCGGCCACAGGTTTTTAAAAGCGGTCGCTGCGGCCCCGCCGGCCCGTCTGTGGTCACGTGTTCTCTCCGCCGCGCCACCGGACAGAGCGAGCGGCCACGGCGAGCAGCTTCCGCTCTGGCCGGTGGATCGCGCGCGCCCCTTCCATTACCGTTTGTTCAACGCTGCCGCAGCTCGCCGCCGTGCTCACGTGACAGCTCGTCGACGACCGAGCCTCAGGTATACCTCGAAACGGCTTCCGAAACAGCAGGTCCCCTCGGCCAGCCAGATCCTCTCGCCATCATGGACGACGTTCAGCTGCCGCTCGCGCGGCTCCCGCTGTGGCAGACGCTCAACGGCGTGGTCTGCGAGCACGTCCGCGTGGCCGACGTGCCGGGCAAGGGCGCGGGCCTGGTCGCCGCCGACGGCGCGATCGAGGCCGGCGCCGCCGTGCTGACGATCCCCCGCAGCCTGGTGCTGCACGCGGCGGCCGTCGACGACTACGCCAAGGAGGACGGCAACTTTCGGCTGCTGCGCGACGCGGTCGGGCACGAGGTGTGTTTTGGGGGGGGGGAAGGGGGGGAAGGGGAGTGAATGAGAAAGCGGCCCCGTTTCATCGTTCTTTCTAACGGAGAGAGCCCCGGCGCGACGTGCTGCTCTTTCTGCTGGTGCAGCTGATGCTCGCGCGGCGGCGAACGGCGGCGGCGGCGGCGGCGGCGGAGGACGCCGACGAGCACGTCAGCGTGTCCACGCCGTGGACGGACTACGTGGCGTTTTTGCCGGCCGACGTGCCGGTGCCGACGCTGTGGACGGAGGCCGAGCAGCAGCTGCTGCGGGGGACGTCGCTGGAGGTGAGTGTGTTGATGGCGTCATGTCGTCTTTGCGCTCGTCCACTGTCCGTCTCTGACCGCTAGCACCCCCTCGAGGCCAAGCTGGTGGCGCTGGAGCGCGAGTTTGACGCCGTGCGGGCGCGCGCCGAGGACCTGCCCGTCTGGCTGGCCGCCTTCTGCACGCACGCGGCGCGCCCGCACCTGCGCGACTGGCTGCGCGTCGACGCCTGGTACCGCTCGCGCAGCCTGGCGCTGCCGCGGTCCGGCCCGGCCCTGGTCCCGGTCCTCGACATGGCCAACCACAGCGCGGCGGCGGCCAACGCCTACTACGAGGAGGCCGGCGGCGGCGACGCTGTCGACGGCAGCGGCGGCGACAGCGACGCCGTGGTCCTGCTGCTGCGGCCGGGCCAGCCGCGCCTGGCCCCGGGGACGGAGATCACCATCAGCTACAGCGGGGACACCAACGCCGACGCCGACGCCGACGCCGACACCAAATCTGCCGCCGAGATGCTCTTCAGCTACGGGTTTGTCGACGAGGCGGCCGCACACCACCGCCTCGTCCTGCCCGTGCACCCCTTTGCGGACGACCCGCTGGCCAAGGCGAAGCTGCACGTCTTTGGCGCACCGCCACGGCTGGAGGTGCGCCTGCAGGAGGGTGGTGGTGCCGCCGCCGCCGCCACCGCCGCCGCCACGTGGTCCTGCCCCTTTGCCTACCTCATGTGCATCAACGAGGAGGACGGGCTCGACTTCCGCCTGCGCCAGGAGCCGGACGGCTCGACGCAGCTGCGCATGTTCTGGCGGGGCGACGACGTGACGGACGCGGTGGGCAGCGCGGGCGCGGGCTACGACTTGGCTGCGGGCACGGCCTTGGCGGCCGTCGTGCAGCTGCGCGTGGTCACGGTGGTGCACGAGGCCGTGGAGGCGCAGCTGGCGCGCCTGGAGGCGGCGGCGGCGGCGGCAGAGGCGATGACCGACGCCACCGAGCCCGCCGAGGCCGCCGCCGCCGACGAGGGCGACCTGTCGGCGGGCATCCGCAGCAGCGTGGCCGAGCAGGTGGCCCGGCTGCGGGCCGTGGAGGCGCGCGTGCTGCGCAGCGCCCTGCAGACGCTGGAGGCCGAGGTGAGCTTTTTCGTTGCTTCCCTTTTCCGTCTTTTCGTCTCTATCCTCTTCTCCTACCCGTCCCTATCTCCCCGGACGGCCTGCCGATCCTCCCCCTGGCACACCGCGGCGTCGTCACACCGACGGCACGCCTCTTCCTCCGGGGTGTCGTTCTCCGGGGTGTCGCATTTTGTGTGTTTTCCCCGTCGGCCGCACATTGGCCCGCGCCGCAGGGGTGGTGGCCAGGCCACGGCTGGCCACGGTTGGCTGCTCGGCCCGTGTGCGGGCTTGGTTGTGCTCCGCATAAGGCGTGGCGTTGTCTATGCGTTTGTCTATGCGTGCATGCCGTTCCCGTCTCGCCTTGTTTTATTTATTTTGATTTACCTTGTTCGCCGCCCTTTTTTTTTTTACTGACGGCAGACAGAGAACGGATCTGCTTGCAGATGCAACGGTCGTGGCGTATCTCGGGTCGGGGGAGGTTGCCGAAAGCGAACTAGCTGCGAAGGAGGAGGAAGAGGAGGATCTGGGCCAGCAGACGACGGCTACGGGCAAGACACAGGCACAGGCGGCCGGCGACGAGGCCGGGCCGGGCGAAGCCGAGGACGACTTCAGTTGAAGGGCGGCGGCGGTGAGGCAAGAGAATCGGACGGAACGCAGACCCGAAGAGAAAATCCCGGAACGACGGCCGGCGGATGGCGGAGGCGTCCACCCCCTGGGCGGCGGGCAGGCATGCAGGCTCGACGCCGCCAGCGCATCCTGCAGGGTAAACACGGACGGACAGACAGACACGGCCCCTGGACGGCTGGCCAGCCACGGCGAGATGGAAGGGCGTCGGAGGAGCGAGCTGGACGCGCGCGCGCCTTGCTTCTATTCTGGGCCACGGGAAGGGGGGAGGGGAGGAGGGGAGAGAAAGAAAGGAGGAAAGGGGCGTCGCTTGCTTGCTGCCGGAGTCTGCCCTGGCGAGCCCGCGGCGGCGGCGGCGGCGGCGGCGGGAGAGAATGGACGTTGGGGGCGGAAAAAGCAATAGAAAAAACAGACCAGAAAAAACACGCAACACGCGACAGCTGCATGAGGGGGATGCGCGAGGAAAGAAGGAAAAGAATTCAGCCGTCTTTGTTTACGGAGGATTCCTGTCCCATTCATCGTCTTGCGATCCTCGTCTCTCTTGGCGTCGGCTGGGATGACACGGGGCCGTTGTATTATTTGTATTTGCAGGGAGAGGCCAGAGGCCAGAGGGGGGGCCCATGCATGGCAGGCCGTCCCTCTCTGCCTGACGTCTTCGGCCGCCTGCATGCCGCCTGCCTGCCGCCTGCATGCCGTCTGCGTGCCACCTGCGCGCCACCTGCGTGCCACCTGCGTGCCACCTGCCAGTCATCTTGCCGTCGGCCAGCCGCCCAATAACGCGTGGCGAGCGGGAACTTGGGGCAGACTGCAACCGTCCTGAAACCCCGGCCTCGCTGCTGGCCACGGCCGCGGTATCGCCCTGCCCTGGACAGGCATGCTGGCTGTCTATGCTTAGGTGGCTGTCGGCCAAAGAGATACAGAAGCGGAAACGCATAGAGTACGCCCGCCTACACCGACTCTCGACTGCGATCGCCAGACGACGTTGCAGTTGTAGGCCCTGCGACGGCCCATGAGTCATCTCGGCGTCGGCAATGGAGATCGGCAACGCCAGCGCGGGACAGCTACAGAGTATAGGGGCTGCTTTCTGTATTGCTTTCTACAAAGTTCCGCAGCCAGCAAACACCGTGAAACACCGCCGGCGATCGTCCAAGCGCGGCCAGCCAGCCAGCCAGCCAGGAATAGAAAAACGGCGGCCAGCCACGGCAGCGGCACGACGGCACGCGTGCAGCCATGCGGGAGCTGGAGGCTGCGGAGTATTTTTTCCAGGAGTATAACGCAGCCGTCATCCTCCGGCTCGCCTGACTGCGGAGCCGCAGACGACGGCGTGCGGAGCCGCAGATGGGCGGCGATCGAAGCGTCTGCCCAAGCATATTCCTCCCGTATTCCTTCCGTACGCTGTATTCCTTCCGTATTCCTTCCGTACTCCGTATTCCTTCCGTATTCCTTCCGTATTCCTCCCGTATTCCCCCGTACTTGTAGACACACATTCGTACGATCTTTGATTTTTCGACTCCGTACTTGTACACTTTCCAGCCTCTCCCCGGCTTGCCTCTTTCAGACGCCTGCAGCAGCTCGACAGCACATCCCGTCGCCTTGACCGCCGCCATGGCCGCCTCCACGGTCTAGGACCGCTGGCCGTCTGGGGTCCCCGGGGTCCCCATGGCGCTGCCGTACTCCGTACTTCCCCTCCTCCTCCTCCTCCTCCTCTTCGTAGCGCGTCTGATATGCCGTCTCCAATTTGCCGTCTCCGATTTGCCGTCTCCGACTCGCCTCCAATTTGCCGTCTCCAATTTACCCGTTTAGCCTGGTCTCTGGCTGGCCTGCCCAGGTCATTGGCCGGGGGGCCGTCCGCACGCAGCGGTGCTTAGAGTGTGCTGTGCTCTGTGAGGCCCGATCCAGGACGGACAGAGGACTGCCAGAACGTGCGGGGAATGCAGCAGCGGGCCCAACGGGGGCAGCAGACAGGCTCGCAGACGCAAACTGCCAAACTGCCGGCGCCATGCCTCTTCTGGGCGCATCATGCCACCGCCAGACAACATCTGACCGCAGCGCTCCTGTGTATGACGACCACACTCAGCAGAGCAGTACTCCGTACTCAGTAATACTCCAGACTCTATACAGCAGGCCAGCCGCTGCGCTTGGATGCCGCCGCCCATGCATTGCTTCGGCGTCTGCTCTGCTCGCCTTGTTTTTGTCCCGCTGTCTCTCTTTGCCAGGATCCCTTGCCTCGCAGACACCGAGCGCACGTGGAGGCAGGCGAAATGAGAACGGGCCCCCCCCCGCCGCTGTCTGGCCCGTCTCGGTGTATATTCTCTCGCGGCCCGCGGTGGCTGGCTGGCCAGCCTGCCCGCCGCGCCGTCGTAGCATGCCGGCGATCGTCTGTGCAGCTGGACGGCAGAGGCTCGGCGCGCCTCGTCTGTTGTCGCGCGCTGTCTCCTTCCTTCCCACTTTGCACTTTGCCCTCTCGCCTCGCCCGGCATACTTTGTGCCTTCCTCAGCGGAGCCCAGGCGATAATCGCCGGCTGCCGGGTGTGGCTCGAAACGGCTGCCACATGCTGCACCCCCCCCCCCCCCCCCCTCCCCTTCCTTCCTTCCTTCCCCAGCAGCCAGTGTGCTGACCTGCTTGCTTCGCTCCTTCTTTACCCGGTCCCTTGCCAGCTCCTGCCAGCTCCCTTCCTGCCTCTTCTCTCCAAATTCCCCCCCCCCCCCTCCCCTCCCCCCCAAGCTGGCACTCGAGTCGCTCCTGCCTTGTCTTTGTGCCTGCTCGCTGCCCCCGGCTTCCGCTTTCCTTTTCTATGCCGCTGTCCTTGCCTCTTTTCCTCCTTCTCCTTCTCCTTCTTCTCCCATCCATTTCTCCGTCTTCTCACATCGTTCGATTTTCTTGTCTGTCTCGTCTGCTTCGCTTCCACTATCCGCCCGCCTCGCTTCCGCGGCCGCTTCTTCCTTTCCTCCTCCCCCTCCCTCCCCTTCTCTCTTCTCCGTCTCGCCGTCTCGTCTTTCCTTTCCTCCTCTCAGCCTCGGCGTGCTGCCTGCCGCTATCGGTCGGTCTCCACTTTCGCCAGCTCGACAAGAGATATTCACGTGTAAAACGGCGAATCCAAGACGCCGCCGTCACACAAATCCGCTGCTGCGCTTCCTTGTGACAGCCAGCACAAGCCAAAAAAACGAACGTCCAGAACGCCAGCTCCCGCGCCGCCGTCCAGGCTGTCGGGAAAAACGCCGCCGCGCATCTCGGCTTGTGCCGCGGCGATCCAAGGGCTGGCCGTCCTGCACAGGTGACAGCACAGCACAGCACCCATCCACCGCGGTTGTCTTGCCCGTCTTGCCCGTCTTGCCCGTCTTGTTGTCTTGTCGTCTTGTCGTCTTAGTCATCCTCGAAAACGCCGAAATCCAGCATATCGTCCTCGTCAGACCACAGCCCCGACATCCCCAGACGACTTGGCCAGCCCACCGTATCTTCGGGGGATTCGTGCCTAGACGCTTTTGGGCCAAGGTGCCAAACACAAAAAGACGGGGAACGGCGCGCGCCCAACTGTCAGCCAGGCCCGCCAGGCCCGCCCAGGCCCGCCAGCATCCGCTTGTTGGGCCAGACCGGGCTAACTTGCTTGGACCAGGAGTAGCCGACGATTACCGAGTTAGTGCGGTCGCCAACAGCCTCACAGCTCCCCCCCAAGACGACGGCCTGGCCACCGTCTGGGGCTCTTGAGCAAAAAAACAGAAAAAGACAGGGTCAGCACAACGCCCTCCTCCGCTCGAGTCATAGCCGCGGACTCGAGGGCCCCCTAAAAGGCGAGGCTCGGTCTCTCCGGTCCACACCGCACAAGCATTGCTGCCCTCGCCGTCTCATCCTCGCGCCGTCGGTCGTCTTGTCGTGTCACCGCCCTCTCGCCGCCACCAGTCATCTTGACTGCCGTTTCCCCTCCCTCCTGTGCGGCCTGCTGGCCTGTGGTCTGACGGGCTCTCTCGTCTTTCCTCCCCCCCGTCTTTTGCCTTTTTCCTCTTCTCTCTGCGTCCTGCTTCCCCGCCACACCATGCCCGGCATCCTACCCATGAAGGTCATCAAGGTGGGCACCAGCTCCCAGAGCCGGATTGCCCAGGCCTGCGACCGCTGCCGCAGCAAGAAGATCCGCTGCGACGGCATCCGCCCTTGCTGCTCCCAGTGCGCCAATGTCGGCTTCGAGTGCCGCACCAGCGACAAGCTGAGCCGTCGCGCCTTTCCCCGCGGCTATACGGAGTCGCTCGAGGAGCGCGTCCGCCAGCTCGAGGCCGAGACCCGCGAGCTCAAGGACCTGCTCGACGAGAAGGACGAGAAGCTCGACATGCTGTCCAAGATGCACGGCGCCGCTGCGAGGAGGCCGAGCCACGCCGCCGCCGGCGCAGCCGCCACCCCCAACAACAGCAACGGCCAGCGCCAGCTCTCCATCTCGCCCTCGCCCACAAACGCCAGCCGCGCCAGCAGCAACACCAGCAGCGACTGCCTCTCCCGCCAATCCCTCGCCACCGCATCCACCGCCACCACTGCGTCCTCCTCCCTCGCACAGCCCACGTCGGCCGCTGGCTCCGGGTCCGGGTCCGGGTCCGCTTCCGCCGCAGTCAAGGGCTTCTCGCCGCGCAGCCCGGCCGACCCGGCCGGCCTCAAGTCCGACGCCTCCGCCTCCGCCTCCGTCTCCGCCGTCCCCTCGGCACCCGCCCAGAACCAGAACGAGGACACCTTCCGCGTCCAGGCCGCGCCCCTCGTTCTCGGCGTCGAGAACTCCGACTCCTACTTTATGGGCCCCTCCAGCGGCCGCTCGTTTATTGGTAGGTTCCCGATTCTGGGTTGTCTGTCTGGCCCGTCTGGCTGTCGCCCGCAACGGCCCACTAACCACGGCCCAGACGTCTTCAAGAGGCGAATGCAGGAGAGCGGCAAGCCGTGCGCCGACTTCCACACCGAGGCCTTTTTGCACATCCAAGGCTGCTACCCGCTCGTCGACAAGGTGCCCGGCCCGGCCCTGCGCGTGCCGCCGCGCCTCTTCTCCGACCGCTGCGTCAACGTCTACTTCCAGGAGTGGTCGCCCCTCTTCCCCACCCTGCACCGCCCGGCCTTCTTGCAGGTCTACGACGAGTTCGTCAGCGACGCCGACAAGATCAAGAGCCACCACAAGCTGGCCCAGCTCTACCTCGTCTTCGCCATCGCCGGCCTCTCCGGCGACCAGCCCGACCGCGAGCAGGTCGCCGCCTGCGAGCTGCAGTGGCAGCGCTCCCTCGACGCCGTCCTCATGGACAACACCATCATCACCCTGCAGTGCCTCGTCCTCGCCATCCTCTACTGCGCCATGCGCGCCGACTACCGCCGCCTGCTCTACTACAAGGGCGTCGCCGTCGGCCTCGCCCAGCGCCTCGGCCTGCACCAGAGCCAGAAGCGCTTCTCCTTTGGCGCCCTCACCATCGAGACCCGCAAGAAGGTCTTCTGGACCCTCTACGTCCTCGACTGCTTCTCCGCCGCCGTCCTCGGCCTGCCCAAGCAGCTCAAGGACGCCGACATCTACGCCGAGTTTCCCACCGACACCGACGACGAGTACGTCACCGAAAAGGGCTTCCAGCCCACCCTGCCCGGCGAGTCGACGCGCCTGTCCGCTGCCCTCGCCCTCTTCCGCGCCGCCCGCGTCCTCGCCAAGGTCCTCGACACCAACTACCCGACCGCCGCCAGCCACGAGCTGTCCCTGCAGCGCATGGCCGCCCTCGATGCCGAGCTGCAGGCCTGGCGTGACGCCCTCCCCCCCCACCTCAGCCTCGCCTTCCGCCAGGAGAAGCCCGCCGCCGACGTCACGGGCAATCGCTCGCCCCTGCTGTCCCTGACCTACTACTACATCCGCACCCTGATCTGGCGGCCCGCCGTCGGCTCCAGTCTGGGCATCCGTGCTGCCCCGGCCGTCATGGCCATCAGCGAGGCGAGCAAGCACATGGTCCAGATCATCGCCCTGCTCGACGAGCGCAAGATGGCCTTTTCCCTGTGTCTCAACATGCCCGACCTGCTCATCCTCTGCGGCATGACCCTGCTCTACCAGAGCCTGTTTCTCAAGCAGGACAGCAAGATGATGAAGGACACCGAGCGTCTGGTCAATGTCGTTGTCCAGATTGCCGACCGCTGCGAGGCCCCCGGGAGCTACGATTTCCGCCGCGTCGCGTCCCTGCTGGTGTCCATCACGGACGCCGGGCAGCCCCGGCCGCCGTCTTCGTCGGTGAGCCGCACCAGCCCCGTTCTGGGCCAGCCGGCGGCGGAGTCCTCTCTATTGTCGGGATCGGGGTCCTCGTCGGCGTCTTCGTCCTCCTCCTCGTCCACGGCCAAGCCGGGTGCGAGCGCCGGTGGCGCGTCTTCCACGCCCACGCCCACGCCCATGCCCGCTCCCGTGCGGCGCGCGTCTTCGTCGAGCGCATCGCAGCGGCACCACCAGCGGCAGAAGCAGCAGCAACAGCTCCAGCAGCACCTCCAGCAACAGCAGAGGCTCCTGCAGCAGAAGAAGAAGAACCTCGATTATATGAGTATGTCACCGCAACCGGTACCGGCCGCGCAGCCTCGGCTCTCGCAGCAGCAGCAGCAACAGCAGCAGCAGCAACAGCAGTACTTTGCCTCGAATCCACAAAAGGCGGCGTCGCCGTCAGCTGGTGGCGTGGCAGGTGTCACAACCACCAGCTGGGAGGCGCTGCTGAGTTCCATGGACGGCGGCCACATGAACGTGTACGACGCCATCTACGGCGGCGCGCCCAACCTTGCGCTGTCGGTGGCGACTGACACGACGGGGTCGGTGTCTGCGCCGTCGCAGTCCGGCGACGGGTGGTCGCCCGAGTCGTGGGGTCTGACGGGCTACGTGATGGGCGATCTGGCCGGTGCCGGCTCCGGCCACCATGGCGGTGCGGGTGGCGGCGGTGGCGGCGGCAACGGCCACGGGCATCACCCGCCGCCGCCGGCGCAGAGCGTGATGAGCTTCAGCGACGAGAGCATGAGCTCGGTGGCCGGCGACGACATGGCGCCGGCCGACGTGGGCAACCTGGGGCTGGGCGGGCTGGACGCGAACAGCCTGCCGTTCCGCAGCAGCAGCGGCGGTCTTCTGAACCACGGGTGCAGCACGGGCGCGGGCGAGTATGGCGGCGACAACATGATGGAGAGCAGCTTTCTGTGAAGCTCTGCTTCCTTTTCTTTCTTTTCTAATTCCCTTGGCGCACGATTTTGGATGAGAGGTTCTTTCTGGGACGAAAAGTTTGGAACGGTCGCCCATTTTGGGGGGCGCAACCTACGAAGCACGACTGTCTTTTTGGATTCTTTTCCCCAGTTTCTGGCCCCCTTGGATGGCCTGGCGTTCTCTTGTTATGACGGCGGATCTGGTTCTTGTATCTAGGATGGACTTTGGATAGGCCTGGCTATGATTATTCGCTTTTTTGGTTTGGCAAGCGTGCGGACGAACATGCCACTGCCGATCGTTGGCTCGGGCTTGGCTGGCCTTTGTCCGAGCGGCCTGTGCAGCCATTGGCTGCGACGTCGGGCCCGGCTGCCGCGGAGGTCAGCTCCGCAAAGTCCGTGCTGACAGCTCGCTGGCTGACGTGCGGGCCAGCCGTGCCTGCCAAGACGACCCTGGCAGACGATCGCTGCTTGCCGCCGTCAGCAAGTCCCCGCCGTGCCGCCGAGGGGAGCGGCGACTCGTCATCGGAGCGCCTGTCTTTTGCATATAAGTTGCAGAGGCGGAGGAAAAGAGAGCATCGCCACAGCCGAACACCCCCGCGGTTTCTTTGCAGGACGCGCGGCTTTGCATGGGCACCAGCAGGGGTCGATATTGGACAGACCAGCACGACGAAGCATAGAGGCCGCCATGACGTCGACGAGCACAACGCCGAACACGACGTCGGCCAGCCTGTCGGCGAGCGGCACACCGTCCTCGTCGACGACGACGGAGACGACGACGACGACGACGACGACACCTCTGTCTGACGGCGAGAAGTGGGCCGGCCCGGCGGCCATGGCGGCGGCGGCGGCGGCGACGCCGCGCGGGCTGCCGCAGGCGATTGCGCACCGGGGCTTCCGGGCGCGGCTGCCGGAGAACACGCTGGCGGCGTTCCGGGCGGCGCTGGACGACGACGGCGGCGGCGCCGTGGCGCTGGAGACGGACCTGCACCTGACGCGCGACAAGGTGGTGGTGCTGTCGCACGACGCCACGCTGAAGCGCTGCTTCGGCCGGCCCGACCGCCTCGCCGACTGCGACTGGGCCGCGCTGGCGCCGCTGCGCACCACCCGCGCCCCGCCGCAGCCCATGCCGCGCCTCGCCGACCTGCTGGCCCTGCTGGCCGAGCCGGGCCGCGAGGCCGCCTGGCTGCTGCTGGACATCAAGGTGCGTGCGCATCGTGTCCTCGGGGGGGGGGGGGAGGGGGGTGCATCTGGTGCGCCGCTAACCCGCAGCAGCGCGACGACGACCCCGAGGAGATCGTGACGCGCACCGCCGAGACCATCCAGGCCGTGCCGGGCGACTGGAGCCGGCGCATCATCGTGGGATGCTGGGATGTGCGTTTCCTGGGGCCGGTGGCTACCTACTTCTCTTCCCTCTCTCTCTCTCTCTCTCTGCTGACCCCTAGCCCATCTACATGCGCCTTGCCCGCGAGAAGCTGCCCGGCTTCGACATCGCCTACATTGGCTTCTCGCTGGCCTACAGCTACGAGCTGCTCGACTACGACTGCGTCCCCGTCTTCAACCTGCTGCAGAGCGTCCTCGTCGGCGCCCGCGGCAAGCGCTTCCTGCGCGACGCCCACGCACGCGGCCGCCTCGTCTTTGTCTGGACCGTCAACGACGAGGAGTGGATGGACTGGAGCATCCACTGTGGCCTCGACGGCGTCATCACCGACGAGCCGGCCTTGTTCGCCCGCGTCCGGAAGCGGTGGGAGACCGAAGACGCCGCGGGCACCGCAGGCGTCGCAGGCGCCGCAGGCGCCGCAGGCGAACCGGCGGCCACCGAGACGACGCCGCTCACCGCCGCCGCCACCGCGAGGCGGGCCCTCTTGCCGCCGCCGCCGCCGCCGCCGCCCACCCTCCACCCGCCGACGGCCACGACGCGCACGGGCTTCTACATCCGGCGCTGGGCGCGGCTGTACGCCTTTGTGGCCCTCGTGCGCGTCATCGAGCGAGTCTTCAACAACGTCATGCGCCTCCGCTTCGGCTGGGAGCGCAAGCGCGTCCGCGAGGCCCTGGGGCCATAGGGCTGTGGCGGCGGGTGCCTTGTTGTGTTTCTTCCATCATCTATGCGTTTTTATTTGTCTGCTCCTTTTCGTACATGCTATGCTCGGCTCGGCTCCGACCGACGCCCCCCCTCCCCCCCCTCCTCCCCCTTCTTCCCCCAGCCGTGTGCGGTGCGCGTCGCGTCGTCTACCGCCGCTGCAGCGCGCCGCCCAGCAGCCGGCCGACGGCGTGGCCGACGTAGGTGCCGACGACGACGGTGACGGGCCAGCGCTGCCACGGGCGGTCCCAGTCGAGGGGGATGGGCACGGCGCCCAGCCACGCGCCGGCGCACGCGCCCCAGAGCCCGCCGACGGCCGCGTCCAGCTGCTGCGCCGTGTGCGCCCCGGACGCCAGCGCCCGCCACGCGCCCGTGCCGTCCGTGCCGCGCGTGTAGATCACGGGGAACAGCCCCAGCACCGCCACGTGCGCCGCGCACAGCAGCGTGCGGTCCGCCTGCGCCAGCAGCGGCGCCCCAAACAGCACCAGCACCACGTGCACCAGCGGCGTCGCCAGCGCCGTCAGCAGCAGCGACAGCACCGTGGTCTGGGAGGGGTGAGGGTGAGCAAGCGACCAGCGACACAGGGGACAAGACAACAAAGACCTACCACAATCACGTTCGGCTTGCGCACCGCGCGCCGCGCCTGCCGCTGCTTCTTGGCCGACGACGACGACGACGCTGCCGCCGCCGCCGCCGCCGCCGCCGACCCGGCCGGCGGCAGGCCCACCACCGCCGACGCCGCCTGCACCACCGTCGCCACCGCCAGCAGCCCCGCCAGCGCCGCCACCGCCGTGTCGTTCCCGCGCCCCGACGGCGACGCCGCTGCCGCCGCTGCTGCTTCCCCGGCCGCCCCGGCCGCCCCGGTCGCCGCCGCCGGGCTCACCAGCCACCGGAACGACACCGCCAGCGCCCCCAGCAGCACCGCCGGGCTGCCGTTGCGCGCCGCCACCGCCAGCGGCGTCATCGGCGTCGTCGACGCCGTCGTCGGGAACGCTACCGCCGCCGGTGCTGCCGGCGCTGCCGGCGCTGCCGGCGAGGACAGCACCTCGTCTTCGGATGCCGCGGAGGAGGAGACCGCGTCGGCCGGCGTCCCGCCGCGTCGCCGGCGAGCCGTTGCCGCGGACAAGGGCATTGCAGCAGTGTAGAGCAAAAAAAAAAAAGAAAAAAAAAAAAAAAGAAAAAAAGGAGCGGAATGGTCGGCAGGGGTCGTCGTCAATGGGCGAAACGTGGGCGACAGACAGAATGCGAGGACGAGGCTGTCGTGAAATAGCTCGTTCCAAAAAGGGCGTGGTCGAAGAAAAATAGCTTGGCAGCTCGGCTGTGGGTCTATTTTGTACTAGCAGAATGAAAATCACGTGGATAATCTTGTGATACGTTGACCCTGTAAGTGCATTTTATGTGTCTTGGCGAGCATTTATACGGTATATTTTACTTTCTTTACAACCTAAAAACTGGCCTCACATACGAACCATGCCATCCCCCGGCACAGGCGTAATGTTCAAGAGTTCATAATAATAAGCCAGCAAACTAAGCATAACTACACCAAAAGAATAGAAGCTTCGTACCCCTATTTCTCTTCTTCCCTGATCTGTGCACTTACAGCCTCTGTAAAGGCTCGTAGGGCTGCCAGCTTCTCCTTCAACAACGAGATCTCTCGCTGCAGCCGTTTGCACATTTCGTCAGTTTCGGCTCAATCCGCCCCTAGCATTTCCACACGTTGGCTTCTTTCTTCCCGAATCTTAGATGCAGCCATTGTGGCCTCCTCGATCTCAAAGAAGATACCAACGTTGTTCAGCGCTCGGATCCGACTGTAGTCTTCCATGGGCATTGGACCGTGCAGAATCCTTTGAAACCAGCTCCGACGGGAAGCTTTCTCAAACTCCCGCATAAAGGAAACTGCGACGACCTCCCAACTTTTCGCTCTCATAACAAGGCACAGCCCGTCCTCCAACTTCTCAATGACATCGTCCAGCGATGCCAAGCCTCGCCTATGCTGGGCACTTCGTCCCACCAACCAGCTGGTCAGCTGCGCAGCACCTTGGTGGCCGCCTTGAGGCTCTCCACCTGTCGCTCCAGAACCTGCCGCTGGTGGACCGTCATGCTGTCTTCGCCGGCAATGGCCGCCAGCTGGTCGGCGCTGAGCTGAAGAACGCGCTCCGGCGTCAGAATGCGGAGCGGGCTCTGAGGCCCCGTCAGCAAAAAGTGGTAGACCAGGTGCTGGCAGACCGTGTCCACAAAGCGCTTGCGTGCCACCTTGTAGTAGCTTTCCACGGCGTCCAGGATGTCTTCGCACACATTTTGTGTGTTGCTCATTTTTTTGATATGTGCTTGCAGTTCGGACAAGTACACATATCTTGAGCCCTTTGATTCGACGACTTGCATCTTGTCAAAGGCTTCGACAAACCGCCCTTGGCGTGTCTTTTGTAGCGTCGCGTTGAAGTAGTGGTTCAACGTGACAGGTGGGCAGGATCGCTCGATCTCGAGGAGAAAACGTGCATGGTCCATGATGATTTGGTACCGTTCGCACAGCTCGTCGCAGAGGAATCCGTCCCAGATCTGCTGTGCGACCGTCTCGTCTGCAGTGACTTCGTGGACAAGTTGAAACAAGTAGTCATGCACAACAACAATGGCTTTGCTCGCATGGCTGAGTACCAGCGGTTCCCACCGCTCGGTGATTCTGCTCAAGATGGACGGCAAGACGGAGCTGTTGAACTGTGACATGGGTGGTCAGGAGGTGGTGCATCTCAACAATCGCGACGGTCGTACAAACTCACAGTGCCGACCTCCAGCCCGCGGCTCTTGTGGTACAAGTCCTGTATCATGTCCGTCATCGGACCCTTTGCTGGTTTCGGACACTCGAATTCAGTGTCGACGATGCTGGTCAGTTCGCCATACTCGGCAGCATCAACAGCTGGAAACAGCTCGTGGTCGCCAGATAGGTTGCTCTCTCCGTCGTCGTCCCACTCGTCGCGGAAGTGCTGCGTATGGCCCCTGTGCCAGAACAGGTCGGCAAACTCTTCATTCATGGCAACAAGTCTTGTCACCAGGCGCAGCTCAGGATGGCGCTGGAACAAGCCGCCATCGCCAGCATAGAAGCCGTGCACAGCGCTCTTTGTCACCTCTTGCACGCGCGCGGCAATTTTCACGAGGTGCTGGCGCTGTGCTATCTCGTCAGCGCGCGGCGGGCCGAGGGCTTCCAGCCGCGCGGCCGAAGATCGCAGCCGGCTCTCGATCTCAGCCCGCACCTGGGGCAGCTCCCGCTTCGAGATGTCGAGAACGAGCTGCCGCAGGCGGACGCGGAGAGCATCTGTGCCCAAGCACTGGCTGTCGGCGAGGGACGACCAGGGCGGGGCGCTGAAAAAGGCGCGCTCTGCGTTGAGTCGCTCGGCACCAGACGAGCCGTGGTCGTCTGCGCTACGGTTCTTGATCACACAATAGCCGAGCTTGAGAGGCATGCGCTGGCCCCGGATGAGTTCGAGCACGACATCTTGCGTGGCTCGCTCCGTTGCAAGGTCCGGCTTCGTCAACACGCCCATGGTCCGCGTGCCGTCGGGATCCGCCTCGCCTGCGAGCTTGAGAATCTCCTGCGTGGCAATATCGACGTTGCAGGGGATGACAGCAAGGATTCTAGGTACGTGTCAACAGAGTATCCGACTTGTATGGGGTTTGCGGGGGAAGGAGCTTGACTCACATGGTGCGCGGGTTCTCCATGTACTTCTTGACCATGTTGCGGACAAGGAGGACGTCGCTTTCGGTGGTCAAACCGGGCGTTGGAATTCGAAAGATGCCGGGCACATCGATCACGGTTAGGTGGACTTGCTGTGAAGAGCAGGCGTGAGCGAGCAAGGTACAGCCACCCAAAAAAGGTCAAGCTGCAAGAGACGAGAAAACGTACAGTTGGCCCGCTGATGTCAATCTTGAGGATGTCCTCGCTGAATGGGGAGCGGAGCTCCCCGAAAACACCGTAGCCGGCGTCGCTGTTTGCATCCCCTTCCTCTATGCTAATACCCATAGCCATGTTGGCCTGCAATGGTCAGCGTGCTTGCGTGTGCCGTGCGGAAACGGTGTTCAAGCAGCACACCTTTTCAAAAACTTGGGCAAGCTTTGTGCTGTCGATGCCATCAAGCACGTGGTGGAAGCCCTGGAGGCGTGTCTTGAGCTTTTCGTCGGCGTCCGGCCGCGGGATGATGGAGACGCTGATCCGCTCCTCATCGGCGCGGATGCACGAGATCTGCGTGGCATAGCGCGTGCACAAGTTAACCGCTCGGGGAAAAGCAAAACCAGTCAGACTCTCGAGGGCCGAGCTCTTTCCGGACGACTGGTCGCCAACGACAATGGCCTAGAACGCGGTGTCAACGTGTTTCCGAGTTGACAGAGCAGACGGAGGAGACTCACCTGAGGAAGGGGAATCATCGACCCGACATTCGTCGCCCGGAGGCTGTCGATCTTGGAAAGGAAGGCATCATTGCCGAGTTCGCTTGCCATGATGAAGGTGGCGAGAGGCAGGACGCTGAGGTGGCTTGTGAGTGGTTTGAACAACGAACAGTGGGCAAACATGGAGATGGCAAAGGAGAAGATAGAAGAAGCGAAGCGGGCAGGACTGACCTCTTAATATAGGCGTCCTGGCGGTCTACCGTCCTTCTGTTTGTCCGGTAACTGTTCAGGTTGTCCGGTAACTGTCCCTCAGGTTGAACGGCGACCGTCCCTCAGGTTGTCCGGTAGCCTCCCCCTTTCATTTCACCGTTTGCTGTGAACTCTTTCATGCGCGTGCTCAACACAAGTGCCGCACAGCCGATGAGATGGCACCGAGACAGATTTTGCAGATGCGCCGTGGTTCACGCGGCAAACAAGTATCATTTCGTTGGGAGGCCCCGGCTGGTGGAACCGCTCTCTGCGTGCCTGCTCACCGCCCCTCCTCGCAGAGACGGAGAACGACTCAGGCCTCGCTCATTTTGCTATCCGTTGGTGCTGTCTCGCCTGCTGGCTCCGCGCCGTCCGCGTCCTCTGCGGGCAGCAGGTTCCGCAGAGCCAGGTCGTAGATGACGCCCTCGACCTTCTTGACGGCGTACTTGACGCCGTCGACCTTTTTGCGCAAGAAGTCGTTCTTGAGGTTGAGCAGCTGGAAGCCGGCGTGCAGGTCCTTGATGAAGCGGCTGATGCGCACGGCCAGCGCGCCGTCGCCGAGCGTCACGGCGTTCATGGCCAGGCGGCTGAGCTCGTCGACCAGGGCCGTGAGCGCAGCCAGGTACTCCTCGAGCTCAATGTGGAACACGTCGCGGTCGGTCTCGACGGGCACACCGAACACGGCGCCGACCTCCTCGAGCGTCAGCAGGCGGCCCAGCGTGCCGGCGGGCGCGGCCTCTGCCTCTGCCTCTGCGGCAGCTCCCTTCTCGGGCCCGGCGAGGCCCACGCTGCCCCCCAGCCATGCCGTCAGCAGTGCGGTCATGATGGCATCCTGCAGGTGACGGGTCCAGCGCTGGTTGAACTTGAAGTAGGGGTGGGCAGAGGCGGCGGTGCTGAGGCGGCCGACGGTGGCGACCTCGTCGGCGAGCGCGGCCTCGGCGGCGACGAGCAGCTCGGGATAGCGGGCGCGCGGCGTGCCGTGGACGCGGGACAGCACGCCCTGGGCGTAGGCGACGTTGCGCTCGAGCGTCTCGACGATGGCGTCGATCTCGGCGCGGGCAGCGAGGTCTTGCTCGGCCTTGGCCTTGAGGGATGCGAAGAGCTGCGGGTTGATCATTGTGTGGAAGAGAGATGTGGGAGCAAATGTGGGAGGAAAGAGAATGAGAACGCAATAGGGGTGCGTAACAGCACAAGTTTTGTAGGCTGCTGCGGCAGTCGCTCTTGCTGCATCCAGTTTACGTCTACGACCATGGAAAGAGCAAACGTCCAACAGGAAAGAACGCTTCAGTCGCATACGGGCAGGAGCGCGCCTTTGAAAGTAAGGCAAGAGCCAACCTTCCACTCTAGTATTCTTCCTCGCATCCTGAGCAAGCTCAAGATTGCAATGAAAAAAAAGGGTGAAAAAATGTGAAAAAAGTTCGCGTCGCTTG
Source organism: Ophiostoma fasciatum (assembly GCA_019925495.1). NCBI lineage: Eukaryota > Fungi > Ascomycota > Sordariomycetes > Ophiostomatales > Ophiostomataceae > Ophiostoma > Ophiostoma fasciatum. The sequence goes on from JADHKM010000001.1 coordinate 590,968, forward strand.
GAGGCAGTGTGGTACCAAGGACACAGTGGCAGTCGGTCATGGGCAAGCCCAGAGGGCCGTCCGCCGGGAGACAAAAATTATTTAATCACGATTTTGCTCCGTAGAGCAATTTCAGAGATTAAACTGAAAAGAACAGATACTACACTTGATCTAAGCCAAAAGGCAAAGAGAGCTAAAGAAAAAAAGAAGAAAGAAAATTCTAAGAATGAAGGAGGGCGAAGGAAATATTTATAGGTGCCTGCGGTGGTCCGTGCGAGGGTGCAAGACCGCCACTCACCGCCCTTGTTTCTGCCGCCGCAGCGAGGTGGCGGTGGGGGTAGGGGGGGGGGCGCTCATCACGTGCGCCGGACTCCGCAGCAGGCTACCAGCAGGCTGCCAGCAGGCTGTCTTGCCTCCCCGATCGTCAGCCTATCCGCCACGGCCAGCCGTGACCGCGCCCGCCCGCCTGCCGCCATGCATGACAATCGTGAGTCACGGTTTGGGTTGGGCTGGACGTACCTTGTTCTTGGTCCCTGCTGACGCCTCCTGCCCGCCAGGCTCCCACCCGCTCCTCGAGCAGGTCCCGCTGACCGTCTCGCCGTTTGTGCAGCTGCCGCGGGCCACGACGCTGCCCTACCGCTACAAGGCGATGCCGTCGGCGCTGCCGCCGTCGATAATCGAGAGCCCGGGCCCGGGCCCGGGCTCTGCGGCGGGCGGCGGCGGCGGCAAGGCGGCCTACGTGACGTCGGCGGCCTCGGGCTCGGCCGCGCACCCCGACGACATCCTGGCGAGCTGCCGCGCGCTGCGCGAGCACGTGGCGCGCATCCAGGCCGAGGCCGACGAGGAGCTGCGGCAGTTCGAGGCGCGCATCCAGGCGCGCGAGCTCGCCGAGAAGCGCCGGCTCGCGCCCGGCTGGCTCGACTCGGACGAGCGCCTGCTCGTGCCCGAGAAGCGCGAGGCGCCGGCGGGCGAGCAGCCGCAGCCGCAGCCGCAGCTGCATCACAGCGAGGGCCAGCTCAGCGAGATGGCGGCATCAGAGCCGGCCGGGGACGCGCCGCCCGCGAGCAGCGGCGGTGTCACGGCCGAAGAGCTCGACCGCGCGTTTGGGGGGCTGCAGCTGCAGCGGTGAAAAGACGAGATACAACATGGGGCACACGTACGGTCGCATGGTTTGGGCGTTCCGGTCATATGAATCCAATGGGACTTGCTTTTCTATAACCAAAAACGCCAAGAAGCCGCCGTCTGTCGTATGTACGCTCTCTCTCTCTCTCTCTCACTCCCGGCTACGGCAGCGTCCGCATGGCCGCCTCAAAGGCGACGAGGGCCATGGCGTTGGCCGGGAAGGCCCGCAGGAAGCTGGGCAGGAAGCCGCGGAAGTAGCCGCGCACGCCGCTCTCGCGGTAGACGGCGCGGGCGGCGTCGCGCCAGTGGGGGAAGCGCGGGTCGCCGTCGCGCAGGGCGCCGCCCAGGGGGTCGGTCATGATGCGCTGCTTGACGACGTCGGAGGGGTAGGCGAGGACCCAGAAGACCTGGGCAGACAGGCCGCCGGCCCAGAAGTTGACCAGGGCCGCCGGCAGCTGCGTGTGCTGGTTGAGCAGCCGCGAGAAGACGTCGTAGCTGCCCCACCAGAAGAAGAAGAAGGACCGGAAGAGCATGGTGGCGGCCAGGCCGTGGTAGATGCCGCGCACGCCGTGGGCGCGGTAGATCTTGGCGGCGCAGTCCAGCGGGCCGTGGTAGAGCCGGTCCGCCTTGTTCGCCGCGTACTGCACCTGCAGCCGCGCCTTGAGGTGCTCAAACGGCGCCGCCACAAAGCTCACCGTGATCCCCGAGAACACGCCTGCGATGCCGTGTCCGTACGACGGCAGCGCCGGGCCGCCCGCTGCCGTCCCGCCGCCGCCGCCCGCCGCCGCTGCCGCGTCTGGGTCCAGCCCAAACACGTGCTTGCCCAGCAGCTTCTTGTACATGGTCAGGCTGCCCAGCATGACGCTGTCCATGAACATCCAGCCCACGAGCGGCGGCGTCGCGCCCTTGTACAGCGCCCGCACGCCCTCGTGCCGCACCGTCTGCGCCAGGCACGCCAGCGGGCCCGAGAACCGCGCCGCCGACGTCGTCTGCATGCGCACCTTGATCGTGTCGAACGGGTGCCCGACCGCCAGCTTGGTCATGCCCGAGAACACGCCCGCCACGAAGCCCTTGTAGTGGGAAGACGATGTCGGCGGCGGTGGTGGTGGTGACGGTGCCGACGACGGTGACGATGCCGACGACGGCAGTGCCGCCGGTGGTGGCGTGGTGGCCTCGGCCGCCATGGGAGCGGTGCTGCTGCGCGGGAGCGTCGAGGTCGTCGCGGAGAATGCCGAGCGCGAGCTTATACTCAGATCGCCATGAGGAAGCAGGAGGAAGGCACAGAAGAGAGAGAAGACGGGAAGGAGCAAGACGGGAAGGAGCAAGGCGCGAAAAAGCAATGCCACAACCGGGAAAGAGCGACGGCGACCAGGTCTTGCCCAGACGGCTGGCCACGCGCGGTGTCGTCGCAACCGGGGAGCGCAGGTCGACAGCCGGCGCCGAGCTGTGCGGACCGCGGCCACACAAAACTTTTTTTTTGGCTCTCAAAACGGCAAGTAAGCTGACGGGACTGTTAGTGGCTGCCCCACGCGGCGGTTTCGGAGACCCGAGGGCCAGCTCGTGCGCCTTCCCAGCCGGGCTGCCGCTAGAGTCCCCGGCGAGAGTTGTGAACTCTAGTGTGACATTTGCATGTAACGCGACCTCACGGCGCGCCTCACGGCCTCTTTCTCACCACCGGAACCACCATTTCGTCCGTCCGTCCGTCCGCCCGCTCCCATCGCAGCCGCAACGCGTCGCGCGCTTACGCCTCGTGCACAGATTCCCGTGACAGCGCCTTTTTTCTCTCTTTTGCTCTGTCTCCCTCCCTTGTCCTTTCAAATCCCGGGCGGCAGCAGAGCTAAAACTCGTCCTCGATCCCCTGGGCCTTCTCGGCCGCCTTGCGGGCGCGGTGCGCCGCAGCCCACCAGCCGTGGGTGACGGCGTTGCGCGGGTCCTGCACGAGCCCGTCCTTGAGCGGCTGGCCCGGGCGGCTGCGGTCGAGCTCGTCCCAGGGGTTGGGCGTCAGGATGTAGTGGACGTTCTTGACGGCGTCGTCGCGCCAGATGGCGTCGTGCACGCCGGGCCAGCGCAGCGTCTTGAGGGCGTTGTAGACGTAGGGCAGCGGCACCCAGCGGCCGCGGAACAGGGTCGACAGCAGGCTCTGGTCGGCAAAGTCGAGGTCCGCCGCGTTCTCGTCCATGTAGGCCACGATGCGCTCAAACAGCGGCCGGTTGGGCACCACCACCTGCAGCCCGCCGTTGATGAGCTCGACGCCCAGCGGCTGCGGGTCGCGCGCCGCGTTGGGGTCCACCCCGGCCGTCTGCGCCGCCGCCGGGTCGCCGTGCTGCAGCGTGAACGCGCAGTTGGCCGGCACCCAGTCCGCCGGGTAGTGCGCCTTGCGCAGCGGGTTGCACAGGCACGCGTGGCCCGCCGCAAACACGCGCCGGCTGCCCGCCGCCGGCGGGTCCTGCGCCGCCAGCGCCGGGTCGTCGAGCGGCAGGTCCATCAGCTCGTCCATGTTGCGCCGCACCAGCATGTCGCTGTCCAGCTGCACCACGCGCGCGTACTGCGTCAGCCCAAACGGCGTCAGCTTGCTCCAGCAGTCGTAGAACCGCGGGTCCGCGCTGTAGTCGCGGTGCGACTTGGTCGGCAGCAGGTACGCGATGCGCTGGTGCGCGATGCCGCGCGCCGCCAGCGCCCGCCGGCCCGCCTCCGGGAACGAGTCCGTGTACAGCGCCACCAGCGGGTACGCCGACCCCACCTGCTTGAGCGACGCGTCCAGCGTCAGCAGCCCCGGCAGGTAGTCCAGGTTCGTGATGAGCGTCGTCCAGACTGTGGGGACCGCGTCCGTGGTCAGCACGTCGTCCGCCCGCACCATGTCACCCACTCACGGCCGCCTTTTTGGCTCTCGCTTACCCTTGTCTGAGTCGACCGCCCGCTTGCCGTCCGACATGGCGGCGGAGATGTGCGTCGTGCGTGGGGAAGAGGTGTTCGGCTGTGGTGAAGAGGAGAGTCGCCACAGGCTGCAAAGCGAGCCGCGCGGGTTGAGTCGCCTGGCGACGGCTCGGCACTCGCCCAGCCGATGGCGCGATGCTAGCGCCGCCGATAACTAAGCCGGGTGACGCATAAACATACTTGTACTACAAGCCGTGCAACAACACAAGGGACATAGGGACAACACGGAACATGGACTCGAACATAGAACCAAAGATAACGCAGTCCGAAACGCCGTGGTATTGTACGTCTGGCAGGCCCAATTTTGGTATAAGAGAACGGAGGCACAAGACCGAAGCGGACGAAAAAGAAAATGAATGATGGAAACAGAAGACGAAATACAACAGATCAAAAAATCCAACGCCGACTGTCGTGATCGTCAACACCGTCGTAGGTCGTCCATCGTGAGTGCGGGCGGTGGTCGGCTCCCCGTGGCCTAGAGCCGGCCGGGGCCCGACTTGTATTTCTGGAGGGTCAGTCAGCAGGCGAACACAGAGCTTCACACGAGACGCACGACAGAAACAAACAACGTACATCCTCCACCCGCCGCAGGTTCTGCGGATCCAGGCTGTTGGTCGCACCCATCAGCGTCTGCCCGATGGCCTTGGTGGCCCCGATCGCCGGCCGGAAGATGATCGTCGGCGCGTGCCGCATCACCACCTTGGCCGCCCCCGTCGCGCTCGCGCTCTCCCGCACCTCCGCCGGCACCGCAATGATGGCATCCCGCGCCACGTGCAGGTCGCGCGCCAGGCTCGCGTACGCGTGCCGCAGCCCCTGCACCACGTCCGTCGGCGGGTCCGCGTACAGGCTGATCTGCTTGCGCTCGTCGTCCGAGTCGTCGCCGTCCGCACGCGACAGACCGCCGCCGCCGCCGCTCCCGCCGACACCGCCACCGCCGCCGCCACCGCCACTGCCGCCAATGCCGCCGCGGCCGCCGACCTCCGCGCCCAAGTCCGCGGCCGCCGCCCCCTCGTGGCCCTTGTTCAGCATCCCCTCGGCGCCCTGCAGCACGTACTGCGTGCCCGTGGCCACCTTGGCGCCCAGCTTGACCAGCTCCGTGCCCGTCGACCTGGCAAACGCCATGGCCCCCTTGGAGATGGACCGCACCAGCCGCCCGTTGTGCCGGTACTCCTGGATGGGGATCTCGATCAGGTCGCGGAACCCGCTGCCCACCGTCACCAGCGACCGCACCGGCGCCAGCCCCGCCAGCACCCCCGGCAGCTGGTGCCGCTTGATGTCCGGCATCCAGATGTCGTTGAGCGTCTGGCCCAGCCGCTCGAACCCGGCAATCCCGTAGATGATCGTGTGCCGCATCGTCATCCGCGACCCGTCCAGGATCAGGAAGTTCATAAACTCGGTCGTGTGCCCCGACCGCAGGCCCGCGTAGTCCACCCGCTTCGGCTTAAAGTCCAGCTGCACCGGCACCGCCCGGATCTCCGCCCGCTGGATGAACGGCACGTCGCTCGCCGACGCGTGCGTCGGCGGCGCCGCGTCGTCCTTGAACGCAAAGAAGCGCGTGATAAAGTCCAGCGCGTCCTGGTCCACGTGCAGCCGCAGCGGCAGCAGCGCCACCTTGAGCACCAGCTCCGTCGCCGCCAGCGACGGCACCGGCTTCACCACCAGCACCTCCACGTGCACCATGTCGCCGTCGATCGGCCGCTCGCCCGCGTCCCGGTCGTACGTCGCAAACTTCTTCCACGTCGACGTCGGCACGTGGTCGAACACGTCCAGGTCCCGCACCCGCACGTCGATCGACGACTGCGTCTCCCCGGACCCCGGCGGGTACACCACCACGTCCGCCGCCACCCCGCCCAGCTCAAACGTGATCTTGTGCCGCCGGCTGCGGTGCAGCTTCAGCCGCTTCGTGCTGGCCCGGCCGCTGCGCAGACCCGGTCGTCCGCCACCACTGCCGCCGCCGCCGCCGCTCGGCCCTCCTGCCCGGCTCGACGCCGCCGTCACCGTCGTCGCCGCCACCGACTCCGTGTCGCCCGCTGCCTCGCCGCCGCCGCCGTAGATGTTCTGGTGGATCGCCTGCGTCAGCTCGCGCGGGTCGTGCGTCGCCGGGATGCCAATGTAGATGGAGTTGAACAAGAAGTCGCCAATCACCGCCTCCTCCTCCTCCTCGTCCGAGTACGGGTAGAACTGGTCGTGCCCGTGGCCCGACCGCCGCCGGTTGCGCGTCCGCCGCTCGTACGCCTTGGCCTCCACCTCCTCCACCGTCTTGGCAATCACGTCGCGCGTGTGCTGCCAGTCGTATCCGTCAAACAGGTTCCAGATCACGTGCACGTCCCGCACGCGCACCCGCAGCGGCGGCGGCCGCGTCTTTCGGCCGCTGCCGCTGCCGCCGCCGCCGCCGCCGCCGCCGCCGCCGCCAAGGCCAGTCGCCCCTCCGGCACCACCCGCCCGCGGCTTGTCGTACGTGTTCTGCGCCGAGTTCCACCGGTGCGCGTGCGAGGCCTCCTCGGCCGCCGTGTCGGCCGCCGTGCCGAAAAAGTTCTCCTCGGCGCCGAGCTCGCTGACAACCGACAACGCCAGCGGGCTGCTGGTGCTGCTCTCGCCCAGCACCTGGCCAAGGCTCTTGTCCAGGGCCTTGCCTTTGCTAGCAGCAGCCCTGCCGCCACCACCGAGGTAGTCGCTGCCGCTGCCGCTGCCGCTGCCGCCGCCGCTGACCCCGCTTCGACTCTGGGCGAGGCTGCCGCGCTGCTCGGTATGCTCCGAAAACATGGACGACGCATTGAACAGCTGCTCGGCCACAGTCCCCGTCATGCCTGCTCCGTCCACGTCCAGGCCGTCGTTGTCGCCGCCGCCGTCGTCGTCGTCGTCCAGGTCTCCGTCCAGGAGCAGGTCGTCGTCCACGTGTTCCGGCAGCGACGCCACCGACTGCTCGACCGCACGGCTGCTGGCACCACCCAAGTCCGCTCCGTACAGGTTGTCGCCGTAGTAGTAGTCGTCGTCGTCGTCTCCGTCGCCGCCGTCGCCGTCGCCGTCGCCGTCGCCGTCGCTGCCGGGGCCCTGGCCGTGCGTGGTCTCGCCGTCCCCTTCGTCTCCCTCCCCCTCCTCCAAAATAAAGTCTTCGTCAAAATTGTAGTTGCCCTCGGCGCGGCCAAACGCGTCAATGGAGATGGACGCCAGCAGGTCCTTGACCGGCATCACCTGCGTCTTGAATTTCACCTCCTTGCTCGGCGGCGTCGGCGGCTTCAGCGCGTTGGCCAGCGTGATGAGCGTCTGCGTCGAGTCCGCGCACGTCTCCAGCACCAGCAGGTCGTCGCGCACCTCGAGGTCCACCGTCTTCGGCCGCCCGCTTGCGCTGCCGTCGTCCTCGTCCACGGACGACACGTGCACCGACACCTTGGCCGCCGAGATCTGGCAGATGTCCACAAACCCCCGGCCGCGCAGCTGCGAGACCATGTCACGCGACTGCGCCACCGGCGGCGCCAGGAAGCTCGTGCCGCCGCCGCCAGACGAATGGTGCGCCTTGTGGCCTGGAACAAACGACACTTCTTTGCCGCCGCCGCTGCTGCTTCCCGACGAGATGTTGGCCACGTCGTCGATCAGCAGCAGGGCCATCTTGTTCAGGCGCAGCTCCACGTCCATGTCCTCGTCTGCCTGCGGCACGTCGACCTTCAGCCGGGCATCCACCAGCACCACGTTCAGCTTGGACGCCTGCCCCAGCGGGTTGAGCCCGATCACGCAGTCGCGGAACGACAGGTCCACCGTGGTCAGCTTGGTCGTGCCGTCTTTGCCCGTGTTGGCGGGTTTCGCGGCAGCGGCGCCGCCACCGCCGCCACCGCCGCCGCCGCCGCCGCCGCCGCCGCCGCCGCTGCTGCTGTGGGCAATGGCCGTGTGCGCCTGGCCGCCCAGGTTGGCGACGGACGCGGCCAGGCTGGCGTCAAAGTCCTGCGGCGTCGCATCGGCGGCCAGGCCGAGCACGTCCATCATGGTCGGCACGCGGTACTCAAAGTTGAGCCCCCACATCTTGACCTTGATAGCTGGCTCCAGGTCGTCGCCGATGATGCGCAGCATCAGCGCAGGCGACGTCGCCGTCGCCGAGGAAGCCGGCGAGGCAGCAGCAGCAGCAGCAGCAGCTGGTGCTGCTGCTGCTGCTGCTCCGGCAGCCCCTCTGGTGCCCGCGGCGCTGGTGGCGGGCACGGCCGACGAGCCGACCAGCTCTTCGGTATGGTTCCGGTGCACAGACAGCGACCCGGCCGCGACGGACAGCAGCGACGGGACGGTGACGTGCGCCGTCTCCAGGTCGCCCACCGACGCCTGCACCAGCCCCACGCGGCCGCCCAGGTCGACGGACGCGCCCAGCCGGCGCACCAGCCCCAGCGTCAGCAGGCCCGGCCGGTCGTCCTCGGGCAGGTACTTGGCCACCGTGGCCAGGCGCGCAATCTCCTCGCCGAGCGACGGCAGGCACGCCAGCTGCGGGAGGTTGTGCACGCGCACGTTCAGGTCGTCGACGTGGAGGCGCAGCAGCGGCCCGCTGCGTCGCTGCCGCAGCAGCGTGTCCACCATGATGACGTCCTCGCGCTCGTCAAACTGCACCCGCGACGGCGTGATCAGCTCCAGCATCCGCTCCAGGTCCTTGTTTCGCGGCACGGTCAGGAACTCGAGGCGCGTGTTGGACACCTCGGCGGTCACGGGAGGGTCACTGCTGCTGATGATGCTGCCACCGCCGCCGCCGGCGCCGCCAAATGGTGTGCTCCGCGTCGCCCGCAAGGTCGGACCGGCCAGCCGAATGCGGCTCACGCCGACGCCGATGCCCTCTTCGCGGCTGACCATCTTGACGGCGCTCGTGTCCAGGCCGATGCTGCAGTCGCGACCGATCAGCTCCAGGCGCACTCCGCCGATGCGCATGTCCACCTTGTTCTCGCCAGCCGCCGACTTGTCGTCGGGGTTGATGGGGGCCTCGAAGCGGACGCCGCGTGTTTTCGGCGCACCGGGCGGCGTCGCGGGCTTGGTTAGGCTGCCGGCGCCTGCGCCTGCGCCTGCACCGCCTTGCGAGGCCGCCGATGAGATGGACGAGCCCATGCTCAGGAAACTGCTGAGACCGCCAAACCAGCTAAAGGTCTCGTCAAGCCGCTGCAGATCGACCGACACGAGCAGCGGCAGCGTGTTGATCTCGCACCTGACGCCGGCCCCGGGGCCGGCGGACTGGACAATCTTGGCCGAGACGTCGTCGCCGGCCGGCGGGAACACGTCGCGGACGGACGCGCGCATCTGGATGCGCCGGTCAAAGGACACAATGTCGGCATCGGCGTACCCAAACCGGAAGCGCCTGAGGTCGATGGACGTCTTGGTGGCAGAGGCAGACGCCGTGCCGGACGACGGCGTCCTGCCGGCGGCAGCCGTGCGCGCGGCTGCCGCAGGCGGAGAGGACCGCTCGATGGCGAGGTCTTCCAGGACCGCCTGCAGCAGAATGTCGCTGCTCTGGCCAAAGTTGGACGCCCGTGGCGAGTCGAAGAAGCGCTCGGCGGTGTCGGCCACGCCGGCCAGCTTGTCGAGAAAGAGCAGCGAGATCTTGTCCGCGTGGAACTTGATGTCGGGCAGAACGGCATCTGGCGCGGATGCGGCCGACGAGCCTTTGCGCTGCTGCTGCTGCCGCTGCTTCTCTGCCTTCTGCTGCTTCGCCTGCTGCTGCTGCTGCAGGCCGGTCTTGAGCGACTGCACGATCTCGGACACGACCATGGCCAGCAGAAAGCCAATGGAGGCATCAAAGCGCACTTCGAGGGGCGCAAGCGTCACCTCGATGGACGTGTCGACGGGCCCAGGCTGCCCGTGCGGCAGCGGCTGGTGCTTTTGCAGCTCTGGCAGCAGCTGGCTGTCGTCCATGGTGCTGTGGAACGAGGCATCGCCGCCGCCGCCGCCGCCGCCGCCGCCACCATCACCACCACCACCACCCAACGTGGTCGACGCGCCGACCGACGAGTACACCGAAAAGGCCCCCGGCAGATGGGGGGCGACGGACCGTGCCATGTGGTCGTGGCGGTGATGCGCGTGCCGGCGCGTGCCGTGGACAGGCGGCGGCTGGGTGAGGTCGATCGGCTTGTGGTTGGAGGGAACGTAGATGGAAATGTACTGGAGGGCCAGGATCTCCTTGACGAGGCGAGCCGGGCCGCGGGGGGTGGCGGCCTCGTCCGGCTGGGACCGCTGCTCGTCGTCTGCAGAAGCGGAAGCCGAGGCACCCAAGTCAGGGCCGTGCTGCTGTTCGGGCGGGGGCGAGGCAGGGTCCGCCGTGTGCACGCTGGAAGCCAGAGGGTCCTCATCCTCGTGGAGAGACTGGCTGGGAGCGGCTGGGTCCGAAGACAGGCAGCGTGTCGACGTCGTAGGCGAGGCGGCTTCTGGAGAGGCAGACAGCTGGGGATCCTCCGCAGCAGCAGGAGGGCTGACGTCTGTGTCGTCGTGGGCATGGCGGCTGCTGCTATCGCTGCCTCCGTGGCTGCCGTGGCCGCCGTGGCCGCCGTGGCCGCCGTGCTCGCAGTCTTCCTCGTTGTCCCAGCCGCCGGGCATGGCGCCGGGCAGACGGACCGACGCAGCCTGGGAGAAGGCGCTCATGTACATGCTCTCGGCCTCTTCGTGGCTGAAGACGTGCGATTCGGTCAGGTCGTCGGTGGACGCGCTGAGGGCGGCCGGGCCGGTGCCCGACGCAGCGGCTTCCCGCCCGCCGTCCTCGCCCGGCCGGAGCAGCGATGCGGCGACGGACGGGCGGGCGTGCGGGCCAGCGAGGCCCAGGCCCATGGTGCTCGCGCCGCTGAGCGGCCGCAAGAAAAGGTCGGGCCGGTCGCGCAGAGACGGCTCGGACTGGGCGGCCGAGGAGGAGGGCAGCGCCGGCAGCAGGTCCGACGGCGGCAGGCCGGCGGCGTCTCCGTAGACAGAGGCCCGGGGCGTCGACGAGGACGAAGCCAGCGCCGTGTCTGCTGGCTGCTCGGCAGAGGGCTCCGAGGGCGGCAGCGCCTCGTCCTCGCGTGGTGCCGAGGAGGGATCGCTCTCGTCGCCGGAGCTGCCCAGATCGTAGGGGATGTTGAAGGCGTCTTCGCTGTCGCGCAGAGCATACTGGCTCTGCACCATGGACGACGACACCGGGCCGTCACCGTCACCGTCACCGTCACCGTCACCGTCGCCGTCGCCGTCGTTGTCGCCGCCACCAGCCTGATCGTCGGCTTCGCTGCGCGCACCGGCCGTCGACGGCCGCGACGGGAGGTTGGACGACCGCGAGACGAGGGACGAGGGCATGGAGGGCGAGCGGGCCAGCGTGGAGAAGACGTTGGCTTCGGAGATGAGAACGGCGCGGACGTTTTCGAGCGAGACGTGGCGCTTCCCCTCCTTGGGCACGATCGGAGGGGCGGCCGGGGCGGCCGGGGCGGCCGGGTTGACCGGAGAGGTCGGCGACGCCGCATCCTCGCCGCCCGGCTGCTTCGGCGGTGCCGCAGCCGTCGTGACGCCCTCGACGTGAACGCGCGAGAGGGCCAGCTGGAAGGTCACGGCCTCGACAGGACGGGACGGCGGCGGCGGCGGCGGCGGCGGCGGCGTGCCAGGGCTCGACGGTGCGGCGGCGGCGGCGGCCGCGGTTCCTGCTGCTGCGGAAGAGGCCGCCACCCCGTCGACGGGCACGTCGACCTCGAGCTGGAAGGTGACGCCTTCGATGTGGACCTGGATGCGGTCGACGATGCCCTGGAGGAAGCCGGCGAGGAAGCCGGGCAGCGTCAGGGCCTGGCCGGTGCCGAGGTTCTGAGAGGAGGAGGAGGACGTGGACGTGGACGTGTCGTCGTCCTCGTCGTCGTCGGCAGAGGAGGAGGAGTCGTAGTCGAGCTCGCCCTCTTCCTCGGCCTCGGCGAGCGCCGCCTCGAGGGCCCGCGTCTCGCTGGGCGGCTGGTGCTCGAGGAAGGACTGGGCGAGGTCGGCGGCGGTCGGCACGATGTCGTCGTCGGCGTCGGCGTCGGCGTCATCGTCTGCCTGAAGACTCGCCGGTTTGCTGCTGCTGCTGCTGCTGTTGCGACGGCGGCGGCTCCCACGGCGGCCGCCGGCGCCGCTGCCGGCGGCCGCCGGGCTGACGTTGGCGTCGGCGATGCGCAGGCGGACGTCGACGCCGGTGACGTGGATCTGGATGGGGCTGGCGTAGATGTCGACGGGCAGGGTGAGGCGCAGCAGGGCGACCTTGGCGCGCTGGATGTGGAAGGTCGGGGGCAGCTGCAGCAGGGTCTGGAGGACCTTGAGCTTGAGGCCGACGTCGCGGAACTCGAGGACGGTGTTGCGGCCCCAGGCCAGGTCGAGGTTGTCGAGGTTGAGGGCGTCGGCGTCGAGCACGTCGAAGCGGGAGAGCGCGTAGCGCAGCAGCCGCTTGGGCATGCTGCTGTTGCGGAAGGAGTCGAGGAGAGAGGCCATGGCGGTAGGCAGGATGGGGAGACGTGTCGTGGTCGAGACGTGTCGTAGTCGAGATCGAGGTCGAGGTCGAGGTCGACGAGACCCGGACGCCGTCAACGCCGGCTCGGCAGTCGCCGCGGCTGGCCTGCCAGAGTCGAGAGAGGGCGGCACGCACGCTCGGCCGAGACGAGGCTCATGTCTGGGATGGCGGGTGGTTCGGTCGAGAGAAACGCGAACGCGGAGGAGAAAGTCGAGAATGAAGTTGAAAGTTGAGGTCGAGCGGTCAAAAAAAGGCGAGAGACGGAAGTCGCCGGAAAACGCACAGCTGGCTCTGAAGCACGAAACACAGAAGCAGCAAGAGAAAGGTGACCCCAGGCGTTGGGCGAGGTTGAGGTTCGGCTGTTTGATGGCGTGCGGCCGTCGTCATCTGCCTGCCCAAACCGACGCCGTTATCGCCCCAGAGGTACATTTGTACATTTGAACATACCCGTGGGAACCTTACAGCGCGCTTCCCCCGCTGCCAAAGTGGGTCCTTTACTGCAGGCAGTTCACTCTACAGGCGTAAACAGTCATGCTTATAGCGTATCTCTTAGTGGGTGCACTACCACCCACCCCGCCCCGATAGCCGATAAGCACACGCCGCCCGCCAGGCAGGCGGCCGCGTGACTCGAGCAAACGGGCCAGCCGGTCTACGATGTGCTGTTCCACGCCCCGGCTCCGGCATGCTCCGGCACGCTCCGGCGGCCTGTTCTTACCGCCCGCGCGTCCCGTCGGCGGCCGTGGTCAGGCCTTCGGCCATGGTGCCCAGATGGCCGAGGTTCTCGGCCCGGCTCTCTGCGCAGTTGTCCGCGAGACCGGCGTCTAGATGGAGCTTGTTTGTGCCCTCCCCCGTTGACGCCGCCGTCGCCGCCGCCGCCGGCCCCCGGTGGTAGGCCTCGGCGAGGCGGCGGCCGACGGACTCGCCGCTCCAGTAGGCGCCGGTGGCGGTGCCCAGGGCCACAAAGGGCGCCGTGTGCTCGCCGGCGAGCCAGAGCCCGCGGTCGGGCAGGCCGGCGCGCATGACGCGGATGTCGTCGTCGCCCGCGCGGAGGCCGACCTGGAAGTTGCTGTAGCTGCCGTTGCCCGCGAGGTCGTCGTGCAGCCAGTTGGTCGCCAGGCAGGCCGTGGGCTGGCAGGCCGGGGCGTCCGGGTCGTAGTTGGGCAGCGTCGAGAAGTAGGGCCGGAAGTGGTCGACGAGGAAGCGCGTCTGGCGCGCGTTGGGCGCCCACGTTTCGCTGCCGGTCTCCCGCGTTTCGCCGCCCGCCTCGGCCAGCCCCTCGGCCCCCGGGGCGGCCTCTGCCTCCTCATCGGCCCGCAGCGCCGCCAGCTTGCCCATGACGTACGCCGACTGGGGCCCGAAGAGATAGAAGAGCAGCGTGGGGTGCGCCACAGACGCCGGCAGGGCGGCCATGTCAAAGGCCTCCTGGGTGTAGCGCGGAGGAGGGGCGTCGGCAGCGTCGGCAGCGGCGGCCGCGTCGCGGTGCCCCACGAGCCACTGGCAGAAGCCGCGCACGACGCGGCCGGTCTGGGGGTCGGGGCGCTGCCAAAAGGCCTCGGGGAAGGAGAGGTAGACCTTCTCGAGCGAGCCGTAGCCGATGTGGGCAATGGCCTGCGTCAGGCGCGGCGGCAGCGGCGGCACAAAGGCGGCGGCGGCGTGCTTCTGCAGCCAGCCGAGCGGCGCCGTGCACACGACCTCGTCAAAGACGTACTCGCGGCCCTGGGCCGTCTGCACGCGGAGGCCTCCTGAACTGCCCCGGCCGTCCTCGTCCTCCACCCGCGGCCGCCGCCCCTCGATCCGCGTCACCGTCTCGCCGTAGTGGACGGCGGCGCCGCGCACGACCGGCTGGGCGAGGCGGTCGAGGACGCGCTGGTAGGTGCCGGCGCAGAAGAGGTTCTCGCCCTCGATGCACTCCTCGAGCCAGAAGAAGCGCAGGCTCTGGCGCGTGATGGGGCTGCCGACAAAGGCGCCCCACGAGTCGGCCATCTGCAGCACGAGGTCGCGCGTGCGGGCGTCGAGACGGAGGTCGTCCGCGCTGCCAGCGGCGCCCAGCTCGCCCACGCCCAGCTCGCCCGCGCCCAGCTCCTGCACGAAAAAGTCGTAGAGGCTGGCGCCCGGGTCGATGGCGCTGCCGTGGCGGTGCGAGTGCACAAAGGCCTTCTCGACGACCTGCCACATGGCCGTCGACACGGCCTCGCCCTCGGCCAGCGGCAGCAGGCGGTCGGCGCCGTCGAACACGGCGCCCGCCAGCGCGCGGCCGTCCTCGTCGACGTCGTGGCCGCCCGTCACCGTGCCGGTCGCGCGCACCAGGTCCAGGATCGGGTTGTCCTTGGTGCCGTGGATCCAGTTGGGGCCCATGTCGACGAGGGGGGGAGGGGGGCCGCCGCCGCCGCTGCCGGCCGCCGGCATCCGCACCTGGTGCAGACGGCCCCCCAGCCGGCGGCGGCCCTCGAGCACGGTCACGCGGAAGCCGTGCTGCAGCAGGACGTCGGCACAGCGCAGGCCCGCGATGCCGGCGCCGACGATGCCCACATGCGGCGGCGGCATGGAGTGGGGGCCGCGGGGGTCACAGGGGTCGTCGCGGGGCTCTCTGTCCGCCCGTGCGCCCGCGCCCGCGCCCGCTGGGCGGCGGACCGAGTTGAGGTCGAGGTCCAGACGAGAGGAATCCCTTTTTGCCGCACTCGAGCTGAAGACGGAGTACACATCCATGGGGGCAGCACGAGGGGAGGGGGTGTGTGTGGGGGGAAGGGGAGGAGGGGGGGGGGCAGCTGTATATTTGGCGCAGAATAGGTGATAGTAGGTGACAGAAATTCAGAGATTATATGGTTTTGGGTGCCACGGTGGACAAGGTGAGGAGGGAGGGCTGGAGAGGAGACGAGGGTGAGGTAAGACACAGGTGATGAGAGAGACGGTGGTGAGGTGTCCTGGGGAAGGTGCCACAGATCGGATAAGCTCACGCTGGAGCCCACGATCGGAAGGACTGGCAGACCCGCCGACGACAGAGCCCTAGGGCCGGTGGGAGACGGAACGAGAAGAGACCAGGGCCTGGACGTCGTGGCCGTCTGCCGAGCAGGACGTAGACAGCGGCGGAGCCCGTCAACCGTCAACAAAACGGGAGAGTCATGGACGGACTGGACGGCATGTGGACCGGGGCGCGCGCGCAGATTGGCCAGCGGTCGGCGTGGGCGGCTTAGACGGCGTTTGCCTCGAGCGAGTCATGCACCTATCAGTATATGCCATAATACGCATATGCAGTAAGGCGAATATGAGCACGCACACCGACAACTACAGTCAACAGCAGAGGCAGACAGCAGGCCGGCAGACAGAGGCCAGCAGACAGAAGCCAGCAGACAAGGGCCGGCAGACAGACAGCAGCAGACATCTACAGAGAGCAGACAGGGCAGCGGGTCCCGTCTGTCGCCCTTTTGCGTGCTGTCTGCCGCGCGGGCCGCCCTGCCGCTAAGGCCTGGATTGAGCCCAACGGCTGCGCCTCGCCCAAGTCAGCCTTGGCGGACTGCAGCTGGGTATATATACACACGTACGACATGAGACAGAATCGAGCAGAGCAAAACGCAAGCCTTATCCGACATGAACCGGCCTCGCTCCCTCCTGTCCACGGCGACGTCGGACCAGTTGCCGCCGTACGCGCCCCAGGCGGACGACGTCCCGGCCCCGGCCTACACCCCGCCGGCATCCTCCTCGTCGAGCAGCCGCTTCCGGCTCTCCTTTCGTCGCACCCACCGACCGGCAGACTCGGATGGCGGCGCCGCAGACGGAAATGAGGAGTCGAGTGCCGCCGCCGCCGCCGCGTCTGCCGCCGACCTGGCCCGGCGCATGGCCGACCAGAACCGCGCGGGCCTGTCGGCAGCAGAGGCCGAGCAGCGGCTGGCGCAGCTGCGGCGGGCGGGGCACGCGGCGATGACGGGGGCGGCGGCGGCGGCGGCGGCGGCGGCGGCGGCGGGATGCGGCAGCGGAGGAGGGCTGTTCCGGACGGCGTGCTCGACGGACCTGCTGTTTTTGCTGGACGCGACGTCGTCGATGTCGCCGTCGATCGACGCGGCCAAGAGCCAGATCAAGACCATCGTGGCGGACATCCGGCGGGCCTTCTTCCACGAGGCCGAGGTGCGCGTGGCCGTGGTGGCGTACCGCGACTACGGCCGGCCCAACATGCTCGCGTGGCAGCGGGCCCAGGGCCTGGCGGTCGACGGCGCGCACATTGAGGTCCTCGACTTCACCAACAGCGTGTACGCCGTCTACCGCTTCCTCGACCGGCTGCGCGCGCAGGGCGGCTCCGACGCCTGCGAGGACGTGCTCGGCGGCCTGCACGCGGCCGTGCACCGCGTCTCGTGGCGGCACCAGACGCGCTGCCTCATGCACATTGCCGACGCGCCGTCGCACGGCCGCGCCCTGCACGACCTCGCCCGCGTCTGCGACGACTACATGGAGCCCGAGGACGAGCCCTGCGGCCGCTCCCACCCGCCCCTGCTCGCCGCCCTGCTGCGCCTGCGCGTCAACTACGTCTTCTTCCGCATCAACGAGACCACCGACCGCATGGTCTACGAGTTCCTCAAGGCCTACGCCCGCGCCGGCGCCCGCTGCACCCTCAACTCGGCCAACAAGCACCGCAGCGCCGCGCTGGCCTTTTGTTCGAAGCACGCCGCCGACAGCGCTGCCGCGGACAGCGCCGCCGACGCCGCCGCCGACGCCGACGACGGCGGCAGCCTCCACTTTGAAGAGGTCGTCCTCGGCAACAAGTACGGCGACCTGCGCCAGCTCGTCGTCCAGAGCGTCACCTCGTCGTCGACGCGCACCGCCGTGCGCCTCTCCAGCGGCCGGCTGTCGTCGTCGGGGCCGCGCGGCCGCGCCGCCTGGGCCAGCAAGGAGAAGAGGGGCGGCACGCTGGACGCGCTGGCGGAGGACGAGGCGTGGGAGGACACGCCGGGGCCTGCCGGCGGGGGGGCGGCGGGCGGGACGGCCGCTGCTGCCCGGCGCGGGCCGTCCAAGCCGTCGTTTCAGAGCGACGCCGGCACCACGCTCGTGGGCACCATCAAGGAGGAAGAGGAGGAGGAGGAGGAGGGGGAGGACAACGACGACGGCGACGACAACGACGACGGCGACGAGGACGACGAGGACGACGACGACCAGAACAACGCCGTCCAGCTGGAGCGCGGCCCGCCGCGCTGGGACGAGCCCGGCTGGCTGGACCGGACGCTGCACGTGCAGGCGTTCTCGCCGGACGTGGTGGACGAGGCGGCGGCGGCGGGCGGCGGCGGGCTGCTGGACCGCATGATGGCGAGCGACGACCACATCCGCATCAGCACCAACGAGCTCGAGGTGCGCATGCGCTCGCGGCCGTTTGCCGAGGGCGGCCTGCGCTGGGCGGCGTACGCGCGCACGGCCGCGTCGACGAGCCCGCTCGTGGTCAAGACGTTCAAGGCCGGCCGCCGCGGGCGCGGGCGCGGCCGCCAGCGTCCCGCGCGCGGCCGCCTGGCCGACCTGGCCGAGGCCATGCGCATGCAGGCGCTGTGCAAGGCCTTTGCGCTCGAGTTCAACAGCCTCGTCGCCCGCGAGGAGCACTGCCTCGACTTTGTCGTGGCCACCTGTCTGCGGCAGGCGGGTGGAGAGGCCGGCGGAGAGGCCGGCGGAGAGGCCGGCGGAGAGGCCGACGGCGAGGCCGACGACCAGTGCCTCTTGCTCGAGCCCATGCTCGAGGGCCGCTTTGTCAAGTACAACAACAACTGCGGCGGCGTCTGCAGCGACGGCCTCCTCGACGGCGGCGACGACGACCGCAGCACCGCCAAAGGCCGCAGCGCCGCCAAAGGCCGCAGCGCCGCCGCGGCCAACGACCGCGCCGCCGACCGCGCCGACCGCGCCGCCCGCGCCGACCGCGCCGCGGCCAACGCCGCGGCGCAGGCCTTCTCGCACTTCACCTTTGAGCGCTCGCGCGGCGAGCTGCTCGTCGTCGACCTGCAGGGCGTCGGCCGCACCCTCACCGACCCCGTCGTCCACACGCGCGACCCGGCCCGCTTCGCCCTCACCGCCACCAACCTCGGCCGCGACGGCCACAAGCTCTTCTTCGCCTCCCACCGCTGCAACGCCGTCTGCCGCGCCCTCGCCCTGCGCTCCAACGCCACCATGTTCCTGCCCCCCGGCACCGACGGCGCCGCCCCCGCCTTCGTCTTCCGCTCCAAGTGGCCCACCACCACCGCCGCCGCCGGCATCCTGCGCGCCGGCGGCGGCGGCGGCGGCGGCGCCGGTGCCGGCCACCGCCACCGCGCACCCCCCTGGCTCGCCGCCGCTCTCACCGCCGCCACCGCCGCCGGCCGCGGCCGCCCCCCGCCCCCGCCCCTCGTCTGCTGCGCCAACAAGTTCTGCAGCCGCATCGTCCGCGTCGCCACCGCCCAGCAGTCCGCCCCGGGCTTCTTCTGGTGCGACGCCTGCTGGCCCCAGCTGCACGCCACCGCCGTCCGCCGCGTGTGCGCAGGAGGGGTCGACGCCGCGGACGACGCGGGCTCTCCCGCCGCCTACCACGAGTTCGAGGTGTCCACCTTCTTCTACGAGTCCCAGGGCCAGCCGCTGCCGCGCACCTGTCCCGCCCACGGCAGCATGCCCGGCCTGCCCTCCGCCGCCGCCGCCGCCGCCGCCGCCGCGCCTCCTCAATCCAAGGGCTCGCTCTTCCGCCGGAGGCAGTAGGCGTCTTTTGCGTTGAACGTGGTTCTCACGAATGTCCATGAACTGTCTTCTATGCTTGTACTCTGTATTACTCCGTATGCATTTATCCAGTTTGGAAATA
Organism: Ophiostoma fasciatum; assembly: GCA_019925495.1. NCBI lineage: Eukaryota > Fungi > Ascomycota > Sordariomycetes > Ophiostomatales > Ophiostomataceae > Ophiostoma > Ophiostoma fasciatum. Next base: position 610,233 of record JADHKM010000001.1, read on the forward strand.
AAGTACTATACTCCGTATAATACTCCGTACCCCACAGCTCGCTCTCGCCCACAGATCCGCCGACGCCGCGGTCAGCCAATCACACGCGCCCGAAACGCCCGCCGTCAGCGGGTCTGGGCCGCAGCCGAGGCATCCCCAGCTCTCGGCTCACTAACGTCGCGACCGGACGGCGGAGACATCCCATTCGGGGCACGTCCGCCTGCTAATACGCCGAGGAATGTCTGCGGAGTTGGGGTGTTTCTGCCGGCATTCCGGATATGATTGTCCTTTGTTCATATGTCTGTCCGTATGTCTGTCCGTCTGTCTGTCTCTGTCTTGTTCTCATCCACCTTTTGCCATCGTGAGACAGCCTCTCTTCCTCTCCTCCCCTCTCCTCCTCCACGCCCACCATGACCCCCTCCAAGACGTTTACGCGCGCCGAGGTGGCCGCGTCGGCCAAGCGGCTCAGCGCCGACGGCAACGACCCCGAGGACACGCCGGTGCTGCTCATCATCGACGCCGTCGTCTACGACGTGGCCGAGTTCCTCGACGCGCACCCCGGCGGCGCCTTTGTGCTGCGCCAGGTCGCCGGCACCGACGCCACCTCGGCCTTTTACAACCTGCACCGCCAGGAGGCCCTCGACAAGTACCGCGCCGACCTCGCCGTCGGCACCGTCGCCGGCGAGCAGCCCAGCATCCAGCCCTCGCTGCCCGCCGGCGGCCTCTCCGCCGTGCCCTACGCCGAGCCGCTGTGGCTGTCGCCCGCCTTCCGCGCCCCGCCCTCCTACTACACCGACTCCCACCGCCGCCTGCAGCGCGCCGTGCGCGCCTTTGTCGACGAGCACGTCGCCCCCGAGGCCCTCGACAAGGAGCGCTCCGGCGCCCACATCAGCCAGGCCCTCGTCGACAAGATGGCCGCCGCCGGCATCCTGCACATGCGCCTCGGCCCCGGCAAGCACCTGCACGGCGTGCCCCTCATGCCCGACGCCGCCCACCCCCGCGGCGTCCTCGACGGCCGCGACTTTGACGCCTTCCACGACCTCATCGTCGCCCAGGAGCTCGTCCGCCCCGCCGCCCGCGGCTTCCAGGACGGCAACCTCGCCGGCCTCGTCATCGGCCTCACCGTCGTCCTCCACTACGCCAACGACCCCGCCCTGCAGGCCCGCGTCCTCGCCGACTGCCTCTCCGGCCGCAAGAAGATCTGCCTCGCCATCACCGAGGCCTTTGCCGGCTCCGACGTCGCCCGCCTGCGCACCACCGCCGTCAAGACCCCGGACGGCCAGCACTACGTCATCAACGGCACCAAGAAGTGGATTACCAAGTGCGTCTCCTCTCCTCCTCTCCTCCTCGTTCTCTCCTCCTCCTCTCCTCCTCGTTCTCTCCTCCTCCTCCCCCCCCCCTTCTCCCCCCTCTGACAACCAGCGGCGTCTTCTGCGACTACTTTGTCGTCGCCTGCCAGACCGACAAGGGCATGAGCGTCCTGCTCGTCGAGCGCGGCGACGGCGTCGAGACCAAGCCCATCAAGACCAGCTACTCCGCCGCCGCCGGCACCACCTACATCACCTTTGACAACGTCCGCGTCCCCGCCTCCCACCTGCTCGGCCAGGAGAACCGCGGCATCTACGTCGTCCTCAGCAACTTCAACCACGAGCGCTGGACCATGTGCTGCGCCGTCGTCCGCTACAGCCGCCTCGTCGTCGAGGAGTGCCTCAAGTGGGCCCACCAGCGCCTCGTCTTTGGCAAGCGCCTCATCGACCAGCCCGTCATCCGCCTCAAGTGTGTCCCCCCTCTTCGTGGTGGCTCTGTCTGTCTGCCCGCTGACCCCACAGACTCGCCAAGATGATCGCCCTCGTCGAGAGCCACCAGTCCTGGCTCGAGACCATCACCTACCAGATGTGCCAGCTGCCCCACGACCAGCAGGCCACCCACCTCGGCGGGCCCATCGCCCTCCTCAAGATGAGCACCACCCGTGCCTCCCACGAGATCGCCGACGAGGCCGTCCAGATCTGGGGCGGCCGCGGCCTCACCCAGACCGGCATGGGCCGCGTCATCGAGAACTTCAACCGCACCAACAAGTTCGACGCCATCCTCGTACGTTCTCCTTGTTCATGTATACAGCTTCTTGCCCCCCACGCACTAACCCAAACAGGGCGGCGCCGAAGAGGTCCTTGGCGACCTCGGCGTTCGGCAGGCCATGAAGTTCATGCCCAAGGCGGTGTTATAGAGAAAGCGGAGCATCACACCGTAGCACTACAAGTCTCGCAAACAACTGTATTTTTTTTGGTCGACGTCCTAAGTAAAGGACTGCACAGAAGCCCGGTCTGGCCCAGGACGCCGTAGTAGATCCTTGGGTAAAACAACATCCATAATCCGGTCGCATAGCCGTTGTGTGGTGCAAGCAAAAATTCAACAGCCGAGTTCGTTCAGTGCAATTTTTTGGCGCAAGCGGGGGAAAGCGGAACAAGACAGGATGGGGAGTGAAGACCCGTTTCGGGGAGAAAGAAAAAAAGAAAAAACCAGGGGGAAAGGGGAAAGAAAAGCAAAAAGAAATGGAAAACCCGAAGAACAGAGGTGAGTGATTGAAAATCAGAAACAAAAGAAAAATCCCTTGGTAACAGAGATCCTGTCCGCTTTTGTGTATCCAGATGCCCATGTTTTCATACCATGCCCGACCCGTTTGTGGACCTTTCCGCGCGAGCTGGAAAAGGTTGCCTCCACAAGGAAATTAAAGAATTGTATCTTGCCGACCTCTCTCCATCCATCTCGTGACCCAGCGCTGTGAAAAGACTGGAATGGCTTCGCTCTCAGGTGTCCAGGGTTGGTTGGCTCGTTCGTTCTTCCATGGCTCAGGCGTGGCATGCCGACAATGAGCACGCGGCCACGCAGGCTGGCGCCGGCGCACCCCCCCTTAGTTGTTGGGGCAGTCGGCCTGGATGTGGCCGGGCTGCTGGCACTTGTAGCAGATCTTCTCGCCCGAGGCAGACGCCTTGGGGCAGTCGCGCGAGAAGTGGCCGGTCTCGCCGCAGTTGTAGCACTTGCTGCCGTTAACGCAGTCGCCTGGGATAGGTTAGCAGCTGCCGCGCTGGGTCTACAACAACAGGAGTGAGGCAGACGTACGCGACATGTGGCCGATGCCACCGCACGAGTAGCAGGTCTTGGCAGCGCCGCCGCCGTACGAGCTGTAGCCGCCGCCGCTCGCACCGCCGTACGAGTTGTAGCCGCCGCCGCTCTTGGGGCAGTTGCGGGCAATGTGGCCGACCTCGCCGCACTGATGAATTAGCCAATGGCCGCATTCTGCATTGAATGCACTCGAGGCGATCCGCAACGCACCTTGTAGCACTCAGCGCCCGACGAGCCGCCGCCGGACGGCATGCCGCTGCCGCCGGAGCTGGGGCAGTCGCGGGAAATGTGGCCAGGCTGGCCGCACCGGTAGCACGTCTTGGTATCCTTAGGACCCTCCGGGCAATCACGGCCTAAGAAACGATTAGCCTCCCAATCCATGCAAGGCAACGAGAAAAGACAAAACATACTCATGTGACCCTCGCCTAAGATGTGCAAAAAAGCACGCATCAGCCCACCGCACGTTTACCCGAACATGGGACCAGCAGGTCCCGGGTAATTGCCGGCCACTCACCACCACAGTTGTAGCTGAAGATGAAGTTAGCTGGGTGTTCAGAGTAGATCGGCACAACTCGCTCAGAAACGTACCACTTCGCAGCACCGCGGTTGGGGCATTCGCGCGCCTTTTGAGAATGTTAGACAAGATCGGCGCCAGCATCCCGCAAAGGGACCGGCACAAGAGGCACCCGGCCAGATCGGACGATCCACACGGCGTCCTGCAGGCGCGTTTCGGTCATACCTGGTGCGTCGTAGCGCCGCCTAGACAGAAGCATGGTCAGACCGTTATTCTCCACAAAGAACAGACAACAACACAAAAACGACGGCGTCGAAGAAGGTCCCAGATCCGTGGAACCTGCCATCCATGTCCCAGGCACCAACTTGGAGACAAGGAGAGGGAAAACGGGGCAAAAGGGAGGTGGCCACCAATGGGCGCGACGCTTGCCACGGCCTTGGCCATCAGGGTTGTTCAAGAGATGGGAGCAGGCGCGTCGTTCTCGGGAAGAACCGACACTAGGACGATCGCATAGATCGAACGCAAGGGTTGTATGGGGAAAGCACGTGTAAGAGGCACACCCCAGTTCCCCAGATCCATATAAACAAGACGATGTTGAGATGCGACGGGGGACGGTGACAAGAGGGGAAAACGTGACGTTGATGCAAAGCATACACAGAAGCGCCCCGCCAAGAGGGGCCCGCTTTTAGTGTAGTTCAGAGTTTTTTCCTTTCCTCTGAAAGATAACGATTTGGGAGGGGGAGGTCGGGTAAATCTAGCAGGACAAAAAACGGTGTGAACTCACAGCTGAAGCAGGCTCTGCCGCCGCTCTGAGGTTGACCCTGGTAGTCCATGTTGGTAGAAGGGAGGAAGATCGAAAAAAACGTGAAGTGATTGTCGAAAGAAGGGGTCTTTGATCTGAAAAGAGTTAGTCTCTCTCTGGTCCAGGGTCTCTTGCGACTGAAAGCCTGCCGCGCAACAGCAGCGCGCAACGGTGGGAAGCGATTTGAGAGGAGAAGAAGAGGACGCTGACGCTGAGGGCAGAGAGCAAGGACGCCGCGTGGCCACTTGTCGCCGCTCCTGAGATTCCGCCGCAAGCGACGCGCCTCGAGAAGCAGAGACAAAAAGGCACAAGCGAACAAGCGAACAGGGACAGAAGGAAGATGACTTGAGAAGGGAGGCAAGGAGCGCTGACTGGGCGCGCGAAAGGGGCAGAACGTACCGTCGAACAGAGTTTGAACGTGAAGTGGTGATGGTGAAGGCAGAGTTGGAGAAGCAAGAGGGACAGGTGGGAAGTGGGTTTTTGTTGAAGGAGGGGGGGCAACGGTTGAGATTTTATCGCCTGCTTACTCCGTAGAAAATATCTATTTTCTGCCTTTTATTTGGCATTTATTTTTCTCTAGTGGCGTTTTCTGCCGTATTGAAAAACTTTTAGGGCTAATAGGACACTGCCAGGTCGTCCACCGTACGAGGACGGCGCAGCGTTTTTGTAGCGTGGGTGCGGCAGGAGCGATGGGCGCGGAGGGAAGGAGCGCGACGATAAGGCCGGGGACGGGGACAACGGGAAGGCACCACGTTTTGGGCAAGGGCGAGAAGGAACAAGCGAGCGCGACCATGCGAGGGAGAGCAGGATCCACTGGGAAGCGGCAGAAGGCGGCAGGAGAAGCAAAGTACGGCATGCAGCCCGACAAAGAGAGCACGAGCAGTGCGCCGTGGGCCAGATAGGCAGAAAGAGGGGGCAGAAAGAGGGCGGAGAACAAAGACGGGACGCGATACAACCAGTACGCACAGCGGCACAGTTATTTCTCGGGCGAGGTGCCAGCCAGACTGCTGCTGCAACGCCACCGACAAAGCTGAGAGGCGTTGAGGACCGCCGTGCGAGAAGGCGAGATGCATAAGCATATGCAGAGCTATTTGTACAGCTATGGACGGGCAGAAGGCACACGGGGCACAGCCTGGACGGGCCGGCAGAGGGGGTGGCGAGCAAACTGGGGATGGGCCGTGTCCCAGCGGAGGCGAACCTACCCTCTGTTTTTCTTCCAGTTGCCCTGAAGGAGCCAAAGGAATGCGTCGCAGCTGTCGTGCAAGGCCGACTTGAGCCCAGATCTGCCCAACGCTCGGCTATTCTTGCGATGGCGGGCATGTGCAAAGAGCCTGGATTTTATGGACCAGGCGGTCAGCAAATGCAGGGTCCTGGCAAGGGACAAGTGGCGGTGACCGCCATGCAGGGTCGGGCATGGATCCCTGCCGCGGCGGCCAGGCGTCAGGTGGGACAGAGGACGCAAGACGAAACGAAGGGTCCTCCGGAGTACGAGTCCGCCTTTTGACCTCGCCCGTGGGTCCTCGTCTTGGGGCGGCGGCTTGGCGCCCAAGAATATGCACGTAAAAAATATGCATATACCAGGATATCTATCTTGCGGCAGTATCACGTGCATGGACGCGTCCTAGGCTGTGGGGCACGGCCGAACGCGGCTGCGCGTTTGGCTACAGCAGCACGCGTCTCGGTGGACGAACGAGCGCCAGGTGACCGGCAACGACCACTCTTGACAAGCATATACTCCGTATATATGCACACGGCACACGATATGGCTTGGGCCTGGACTTTCCACTGAGCCAGCAGACAGATGCCGCGGCCATGACCAACGCGCTTCGTTTGGGGCGGCCCGCGCTGCTCGAGGCAGTCGACCACTTGTTGGACGTCATCGACCAAGATGTGGCGGCAGGTGAGACGCCGTGTGCAAGGCCTTTTTCGTGCTCATTTGACTTGGTCCGGTGGTTTCTGACGCGCCGCGGAGACAGACTTTGCCCGGCAAGGCGACCAGTGGCAGACCAAGTGCGACGCGATCCAGGCCGGCGCGGCAGAAACGCAAAAGCGTCTGGAGTCCGAGATCCGAGGCTTGCGCGAGCAGGTCGCCGCTCTGACGGGGGCGCTCGAGAAGGAAAAGGCACAGGCGAAGGCGCGGGCGCAGACGTCCCGACAAACAGAGGGGGCAGCGGAGGCGGGTGACGAGCAAGACAGCGGACTGCCCGCCCTCGACGCTGCAGACCTGCAGCGGAGGCTCGACAAGTCGCTGACACGCTACGAGTCTGTCAAGGCGCAGCTGGACTCTGCCGTGGCCATTGCACAAAAGAGAAAGGCAGAGATTTTGAAATGGGTGAACTACGCCGACAGCCTGGAGCTCAAGATCAAGTGGCTTGAGAAGAAGAAAAAGACTGGGTCGACGGCGACACCTGCTCCTGCAGGTTCTTCAGCAAGGCAACCAGAGGCGTCTATCGCACACGCCGGCCCTCTGACCCCCGCCACGACTGAAAAGCCGGCAGCAGTCGTGGAGAAGCCGAGCCTCAGCGCCAGCTTCAGCTCCGCAATGTCCTTTACAGGGAACCCGCCGACCGACGAGGCAGGGGCCGAACCCGCATGTGCGACCGCAGTGGGCGACAGCATGGACGGCAGCACAGACAGCGCGGCCGACGAGGCTGGTCTAGAGTCGACACAGGGCGAGCCGTCGTCGTCCCAGGCATCGTCGCTGCCCAAGCTGCCGACGCCGCGCGCGACGGACCCAAGCAGCAACGCCACAGGCCGCGCCGTCCAGATCAAGACAGAGCCGTCGTCCGATGGGCCCGAGGTGGTATGGGAACGGCCCGTGAAGAGACCCAGAAGGGACGGCGTCTCTCCGCAGACCGAGGAACAGGCGCATGCGCTGCCGACCAAGCCCGTCGTTAAGAGAGAAAGCTCGGACAACATGCCTGCGTCCACGCCGCCCACGAACATGGCCACAGCCACGTCGTGGAAGACCATCCCCAGCTACCGTGCATCGCAGGAAAGCGTCGATCTCGACGAGGGCCAGCTGACGGTGCCGACGCCGCGGAAGAGGCAGCTCTTTCTCCAGCTTGCCAGCGACGACGACGCACGTCAGGCCGCGTCCGAGCAGGACAGAACACGCCCCACGCCCGCACCTGCGCCTGCACCTTCACCTGCGCCTGCCCGATCCACCCCCCTGGCACCGCTTTCGCCGAATGTGCGACGGGCTGCCCGGGACCCGGAAAGCGCCCTGCGCCTGCTCAAGCGACGTGTGGGGGAGCTGGCCGACGATGGCGACGAGCACTACAGCGACAGCCGCACACCCGCACGGTCCACAGTGGAACCGCCGCTGAGCACGGCGCGGGCGTCTCGCCTCAGCTCTCTGCTTCATGCACGGCCAGCAGAGCCGAGCCCCGTGTCGGTCTCGTCCCTGGCGCGCAGTTCCGCCACGGGGAGCCAGTTTGGGCTGCCACCGCCGCCCCGACGATTACCCCCGCTGCGCGGCAGTGGTGGCGAGCACGGTGTGTCCACGCCCACGCCGGCAGCACGAGGGCGCACTGCGGCCGAATCCGAGGCGGGCGGTCCCCTACGATCGGGCGCATCCACGCCTACGCCCACATCGGCCCACACGCCGCAGCAGCGTCCGAGCCCCTTGACGGCCGCCCTGCTGGCGGCCAAAGCACAGTCGACGGCAGCCAAGAAGGCGGCCGGCTCGGCGTCCTTCTCGTCCTCGTCCTCTCTCCGCGGACGGCCGGTCGAGCAGCTGCGGCCCGACGACTTCAAGATCAACCCGGCGGCGAACAACGGCGAGACGTTTGCCTACAGCGAGGTGGTGCGCAGCCGCGCGGACCGCACGGGCCTGGCCGGCTGCACGGACCCGCAGTGCTGTGGGCAGGCGTTCCGAGGCATGGCGACATCGGAGCTGGACGCCGCCGGGCCCGCGCACGTCAACCGGCCGGACAGCGTCGTGCTGATGGAGCGGCATCTGGGCGACGACGCGCCGCGGCTGGCGCGCATGGCGCCCGAGGAGCGGCGCGCGCTGTGGATCGAGGCGCGCACGCGCGAGCTCGCCGACAAGTACGGCAAGCACCGGCACCGGTTCCACCGGCGGGCGTCGCCGCCGGGCTTCTGGGACACGGACTTCCCGACGACGCAGGAGGAAGAGCGGCTGCGCGGCGAGGCTGAGCGCGTCGAGCGCGCCGCCGTGCTCGAGCGGTACCGCGAGGCCATGCGGCCGGGCGGGCGCTGGCTGTTCCGGGACGAGGAGGCAGACGCAGCATAGACACGCGGACGAGCGTATGCATAGAGCACTCAATAGACGAGCATCTGCGACTGTAGAACACGTTGCGCAGAGACTCATCTGCATGCTTGTAAGCACAAGATACTCCGTATGCTTATGCTGGCGGCCACGGAGTAGGCACGTGCACAGACGCGTCGGGCCAATGGCAGGAGCGCATTGGCTGAGTCAGGGAACTAAGTACGGCACTAAGATAAATTATTTTTGTGGAGGGCGCGCGCAGAGGAAAGAGCGGCCGCAGAAGGCGGCAGAGAGCGGAAGAACAGGCGCAATCTGCGACCTGGGGAGCGCCTTCCTCATTTTCCCTCGCGGCCGGTTTTTTATCCTCCCTATCACCACTTCTCTTTCCACCCGTTTCGATCCCGCGAGCATCCTCCCCTCGCGCTCTCGTCTCCCGCCGCCGCCGCCTCTTCCTCCCCCTATTCTCTTCTTTCTTGACTGTCCTTTCTTGACCTTGTCTTTTTTTCCCTTCTTCTCCTGTTGTCGTTTCTACTCCGCAGCCGCCCCCTTTTCGTCGTTCCTTGATCGTCCGTCGCGTGTGTTCGTTTCTTTTTCTGTCTCTGTTTCTGCCTCTCTTCTTTTTCTTTTTCCTTCCCTCCTTTCGCCCTCCATTCCGGAAACCCGCCGACAGCTCGACAGCTGTCTCGACCCCTGCAGCTTCTCGATCCTATCGCCGAGCATCGTCGCCATTTTGCAAGCGCCTCGCGCGCTCTTGTACGACATCACCCAAGACGGCTACCCATCATCACGATCTTCGCGGCTGCACATCGACATAGCAGGCCTTTTTGATTTCTAAAAGTTTTAATCTTTTTGCGCTTTCTGATCTTCTTTCTGCCAGCCATCTGACCGCGGGTCTTGGAGACAAGCCGTGCCGTTGGTCGCCCTGGTTTCGAAGGTCGCCGTCTTCTTTCGCATCGCGCTCTCTCCGACTTTATCCGACTTCTATCACCACCGGCAAACAAGCCGCCGTTTGCATCGCGTTTGCACTCGGCACGCCTCTTTGCCCGATCCTTTGTGCGCCGGAGCTCGTCGCGACCACACCCTGCGACGCGTCCCCGGACCACGAGGGTCTTTTCTACACACCAACATCAACCCCCCCCCCCCCTTCCAGCTTCTCCAACGCTGGCCGCCCGAAGATCCATCCTCCCGCTGAGCCAGCGACTGGTGTGAGCTTGTTTCCCAAGCCGGCAAGATGAACAACGGTCATCTGCCGGCTGGGCGAGCCGCCGCCCACGGGGCTGGCGCTGGGCCGGGCGCGGCCGACGTGGCCGCGGAGCCGCGCCCTGTCGCTTCCGTCGGGAACGGCGGCGGCGGCGGTGGCGGCGGTGGTAGCGGTGGGCGCAACAGCGAAGGCGGCAATGGTGGTGGCCGTCCAGGCGGCGGGCGGCGCGGTCGGCACTACGGCTCGCACTACAACCAGCACCACGGCCACAACCAATACGGGCAGCACGGGCCACATGGGCAACACGGCCAGCACGGCCAGCCCGGCCAGTACGGCCAGCACGCCATGTATCCCGGCTACATGCACCCTTACGCCAGCCAGCAGTACGGTTTCCCTCCGATGCCCTACATGCAGAACGGTGTCATGCCCAACGCCTATGTGCCGTTCCAGCAGCCGTACGGCCGGCCGGGCGCCGGAATGCCGGCCCCGTTCACGCCGGGCATGGCTGCGCCGCTCGGCTTGAACCCGCTCGCGCCGCCGGCCATACCGCATCACCACCAGCAGCCGCACGTCCCGCTCTCGCCCTACCAGCAACACCCTCTGCAGCAGCCGCAACAGCACCCCCCACCGCCGCCGCACCTCCAGCAGCAGCCGCCGCCCCTGCCGCCACCACCGCCGCACGTGTCCCCCCCTTACGCCCGCAACGCGCAGCAAGTGCCCCTGGTCGTGTCGACACCGCAGCCCTCGGAGGCGCAGATGCCGCCGCCGCCGCCGCCGTATCACGGCACGCCCTCCGGTTATCCTCCTCCGCAGTCTCCGCCGGCGGCCCCTGCCATGTCTTACCCCCAGATGCCTCCTCTGCCGGCTTCGGCGGCACTGCCCCCCTCGCTTCCGCCGCACATCCCCATCCCGCCGCGTGACGACGCCGTCTACAGCTTTGCAAAACTGTCGTTCTCCAACCCAAGCCAACAACCAAACCCGCCAGCAACGCCCTCGTCCTCTCTCTCGTCGCATGCCATGGCCACGCCCCTGTCCGCCGCGTCGGTTCAGCCGAAGGAGATCCCAACACCGGACGGGAACACGGGCACACCGTCGTCCGACGCAGAGCTCACGCCGACATCGGCTGTGGCACCGACCGCGTCCTCGACGACCGAGACTTCCGACTCTGCGGATGCAGCCTCGGAGCACGCGGCCAAGGCGCCTGCCTTTTCGTACCCGGTAAGTGATTGTCTCTCTGCACGCTGACGGCGCAACCCGCTAACTTGCGTGTAGCTGCCGTGGTCATCCCGACCGGACATTCCATTTCCGAAGAGAAGTGCGAAACCGCGCCGTCCGCGACGCGGGCTGGACGACGTCGAAAATGTCGAGCTGCCACCCAATGCGCACACCGTGACCGCATCCTCCTCTGCCTCTACAGCCTCCACGACTTCTGCGACGCCGACCGCAGCCGCCGCCGCTCCCATCGTGCCGCCACAGACGCCAGAGGCCCCGGCTGCGTTGACGTCGCCGCTCGCCTCGGCAACCACCCCGACGCCGGCCAAGCAGAGCGTGGCCAGCCCAACGTCTACCAACGGCTCGATCTCGCGCACACTCATCCCGGCCCTGCCGGTCATCCCCGCCCGGACAGCGACGGCAAGCAAGCCATCCGACGGGAAGGCTGCAAATGCTACTGGCGCAGACGCGGCAAAGGCAGAACAGCCGGCGGCCGCCGCTCCAGACGGCGCCGCCACAGCCGATGGCAAGGCATCGGCACCAGCACCAGCCCCGGCGGAGGGCGCAGACAAGGCGACCGCTACCGCGCCTCCTGCGCCTCAGCCTCCCAAGCTGTGGACGGGCCTGTTCTCCAAGTCATCATCTGCTGCCGGTGGAGTGCAGGGAAGCGGGCTCAACGGGGGTGCTGCGACCAACGGCCATGCGGTCAACGGGACCAACGGTACGGGGGCCTTTTCCAAGGCCAACGCCAACTCGCTTGCCGAGGCTGTCGCATCGTACCGTGTGGGCAGCTCGAGCAAGGTGGCCTTCATTGAGCCGCGCGGCCTGATCAACACTGGCAACATGTGCTACATGAACTCGGTGCTGCAGGTGCTCACGTTCTGCATCCCCTTCTACGACTTTCTCGACCAGGTCAGCCAGAAGGCGGCATTCAGTTTCAAGAGCGAAACGCCCATGATCGATGCCATGATCATGTTCCTGCGGGAGTTCAAGGTCATCGACCGCGCCGACCCCACTGATCTCCAGAGGCGCCTGAAGCACGACGACCTCGAGCGCTACGGTGAAGCGTTCACGCCCGAGTTTGTTTACGAAGCAATCAACAAACTGGCGCGCTTCTCGACCATGATCGTAAGTTCGCCTAGACACGACGGTTGGTTCTCCGTTCCGTGCTAACATCCACACAGCGTGGCCACCAGCAAGACGCTGAAGAGTTTCTTGGCTTCCTGCTGGAAAGCCTCAATGAGGAGTGCACCAAGGTGATGCAGGACGCGGCGAACGCCTCTGACCCGTCGACCACGCCCAACTCGGCGCAGGAGACGCCGGCTGCGTCGGTCACGTCCGAGGTTCCTGACGCCTCCGGCAGCGGGTGGCTCGAAGTGGGCCGGCGCCAGCGGGCGGCAGTGACACGGTCATCGGGCCACGTGTCGACGTCGCCCGTGTACAGCATCTTTGGCGGTCTCCTGCGGTCGGAGCTGCGGGTGCCGGGCCGCAAGGACTCGGTGACACTCGAGCCGTACCAGTCGCTGCAGCTGCACATCGACTCGCCCGAGGTGCGCAACATTGTCGACGCCCTGCGCGGGCTGACCAACCCGGAGATCCTGCACGACGACTTCAAGTCGCCGCAAGGCAAGGACGTGCGGGCCACGAAGCAGGTCTTCATCGAGGACCTGCCGCCGGTACTGATTCTGCACCTGAAGCGCTTCCAGTACGACTGGCAGGGCAGCGGTGCCGTCAAGATCTGGAAGAAGGTCGGGTACCCGCTGGAGCTGGAGATCCCGCGCGAGATCTTCAGTCGACGCAAGCGCAACACCTTCTTGTCCGAGCCGCTGCCCAAGTACCGCCTGAATGCCGTTGTCTACCACCACGGCAAGATGGCCAGCGGCGGGCACTACACCGTGGACGTGCTGCGCGAAGACGGCCGCGAGTGGATCCGCCTCGACGACACTGTGATCCGCCGCATTCGGCGCGAGGATGTGGCCGAGGCCGGTGCCGAAGAGCCTGGTCCGTCTGCGTCCCGCCCGGATGGGCCCGGCAGCGCCAACAGTGCCACGGCCGCCGCCGGCAGAACAGCGCCGGTGTCAGCCGGGGGCAACCGCTTTGCGGGCATGAGCGACGACGAGGAGCGGAACGAGGCCGAGGGCGAAAGCGGTTGGAGTGCGCCGGTGAACGGCAGCGGGAAGAAGTGGAGCGCGGTCGCGAACAGCTCGGCAGCTGCGGGCACGCCGGGCCAGGCCAACAAGGTCAAGCAGGTCAAGGACGATGCCAAAGACAAGGTGGCCTACCTCCTGTTCTACCAGCGCCTGAACTAAGGGGGGTGAGAGACCGGGGACGAGGGTGCCACGTGCGAGACACAACACCTGGCGACGAGAGAGAAGAGCACCCATTTTTTTTAACCGAAGCGCGCTTCGGGAAAGACGAAGTTGCGTCTTGTGGGTGGTTTTCGACGACGGAGCTGCTCCCGGTGTTTTTCGACCGGACAGGCACGGCATTTCATCCGAATTCGGGTCATGATGCACTGTTTTTGCTGCTTGCAGCATGGGTTTTCAAAGAAAAGCATTGCTTTTTAAGGTGACGAGAGCATCGATGAGCTGTTCTACGGCGGCTCTTTGTTTTTTCTCTACACATCACAAAGTCGGATGAGACGAACGGGCTTCACAGCAACGAACGACGCGAGGCGCTGCATTCTTTCGGCGCCTCGTCGACCGGAGCAGTGCACTTTGGAGTAGGATGTCGGCAGAAAAGGAAAAAGGAGAGGGCTATGGTTGGCGGAAAGACGAGGGACGGGAAGACGGACAGCAAAGAAGGAAAAGGAAGCCTGAATGGCTGTCTCTTCCTTTTTTTGGAGTGAGAGGATAGAGGTTGTTTTCTTGTTCGTGTCTGTCTGGCCGGCAGAAGATAGCCTTCATCCTGCAGAGGAGAAGTCTACTGCCTTGTAGATTATCCCGAAACCACCTACCATCTAATCAATTCACAAAAGTAAACATCGTCTGGAAGCTTACCGAGTGGTGACGTCGGGAGTTGGCGTCGACAGTCGAAAGCGGGCAGGTTGGTCACGTGATTTGATGGCGCGCGGTGCCTGGGGCCGTCGTTTGGAGCTCGAGAGCTCTGCTCGCAGTGGTCCCCAAAAGCACGAAAAACAAAAAAGTCGCGTTTGCCAAAACAGCCCGACGCCAACCAGCACAACGAGGCTCGTTTTTGCACTGGGCTGCAGCGACGACGTTTCTCTTCTCTCACGCCGCCACCCTTGTTTTTTTTTTTCGCCTCTGCCATTTCGCTTTGTTTTGCTTTCTCTGTCCACAGGCACGCCAACCATGACCAACCACTTTTCCTTCCACGATGACGACGACGACGACGAGGTCTCGTCCCCGGCGACGCCCGGCCGCGGCGGCGGCGGCAGCGGCGGCGGCGGCTTCACGAGCAAGAACAGCCTGTTTCAGTTTGATGGCACCGGCGGTGCGAACCCGTCGCCGGCGGGCAGTTTCACGCCGGCGGGCGCGCCCTCGGCGTCGTATCTCGGCAGCTCCATTATGCGCGGCGTGACGGGCACGGGCAAGTCCTCGACGTCGTCGATGGGAGGAGCCGCGACGGGACATGCGACGGCACGCAAGATTTTTGACGCCGGAAGCAGCAGCGGCGGCGGCGGCAGCGGCAGCAACACAACCGCCCAAGCGTCACCGCTGGGTCGGTCGATCCGGGGCAGCAGCGGCCGGATGTTTGGGGCCCCGTCGGCGCGGCCGCCCTCGCGTCTGCGGCAGGTGATGGTGGACGAGGAGGAGGAAGAGGAGGAAGACGACGACGAAGATGAGGAGAACGAGGACGACGAGGAAGGTGACGAAGAAGACGCAGAGGGCGACGAGGACGACTATCTCCCACCTCAACGGAAAGCGGCTGCCCGGTACCGGGGTGGTGATGACAGCGAGGAGGAGGAGGACGACGACGAAGAGGAGGAGGACGAGGACGAGGAGGAGGACGAAGACGAAGAGGAGGAAGCAGGCGCCAACGACCCTTGGCTCGACCTGGCAAAGAGCGCGGTCCGCGAGCGCGCATCGCTGCAAGGGCGGGCGCCGTGGATGCCGGCCGGCGACGACGACGACGAGGCCGACGGCGAGGGCGACGACGAGCTGTTCGGCGGTGGCGGCAACGGCAGCGCTGCCAACGCGGACCTGCTCATGTTTGGCACACCGGCCGCCAACGAGCGCGTGCGCCGGGAGGCCGAGGACATTTTCCGAGCGTCTGTGGCGCGCAGCGGCGGCGGCGGTGGCGGCGGCGGCTTCCATGGCGGCGCCTCGTCCTTCTCCCGCGGCCCGCGCGAGCAGCGCTACGCGTCCATCGCCAAGAGCCTGTACCAGCAGCTGGGCTGCGCAGCCCTCGTGGAGGCGCCCGAGCTGATCCGGCAGACCGAGGTGCAGATCAGCCAGCTGTACGCCCGCGGGGTGGGCACCGAGGACGACCCGGCGCGGCTGGACCAGGCCCTGGCCCAGACGTCGGCGCAGCTGGTGGCGCTGTGGCAGGCGTATGTGGACAGCCTGGCATCCCGGAGGCAGCAGGAGGGGGAGATGGGGGACGGCAGCGACGAGGAGGACGAGGACGAGCAGCTCGTGAGCATCGGGCCGGGCGCCAAGGCCAGCGCCTTTGAAAACGCCGCCTATGTAGCGACGTTGGCGCTCCAGGTGCACCACACGCGGACCACAAGCAGCAGCAGCACCAACGCCAGGAGCGACGACGCCGGCGAATCTGCGCCCGAGCCGCTGACCGAGACGCTGTTCCGCTGGATGGCAGACTACCACAACCTGTACCCGGACCAGGTGAGCGAGGTGCTGCGGTTCCGGCCGGGCCCGGCGTCGCACGGCATGTTCTGGCAGACGGTGTTTGTGTGCCTGCTGCAGGGGCGGGTGGAGGATGCTGTGACGCTGCTGCGCACGGGCGGCTGGGACACGGTGAAGCGGGCGGGCATCGCAGCCTACAGCGGGCGGGCGCTGGCGAATGTGGAGCGAGCGGTGCAGGAGACGGTCGGCATGCTGGAGACGTGCCCCGGGCGGTTCGGCAGCTGGGACGTGTGGAGCAACGAGTGGACGCTCTTCCGCATCCGGGCCAAGGGCGCGCTGGACCACCTGCGGCGGTTTGCCGAGGGCCGGGGCGGCGGACACCACCTTGCGGACGACCACGACCGGGATGCCGAAGGCGAGGACGAGTTTGGCTACTCGATGACGGGGATGGCGCGCAAGGCGGAGAGCCAGGTGCCGTGGGACATCTACGAGAACCTCAACATTGTGTTTGACATTGCGCTGGGCTCGCGCGAGCGCATCCTCAGCGTGTCGCAGGACTGGTGCGAGGCGACACTGGGTCTGTTTGGGTGGTGGGACGAGGCCAAGGTGGCGCCGGCGGCGAACCGGGCACTGGGCATGTCGCTGTCCATGTCCATGTCCATGTCGCGGCGGCACGCGGACCTGGGCGGCCTGGACGGCGCGTCGTCGACGTTTGACGGCTACCTGGACCGGCTGGCTCGGGCGTTCCGGGCGACGACGGACGCCGGGCTGGAGATCAACACGAACCGGCCGCTGGAGGTGGCGCTGGCGTGCGTGTTCGAGGACAACGCGCGCGGGCTGGTGGGCCTGCTGCGGGCGTGGTCGCTGCCGGTGGCGGCGGCGGTGGCCGAGGTGGCGTCGCTGGGTGGGTGGCTGCCGGCGCAGTCGGCGACGTCGGCGCTGGCGGCGGCGCTGGGCGGGCTGGACATGGAGGACCTGGATGTGCTGGGCGTGGACCCGACGGACCCAGACGAGACGGACGGGCTCAAGGACAACACGCTGGTGCAGTACGCGCAGGCGCTGGTGAACGACACCGCGCTCAAGGAGGCGCCTCTGGCGGACGAGCGGCGGGACGGCGAGGGCAACGGCAGCGACGGCGACGACGGCGCAGCGGGGGGCGACACCAGCACGACGTCGCCGGCGAACATGGAGGGGTGGGAGCTGGCGATCCACGTGCTGGGCCGGATGAACGCGCCGGACCGGGCGGAGGAGACGATCGGCGAGCTGGTGCGGACGCTGCTGCGGCAGCTGGACATCGACGCGGGCGCGACCGTCGACAAGATCTGGCGGTTGCTGAACGACCTGGGCATGGCCTCGTTTGCGGAAGAAGCGGCCGAGGTGAGTGTGGCGAACGAAGTGTTTGAGAGCCACCACGAGCAGGACGGGTCACTAACGGGCGGCAGCACTACGGCGACCTGCTGACGAGCGAGTCGTACCGGTTCGGCGAGGCGGTGTGGTACTACGCGGTGGCGCACCGGGCGGGCAAGGTGCGCGAGGTGATGAACCTGCTGATGTCGTACTCGCTGATCCAGTCGGCGGCGTACCCGGCGGAGGCGGACCTGGACGACCACCTGCGGCGGCTGCTGTTTGCGCGGCGGGCGACGCTGGAGCGGCTGGCGCGGCGCGACCTGGACGCGGCGGAGCTGCTGGGCCGCATGCTGAGCGGCTACGCCACGCTGCGGCACTTTTACAACGTGCGCGACGGGCTGGCGGGCGGCGCGCCGACGCCGTCGTCCTCCACCAGCACGGGCCGGGGCCTGCCGCTGGCGCAGCGGCGCTCGGCGGCGGCGGCGGCGCTGGCGGCCGTGATTGCCAGCGCGGACGACAACATCCGCGGCGGGCTGTACGACACGTCGCGGGACGCGGTCGTGTCGGCGGACTTTCTGCTGGCGCTGCTGGGCGAGGCGCTGGTGCTGATCGAGGGGGGTGGGAGCGGGAGCGGGAGCGGGAGCGGGAGCGGGAGCGGGCGCGGAACCGGGGCGGCGCCGGGGCTGCCGGCCACCGCAGCCGCGCTGGTGACGGCACCGCCGTCGGTGGCGGCGGACACGGTGGACGTGCTGCTGAAGGCGGTGGAGGACCTGCAGACGCTGGCGGGCTCGCGGGTGTACACGGCGTGCGACGAGTTCTTGCAGGTGGTGCTGGCCAGCGCGCCGGGGGGGCTGCGGGGGTCGACGCCGGCGGACCTGCTGCGCAAGAACTCGAGCAACCTGTCGGGGGGCAGCGCCTCGGCGTCGTCGTCGTTTGTGCTGACCGGCAGCTCGATGCTGGCGAGCCAGCTGCACCGGAGCCTGGCCAAGGCGGGGGGCGCTGGGGGTGGTCGCGGGGCGCCGTTTGGCAGCGGGCCGGCGGTGGCGCGCGGCTGGGACTGGCGCAGCGGGCTGGCGGCCAACACGACGGCGGCGGACGTGCTGCAGCGCGTGCGGCACGGGCTGAGCCGGGCGCTGGCGCAGCTGTGGGTGGCCGAGGCGGACGGGCGGGTGGGACTTTTGCCGGGCGGAGGCGGGGGCGGTTCGCTGCTGCTGGGCCGGTCCTAGGAGGACAGGCGGCAGGCACGCAGCAGACGGTCCGTCGCCAAGGCCGAGGAGGAGGTAGCGTCGACGGCGACGGCGACGGCGACGGCGAAGGCAAAGACCAAGGAGGAGAGCTCTGGCGGAGACATCAGGCTCGGCTGGCTGGCGCGGTTTCGGCAGCGGAGGGCCCACGCGGCGGCGGCGGCGGCAGCAGCGGCGGCGGCAGCACCAGTCGCGTGCTCGCCGGTCCAGCCGCGTGCCGACGACTACATACTGATCGAATTGTAATACGGTAGCTCGGAGGCATCTGGTTTTTCGTTTCTCATCTCTCTCGTCGGATTTACGTAAGGCGGCCCCGGTTCTACAGCGGCTGTGGCCGCTAGCGCAGGGCGTTGGGCCGCTTACGTTCGGCAGTAAAATTTGTCCTCGGGATTACTCCGTAGTTCTCAACGTCTTTTACTCAACACCAACACCTTCCTCTTTCTCTTTTTTTCTCTTCTTCTTCAAACCCCCTCCCCCTTCCCCTCGCGCCCCTTCACCCTCTCACCCCTTCACCCGCAGGCACACCACATCGCCTCGCACCAGACTAGCACGCGCTGCCATTGCTTTTTCTGGCCGAGGACCGCCGGTGTTATTGGCCGTCTTTCTTCCCTTCTCCCCTCCCTTCACAGACAGCACAATGGCGGAGCCGCCCTTGACAGACAAGGACGGTGTGGTGTCGGTCGGGCCTGTGGCCGAGGCGGCGGCGGCGGCGGCGGCGGCGGTGGAGGAGTACCCGGCGGAGCGGGTCGAGCAGGTGTACCGCAAGATTGACCTGCGCATCATTCCTCGTGAGTTTTTGGCATGCGAGAACCGGCCGACGCGGGGCTCTGCTGACAGGCGGCGTGCAGCGTTCTGGGTGCTTTACTTCCTGTGCTCGGCGATCCGGTCCAACATTGGCATCGCGCAGACGATGAACAAGGCGCAGGGCCACGACCTGATGCAGCAGCTGGACCTGACGTCCAAGGACGTGTCGACGGCGCTGGCGCTCTTCTACGTGTCGTACGTGGTGTTTGACTTCCCGTCGAACCTGGTGATGACGCGGCTGAGCCCGCGCGTGTGGATGGCGCGCATCGTGCTGGCGGTGGGCGTCATCGGCACGTGCTTTGCGGCGGTGCGCGCGGCGTGGAGCCTCAAGCTGCTGCGCTTCCTGCTGGGCATGGTGATTGCGGGCATGTGGCCCGGCATGGCCTACTACCTGACGCTCTTCTACCCGCCGTCGCGGCTGGCCAAGCGCATCGGGCTCTACTTCACGGCGGCGCAGCTGTCGGCGGCCGTGGTGGGGCTGGTGTCGGCGGGCTTCCAGAAGATGGACGGCCTGCGCGGGCTCGTCGGCTTCCAGTGGATGTTTCTGGTGTACGGCCTGCTGGCGGTGGTGCTGGGCGTGGCGCTGCTGTGGTGGCTGCCGGACCGGCCGCTGCCGCCGGGCGCCGTGTCCGCGCCGCCGGCGGACGCGCCGTGGCTGGCGTGGCTGCCGCAGTCGCCGCCGGTGCTGCGGGGCGAGGACGCGGCGGTGCACTACGCGGAGATGCGGCGGGCGTACCACCCGCGGGCGTGGACGCTGCGGGACCTGGCGCGGGTGCTGGTGGACTGGCGGCTGTGGCCGCTGCTGCTCATGTACTTTGGCGTGGTGGGCGTGGGCATCGGCACGCAGCTGTACGGCTCGGTCATCATCGCGGCCATCAACCCCAACTTCAGCAGCATCGTGCTGAGCCTGCTGTTTGCGCCCATCTGGATCATGGACCTGCTGGCCATCCTGCTGGTGACGCCGCTGTCGGACCGCTTCCACCGCTACCGCGCCTTCTTCTTCTCGGCCGCCGTGTGCGTGCAGATCGCCGGCCTGCTGGTCATCAGCTTCGCGCCCACCGCCAACCCCTACGCGCGCTACGGCGGCATGCTGATGCTCGGCTTCGGCCTCGGCCCCACCGTGCCCATCTGCATGGCCTGGACCGGCGAGGTCTTCCAGCACCGCCACGGCGAGGTCGGCGTCGCCGCCGCCTCCGCCCTCGTCTCCGGCCTCGGCAACCTCGGCAGCATCACCACCACCTACGCCCTCTACACCGGCTGGCCCGCCGACGCCGCCCGCGGCCCCCACCAGTACCGCAACAGCAACCTCGTCATGATCGCCATCCTCTGCGTCAGCATCGCCAGCAGCCTCGCCAACACCGTGCTGCTGCGCGTCTTTGGCCGCGGCCGCGGCGGCGGCGCCGACGGCCGCCGCCCGGACGAGGACGCCCTCGTCGACGGCCACGGCATGGTCCTCGACGGCGCCGCGCGCCGCGAGGCCCAGCAGCGCGGCTTCCGCCGCATGCTGCCCGTGCGCGTCTAGCCCTTTGCTACCGGCTCTCTCTCTCTCTGAGGCCTCCCCGTCGGCGCTCAACCGCGACACCGAGGCGTGGTCGACCATCCAGCAGCAGCTCAACCTGCGCCAAGCGGCCCAGCACTTTGCTTTCGACTGCCACCAGCCTGTTTCTTTTTTTTTTTCTCTTCTCTCCCTTCTCTTCTCGACACTCTTTGACTCCGGCTCCGTCGGGTCCGTCTCGTGCTGTCTGACGACAACGCTCTTACGCTATCGTCCAGCCGCATGCAGACGATCCACGACGGCCGACGCCTCCTCTTCCTTTTCACCCCCATCCTCCTCGATTCCCCTCTCTCGCTTCTCCCGGCTGGTGGCCCATTCTGTGGCTTCCTTCTTTCCTTTTGTCTTGTGCTTTCTGCGACGATACCCCAAGCGTGTTTGAATGTGCCGACGACGGCGAAGCATATCGACTGGTTCGCTTTTGGTGATTTTTTTTGGTCCTCGACGTCCCGCCTCCCCCGACCGGACGGCGGCGACGCTCGGCCAGCAACAGTGCTGCTACGCCATTGCTGGATAAAAAAAAAGGAACGGCGCATTGGGACCGAGACCTGTCTTTGCGACAATGCCAGATGCGCTATCGCTTGCAGGCTCCTGGGATTTGTGTGTCTGGAGGGACGGGGCACGTTGTATGGTTCGATAGCGCTGTCAATGCCAACCTCCTCCAGCCAACTATTGTACCGTAGTGTGACTTCTTCAGCTCGTCTCGAGCCCAAGTGGAGCCGCCAGCTCATGCAGGCCGCTTTTCAGGCCAGCTTTTCAGCTCGGGTGGACAGACAGGCGGCCGCCCGGTCTTCGGCAGCGCCGAGCAGGCGGTCGTCGTACGGGGCAGAGCGTCGGCGTGTGCGGGGTGTTGGTGGACGCGTACGACTCGCTGTAAGCGCTACAACTACACTGTGGCAAGGCGGCCGACAGCGGACGAGGGCGACGTGATCCGACAGCAGTCGAAGACGCAAGATCTTACAAGACGCTATAAAAAACTGCAGCAAAAAGACGCCATACTAAAACCTGCAACAAAAGACGCCAAAATGGTCGCTATCTGACAGGGTGTGCCTGAGCACGCGAGCCTCTGCTGAGACCGGTCTCTTCTTGTCCGGCTCGCTTGCGGCCTGTTCTTTGTTGTCCGTCAGATCGGAAACCTCTTTCGGGTCCGCAGGGCGATGCATATCTGCGTACGGAGTACTCCGTAATACCAGATACCCTTACCCACGCACAGGCGCTGACTCCGTCATCGACCCTTCCTTCCCTCCCGCCGCCGCCGCCCTCTCGACACGCGCCGCAAGCGCCCCGCCGCCCGCTGCTCCATAGCACGTGAAGATAAGCAGCCACCTGTATGTGTGGCCTGGCCAGCCTGTCTGTCCACTGTAGCATTCTCCCTGTGCCTTCCCAAACAGGCGTGAATGCAGAAAGAAAAAAAAAAGAAAAAAAGAAAAAGTCGAAATAAGGAAAAAAAAATTCGAGAAAATCCAACAGACGACGACGAAAACCCTCCCCCTTTCATTCTTCTCTTTCGACGCGCGACCTGCGACGCTGCGCTGCCACGTCCTGCCACGTCCTGCCACGCTCGGTCTGTTCTTCCTCACGCTCCTTTCTCTCCGCCGCCGCTCCACGGGAAACGCGTTTTTATTTTTACGGTTCGCCAGCGCCGGCCCGTCACCGCCCTTTCTTTGTTCTTCGCTTCGCCCGTCAACAAGCCGGGCGACACCATCTCGCCGGGACGAACGACCTACGACGACGACGCCGACAACGCCGACGACGGCCGACGGCAGCAGGCGACGGAGACAGACAACGACGACAGGCACCGAGACACGCCGCCACCGGAGACCTCGACCTCCTCCTCCCTCGTCGGCCTTGCTTCTTCCCCGCGACACGACGCACGCCACCGGTGCCGTCACCCTGCCGTGCCGGACCGCCCTGGGGCCCGCCGCTGACCCGTCGTGACTGTCTGCTGCGAGGGCCGGGCCCGCGCGAGCGACCCCTCCCGAGCGCGCGCTGCGCGTTTTCGCGCGCGGCGTCGGGCGCTTCTCTGCTTCCCTTCTCCTTTTTTCTTCTTTTTTCCCCCCCCGTCTCCCGCTCATGGCCTGGATCTTCCGGGTGCTGCTGAGCACCATCTTCCTCCTGAGCGTGGTGCTCTCGATCCCCATCGCCTTTGACGTCGGCGGCCGCGACGCCGGCCTCGCCTACAGCCTGGCCCTCTTCCTCTACTACAGCCTCTACTCGTCCGTCAAGATCGCCGTGCGCCTGGCCGCGCCCTCCGACCACCCCGGCGCCCGCCGCCTGCGCTGGCTCGTCGCCGCCGCCCTGCGCCTGTCCCAGTGGATCGTCCTGCCCGCCCTGCTGCTCTGGGCCCTCCGCCGCTTCTCCGTCGACGCCGCCAGCTCGGACTGGGTCGCCCGCACCGTCGCCCATGTCACCGGCAAGGAGGACGCCGCCGCTGCCGCTGCTGCCGTCGCTGCCAGCCTGCGCACCACCGCCACCACCACCGCCAGCTCTGCGCGCTTTGGCATCGCCCACTTCTTCGGCCTCGGCGGCGCTGCCCGCGCCTCCACCGCCTCCGCCGCCGCCTGGGGCGCCCCCGCGCAGGCGCCGACAACCGCGCCGGCACCGACCCCCGCGGCCGCCGCAGCGGCCGTCGTGGCCGGCTGGGGCGACTGGCTGTTTGGGCGCGGCGGCGTGGTGGAGTCGGCGGCGCTGGGCGGCTGGGACAAGACGCTGCGGTACTCGAGCCCGCTCTTCCAGGTGCTCGAGGGCTTCTGCACGCTGCTCGTGATCCAGGCGGCCGGGCAGATCACGCGGTGGCTGGTGAACCGCGGCGGCCGCAGCGACACGTGGGTCATTGTGCTGCTGGTGTTCTCCGGCTCCGTCATTGCCAGCGCCGTCTACTTCTTGTCGCGCATCGCCCGCTTCCCGCAGATCGACAACATCGACGCCATTCTGATCGGCGTCACCATCACGTCCGCCGTCTTCCTGTCGGCCTACGGCATCGGCAGCGGCCACGGCAACCCCGTCGAGTCGTCGCTGCTCTTCGCCTACGTGGTGCTGTGCGTGTACCAGATCTTCACCGACTACCAGCCGTCGTCGCCCGAGGCGGCCGCGCGCCGCCAGCAGCAGCTGCAGCAGCAGCAGCAGCAGGCCGCCGCCGCCGCCGCCCAGGGCGCGCCCGCGTTCCCGCCGCTGCCGCCCGTCATCATGGCGTCCTACTCAACGCTCGTGCACCTGCTGAGCAGCCTGCCGACGGCCGTCAGCTCCGCCCTGCGCTTCCTGCACGCCGCCTTCCAGACCATCACGCCCTCCGTCATCATCTCCCTGACCTACCGCATCATCGTCTTCTACTGCGCCACCCGCATCATCCCCGCCGTGCGCGAGTCCGGCGCCCGCGCCCTGCTGCAGGAGCCCACGCTCGAGGACTCGGACGCCGCCAGCAAGCTGCTCGGCTTCCTGTCCTGGTACTCGGCCTCCATCCTCATTGCCATCTACACCAGCCTGCTGCTGCAGCACTTTACCGTGTCGCGCGCCGCCGGCGGCGGCGGCAGCGGCGGCGGCGGCGGCGGCCACGACCCGGCCGCCGGCGACGCCTGGATGCTGCGCGCCGGCGAGTACGTCGGCGGCACCACCATGCGCTGGGTCAACGCCGTCGGCGTCATGGTGCTCTACGCTGTTGAGATGCACCTGGGCAGCGACGACCTCGACGGCGGCCTGACGAACCACTGGAAGATGGAGTAGCGGCGGCTGGCCGTTTGTTTTTTGTCCTCTGTTCTGTTCTGTTCTGGCGTGGACTGGACGGATCCTCGCCTGGTCTGTTTGATTTCCCCTTTCTGGATTTACTACCCCTGTTTTTGACGTCTTTCCTTTGTGTTGTCCTCGCCTCTCGTCCTCGTCCTCGTCCCTCCTGTCCCTCTCTCCCCACCGCTTCTGTTATGACTGCACCCGTGGAACACAGCAATGACCGGCCCAGCCCACCCTACACCTTTATACCCCTTGTTTTTTTTCTTGTTTTGGTCTGCTTCTCGTCTCTCGCTTGTCTCGGTCTCCTGGTCCTGTCGGCTTGTAATAAGGAAGGCCGACCTGCTTTCTGTTCTCGTCGTCTTTTTTTGTCATTTTTCTCTTGCTCTTTCTCTTCTTCCGCTTTCATGGTAGACATTGCACGCCACAGCTTGGTCACGAATGGGTATTTGACAACTATGGGATATGTTCTTTCGGATTATTTGTTCTCGGTTTCTTTCTCTTTTTTCTTCTCTTCTTCCCTCTTCTCCCTTCCCTCTTCCCTCTTCCTCTTCCCTCTTCCCTCTTCCCTTCCTCTTCCTCTTGGCGGAACTGAGAGCCACAGCGGCTCGCAGTAGATAAGGTCTAGCGAAAATGCAAAGCACATCCCTTCCCTTACGAGACAATGTTTGCTAGCAACCGACGCGTCACGCGGCGCGACGCCCATGCGCGCGAGTCGCGCCATACGCGCATGCGCACCAGTGAGGCTCTTTGGCGGTGAAGGGCGGCAGATATTTAACTCGACACGATTGGCTGCAGCCGCACGGCCAAAAGCACAGACCACCTGGAGCGCTCGGCAGCCAGCCAACCAATTTTTGTCGTCCAAAAAAAAAAGAAAAAAAAAGAAGGCGTTGCAGGGCGCATCGTCGCGCCCGGCGCCAGTCCCTCTGGTCCTTCCCGTTTTCTGTGACTCCTTTTCTCCTCTTTCTGCGTTTTGTTCGCCTGCCTTCCTTCCCCTTTCGGCCTCTCCCATCGCCTGCGCCAAGGCGACTTCGCGCCTTCTGCATCGCCATTTTGCGCTTCATTGAAAACATTTTTTTTTCTCTGTATCCTTTTCTTCTCGTCTGTTTCTGTCGGCTTGTCTTTTGCGCCTCTTCTTTTTTCATCGTCTCTTTGTTTGGGTCTTTTTCGCCCCATTTTTCCGCCTCATCGCCCTCTTGACAGTCCTTTGTCGCGCGCGCCGTTCCGTTGCCTCGTCTCATCCTCCTTCATCGTCATCGCGCCTATCGCGAATCAACGCCTTGTTTTCTGTGGTGCCTTTCCGGCATCCCGACGACGAACGCGCGCCCCAGCGACGCTCTTGGTCTGGTCTGACTGGGTTGTACTCGCTCGCCCGTTCGACGGCACGCCTCCACACCGCGCGCGCCGAGCCGCTCGCCCCCCCAATCGACGCGACACCATGGGTCTCCCGTACGTTGTGCTTGCCGGCTGTTGTCGCGTGGCTTCGGCCGTTTGTTTTGTCGGCATGCCCGTCTGACCCGTCCAGTCTTTATGTCCCCCGGGTCGAGTCCGACCTGCGCCGCAAGTCCGCCGCCGCCGCCGCCGCCTCGCGCGACGCCCTGGCCCCGGTCACGACGCGCGTCCACCGTCCGCGCCACCGCAGCGCCGAAATCCTGCGCGAGAGCCGCCGCCGCGCCATCCTCTCGGCGGCTGCCGCACACGCCAGCCCGGCCGGCTCGGCCCCCGTGGCCGGATCGGCGGTGCCTGCAGCGTCCGCAGCCGCCGCAGCCGCCGCAGCCGCCGACTCGGCGTCCACGGCGCTTTTGCATGAGGCGAGCTCGCATCAGCGGCAGATGCACATGCGCCTGATGGAGCTCCGACAGATGCAGAGCGAGGACGAGGCGCAGGAGAACGCGCGGCGCGTCCAAGGGAACCTAGAGCTGGGGCGCATCGTCCACCGCATCCTCGAACGCCAGGGGGCCAACGGCGACAGCCAAGACGGCAGCGACGGCATTGAGGCTGCCCACATCTCGAGCCTGGGGCCCTCGGCGCGGCAGTTGTCGGCGGTTTTCTATCCCGGGATCCGCCAACTCACGGAGGCTGAGGCCGAGGCCGCTACTGCGATTGCCGTGAGCAACGGCAACGACGACGAGTTTAACCGCCATCTGCTGGCTGTCTTCGGCGAGCGCCATCCGCCAATCGGCCTGTCCCGCAATCACCCCCACTTCGGCGGACCGGAGGACGACGGCGCCGAGAGCGCCGACGACGCCGAGGGCGCGGTCGCCATGAGCCGCGGAGGCGCGGCCTGGATGGTGGTGCCGCCGCTCGGACACACTCGACCGAACGCGGACAGCGTACCACCAGCCAGAGTCCGCGTGTCCAATCGGGTGTATCAGGTTGAGCCGCCGCCGCAAGATGTACGTTTCCCTGCATGAGCCTAGCACGGCTACTTTTGAGCCTGTCGGCACCGTCATCTAACATCTATCTTCGCAGGGCATCCCGCAGCCGACAGTGGACAGGCTGCGCAACCGCGGCAGGGCCAGCCGCCGGACGTCGCGCATTTTCGGTGACCTCAGCACCATCCAGAACCCGCGTGGGGCGGGAGTATCCATCAATGCTGCCGGGGAGCCTGAAGCGGGCATGACCCCCGAGACCTTGGCCGTTAATGCGATGCGCCAGCGGCACATACGGTTGAACGCCCGGCGAAACGAATACATAGCTCTTGTCAACCGCAACCCCAGTCTCCGCAGACGGGGCCTGCCGTCCATCGAGGACCTGCTAAGCGACACCCCCATTGACGGCCTCGGCGACCGCCGACGCAGCCTCAGCCCCGAAGGGGACGGCGTGTGGGACACGCTGCGGACCACGCTCACGCCGGACCCGCACCCGCCCAGCGCGAACACGTCGTTTGCCTCGTCGTCGTCGGCCTTGGCGGCGGCGGGAACGGCAACGGCGGCCGCGGCCGCGCAGCCTGCACCACCCGCCGTTCCCTCGCCTACCACGCGCCACGAACACGATGAAGAGGACGCACCCGTGCTCGTGGAGACGTCGCCTCCGCTGGCAACTGCGGCGGCGGCGGCGGCGGCGGCGGCGCAGGACGCCACGGCGTCCGCCGGGGGCGCCTTGTCAGGCACGGCAACGTCGGCCTCAGCGACGGCCTCGACATCGACATCCACGTCGGCCAGCGGGTCGCAGCAGATGCAGGCGTCGCCGTTTACGGTGGTGTCGGTGGATGCGGACACGGCCGACGAGTCGGTCGTGCTGGACGGCGGCGTGGCGGAACCAGGCTGCGACGACGAGGGCGCCGAGGACGAAGACTACGGCGACGTGCCGGGGCTTGAGGGCAGCAGTATCGGCGCCCAGCAAGAAGCCATGCTTCGGGCTCTGGCGGGGCGCCGGGCGCCGCCGCGGTCTGCCGAGGTGCAGCAGGCGGAGGAGGCGCTGCAGCAGAGCCTGCGGCGGGCGCTGGAGGCCCGGCCGGGTGCGCCGACGGATATGGCGAGGTTTCGCCGCATGCAGAGCATTGTGCGCGGACTGGCGCAGCGCGAGGAGACAGGCGAGTGGTAGGCTCACTCTGCCGTGGGCTTCTTTCTTTCCGGTGATCTGTTTGTCTGTATTTTTTTTCTTCTTGTTTTTGTTGGTGCGCTGGAAGACAGGACGTCTGGGCGCTTGGAGTTTGGCACCGGGCTATGTGATGGATGACGGACGGACTCTCACGGCATCTGATTTTGCAAGGATTTGCGATTGTGCTCTTCTGGATTTAACTTGGGACTCAAAAAGTACGGAGGCTATGAAAATTGAACGGATGGATTTCTGGACGCCTCGTCCGTCTTTGGTGTGTGCCACCACGGCCTCGCATTCGCCTTGTCACGCCTACCCCCAGCAGGCCGTCATACAAGGCGTTGGCCAACGCTGTGCTCTGCCAACAGCCAACAGCCTGCCTCGTTCCTTATGATCGTCCTCGCTCTCGTCTTGTCCTCTCGTCGACCCTGGCTTCGTGATACCGCGCCTCTGTGCCGTGCCTGTGTTCCAAGCGTGGGTGCATCCGTGGACACGGAAATCTGGCCTGGCCAAGGTATGCGTGGAAAGAGATGAGACGAGTGATTGTCTGGTTTGTCCCTTTATTATTCTTCCTTTTCTTTCTTTTTCTTTTTCTTTTTTCTTTATATGTTATTTTCCCTTAGAAAGGGTCCTTATTCTGCAGGAATGCATCGTGCTCTTTCCTCGCTCGGGCGCTGGCATGTTTCTGCTGCCGCCCAAGTTCCTTCCCTGCTCGGTCGGCGCGTGCCTGCCTTGTGTGGCGGCACTGGGGCCCTGTTTTCTTCCTGGGGTCCTTCCTTGTCTTGTCCGGAAAGCGGTGCATCCTGAAAACTGTCTATTTTGAACCTCTTCTCGGCTTCACCTCTTTTTCTTCCATCTTCCCTCCTTTGCACCTTTCACCTTTTTTCCTGTTGTCGCCCTCCGCGCGTCTCGCCCCCTGCACTTTTCAGCCTCGACCCGCTTTCCCTTGCCCCCCTCCCTCTCTCTCTCCGCCCGGCGGCCCATCCATGCCCAAACGAGCCAGCACGCGAGAAAAATAAATAGGAAAAAAAGGGTCCCCCCAAACCGAAGCAAGCTGGAGGTACTTTGTACGAGGTACGCAGTAAGCATACGCAGTGCAGCTGTGGTGCTCTCGTCTGCACGCCAAGCGCGGCATATCGGAAGACGGCCGACGCCCTCGCCTTGGGCCCCATACGAATCGGCGACCTGTTGTTTCTCACCACCGCCCTTCCCCCCCTCCCCCCGGACCAGGCACGGGCGACGTTCTCGACCGCTTTCCCTCTCGCCCGTCTGCTCTTTTTCTATCGGCCCCAATTCGCAGCAGCGCATCTCGTCACAGGTCCCGGGCCGCGCCCCCTCCTCCTCCGTCGAACAGCGTGTCTGTCCGCTCGTTTGCCAGCTTGCCCGCGCGCGCCCTTGCTGGCCTGTCCGATGCCGAAGGCGACGACGACCACGGGAGTCCAGCGCGCACGCGTTTTCTCAAACATGAGCCCCCCGCTCGTTTTCTGACGCGACCCCCAGCAAGAAAACCACAGGCGAACGCACACGGTGCCTCGTGCCCGACCAACGCCCTTTTTTTTTTCCTCTTCTCGTGTCTTTTGCCTGCCCCGCCGGTCCGGCCGTTCCTAAACCGACGAAAGCAACCCCTGTCTTTACGCGCCGAGAGTCTTGTTCCTCCGCCAGCCCCGAACCCAGCACGACCGACGACCAACCGACGACCCCGACCGTCCCTTGCAACACCCAACGAACCCTGGCGCCGTGTCGGCCATGGCGTCCGGCGCCGGCTCCTCGTCCTCCTCCTCCGCCGCCTCTCCCTCGACAACAGAACTGCAGCAGCAGCAGCAGCAGCAGCAGCACCAACGTGATTCGCGTGAGCAGCGTGAACAGCGTGCGCACCATGGAAGCCGGCACCACCGCCAGACCACGGGCGACAGCAGCGGCGGCAGCGGCGGTGGCAGGGGAAGAAGTCCGAGCGGCAGCCGGAGCGGCAACCGAAGCGGCGGTGGCGGTGGCGGCAGCGGCAGCGGCGGCCATGGCGGCGCCCGCGTGGTAGCGGCCAAGGTCGTGCCGGGCACGCCGCGGCGAGAAGCGCCGTCGTCGTCGGGAAGCGGTCACCGTGGCGGCGGCAGCGCGAGCGCCGGAGGACCACCGTCGACGTCGTCCTCGGCCTCGCAGGCGCCAGCGCTGCGCAAAATGGCCAGCAGCAGCAGCGCCGCCAACGGCAGCAGCAACCACAAGGACCGGTCTGGCGCCCTGCAAGACCCTGGCCTCAAAGACTACGTGTGTCCCTGGGAGCGTGTCTCGGACACCCTGCATCCTGACGTCCGGCTAACGTGCTGCAGCGCCTAGGAGACTGCATCGGCAAGGGTGCCTTTGGTTCCGTGTACAAGGCGTTCAACTGGGGCACCGGCGAGGCCGTGGCGGTCAAGCAGATCAAGCTGACCGACCTGCCCAAGAGCGAGCTGCGCATGATCGAGGTGAGCGAGGACGGCGGGCGAACGCGGCGGCGGCGAGGCGAGACTGACGCATACCTAGGCCGAAATCGATCTGCTGAAAAACCTGCACGTACGTGGGACCCTGGACGTGGAGGCCACACGCGGTGACGAGATGGACGGTGGGACGGTGGTGGCTAACCGCTCAGCACGACAACATTGTCAAGTACATCGGCTTCGTCAAGTCGGTCGACTGCCTCAACATTATTCTCGAGTGAGTGCGGCCAGGAAGGCCAGACGAAAAGTGAAGCCGGTACTCTGTCGCTGACATGCCACAGATACTGCGAGAACGGCTCCTTGCACTCCATCTGCAAGGCCTATGGCAAGTTCCCCGAGAATCTGGTCGGCGTCTACATGACACAGGTTCTGCAGGGCCTGCAGTATCTCCACGACCAGGGTGTCATCCACCGCGACATCAAGGGCGCCAACATCTTGACCACCAAGGACGGCACCGTCAAACTGGCCGACTTTGGCGTCTCCACCAGCAGCCTCGCCGGCCCGGACAAGGAGGCCCAGGTCGTCGGCACCCCCTACTGGATGGCCCCCGAGATCATCCAGCTGTCGGGCGCCACCTCTGCCTCCGACATCTGGAGCGTCGGCTGCACCGTAATCGAGCTGCTGCAGGGCAAGCCGCCCTACCACAACCTCGCCGCCATGCCCGCACTTTTCGCCATTGTCAACGACGACCACCCGCCGCTGCCGGAGGGTGTATCGCCGGTGCGTCCTAGCCTCCTGTGGTCTGATCTCTGATCGTCTGTCATGGTTCTAACACGGCGTTAGGCTGCCCGCGACTTTCTCATGCAGTGCTTCCAAAAAGACCCCAACCTGCGTGTCTCCGCGAAAAAGCTGGGCCGCCACCCATGGATCGTCGGCTGCCGCCGGAGCGACGCTCCGGCCTCCAAGAACCCATCCGAGGCCGTCGAGGAAGTGGTCCGTTGGAACCGTGCTCTCGAGTCGTCCGAGACGAACCTACGCGCGTCCACAGGGTCTGACAGCTCTGGCCCGCCTCCCCTGATGGGTCCACTGCTCTCAAGGCACACGTCCGCCGACCAGCAACGTGAGCGCGGCAGCCGCCCGCTTACGCTGGCCAAGCCGAGGCCTATGGCCGACGTGTTCGGCTCTCCTGAGCTTCCCGGTTGGTTTTTTCTTTCCCCTTCCCTTTTTCTTGCACGGGTTCGCTAACAACGCTGGCAACCAAGATGAGGACAACTGGGACAACGACTTTGCCACGGCCATTTCGCCCAGCGCCCTGCAGAATCTCAAACCCCAAGACAACTTTGGCGGCCTTTTGTCGAGTGACCGGCTGAAGCAGTTTGCGTCCAACGAGTCCCGCAACGTGTCGGCCAACTGGGATGCCGACGGCATGGACGGCGAGCAGATGATGACCATCAAACCGCCATCGCGGGAGCTCGCTGAGCCCGACCTCCAGGAACAAACAATCCGCCCGCTGAACCGCAGGTCGGACAAGGCCGCCGTGACCGCCGCGCTGGCTGCCGCTGCTGCTGCCAATGGCGCCCAAGCCCCGTCGACCTCGGCCGCCGACATTATGGCGATGGCAGCGTCGCCGTCGTCGCCGCCGCTGTCGCCTCCGTTGGCATCCGGAAGCATGTCGACGTACTCACCGCCGCTGGAGGAGGACTTCTCGCCGCGGCCGATCCGCAGGCGGCGGAGCAAGTTCGCATCGCCCAGTGCGCACGACATGTCCATGGCCCGGTCGCCGACCAAAATGAGCTTTGGCAGCAAGTTCGAGCTTCCGTCCCGCCCCGAGATGGCCTACCAGGAACAACCCGTCGAGGACTACTCGGACCTGCTGGCTGAGAGCGACCTTGTGCTTACGAGCAACCGCCTCAACCTCGTGCTGAACGGGCCGACGGGGGCTGCCGCGGTAGCCTCGGCGTCGTCAACAGCGTCAGTGCCGCCGTCTCCAGCGCCCCGTGCGGAGCTTGTCCGCTCGTACAGCACGCCCCAGGACTCCCCGCAGCTCTTCCACCCGTCCGACCTCACCAGCCTGCCGCGCTCCATGCAGGTGCCCGCGGGGGGCAGCATGCGCCGCAATGCGCCGTCGCGGCCGTCGGTGCTGCCGGACCGGCCCATGCGGCGGGCGCGGTCGTCAGTCGAGATCGAACGGTACGCCGAAGACGCCGAAGACGAAGACTTTTCCGATATTTTCGGCCCCGGCGACGACCTCACGGAAAAGGAGGAGAGCGACGGCGGGTCGGAAGACGGCGGTGGGCTCATGCTGCTCTCGAAGCTCTCGCACAGCTCGTGGCTCGGCGACGAGGAAGACGAGGACGACCCGTTCGCCATGATGGACCCGGGCTGGGACGAGATGGACCTCGAAGCCAACATTGCGCGCGACCGCCACGCCCGCCTGGCAGAGCGCGTCGAGGAGCTGGTCCGCTCCCTCAAGACCACCGAGGGCGAGGACCAGCTCTCGGAACTGACCGAAGATCTAGTACGTTGTCTTTGTTGCTGTGTGCGTGTCTGTGTGTCTTGCGTGTCTAACATGTCAGCTCTCTCTGCTTTGGGAAAATACGGAGATCAAGGATCTTATTATCAGCGCGCACGGCCTGCTGCCCATTCTCGAAATTCTCGAACCATGTACGGTTAAGAGCCGCCAGCACATGATTCTGCAACTTCTCAAGATTGTGAATGCCGTGCGTCTCTCCTTTCCCGTGCCTCTCGGCTGCCTACGCCGTCTGGTTTCTTCTTGCTGACGCTCATCCCGCAGATTATCCTCGACGATGTCGAGCTCCAGGAAAACCTATGCTTCGTGGGCGGCATCCCCATCATCACCAAGTTCGCGGCGCGGCAGTACTCGAACGAGATCCGGCTGGAGGCCGCGGCGTTTGTGCGGCAAATGTACCAGACGTCGACGACGACGCTGCAAATGTTTGTCAGCGCGGGCGGTCTGAACGTGCTGGTGGAGTTTCTGGACGAGGACTACGACGCGTCGCGCGACCTGGTGCTGATTGGGGTCAACGGCATCTGGAACGTGTTTGAGCTGCAGGGCCCGACGCCCAAGAACGACTTCTGCCGCATCTTTTCGCGGAGCAAGATCCTGGACCCGCTGGCTCTCGTGCTGCACAAGGTGCTGGACGAGGAAAAGACGGGCCTGTCGGAGCTGATCGAGGGCCGGATTGTCAACATCTTCTACCTCTTCTCGCAGGCAGAGAACTACGTCAAGGAGGTGGTTGCAGACCGGCAGGTGCTCAAGACGGTGCTCAAGGACCTGCGGCGGATGACGCCGATCCACCAGATCACGATGCTCAAGTTCATCAAGAACCTGTCGATGTTGTCGACGACGCTGGAGTCGCTGCACTCGGCGGACGCGATTGACTTTTTGATTGACGTGCTGAGCCAGAGCATGAAGAAGGGCCAGCAGCATTTCCGGGAGATCTCGAACCAGGTGCTCAACACCATGTTCAACCTGTGCCGGCTCAGCAAGGAGCGGCAGGAGTACGCGGCGGTCAACGGGATCATCCCGCTGCTGCTCAAGATCATGCAGACGGAGCGGCCGCCCAAGGAGTTTGCGCTGCCGATCCTGTGCGACATGGCGCACTCGGGCAGCAAGGGGCGCCGGTACCTGTGGCAGAACAAAGGGCTGGACTTTTACGTGTCGCTGCTGGGAGACCAGTATTGGCAGGTGACGGCGCTCGACGCCATCTTCATCTGGCTGCAGGAGGAGACGGCCAAGGTGGAGAGGCACCTGCTGGAGGAGGGGCGGTTCAAGGAGGCGATTGTGGCGTGCTTCAACACGGCCAAGGTCAACGCGTTTGACCCAAACCTGCTGGAGCCGCTGCTCAAGGTGCTGCGGCTGAGCCCGTCGCTGGCGGCGGACCTGGCACAGGCGGAGATGTACTCGGGGGTGGCGCAGAAGCTGACGCACAAGAAGGCGGTGGTGCGGCTCAACCTGCTGCGGCTGGTGCGCACGATCATGGACAACGCGGCGGGGGCAGCGGACCGGGGCATGGGGGTGCGGTCGACGCGCGCGGGACGGCAGCACCTGGCGATGCTGTTCGAGGCCGTGCAAACGCTGGCGGAGAAGGACTCGGCGGTGCTGGTGCGCAACCTGGCTTCGGAGCTGGTGCGCGCGCACATCGACGTGGACCACGACGCGGTGGCGGCGGCGATGGCGGCCAACGGCGGCAGCGGCGGCGGCAGTGGCGCGGCGGCGGCGGCGGCGAGCGCGTCGCGCGCGTCGAGGGGGCCGGGAGGTGGGGGAGGCGGGCCGCGGCGGACGACGCTGTACACGCCGGCGAGCCTGCAGGCGTCGGTGTCGGCACCGCTGACGCCGACGCACGGCCACGGCGGTGGCAGCGGCAGTGGCAGCAGCCACCACCAACCGCGCCACCCGCACAACGTGCGACACAGCCAATACCGGGCACTGCAGTCGTCGTCGCTGTCGTCGTCGCTGTCGTCGTCGTCGCTGTCGTCGCTGACGGCGGGCCCGGCGCTGATCGAAGTGGCGTCGACGCACCTTCCGCACCGACGGTCGGCAGTGGCGCTGGCGCACGAGCGCGACGCGCTGGCGTACCGACCGCGGAGCCGAGACGGCGCACCGTTGGGACCGGGGCTGGGGCTGGGGTTGGGGCTGGGGTCGTCGATCCCGCGCCGGGTCAGCGGCGAGTCGAGCAGCGGCAGCAGCATCTCGTCGCTGTCCAAGGTGAGCGGGGGCGGCGGCAGCAGCTTGACGGCATCGAGCACACCAACGGCGGGGAGCAACGGCGGGGGCTCCGGCGGGGGCTCCGGGGGTGGCAGCCGACTCCCACGGCAGCATGCTGCTGCGGGCCAGCACGGTCACCACAACCACCACCATCACCACCACGCAAGCCGGTCGAGCCTGGGCCCGGCGATCATCAGCCGGTCGGACAGCTCCATGTCGGACAAGGAGAACGCCGGGGGGCGGTACTCTATGGCGGCGGCGGCGGCGGCGGCGGCAGGGGCAGAGGCCGGGGCCGGGATGGCGAGCAGCGGGCGGGGTGCAGCGGCGCTGGCGGCGGGGGTGTCGGCGGAGCGCGCGGAGCGGTCGGAGCGCTGGGAGCGAGCGGAGCGGCTGTCTGCGCTGGGCGGCAGCAGCGGCATGCGGGGCGACGACGGCGGCGGCGGCGCCAAGGTCGGCAACGGGCGGCGGCGGACACGGGCGCCCAGCACGGACGTCAAGTGGTCGTAGGGACGGCCCGGGCGACGGCTGGGGTCTCAGCACAGGCCGCTGGACGGCGACGGTGGCGGTGACGGTGGTGGAGACGGCCACTGAGTTGTCTAGTTGTCTCTTCCTCTTCAGCATAGCATACAGGGCGTGAATTGGGCGTCTCTGGTATAAGCATATGTATTTCAGGTGTAAGCAGACGTTCGCATCACGTGACCAACAGCGAGGATGGAGCTACAACTAGATCCAGACGTCGGGCGTGACGCATAGCTTTTTGCAAGCGCATTGCTGTCTGCCCTTGCTGTACTGTCCAGCGTGCGCGTGCGGCGCCGACGTCGCTTGCTTGCAGCTTACGCTGTGGTTGTGTTGTGTTGTGGCCTCGCGGTTACGTTGTCGCCGTGGCCGTCGCCGACATCGCAAAACGGAGCCAAAAACTTGCACTTGCCTCAACTCCACAAGACCACCACTTTCCGCTTTCCTCCCCCCCCCTCCCCCAGACGCTGGCCGCCCTGCGCCATGATCGACCTCGGGCTGGCACGGATTGGGCGGCTGCTGCAGCAGGCGCCGGCGCCGGCGTGGAAGGCGATCCACGTGGCGGGGACGAACGGCAAGGGGTCGGTGTGCGCGTACGTGACGGCGCTGCTGCACGCGCGGGGGGTGCCGGTGGCGCGGTTCACGTCGCCGCACCTGGTGGACCGGTGGGACAGCGTGGTGGTGGAGGAGCAGCCGGTGGCGGAGGCGGCGTTCCGGGCGGCGGAGCAGGCGGTGGCGCAGCGCGACCGGGCGGCGCAGGTGGGCGCGACCGAGTTTGAGCTGCTGACGGCGACGGCGTTTGAGGTGTTTGGGGGGTGGGCGGCGTCAGCGGCGGCGGCGGCGGCGGCGACAGCACGGACGGCGCCGTCGGCGTCGTCGTCGGCGTCGTCGTCTTCACCCCTGGCCGTCTCCCCCCTGGCCGTCGTGGAGGCGGGCCTCGGGGGCGAACTGGACGCGACGACGGCGATGCGGGCGGAGCGGGTGGTGACGGTGGTGACGCGCATCGGGCTGGACCACGAGGCGCTGCTGGGGCGGTCGACGGCGGCCATTGCGGCGCACAAGGCGGGCATCATGCGGCCGGGCGTGCCGTGCGTGGTGGACCCGGCCAACCGCGACGACGCCGCCGTGCGCGCCGTGCTCGAGGCCCGCGCCCGCGCCGTCGGCGCCCCGCTTGTCTATCCCGAGCCGCTGGTGCTGGACGACAGCAGCAGCAGCAGCAGCGGCGGCGGCAGCAGCAGCAGCAGCAGCAGCAGCAGCAGCAGCAGCATCGTCCAGTCCCTCGAGCCGCACCAGCGCACCAACCTCGCCTGCGCCTACGCCGCCTTCCAGATCGCCGTCGGCGAGCTCGGCGCGCCCGTCGACGCCGCCCTGCTCGCCGCCGTCGTCCCGCGCGTGCGCTGGCCGGGCCGGCTGCAGACGATCGACGTGGGGCCGCTGCTGGCGGAGGAGGGCGGTGTCGCCGGCGGGCCAAAGAGGGTGGCGGCCCTCCTCGACGGCGCGCACAATGCGCAGTCGGCCGACGTGCTGGCGGCCTACGTGGACAAGCACCTGCGGGGGGGGGGCGGCCTCGCTTCCTCCACCACCTCCAGCCCGCCGCCCGTCGGCGTCACCTGGATCCTGGCGGCGTCGGCCGGCAAAGACGTCGACGGCATTCTGCGGCGGATTCTGCGGCCCGGCGACCGCGTGGCCGCCGTAACCTTTGGCCCCGTCGACGGCATGCCGTGGGTCCAGCCCGCCGCGCCGCGGGACCTGCTGGCGCGCGCGGCGGCCGTCTTGCAGCTGGACGGCCAGGACGGCCAGGACGGCGAGCCGTCGTCGTCCTCGTCCTCGTCGTCGCGCCTCTTTGGCGACCAGACGGCCGCCAGCGGCGCCGACGCGCACGCCCAGAACCCGCGCAGCCTGGTGGCGGCGCTGCGGTGGGCGACGAGCCCGGGCAGCCCCAGCGGGCCCCTGGTCATTGCCGGCAGCCTCTACCTGGTGTCGGACACGCTGCGGCTGCTGCGGGCGGCCGGCGGCGAGACGGGGCTGCCATGAAAGGGCTGCGGTTGGGGTCACGTGATATAATTGGCTCTTCGGCTTATATCACACTGGGCAATTGGCTTAGGTGGTATAGCCCGCTTAGCATATTCGCTGTGCCAACCTGCGGGAGGATCTCCGTCGGACGGGCGCGCGCTCAACTACATCGCGGTGAACACACGTCCAGACGTCGCTCACACGTGCAGTCGTCCAGCGCCAGTCGCTCGTGACGCTGTCGACGACGGAGGCCGACTTTGCGAATCTGACGCCGACTGGGTCATGGCCGCAGACGGCCTCCTGGGCCTGCACTGAGTCGTCGTCGGTGGCCTTTTTGGCAATGTTCTTGTTTTTTGTTGTGCCTCTGATAAGGGGGTGTTGGGCCTGTAGTCACGTGACTCAATGGCTTCACCTATTAGAGGCTCTCTCTCCTTCCATAGTCAGTCCTAGACAGTCCTATGCTAAAATACCCGGCAAGCGTCCCGCGATCCCACCACCGCCATGCCGCCCAACCACCTCGTGGTCGTCTGCGGCCACGGCATCTGGCTCGGCGGGCCGGCCAAGGGCCACGACGAGGCCGAGTGGCTGATTGAGGCGTACAAGGCGGGCGAGACGCCGACGTTTGTGGCGCACATCCGCGCGGGTCTGCAGGTGCTCGCGGACGACGCGGACGCCGTCGTGGCGTTTTCGGGGTAGGCAGCTAGCTGTTTCTTTTTTTTTAAGAGCTCTTTCGGGCCAGCCAGCTGACGGTGTGGAAGCGGGCCGACGCGCCTCGAGTCGCCGCTGTCGGAAGGGCGCAGCTATGCGAACCTGGCGGCAGCCAACGACTACTTTGGGCTGCTGGAGGAGGGGGACGTCGACGACAAGGCCGGCCGGCACCCCTTCTCGCCGCGGCCGCTGCACCGGCGCGTGCTGGTGGAGGAGCAGGCGCTGGACTCGTACTACAACGTCCTGTTCAGCCTGCTGGCGTTCTGGCGGCACACGGGCGGCGCGTGGCCGCAGCGCCTCACGCTCGTCAGCCACGCCTTCAAGCAGACGCGCCTCGTCGACGGCCACTGCGGGCCGGACGCGCTGGCGTTTCTGCCGCGGGACCGCATCGCCTTTGTCGGCATCGACCCGCCGAACCTGCCGGCGGCGTGGGGGGGCCGCGGACAAGACACGGCCGCGGCCGATGCCAACAAGAAGGAGCAGGCCATGCAGGGCGCGCACGCGGTGCTGGACCACTGGGCGGCCGACCCGCACGGCACGGGGCCGCTGCTGGCGGGCAAGCGGCGGGCGCGCAACCCCTGGGGCGTGGACCAGCGGCTGTTTGCCAGCGACGCGGAGCGGCAGCGCAGCGGCCTGCGGACGCGCGTGGTGGGCGACGACATGGAGGCGCTGGCCGACGACAGTCCGCGGCCGTGGAACGCGGTAGATAGACGCTAGCATGTCAACCAAATCAACGTTTGCCTGGCCTGCCTGCCTGCTGCCTGCCTGCTGCCTGCCTGCTGCCTGCCTGCTGCCTGCCCGCCGCCCGCCTACAGCTTGGATGCCCGGGCTTCGGCGCGTCCCTCGACGGCGGCGACGACGAAGCGCACGGCGTCGTGCACCATGGCGCTGCTGAACTGGTGGCCGACGCCGGCGTAGACCTGGTCCTGGACGGACAGGCCGAGCGCGGGCCAGGCGGCGGCGGCGCGCTGCAGCACGCGCAGCAGCGGCGCGGAGCCGGCGTAGGGCACCAGCTTGTCGCTGCCGCCCGAGCACACCAGCAGCCGCTTGCCGGCCAGGCGCTGCTGCAGCGCGCGGCGCAGCTGGTCCTCGCCCGCGGCCGTCTGCGGCCACGCCGCCTCGTCCGTGCCGAAGAGGATGCCGCGCGGGTCGTACTGCCGGCAGGCCGCCACCAGCGCCGCGGGGAAGTCGGCGCTGCCCAGGAACGGCCGGGCCGCCGTCTGCGCCGTGTACGACGGCCGCTTGGACAGGCGCGCGCGGTCGACCATGATGCCTGCTGGTTAGGACAGGGGAGAATGAAGACAGACAACGAGAGACGCACGCATGTAGTCTGGACAGCCAATGACCAGCACGCCGGCCGTGACGCGCGGGTCGGCAAACAGCAGCTGCCAGCCGCTGTGGCCGCCCAGCGACACGCCGAGCACGAGGTGCTGGGCCACGGCGACGCCGGCGGGCAGGATGGTGCCGGCCCCGGCCCCGGCCCCGGCCCCGGCACTCGCGCCCGCGCCCGCGCCCGCGGCCGCTCCCTTCCCCCCCGGATACCCGTCCACCAGGTCCATCAGCAGCCGCGTGTCGGCCACGGTGCCGGCAATGGTGCCAAACATGTCCTGGGCGTGCGTCGGGTTGCCGTCGCGCCAGGCCTCGTTGGCCAGCGGCGCCACCAGCCGCGAGCCGTGGTTGCGCTGGTCAAACGCCGCCGCCACCAGCCGGTGCCGCGGCCCGCCGCGCCCGTGCGGCTCGCTGCGCTCCGCCTGCTCCGCCTGCTCCGCCACCGCCTGCACGCACCGCGCCGCAATGTCGGCCATGCGCGCGCGGTCGCCCAGCCGCGGGTGGTGCAGCCACAGCATCGACACCGTCGCCGTGTCCGCCGGCAGCTCGTCGAGCCCGTAAAAGTCCACCAGCAGGCCCGTCACCGCGACCGTGCGCCGCGACACCGGCGGCGGCGGCGGCAGGTCCGGCATGGGATTCGTCGTGCGGGCCATGGTGTTGCTCCGTAGGGAGGAATACTCCGTAGGGAGGAATACTCCGTAGTATTCGAGCCGTGACGCCGATCGTGACGCAAAATAGCGGCGATCGGGTGGAATCGGCTATTACATGTGATCCCCGATCGATGCAACGAGGAAGGAGCAGCCGAGAAGGAACAGAAATAAAAAATAAAATAAAATAAAAAGGAACAAAAATACTTGCAAGAGCAAAAAAATGGACAATCAGGGACTCGAACCCTGGACCTCCCGCAGGTTGGCACAGCGAATATGCTAAGCGGGCGCTATACCACCTAAGCCAATTGCCCGGTGTGAACCGGTTGTTGTCCGATGTTGAAAGGGGCTGCGGTAATGCCGATTATAAGCAAAAGCATACTGCTTAGGTTATCTTGAATCCCGCTGTCCCCGCATCCCGCTATCGCTCACCACCTCACGTCTTGCAAGCACCACTTACCCCCCCCCCCCCCCGACCACCACCACCATGGCCCACGGCTTGACTGCCGACGAGGTGGCCACGTTCGA
The DNA here is from genome assembly GCA_019925495.1 of Ophiostoma fasciatum. NCBI lineage: Eukaryota > Fungi > Ascomycota > Sordariomycetes > Ophiostomatales > Ophiostomataceae > Ophiostoma > Ophiostoma fasciatum. Next base: position 651,146 of record JADHKM010000001.1, read on the forward strand.
GCGCGACGGCTACCTGATCCTGCCGGACGCGCTGCCGCCGGCGGCCGTGGACGCGCTGCTGCGCGAGACGCAGCGGCTGCTGGCCGAGGACTTCTCGCTCGAGGGCCACCCGCTGACCAAGTTCCAGACGGGCGGCGACGACGGCAGCGAGCACGTGGGCGACGACTACTTTCTGGGGTCGGGCGACCAGGTGCGCTTCTTCTTCGAGGAGGACGCCTTTGACCCGGCCACCGGCCGCCTGGCCAAGCCCAAGGAGCGCGCCGTCAACAAGATTGGCCACTACCTGCACGGGCTGAACCCGGTGTTTGCGCGGGTGACGGCGGCGGGGGCGGGGGTGGATGGAGATGGAAACGGGCCTACTCCCTTTCCCGGCGCCCGCCCCGTGGCCCCCATCGCGCGCAGCCTCGGCTTCCGCGACCCGCGCTGCCTGCAGAGCATGGTCATCTGCAAGCAGCCCGAGATCGGCGGCGCCGTGCCGCCGCACCAGGACAGCACGTTCCTCTACACGGACCCCCCGAGCGCCGTCGGCTTCTGGTACGCCCTCGAGGACGCCACCGCCGCCAACGGCTGCCTCGCCTTCTGGCCCGGCTCCCACAAGACCGCCCCGATCCGCCGCCGCCTCGTCCGGCGTGACGGCGGCGCCAGCGGCACCCACATGGTCGACAACCCGGGCGCCCAGTTCCCGCGGGGGCAGCAGCAGCAGCCCGCCGACGACGAGACGGCCGTCATCTCCCCTGCCGCCGCCGAGGACGAGCCCGGCCGCTACGTCCTCGGCGAGGTCAAGGCCGGCACGCTCGTCCTCATCCACGGCAACCTGCTGCACCGCAGCGAGAAGAACCTCAGCAGCAAGGGCCGCATCATCTACACCTTCCACGTCATCGAGGCCGACGGCACCACCTACGACGCCCGCAACTGGCTGCAGCCCCCCGCCGCCGGCTTCACGCGCCTGTTTGCCTGAGGGCAGCAACAGGCAGACCAGTTGGCCGACAGATAGACCAGTTGGGCGACAGATGACCAGTTGGCCGACAGATAGCACCAGTTGCCAGTGGACTATGATATCATACAGTTTCACCATCACCCTCCATTCGTCTCCCCGTCTCCCCTCCCTCCTACCGCGCGTACGGGTGGAAGCCCCGGCTCCCCCCCCGCCCGCCGCCCCGGTAGTTGGCCCCCATCCGCCCCGCGTTCTTCGGGCCCGTCGGCGCGTTCGCCGGCGGCGTGCCGCGCTGGAACCCGCCGCTGCCGCCGCGGCCGCCCTGCTGCTGCTGCCCGCTGCTGCTGCCGCCGCCGCTGCCACCCTCCTCGTACATGCCCTCGCCGCCGCCGCTGCCGCCGCCGCCACCCCACGGCGACTGTCCGCCGTTGTTGCTGCCGCCGCCGCCGCTGCCGCCAGGTCCCGCGCTGCCGCCGCGTGCGCCCTGCTCGTACTTTTGCTGCTCAAACATCTGCTGCTCCATCGCGTTGTAGTTGCCGCGTCCGCCGCCGCCGCCACCACCGCCGCTGGCGCCGCCGCCCGGCTGCTGCTGCTGCTGCTGCTGCTGCTGCTGCTGCTGTTGCTGTTGCTGCTGGGCCATCATCTGCTGCATCATCTGTGGGTTCATCGGCCCGCCACCGCCGCCGCCGCCGCCGCTGCCGTTGCCACCGTTGCGGTTCATCATCTGCTGCTGCTGCATCTGCATCATCTGCATCATCTGCGGCGTCATCCCCCCGCCCGGCATGCCGCCCGGCCCCATCGGGCCGCCGCCCATGGGCCCCATGGGCCCCATGCCGCCCATGCCCATGCCGCGGCTCATGGCCATCTGCTGCTGCATCATGGCAAAGTACTGCTGCATGCGCTGCCAGTACTGCGCCATCAGCTGCGGCGTCATCCCGCCCGCCGCCCCGCCGCCGCCCATCTGCTGGCCGTGGCCGCCGCCGCCGCCGCCCATGTCGTCGTAGCCGCCGCCGCCGCCGTTGGGGCCCTTGCGGAACTTGCCGAACCCGCCGCGCCCGTCGCCGTCGCCGTCGGCGCCGCCCCCGCGCAGGTTGCCGCGCGGCTGCGCCTTCTTCACCTCGATCGGCTTGCCGTGCAGCGCCAGGTCCGTCGCCAGGCACGCCTCGACGCCCGCCTCCGACTCAAACGTCACAAAGCCGAACCCCCGCGGCCGCCCCGTGTCCTTATCCATCATGAGCGTCGCGTCCACCACCCGCCCAAACTGCGCAAAGTACGCCTTGAACTCCTGGTCCGTCGTCTCCTGCGACACGCCCCCGACAAAGATCTTGGACGTCTTCTCCTGCTCGTCGCGCGGGATGGCCCGCTTCGGGTCGATCTGACGGTCAGCCTCGAAAGGGGGTCGCGTGGAGACAGAGGAAGGGGGGGGGGGCGCACAATCTTGCCATCCAAAAAGTGCTCCTTGACCATGACAATGTTGACCGTCTTGGGGTCCTTGAACGTCAGGAAGCCAAAGCCGCGCGACCGGCCCGTCGCGCTGTCCCGCATCACCGTGCACTCCACCACCTCGCCAAACTGCGAAAAGTAGTCGTGGAGGGATTCTGCCTGTCGTCAGTGCTGTGCTTGGCGCGGCTGCAGAGGGGATTCTTCGCCACGTACGGTCCGTCGTCTCCCAGTTCAGTCCGCCAATAAACATCTTCCTGCCCGAGGTGTCAGCGCATCGCCATCATTGTCCTCCGCGGACGTCGCAGCCGAGGCCAAAACAACGCAAAGGAAGGAAGCGGGCAGCAGGCAACAGGCAGCAGGCAGCAGGCGGCAGGCATCTTCTCTGGGGACAACAGGCAGGTCGGCCAGCGCGGGAGCAGACGCGGACAAGACGAGACGAGAGCGTCTGCCGCACAGACGGACGACGGAGAGGCAGAACAAGACACGACACCATTGTCCAAACCCAGGGACGGCGGCGGCGAGCCAGCTTCCACGAGGGCGTCAGAGCGGTTTGTTGAGCGGCGGCGTCGTGGCGTATGCTGGTGCTTTGGCAAGATTCTCTTGTTGATCTCTCGTTGAATCTTTTGCTGATCTTGTATCTGTTTCTGGCTTTCTGGCTTTCTGGCTTTCTGGCTTTCTGTTTCTGTTCTGCCTTCTGTCTTCTTCTGCTCTGCTTGTCTGTCTGATCTGTCTGCCTCTTCCAAGTCTTGCTACCGTAAAGCTCAGTACTTGTCTCGGGCGCGCCAGCCGCCGGCATCCCCTCGAGATGCCGCCCGTCTGCTGCATACAGATGTCTGCGTGTGAAAGGGGTCATGTCTCTGGTCTCGGCCGCCACACTCGTCCGGCCGCATGCAGGTGTCTGCAGGTGTTGGGCGGGTTCGCCTCTCGTCGGCTTCACGCAGACGGCCGTCCACGCGGCGTCCGCTTCCGCACGCTGAGCTTCAGGACGGTGCCTGGTGTCTCTGACCAGTCTGGCCGGCGGCCCCCCCCCCCTGAACCTGCTCCCTGGGCATCGCCTTTCCACCGCGGCACCGCATGGAACTTTCCTTGTGTCTCCGCTGTCCGAGCAAGCCTGACCGAGACCGAGACCGAGCCACCTCTTATCCCAAAAGAAACGGGGAGGAAAAAAAAGAGAAAATAGAAACGCAAAGGGCATGGCTCAACAAAGACTTACCCATCTTCTTTCGCGTTGGGGCCGCTTCGTGGAGGCCCGAGGCGAGGCCCGGCTGCAAAGTGGCCCATGCCGCCGGGCCTGGACGCCTCCTCTACGCGCTGGCTGCCGCCGATGCCGCCCGCACTGGCGTGGCCGGCTTCTGCGTGGCTGCCGCTGCCCGCTTGCTGGCTGTTGCCAGTATTGCTGTTATTGTTGCTGCTGTTGTTGTTGTTGTTGTTGCTGCTGCTCCAGTTGCCCAGGTTAAAGTCCACGTCGTCGTCGTCGTCCTCTTCGTCTTCCCGCATCGCGTCGTCGTCCCCACCGCCACCGTGGCCGCCCGCGGCCTCCCCGCCTTGTCGTGAAGGCGCCGAAGCGGCCGACGGACCGGCTGCGGCGCCTCCAGACGAGGAGGCCCCCGGAGCCTCGGTGGCGGACGCCGTGGTCGTCTGCGGCTCGTCGTCATTGTACCTGGCCGCAGCGCGTTAGCCCAGTCAAACGGGCCTTATCGGCCGGCCTCCCCCCCTTGCGGCCACGCACAGGTCGGCGAAGAGCTCGTCGTCAAACGTCTCGGCTTCCGTCATCGTCAAAACAGGGCGTCAAAGCCGCAGTAAATCTCGAGGTCACGGTGAAAGAAAGAAAAATAAAGAGCAAGAGAAAGAGAAAAAGAAATCGGATCGAGCTCCGCCGTCAGACAAATTCACACGAGGATGCAACTTGTCTGTCCGGGTGGTCATTCAAGGGAGAGGGAGGAAAACGCGCGAGAACAAAGCGGCTTCTCCGACCCCCCTTCGCCATCGCCTCCCCCATAATTAGTCAGGATGTTTTAGCCTCAGGCTCCAACAGCACCACCACGGTGCGAACACAGGGTGAATAGATGCGTGGACTGTCCTATGTTGCCTTGGTGGGGGGAACTCGCCAGTTCAACGTCTCCTCTCGACGTCCCTCAGACCACGACCTCTCTGGCCACCCGCCCCCGACGCAGCGAGACGCGCCTGCGAACCTCCGATAAGCACGACCTGCAGCGGGTGCGTGCGCGAGACTGCAGCTGGTCCTGCGGCTCCTGCCGTCTTGCTCTTCCCACCTGCGCGCCGGCCAGCATCGCCTCTTGTCTTTCGGCCCAGCTTGCGGGCTTCCTCGGCGGCGACGACGATGCGCTGGGGAGCTCCCGGCCGCGTCCACAGCCCTTCCAGCAGAGCCCGTGGCGGCAGTGGACGCACGTGACGCACGCGACGCACGCGACGCACGTACGCCGGCATGTTCTCGTCCTCGGGCAGCGGCAAAAAGCCGCCGCCGACCCAGGAGATGGTGCAAGTCGGTAGGTGCTCGGCAGCAGCAGCAGCAGCCTTTGGTGCTGGTGGAACGTGTCCTGTTGGCTGACGCGTGGCCCGCCGGACAGACAGAGCTGAGTGAGTGCTTCCTCCGCGGCCCCGTGCGTCGTGCGCCGGACTGACCTCCAGTTCTGCCTCGCCCTTCTGGCGCGCACCGCACCGCGACGCGGCCCCGAAAAAGAGCTCCGACAGCAACAGCGGCCGGCGCGATCACGGCATTGTTGTCGGTGCATCGTACTCGCATGCCGACATTCTCAAGTTCGACTCGCTGTACGTTGCCTGTCTAGCTTTTGTGCTGTATGTTTTGCTGACCCTCCGCCAGGAGCCTTTCTGGCTCGGCCTCGTCCCGGCCACGAACGCCACCGTCATCGTCCGCACGGGGACACGCTGCGGCTGGCAGCGGGCAGTCGCCCTCGGCCTCCCGGCACGGCAGCGCCGCGGGTGCGGCGGCGGCGGCGCCCAACTACCGGAGCTTTCTCACCAACACCGACGACGACTGGAACGCCGACGAGAGCGAGGACGTCTACGGCTACGACGAGGACGACGGCGACGATTTTGGCCTGCCGAGCCTGTCCAACATGAAGCGCCGGACCCGGCGGATAGCGGCGGCGGCGGCCGCTGCCAAGCAGAGTAGCAGCGGGACGCCGTCGAGCAGGGGCCTGGGCGGCGGCGGCCACGGCAGCTTCGGCAGGACCATGGACGTGTCTGTGCTCAGCGACGACGGGGGGGTCGGGGGGGAGGACGACCTCTTGTCGTCCCCCCTGGGGGGCGGCCACGGCGGCGGTCTGGGCTCGCGGCGCTTCTCCAACAGCGCCGACATTGCCGTGGAGCGGCCGGCGCCCTCGTACCCGGTGCCCAAGAAGAGCGAGGGCAAGATCCTGCGGCCGCAGTACAAGGACATTCTGCGCGACCCGGCCAACGCGCTGCACCTGATCGACTACCCGGCGCCGCCGCCGAACGCGACGCCCAAGGAGACGGAGGCGCTCAACTCGCGCATCCACCGCATCAACCGCTTCAAGCGGCTGCTGCAGGCGTCGACCATCCCCCTGGCCGAGCTGCGGTCCCTCGCCTGGTCCGGCATCCCGCAAGAGGTCCGTGCCATGACCTGGCAGCTCCTGCTGAGCTACCTCCCGACAAGCAGCGAGCGCCGCGTGGCCACGCTCGAGCGCAAGCGGAAAGAGTACCTGGACGGCGTCCGGCAGGCGTTTGACCGCGGCGGCGACGACGGCGGCGGCGCGGCGTCGAAAAACGCGCCGACCAGCGGCGGCAGCAGCAGCACGGGCGGCGGCAGCAGCAGCAGCCGCGGCCGGGGTCTGGATGAGGCCGTGTGGCACCAGATCAGCATCGACGTGCCGCGGACCAACCCGCACATTGAGCTGTACGGGTACGAGGCGACGCAGCGGTCGCTGGAGCGCATCCTGTACGTGTGGGCGGTGCGGCACCCGGCCAGCGGCTACGTGCAGGGCATCAACGACCTGGTGACGCCGTTCTGGCAGGTCTTTCTGGGCGTCTACATTGCCGATCCGGACATTGAGACGGGCATGGACCCGGGCCAGCTGCCGCGCGCGGTGCTGGACGCCGTCGAGGCCGACTCCTTCTGGTGCCTGACCAAGCTGCTCGACGGCATCCAGGACCACTACATTGTGGCGCAGCCGGGCATCCAGCGCCAGGTGGCCGCGCTGCGCGACCTCACGTCGCGCATCGACGCGCCGCTGGCCCGCCACCTCGAGGAGGAGCACGTCGAGTTTATCCAGTTCAGCTTCCGCTGGATGAACTGCCTGCTGATGCGCGAGATCAGCGTCAACAATACCATCCGCATGTGGGACACCTACATGGTAAGCAGCCCAGACCCGTGAGCCGTCTCCCATGTTTTTTGGACCGCACTGACGACCTCCAGGCGGAGGAAAACGGCTTTTCCGAGTTCCACCTCTACGTCTGCGCCGCCTTTTTGGTCAAGTGGTCGAGCAAGCTGTGCGGCATGGACTTCCAGGAGATTATGATGTTTCTGCAGTCCCTGCCGACGCGTGACTGGACCGAGAAGGACATTGAGCTGCTGCTCAGCGAGGCCTACATCTGGCAGAGCCTCTTCAAGGGCTCGTCCGCCCATCTGCGCGGGCCTGCCAGCCGCACGCCGTCCACCAGCCTCCAGCTGTAAGGCGGGCGTCGACCCATTCAGGTGCACAGCGTTGCACCGCTTTCCTGCCTTTTTTCTCATTCTGTTTGTTTTTTTTTTGTTCTTGTGCTCCATGGTCGAGCGAACGAGCGTTCTGGACAGCGGACTTGCTGTTTCTTTGATAATCACTTCATAGCAGGCCACCTTGTTTGTACCTTTCCTGTTCGAAAAGAAAAGAGTTTAGGCTTTTTGCATATGGACGCAGAAGTCGACGTGCCGGGCAACGGGGCCAGCGTGCGGCAGTGCACGCATGGGAGAGAACGCGTGTCTGACGGGTAATGGCATGGAAGGGGGCGTGAATCGTGTCACAGCCATGAGATAAATTCAAAAAAATAAATAATAAATTAAAATAAAATAAAACAAGACAACGACGAGCCTTTCTCGCCTCATGCTCTCTCTCGCACACCCCCTTCTCGATGACAAAGTGGCAAGGAAGGACAGGATGCCTAGGCCGACGGGACGAGACGACCGGTCAAGGAAAGCGGCACAAACGTTCCCTCGCCTTGCCTCGTTCTGTCTGTTCTTTGTGACGGACTGTTCAGACGTGCCGTCGCCTCTGATGACGTGGCCTGCTCGTGGCCGGGGGTCGGGACAGGCGGTAAACATAGGACCGGGGGGCTGGACAACAGCAGGCCGCTGCCACTGGTCTGAACACTCACGCCGTCGCCTTGCCGACAGCAGACAGCACACCGGTGCGTCGTGTGAGCCGCCCGCCTGCCTGCGGACGCCTGGCTCTGCACGCTAGCAAGAAAAAAACAAGAAAAAACAAAACAAAACAAAAGGCGCAGGCGGCCGTTCCACGGCTGCTGCGTGTAGGCGGGACCGGAACCAGGCCTACAGGAAGAAGGGCGAGGTAGGGTCAATAAAACGACGACACAGGAGGCAAAGGGTGTGTGGATGCCCCTTCAGCGTCCTACTTGTCCTCCGCTCGGGCGTGGAACCGGGGCGGGCGAGCGCAGCCCAAGCACCACCGAGTGCAGCAAGGCCGACGGACAGCGGCACAGACAAAAGGACGAGAAAGCGGAGGGCTGGCCCATCCTGGCTGCTGGGCATCGATGCAGTCCCACTCCCCGTCTGCCGCCCATCTCGCTAGCAGGGCGGAGCTGGCCTGGCCTCGGAAGAGGACGAGACCCTACGCGCCCCCCCTGCAGAGCACCGCTGTCTTGTGCTCGTCTGAGCACATTATATCGAGTCTTTGTGCCTCGAAGGGAGCAGGTAAACATGTTTTTTCTGTTTTTTTTTATTTTTATTTTTATTTTTTTTTTTTTTTGGTTTTTGGGCTTTCTGCACAGCCGTCGGGACGAGGTGCGTGTTGCGTCACGCAGACACGCCGAGGCAGGCAGGGTGTGTGCGAGAAACCACCCAGACGGGAGACGGGAGACTCTACGAGCAGTCCCGCCCGCAAGACCAGGAAGGCATATGGATGCGTGAGAAAACAAACAGCCCCCGGTGCCAAGCCTTGGCTTGCCTTCTTCTGGGCAGCAGCATGATCTTCGTCTACGCCTCTCTGTCTCTGGTGTCGAGACAAGGAACGGGCTGGCGGCCTCGATTTGCCTCTTTTTCCGCCTCTTGTCCCCCCCCTCCTTTGCCTTGCTGCACACCCTCTCCTATGCTCCAGCTTCAGCCGAAGCGAGCCGCGTCCGCTCAAGGAGACAAGCCAGCTCCCCCGTTTATCAACTTGAAACATTGCGCCGGGAGTCAGAAGAGTAGGGGAGGAGGGGGGGTGTCCAGAGGGGTGAGAGCTACGTCATTTGGGCACGAACGTAGACAGGACGCCTGATAACATCTGCACATCGCCGAACACAGCGAAGCCTGCAAAAGGAAAAAGAAAGAAACAAAAGGAAAATTACAGCTGCAGATACGGCAAGGACACACGGGATCCCAGCCGTGTGTCCGCCCGCCGGATACCACAGGACAACCCCGACGCTTCCAGGGCAGCAACACGATCTGCGGTTGTACTTGTACGCAGAAAGGCGGACACCAAGAAGGCAAGGCAGCAGCAGTAGGCAGGCATGCCGCCCAGCGCCGGCAGCCTGTCCGCGGTTCCGATGTCCAGGCAGAACGGGGACTCAGGGCTGCAGCCAAGACAGTCGGACGAAGGCGGGAAGGGGAGGGGGGGCGAATGGACGGCGTGGCCGCATGTGCCTACGGAGTAGACTTGAGACTGGCCCGGCATACCACCAGCACCTTTTTCGTTGCATTGCGTCTGCGGCCGGCTGCGTGAAGCTGCTGCCTTGCTACACCCCTACTACACAAGGGGCGTGTGTACGGAGCGGCCAGCACATGCATTCTCAGAGGGAAGAAGCAAGAGGAAAAGATGGCTGGGATGATGGAATCCATGCGGATGGGCAAGGAGACTCGGACGGCCGCTGCCTTTCTCGCTGCATCTACAACGTGCGTCGGGTTGTGCAGAGGACCCGCAAAAGGCCAGGCCACCTCTGCCGTCTGCTGCTTCTTCGTGGGCCACGCCACTCATGCAGGCCAGCAGACTACAATGCATGGGAAACACAAGACGACCAGCCCTCCCTTGCCCGAGGCCAACGGGTCCCCTCTCTCGGGGAAAGGCCATGACGGCCAGACGACGGTCCTCGTGCCCGTATACGCCGTGCCAGCGCGCCCTCCCTGTCCATCCTGTCCACCCGTCCACCCTGTCCACCCTGCCCTCGCTCTCCTTCTCGTCTTCTGCCATGCCTCGCCTCATGTGCTGCCCTGTCGTTCGCCTCGTTTTGATTCTTTTTGGTCTCAGGCTTACTCCTATGGATAGACCACACCGCTTGGTGCAGGCGGAGCTTAGTGGGCCGTCTGGTTTTCGGGGCGCTGACAAGCCGCTGGTCTGGCTCGCTTAGTATTTAGGATAGCTGTGCTGTGTGGATCATTGGGCGGCCATCTAGGCCATCGAGACGCTCGTTGGCCGCCTGCCCATCGCCTTAGCCTTCGGTCTCCGAACACCCGTAGCCAGTCCCTTTAGACTCTCGACGCATTTTGCCCCTCGGTCCCCTTCTCTTTAGTCCTGTCCACCATATGATTTCGGACGGGACGGGGATGTGTGGGCCGTCGCCATGGCATGTAGGATTCTTCTCTGGCCGATGGCACGTCGTTAGCCCACTGTATGGTCCCGCGTCATGCAGGACGGCGTGCAGTGCACCTCGAAAAAAAGGAGGAATCAGAACGAAGACGAAAACGCCGCAGGCCGCGCTGGACAGCCCCTCGTCCGAGGCGCCAGGCCCGATGGTCGTCCGAACCTGTCTCTGCTGTCTGGGGGGATGGCCCACCGTGGACGACTACAGAATAAGCTGACGAGTGGATGGGGTGCTCCGATTTGTATAGCCGTATTGTGAGGCGAGTGAGACGACATCAGCCCGCAGGTCAGCGCGTCGACGAGAACGAGATGGGGCGGGTGACGGGCGACCGACGGATCGGCTGCGACTGTGGCGACCGCAGTTTTCGTGTCGTCGAGAAGAGGATGCCGAAGCCTGCATGTTCAAGCACACTTTCATACCAAAAGACCAAGTTGTGTGACCTACCTCGCGGGAGGAGGGCTTCCGCTGGCCTGAACGGAAGAAAACGAGGGTGGCAGCAAAAGGCAAAAAGGAAGGGGGCAAAGGAAGAAAAAAAGGGGTGAAAGCACCAGGTCAAGGAGAGACCAGGCCGAGAGAGGGAGGAGCAGCCTGGTCGAAGCACGGCGATCAAATCATTCCATGTCTGCTGTCTGTCCATGCCAAGAAAATATCCGCTTGTCGGCAGAGGTGTACGGAGTATGCCAGAGACCACCGGCGGGGGACGGGTGGACGAGTAAGACAGCAGGGCGTGTTTTCGTGCGTGTATCCGACCGGTGCCACACTGCGGCATGGGCCTCCAACCAGCGTCCGTTGCATAACTCGTGCTCCGGTGCCTGTCTGTATAGTGCTCCGTACCGAGGGCTGTATGCTTGGAGCTGGATGCTCGCGCTCGCTCGCCGGCTAAGGGCTGGCCAGCCACGCACGTCCCCCTTCTGCCGTCGGCTCTGTTTCCGAGACCGTTTCGACAGGAGACGGCGGTGGCAAGTCACGCGGCCAGTCGCAACGAGCCGACGGGCCTGACCCTGGCTCACTGGAAACACGGGTCCCGCCGGCCGCTGGCTGGCCAGGCCTTGTTGTGTGGCAGATGATTTTCCTGGTGGTTCGGTTGCGCGCCGCCGTGAGCCGCCGTGTGCCGCCGTGTTTTCTCATGGGTTCGCGCGGATCCGCCGGATCCTTGCGGATGCCGCTTTGCTTTTCTTGACCGGTCTCCATGTTGCAAGAAAGCTGCAGAAACCGGGGAGGTCTGGGGGGAGAGGAGCGTCGGCTGCAGTACACCGCGTTTCTTTGTCCTGCATGCCGTGTGACTTGGCTCTCGTCTTCCGTCGGCTGGCGGCCGTCGGCGGTCACCAGGCAAAGGCAGCGGCACGCGAGACGACAGCCGAGCAAAGACGGTGGCCGGTCAGGCGAGCTGTGCACAGGGACAGAGACGACGCCGTGTTTGATGGGCCAGCACAGCCCTCGGGAATCGGCGCTTGTTGTATCCTTCAGACGGAGCAGCACAACTGTCCCCGCCCCGCTGCTACGCTGAGCAGGCGACAACGGATGATTTGAGATCTCGAGACAGGCCGTCAGTAGAAGAAGAGGACGGGGGGGGGGAAGGCGGGGGTGGGGGGGTGAGGGAACAGGAACAGCAACGGTCATGGAATGGGCACGGTTTCGTTTCTGCCTCTTCTCGAAAGCGATTGGCTCGAGTGCTTGGCGATCACCATCTGCGCCTCGCGGCGGCAACGAGCAGCATGGCGGCAGGGGATCGGGCCAGGGAGAGGTGCATGATGCTCGCTGCCGCTGTCCCGGCAGCTGTGCCGTCCGGCGCGGCGGCGCGGCGGCGGCGGCGGCGGTGATCGGAGCGGTGGGCGATAGGCGGCCAGGAAAAAGCTTAAGTCGGCGATGTGCCTTGGCCAAGGAAGGGAGCGCAGCTCACATACGGGGAAAGTGCAGTAATACGAGTACGAGTAGGACAATATCGCTGTAAGCATAGTGGGACAGGCTGCCCAAGCAGAGCGAGGGAAGGAGCGGCTGGACAGACAGGTGCGAGGAGCGCCCGGGCCGCAGCTGCCAGGTCGTCCGTAAAAAGGCGCAACACGGGGCGTAGGGGGGAGGAGGGCATGTGTGTAGATGGCGCCTTCCTGTCTTCTGCCCACGGAGCCCGGCGGCGATTGGCTCCTGCCGGTTCGGGCGAGACGGACAGGCGAGACACATCTCGAGTTGCTTTTGCACAAAAAACGATACCAACCGTTCCAGTGGCAGAGACAAGTTCCAGACGCGGGGGCCCAGACACGCAGGCGGGCGGAGGCCGGCCGGACGGACGGCCACCAGAAGAGACAGAGCGCACGTCAAAACAACCCGAGGTGGGACAGGAGGGCGCAACCAGGGCGTGTCTCTTGTGCAACAAGCAAGCACGACAACGCCTCCGTCACCCGATTCGCCGACGGGCGTCGTCGACGCGGAGAGAGCAGCGGGCAGCCAGGCAGACGAGGGGACAGACATGGGCCGATGGAAGAGACAGGGCCAGAGACAAGGACCGGGCTCTCGCCGGGTTCGACGACAAACGCGCCCAGCCCGGATCAGGAGCCGGCGGGCGGCCTTGGCCGTGCTGGGCGGACGAACGCATGAACCGGAGGCCAGCCAGCCAGCCAGCCAGCGGACGATCCTGCGTCTGTCTGGACAGGGTGGGTGGGTAGCTGCGCTGCTGAAACAGCCAGGGAGCAGGGCACCTTGCTGGCTGCGGGAGGCCGCCGTCAGCCTGGCGCACCGTTGCATTGTTCGGGTGACCGACCAAGCCACTGCAGAAACGAAAGCACGCGCCTGACTGGCTGGTACTGGCTGGCCTGGTGGCTGGCCAGCCACCGGCCGCTGTGCATGCGCTGGCTTTCTGCCTGCCGTCCGTTCTCCAGGACCAGGCGGTTGCGCCACGGGACGTGGGATGCTACCCCTCACATGTCGCTGACGCCACGGACGGACGGACGGGCGGCCGCAGGACAGCAGGCGGGTCCCTGCTGCTGCCCACGGACCGGCTGAGAAGAGCCCCCCCTCTGGACGAGGACGCGGCATATACCGGGGGTCCGCGAACGGAGGACTCTGTCCGTGTATTACTCCGTACTCCGTACGGAGCCAGACGATACGAGAACGACCGATGCTGAACGATACGGAGCAGGCCGCGCAGCCCCTTACCGCCTCGACGCTGCACCTGAAACAAGAGCCACAGCCGGCACGAACCTGGCGGACCAATCGCGACTCTTTACGTGTCTGCACGTCCCCGTCACCCCATCCTTTCTGACTCTGCCTCATCCCTTCCTCTGGGCTGAAGGAGGGGGAGGGGCTGACGATCGACCGGAGAAGCCAGAGGGGCTGGCCGGCGAGTCCGTCCAGGCGTTGTCCGGCGTTCAAGCGTCCAACGAGGGCTGAGCTCGGCTGGCCCGTCTGGCCTGTGCTTTCGGACCAAGCATGCGCAGGCCGGCCGGCAGGTGGCCAGCCATCTCAGCCAGCCGCGATACGTTCACGCCACGCATACGTATGCCTCTCGGAATACGAGGCCTCGTTTCTCGCGGCTGCACGAGCACAAAGGGAGGTGCACTCCACAACGCCGGAGACACCGCCGTTGCGCCGGTGCGGGATGGGACACCGTCAACAGCACAGCTGCAGCGGCCGCTGCGCCACGTCCCAACAAAAACGCGACGACGACGGGCTGGCTGGCCTGACCGCGAGAATTTAGCGCAGAAATACTCCGTACAGCCAGCCATGCGACACGAGGACGCGCAGCGACGCGCGCTGCACGGGCGCCGGCGTGATACAGCGTCTGTCCAGGCCTCCAACCGCCGCTGGGCTAGCTGGTTTCCGGCTGAGCCAGGCCCCCGAGCTGCTTTTCAGGGGCAGGCTACTGGCTGGTACTGACCGGACCCACTGCGTCGCCACCGAGGGACAGACACAGCGAGAAGACGGCGACGGGGCGGACGAATACGAGGGCGCTGCAGGGACGAGCAAGACCGTGAGCATGTCAGCCGAGGCCCTCGTCTATTTTTCGCAGCCAAGCGCAGCGGAACGCTCGCGGCGGACAAGCGGCGGAAAACAGCCCCCCCTATAAACATGGCTGGCCTACGTGTTCCTTGCATGCCGTATCCCGATAGCCAAAGAGCACAATGTGTAATGCTCGCTCGCGTTCCTTGCCCGATGAATCACGGGCCCCGCGGAACGCGTGTAGGCCTCCCTCCTCCTCCTCCTTCTTCCTCACGCCTGGACGGACGGAGAGCCTTGGCGCAGCCGACCGGTCGACCCTCCCCCCCTCCTCCGTCTCGCCCGTTTCAAGCCCCCCAAGTGTCTCAGTGTGCCGATCCTAAACGCGCTGCGCCTCAAACCCATCGTCACGGCGGCTTCGGATACAGTACGAGCTGGGCCGCGTCCTCCGTGCAGACGGTCTTTCTGCGTCTGTCTTTGGCAGCGGCCGCACAGTACAAGTAGTTGTACGTGTCGTAGGGGTCGGCGTGCGTCCTTGGACCCGCACATGCGGCATGGCAAGTGGAAACGCTAGCATGGCCGAGCCGGAGGCACTGGTAGACTGCTGCAGCCGCTGTCGCTGTCTGTCCTTTGTAGCTTGTACAAGCAGCTACAACGATACGTCGCACACTGCGTGAACTATATACGCGTGCCGTCTTCGACGAGGGGGTATCTTGTACAGATACACCGGGCGCACCCTTGCGACGATCACAAGGTTCAGACGGCTTCCACACACGTCGTAGGCGTGCGAGGACGGAGCCCGGATACGGAGCACCTTATACGAGGATGGCTGGCTCCGTGCTCCGTCTAGACAGACGGCCGTGGGCTCTCCCCCCTTCCAGCACGACCTCGACATTGAGCAACGCTGTGCTCACGCAAAACGGAAAAGGGGCAGACACAACCAAGCTTTTGCGTCGGAAGTCGATCAACGGCAGGTGAGAGAAGGGGGAAGAACAAAGTGGAAAAAAAAGGGAGAAAAAAAGGACGACCGTCCAGTCCGGAGTACGACCCCGTACAAGTACACCCTCTGACAGTCGTCAGGGAACACTTGCGCAAACAAGCTCTTCCTCCCTGTCCCTCCCCTCTTGTCCTCCAACTGAGCAGATCTGCTTTCCTGCCGGCCTGGTCCCCTCCTTCTTCTCCCCCCCCCCCCCTCCACTCCTCCTCTTCCCCCCCCCTTCATCCCGACCGCGCCTTGGACAGACACCGCAGTGCCCTGATCAAAGTTTTTACCCGACGCATAATGCATGCTCTCGTACGCACTCTTCCTGAATCTTGCTCACATTCGGACGCTTAGTCGCGCCAGGCTCCTGTGTCCTGAGCCACCTCCGTCCTGCCCCCCCGTCCTTCCCCCCCTCCCCTGCCAGCAACACGACGCTTGTTTGACAGCAGCTTGGACGGCTCGCTTCCTTGCTGGCGATCAAGACGTGTGTCTCTGACCCGTTGAAAAGAGGAGAGCGAGGAGAGCGAACAAGGGTGGAAAGGGTGTGGGAGAACGAGGCGACGGACAGCAAAGAGGAAGAAGGGAGGGGAGAAAAAAGGAACACCCACTTTCAGGCTTCGCCCTGCCCGCAGCGATCGCCCAGCCGTCCGTCCCTGTTGCTGCTGCCTTTCTACGCCTGTCCTGCACACTCCTCCAGCTGGCTGGGGCCAGTGGGCTTTTGCACTTTTTTGTTATTCTTTCCGTTTTCTCTCTAATACCACACCCCTCACGGCGCGAATCACGCAGCACCCTGCCCAAGACTTCTTTTTATCCTCTTCAGATGCACATCGACTGGTTGGACTGTCTTTTGAGGCTGTCTTTTTATATCTCTTTTTTTTTACTTCCTTGCTCTCTTACAAGCACAGCCGCCCCCCCATTTTCTGCACAGATCAGAAAGACAAGAGACCGCCGTCCGTCCGTCCATCCGTCTGTCTGTCCACCATTGCAACGGTCGTCTTCGTCTCTGGGTCCCAGAGCCGCCGTCACCAAAGAAGCTTGAAACTCAAAACCACCCCCTCTCCCTCCTCCTCCTCCTCCTCTTTGCCTGTGCCCTCTCGTCCTCTGTATCGGGGCATCCGTTTTCCGCGTCGCCGCGCCGCGCCCTCGTCCGAGAGTCTGTCCGTGACCAGACCTGGCCGGGCTCGGTCGTCACGCTCGCCGTCTTTCTCGAAACCGCACGCCCGCTGTTTATTTCCTTGTGCGGACCAAAAGAGACACACGGCACGGCCTGGGGTCCCTTGCAGGGAGTGAGAGCAGGGGGAGCAAGCAGGCAAGAGAAGCCGCCGAGCATCCTGGGCCGACGGCCGCGGAGCCGCGCCGTTTATCTGTTATATCTCTCTTCTTCTTCTTTTTTCCCTTTTTTTTTTCGCTGGCCAGGCCTTTCAAAACGTCCCGAAACCCACTCAGATGGTCCGTCCTCGTCTTCCCGTCGGTTGACCGTTGTCACACGTCCTCGTCATCCCGCGTGGCTGCTCGCAACCTTTTTCCTTTTCGCTCTTCTTCTCTTCGGACAGCTCAGCCGTTCGCCACACCCAGCAC
Source organism: Ophiostoma fasciatum (assembly GCA_019925495.1). NCBI lineage: Eukaryota > Fungi > Ascomycota > Sordariomycetes > Ophiostomatales > Ophiostomataceae > Ophiostoma > Ophiostoma fasciatum. The sequence goes on from JADHKM010000001.1 coordinate 667,786, forward strand.
CATTTTTCCTCTTTTTTTTTTTTACCTTGTTTCGGCCGCCTACACAGCTACGTCTTTTCATGTGGGATAGCCAGTGCAACTCTCAAACGTCGATCCCGCAGGTGTACCTCTGATTCCTTCTTCTTGGACCTCACCCCCTGCCCAATTCCCTCTCCTGTCTTCTCCAACTCTTGTCTCATTCTCCTCCTTATTTTCCCGTCTTCACATTTTTTATTCTTTCCTCTGCTCCCTCGATCACATTCTCACCACTCTTTTTTGTTTGACCATCTCCTAGCCCCGGATCCAAACACACATAATCCGGGGGATCTCCCTTCTTGTTATCAACAAGCTTTTCCCGCTCTCTTCTCGTTCCTTGGTTCTTGGTCGTTGCCTTCTCATCCGTCTCCTCATCCTCCTTTTTTTCTTCATCACACCACCTTTGCTTCTCTCCAGCTGGGCCTGATGTCTTCTTGATGCTGAACAGTCTCCCGTTTCGGACGACGTCTTGCCATCTTCTTTACCCATTTTTAACCCTGCGTCTTCCTTTCTACCTTAATCTTTTGCATCGTCTCTCTTCATTTGATCTCCTCTTCTCTTCCTTTTCTATTACTTCTTTTCAGAGACTGCATATCCATTGTTGCCGAGTACCCATTATTTAATACGGCTGTCTGAACGAGCCGACTTTTTTCTTTTCTTTTCTCGTGTCTTTGGTGCGAGCCTTTCGATCCGACGAACTGAACCCGGACTTGCGTACTTTGCCGCGAAGCAACGTCGATCGTTGACGCGTGCAAAGGGCGGCGAAAGGGTGGCTTCTACTGGCACTGGCATCAACCATTGACACCAACCTTCGTCCTGGGCAAACGCCTCCCAGACCTCGATCGCAAGCTCCAGTCTGGAGAAGAGAAACCGATTGTCGTCTGAACTGGGCATCGGACGGCAGACGCGTGCGTCAGCTGTGGACTCTGGTGTCGATCTGGGGTCGCAAAGAGTCAGCTTTCTGAGTGGGCAGATTTGGGGGTTAGGGCAGCACTCGAAGAAATGGACGTGACACAGCTGTTGAACACGGCCTCGATGGCCGCCGCAGAGGCGGCAGGGGAAGGGAAGCTGGATCTGGCGGCCCAGAAGCGCAGAGACAGCGATGGCGGCGGCGGCGGCGGCGGCGGCGGTGATGATGATGATAGCGGTGGCGGCGGCAATGAAGAACGGGCAGACGCTTTGCAGACGCCCTCGGTCACCCGGGCTGGCAGCACGGCGCCATCCAGCGTTGTGGCGACGCCGTCTGACAAGACGCCACCATCCCGCCGGTCATCGGGCGACGCGCGGACGCCGAACCGGAACCGGACGCCGTGGGATGCCGGCGGCTATTCGCTCTCGCTTGCCCTCGACAACACCAAGAACGAAGAGCAGGCGGCGAGCCCACAAAAGGAGACGATGGCGGCGGCAGCGGTGGCCGTGGCGGCGGCGTTGGCGACGACGGCAACGGCGTCGTTGCCAGAGACAATGGCGGCGGCAAGCAGCTGCGGCAGTCCGCTGCAGCGGAGCACGTCGCCACGGCACAAGTTTTCAGACAGTCGCAGCAGCTTCTCGTCCGCGTACACCAACGGCTCGTCGACGAACAACTCCGTCTCGCACTCGCGCATCTCGTCCCTTTCCACCGTGTCGGAAAACCAGCCGCTGACCAGCCTCATCACGGACCTGTCGCTCTCGGAGACACACTCGCTGGCGCAGCCCGGGGACTCGTCGTGCATGCCTGCTGGTCATCTGCACCACCACCACCACCACAGCCACCAGCAGCTGCACGGCGCCTCGCTGGCCGCACAGCTGGCCTCTCCCGTGAGCGAGAATCAGCAGCAGCAGCAGCAGCAGCAGCAGCAGCAGCACTACCGCCAACAGCAGCTCTCACCTCACGTCACCTCGCCGCACAACCGCGTTTCTGTGCCCGCCGACGCTGGCACGACAAGCCGGGGCGAGTCGCCGTCGGACACGATGCTTATCCCGCGAGCCGCCTCGTCACAGATCGATGACGACTATCCGCCGCCAGGCACCGCAAGGTATGATTTTTGTGTCTCTTTTCTGTTGGTTCCTGTTGGTGGTTTGCTGCTGGCTTGTTGTCGTTCTCGGTCCCCTATCTTTTTGTTTTTCTTGCACGGTGCACACAACACGGAAATGCTCAGTCTGGTTGCCGGAGTGCTGGCTAGTTGCCGGAGGCGCACCTTCCTTCCCCAGCCGGCATCCGATGCCGTCAAGTTGCTCTCAAGTCACTCTCGGCCTCCGGAACAGTGCCGGGGCCCCTCTGCCCTGCCTACGCAAGCCGGTCATCCCAACGGGGGCGCCGCGTCTGCTTGTGCTTCCTCAGGCCGACTGACATACGTCGCCCCTTCCGTTCCTGGCCATCTTGGTCACGGCCGCTCTTTCCACATCGTCGAGCGCCGCAAGGCACCCACGCCTTAAGAGTACGGGATGTGCCCTTCACTTACACGAGGCCGCGTTGTCACTCTCGGCTCATGTCTACTTCGTCTGCTTCTGTCCTTTCACCCGTTCTTCTGTCAACGCGGCCCCTTGAAAAAGTCATCTCGTCGTCGTGTTTACATCCCCTGACCAGCCCCCCCACGTACATTCGGGTACAAAGAAAAGTACTATAAACGGAGAAGGCCTGACCTTGACCGCTCCTTCCTTTCCCTTTTTGTTCGCTCCCAAACCTTCCTCACTCGCCCTTCTGACCACAATCTATTCCTCTCCTTCTTTTCTTTCTTCCTCTTACTCTGTGTCGGCCCTTTTCACCTTTTCTTCTTTTCCTTCGTCTATCCCTCCCCCATCCATCCATCTATCCATCCATCCATCCACCTCCTCCTCGTGGCACTTCCGACCGCCACATCTCTCTTCCGCACATCTCTCTTCCGCTTCTGCATCCATCTCTTGAGACAGCATTTCGTGCATCCTCGTCTGTCTTGATCAAAAAGTTTGTGGTTCTTTTCACTCGGTCCGTCCCTGCAAGCGCAGAGATCGTTCCGAAGCATCACGATCGTCTCGCTTTCTTCGCCTCATCGAAGAAGAAACAAATAAGGCGAAGAAACAACGGACTGACAAAGAACAATAGGCTGCTGCATCTTCCTTTCTCGCACGCTCGCTCGTCGCCCCAGGGTGACCTACTCAGCAGGCCCTTGAGCTCGCCAACACGACGCCACAAGCGTGCCGTTTCAGCACCAGATTTTTCCTCTGTCGGCTCGACTGCGTTCAATCCTCGCTTCCCAACCTTTGGGCCCATCCCAGAACCCACGCCCTCACCGTCGCAGCACAGCGACGGGGACGCAAACATGGAACACGACTCTAGCGCCAGCTCGCCCACCGTTGCTGAGACTCAGGGTTTGCACTCTCGTGGCTCGTCCAGCACGGATGTGACGCCCAGCGCGGGCAGCAGCATGGTCGGGTCTGTGCCCTCCCTCATTCATCCGACGAGCCCTCCATCTGGGTCTGGGTCGACTGCGTCCCCTCCAATTTTGGCCAACGTGGTTCCCGCTGTGGCCACTAACGCGGCCTTGCCTACAAACTTCTCGTCGCCGCCGGTGTGCATGTACCGCAACGATTGCCAGACAGGGTCGCAGCTGCGCAAGGCCATCTCTCATATTTTCGGCCGAAACAAACTCTGCACGCGGATGATCCCCACTGGCGTGTGGGTTCACTACTGCCGCAAGCATTACCAGAGGACGCGGTATCGCAATGGCGGCGAGTATCCTCAGCGGCAAATCTGTCTCGTGCAGCTTCAGATTCGCCGTGTCCAGGCCTGGAGCGATGCAAACACTGCGGATGGCAGGGGACCAGTTCTTCGGAACTGGTCACTGTCTGTCCGTAAGCGGGAGCAGCTGCGTCTAGAGAGCTGTCCAGTTTCGACCAGCAAGAAGCGGCCATTCAGAGACGACGGGGATGACGAGCGTGCTGATCTCGGCGGTACGGCGGTCCCAGACTGGATCGTCGCTCATCTGGGCGACGGCTTTTCGACCCCAGAAATCCTCACCCTTGTCGACCGCCTCAAGGCCGACATTGACCTGGGTCGAATGACCCAGGTCCCTGACATTGAGATATTGCCCAACATTGTGAATGATCTCAGCAACGAAGATCCGAACACCGTGATCAGCATCACAAAGAAGACTTACGCAAAGCGACGTCCTACATCACAAGGACACCGTCGCGCACAGTCGGTCAACACCTCGGCTGTGCGGTCCGCGGACACTCTCGTCACTATGTCGCGACGGGAAAGCAACTCCGATGTGTCCATGGCCGCCTCCGGAGGCACACACCAACATCGTCAGTTGACGGACGACCTTTGTCCTCGAGAAGAAAAGCGACCACGCTTTGACGCCGAGGAGGTCGCTTGCCAGCATGGGACGCCGATGGGGCTTGGCTATGGCAGCCGCGTGCAGCTCCCACACCGCCCTGCCTTTGCAGCTTTCAACGCCTACCTGGAGCCCCCGGTGCCCGAGCACCAGTTGACCGGCGGATCCTACGATGCTGAACGCCGCTACAAGCATGGCGGAGGTGGAGGTGGCAGCCGCGACCCGCGCAGCATCGAGCTGTACGGGTACGTCGCAAATGCAAATGAGTCGCGTCGGGATCATGAACGTCATCATAGTGCGACCGGCTTCTCTCCCGGCCATGGCTATGGGGTACTGCCCGCGCCGAATCCGCAGCGCTTCGGCGGACCTCCGATGGTCCAGCAACTAGAGCGGTCATACTTTTTGCTCAATTCGGCTGCCCACCGCCACCTGGGTGGTGGCGACAACGGCGGTGGCAGCAGCGGCGGCGGCGGCGGCGAAGGCATCAGCGGTAGTCTGCATCAGCGCTCGCAGTCCGAGGCTGGAGGCTTTCACCACCTGTCTTCTGTCTATGGGTGTTCGAGCACTTCGGGCAGACATGGCTCGCTGCCCTTCAGCAATCTGCCGCGGCTCTCAACGAACGTGTCCAGTCTCGATTTCACCAAGGACGAGTCGCGAAGCGCCGGCTACGCCGGAGGTGCGGGCCTGGTTCACCAGCACATGGAGCACGGCAGTCTGAGTGCTGGCCCGGTTCATGGCCACTCTCATCCCAGCCACTATGCCAGTCACGCTTACCACCACCGCCACCATGGCAGCTACGGCGGTCCAGTCGGCCACAGTGGCTATTCGGGTGACGAGCGTGTTTCTGCTCCGGTTTTCGATAAGTTCGAAAACGTGACACTCCCGCCCCTGCAGTCAGTCCATCTGGCACCGCGCGTCCCTGCTCCGGGCGACAGTAACGTGGCAGGTGAGCATCGCTCGTTTGCAGGTTCGGACTATCCCGAAAAACTGCACCACAGCCGCTCCCCCGCGGCTCCGCCTATGCGTCTGGCGACGATGGAGGTTGGCGGTGCCCCGTCTGTGTCAGTGCCCAGCCCTCTGGACCGACCGACGTCTCGCATTTGACGAGATCCTTTCCAGATTTCAAACTGCAATTTTTCTTTGATTTTCTTCTCTCTTTTTTTATTTGCTGCTTGTTTACATGATGATTTTCTTCTTTCTTTTTCTATTTGCTGCTTGTTTACATGATGATTTTCTTTCCTTTCTTTTTCCTTTTCCCCTTTTTTTTACAGAAGCTCCTTGCTTCGAGAGCACTCCTCGGCATATGTTACTATTGCGACATGGTCCTTGCTTGTCTTGCTTTGTTTGTGCTTTTGTTTTCAAGACGAACGGCCTGGAGATTGAGCAATGGACAGGCATTGCGAAGGAACGGACTTCCAGGCGGGGAAACGGAATCGAGGTCCGAGGGGCGCGAGGATGATTTATGGAAAACGACGAAAACCCGAGAAAAAAAGAAAAAAAAAAAAGAAAAAAAGGGAGACTGGGACAGGAAAAGGGAGGGAGGAGAGGGAAGGATCTGAGCCGGTAGGCTGATTTTCGGCATCTGTGGCCATCTGTTTGTTTTATTAGTTCATTCTATTTCATGACGGGCCTGGGAAGGGAGGTGGGAGAGAGAGAGGCGGCCCAGCTGGCGGACTGGCTCCATCGGCGACGGCACGGCTCTCTCTTTCTGCCCAGGCCCGTCACCGGTCTTCATACCGGCGCCGTGCTTTAGCTAGTTGCAGAACTAGCAACAACACAAGTCGTCTACATATTTCCTCACGCCTTCTTTTGCAGCGACTCGTAGAGCTCGTGGCGCCAGACATACGAGCGGACGACTGAGGACGACTGGAAGTCTGGTGGATTCCTGTCCAGCGGCAGGGCTATCTGCAGCGTGCTAGCGTCAACACGGACAAACCCAGCTCGCCTTGGGCCCAGATGCCCACGTTGTATCGCTTCGTGCTGACAGAAAGTCTCACGATCGACCTGCAAGTCAGATGGCTGGCCGAGTGCTCGTGTGCCCGCGTGCGACCCGAGAGCCCAACCCCTGCGATACATCGACCACGAAGCCTAATCCAGGCTGTTTCATTGGTGGACAGACAATTGGAGAGAAGCAGCCCTCCCACCCCTGGCGATGTCACGAGTCTGAAACGCGGGCAGCCCTCTCCGGTGGCCGGGCGTCAGAAAGGCAGCAGCACAAAGCGCACCGAGTTCAGCCCCACTGCTGACATGCACTTCGCTTTGCTGAGCAGTCGCGTTCGGTTCCTGTCCAGGTTGCATGTTCCCCTCACCTGCCCCCTTGCCTCCTCCGTAGCTCCTTCCTCCGTATGGAGTAGTTCTTTGCCTTTTGCAGTTTTTCCCTTTGCCCTTTTACCGATCGTTTCCTGTCTTTTCCGCCAAACAGCCCGGTTCTCAACGACGTGTCCAGACGCCAAGACCGCACTACCATCCATTGCCGTTGCTTGTGCGGTGTGCGGCATACGGCATACGGCATACAGCGTCCGGAGTATCGCCTCGGCTCGAGCTCGTCGCAATGGTCTCGGCGGTCGTGTTGGCGGCGACGGCGGTCGTGGCCTACTGGCTGCTGTCGACGATCAGCAGCCTGCGTGCCAACCTGGCCAAGGCGCGCAAGACAGGGCTGCCGTACATTGTCGTTCGTACGTGGGAGCTCGCAGGCCGTCTCTGGGGATGCTGGGCCGGCTGCATGCTAACCAAGCAGCCTGCTCGCCGTACGGCCTCGCCTGGAAGACGGCCGCGAGGCCGCTTCTGTTTCTGATCAAGCTGCTCCCGAAGCGCCTCTGGGAAGACTGGATATTGTGGGATCTCTCTCTCTCTCTCTGTGTGTGTGTGGCTATTTCCGCTGACTGCCAGTATCATGTACCCAGACTGGGGCTACAAGTTCGGACAGGTGCCGTTTGAGAGGCTGGGCAGCGACTCGTTCCTGGTGGTCGGACCCGGCTGCATTCACTTTAACACGCAGAGTCCCGCGGCCATCCACCAGGTGACGTCGCGGCGGGAGCACTTCCCCAAGGCGACGGTGTACTACTCGCTGCTGGAGCTGTACGGGCGCAACATCCTGACCACGGAGGGCGCGACGTGGCGCTTCCACCGCAAGGTGACGAGCGCGTCCTTCAACGAGAAGAACGCGGCGCACACGTTTGCCGAGGCCATCCACCAGACGCAGGGTCTGGTGCGCAAGTGGTCCGCGACGGCGGCCGCGGGGGGGAAACGCGCCACCATCATGACCATTGAGCAGGACACCATGACGCTGGCGCTCAACATCATCGGCTACGTCGGCTTCGGCATCCGCTTCACGTGGCCGGGCGAGCCCGTGCCGGCCGACACGGACCCGCGCATGCGCAAGTACGGCAGTGCTGAGCCGGCACCGGGCCACACGATGAGCTTCGCGGCGTCGGTGGAGCGCGTGCTGCACCGCATCGTGCTGATCCTGGTGCTGCCGCCGTGGCTGCTGCGCGTGCTGGGCCTGCTGCTGGCGGCGCCGCGCGAGGCGTACGAGGCCAACGCCAACTACGTGCGCTACATGCGCGAGTTTCTCGCCGACAAGGTGGTGGCGGCCCAGGAGGCCGAAGATGGCGGCGGCGGCGGCGGCGGCGGTGGCGACGGCAGTGGCGGCATGGACCTCATGGGGCATCTCGTGCAAGGGCGGTACGAGGAGGAGAAGAAGAAGAAGAAGAAGAAGCAAGCCGAGACAAAAACGGCGGCGGCCTCCCCGTCGTCCATGCCCACGCTGACAGACGACGAGATTGTGGGCAACGCGTTTGTGATGCTGGTGGCGGGCCACGAGACGACGGCCAACTCGCTGCACTTTGGGCTGCTGCTGCTGGCCAGCCACCCCGCGAGCCAGCGCGCGCTGCAGGCGGACGTGGACCGGCTGCTGGGGCGCGACACGGACCCGGCGACGTGGAACTACGAGGCGAGCATCAACGGCATGCTGGCGTCGATGCTGGGCGCGGCCATGAACGAGACGCTGCGCCTGATCCCGCCCGTGGTCATCGTGCCCAAGTGGGTGTCGCCGCACGCCGACCAGCCGCTGACGCTGCCGGAGACGGGGCAGACGCACGTGCTGCCGGCGGGCATCAATGTGTCCCTAAGCGCGGTCACGGCGCACCGGAACCCCAAGTACTGGCCGGCGGCCGGCGGCGGCGGCGGCGGCGGCGGCGGCGGCGGCGGCACCGACCTCGACACCTTCCGGCCGGAGCGGTGGTTTGAGACGGGAGGCGCGGACGGCGGCAGCGGGAACGCGGACGAGGCCGTGGACGGCGCCGACACGGACGACTACGGCGGGTTCAAGGGCCCCGACACGAGCGCGCAGCTGTTCCGCCCCGTGCGCGGCAGCTTCGTGCCCTTCTCGGACGGCCCGCGCAGCTGCCTGGGCCGGCGCATCGCGCAGGTGGAGATGCTGGCGGCGCTGGCCGTGCTCTTCCAGCGCCACAGCATCGAGCTCGCCGTCGACGACTGGGCCGACGACGCCGCCGTCGCCGCCATGGACGCGCCCGCGCGCGCCGCGCTCTACCGCCGCGCCCAGGACCGCGCCCTCGCCACCCTGCGCACAGCCTCCACACTGCTGACCCTCAAGCTGCACGGGTCGGCCGCCGTGCCCGTGCGTCTGGTCCCGCGGGGCAAGGAGCGCTTTGTGCACATGTTGTAGGGTTGATAGAGGTCACGTGATGAATGATGCACGATGGGCGATGGCGATGGACGAAATAAGCATATACACACACGTCCTAGCGATGGCTGATTTGAATGCTGGGCACCTGGCCTGGCTCTTGACCAATCATGTGTCCAAGTGCAGTCGAAAGCCGAAAGCGCAAATTGCCAACCACCGCGATTTCCCTTTCCAGCTGGCATAGCGGAGGAAGGCGTGGCATCGCTGAAGAAACGGCGGGCAAGGCGCCTTCCTTGGTCGAAAGAGCAGCGCGTCGCGCTTTCTTGTTTTGGCCTGGTAAGATACCCACGGAGTATTGTCTTTTCCCTCTTCCTTTCTCTATTGTCTGCCACTGCTTTTGCATTGCCAAAGTCTGTAAGTTAATCTGTATCCTCCGTAACTCTACAACGCTCCTACTCCGTAATAAGCTCAGCGTCCATTCCATCACCATCCCTGCTGGGCAGCACCTTCCCGCAGCCGGACGGCGCCAGCGCACGCCAGCGCGCGTTCGCAAGGTGGGCCCGGTGATTTGCGCCCGCATTTCTGTGCTGTTCCCGGCCGACAAGCCCGCCGCCGTTCGTGGCGCCTGCCCGTGGCGCCTGCCTTCTATGCCTAGGACCCTTGCCCAACGCGACGCCCGCCCGCCAGCGAGCAAAACATAAACAAAAGCGCGCCCGCCGCCCGCCCGCCGCCCGCCAGCGCCCGCCCCTTCCTCCCGGATTCCCCTCCTCCCTGCCCCCCCCCCCGTCGCCCCGTCGTCCCGTGCTCTCTCCCTCTTACAAGCAACCAACCCGTCTCCCGACGTCCGCATCGCGCTCGCATCCACCACTCGACCCCCCCCGACAACACACACAAAAAAAGCAACCGAACCCAGAATCCGTCGCTGGATCGGAAACCACACTGAAATCATAAACCCGTCTTTTTTTCGAGAGAGAAGAAACACATCACCATGACGTCCTGGTTGCGCGCGCAAAAGAAGTCGGACCTCGTCGACATTGCCGAGACGGTCGGCCTGAAGAAGTAGGTTGTTTTTTTGTTTTATTTTCGCGCGCGCGCGCGCGCGCATGCGCGCGTGCGAGAGCCGCCGCCGTCCCTTTGTTTACTTTGGCGGCGGCGGTCCCGTCGTCGTCGGCTCCCCAATCGCCCGTGCCGTGCGCTCGGTCCAGCGCCGTGTGCGCGCCGGTTGCGCGGACCTCCCGCTGGCCGGCCTCGATGCGACGCGTGGCGACGGCGGCGTGACGGCGACGTGACGGCGGCGTGACGGCGACGTGACGGCGGCGTGACGGCGACGTGACGGCGGCGTGACGGCGACGTGACGGCCACGGCGACCAAAAGCACAACCGCTAACGGCCAGTGTCGCGAGCCTCAAGAAGAGCGACCTCGAGTCGGCGCTGGACGAGTACCTGACGGAGCACGCGTCGCATCTGTCGTCCGACTCGAAGCTGGCGCCCTACTTCAACATCCGGTCCAAGTCGATAGGGTCGCCGGTCAAGCGCGAGGTGTCGGCGTCGACGTCGGAGATCAAGGTGCCCAAGCAGCGCCGCCCCACCAAGGCCGCTCAGGAGGAGGCCGCGGCGGCGGCGACGGCGGCGGCGGCGGACGACGACGACACGGCGGGCCGCGGCCGGTCGAGCGCGCTGATCCGCACGCCCGGGCGCGCGCTGTCGCTGGCGGCCAGCCGCATCCCGCTGCCGGCGTCGCCGGCCGTGGTGGCGCAGGCGGTGGACCGCAGCGCGCTGGCGGTGCGCACGCGCGTCGCGTCCATCTACGCGGACTCGGGCATCACCGAGGTGACGCAGGTGACGCGCGAGTCGCTGTCGACGGTCTACGCCATTGCGCTGCTGGTGTCGGCCTTTGAGTGGTTCCACCTGCGGGCGGAGGTGCTGCCCACGCGCTTCGCCTTTACGGTGCCGGCGGTGCGCGTCCTGGGCACCAGCGAGTACGCCGTGACCGTGCCCGACGTGGCCGTGCTGCTGTCGTCGTCCTTCTGGTCGCCGGTGCTGCTGTGGCTGCTGATCAGCGCCGTCTTGCCGGCGCTCGTGGGCTACTTTTTCAACCTGTCGGCCGCCAGCGGCAGCCACCACAGCGGGCGCGGCCGCTCGCGGCCCTTCTCCACCGCCGAGTACGCCGTCGACCCGCTGACGTTTAGCGTGGCCAAGGCCCTGCTGGTCTACGTCGTCCAGGCGCAGGGCGTGTCCCTGAACGGCTGGATCGACCAGCTGGCCGTCGCCCGCATCAACTCTGCCCTCTACGGCGGCTGGCAGGGCGCCATCACGGGCGCCGCCATCACCGGTCTGGCCAGCCTGTACGACGCTGTGCTGCGCAAATAGGCTAGGAGGCTTGTTGTTTTTTTTTTCTATTCCCCCTTCCCCCCCCCCCGCGCTCTTCCCTTGCGGTCTTTGCCTTTTTCTTGTCCTTCTATGCTTCGTCTGCCGGGAGGATTCCGCCGGCAGTGTCACGGCGTATGAGGCGTTTGCGGCGTTGTGGCCCTCGGCTCTCACTGTTCGCCTGATGCCTCCTCTTTCCCTCCTGTCGTCTGGTGGACGGCCCACTGCGCAACCAAGACGCCATCCGAGCACCCCTCGCCGCACGACAAGGAGGGCAAGGGGAGGGAATGCCTTGTGGCCTTTTTTGTTTATATCTGGCTTTTTTGGACGACCAGGTTTCTTGCTTCTTTTTGGGTGGGCTTTTCGTGTATGTGGCAGAGTTGGCCGGGTTGCCTCGGGATTTCTCTTGCGTCGCTGCACAGACGACCTCCTCTTTCTGTGATACCGCGTCTTGAATACCTGTGTTTTGTTGCTTTGCTTTTGCCTTTTGTTTTCGCGTTTTGCTTGTCTATTGTTTACGACATCTTGGGCCGGCCGAGGACGTCCTGTGCCATGAGAGCTTGGCTGCCCGCTGCTGGGTTGGTCGGGAACGAGGGAAAAGGGGCGACGACGGGACGGGCGACGATGGGAAGGGTCGGGCTTGGGACACCGATGGGCCGGAGGGCCAGACGACGGAGGACCTGTGTGCGCGTTCTGCTTGCTGCCTGTTTTCTTGTTGCTCTGCTCGTCTTGATAATAGTGACCTGGTTTTCTGCTGTTGGTGCGGGTGATTTGGTGATTTGCGGGGGCGTTATCGGTGGCCGATTGGCTGCAGCCTTTGTGCCCCATTTTGGTTTGCGCGCCGAGATTCTCTCTCCCCACACGCGGGCCATGGACGACCAACAATCGGCGGCGGCAGCGTCGCACGCAGACGGCGACGGCCTCGACGGCCTCGACGGCCTCGGCGGCCTCGGCGGCCTCGACGGCGATGCGGGGCTGGCGGCCCTCGACGCGGAAATCGCCGGTCTCGAGGCCCGCCTGCGCGCCGCCCGCGCGCGACGACAGGAGGCCGACGGCGGCAAACCCGATATGATGGCCGACACGACGGCCGACACGACGGCCGACACGACGGCGCAGCAGCAGCAGCACTTCCTGTTGTTGCTCTCCGACTCGGCGCTGCCTCTGGGCGCCTTTGCCTTTAGCAGCGGCCTCGAGTCGTTTCTGGCGCACGACAAGGCGGCGGCCGGGTCGCCGTCCGGCGCGCCGTCCGGGGCGCCGTCCGGGGCCGCGTCCGGGGCGCCGCCGCCGCCCAGGCAGAGGAGCGGCGCGGACGCCTTTGCGGCGTTTCTGCCGCTGTCCGTCACCTCGTACGCCTACACGGCGGTGCCGTTTGTCCTGGCGGCCCACGACGCGGCGGCGGCCGTCGTCCTGGCGGGGGCGGCGGCGGGGGCGGCAGGGGCGGCGGGTGGTGGTGGCGGGCGACCCTCCCCTGCCGCCCTCGCCGCCTTCACGGAGGAGCTGGCGCGCCTCGACGACACGTTTGACGCCACGCTGGTGTGCACGGTGGGCCGGCGCGCGTCGGTGGCGCAGGGGCGCGCGCTGCTGTCGGTGTGGGAGCGGGCGTTTGCGCCGGCGCTGGCCAGCGGCGGGGGCGACCACGACCCCCTGCGCCCGTTCTCGCTGCTGGTCAAGCGGTCGGCAAGCCGGGCGGCGGCAGCGGCGGCAGACGGCGGGCAGCAGCTGGCGGACGCGTCGGCGCACCAGCCGCCGCTGTTCGGGGCGGTGGCGGCGCTGGCGGGGCTGGGGCGGCGGCAGGCGGCGGACGTGTTTGTGCTGGGGCACGTCAAGGCGCTGGCGTCGGCGGCGGTGCGGGCCAGCCTGCTGGGGCCGTACCAGGCGCAGCGGCTGCTGGCGTCGGCGGAGGTGCGGCAGCTGGTGGCGCGGGCGGTGGCGGGCGCGTGGGCGGTGCCCGTGGACGAGGCCGGGCAGACGGCGCCGGTCGTGGACCTGTGGATGGGCCGGCACGAGCTGCTGTACTCGCGCATCTTCAACAGCTAGTGTAGTGCAGTATATATTTATTAAGGCAAGGCTGCCCCACAACCCCGCTCGCGAAAATCCTCATCCAACCGCACCCACGCGCACGACGACCCCGACGACCCCGAGTGCCTGCTCCGACCGACGCAGAAGCCCTGCCTGGTTCCGTTCTGCCTCTGCTGCCCATTGCCACGCCGGCCCGTTGTGCGCAGCCGCGGCTGTGCGCCCCCCGCGAATCGCCGCGATGGTGAACATTACGGAGAAGATCAAGGAGTGCGTCGCTGCGAGCCCACGGTCTGGGGACGGGGGACGCCGGACGGACTGCCCTTGCTGACGCGCGCACAGGATCGAGGAGGAGATGCGGAAGACACAGAGTAAGGCGGCTGTGTGCGCGCGGTGAACGGCGAGACGAGGATACGGCTGGCTGACACGTGTCTGCAGAGAACAAGGCCACAGGTGGGTGCTCTCCTTCTTTTCTGTTCGTGCTGGCCGCTGCTGGCCGCTGACCGGACAGAATACCACCTCGGGCTGTTAAAAGGGTGAGAACCTTGCTGGATCCCAACTCGACTGGGGGCCGCACTGACGTGGCAGCAAACTCGCGCGGCTGCGGGCACAGCTGCTGGAGCCGGGCCCCGGCTCGGGCGGGGGTCCCGGGGCGGGCTTTGACGTGAGCAAGAGCGGGGACGCGCGGATCGCGCTGGTGGGGTTCCCGTCGGTGGGCAAGTCGACGTTCCTGTCCAAGGTGACCAAGACGCGGTCGGAGGTGGCGGCGTACGCGTTCACGACGCTGACGGCGATCCCGGGGGTGCTGGCGTACGGCGGGGCGGAGATCCAGCTGCTGGACCTGCCGGGGATCATCGAGGGCGCGGCCGAGGGCAAGGGGCGGGGGCGGCAGGTGATCTCGGCGGCCAAGACGAGCGACCTGATCCTGATGGTGCTGGACGCGACCAAGAAGCAGGAGCAGCGGGCGCTGCTGGAGGCGGAGCTGGAGGCGGTGGGCATCCGGCTGAACCGCGAGCCGCCCAACATCTACCTCAAGCCCAAGAAGGCGGGCGGCGTCAAGCTGACGTTCCAGGCGCCGCCCAAGCACCTGGACGACAAGATGGTCTACAACATCCTGCGCGACTACAAGCTGCTCAACTGCGAGGTGCTGGTGCGCGACGAGAACGCGACGGTCGACGACCTCATCGACGTCATCATGAAGGACCACCGCAAGTACATCCGCTGCCTCTACGTCTACAACAAGATCGACAGCGTGTCGCTCGAGTTCCTCGACCAGCTGGCGCGCGAGCCCCACACGGCCGTCATGAGCTGCGAGCTCGACCTGGGCCTGCAGGCCGTCGTCGAGCGCTGCTGGCAGGAGCTGCGCCTCATCCGCATCTACACCAAGCGCAAGGGCGTCGACCCCACCTTTGACGACGCCCTCATCGTCCGCGCCAACAGCACCATCGAGGACGTCTGCGACCGCATCCACCGCACCCTCAAGGACACCTTCAAGTACGCCCTCGTCTGGGGCGCCAGCGCCCGCCACGTGCCCCAGCGCGTCGGCCTCGGCCACCTCGTCGCCGACGAGGACGTCGTCTACATTGTGAGCGGGTGGAAGGCGTAGGTCGGCGTGGCGTGGGTGTGGGGTGGGCGTGGGCGAGGGCGTGGGCGTGGGCGTGGGCGTGGGCGTGATGGGGCAAACATATATTCAAGACAAAAGAAAGAACAAAAGAGTGACCGATCCGTCGAGAACGCCAACCGTTTTCCTGGCCCAAGCACACTGGTAGAGAAAGCAGAAGAAAAAGGACGCCTAGCCGTCTACGCATCGGCCGCGCTGAACGGCGAGCGGCCGAGCGACGGGCTGCTGCCGCCGCCCTCGCGCATCTTGCGGGCCGACGCCTGCGCGAAGAGCGACTTGGGCTTGGTCCTTTACAGTCAGACGGGCGAGAGAGACGGGGCGAGAGAGAGACGGGAAGAGGACACGCACTTGCCGACCTGCTTGGTGCGCAGCGCCTTGAGCTTGGCCGTGCAGGGGCTCATGATGTCGTCGGACGGCGAGACGTATTGCTTGGGGCTGCGCGGCGGTTAGCAGGCAAAGGGCGACGAGACGACACGAGACGACCAACGCACCCCTCGGCCTCCATCTTGGACTGCAGCACCTGGCGGTGGTACTCCATGCTCTTGATGTCCTTGGTGGCGGCGTCCTTCTTGCCGTCCTGCACGGCGTCGCTGCCCGCGATCGCGGCGTTGACGTCCTTGTCGCCGAGGACGGCCTTGGCCGGCGCCGGGGCACAGCTCATGGTGCAGAGGTTGGTGGTTGTCTTGTGGTTGTGTGGTTGTTGTGGTCTTGGTTGTGGTCTTGGTTGTGGTCTTGGTTGTGGTCTTGGTTGTGGTCTTGGTTGTTGTCTTGGTTGTGGTTGTGGTCACGTAGGAAACAGAACAGAGGCGGCAGACGGAGAAGACTCGTTCAGTCGCCGCTCGTTCAGAAAAGAGTATGCTTGTGCTTTTGGTGCCGCGGGCCAGATTCGTCGCCGATCGCCGCCTAGCCATGCGGCCGGGAATTAAAAAAAAGTCGCTTTATCAACACACGGCTCGTTGGCGCAGCAACGCTAAAAGCCAACATCACCTCCACCACCCCAGCTCACAGATGCCAGCGCACAGCGGCCGTGCACGCTGGCAGTGCACGCTGGCACGGACAAGGCAATCACTCGGGAAACAAGACAAAGGGTGCAACTGCATTTCGGCCTACTTGCACAACTACTTGTACAACCTACAGCTTCGCCACGGTCATCTTGGGCACCGTCTGCACGAGGGTGCCCGGATCGGCGCGGGCGAGGCCGCGCTCCTTGAGCATCTCGGCGGCCTTGGCCTGCTGCCAGCGGATGAGCTTGGCGGTGGCCTCGCCGCGCTTGTTCTCGTTGCGGCCGAGCTGGGCCAGGTGGACCTCGTCGGGCCCGTCGGCGAGGCGCAGCGTGCGCACGTTGGCCCAGAGGGCGGCCAGCGGCGTGTCCTGGGAGACGCCGGCGCCGCCAAAGGCCTGGACGGCGCGGTCGATGACGGTGAGGCCCATGGAGGGCACGAGCACCTTGGCCTCGGCGATCTGCGATAGCGCGGCCTTGGGGCCCTGCTCGTCCATGGTGATGGCGGCGTTGAGCACGAGCATGCGCGCGGCGTCGATCTCGATGCGCGAGCGCGCCACCCACTCGAGGATGACGCCGTGCTCGCGCAGCTGCTTGCCAAACGGCGTCTTGGCCGGGTCGTTGATGCGCATCAGCAGCCAGTCGAGCGCGCGCTCCGCCGCGCCGATCGTGCGCATGGCGTGGTGGATGCGCCCGGGGCCCAGGCGGCCCTGGATGATCTCGAAGCCGCGGCCCTCGCCCAGCACCACGTTGCTCGCGGGCACGCGCACGTCGCGGAAGGTGACGTGGCCGTGGCCGTGCGGCGCGTCGTCGAAGCCGTAGACGCTGAGCATGCGGTGGATGGTGATGCCCGGCGTGCTGCTCGGCACCAGCACCACCGACTGCTGCCGGTACGGGTTGGCGTTGTGCGCGTCCGACTTGCCCATGACCACGTAGAGGGCGCAGCGCGGGTCGCCCGCGCCGCTCGACCACCACTTCTGCCCGTTGAGCACGTACTCGTCGCCCTCGCGCCGGATCGACATCTCAATGTTGCGCGCGTCCGACGACGCCACCTGCGGCTCCGTCATCAGAAACGCCGACCGGATCGTCCCCTCCATCAGCGGCCGCAGCCACTGCGCCTTCTGCGCCTCGCTGCCGTACCGCGCCAGCACCTCCATGTTGCCCGTGTCCGGCGCCGCGCAGTTGCACGCCTCGGGCGCCGTGCGCGACCGGCCCAGCCACTCCGCCATCAGCCCGTACTCGAGGTTCGAGTACCCCGGCGACTCCTTGTAGTGCGCCTTGGGCAGGAACAGGTTCCACAGCCCCCGCGCCTTGGCCTTGGCCTTGAGCTCCTCCATGACGTGCGGGTGGCCCTCCCACCGCGCGTTGCCCAGGCCCACCTGCGCCTCAAACACCGTGTCCGCCCTGCCGCCGTGTCAGCGTCCGCTCGTCCCGTCTGCCCGTCCTCGCCGCGCCCACGTACGGGATGCATTCCTCCTGCACAAACTGGGCCACCGCGTCCAGCGTCTTCTTTGCCTGGTCCGAGACCCGGTTGGCACACTAGCAGTCAGCACGGCCGCAGGCCAGAAAGTCGAGCAGGGCGTCTTACAATGGTCGGGATGCGGTCGGCCATGGTGATGGTGTGGCTGAGATGTGGTGGAGAGATGGCGGAGAGGATGAACGGATAGTAAGAATGGTCGAGGTTCAAATGGAAAAGGACAAGGACAGGAGGGAGAAGAAAGACAAGAGAAGAAAGACAAGAGGAGAACAAGATGGACATGAGATGGGACCACCCAGTCGTTTTCCGGGGTCCCCGCTGGTGCACGGCATCGCCAGAAATGGAGACGGCTGCCCACCAGCAGCAGCACCGAGGCCTAGGACCGAGGTACAGCCCGGTGCGAATTGTGGGGTAAGGACCGTGTAGCAGCGGGCTAGAGCGCCTTGGGCCTTTCCCGCGGGAAATCCAGCGCCGAGATCAGGTGACTCCGCTCGCCTCGGCACAGATTAGGACGAGCAAAGGGCGAGCAAAGGGCGAGCAAAGGGCGAGCAAAGGTCGTAAGACCAGTATATGTATGATTATAACTCCGTAAACAGACGTTGCAGGCAGTCGCTCCAGCCACCTCGAGGCCGCTCCTGCCTGCGGAAGGAACACCGCTGCCTCTCGTTTTACATCCACGCCTCGACGCGTGCGGGGAGCCACCGCTGAACTCCTGCCGAATCAGGACGCTTGCAAACCGCCTGCGTCGCCCGCCCGCCCCCCTGGGCCGCGCCTGCTTCCCGCCGCCAGCCAGGCCCTTTGCCGGCCCCGCATCGTCGCTATACCGTCCAGAGTTTACCGACCGTGCACCATGCGATACGTAACGTGACTGGGGCGGCTGCTGCCGCCATATCTGGAACAACCCTCTCCGTCCCCTCGCCGATCGTGGTCGGCCATGCACGCGTTCGTCGGACCACCACTCGCGAACCATATAGGTAGGTCGATCTTTTTTCAGGGTCTTCTCTGAGGGTCTTTTTTTCTTCTGCACATGTGGTCCACTTCTTACTCCTCCCCTTTCAGCCTGGCTGGCGGCCTGGCCGGCCACGTAGGCCCGGTGGCCCTGGGGTTCGCTTTTCTCCTCAACTCTGGTCCGATTCTGTCGGCCTCGCCGCTGCAGCCTTTTTTTTGCCCTTGTTGGAGGAGTGGGTCAATTCTCGGCCGCCTCGTAGGCTCTTCCGCATCCACGCGCGCTCCTTCCAACACTTGGCGATCGTCGTCACTGTTCGCTCCTTCCCAGAACAAACAACAGCAACCACCACAACCACAACCACAACCACAACAACCACATCCACAACCACAACATCTACCCACTGCGCCGTTGCGGCCCGCATCTCAGTCAGCCTTTCGTCACGGCCCTCCCTGGCGCAGCGGTGACTCGTGCGACGACAGCACCGTGGCTCCTGCCTAAAAAATCGGCTCACCGCCCGCCCCCGCCTTCCCTGTCAAAAAGTTCCCTTTCCCCCCCCCCCGCGCGCCAAGCTTGCGATTAGAACCGGCGGGCCTCTCTATCAACACCACCACCACCACCACCACCACCACCACCACCACACCACCACACTCTCGAAGCAAGAACGCCTCGCGGACTATACGCAAAACAAAGGGAAGGAGCGCGACGCCGATGCCTGCCAAAAAGAGTTAACGACCGCTGCCGCTGCCTTCGTCTCCTTTTTTCCACAACGGCCCTTTTATCCCGCTTCTCTTGTGCTTCATCCCAAAAACCGTTTTCTCGAGCCCCGCGACTGGCCGCCGCCGCCGCCGCCGCCGCCGCCGCCGCCGCCGCCGCCCAGCGCGCCTCGTGTTTCGTTCTTCTTCTTCTTCTTCTTCCTCTTTCCTATTCTTAGCTTCTCGGCCAGAGCAAATGGTCGCTGCCTGCCGCCGCCGTTGCGCTCCTTAATAATGCGCCTCCCACGAAACAGCTTCCATCTCTAATTGTCTCGTTTCCTGTCGTTTTCTCTGCGTTTTCCCTGCGTTCTCGTTCCTTTCTTCCTTGCTCTCGTCCTCCGTCCTCTTCCCCGCGTCGCTCTCCCCCCCCCCCCCCTCGCCCCCGGCGCCGCCATCATGAAGGCTTCGTTTCCCAAGAAGTTCATGAGCCTTCGCGACAAGAATGGCTCCCACCGCCGCAGCAA
The DNA here is from genome assembly GCA_019925495.1 of Ophiostoma fasciatum. Classification (NCBI taxonomy): domain Eukaryota; kingdom Fungi; phylum Ascomycota; class Sordariomycetes; order Ophiostomatales; family Ophiostomataceae; genus Ophiostoma; species Ophiostoma fasciatum. The sequence goes on from JADHKM010000001.1 coordinate 687,386, forward strand.
ATCAAGCGAGCCGGGCCACAAGGTGCGTCGGGAACCATGCGCAGTTGCGAGTCTGGTCTGCTAACCCACCGCGTCTCCTCTAGGCTCGCCCTCTGTCCGCCGACGTCTTCTTCTCCTACTTCCGGAGCGACGCCGCCAAGCAGGCTGCCAGAGAAGAGGAGGAAAAGGAGAGAACCGCCGCCAATGTGAGCTTCCCCCCGGCATGTTCCCGGCAGCCGCTCGGCCCTTCTGACGTCTGCCAGGTCGAGCTGATCGCCAGCCGCATCGACGAGATGCACTTTCACAGCATCACCCGCGACCACATCCGCTTTGCGCTCCTGTCCAAATACTCCGAGGGCGACGTCGACAAGGCCATTGACCTCATCCGCCTCCAGCAGCAGGCCTTCTCCGGCACCCTGCTGCCCTACAACCCCAACGTCTCCATGCTCGGCGCCGAGAACCGCGAATACGTCACCTGCTACCTCGACGCCCTGCTGTTTGCCATGTACGCCAAGCTCGAGGCCTTCGACTGCATGCTCAAAAACGACCAGCTCAACGACAACCAGCGCAACCTCGCCGCGCTCCTCCGCCTTTGGGTCAACATGCTCCGCAGCGGCAAGCTCATCCGCACCGACATCGTGGGTCCTTTCGTCCAAGCTGCCCTTCTTTTCTCTGTCCCCGACCTAACAGAAAAAGATCCAAATGATCCAAGAGGCCCTCGCCAGCTGCGGCTGGCAGGACGCCGCCCGCCTCGAGCAGCAAGACACCTCCGAGGCCTTTGCCTTCATCACAGAGACGCTGCAGCTGCCGCTGCTGACCCTGCAGGTCGACCTCTTCCACCAGGGCCAGAACGACGCCGATGACCACAAGGTGGTCTACGAGCGCCTCCTCAACCTCGCCGTGCCGCCCGATCCCGAGGGCAAAGGCGTCAAGCTCGAAGACTGCCTTGAGGAGTACTTCAACACCCGCGTTGATGTCTTGCGCGACAGCCCCGAGGACAAAAAGGCCGCCGAGCGCGCCTCCCTGGCTTCCCAGGACACCGCCCTCCGCCTCGTAACGGCAGAGAACGGCAGTGTGCCCCAGCCTGAATCCAGCCCTGTCGCCGGCCCGGACCCCAGTACTGAGCCCAAAAGCGACGACGGCGACGCCGCTGCCGCTGCCGCCGCCTCCGCTGGCGCCATCGGTGTTGTCGACAGCTCCAATGCACCAGATCCGGCTGGCAAAGGCAAACCGGCGCAGACGGCTACCGATGCCGATAAGACGACGGACAACGCCGCTCCGGCTACATGTCCTCCCTCGCCCAAAACCCTGGCCCAGGACGCAGTCTCGAGGGAGTCCTTTGACCGAGACCCAGCTCCGATGCGCCGGCGCTGGACGATGCTGGAGCCACACACCCTGGTCCCCGAGAACCGGACAGGCTCGTCGTCGACGACCGCCACCATTCGGTCCGCCGCAGGCGGGCGCCAGCGATCGGCCAGCATCATTCAACGGATCGTCATTGAGAATGGGCAGCCCTCTGCGCCGCAAGATCCCTCGACCTTGTTGGAGCAGGTCAGGCGTCAGGGCTCCACGATCATCAAGGCTGTCACAATTCCTGCATGGCAGTTTTTTCGTCTGATCCGTACGTTTTTCCCCAGTCTCCCCCTTCTTCCCAAGCTAACACAATTTCAGCGTGGCACTCGACCTCCAACAGCGAACCACAGAACGACATCGAGGTCGTCCGCCAGTTTAACAAGCGGCCCGTGGTCGGCATTTGCCTCAAGCGCTACATGATGAACCAAGCTGGCCAGTTCTTGCGCCACAACACGTACATTGACATCCCCGACAGCCTTCGCCTGCCCTACTTCATGATGGCGGCCGACGGCCGCTCTCCCGAAGAGCACGAGCTCAGCGCCGAGTACAAGCTTGTCCTGCAATCTGTCGTCTGCCACAGAGGCATGTCTCTACACAGCGGCCACTACATCTCGTTTGCCCGCGTCAACCCTAAGCTGCTTACCGACAACCGTCGGCACCAGCTCGACCCGCCTCCTGATTATGAGGAACAGCAGTGGGTGAAATTTGACGATCTCAACCTCGACAGCCGCGTCACCTACGTCGACGACATCAAGGTCGCCCTCAAGGCGGAGATGCCCTACCTGCTCTTCTACCAGATTGTGCCCATGGTCGACCCCAGCCCGCCGTCGACAGAGGGCAACGAGACGTACGACCCACCGTCCTACAACGCCTCCACAGTCAACATAGCCGGCGACCGCTCCGAAACCAGCGTGTCTGGCACCGGTGGCACGGGAGGCACCGGGAGCAGCCACATGGACTCCGCGGCTTGGGGGAACAGCTCGGCGACCACTGGCCCCAGCATCCGTTTCTCGTCGGAGCAAGAGCGCCCTTCGCGCGTGAGCTTTGATGACCGCAGGACTACTGAAGGCGCCTCGCGCCGGGGCAGTCTTGGGTTCACGAGCTCGGTCAGCGGCACCCCGATTCTCACGCCCGAAGGCGGTCGCTCGCCCGTCATCGCGCCCTCCGACGAGCCGTCGACAGCACAGCGCCTGTCCCGCGCCGCTGCTCGCCTGACGGGCAAGGCTGTGAGCCGCAGCCGGCCGCCGAGTCAGGCCGGCGAAGGCCGCATCAGCCTCACCATGGCACGTCTGGGGGGGCTCGTGCGGACGAGCAAGGAGCCTCTTCGGCACTCTGAGGACGGGGCCGAGGCCCCGACTTCGTTGACCGCCACCAGCGTGCAGGAGATCCCGAGTGCGGCCAACTCGACGTTGACCGTCCCCTCGGCGGGTGGCCTGTTGGCCGAAGTGCCGCTGACCACGGTGTACACGGCGCCAGCAGCCGCCTTGACAAGCGACCAGCTACATGATCCGGACTTGTTGCTTTCCCCGGCGGCCGGGCCTAGCGCCCATCCTGTGCTGCCGCAGCGACCCGCCGACAGCCAACCGGAGGACACGAGCCGGCAGCATCACCACCACCACCACTTTCACCACCACCAACATCACCACCGGCGGCGGAGCAAATCCAAGAGCCGGCCCGAGAAGGACGGCGACGTCGATGCAGCCTATGCCGCCACAGACAGCGCCGACTTTGCCGCGACGGGCGGCAGCAGTGGCAAGGGCAAGGACAAGGAAAAGCCAAGAAACAAGATGGGCGTCCCCGAGCGCGAGTGTTTGGTCATGTAGGCCGGCCGAAAGCTTCGTCGTCTCGCTTCCTACTTATCTTGACTTGGCCACTGTTTGCACATGGTTTTGCTTTGGTTTTTTGGTCTATTTGCTCTTCTTCTGTGTTTTGGGCAAGGGAGTTCAGCAAAAGAGGCGGTTCATTGCATGATCAATAGAAAGGGAGGAGCATATCGGCCGTCTGGTGTTTTTGCTTTGGCTTTTGCTTTTGGGGTGTTTTTCTGTCTTCTGTTTTCTCTTTTCCCTAGTTTTTCCCTCGTCTTGCTTCTGTTGGCTACGGAGTAATGAGTAATACCACATAACTGTGCGAGAATTTTGAAGGCTCCGTGCTACTTTCTTTTGAAATTCGGAGGTCTGGGGTCGTCCCGTCTAGAAAAGTTGAGAGGCTTGTTTTCACCCCTGGTTGGGCGAGGCTCATGCACCACATGTGTAAAGAGAGGATAGTCGAGATATTATTGCTTTCCGTCTCTTTTATATGGTCTGTCCTTTGTCAAGGACGCAAAGCATCCCTTCCCGGTGCTGCTGCTCTCCTGCCGCCCTCCTCCCGTTGACTTGGTTGGGTGCCGAGAATGCTTGCTCGTCTCAGTGGATTCCGGTAAGATACTACATCGCGGGGGCTGGCCATGCATCGCTGCCACAAACAAACCACAGCGCGCCCTCCTACCGCTCTCCCGATTTTTTTCTATGGACAGACAAAAAGATAGGAGAAGAAACGCCGCAACCCAAAGAAATCTCGAAACATAGCACGGTCAAGACCCCCCCCCCAAAAAAAAAATCATAGCATACCCGGAGTTGTACAGGAAAGAGGAACGTGGAGTGGAGGGATTTCGTCCAGGGTCGGAAAGAGAGTAGCAGCAGATGCATGCCCCCAAGAGGGCCGAGTGGCCGAGCACGAAGCGGCGGGAAAGAAAACAGGAAGCCGAGCGCGTAGGTCGGCGCCGCCCGCAGTACACTTGTCCCGTTGGATCGGTGGGTTCTTTTTTTCGGTCCTTTCATTTGTTCGTCCGCTTGTATTCAATGGCTGCTGTCTGCCGGGCCGGGCTCGCTCATCGGGCTCGCGTTTTTAAAAGGGGACGTTGCTGGGTGGTGAGTGGACGGGCGAGCCGTCGGGGTTTGTCTCGATCTCCTCGCCGCCGGTCTCGATGGAGATGCCGAGGCCGATCTTGGCTTGTTGCTAAAAGGGGAAAAAGGGTTAGACGGCGGTGGCAGGACAGACGGCAGGACAAGACAAGGGGGGAAGGGGGACGAACGGTGGCGTGGTCGACGTCGGCGGCAAAGGTCATCATGACGGGGGCGGCGACGCGCTTCTCGAGCAGGACGCCGAGCTTGCCGCGGGAGTCGAGCTGGGCGCGGAAGGTGGACATGCGGAAGTCGTACTTGGCGCCAAAGGTGGTGATGCCCTCCTTCTGGAGGCCGGCGCCGGGGCCGCCGGCGAGCAGGCCGCCGCCGGCGCCGCTGGGGACGAGGGAGAGGGTCATGTCGACGCCGGCCTGGACGGACTCGGAGAGGCGGCGCCAGTAGCTGGCGTTGATGGCGCCCTGGGGGTGCATCTGGGCGGTGGCGACCCAGTCGCCGGAGGCGTAGCGGCCGCAGTAGGAGAGGGCGGCGTCGGGGGGCTGGGAGGGGGCGGCGCGCTGCCAGACGCCCTCGAGGCCGAGGGACAGCTTGGGGGTGACGGCCTGCAGGTAGCTGCCAATGTAGATGCCGGTGAGCCCGCCGTCGAGCACGGACGGGTTCATCATCTTGAGCGAGGCCGTGAAGTCGCGGCCGGTGTACTCGTGCTCAAACTGCGCCATCTGCTGGCCGTCGCCGGGCGCCAGCTGCACGGACGCCTTGCTGACCAGCGCGTCGGCCCAGCGGTAGTTGAAGCGCGCCGCCAGCTGGCCCTCGTTGTCGACGTGTCCTTGGCAGAAGACCTGGGCAGCAGCGTTAGGAACGGGAGAAGAGAGGAAACGTAAGAAAAAAGCGGCGGCCTACCTGGTTGGTCCCGTAGAGCGCGGCAAAGGTGTATGGTTGTAACCGCTCGCCCAGGGCAAACTGGTGCGAGACCTGGAACAGCGGCGACACGCTGAACGGCTTGGTCAGGTCGGCCTTGATGCCGGTGAACATGTGGTTGTTGAGCAGCGTGTCGCGCTGCACCTCCTTGGCCAGCGACTCGACGGTGCCCGGGTTGCTCAGGCCCAGGCGCGCGCGCCGGTCCGACAGCGCCGTCCACATGTCCGTCAGCGACACCGCCAGCGGGTTGGCCTGCAAAAACGCCCACAGCGAGTCGCCGGAGGACGCCATGGTCGGATCTGTGTCGAGGTGGGAGGTCGCGCGGCGGTCGGTCGGCAGGCGGGAGGACGAGGTCGAGGTCGACGGCGGGGGAAGCCGGCGGCGGGGACGGGGGAAGAAGGGCTGGTTGTCGGGCGCGTCGTCTGTTCCTTTCCCAGTCGTCAATGCGGGAGGAGGGGGGGGGAGAGAGAGAGGAGGGGGGGGGGGACGAAGTGGGCGGTTGGTTGGGAGTTGACGCCGAATGGAGACCCGAAAAGGGAAAATGGAGCGGAAAAAAAATAGGAACCGAAAAAATGGAGATGAAAAAAAATACGGAGAAGACACCAAGCAATTTCGCCAGGCGCGTGCGGACAACACAGACGACAGCGGCGGCCGACGATGGACGAGGAGGAGGCTCGGCAAACCCGGGGATGAGGCCGTGAACAACAGCCTGTTCTCGTTCCGACCTCTCGAGTTGTCCGTCTCTTTGCACCAGGTCGCTTCACCCTTCCGCCCTGCGTGCCTCGCAAAATTGGTGTGCAGCGCGCGTGTCACGTGCTTTTGTCACGTGATATACGGCTGCTGGTCACGAGCCTGGGCGAGACAGCGCGCAAGCCTCCTCTTGACGGCTCGCGACGCAGGGCATCCAGATGCCTGAATGGCCAGCCAGCGTCTGTGTAACCGTCGGGTGTGGGCGGCGGTCCTGGGGGATGCCGGCGGGTGGCCTGCCGCAGCCTGCCAGCCCTGCGACGCCCGCTTACATACAAAGCATATGCTTATACATACAACCCAGTTAGAAACGAACATGCTGCCAATCAGAGCCGCGGCAAACGACGGCTGGCCAGCCAGCCAGACGACAGAGCCGATAGAAGCCTGCGCCATTTTCTGCTTGGGACGTCCTCCCCGTCCATGAACGTCCCACTGCGCCTGTCTTTCTGTCTGGGTGCCGGGGTCTCGTCTACAGCCCGCTGTGTCGGCTGTGTGGCGCTCCGTCTTTGTCCGTCCTCGTCTGTACTCCGTACTCCATATGCAATAGTCTTATCTGTGCGCCTAAGCAAAAGGCATACAATGCACACGAGTTTAATACGTCGCTAATCGATAAGCCGCCACCACCGCGCCTTCCTCCCGCGCTCTCGGCTCCTTTGACTCCTGCCCTTCTCGGAACGACACAGCGTTCGGCCCGCATCGCATCGTGACGCCCGATTCTCGCCTCCTTTTTGCGCTCGGCCTCTGCTCGGTCCAGCAACACACGACCCGCGACCGCTGCCCACGCCGACGCCGACGCTCGTCCCGCCCGCCGGCCCCCCTCCCCCCCCCCCCACCCCACTTCCACCGGAGATCCCCCCCCCCCGCGCCTCCTGCGGCATCCCACGCCATGGACACGCTGCTGTGAGTTCTGCTGTCTGGAATCTGCTGCATGGTGTGTGTTCCATGGTTCCTCACACCCGTCGTCCCACAGCACCGCCGAGATTGCGGCGAACGCGCCGCGGTACCGGCGCCGGAGCTCGACCTTTATCGACGGCATCCACGATGTGTCGACCGACCGGGGCCACATGGCCCCGGCGCAGCTGTACAGCACCATGTCCGGGCGGCTCTTCCACTCGGGCCGCATCGCGATTGTCATGGTCGGCCTGCCGGCGCGGGGGAAAACGTACGCACCGCCGCCGCTCGTCTCCTCTCCCCGCCCGCGTGACGGACAGACTGACTGACGGACGGCCTGCGCAGGCACATTTGCGTGTCGCTGTCGCGGTATCTTCAGTGGTACGCTTGCTTCTTGTGCTCGTGCTCGTGCTCTCCTTGGCGCGCCGCTCACCCATCACCGCAGGCTCGGCGTCAAGACGCGCATCTTCCACCTGGGCGACTACCGGCGCGCGACGGTGCCGGGCGGCACCGTGCCCGAGGACTACTTCTTCCCCAACGCGACGCCGGCGTCCATCATGCTGCGGCAGAAGATCCTCAAGCGCTGCCGCGAGGACATCTACTCGTGGCTGAACCACGAGAACGGCCAGGTCGCCATCTACGACGCCGTGAACCCCACGGCGGCCGGCCGGCGCGCGCTGGCCAAGGAGTTTGCCAAGCACGACGTGCAGGTTGGTCGGCCGACCTCGACCTCTTGTGGGCTGGTTTTCGTGTTGCTCGTTCTGACTGCCAGACGCTCTTTCTCGAGTCGTTTGTCGACGACCAGAACATCCTGACGGAGAACGCCCGCAACGTCAAGATCTCGTCGCCGGATGTAGGTCCTGATGCGTCCTGATGCTTCCACGCAGACGCACCGCTGACCCCCCAGTTTGCCGGCATGGACCCCAACGAGGCGGCGCAGCTGTACCTCAAGCGCATCAACGCCAAGATCCCCGTGTTCGAGACGATGGACGAGCGCGAGCTCAACTTTGTCAAGATGATCAACGCAGGGCAAAAGTTCTTTTACAACAACGTGTCCTTCAACTACCTGTCGCACCGCATCGTCTTCTACCTGACCAACCTGCACATCAAGTCGCGCACCACCTTTTTTGCGCGCGCCGGCATCGCGGCCGACGTGCCCGAGGAGGAGGAGCTGTACCGCTCGGACCCGCCGCTGGGGCCCGAGGGCCGCAAGTACGCCGAGCTCATGTCGGAGGCGCTGCTGGCGCACCGCGAGCACGAGCGCCAGGCGGCGGCCGCCGCCGCCGGCACCACGGAGCTGCCGCCGCTGCGGCCGCTGACCGTGTGGACGTCGACCCGCCTGCGTACGGCGCAGACGGCCGACTACCTCAAGGAGCGCGGCTACAAGGTGCACCAGCGCTCGCAGATGAGCCAGATCAACCCGGGCGTGTGCGAGAAGCTGCCGGACCGCGTGCTGCGCGCGCTGTATCCGGAGGAGGTCGAGCTGCACGAGCTGGACCCGTACCACCACCGCTTTCCGCGGGCCGAGGTAGGTTGTTTCTTTTCTTTTTCTTCTTCTTCTTCTTCTTCTTCTTCCTGACAGCCAGTCCTACCATGACCTGGCGGTGCGGCTGGAGCCCATCATCCTGGAGCTGGAGCGGGAGCAGAACGACCTGCTGATCATCGCGCACGAGTCGGTGCTGCGGGTGCTGTACGCGTACCTGATGCACTGCAGCGCCATGGACATTCCCAAGCTGCGGTTCCCGCGCAACAAGATCATCGAGATCATCCCGGCGGCGTACCAGAACGAGGCCAAGATCATCCGCATCCCGGGGCTCGAGATCCCGCCGTCGCAGGGCAGCGGCAGCCCGGACAATGTCTTTTTCCGCCACAACTCGCCCATCCTCACCTTTGGCAGCAGCGGCGCCCGCAGCCCCGACCAGGCGCCGCTGTCCAGCCCGCCGGCCGAGCCGCTCGAGCCCCTGACGCTGCCGCCGGCGGGCCCGCTGGCCGGCGCGGCCGGCACCACGGCGCCGTCGTCGCCCAGCGCGTCGCGGCCGGTCTCGCAGCCGGGCTCGCAGCCGGCGTCGCAGCCGCAGTCGCCGCCGGCGAAGCCGCAGTGGGCGCCCGAGATTGTGATCAACAAGGCCAAGGAAGCCGTGGCGGACAAGGTGGCGGACGAGGACTGACGCGCATTTGTCTGCCTTTGCTCTATCCAAGAATACATATACGTAGATCCAAGATTCCATACAACGTTGCGTTCCTACAGCTTGGCCTTGTCCTGCTTCTGCATGGTCTCGGCGACGATGCGGCGCTGGACCTTGCCGGTGGCGGTCTTGGGCATGACGTCGGTGAAGTAGATCTGGAGAGAGCGAGCGAGTGAGCAGGAGAAGCGATGAGAGCGAGGAGATGGTTTACCTTCTTGGGCACCTTGAACTTGGCGAGCTTGTCGGCGACCCAGGCGCGCAGGTCGTCGGGGGCGGGGGCGGCGACGCCCGGCTTGCAGACGACGGCGACGGCAATGTCCTGGCCGTAGAGGTCGTCGGGGACGGCGAAGCTGACGGCCTCGGCGACGGCGGGGTGGCGGGCGAGGACGTTGTCGAGCTCGATGGGGCTGATCTTCTCGCCGCCCTTGTTGATGAGCTCCTTGATGCGGCCGGTGATGACGAGGTAGCCGTCGGCGGGGTCGAGGCGGCCCTGGTCGCCGGTGCGGAAGAAGCCGTCGCGGGTAAAGGCGGCGGCGTTGGCGGCGTCGTTGTTGAGGTAGCCGGCGGTGACGTTGTCGCCGCGGACGCAGATCTCGCCCTCCTGGCCGGGCGGCAGCGGGGCGGCGCCCTGGTCGTCGTAGATGCGCACCTCGACGCCCTGGCCGAGGCCGACGGACCCGGGCTTGCGGGCGGCGGGCGGCAGCGGGTTGGACGTCATCTGGTGGGCGGCCTCGGTCATGGCGTAGGCCTCGAGCACGGGGGCGCCGAGGGCGGCCTCGAGCTGGGCAAAGACGGTGGGCGACAGCGGCGACGAGCACGAGCGCACGAAGCGGATGCGCGGGCGCGGCGACGGCACCGGGTGCTTGAGCAGGATCTGGTGGATGGTGGGCACGGCCGTGTACCAGTTGGCGCCGTGGGCGACAAAGTCGCGCCAGAAGGTGCTGGCGGCAAACTTGGGCGGCACCACCACCGAGCCGCCCGAGTACAGCGGCGCCAGCAGGCCGCACAGCAGGCCGTGCACGTGGAACAGCGGCATGACCAGCATGGTGCGGTCGGCGGGGGTCAGCTGGTAGGTGTTTTGGATGTTTTCTGGGGGGGGGGGGGGAGGTCAGCGGTGGACGTGGACAGACGTGGACGGGACAGACGAGGCCAGACGGCAACACACCCATGGTTCGTGTGAGGTTGCGGTGCGTCAGGGGGACCTGGAGGTTAGCGGGGGGTCGCCAGGGCCGCCGGGGTGGACGGGGTCGGTCGTGGAGAGGGTCCACGATGTCACGATGTCCGGATGTCCGGTCGACGCACCACTTTGGGTCGGGAGGTGGTGCCGCTGTCTGTCAGATGGGACGCAACCGACAGTGACTGCTTGACTGCTCCACGCAACTCACCTCGTGTGCAGCACCAGCGCCACGTCGTGCGGCTTGGGCCACAGGGTCGGCTGGGGCCCGGTGTCGAGGCGGCCGCGCTCCTTGACGTCGAGGGCGACCTCGCCGGCGGCGGCGTCCCAGTACGACTCGGCGACGGCGGCGCGGAACTTGCGGGCGGCGCGCACGGCGGGCGCGTCGGCGGCGTAGGCGCCGCGCGGGACCAGCACCACGGCCGACTGCACGTCCTCAATGTAGAACTCGAACTCGCCCTGCTTGTAGGCCGGGTTGAGCGGCGCCGCCACCGCGCGCTGCCACGCCGCCGCCAGGAACGCCACGATGAACTCGTACGAGTTGGTCGTCGCAATCGACACCGCCGCCCCCCGCCCGACGCCCAGCGCCGCCAGCTTCGCCTGGTACCGCGACACCTCCGACACCAGGTCGAGGTACGTCACCGTCAGCGCGGCCGCGGCCGCGCCGGCGCCGTCCGCCGGCACAATCACGGCCGTGTCGCCGGATGCGCCCCGAATGGCCGAGCGAAGAGTGAGAGCCATGGCGATGGAAGACGCAGAAGAGAAGAGAGGAGAGGAGAGAGAGGAGGAGAGAGAGGAGAGGAGAGAGAGGAGAGGAGAGGAGAGGAGAGGATTGGCGATTGTCCGGCCGATCGACGGCAGGCGGTGTGCAGCGAGGACGTCTCGGGGCGACAGCTCGGACGGCTCGGACGGCAGCGAGATGCAGACAGCAGACGGACACGGGACAAGACGGTTGCACAGAGTCGGCGTCTGATGTGTCGTCTGAAACGGCAGAGGTGGAAGCTCCGAAGTGGGGCGCACGTGCCTGGCGGATTGCGGAGCAGTAAGCATACAAAGTACCCCGTATCAAATACAGCAAGGCTAGGTGCCTCGCGACAACACACACCACACCACGCAGCACCATGGCGGCACCACCCCCCCGCGGCACCATGTCGCTGTATGCCGACCTGCTCGGCGGCAGCGAGGGCGGCGCAGACGGCGCGCCGCCGCCGCCGGCAGCCAAGGCCGAGGCGGCCAAGAACCCAGGTAGGTCTCTCCTGAAGACGCGACGGATGGCTGCTCACAGCCCCTCCCAGCGCTCCGCTTCCAGCCCATCATCCGGCGGCCGCAGCCAGGTGCCAAGCCCAAGCCCAAGCCCAAGACCGGAATGCCCCCGACGGGAGCAGCGCCGGCGCCCTCGGCAGCACCGACAACGACGACGACGGCGGCGCCACCACCCGCACCCGCGCCCGCGCCCGCGCCCGCGACGCGCTCCTCCCTCGCCGACTGGGCGGGCGGCGGCGGCGACGACGAAAACGACGGCGACGGCGGCGGCGACGGCTTCTACTACTACGAGGGCGGCAAGTGGCCGCAGCGCGGCGGGCGCAAGCGCAAGAAGAAGCGCCTCGAGGACCGCCAGCGCCAGGCGCGCGCCCACGCCGCCGCCGACGCCGACGCCTACGTCGACTGGGACGAGCTCTACGACCCGGCCCGGCCCACCCCGCTCGAGGCCTACCTGCACAGCGACGAGCGCATCGCCGCCGCCCGCGACTGGCGCGCCGTGCTGTTTGCCCACCGGCGGCGGCGGCCGCCGCCAGCCGACGAGGGCGCCGCCGCCGCCGCCGCCGCCGCCGCCCAGACCTCTCCGGGTGCCGGCAGCGGCAGCGACGACAGCGACGACAGCAACGACGGCTCCGGCGACGACGACCGGCCGCCCCAGTTCAACAGCGCGTTCGCGCCGCCCGCCATCTACAGCGCGCCGGCCGCCGCCGCCGCACCCTCGCCAGCGGTGGTGCCGCCGCCGCCGCCAGACACTATGCGCATCAAGACGGAACAGCGGATCGACGACGACGACGACGACGACGAGAAGGAGGAGGACGAGGATGTGGCGATGCGGGACAGCGCCAGCGCCCCTGCATCCGCCGGCATGCAACGACTGGCCGCCTCACCACCACGGCCGCCGTCCGGGGAGCGAGAGCCACCGCCACAGCAGCAGCAGCAGGAACCACTACCTCCACCACCACCACCACCACCACCACCAACCCCACCCCCACAGCCACAGCCCAGCACCCGCCCGACGCTGGCCGACGGCCTCGTGGCGTCCAGGCCGCCCGTCCGCTTCGCGCCCCCGCCGCCTCAGGACGCCGACGACCACGACGCAGGCGACCACCAAACGGGCGAGCCGTTAACCCGCGCCCAAGACCAGCCGCCGCCGCCGCGCTCCACCCGCCCCGGCCAGGCCGGCTTTGCGGCGCGCATCATGGCCAAGTACGGCTGGACGCGCGGGTCCGGGCTCGGCGCCGACGAGAGCGGCATCGTCAACCCCCTGCAGCACAAGCGCATCAAGGGGCCGGCAGGCAGCAAGGGCACCTCCACCATCGCCCGCATCGTCGGCGGGAAGCCATCCTCCAAAAAGGCCGCCGCCGCCACCGCCGCCTCCCCCGTCGTCGTCCTCCGCAACATGGTCGAGGGCCTGCCCGACCTCGCGGCCGAGGTGGCCGACGGGCAGCTCGTGCAGGAGATCGGCGAGGAGTGCGGCGACCAGTACGGGCGCGTCGAGCGCGTGCACATTGACGTGGCCGCGCGGCTCGTCTTCATCCAGTTCACCGAGACCGTCTCCGCCCTGCGCGCCGTCCAGGCCCTGCGCGGCCGCATCTTCAACGGCAACGCCATCGACCCCAGCTTCTACGACGCCGACAAGTTCGACGCAGGCATCTACGAGTGAAGCTCCGACTGCGCTCATCACTCCTCATCACTTCCACACGGGCAGAAGAAAGCAAAGCTATTAGTTCTAGTGTTCTGTACGTGGTCGGGTAGTTGTTCATGGGCTTCCGCGGGTTGACGTCGAGGAGGTAGTATGTAAAAAGAAAAAGAAAAAGCAGAAGAAACAGAGAGCAAGAAAAACAAAAAAGGAAAAAAGAAAAAGCCTAGTCAAGGGTGGCACGAACAACCTCGCAACACACGCAGAAACGGGAGAGGGGGAACGAGGGAGAACAAAATCATTTTCTTCTTTCCTCGGGACACGTCGTCCGTCCTCGCGGAAAAAGCAGCGCAAAGCAAAACCGCCGCCACCCCAGCCTCTCTCTCTCTACACAGCCACCAAATTACAGCAGCTGCGCAAAGACAGCGACACCGGCCAGGGCAAGAACAGCCAGCGAGTTGACGCCGAGCCCGGCAGCCGAGTTGCCCTTAGTCGTGCCCGTGCTGGAGCTGCCGCTCGCGGAGCCCGTCGACGTGGGGTTGGTGTCCGAGTTGGCCTGCGAGTTGTTGCTCTCGCACGTGAACTTGCCCTGGATCTTGCCGTCGCCGCCGTCGGAGCTCGGGGCCAGCTTCTTGAACGTCGCGCACGAGTCGGAGATATCGCTCGTCGACACAACGTCAAACGCACCCTTGACGTCGTTCAGGGCAGGGAACTCAATGTCCGTGAAGTTGCCGCGCAGGTTCACCGCGCCGCCAACCGTCTTCAGGCTGCCGAAGCCGTCCACCTTCTGCAGAGCCGTGTTGTTGGCAATCAGCAGGCCGCCGCCAACCGACGTCAGGCCGGGAACCGAGATGTTCGTCAGCGCAGCGTTGCTAACAAACGACAGACTGCCCGAAGCGACCGACGTCAGGTTGGGAGCCGTGAAGTTCTCAAAGAAGTTGTACGTCAGGCCCATCGAGCCGTTGACCGTCGACAGCGACGGAATGCTGAGGCTCGACACGTTGGAGATGGTGGCGTTGGCGATCCAGATCAGGTTCGGGAAGCTGACAGCGAGATCCAGACCGTTCGCGTTGATGTTCAGCGACTCGCTCAGGTTGCCCAGCGAAGAGGTGTACTCGACCAGCCGGCGGTTGTTGTTCACGTTAATGGTCTCCGCCGAGGCAACGTCGAGGCCGTTCAGGCTGCTGAGGAACGTGTCGCTGATAATGATGCTCTTCGCCTCCGAAACACCCGCCGTGAAGGTCAGGACATCAATGGCCGTGAGCGAGATCCACGTGATCGAGCCAACCGACGTCAGGCTGGTGAAGGCCAGCGTCGACAGCATCGTCAGGTTCTGCAGGTGGAACGCGCCCGTAATGGTCTTGATGGACGAGCTCTTGAGCGTCGTGACGAGCGCGTTGTTGAGCAGGGTCAGGTCGCCGTCGATCTTCTCAAAGGGGCTCAGGTCCAGCGTCACGTCGGTCTGGTTGCCGATCACGACGTCGCCCGTAAGCGTTGAGCATGACGACAGCTGCGAAATGTCCGCCTGGGAGTTGATCGTGAACGTGGTCTGCGTGCACACGTCGCTGCTGGATGCAGCTACAGAATGGTCAGCGACGATGTCCTAGAGCAGAGCCTGGAAGCTGAAAAGTCGTACCTGAGACGGCACCAGCAGCCGCCGCCAGGACCGTCAGGATCTGCTTCGAAAACATGTTGGAAGAACTGCTACCGAAGGTTAGCTTGATGCGCAGTGGAGATCATGAGTAACTAGCGTGAAGGGCCGAAAAAAAACGCGTCTCCTGGGGAGCACAAAAAAACAAGTAGGAGAGGAAAAGCAGACGCCAAACGCTGAGCAGACGACAAGCAGCAGCCGACGGATATTTAGCAAGCAGTGGACGACGTGGACGAAATTCCGGGCGCCAATTTTGAAAAGGCAGCAGGATGAAGAGGTCCCAGGCGACGTAGAACGCGTGCTCGGATGGACGAAGCGTGCCGCAGAGCACAGCCTGCGAGACATTCCATGACGCAAGCAGCCGAGTGACGCAGATATCGCTTGTCGCCTTGTGCAGAGGCGGCGGTCTGGGTGGAGGGCACGTGGCGAAGCCGTCGGCGACACGGTGTGCGCGAAATGGCGTCGTGTGTTTGGCGAATCTGCTGCTGCGGGGGCCGCAGTCCAAAGAGCATTGCCACGGCCGGTTTCATTGACCGATCCAACGCACGCCTGCTCGCCGTCGGCTGCTGTGTCGTATCCACTGCTTGTCGTCTGCTGTTTGTCTGGTGCCGCCTTGTGCTCTTTGTTCCGCGCGTTTTCCGTCCGCCCTCGGTCCCTCGCACGGCCGGCGCGCGTCCTGGCACAATTGGTCGCGTTGAGCAGGCCAAAGTCGGCCAGGAAGCAGGCGAGGCCACAGCGACGCATGTCTCATCCACCCGGTTGGGCAAGCCGCGCGCGCCATCGCTCGTCTGGCACATGCCCTCCCTCCCCGGGTGCGGGGGGAAGGGTGACGCGGACGGGCGATTGCATCGAGCGGCTTGCCTGGCCGGTTGCGCGAGATGCTGCACAGCGACGTGGCGGACGATGAAAAACGACCGAGGACGAACGAGGTGCAACAAGCAAACACAAAAAAACACGCGTCGTGCGCGCACAGCCTCGCGCCTCTTCCGTGCTCGTGATGGTCCCGTGTTCCACGTACCTTTTAGATGTCCTTCTTGTGGGAGAAGAATGTGTGCTGGCCTCGTTTGTTGATGGCAACGGGCTCGAATGCGGGCAACGAAGGTCGAGAAGAAAAAAAAGAGAATGCAAGTGAAAGTCGACGCGCACCGAGAATTGGGTGTGAAGGTCGGCACGTCCAGTAAAAGGGGAGAATTACAAACGAAGGGATGAAAAAAAGAAAAAGGTGGCTCACGACAGCGACGTCGAGAAAACGATGGACGATGAAGCAAAAACGGGCGGAAGACGTGATGCGAAGAGGAAGGGGAAGGGGAGGAGAGAAAAGGGAGAGGAGAGAGAAAAGGAGGGAAGGGGGGGAAACAGGTATGGGGGAGCCACCGAGACGCGGGCCCCCAAAGCAGGAAAGAACGCAAGGAGCAGCAGCCCGCCGAGCAGCACGCCGCAGCAGAATACGGCAGGCACGGACGGACTGGGCCACACACCACACGCTGCTGAGAGGCAGGGGAAGGGGTAATTGGAGGGAAGCCCAATTCCACTGCAAGGAGTGGGGCCCGCTGCTACGGCAGAGGTGTGGATACGGCCACGCCCCCTTTTTGGCCGGTTTGGGGACACGCCATTTGCTGCGCTCCGTATCTCCGTGCCCTGGTGCCCTGGGCTCTGGCAGCGATCGGCTGTGGCGCGGATTCCTTGTTTTGCAGTCACGTTCCTCGCGCCTTCCTGTTGCGAGTCGCTGTTGTCTTGCCAGTGCTCAATGCATAAGGCGTGTTCACTAGGATACGAATAAATATACCCCGTATGCTGCTGGGGAAGGTGCTGGACAGACTCCTGGCCCGCCAACCACCAATGCCAGGGTCAGGGACAAAATTTTAAGTGCAAAACCAGGAGCATTTTACAGCACCGAAGCTGCTAGAGCCGGGGGCTAAACTCGCATAAAACCGCGCGCCCTCGTTCTTGCCACCCGCGCGTCTGTCCAGCTGAACACCACCCTGGAGTACGCAGCGCATACGAATCCACTACTCCGTACGAATCGGTTAGCGGGCGGCAGCCCGCGATGTGGCGTACAAGTACCTATTTTTCATGGGCCTCGTCATGTACTTTTGACGAGGTCCACATCGGCGTCGAGCTCGTGCGCCGTGCTGTAAGCTACGGGGTAAAAATATATTTGTAGAAAACTCGAACGGAGACATACACAACTACAAACTATACTCCGTACAGTAGAGCTCATTTGGGTGGTGCCAGGTACGCGTTCTCCACGGAAATCTTAACTGGGAAATTGGTCTTTTTGCTATCAGCGGCGTCCAGGAAGCTCAGTCGACTCCGCATGCATGTGCATGCGCTTGGCTGGACGGAACTACAACTAAATATACTCGGACCGTACGGAGTACGGAATACAACGATAAAATATGCAGGCATTCGCTGTACCCGCAGCTAGCTAGCTGGCCGACGGCCCAGCCGACCGAATGCCTCCGGCGTTTCCAAGCTGGGCCTCGCTAGCCTCAAGCAGCACAAGAGGCACGGCCGCTGGCAAGAAAGTGGCTGATTCGAGCAGGCCACCATCTGCCAGGAAAGATCGCCACTGGAGCCAAAATTAGCAGGGAGCACAAGCCCGGCCAGGTACTTGTACACGTACAACTGCGCTGTACAAAAACGGAGGAAGAGGGCTCCGTGTGCGCCGCTCATAACACCTGCCGAGCCGCTTGTTGTTGGTTCATGCGCAGAAAGAAAGGAACGGCCCACGGCGCCACGACGGGGCCGGATCGCGGGAACAATCGCTGTGCGATGGAGCGTCGTCTCCGGTCCGTCGCATTTGGAGGACAAGGGCAAAGACAAATATTTGTATACGGAGTAAATACTCCTCGTTCTCCCCCCGTATGAACGTGGCGAGCTTGCACTACGGCAGACTACTTTGTATTTGTATCGTACAATACAACTGCTCCGTAATTACGGTATACAGTGTTGGCTACTCCGCTTTTGCATGGCGTCCAATCCAGACGGTGGCCAGACGGTGGCGGCCACGTTGGGGGGTGGCTCTAGTGTTTTTGCTGTTGCTGCGCGAACGAGCGGAGCAGAGACCAGAATGGAAGGCCAGCCGGCCAGCCAACAGCACCCAATGTGCCTGCGTGTGGCTGGCCTGGCCTGCGCCGCATTGCACGAATGCAGCGTGTGCGAGCCCGGGCCTGCGTCATCGTCTTGCAGCCCGCTGCCGTTTCACGGACATTCCGCACCCTATACGGCGACACTGCATTGCCATGACGGAGTATGGCACAGAGCATTACGGAGTAGTCTACCGGACGCGTAATTTGTGCTGTGCGGCCCGTCTTGGCTGCCACCGATCATGATATACTTGGCGTCTCGGGCCTGTACTTGTAGTTGTATATGTAGTTGTACTTGTACAGCTACTTCGTTGTCAGATCTGCGCCAACCGGTCGAGATTGCATCGAACCTAATCCCATGGTGTTTCTTCTCTGGTCGCATTGATATGAAAGGGAGAGCTGTGGTGTTTGCTTTGGGTTGTTGTGCCTCAGTCCATGATCAGGGCTGGGTCGTATTCTTTAAATATATACAAGAAAAGAAACCAGATCACGAATATATTTTTGTTTTGGTTTGTTTTATCTTGGTTTGGTTTGTTTTATTTTGTTTTATTTTGTTTTATTTTGATAACAATTTGTTTTATTGTTTTTAACCAGAAAGAACATCCATGAGACATAATCCGATGCCCACCACATCGTGAGACGACACAACCTACTACATCCCACCACCATGCCCGGCCACCTGCATGCTCCCCTCACCCAAAGGTGCTCACGTCGACGGATTCGACCTTCCACATGTACCACATGAGCACGCTGCGATACGGCCGGAACGGCTCGGCGATGGCCAGCATCTCCTTGTCCGTCATGTACTTCCACTTGGCGCTCTTCCTGCTGCCGCCGCTGGCCGCGCTGCTCTTGAGCTTGGCCACGTCGCGCCCCGCGTACGCTGCCATGCCGCGCTGCACGCCCAGGTCGCCCACGCTGAACACGTCCATGCGCTTGAGCCCGAACAGCGCAAACATCTCCACCGACCACAGCCCGAGCCCGCGCACCGCCACCAGCCGCTCCACCAGCGTCTCGTACGGCGCCTCCGCCAGCAGCCGCGCCGACAGCTCGCCCGACACAAACTTCTCCGCCAGGCCCTGCACGTACTCGGCCTTGCGCTGCGACAGCCCCGCCGACCGCAGCCGCTCGATGCTCGTCGCCGCCACCTGCGACGGCAGCGGGAAGCGCTTCTTCGGCTCCCGGCCCGTGCTGTCCGTAGCGTCCGCCACGCCCGCTGCGTCCGCCGTGCTTGCCGTGGCCGCCGCCCCGTCCGTGTCAAACAAGGCCACGAACCGCCCCTTGATCGCCCGCGCCGCCGCGCCCGACACCTGCTGGCTGATGATGCTGCTGGCCAGGCTCTCAAACGGGTCCACCTGCTCGGCCAGCGCCTCCGGCGTGAACACCGTGCACCGGTGGGCTTCGACAAGCTGCTTCAGCCGCGGGTCCACGCGGAGCAGGTGCGCACATGCATCCTCCAGGATGTTGGCCGTCGTCACCGGTGTCGCTGCTGTCGTCGTCGTCGTCGTCGTCGTCGTCGTCGTCGTCGTCGTCGCCGCCGCCGCCGCCGCAGTCTCAGAGCGCCCCTGCGGCAGCGACGTCACCACGCGTGACGTCTCCGGCGAGATCAGGAGTGCGTTCGTCCGGGACGGGTCCGCCAGCCGGTCGACCACCGGGTGCCTCGGCCGGGGCGTCGAGGGTGTGGGGGGAGGGGGCGCCGCGGAGGCCGCCGCAGGCCGGCCGCGGCTCTTCTTCTTCGCCGGCGGCGGCGGTGTCGAGGGCCGCGACGGCGACGGAGCCACCGCTTTCCGTTTCCGGGACGGCGCCGCCTTTGCTGCCCCCTCTCCCCTCACCGTCTTCTCCTCCTTCGCTGTCTCCCTCTTGGACGTCCCCGCTTTCGCCGCCGCCCTTGCCGTGCTCGCCGTCGGCTTGGCCGCCTCCGTCGCCAAGCTGGCCCCGCCGCTGCTCAACCGGGCCGATCGCCGGACCGCCGCCATGGCTCTGGATGGAAAGGGGCCGCGGGAGGCACGTCGACAAACGGCCCCAGCACCAGCAGACAGGCCACGGGAAAACAAGGCCACGACGGACAGGCAATGGACCGCAGGGACAACGTTACGGAACGATGCCTTTTGACCGGCAGGGCACCGGCCGGATGGAAAACCGGAAGAGCGTAAACGTAAGAGAAGCCTGCCAAAGGGCCGGCTGGCAGATCGTTTCGTGTCTGCAGCACAGCCTTTCCCGGCTGTCAGCGCGCCCCTCCCGTGTCTCGCAGTCGTGGCGAACGCCAAATCCGACGCCCGATCACGTGACGAGCACGCGCTTGAGCGGCAGGTAGTTTGCACGGGAGGACGCGGCTTCCTTATCGCTGATCTGACCGTGCTCCAAGTCACGCTTAAAAGCGAAACTGAGGACGCGCAACACCGCTCTGGCGCGCGCCGCGACGTTCCTTCCTTTCCGCCTTGTGCATGGGCACCGTTCCATCGTGCTTCGCTTTCGTGGACGGCACAGTGCAAGGACGGCGGATCCGGCGCGGGAGGCCGTGCGAAGACACACAGGCTGTGGCCAGAAAACCGGGGCACGGGCGCCTTATCTGAAGTAGCTGTAGTTGTACTCCGTACGGAGTGATACGCGGTATCTTACCTCCTTTTCTAGCTATTTAAAATTTGCACACAATACTTGTACAAGAACGGATTTCAGGCTGCATGCCAGCGCCGATTTGGAACGGCCAGACGAGCTCATTTTACCATGCGGGCAAGACAGCGGCTGGGCCTTTGAGGCTTTGCGTCTCACTCATCCCAGCACCGGCATAGCCTGCATCCTCTGGTCCGTATAATTTTGCTGGTATTTTTAGCTCCTTCGCCTCGATGGACGGGGCTCACCGGACCGAGTACTTTTTCGCATCCAGCTCGCTGTGCCGCCTTACGCAGCACGCCGATAGTCTGTCTTTCGTATATTTACGGGAGCTCTGTCTGGTTCGCTGCACAAACTCTTACGTGTACAGCGACAAGTAGCTGCTGTATTTGGACGTGGTCAGACGCTCCTGCACGCCATTTGTACCGCACCCGCCGTGCGACGCGAAGAGGCAAGGCCAAATTTCAGCGGTCCCACCGTGCCAAATGCCCGTTTCTGTCTCTTTGTCTGCGTCTGATTGGCCTGCTCAATTCTTTCCCCCCTAACCCAATCGGCGATCCGGCGTGCGTCGCCTGCGTCGCCCCTTCCTGCCCGTTCTGCCTTGGCTGTGGGCAGCAGCCAACGTAATACACTTTGTATCGTCACTTTTCGCTACAACGCTCGTTGTTGGTTGTGTCCCTTTTTTTGTCCTCGAACAGCTAAGCTCCTGGATTCTGGTTCGTTTTCTTCAACAGCACCACCTTCAGCCTTGCGGTCCATACGGAATACGGCCAAAGCAGTACGCGCCCCCTTGTCAAGCGTCCGGCTCGGGAGCTCTCCCGCGCATCACGAGCGCCTCCGCTATCACGAGCCTCGCATCTTCGACGCCGGCATCGTCGCTCGGTCGCTCGCTCACATTCGCTTTCTCGCGTGCTGTGTCGCGTCGCTCTCTTTTCTTGTCCCGTCTCTCCCGCCTGGGGACACCGGGGCCTGTCGGTTTATGAGCGCAGTGGATTGGGGCGCCCGGTGACACGCGAAAATCTCGCGTGGCAGATTCTCTGATTCCGCCGGCGACGGTTTCTCCTATTTCGATCCCTTCCCCTTACCCCCCTTCCGACACCCGTCTTTCCATTGCGCGCGCGAGCCGCCTTGGGATCTTGGCCTACACGAGGAGACGAGAGTGCGGATCCGAAAAGGACAGATTGGGACGAACATCCAGCAACGGCTGTCTCCACCAGCGAACCAGCGCGCGAGAGCCGTTCACGACACGGCGCACAGCAGACGGGACATCCTCTCGTGGATCTTCCTTATCTGTCGCTTCTTCCTCCCTCCTCTTTGACGAACGCGTGCGCACGCCTTGCGCCGGCCTGCCCACCCGCCGTCCGCCATGCTGCTCCCCAAGGGCGGCCTCAACTGGAAAGCGGCCAAAGCCAACCTGCCTCCATCGCGCGCCGTGCTCGTCTTTTTGACAAGAACACGGTTTCTCCTGCTGGTTGCCGTTGCCGGCATAATCTTATTACTATGGCGAGGCATCCGCTCGTCGGCATCCGAGATGCAAAGGTGAGACAGATCCAGAGCGGCCTCACGATACCGGATGGAGAGGGGATGAACGGCGAGACATGGCTGACCGCTGTTTCGCAGCTTCTACTGCTGGGGTCCCAATAAATCACCAATGGAGATGACGCCCAACGAGCAAGTGGCGTGGAATGCGCGGATGCAGACGCCCGTCATCTTCAACCACCACGCGCCTCTGACGATCAACTCGTCCACAATAGAGCACGTCAACCTCAACCCCATCCGCTCCACGCGCAAGGCGGTGGCCAATGAGGAGCGTGTGCTCATCCTGACGCCCGTCAAAGACGCCGCGCCCTACCTCTCCAAGTACTTTGAGCTCGTGTCCGAGCTCACGTACCCGCACCACCTCATTGACCTTGGCTTCCTCGTCTCGGACTCGACCGACGACACCCTGGCCGTCCTGGCGGCCGAGCTCGACCGTATCCAGAAGCGCCCCGACAAGATCCCCTTCCACAGCGCCACCATCATCGAGAAGGACTTTGACTTCCACCTCAGCCAGGACGTCGAGGAACGCCACTCGTTCGAGGCCCAGGGCCCGCGGCGCAAGGCCCTCGGCCGCGCGCGCAACTACCTCTTGTCGGCCGCCCTGAAGCCAGAGCACTCCTGGGTCTACTGGCGTGACGTCGACATTGTCGACAGCCCCAAGCGCATCCTCGAGGATTTCATTGCGCACGACCGCGACATTCTTGTGCCGAGTACGTCAGGCCCGACTCCCGAGCGTCGGCCTTCTCGCACGACTGGTGCTAACATGTGCCACAACAGACATCTGGTTCCACCGGTACAGAGATGGCCGCGACATTGAGGGGAAATGTAAGACTACCCGCACGCAGAGGCCCCCGAGCCAGCGGAACTGCCCATGCTGACCCACGGTGTGACAGTCGACTACAATTCCTGGATCGAGTCCGACAAAGGCCGGCGTCTGACGGCGAAGCTCGACAAAGATGTCGTTCTAGCGGAGGGTAGGCGAACTGTTCCCTTCCCCCTTATTTCTGTTTTTCTGTTTCTTCTCCGAGAACGGCACACTGACGGCTTGCAGGCTACAAGGCCTACGACACCGGCCGGACCTACATGGCGACCATGGGCGACTGGCGGAACGACAAGGACGAGGAAATCGAGCTCGACGGCATCGGCGGCGTGAACATCCTGGTCAAAGCCGACGTGCACCGGTCGGGTACGTTCGCGTCGTGGCCCGAGCAGCTTTTTCTCTGAGCGCTTTGCTAACCAACCGCTTTCCACAGGCATCAACTTCCCCTGCTATGCGTTTGAAAACCAGGCTGAAACCGAGGGTTTCGCAAGAATGGCCAAGCGGGCAGGATACGGCGTGTACGGCCTGCCCAACTACGTCGTGTGGCACATCGACACGGAAGAGAAGGGCGGCAAATAAGCTCTTTGCTCCCTTTGCCCATGTCCATTTTTCTCGGCGTCTCCTATCAGGCTTTGCTTTCCCCCTTTCTCTCTTAATCACGAACCGAATAATCGCATTGGAGTTGTTCGACGGAACGAGGAGTTTCACGGTGTTTGGGGCCTCTAGTCGATTTTATAGCTTTTGTTTTTTGCTTCTTGTCCCTTTTCTCTCCGTCTTGGCCGAACTGTGTTCGGGCTGCCCAATCTTGCTGCTGTTTCTCCATGACAAGGAACGCCGTCCAAGACGTTGGCCGCCTTCTGGTTACCGCACAAACCGTGCGGCACGGGTGGACAGTCCGAGACAGACTTGGACCTCGGGTGGCACCAAGCAGTCTGACCAATTCCTTTTGGGCCCTTTACGGCATTCTGTGGTGGGCAAAAGGCGCTCCTGAGCCGGGAGCCTTCTATTCTGTACGCGGGAGATGTAACTAGACGAAACGAACAAAGCACATTACCGGTTCCTATCTCACTGTTCAGCTTTCTCTTGTTACTTGGATGCTTGGTCTCGTAAAATGTCCCACTGTATCCTTCATAAAGCCATCCGTTTACTCTGCACTCATCGAGAGTTCTTTCCGGTGTCCCGTTGCGCCGTACGGCCAAAGAACATGCACGCGGTGCCACCGAGATGTGAGGCTCGGACCATCAAGAACCGATGTCAAGAATGCTTTTTTTTGTCGAGATTCTTCTATTTGTGTGTATGGTACAAAAGATGGGGTAAAGATGCGCCCTCCTGACCGCGAGCCGAACCTTGTCTTCGCCCGGCCCCGGCCATTCTCGGGGACGTTGCACGATACCGACCGTGTCCGCCTGCTCCTTCGTGTCTTTTTGTAGAACGGGGGAAGCAAGGTCCGACCGATGTGTGTATGCGTGGCTTGTTTGTCGTCGTCCCGCCGCCCGTCAATCTCTCCGCGTGTCCGCTAAACAAAAACAACAACATTCGTCTCCGTGGCTGCCGCCGCCGCCGCCGCCGTCAGCCGTCCGATCGTCGTCGGTGGTCCGCCGCCGTCGCCGTCGTCGGTTCGCACCGGCCGTCCGCTGGACGCGCGGCCGGCTTAGTGGCTCTTGATGATCTCGATCGAGTCGAGCTCGGCGCGCTCGCGGTTCTCGGCCTCGATCTGCTTGATGAGGGGCAGCAGGTACGGCGTGTCCTCCTCGGCCTTGGTCCACTGCTCCTTGGGCAGCAGCTTGTGCGAAAGGCTGAGCTGCACGGCGCGGCGCATGCGGAACACGCGCTCGTACTTCTCCTGCGCCGACAGCCGCTGCAGCGCCAGCTGGACGACGTCGTTCTCCTCGGGGATGAGGTCGTCGGCCCTGCGCGCCCTAGTTAGGCCCTGTCTGTCTCCCGCTCCTCACTCCTCACTCTCTCCCTCTTCGGTCGCCGTCGTCACTTACTTCAGGCCCATCTGGCGGTACCCCGACAGGTTGACGTACCAGTTTGCCACGGGCTTCAGGGCCGACAGCAGCCAAGGCCGCTTGCGGATGAACGGAGCGAACGAGACGTAGGACATGTTGGCGAGAGAAAAAAGGAACAAGGGCGGCAATGGGAATGAGAGAGAAGGGGGGAGGGGGGGGGTGGGTTGCTCAATTCGTCGTCAATTGGCGTCGGGTCGTGCGGCGAGTTGTTTTTTTGCAGCCAGTTTTCCCGTTGCTTCCCTCTCTCTCTCTCGCTCGGCCGGTTCCCTCAAATTCCCGCTAGGCCGGAGCAGCGCTCTTGTGGTCCGGCACGTCAGCCCCAAAAGCCGCGCTTTCGATTGGCCAACTGCACGTGATGCGTTTCTGCCTGAGGTGGCCAGAATCCACCCCACCCCGTCCTGGCATCTCGAACCACTCGGCCGCGTGCTCGGATTGGATGAACTCGCGGATTCCGCAAGTCGGCAAGCATGGAGAAAGCTGCTTTGTTTGGGACATAAAAGACTATAGAGTACCGAGTACGAGGGTTTCCTTTACGTAGCCTTCATGCAGCCGTTTCTCTGTTCTGAAAGGCCCGACTCGCCATGAACGACTCTCCGTACATACAAACAGCGTAAGGCCTCACGATGGGCGCTCATGTCGCTGAAGATCATGCGCTGAAGGGCCCACGCGACCAGCGGAGCGAGCAGTAACAGAGGAGTGCGTAGTCGGATTTGGCGGGCGGCGGACGGCGGACTTGTGCGCTTGGCTGGCCAGCCAGGCCAGCCAGGCCAGCCCATGCCAGTCATGCGGTTTGCGCCTGCCCCGGCTGCTGGCTTAGCCGGTCGGTCTCCGAAAGCGCACTTTGGGTCTCGCCCAACGCTTGTTTCCGGGGGCATCCTTTTGTACAAGAAACCAACCACCCCCTCATGGCCGCCCGCCTCTTGCGCTGGTCGTCTGCGTCGTTTGCATCGCCCACCACCCGCTCTCTCTCTCTGCCTCTGTCTCCGCCTCTGTCCCTGCCCCTCCCCGCCAAGCGCCTCCTCACCGTCCGCACCATGGCTTCCGCTACCCCCGCCAAGAGCGAATGGCTCGTCGTCGTCAAGGACAAGCCCAACGTGCTGGCCAAGCGCATGGAAGTGCGGCCGTATGTCCCCTTCCCTCCCCTTCTTCTTCCCTGTGTCCGGATGCCAGGTGCCAGGCCGGTGGCTGACCCCCGACAGGACCCATTTTGCCAACATGGAGATTGCCAGGAAGACCGGCGCCTTTGCCATGGGCGGTTCGTTTCTCCCTCCCATCGCCGCCCCTTCTCTCTTTCTCTCTCTCTCCCTCTCTCTGACCAACAAGGCGCCATCCTTCACGACACGCCGGCGGATCCCAACGACGCCAAGACCTTTGACTTTGCCGGCAGCACCCTCATCGTGCGGGCCGAGTCCAAGGCCGACGTGATCGCGCTGCTGAAGAAGGACATCTACTACGAGGCGGGCGTGTGGGACGTCGACAACGTGCGTGTCTTGTTGTGCTCTTCTGTGCCTGGCCGTTCGTGCGGTCTGCTAACGCAATGTGCTTGTCCGGCAGGCCGACATCTACTACCTCAAGGCAGCTTTCCATCCGTGAACGCGGTCGGAACCAAGTCCAGTTTCAAAAATGACAGACGGCTGAGAATGATGTCGCATTGCTTGCTGCAGGTGCTGGCTCCGGCAATCCCACACTCTCCGACTGCGCGGACGCCCCTGTCTGTCCGTAGAACCGAACCAGTCCGTCTGCGCACAGCTTGCCGACTCCCTGATATGGAGACAAAAGAACCAAAAAAGCAACGGATCGTGTGTCCAACGCCGTTCTGGTTACCCAAAGCCCCCGCCCCTCCACGCTTGCCCAAGCCCTCCAAGAAGCAGTCGACGCGGAACTCATACATGTAAGGATGCGGAGGAAACACAAACTGTAAAACACGACAGAACGCGAAAGACGACGAGAGGCGAGAAGCACAACAAGGCCAGCAGACAACGACATGACAACGACATGACAACGACATGACAACGACATCAGTTGTTGTCCTCGTTGGCCTTGTCTTCCGCTGCTATCCTGAGCTCGTAGCTGAGCTCAAAGCACTCGGCCAGGAGCTCGGTCACGTTGCCCTGGCCTTCGGGGATGTCGTCGCCCACCATAAACTTGCCGTCCACGCGCATGTTGTCGATGGAGTTGAGCTGATGCGTCAGCAAGCGGTCGCCCTGCGGGACCTGTGCAAGCAAAGGGCGCGCTCCTACCTTCATGCTGTAGGGGTACAGCTCGCGGGGCGACGACACGCCGCCCGACTCCTTGACCTCCAGCAAGCAGCGCTTGAGCGTCATCAGCTGGTTGTATATCGGCAGCAGCGCTTCCGAGACCGGCTCCGACGAGATCATGAGCGAGTACACCAGGCCGTAGCTGCGGCGGATCAGGTAGAGACATGTCTGCCGGTTAGATGGGTCTGCGGAAACACAAAGCAAAGGCCAGGGGACGGATCGTCCTACCCTCTGCACGTAGAGCTCTGCCGGCTTGCCCTCCTCGTCGAGCCAGTTGCCGTCGACGCGTGCCTCGTCAAACTTGTCGAGCTGGCGCTGGAAGTCGTACAGGTCCGTCTCGCGCAGAGACCACGCCTGCGTGATGGACAGCTTCTCGAGCTCGTTGCGGATGCCCACCAGCGTATCATACATGTCCTTGAACTCCTCGGGGATGACGCCCTTGCGCTCGAGCACAGTGTCGGCCCAGGCCAGACACCGCGCCAGCAGCGACGACACCTCCTCGTTGCCGGCCGGCACCTCGCCCTTGTCGTTGACAAAATTGCCGTTGACGCGCTGCGCCGCGATCTCCTTGAGCTGGGCCTGGTACTTTTGCACCTCGGTTGTCGAGAACTAGAGAGGGGTCAGCGCATGCACGCGATCCCGCATGCCACCACACCCCGAGCACACCCGGAAACGCACCCTCGCTTTCGTGTTGGCCAGCGACATGGACCGGAGAATGGAGATGAGCTTTTCGTGGATGGCTGGCAGGGGCGCCTCGAGCATCTGAACCTGCGCCTGCAGCTTCTGGATGGACGCGGTGCACTTGGCCACGCGGTGCCGCAGCAGCTCCGTGAGGTAGGGCGAGTTGGTGGCCTCGGCCGAGTTGACAATGTCGGAGAGGCGGCTGAGGGTGTGCGTGATGCTCTCGAGGTCCTTGGCGGAAAACAGGTTGGCCTCGGTCAGGTGGTCGAGCAGGCGACGGATGGTCGACGTCAGCGCGTAGGCCGCCGGCGCTTCGCTGGTGCGGCCAATGGTCATGAAGAAGAGGGACAGCAGCTGGAAACAGCTCTCGAGCACGCGGTCCACTGGGCTGGTTAGCAGGGAGACAAGGAGGACGGAGACGAGGCGAGCAAGCCAAAAAAAGGACGGCGGGCGGACGGACATCGGTTCTCGCCTTCGTTGCGCCCCTCGCGGATCTCGCGCAGCCGGCGCACTTGGTCGATGGTCTGGTCGTACAGCTGGAGGACATCCTGGCTGCGGATGTAGCGCGTGCGGTCTTGCTTCAGGAGCAGCAGGCGGTCGCGGATGGACTCGAGGTGCGCGAGGATCTCGCGCTCGTGGGCGTCGCGCGGCGCCGGAATGGCCGGGGTGTCCATGGCTCCGGGGCGGGGGATGTCGAGGTCAGAAAGACAATGGCAAAGAAAGTGCCGCTGGCGACTCCTTTGCGAATGCGTTCCTCGGGGGCCAAGAGGGGGGGAGAAGCGATGGGGCAGGGAGGAGGGCCAAGAGACCTATGCACTAGAGCGCCGAGGCGGGCAAAAAGAGGGAGCGCGCCTGGCGATAAGGCAGAGAGAGCGAGACCGGCTCCCAAGCACGGGGCGTCGTACGAGTCACGAGCGGCAGCGCGGCTTGGCGAAATACAGCGTTGGGGGGGAAGGGTGGAGGAGGGGTGACGGAAAAAGAAACGAAAACGAGGAAAACGAAGAAAACAAAGCAGAAAGGCCAAATAAGAAAACGGAGGGAGGAGCCGCAGGCTTTGCTTGGGCTTCTCGGTCAGCGCGAGCACCAATTGGAGCCGTCCAGCCTGGGGGCGATCTTCGGATTGGGGGGGGCGTTCGATGACACTGGGTGCGCGCCGGGAGGGAGGGCGGGCGCAACGGAGGGTTTGCTGCGAGGAGGTTGTGTTTTAGCAGAATATGCAAGCTGGGAGGATTTGTGATCCGTCTGGTTCTCGATTGGATGCGATGGCACCTTGCTTCCGCGGTGCAGCACGTTCCTGTTTGGCTGCCTCGCTCTGGGTCGTTCTTTCTTCCGCAAAGCCAAAGACGTCAGATGGGGCGCTCTTGGCCTGGACGCCAGTGCGGTAAACTGTTCCGAAGGCGGGGAGGGGAGGACGGAGGAGGGGCTTGGCTCTTCCGCGGCCTTCTCGGATTATGTAACACAGCAGCACTCTTATCGTTCTTATCGGAGCTGCGGCTGCGTTACTGCGCACGGCATGGCTGTTTTTCCGGGGCCGTACTTTTTCTGCCAGCGGGTACGCTGATTGGCTGATTTCCTGTGAGGGTTTCCCCACCGGCGCACACAAACCCTCTCTCGTCGGGGCGTGGGACGCTTGTGGCCGGGCGAGACGAGGGCCTAAAAAAAGGCCGGAAAAAAAAGAAATCGACGACCCAAGTCGCATTTTCTCTGACCAACCCGCAGGCAGACGACTCTTCGCCCATCTTCACACAACCTCCGCCCGTTTACCGAAACAGCAAAACCTTTCTTTCTCGCCAAGATGTCTACCGCTGAGCTTGCCACGTCCTATGCGGCGCTGATCCTGGCCGACGACAACGTCGAGATCACGGTGCGTTTGGAGAGTTGTGTCCGCGGGGACCGCTGGCGATCCCGCGATGCAAATCTGCCCGGGGGGGAATCCAGCCAGACGACAGGGACTGACTCGCATGTGCTTTAGGCCGACAAGATCAACACCCTCATCAAGGCCGCCAATGTGCAGGAGGTCGAGCCCATCTGGGCGCAACTATTCGCCAAGGTACGATGACGGAGCGGAGCGCATCGTGCGCGCGAGGACGGGGGAGCAGGCGAGGACGGCAGCGGCCTGGCGGAGGCGCATGCGGGCGCGTGCTCGCCTATGCAGGCGCCCGCAGGAAAGGAGCTGGAGGCGCGGCCGTTCTCGTCTTGCCTGTGCTCTCTCGTCGCCGTGACGGCCGACCAACATGCTAACGCGCGTTTGCTGCAGGCTCTTGAGGGCAAGGACGTGAAGGACCTGCTGTCCAGCGTCGGCTCCGGCGGCGGCGCCGCGGCGGTGGCGGCCGGTGGTGCTACCGGCGGCGCGGCGGCGGCGGCCGAGGAGACCAAGGAGGAGGCGAAGGAGGAGGGTGCGTATTCCAGGGTTCCCCCTCCCGGCAGTGACCGAGCGCGTGCTGACCTTTCGCAGAGAAGGAGGAGTCCGACGACGACATGGGCTTCGGTCTGTTCGACTAAGCGTCTCGTCCTCTCGTTTTACCTCTCTCGCCCTTCCCCCCGACTCGCGGCCACGACGTCTGCTTCCAACCACCAACCCCCCAAAAATCAAAATAGAACGGGAGCCGAGCGGAGGAAGAAGCACCACCGCCCACCCGTGGTGTGTTGTGTTTTGTGGCGGTTCAACGCCCCTCCTGGTGCACTCCCTGTTTTTGTACTTTTCATCGACGGGAAAAGGAATAAAAAAAATGAAAAAAAGTCAACAAAAACACATGGCCCGCGGGGTGAGGGCCTCGGCCATGTCTGTGCATGCAACGTAGTCGTCGTGACAGAGATTTCATTTTGCCTGTCTCTTCTCGTCCTATCCCGAGAGCGTGGCCGACCCAGGCAGCAGCCCTCCCAACGGCCCCATCCCGCGCCGTCCTCACTGCACGCGCAGCACGGCGCTCGGGGCCAGGCCCAACTCGCGCAGCGTCTTGCTGAAGTCGGTGGCGCCCTCAAACACCTTGCGCGGGTAGGTGAGCTCGAAGCGGGTGGCCTTGAAGCCGTCGTCGGTCTCCAGGGCCACGGCGACCTCGAACAGCGTCGTGTCCGCGTCAAACGTCTTTTGCACGTTGCCCGTCGGCAGCTGCAGGCGCAGGCGGGCCTGGGCGTGTGCAGAGCTGGCGGCGGGCGCAGAAGCAGCAGCAGCAGCAGCAGCGGCGGGCGCAGCAGCCGGGGCGGCGGTCGCCTCCGGAGCGCGGCCCTCGCGGGCGGCCTTGGCGAGCTCGGCCTTGCGGCGGCGCTCTTCCTTGTCGGCCTCGATGCGGGCCTTGATGCGCTTCTTGGCCTCGATGTCCTCGCGCTTCTCGGCGCGCTTCCGCGCGGCCTCCTTGATCTGCTCCTTGCGCGCCAGCTCCTCCTTGAGGTCCTGCGTCTCCTGAGTGGCCTTCATGCGGATTTTCTGCTGTGGTCAGACGTGCCTTTTTTGTTTTTTTGCCCCCCCCCCCACAAACACACACGCACCTCGTTCTTCTTGGCTTCTTCCTTGTCGGCCAGGGCCTGGGTGGCGCGCTTCTGCTTAAGACGCTCGCGCAGCTCCTCGAGACGGGCCTGCTTCTCGGCCGCGGTGAGCGGCGCAATCTCCTCGGTGGACTCGGCAAAGTCGGTGTGGCCCGACTTGGAGGCGTGGAACTCGGCCGTGGCCTGGCTGCGGAAGCGCTTGCCGCACTCGTTGCACACGAGCGACTTGGCCTCCTGGTTCGACTCCAGCGCGCTGATGGCCGCCGCCGTGGCGCCCTCGTCGTCGTCCATCTCGCCGTCCACCGGCGCCTTCTTGCCGGCCGCGGCGGCAGTCCGCAGCGTCTCGAGCGGCGTGTCCTGCGTCTCCTCCAGCCACGTCAGCGCGCCCTGCAGGCCGCCCGTCTTCTTGACGGCCAGCTCGGCGCGCTCGCGCTCGAAGCCCATGTCCAGCAGGACGTCGAGGTCCGATTGCGTCATGGCGGCGGGAGCGGTGGGCGAGGGTGCGAGGGTCCGACGTGGAGGGGATGGCTGGCCGGGGAGGGTGTGTGGCTGTGTATCGTGGGACGTCGGTGACGCCGGTGTGCTTCTGGACGCAGGATGAGGACAGAGTGAGTAGGGCGTCGTTGGTATCTTACAGCGTGCTCGCCCGCTGTCGTCTGTTTGCCTGCTTGCCGTTTGCTGCTGCTGCACCCCGCCGGCGTTAGGTTAGGCAGGTGCGGCGGCCTCCAGGGCTCGCCATGGCAGGCGCGTCGCACGCCGCTAACGCACAGACACGTAGCGGATTGGCTGGCTGGCTGGCTGGCTGGCCAGCCAGCCAGCGGCCAGCCCCGGGCCCCCCCCCCAGAGTGGCCAGCCGGGCTGCCTGAAACCTGGCCATATGATGTCGATTCCGCCTTCCTCGTGCGCGACGGCTCCCTGCGTGCGTGGCTCCCCTTGCCAAGTCCCCATTGTCAACTCTCATCGTCGCCGTCTCTGCGATTTTCTGCGACGCACCACGCATCGCCAACGCCCACGCTCACCACCGCCAACACCACCCCCGTTCCCCGATCGATCCGCCATCCGGTCTGCCGTGCGCGGCATTGTGTTTTTCTCTCGGTCGTCCGTCTTTGGCGCTCGATCGTTTTGGCTTCGCTCATCGCCGCATCGCATCTCGACGTTGCTTGTTGTCGCCAGCAGCAGATTGGCGCGCATTCAACCTGCAGCCAGCCGCCCGGTCGTTTCTATCGTCCAACCACGCCGCCATGTCTGTCGAGATCGAGCCCGCGGAGCTCGGGTTCCGCCGCCCGTTCACGGCCGAGGTCGCCGAGACGCTCACGATCAAGAACCCAACCTCGGCTCCGGTCGCTTTCAAGGTCAAGACCACAGCACCTAAGCAGTACGTGTGGTGGCTACGCGGGCGAGAGAGCCTCTGGACGGGCTGCTGACGGGCGCGTTCCGCCGCACAGGTACTGCGTTCGTCCAAACTCGGGGCGCATCGAGCCAGGCCGCGAGGTCGAAGTGACCGGTACGTTTTGTTTCCCGCCCGCCGCCCGCCCTTTGGATGGCCTGCACGGGCTTGTTTGTGCACACGCATCGTATCCTGACACCTGGCTGTGCAGTTCTTCTCCAGGCGATGAAGCAGGACCCGCCGCCCGACGCCAAGTGCCGCGACAAGTTCCTCGTGCAGTCGGTCCCGATCACGGTCGACAAGGAGTTCATCAGCATCCACGACCTCGTACGTCGGCTCCTGCTGGCCTGCAGCCGAGCGCCGGACGGCTCGCACGTCCGTGGGTCGTGCCTGTGCTGACGATGTGACAGTGGGATGCCGTGGACAAGGCGGACGTCCGGGAAACGAAGATTCGCGTGGCCTTTTTGCCCGCCGAGGATCCCGATGCCGTGCCGGCGGCGGCAACGACGCCAGCCCGCCCGATTGCCACGAACGGGGTTGGTTTCTCCCTTTCCTCCCATGCACGGCTGGCCACTGACATCTGCAGGTGGGGGCCACTCCTGACGGACCCGCGCAGGCCTATGCGTCCCCGCGCGAGGAGTCTCGAGGACTCAACGGCGCGCTGTCGGCCGCCGACAAGGGCACGGGTGCACCGGTTACGCCGGCACGAAGCTTGTCGTCGGCAAAGTCTGCGCCTGCGCCCGCGCCCGCGCCTGCCGCGCCCGCCGTGCCCGCCCCCGCGGCGGAGCCTGCTGCGGCCAAGGCGGCAGCGACAACACCGACGACGCCTGGGACGGACAAGGACGCGACCATTGCGGCACTCACGGCGAGGTTGGCCGAGGCGGAGGCGCTGATCTCGTCTCTGCGCAAGGACGGCGGCCTGCGGCAGCGGAGGGGCGCAGGCGGTACGTCCGAGAAGGCCGGGGACGCCGGCGCAGGGGCGACGGCGACGGCAACGGCTCTCGAGACGAGCCCAGCGGTGCGGCAGGGCACAGAGGGCGTGTCGGTGCAGTTGACGGCGATCCTGTGCCTTCTCTGCTTCCTGCTGGCCTACTTCTTCTTTTGACCGGGGTACAGCCGCGGCCTCGGAGGAACGAATCATCTTCACTGCGCCTCGCATCATATCGAGTTTCCTGCTCTCTTTGCTCTCTTTGCTCTCTTTGCTCTCTTTGCCTCCTTTTGCCTCTCTTTTGCTGTTTCCTTTGTCGCTCTCGGGTTGGTGGATCGGCAGAGCAGGGCCGGGGAGCTCTGCTCTGTACGCATACGGAGGCCGGGGAGGGGGTTCGTCTTGTCGTTATCTGAGCTGCAGCAGCACACGTCTGCAGCTGGTCTTGCTGGGTTGCCTGGGCGAGACAGGGCGAGACAGGGCGTGGCCCGCCCGTGTTGCGCACTGCCAGGCCCCGGCCGATTTTTGTATCCTATAGAAACCTGTATCTGTACTGCGTCGCTTGTTTATGCGTCGTCGTCCCAAGTCAGGTGACCTGCGGCCGGCCCACGTGGGACAGCCAGCGGACCAGAGGCAGCGTATCGTGTTTGGCCCTCGGCCCAGCAGCTCTTGTTTCCGCGCTGCGGCACGGCAAAACGGCAGCCTCAGTCGGCCGGCGGACGGTGCCAAAAAGCCGCAGGCACGTGGACAGGCGTCGGCGGCGGTGGCGGCGAAATACGAGCATGGAGTAGAAGGCACGAGGCCAGGCCAGCCTGGCTGCTTATGCTTATGCTTACGGCGTACGTAAGAGCCCCAACGGTTTTTTTTTCAGGCCAGTCCCAGCCCTGTAAATGGATTTACAGCGGCGTTGGGGCGCGCGGACCGCGCTTCCAGGGCAGCGTGACCTGCTGTGGCCCCGGCTGGCGCGCCCCCCATTTCTGCCGTCCCGCCGCCTGCCGCCTGCCGCCTGCCGCCTGCTGCCGCCCTCTTTGCCGCCTTCTCCTCTTTCTGCGTTGCGCATCGCCCAGGCCATCGCCCGCCCTCGTCGCCCTCTCTCCCTCTCCCTCGCCCTCGACGACGTCCGTTTGCCCAGGCACTCCTCCACCACCGACCGACGCGCCACGCCGCCACGCGCCCACGCCGGACCTCCGCCGCGCCTCTGGCCGGACCAGCAATCGCACACACAGCTGAGAGGCGCGCGCCCCCCCTTCCTCTCCCTCTCTCTCTCTCGCGCGTCGCCCTGCGCTGCTTCCGCGACGCTCATCTTTTCGCGCCGTTGCCTGTCTCTTGGACCACCCTTATTTTCCCGCGTCCCTTACCCCCCGACGGCATCGCGGCTCTTCCGCCACGCCTCGCCTGGCGCCCGGCTTTGCTCCCGTCGCTCGCTTCCCTTGTGTGCACCCCGCCCGTCCGTCCCGTCGGAACAACATCCCGAGTTCGACCGAGCAGCGGCGTCTCGTACACAACACACCAAACAACCCCCAGCAGCATTGCATGGTTGCATGACCCGGACGTCTTCTCCTCTTGCTTCCTGGATGGCGGACCGGTGGCTGTCCCGGTAGACTCTCGGACCCCCCCCCTCCTCTTCCGATTGCTATGACCTCGTTCAACCTCCTGTCATCGCATGTGTCTTCGTCGGCTCGGTCTACAACTTCGCGGTCCAGCTCGATCAGCGCGCTCGGCCTAGCAGCGATCACGCCCGAGAGCGGCAGCAGCGGCGGCGGCGGCGGCAGCGACTACGCAGAGGACCGGCCAGGAAACAACAGCAGCAGCAGCAGCAGCAGCAACAACAACAACAGCAGTGCGCCGCCGCCTATGGCGAGCAGCGTGATCAACGAGACCACGCCCCTTCTGTCCCAGAAGGACCTGTACGCGAGCGGCGGCGGCGGCGGCAGCAGCACCCGCCTCGCCAAGTGGCGATCGCTGCCGCGGCGCATCGCCATCACCGTGTGGAACTCGATCCACTGGGTCCTGCACACGCTCGCGGCGCCGGGCGTGTACCTGATCGCCTGCCTCTGCGACGAGCAGGGCACTTTTGCGCCGCTCGGCCAGCTCACGGTCCTCCTGGGTCTTCGGCCGCCCACGCCGCCACCGCCGGCCCCCAAGTCGTCCCGCCGGGGCAAAGGCGAGAAGAAGACGGCGGCGGCGGCGGCGGCGGCAACACTGCTGGCCGTGGCGTCGGACGAGGACGAGAAAATGTCTCTGCAGCAGCAGCAGCAGCAGCAGCAGCAGCAACAACAACAACAACAGCAACAACAACAACGGCGGCGACGCGTCTCTTCGGACAGCGACGCGCCCACCACCACGATCGTACCAACGAACCTCGGCCGACGCTCGGCCTCCTCCATGTCTCCCGACAGGGCGAGCACGTACGCGGTCTCCTCCGAGTCGGAGTCCGACTTTGACCGCCAGGCTTCTGGCGGCAGCGGCGGCGGCGGCGGCGGCGGCAGCGCGGGCGGCAGCGCCGCAGCCGGAAGCCGGCGGTCGGTGCGGATCAAGCTGAACGACGACACGCTGCGGCAGCGGAAGCACCGCAAGGGGCAGGCTTCCTCGTCGTCGACGTCGGCGGCGCACGGCGGCACGGGCAGCCGGAGCGGGGGCAGCGGCAGCATCAGCGGGGGCCGCAGCGGGAGCCTGAGCGGCGGCCGGACGCGCGACGGCGGCGGCTTGGCGGGCGAGGGCGTGGCGACCAAGGACATCCTGGCGCAGCTCAAGTCGCCGACGTCGCCGGCCGGGGCGCTGACCAAGTACCCGCGGACGCCGGCGCCGCCGCGGCCGCTGATTCCGCGGCGGCAGCCGTCGTTCCTCAACCTGGAGCCGGCGGACAAGTCGCACCAGAAGACGCTGATTCTGGACCTGGACGAGACGCTCATCCACAGCATGTCCAAGGGCGGGCGCATGAGCACGGGCCACATGGTTGAGGTGCGGCTCAACACGACGTTTATCGGCATGGGCGGCCAGCCGAGCGCCGGGCCGCAGCACCCGATCCTCTACTACGTGCACAAGCGGCCCTACTGCGACGAGTTTCTGCGAAGGGTACGCAACGAGCAGAGCGGAGCCCCTGGGTGGTCATGCACCGGCTAACAAACGGACAGGTCTGCAAGTGGTACAACCTGGTCGTCTTCACGGCGTCGGTGCAGGAGTATGCCGACCCGGTGATCGACTGGCTGGAGTCGGAGCGCAAGTACTTCTCGGCGCGCTACTACCGGCAGCACTGCACGTACCGGCACGGCGCCTTCATCAAGGACCTGAGCGCCGTCGAGCCGGACCTGAGCAAGGTCATGATTCTGGACAACAGCCCGCTCAGCTACATGTTCCACCAGGGTGCGCCCCCCTCCCTTCCCCCCGTGTCCCATCGCGTGATCCGACTGACAGACAGACAACGCCATCCCCATCCAGGGCTGGATCAGCGACCACACCGACAACGACCTGCTGCACCTGGTGCCGCTGCTCGAGGGCCTGCAGTACGTCTCGGACGTGCGGGCGCTGCTGGCTCTGCGCGGCGGCGAGGACGGGCGGCACATGGCGTGAGGGAGACGCCGCGACCGGACGGAGAGGAGGAGGATATGTGGCTGTCTTTTTTTGTTGTTTTTTTTGCTCTTTCTGCTCCGTTCTGGTTCCGGGCTTCGTCCGTCTTGGGATAATCTAGCAAAAAGCAACATTCTGTTCCTTTTGAGCCTTTTGAGGGTCCAAGGGCTCCCCGTCGATGGTCGTCGTCATTTCCTGCGATCCTATGCTTTCTTTTCCCGCCTGGCTGTCGTTGCTTTTTCCGCATTCCAGGGCCCCGTCTCTGGCCGCCTCTGGCCGTCTCCGGCCTCGTGTCTCAGTCGATCTGCCCCGGCAACCAAAAGCGGCAGCCCGTCCTCGGCTGTCGCGCCCGGCCGATCCTGGCCAGCTTCGGCTGTCACTGGGGTAGTTATGCAAGCGGACACTGTATACTTTGTCTACGTGGAGTCGATCGCTGTGTCGGGGGCGGTACTTTTCCTGGGTTGAGCGGTCGCTGGGGGGGGGGGGGGGGGCGGTTGTTAGGTTGGCCCGCCCAAAAGATGGTGACATCATCACGATGCGCCGGGTGCCAGAAAGAGACGGCGGCGGCCGCCGTCCAACCACCACGGGGCCGTATGACGACAGCAAACCAAGCCCGCCCGTCCGGATGCGAGTTATTGCTCTCCCTGCGCCCACTCCATCATTCCTCGGGGTCTCGCTGTGCGCCGCGGCCCAGACGTAAGCACCCACCACCGGTGACCAGGCCGGCCGCAGGGACCCATTCCTTTCGCCTCCCTTTGTCTCGCTGTAATTTATATTAGAGGTTCCCCGTTCCCCCTCTCCTCCTCCTCCTTTGTTTTTATTTCCCCCCCTCGCTCCTGTGACGTCTTCTTCGTGCTCCTCGCTCCTCGCTCTTTTTGCTTCCGTCCGAACGCTCCTTCGTCCCTGTTCGCAACCGCTCTTCACGCAGCCCATCATCACCAGCCCATCATCACCATGTCTCTGCAGTGTATGGCCCCCCGAGTCCTCAAGTCTTTGCCTGCGGCTTTGCCTGCCTCGTCCCCTGCTGACCTCATGCCCCAGACCTCCCGTCCGTCAAGCCCTCGGCCATTGCCCTGGGCACCGTCTTCGCCCAGTCGACGGAGCTGATCCGTATGTCTCCCCAAGAAATCTTCCTCCATGATCCTCCGCTCACACGCCGCAGTCCTCCAGCCCATCTTCGGCGAGGCCTACAAGCGCGCCAAGGAGTCGCACAGCGCCGAGGAGTTTGCCCGCTCCAAGCAGGCCACCTCGGCCGCCGTCGCCTGGGGCACGTCGTTTGTCGGCTCCGGCCTGCAGGCCTACGGCGTCGGCGCGCTCATCAACGCCACGGGCACCCTCTCCTACAAGGGCGCCGCCTACCTGGGCACCCTCATCTTCTTCGCCACCAGCGCACCCCAGTACCTGGCCGAGGTCCTCACCGAGAAGCGGCCCTGGGACATTGTCCTCGCCAGCGTCGCCGCCAAGGTCGTCGAGACCGTCGGCCTCGCCACCTTTATGACCTGGTGGGGGACGCGCACGAACCCGTTTGAGTAGAGGGGGACGTCCGCCGGGATATGGAACATGGAGGCCGGGTCGGTCGGATCGCTGGGGAGCCGCATATAGACTCTGTGTTTGCACCTCCTCCCTCTTGAATCCAATCGTGCCTTCATCGCCTGCATCATCGCCTCATCGCCTCATAGGAACCGAACAGTTGGGCGGTCGTGAGCTGCATCTGCTGTATCCAGTCCCTATTTTCTGCTCCTGGCCTCGACGGGGAACAAGGCAAACGTAAATACAAGGAACCATGCCGATGACGCCAACCAAAACGGAAGAGAGAGAAACAAGCACCACAAAGAAACCTGTACAAGAAAGCCCCCCCTCCAATACAAAATGGTCTCGTCCCATGTTCGCGGGCCCCCTAGATGATGCCTCTCATCTGCTTGGTGTACTCCTTCTGCACCACCTGGACAAAGTCCTGGTACAGCTCGCCGTAGCTGCGGCCCTTGTCCTCGTCGTCCTCGTCGTCGCTGTCGGCCTTGGCCGCCTTGCCCTTGCTCCGGCCCTCGGCCTTGAGCATCACCACCGACGTCGGCCGCTTCGTCCGCGCCGCCTGCCCCAGCTCGCCGCGCGACGCCACAAACACGTACGGCGCGTTGACGTCCTCGCACGCCAGCGGCAGGTGCATGATCACCTCGGCCGGGTTGACGTCGCCCGCAATCACCACCACGCCGGGCACGCTGGCCGCCGACGGCTCCGGGTTCTTGGCCGCCGGCGCCTTGCGCAGCGCCTTGTTGACCTCCTTGACGCCGCGCAGCAGCGCCTGCTGCTTGGCCGCTGTCGCAACCGTTAGCTGGAGCTAGAGAGAGAAGAGAAATCGAGTCTCAACGTACCCTTCTTCACAATCTTGTACACCTTCTTCTGGTACTTGTCCGTCGCCAGCGGCAGCGCAAACTCGACCAGCGCCCCGCGCACAATCGCCTTGGCCACGGCCGGCGCCGCCGCCACCGGCGCCGCCTTCTTGCCTGCCGGCGCCGCCGCGTCCTTCATGTCTGCGTCCACAACCGCCGCCGGCGCCGCCGCGTCCTCGGCCGACGCCGCCGCCGCCGCCGACGCCTGCAGGTGCGCGTCCAGCGCCTGCGCCAGCTTCTCCTTCTTCTGCTTCTTCTCCTTCTTGTCGCTCTTGTCCTTGTTCTTGTGCACGCCCGCCGTCTCCGACCGCCGCTCCTTCTTCTCCTTCTTGTCCTTCTTCTCCGCCTTCTTCTCCGCCTTCTCGGCCTTCTTCTCCGCCTTCTTGTCGGCCTTGCTCACGGCCGCCGCCGCCGTCTCCTCGCGACTCGGCGCCATGGAATCAATCGAGGGTTGTTTCGTAAAAGAAAAGGAACTGCAGACGAAGAAAGGCCGTGTCGGACGCAAAGGCACGTTGTCGCGAGAGAACAACAACGTTGGAAAGCTTGCTGTGCTGGATTGAACTTTTCCCCTAGCCAGACTTTTTTACGAAGAAAAAAAAGTTTACGGAGTAGATACAATCGACACTAGCTGCAATCGGACATACCGTGCTGAATACGCACGGTACCAATCGAGCACTGTCTAGTCAGATCACGTGCACAACGCCTCGAGCTTGCACAGCTCAGCGAGAATGCATCTTCACTTGCACGACCAAGATGTTTTCACTTTTATGATTTTTTTGTACTTTTGGGTATCAAGGCAACCGGAACAAACGTCGCCGCTTGCCTGCCACCGAGGGAATTCGCCCTGTTTGAGCACCCGCCTCCCCTGTCGTCCTGTCCACGACGGCTCAATCTTTTCCGCCTCGACAGCTCGGCCGCGCTCCCTCTTCACTTCAGACTGCTCGCCGGCCCCGGTTTCGTCCTCCTCCTCTTCTTGCAAAGTTCTATCCTCTAATGTCCTGATGTATGGCGTAAAACAGCGAGGAAAGAGAGCAAGAGCTGGCGCGAACAAAACAAACGCACAGAAAACGAAAACGAGCCATCCTGTATCCATCCAGTGGTCCCCCTTGCCCATGGTTCGTTTCTATCGCCTGCGCCAAACAGACGCCGTTTTCGTGTTCCTTTCCTCTCGGATTGTGGGGTGGGGAGGGGGGAGAGAAGAAAGGAGAAGGAGGTCGGCAAGGAATAACGAGAATGGATGAAAACAACGTGCATACCAACCGCCCCAACGCCACGTAGATGCAGATGAAAAACACAAAAAGCAAAGCGACCTGTGCAGACCGGGTGGCAGCAACAACGTGCTCCGGCAGGGCCGATGCGCGATGTGCACACACACGCCAGCCGTGCACAGCCGAGATGGTGAACATGTAGTAGTACAACAACTGCCAAGCAGTCGGTCGAGACCTCAGACCTTGCGGAAATCTGGCGCCCGTCAGCAAGCGGAACTCAACACACAGACGCGCCTCGCTCGACAACATACCTTGCAGCACAGGGTAGATCATCTCAAAGGCTGTGTAGATCTCCTCGCGGACCTTGGCGCCCGTGAGCACGATCTTGCCGCTCACAAAGATGAGCAGCACAATCTTGGGCTTGATCATGCGGTAGATGAGGCCGGGGAACAGCTCGGGCTCGTACGAGCTGAAGTTGTGATGGCGCGAGGCCAGGCCTTCCAGGCGGATCGGGAACTTGATGTCGCAGCTGCCGACAATGTCTGGGCCATGTTAGCCACTGGGGTCCACAGTGCTCAGCGACACGGGGGCACTCACTCTGGATTTTGAAGTCGGTGAACTTGGCGTTGAAGCCCAGCTTCTGGATGATCCGAGCATACTTGCGGCTGGCCAGCTTGGAGTCGTCCTCCGACTTGGCACCCGTCACCACCATCTTGCCCCTGGACACGACGCGTTGGCATGGTGCTCCCAACATTCTTTTCTTCCGGGAAGAGAAGGAACACTTACGACGCGAAGATCAAAGCCGTCGTCTTCGGATCGCGAATGCGCATAATGACAGCAGCAAACCGTTTCTGTCCGGCAGTCAGCCAAACACAGTCCACAACCAGACCCGCGGTGCGGCGGGCGTTGTCATGGGTGCTCGGTGCGGCAGAGTATACGAACCGGATTGTACTCTGCGTTGCGCGCGTGCAGCGCAATCGTCTTGAGGTCCAGACGACAATCGAGATTGACCGTCGCGACGATATTCCTTTACAGACATGAACAAATGTTCTCTTTACGACACGAAACGAGGAGCGCAGCACAGCGGCCGCGCTCCCCGCTCGTCGACGGGGGGGGAGGGACAGAGCAGGGGCAAACTCACTGCAACGTCGGCACGATGCCGCTCACTCCAACCGTCGGAGTCGCCTGCGCAGCAGCCGCTGGTCCCGTGGCCGTTCCAGGCGCTGGGGCAGCAGACCCAGCCTTTGCGGTGCCGTTGGGCACGCTGCTGCCGTCTTTTTCAGACGGGGGCGTCTGCATGGTCTCGGTTCCTCCCGGAAACGATAGCGACGTCGGGGCTGTGAAAGCCCGCGCTTGAGCGGCGGTCGACGGGTGGGAGTTGAGCGAGTCCATCGATGACTGCGAGTACAGACCCGGTGCCGGCGCCGCGGAGTTCACGACAGTGACGGAAGACGACATGGTGGAGTCGACGGAGGGGGAGGAAGGGAGAGGAGAGAAGAGGGTGGGAAGAGAGTCGGAGGTTCGCGCAACACGGCTGAGAGCCTAGTTGGGGACCAACGCTGTCAGTTCAGACGCTCTTCACTCCGATGTCCATCCAAAGAACAGCGAGCGCAGTCTGCACACTTACAACAGCCGGCGACGAGGTCGAAGGCTGATGACAGATGTGCGAGTCTGGTTCCGTGCGACGATGGAAGAGAGCGAGAGGCCGCGTCTTGTCGTCGATCGCGAGGATGACGAGAGGAGCAAGGTGGTGATGTAATGATGGCAAGCAAGGCCGCGAGGACGAAACTGAATTCTCCTCGGGTGGGGTCGTCGAACGCGGTCGGTGTGAAGCGATGCGATGCGACGCGAGCCTCTTTCGTTTGATGAAAAAGAGGCTGTTTTTGGGTTTCTTTTTTTTTGTATTTGCGGCGAAAGAATGGATAGATTAAAAAGGCAAACGCTAGACAGGCGAGAAACAGGAAAAGTCGTGAAAAAAAAGAAAAAGAAAAAAAAACGTATGGCCTCGATCGCAATAATTAAATAGCGAGAGTGTACGTGAAGAGAAAGAGGTCCTGGTCTGGGGAGAGGTGTGAAAAGTGAAGCCTTTTTTTTGCGCCAGGTGAGGGGGAGAAGAGCCGCAAAAAAATTCGTGGCTGAGGAAAGGGGGGGGGGGTCAGTAATCCGCGTGCGAAATCGAAGGAAAAAGCGAGGGACATGGCGGCTCCTTATATACTTCCGAAAAAACGCACAGACCAGGCGGAAACAGTGGGGCGTGTCATGCGCTAGGCCGATTTTCTGCGAATCAGGGGCGGTTTCGCAATCGCCTCGGCGCTTCTGGGTGGCGGATTATCCACGTGACATGTGTGGTCACGTGATAAAGGTGGCCAGAGGCGCCTGCGGTGTAGCACTGCGGGCGTCGCGGCCATGCGCGCAGCGTATGGAGCGTGGGAAGGCTCGGAATCAGCAGGAAAGAAGTGGGATGGTGTCTGCGGGCATGGGATTCAGCTGCGCGAGCAGCGGTGACGAGGTGTGGCTGTGCTGGCGGGGGGGGGGGGCGCTCTGCGCGGCGGCCGAGCGTCCACGAAGAAAGAGATGGCGAGCACACGAGCGACAACAGAGGGCTTGCCAGAAAGAGCAGACAGAAGGAACGGATATAGGGTGTGTTGTCTAAGTTTCGCGTCCTCAGAGACCAAGGCCTAGACGGTGGTGGTACATGTTCTATCCCAACAGATGCCAGCCGTCGAGCCGCGACATGCGCGGCTTGTCCTCGTTCCATGCAGCTGTTTTGGCTTTTTCGAGTCTTCCCCGTCTCTGTTCGCATGCGCATGCGCCCCTCCTTGCGGCGTCCTTACTCTTCCGCATGCTCCGCGCGGCCGGCCTTGGAGTTCAGGTAGTGGTTCCTGAGAAGAAGAGAGCTGGTCAGTATCGCCGCACGCCGCACGTCCCAACCGTTCCCCCACAGCGGACAGCAGGGGCTCCTGCTTACTTCTCGTTCGCCCACTGCATGATGTAGTAGCCGATGACAAAGCTGGGCGCCCAGTACAGGACCTGCCGGGAGAACCGCCGCCAGGTGTTGAAGACGGCGTCGTGGCCGGCGCCGGCGAAGGGGTTCTGGCGGTTGGGGGCAACGCCAAACGAGACGACGCCGCGCTGCTTCTGGGTGGCCGGGCCTGGAGAGGGTCAGCACGTCTGCACACGGGCCAATCCGTCGGCTGTTCCTCGCGTCTGTCGGTTGTCGGCCGTTTGCGTCCCAGCTCTTGCTCGGTTGCTCCGGCTCCCTTCTTGATTTCCCCGCAAAGCCGTTCCTAGAGGCCTTGCCGTTTTTCCCCCCTTCCTCCTAGACCCGTCTCCGTCTCCTCTCTCTGATGCAAACGCAACGGCCGCCGACGAGCGGGTGTGGAAGCTGCTTACCGAGGTTGCCCCAGCCGCCAATGAAGCTAGAAACCGACACGTTAGCAACCAAATCTCCAAGCTGCCGCTGCCACACGTTC
The DNA here is from genome assembly GCA_019925495.1 of Ophiostoma fasciatum. NCBI lineage: Eukaryota > Fungi > Ascomycota > Sordariomycetes > Ophiostomatales > Ophiostomataceae > Ophiostoma > Ophiostoma fasciatum. Next base: position 731,520 of record JADHKM010000001.1, read on the forward strand.
ACGGCCGAGCCCGATGCGATGCGAATGGACCCGGAGAACCCATCCCCCAGGATCGTGACGTACTGGCCGTATTTGCCCAGCGGCGTGTCGCCGCCGCCGCCGCTGCGCAGCATCTGGGTGGGACGCATCTTGGGCGATTGGAAATCGGACACGGGACGGAGTGTCGGGACGGGGTGCAGGGAGCGGTGGAGGACGGTGGTGGTCGCAAGAGGCGGAGGGCAGTCAGTCAATCGGTCGTCGAGAGCGCGAAAAACAGGCGAGAGAATTTCCGGCGCCGAATGGGAGTTGCCGGAATGGTCAATTTGGGGCGCGCGGGCAGCCGGGAGGACAGCAGAAAGGGCTTAGCGCCGGCGTTTGGAAATTCCGCGCCGAACAACGTGATCTCATAGCTCCGAGGAGGAGAGAAGAAGAGGAGAAGAAAAACGGGCGCCTCTCAACCGCATCCTTTCCGACCACCCACCCACCCACCCACACGAAAGCAGCACCATGGCCAACGTTCTGGGCCTCCTGTACAAGTCGGTGATCCCGGTGGCGGCCGGCGTGGCCGTGCTGCAGGCGTCCATGTACGACGTGCGGGGCGGCTCGCGGGCGGTCATCTTCGACCGGCTGGCGGGCGTCAAGGAGACGGTGGTCAGCGAGGGCACGCACTTTCTGGTGCCGTGGCTGCAGCGCAGCATCATCTTTGACGTGCGCACGAAGCCGCGCAACATTGCGACGACGACGGGCAGCAAGGACCTGCAGATGGTCAGCCTGACGCTGCGCGTGCTGCACCGGCCCGAGGTGCAGGCGCTGCCCAAGATCTACCAGAACCTGGGCCAGGACTACGACGAGCGCGTGCTGCCGTCCATCGGCAACGAGGTGCTCAAGGCCATCGTGGCCCAGTTCGACGCCGCCGAGCTCATCACGCAGCGCGAGGCCGTCTCGCAGCGCATCCGCGCCGACCTGACCAAGCGCGCCCACGAGTTCAACATTGCCCTCGAGGACGTGTCCATCACGCACATGACGTTTGGCAAGGAGTTCACAAAGGCCGTCGAGCAGAAGCAGATCGCCCAGCAGGACGCCGAGCGCGCCCGCTTCATCGTCGAGCGCGCCGAGCAGGAGCGCCAGGCCAACGTCATCCGCGCCGAGGGCGAGGCCGAGAGCGCCGAGACCATCAGCCGCGCCATTGCCAAGTTCGGCGACGGCCTCGTCCAGATCCGCAAGATCGAGGCCAGCCGCGAGATCGCCCAGACCCTCGCCAGCAACCCCAACGTCGCCTACATCCCGGGCGGCAAGGGCTCCAACATCCTGCTCAACGCCGGCCGGGCATAGGCGGGCGGCAGGCAAGCAGCAAGCAAGCAGGCAGGCAGGCAGGCAGCAAGCAAGCAAGCAAGCAAGCCATCAGGAGGAATGGGGGCATCTTGGTCATCTGGGGGTGGGCTGGGAAAAATCACAAACTGGCGTCACTGTTCTACTCTCGCGTTCTTTCTTTGTCGTTCTCTCTCTAGGTCGTTTCCTCGTTGGCATGTACAAACAGACATCTCCTTTCCCCGACGCCTACTCAGAACTACCGCCGGGCGAGGACCATCTGGCCGTCGACGAGCGTCCAGTTCTGCAGCCGCAGGTCGGCCCAGCGCGTGCGGATGCGAGCCCGCACCAGGTCGCCGGCCGTGCGCGCGTCCTCGGCGCTGTCGTGCCCGCTCAGCAGGCCCGTCTGGATCGTGCGCTCCATGTGCTCCTTGGCCAGCACGCGCAGGCTGTAGCGGTAGGGCAGCCCCCGCGGGTGCGGGAACAGCAGCACCGTGTCCACGAGCCGCGGGTGCACCATGCGCATCACGTTGAGGTCGTTCTCCAGCGCGTGGCCGATCAGCACCGTCTCCGGGCGGATCAGCGCGTGGAACAGGCGCCGCGCCTCCTCTGGCGACGCCACCAGGGGGAGCCGGGGGCGGTGGTCTGCGCCGCCCGCGCCGCCCGCGCCGTCCGCGCCGTCCGGGCGGTCCTGGCTCTCGGCCGTCGGGCTCTCGCCGCCCGCCTCGGCGTACGGGACGGCGTTGGCCAGGTCCTGGGGCCAGACGCCCGAGAAGCGCGAGTTGAGGTCGATGATGGCGCCAAAGGGCCGCACCAGCACGTCCAGCAGCCGCTCGCCGCCGGGCCAGGCCGTGACGGTCAGCCGCACCACCTCCATGCCGTGCACCGTGTAGGCCATCTCGCAGTCGAAGCAGACGGCGCGGTCCGCGGGCACGCGCGGGTTGTCGGGCGTCGGCGCAAAGTTCCACAGCGCCGCCATGCGCTTCGGGTCCTTGGTCTTGAAGACGTGGCTGGCCGCCACCTCGCAGCCCAGCGCCTGCGACCCGGACCCGGAGGACGCCAGCCCCGGCGCCGCCAGCCGCTGCGGCGACGGCTGGTCCACCGACTCGCCGCAGCAGTCGTACGCCTTGGTGCTGCGGTTCAGCCGCCCCGGGTGGTACTGGCAGGCGCCGCCCGACGTCAGCGCGCCGTCCTCCTCGCGCCGGCCCGGGAACACCTGGAACCGCCGGCTGCAGCGCGCGCACTGCTCCCAGCCCTTGGACACGTCCTCGGCGTCGCGGGCCCGCTGGATGTCCGCCTCCGACGGCACCGCCGCCACGTAGCCGTGCTCCGCCAGCCCGTCAATGGGCGTCAGCAGGTCCCGCTGGAGCAGCACGAGCTCCTGGTCGGGCGGCAGCCCGGTGACAATGGGCGGCGGCGGCGGCGCAGGTGGCGGCGCGGCGGGTGGCAGTGCCTTTGCTTCCGACAGGCTGCCGCCGGAGCCGGCTGCTGGCCGCTGCTGCTGCTGCTGCCGCCGCCGCTGCTCCTGCGCCGCGCGCCGCTCCTGGACCCAGCGGTCGACCGTCATGCGCCGGCAGTCCATGATGCGGTGCTTGAGGGTGTCGGCGTAGACGGCGGCGGTCTTGGTCGTGGCAAAGTGCTCCTCCGTATCGAGCGCCGCCCAGATGAGCCCCTGCTCGGTGAGGCACAGCTGCTTCCGGTCGTCAGGCTGGTCCTTGGCGGCGGCGGCCAGCGCCTTGTTGAGCCGCGCGTACTCCTGGTGCAGCAGCGTGAGCAGCCGCAGCCGCACCTCGTGCTTGGCCGGCGCCTTGACCAGGTACCGCGGGTTGAGCGCCTCGGCCTTTCTCTTTGCTGGCCCCGGCCCCGGCCCTGCCGCTGCCGCTGCTGCCGGTGCTGCCGGCTTCTGGGGCGCTGCCGGCTTCTGGGGCGCTGCCGGCTTCTGGGGCGCTGCCGGCTTCTGGGGCGCTGCTGCGCCTGCGTCTTTGGCCGGCGTCCGCTGGGCCGCCGCACCACCGCCCGCGTCCACCCGCCGGCGCTTCAGCGGCGGCGGCGAGATGGGTTTCGGCGACGACGGGCGACGGACCGCCTTGGGCGGGACTGCGGCATCCTTGCCGCCGGTGGCGCTGTCGCCGCGCCCCTGCGCCGTCGGCGCCGTCGGCGCCGTCGAGTCGTACGCGGCTTCGGCCAGCTTGGCTCGGCTGCGGTCTGCGTTTCCGCCCTTGTGGCTTGGCTCGGAGCCTAGCCTGCCCGTCGTGCGACGCTGACCATGGCTGCTGGCGTCTCTCGCTCCCGCTGATGACGGCGTCGGAGGGGGGGGGCCGCCGGCGGGAGCCAGGCGGGCGTCTTTTTCACTCGCATGGCCGAAGAGGCAGCTCGCAGTTGTGCAGGCGTCGCCGTTGGGGCATGGGATGTGCTTGAGGAGTCCGAGGGGGACACTCATGGTTTGTGATGGGGTGGGTGAGTGGGTGTTGTCGTCGGGTCGGGGGTTGTCGAGGCTCGGGCTCGTCGCCTTTTGACGGTGCCCTGAAATTTTATTACATAAGCGGACAAGGCTGCACATCGACAACTCTGGGTAGTATTACAGAGTAATATAATCATTTCGTCTATATGCGGATGCATGCTTTCTACTCGTACATAAAAATGGACACGGTCAACCTACGACCGCGGCCTAGATAATAAACTCCTCGTTGGCAAAGTGCCGCAGCACCGTCTTGCCCTCGTCGAAGCGCGGCGTCTCGTGGCGGACGACAATGGCCGCGTGGCTGTGGCTCACGTTGTGGATCCAGACGCGGTACTTGCGCCAGCCCAGGCGGTTGAGGTTGTCGACCATGGCGAACTGCTCCGGGGACAGCGCGAGCACGGGCGGCTCGTGCGGTGGGGGGTGGCCGGGGGGGTGGCCGGGGGGGTGGCCGGCGGCGGCGTCCGTCTGGCCCGTGGACGACGCCGGCGTCTCGCCTTGTGCGACGGAGTCGCCGGCCGAGACGCCGCCGGCCGAGACGCCGCCAGCCGAGACGCCGCCGGCCGAGACGTCACCGTCGTCGGCCGGCTGCGGGTCCTGCGCGCGCTGGATGTCCTCGTAGGCGTCCTCGACGGTGTCGCGCAGGCCCTGGATCCACAGCGGCACGCGGTAGCGCTGGATGTCGATGCCGGCGAGGCCGCCCTCGTGCAGCTTGTGGCGGCGGCTGCTCCGGATGGTCTGGTAGACGGCGTTGAGCAGGAACAGCGTCAGGCCCAGGGGCAGCACCATGGCAAAGGCCAGGTGGGGCGCCGCCTCGAAGAGCGCCAGGCGCGCTTCGCGGGACCAGGGCTGCGCCAGGAAGCGGCGCAGCGCGCGGCCGACAGACGGCGGCGGCGGCGGCGGCGGCGCGCGCGATGAGCCACTTCTGCTGCTGCTGCTGCCGCCCCAAAAGACCGGCTCCTCGTCCGGGTCGAGCACAATGTCGGCGCAGCCGGGGACAAAGCGGAGGGGCAGGTCCTCGAGGGCGCAGCCGGCGGCGGCGGCGGCGGCAAAGGGGTCGGTCTTGGCGATGGCGGTGGTGTAGTAGGGGGCGCTGCGGTCGTGGACAATGTTGGCGTAGAGAGTGCGGCGGGCGAAGCGGCGCAGGGCGGCGACGAAGATGGAGTCCGGGTCGGCGAGGACGGCCAGCAGCGGGCGGCCGGTGTCGCGGAAGGCGTCGATGCCAAACAGCTGGCGGCCGGAGCGGCTGAGGGTGCGGGCGCCCACGGCGTTGAAGACGGCGTAGAGGGCGCCGCGCGTGGGCGAGCGCACGCCCAGAAAGGGGCTGGCAAAGGCCACAAAGTTCTGGCACGCCAGCCCGTCCAGGACGCCCTTGGCGTGCAGCAGGCCGACGGCGTACCGCGCCACCAGGCCGCCCAGCGAGTAGCCGACGACGCTCAGCTTGGCCACGCGCCGCCCCCCCCGCGCCGCGGCGATGCCGTCCAGCGCCTTCTCGATCTCGAGGCACACGCGCTCGCCCCCCGTGTCGATGCCGTCGTACGTGAAGTAGCCGCTGTTGCTCTCCGCCACCAGCAGGTGCAGCTGGTCCTCCGCGTACGCCGCGCGCAGAGCGCCCGCCACCGACGCCAGGTGCGCCGGCTGGCCCCAGAGCTGCCGGCCTCGTTAGCAGGGTCCTTGCTACGCGGCATCCGGCGTCGTCCGGCGTCGGTCCCACGTACCCCGTGCACCAGCACGCAGAGGTGGTCGGCCTTGGCGCTGCCGCCGTTGAACTCGGTCATGGTGGCTGCGGTTGGAGGACGGTTCCTGAGGACGGTTCCTGGAGGACGGTTCTTAAAGGACGGTCCCTGAAAAACTAGGGCCGTGGGCCGTGACTTTTAATCCCGGGACGGCCGGCGGGCGAACGGGGCGAGGCTTGGAACCTTTTTGGTGCTCGGTTCCCTGCACGTCCTCTCGAGTGCCGGATGACGCCAGGACTGCCCGAGACGCGGCGCTCGGGTCAATTGGAACAGCCCGCGTCCGCAAATAGCACCTTTTACGGTTTTTGCTGGCGTCAGAATGCAGCAGCCTGTGGCTGGCCGTGGAGTTAAGGCCCCGCATATCCGGCCACTTACATGGTCCCACTCGCATCCTTCCGTAAAGGGAAATGCGTACGGAGTACTTTGTACTTGTACTCAGGAGGCGTCGTCGCTTGTTGCCTGCGCATATGGGCTAGTCCATATACGGCTAGCGCTTAATGCGGCAGCCGATAGGTTGGGCCCGAGATCGCGGTCTCGCGCAATGGGCCAATCAGAGCAGGCCTCAATACAACCGCCGAAATCGTCACACGGCGCGACGCCCTCGAGGCCCGCGCGCCGCCAAACCGTGACATGCCCCTGTGCCGCCCGACCCTGTCTCGAGCGGCGACACTTGCACAGAGAGCCATGACGGCTGCAGCCACGACGGCCGCCACAGCCCCTGCGGCGCCGCGGCGGCGGTCGGCCCGCGCGGCGGCGCTGGCGTCGTCGCTCTCGCGGTTCCGGTATCGCGAGAGCGACGACGAAGGCGAAGACGGCGCTGCGGCGGGCCGAGCCGGGGAGAGCAGCGGGGACGGCGACTACGGCGCGGACGGCGTCCCGGACGACAACAGCAGCCTCTCGGGGCTGTCATTCCACAGCGACATTGAAGACGCCGTGGCGCCGCCGCGGCGGAGGGCGACACGAGCGGCGGTGACGGGCAAGCGACGGCGAGCGGCGACCACCACGACCACGACCACAACCACGACGCTGACAGAGCGGCCGCTGCCGAAAAAGAGAGCCACCGTCAAGAAAGAGGAGGACAACGACGATGAGGCCGACCAGGTGGCGGCCAAGGCCCCGCGCAAGGTGCGCAAGCCGGCCCGCGTTGTCGTCGGCGGCGCGCGGACAAAGAAGGAGGACGCCGACGACGGCGACGGCGACGACGAGACGGCCACGCGCGTGGAGCCGCCGACGGACTGGGAGCTGGTGTACAACCTGGTCAAGGAGATGCGGCAGCCGGGGGGCCCGGCGGCGAACGCGGCGGTGGACACGATGGGGTGCGAGCGGCTGGCGCAGGCGTCGGCGAGCGCGCGCGACCGGCGGTTCCACACGCTGGTGGCGCTGATGCTGAGCTCGCAGACCAAGGACACGGTCAACGCCGTGGTCATGGCGCGGCTGCAGGCGGAGCTGCCGCCGCACAAGCCCGGGGCGCCGCCGGGGCTCAACCTCGAGAACGTGCTGGCCGTCGACCCGGCCGAGCTCAACCGCCTCATCTGGCAGGTCGGCTTCCACAACAACAAGACGCGCTACCTGCAGCAGGCCGCCGCCATCCTGCGCGACCAGTGGGGCGGCGACATCCCCGACACCGCCGAGGGCCTCATGGCCCTGCCCGGCGTCGGGCCCAAGATGGCCTACCTCTGCCTCGCCGCCGAGCACGGCTGGAACCGCGTCGAGGGCATCGGCGTCGACGTCCACGTCCACCGCCTCACCAACCTCTGGGGCTGGCAGAAGCCCGGCTCCGCCGCCGCCCGCACCCCCGAGGGCACCCGCCTCGCCCTCCAGAGCTGGCTGCCCCGCGACAAGTGGAAGGAGATCAACTGGCTGCTCGTCGGCTTCGGCCAGACCGTCTGCCCCCCCCAGGCGCCCCGCTGCGGCGACTGCACTCTGGGCCTGCGCGGCCTCTGCCGCGCCGCCGACCGCAAAAAGGTCGCCGAGGGCCGCCGCCGCCGCCGCGAGCGCGGCGAGCCCGAGGATGGGTAGCCAGCCGGCAACGAGCGATACGGGATACGGGATACGGGATACGAATACGGGATACGGTCGGTCACGGGCAACGTGCGTCCAAGCAAAAAAAAAAGATGGGGATGGTTTGGACGCCCTGCTTCCAGTCCAGGAGCTGGCCGCTGTCGGCCGCCAAGAGCTAGGGAGTCGCTGCGTCGTCCGCCAACCGAGGGCTATGTACCAGGCAATACAAAAACGCGAAAGAGACAAGCGCACAAGAAGTAAGAAAGACGGGGGGGGAGAAACCCCTAATAAAAAGTTGGGAAGATGGGAAGAAGAGATCCAGCAGGCTCGCTTCCCTCCTTCGCGTATCCAGAATCCGGACGCCGAACTGTAAAAGAGCAGATGATCGTGCGAAGCGAAGCTAAAGAGGACAAGAAGAGCGCAGCCGGTCCGGCGAGATCCGCGAACCGGTCACGCGGGGGGGAGGTCGGATGGATCCCGTGCTGGACGTCGATGGATGCGGCCGGCCGCCTTACACGCCCTTGATAACGTGTGTCCGCTCCGACTCGAGCTGGGCCGCGTTCTGCTCGTGTGCTGCCTTCTTGCACTAAATTGGGGGGGAGGGGGCAACGATAAGAGGTCAGTTTCCGGTCTTCGGGGAGCATAGGAGATAAGGGGGCGGGCGGGCGCGCTCCGTGAGGGGAATCGGGGAATCGGGGGCAGGAATCGGGACGAGGAGAAGCAGCAACATACGTCTTCGAGACCCGTGCACTTGTGGTCTTCTAGTAACCGATGACGGCCGCAGAAGTGGCCGTTGCAGAAGCCGCAGTCGCCGGCGATGCGCTGGGCGGCGTCCTTGCAATCCTTGAAGGAGCACTTGATCTTGCGCGGCGCCATGGTTGAGGAAGAGAGCAGGAGATTGTCGCACGGATAAGGATGGAGAGAAAGAGGAAGATGGAGAGAGAGAGAGAGAGAGAGAGAGAGAGAGAAGAGCGAGAAAAGGCCAGCAAACGAGTTGGGCGGTGTCGGGCGGCGGCTGGGTTGGGCTGCGACGGGACGGCGGCGGCGGCGAGTCAGAGGCGGCGGCAACGGCGACGACGGCGGCGGTGGCGGCGGAGGCGGCGGCAGCTCGCGATGCAAAGAAGAGAGGAGATATGAAGACGAGAGAGAAGACGAGAGGAAGAGGGAGAAGAAAGGAAGAGAGTAGGAGGCTTCGTTACGGAAGAGGAAAGAGGAAAGGAGAGAGGAAGAAAGAAAAGGGAAGGAGAGAGAGGGCGGAGGCGGCGAGGGAAGCAGGGCGGCAAGGCGGAGGAGGAGCGAGTGACTGAGAGGCCGACTGTCAGCGATGGGGCCGGGAAACGCCTCACGTGGGTGCAACCAAAGAGGCCCCGCTAGGGCCCAAATGGCGGTATCGCAGGGCCTACGTAGTGGCCGTGGCGGCCTGGAGGGCAAAAAGGTCCACAGTCCGCCGCGGGTCCTCATACGGAGTACATTTTATGGGGGACGGGGCCCGGAGATGCTGAGACTGGGCAGGCGCGAAAAGCCAGCACCAGTGTGTCATCGCATTACGGCAGCAGCAGGCGTCAGCGCCCGGAACCTGCTGGAAGGAGGCAGGAGGCGAGGCCCGCCAAGCCCCCGGTCCGCCACAGGCCCGCTACAGGGGGCCCGTCACGGCCTGCCAGCTGGCCACTTTGTCTCATACAGTTTGCGCACTGTATACACCAGTGGCGCTGGCGAGGCTCCGCAGTCGGGGGCTCGGGGATGGGCGCGCAGAGAATGGCGTGGCCAGCTGGCATGCATTCGCCATGCAGCACGAGGCCGGCCGGATACGGGCTGGACGGCTGGATACGGCTGGGACGGCTGGATACGGGCTAGGAGATGTCGTTGTACGGAGCAGATACGGGATGGAACAAGTACGGAGTACGGAGTATATTTACAGGTCACAGAGTCGTACGCGCCTGGTCTTGGCGGCTGGCACCCGCCACGGCAGCGGACGAGATAGCTGTTGCTGCGCCATCCAGGCTGGCCAGCCGGCCGGCCAGCCAGCCAGCCAGCCACCACAGCCGCCGAGTGCATAACAGATGGCGACCACCAATCGCAACCTGTCCTCCCACCAAAACTGCACTGTGGGCCGCTCACGTGCAGGCCTCACGATATGCTTAAACGCTTAAACATACTGCGTAGATGCTCAGGAGTAAACTTGCACAAGATTATTCCAATTTAAAACTACTCCCGTACCGTAATACTCCGTATTGTTTTCCCAAACCTGCTAGCAGCCCCTCTCTAAGCCTTGTGCACGTCCAGGACGGCGCGGATGCAGTCGCCCTGCTTCATGACCTCAAAGGCGCTGTTGATCTCGCCGAGGGTCATGCGGTGGGTGATGAACTCGTCGACCTTGAGGCGGCCCTCGAGGTAGTCGTTGACGAGCGACGGCAGCTGGGAGCGGCCCTTGATGCCGCCAAAGGCGCAGCCGCGCCACACGCGGCCGGTGACCAGCTGGAAGGGCCGGGTGCTGATCTCCTGGCCGGCGGCGGCGACGCCGATGATGATGCTCTGGCCCCAGCCCTTGTGGGCGGCCTCGAGGGCGGCGCGCATGACCTGGACGTTGCCGGTGCAGTCAAAGGTGTAGTCGACGCCGCCGTCGGTGAGCTCGATGAGCTTGTCCACAATGGTGGTGCCCTCGGGCAGCTTCGTGGGGTTGACAAAGTCGGTGGCGCCAAACTTGCGCGCCCACTCCTCCTTGCTCGGGTTGACGTCCACCACGATGATCTTGCCCGCCTTCTGCGCCACCGCGCCCTGCACCACCGACAGGCCCACGCAGCCGGCGCCGAACACGGCCACGCTGCTGCCCTCGTCCACCTTGGCCGTCACGCGCGCCGCGCCGTAGCCCGTGGTGATGCCGCAGCCCAGCAGGCACGTGCGGTCAAACGGCGCGTTCGGCTGCACCGCCACCACCGAGATGTCCGCCACCACCGTGTACTGCGAGAAGGTCGACGTGCCCATAAAGTGCAAAATGTCCTTGCCGCGCGCCTTGAAGCGCGACGTGCCGTCCGGCATCACGCCCTTGCCCTGCGTCGCCCGGATCTTGCCGCACAGGTTCGTCTTTCCCGACTTGCAGAACTTGCACTCGCCGCACTCGGGCGTGCTGCCGGTGTCAGCAAAGCGACTCAGAAGGGGGCTGGAGAAGACAAAACATACTAGAGAGCCACGACGTGGTCGCCCGGCTTGACATTGGTCACGCCCTCGCCCACGGACTCGACAATGCCGGCGCCCTCGTGTCCCAGGATGATGGGGAACGCGCCCTCGGGGTCCTTGCCGGACAGCGTGTAGGCATCTGCTGGTCAGACCTAGGCCACCCAAAGGAGAGAAGGGGGACAAGAGTGTCGGCACCCACCCGTGTGGCAGACGCCCGTCCAGTAGATCTCGATGCGGACCTCGTGCGCCTTGGGCGGCGCCACCTCGACGTCCTCGATGCTGAGCTCCTTGCCCGCCTCCCAGGCGATGGCCGCCTTGCAGGTGATGGTCTGGTCTTGTCAGCCGGCGTCTTCCCCGCCTCTGGTCGACCCCAGCAGCAGCAGCATGTACCTTGCCAGCCGTGGACGCCATTGTGATCAGTTGGGTCTCGAAAGTGCAGAGTTCAGAAAAGAAGAGCGGTGGAGGGGGGGCGGGGGCAGTCTGGGCTGCTTGTATAGGTTGTCGGGAGATGGAGTGACGTTGCCGAGAGGAGAGAGGGGAAACCGGCTTTATATCACAGCTGCGCGGGCTGTGCGGAGGGCGGGATGGAAAAAATAGCGTGTCTTGGGGGGTAGGTGCCTTTAACTCCGCCCCTCTTTTGGGGGGGAGCTCTGCTTGTCTGATAAAGAAGCCGAGCGTTGGGCGATTTCGGCGTTGGTCAATCGATGACGACGCCGAGAGCAGCTAAAGGATACACTGGAGGCAAAGAGGATTCTTTAAAGATTTTCAAACAAAAAAAGTTCCAAGAGAGCAGAACAATAAGAAGGCATACAGTCAGACAGACGCAGATCGACTGAAATACGGCGCGGCAGGCCTGGCTACGGCACTTGTGATGTCAGGTCCGCGCAATGTGCGCCGTCCCCGCTTCTCTGCGCGTCGGCGATTTCCCGGGGTTGGCTTCACATGCCGCCCGGGCCAGTTCGGGATTGGTACGGCTGGTCGCGGGGGGTGTATACGGGGTGTCTATATAAATAGGAAGAGGAAGGTACGGCCGAGAGAAAACTGCCCGCGACGTCGAGCAACAAATGACATCAGACAGAAGCCAAAGCACGCCCAGCCAGCTTGGGTATTACGCATAAATGTTTCAGCATACAAGTACACCAACGGTGTCTGCGTTGGTGGTAGCTACTTGTACGTCGGGCAGCTGCTTGTCCTAGCGGGAAAACCCTATTCCCGCTCCCGCCTTGCGCGGGGAGCAAGCCCCGCGAATGGGGAGCTCAGCCGTGCGTGCGGTTGCACTTATAGAAAGGTGTCCGCAGCGGACGGTAAGCATTATAGACTTTGGGATCGGCATGCTCCCCCCGGAGAGAGGCTTTATCCTTCCGAGGTGCCGGGCCGCGGCAAAGTGTGCCAATATGCCGCCGGTCACGTCTGCAGAATCGACCATGGCGCCATTGCTAGATATGTGTATATTTACAAGCCAGACGTCCGGACACTGGCTCGGGCCGACGTTGGGGGTCGTTTCTGTAGCATGCTCCGTACTGGTAGGCATCGATCAACGGGTGGCTTGCTCGGGCTGGGCTGGGCCGGGCCGTGCGTTGGGTGCCTGGCCGGCTGCCTGTCTGCCTGTCTGCCTCTCTGCCTGTCTGCATGTCTGCAGGTCGCGCTTGGTCTGGAAAACGGGCCCGAGCCTTTCGCCAGGCACAACTGTAACCATATAAGATGGTTGGCCCATATAAGATGGTTGGCTGTCCGAGCCTCGCACAAAGACGCCCAGCCACGTTTGCCCAGGGCGCGCGCGTTTCAGCCGCTGCTGCTGTCAACAAATCGATTCGGACCCAAGACAATAACACAGCGGATGTCGTTTATTGTCCTCCAGCGGTCGGACCCAGCAGGCAACATAGCGGACAGCCGATACGGCCGCCGGCCGGCGCGTGTGGGCCCCGACGACGCCGACTTGCAAGCTGCCCGTTGGGCAGGAGACCCAGTCTTTCAGGCAGGAGTCGAAGTGTCTGGCCACGTCAAAGCATAAATCTGCGGCAGCAAAGTGGCCTGACGGCATGGCCTTGCTTTGTGGCAGCCAGACGGATGGACAGGAGGAAACCAGTGCAGGCGTGGCGTGACGTGTGGCCCGCCTTGTATGGAGGCCATACAGTTGTAGGCTGTAGCAATGCGACAAGAACTAACAAAAAGAAGAAAAATAAATCAAAAATAGGAAGAAAAACAAGCAGGAGTAGATGCCAACCGGGCGTATAGGCACCTGCAGCTATGATCGTCGGCATCGGCGATCCCCCTGCGATGGCTTGTCGCTTGTGAACAGGCGAACGCGGCGCCGTTTCCCAGGCTCGCGGTCCGCCAGCCTGCGCCTAATTAAAAGCATATGCCTACGACGGAGCAGACTAGGACTAAACAGACGATCCGGGGGGCAAGACTCTCGTCGTGATGGTGGCATGGTCGCTCCATTGCGCGCCCGAGTCCATCTGTGCGTGCTGGAAGGCACAAGAGCGCCAGCCTTGCACACGCGGCGGCGCGGCAGAGCAGGCTGGCCGTCTTGCCGCTGCCCACGAGGAGGGAGGCGACGCAACCTTGGTCAGACGGGCAGACGGGCAGGCAAGAAGGTGGGTGCCAAGATCCTGTTGCCTAAATCGAAGGAGCAGCACGTCGAGGGCCAACCATGCGCAGCGTCGACGATGGCCTCGTGTAGCCTGCTGCGTGCAAGCATGTGCATGAATAAACTGAAAAGACAGACTGCGGACTTCTGCACAAGACGTTCTCTGTGACAGCCATCCTCTGTCCTGGCTCCCAGGCGGTCGAGGCCTGACCAGCTGGCCGCAAAGAGTCAGGGTCGGCCACGGCTGTTGCGAGAGAGAGCCCGGCGTGTCGAACTTTATATACTTTGTAGACAGGGCGATGCGGTAGTGACTCACACGGTCATCCTAGAGGCAAGTCTTTTCACGGGGCTCCTTGTGAAGGCATTCACGCTGCTTTGTACGGAGTAACAGCCTCACGCCTGGACCACACGACCAACGAGGCAGGCGGCTCAAGTCTCTCTGCCTAGACAAGTGGCCATGAGGCCTCTCGCAGGATCGGACTATATAATAAGGCCGTCCCGTCCCCATCCGCCAGGAAGACAGGTGGATCAAGGAACCACAACGAACAGGTGACGACGACACACGACACCCCCGACGCTGCCGACGACGACGACGACGACCACGACAGACGGCGAAGCAGCTGGATACAGCAGCTGTATACTTTGCCGCCCGCCACCTGTGCCGAGGCCTCCAACCGCCGGCCATCCAAGAGGCGAAATAGCGATTCAAGGTTTGTGGTTCCATCTAAGCATATCGTCGAGCAATTTGCCTTCATCAGGCAGCCACCGTGGCTGTGCAACCCACGTGACCCAGATGTGGCTTGTTGACACATGCGTTAGCGCAGCCACACAAAACCAGCCACCCGGCCTTCTCCACCCACCAATCTCTTCCTTCTTTTTTGATGCCTTGTTTTTCGTCAACTGACATCCTCAGGCTCACAAATTCATCACCTGCACACCACCAGCACCACCCACCACCACCACCCTGCCTCGTCGCGCGCGGCCGTAAGCACATGCAAATTGGCCGGCGCGGGAGAAAAAAAAAACACCACCACGTCGGACTCGGATTCCCGGGCGGTCTGACCGGGGCTCACGCCGCGCCGGACGTCAGCAGCAGCGAGCGCGCGCCCGCCTCTGCCTCTCCGCGTGAGCGCTGAGGAAGGAGCGTCGATTTGCGCCGACAGCGAGCGCATCGCGGCCTAGAAGACGGGCCCAGAGCGCGAGGCTGTCTGTCTAGCGGACGCGTTTTTTTTCTTTTTTTTTTCTCTTTCTTTTCTCCTTTTCCCGATTCGTCTTCGATTCTCGCCTGCTTTGCCGCCACCATGAGCATCGTCTTCGAGTCCCGACACCGCTCCTTTCTGCAGGACGAGAGCTACCCCAACATCGACCAGGCCGGCGACGACGTCGACCGGTACGACGAGGCCGACGACAGCAATGTCGCGGCCGTCATGCACGACGTGCACGACGTCCACGGCGTGGACGACGTGGGCGGCGTGGACGACGTGGGCGACGTGGGCGACGTGGGCGACGTGGGCGACGTGGGCGACGTGAGCGACCTGGCCGCCGCCGTGGCCGTCAGCTACCACCCGCCGGAGCCGTCCATCCTCGCCGAGAGCGCGCCGTCCGACATGAGCAACAACGCTGCCGCAGCAGCAGCAGCAGCAGCAGCAGCCGCCGCCGCCGCTGCCGCCGCCGCCGCTGCCGAGGCCCGGGCCGTCCAGGCCGCAGCCGACGTGTACGCAGCCTCGGCGGCGCAAGAAGCAGCAGCAGCAGCAGCAGCAGGAGGAGGAGGTGGAGGTGGTGGCGGAGGCGCAGGCCCCGGAGAGGGAGCAGCAGCAGCGTCGGCCGCGTCGCAGGCGGCGCCGCTGCAGCCGGGGGGCGCGTCGCTGTCGCCGGCGTCGCCGGGGTCCCTCAAGGACGCGTCGTCGCCGTCGGCCGGGCTGCCGGTGGCGGCGTCGTCGGCGTCGGGGCCGCGGCGCCTCAAGTCCATCACCAAGCCGGAGCGGGACGTGCAGAAGAACGACCAGGGCATGTTCCAGTGCACGTGGCCCGACTGCACGGAAGAGCAGCAGCAGTTTCTGCGCAAGTGCGAGTACAAGTGCGTCATATCTTTTTTCTTTGCCCCTTTTTCCGTTTCCTCTGGCTGACCCCCCCCCCAGCAAGCACATGGACAAGCACGAGCGGCCGTACCGGTGTACGGCCGAGGGCTGCGAGAAGCTGCCCGGCTTCACGTACTCGGGCGGGCTGATCCGGCACGAGCGCGAGGTGCACGGCAAGCACGGCGGCCCGCGCAACCCGCTGCACTGCCCGCACCTGACCTGCAAGCGCAACTCGGGCAAGGGCTTCTCGCGCCAGGAGAACCTCAACGAGCACCTGCGCCGCGTGCACACCGCGGTGTCGCCGTCCTCGGTCGCGATGGGCGGCGGCGGTGGCGGAGGTGGCAGCGGCGGAGGTGGTGGCGGCGGCGGCGGCGGCGGTGTTGGTGGTGGTTCCGGCAGCGGCGGCGCCGTGGGTATGGGGATCGGCGGCGGCGGCGGCAGCGTGGCCGACTCGCTGCTGAGCCAGGCCAACAGCGGGCTCCTGAACCTTAACGTGCTGCGGTCGCTGGCGGCCGTGCTGCCGAGCAGCCCGTCAATGGGCGGCGACGGCAGCCACAGCAGCAACCACAACCACGGTCACGGTCACAGCCACGGCCACAGCCACGGCCACGGCCACAGCCACGGCCACAGCCACAACAACGGTCACGGCCACGGCCACGGCCAAGGGGTCACGGCAGCGACGGTGGCGGCGGCGGCGGCGGCAGCGGCGGCGGCGGCGGCGGCGCAGGCGGGCGTGCTGCCGTCGTCGGTGCTGTCGGGCGACGAGAGCGACGACGTCAAGGCGCTCGAGAGCCTGGGTCTGCTGCTGCCGCCGCCGCCGCCGCCGTCGTCGAGCCGCAAGCGCGCGGCGTCGTCGCTGCTGGACGACGACGACGACGACGACGGCGGCGGCGGCGGCGGAAGTGGCGGCGGCGATGACGATGGCAGTGGCGGCGGCGGCGGCGGCGGTGCGAGCAGCGGAGGGGCCGGCCGGTCGGCCGACTACCACGGCCACCACGACCTGCGCGAGGAGGTGAAGCGCGTCAAGCTGGAGAACGAGAAGCTGCGGCGGCAGGTCGAGATCCAAAAGTACCAGACGATGGCGATGATGCAGGAGATTGCCAAGCTGCAGCAGCAGCAGCAGAAGCAGCAGCAGCAACACCAGCAGCAACACCAGCAGCAACACCAGCAGCAGCAGCAGCAGCAGCAGCAGTCGAACCAGCCGCGGGCGCAGAGCGCGTCCATGGGCAGCGACACGGTGCTCGGGGCGTCGGCGTCGCCGCCGTCGTCGTCGATGCTCTCGGAGGCGGCCGAGCTGCTGGCGCGATGAGGCGCTGTTTTTCTTTCTTTATTTTTTCCTTTGTTTTCTTCTTCTTTTTCCCTGTGTTCTGCATGTCGGGTGGTGCGGCTTCTTGCTTCTCGACGCCCTGCGTTCTCGTCCTTTCGCCATCCACGGGGGCCATGGGGTCCGGCGGTCCCCGGACCGGCGTTGTGCTTTCTCTGGTGCCGTTGTGCCCGCCACACGGCTTCGTTCCCCTCGGTCTGGCCATTTTGATTTGCCTCGATAGATTCCCCCCTCCCTCCATCTGGTCTCTTCTCCCCCCTACGAAGTACATGGATCTGCCCCCTCGTCTCTTGTCCTATCTTTGTTCCAGTATTGTAGGATTAGCCCGGTTGAATCTCTTTGTGATCGTTTTCTCTTTTGTTTCCATGTATGAAATACGACGAGCAGCTTGAGCAAAACAAAAACAAAAACGCAATTTCTCATTCAGTCATCGTACAAAGACCACCCACCCTGCCTAGACCGCCGGCGCGCCCTAGATCTCAAAAATGGGCCCGATGCCCTCGGCGCTGCCTTGCCGGCTCTCGACCAGGTCCAGGCGCCAGCCCTCCCAGTTCTTGAGCGCGCGCTTGGTCTCGCGCACGCGCTCGAGCCGCTGCCGCGCCTCCTCCTCCTGGGCGCGCCGGAACGCCTCCTCGTCAAAGTCGAGGTCCGCGCCGTCGTCGAGGAAGCCGTCCTCGCCGTGGCCGTGGCCGTGGCCGTGGCCGTGGCCGTCGGTGTGTCCGCCGCCGCCGCCGCCGCCCGTCAGCGTCGACAAGAACTCGCCGAGGCCGCCGCCGCCGCCGCCGCCGCCGCCGCCGGCCTTTTTGCCGCTGCTGCCCGCCACCGGCGACAGGTCGACGTCGCTAAAGTGGCGGCCGGCCGGTCCGTCGAGGTCGTCGGCGCCGCCGCCGCCGCCGGCGCCGGCCACGCCGTCGTCGGGCCCCAGCTGCAGCGCCTTGCGGCGCTCGTGCCAGATGCCGTGGCGCAGGTCGGCGTTCTCGGCCTCGAGGGCGCGCAGGCGGCGCTCGAGCTGGGCGACGCGGCCGTCACCGTCGTCGTCGTCGTCGTCGTCGTCCCCATCGGTAGCGCCGGCACCGGCACCGGCACCGGCACCGCGCAGCAGCTCGTCGAGGTGCTCGTGGTCGGTGCCGCCGCGGTCGCGGGCGTCGCGCTTGCGCAGCTGGGCGGCCTCGGCCTCGGCGCGGGCGCAGGCGGCGCGGGCGTCGGCGAGGTCGCGGTCGGCGCGCTCCTTGTCGCGGCGCAGGGCCTGGGTGCGGGCGTCGTGCTCCTTGTGCAGGGTGGCGAGGGCGGCGACCTTCTTGTCGAGGGCGTCGGCCTTGGCGGCCAGGGCGTCGCGCTCGGCGCGCAGCTGGGCCGCCTCCGCCTCGAGCGCGCGCACCCGCGTCTCGGCGCTCGTGCGCGCGCTGCCCTCGCGCACCGCCTTCTCCGACGCCCGGTCCAGCTGCCGCTTCAGCTCCGCCAGCTCCCGCTGCGCCGTCCCCGCCGCCTTCTCCGCCCGCGCCAGCTTCTCCTCCAGCGCCGCCACCTGCTCGTCCCGGCCGTGCCCGCGGACGGCGCCCGCGACGCCCGCGGCGCCCGCGGCGCCCTGCTCGTCGTCGCCGCCGCCGTCGCCGTCGCCGCCGCCGTCACCGGCCCCCTTCCCCCCCCCCACCGACAGCCGCTCCACCTGCGCGCGCAGCCGCGACAGCTCGAGCTCCATGGTCTCCATGGTCTGCGTCTTGGCCTGCAGCTCCGCGGCCAGCGCGGCCGACGGCGGCGGGCCGCCCAGGCTCACAGACGGCGACGAGCCGTGGCGCGCGCTCGTGCGCGCCTGCAGCTGGGCGTTCTGCCGCTTGAGCGCGGCCACCTCGGATTTCTAACAGGCGTCAGCATGCACAGAGACAGACAACCCGACCCCCCACCCCCTTCCCGAAAAAACCCACCAGCTTCTCCATCTCCGCGGCGTCCCCCCCGCCGCCGCCCTCGCGCCGCTCGTCCAGGGCCTCCTCGGCCTTCTGCCAGCGCTTCTCGGCGTCGGCGGCCTCCTTGGCCAGGCGCTTGTTCTGGCGCTCCAGCTCGTCGATGCGCGCCACCTGCTTGCGGTAGATGTCGGCCGCGGTCTCGCCGTCGCTGCCGGCACCCGGGCTCGGGCTCAGCGGCACGCCCGGCGCGCCGCCCGGCGCGCCGCCGCCCGTCGTTCCCTGGCGGAAGGACGTCGAGCGCAGGCGCGACTGCTCCGAGAGCGAGGGCAGCGCGGCCGTCTTGGGCGAGGTGGGCGACGCGGGCGACGCGACGGCCGCGTCGTCGTTGTCCTCCTCACCCTTGTCTTCCTTCTCCTCCTCCTTCTCCTCCTCCTTGTCCTCCTCTTTGTCCTCCTCCTTGTCCTCACCCTTGTCCTCCTTCCCCTCCGTCTCCTCCTCGCCCTTTTTGCTTTTCGCCTTGCCGGCCTTCGCGTCGTCGTCGTCGGCGCCGCCGCCGCCGCCCTTGCCACCAGCAGCGGCCTTGTCCTTCTTGTCCTTCTTGCCCGCCGCCCCCGCCGCCCCCGCAGCGCCGCCCGTCTGCTTCTTCTTCTTCAGCGCCTCGACCTGGGTCTGTCAGCGAAATCGGACAGCGACGACGACAGCAGCAGCGGCCGGCACGCGTCGCCAACGTACGCGCTTCTTGGCCGCGGCCAGCTTCTCGGCCCGGGCCTTTTCGGCGTCGGCCATGATCAGATGAGGCAGTCTCGCTGCAGCAGCGATCCCGGAGACAAAGAAACCGGTGGCGATGTGTGGTCGGCCGCGATTCGTCGTCGGCCGAGGGAGCTGGGTGGTGGACGGTGTCGTTCAAAGGATAACACGTCACGCAAAAGCGCGGGAGCTCCGCGAGCTGCGGGCTAGGCCCACTGTACATACGGAGTATGCTTACAAGTACCTTGTACATTACGGAGGAATCCTTCTAGCGCACGGGCCTTTCAGCGCCGGCCCCCCCCCCTTTCCCCCCACGTACTTCGGTACAGAGCCCCGCACGCCGTTTTCGAGGCCAGCCGGAAAGGATACGACGCAGCCGACAGGTCGGCTGGCCGTGCAACCGTCCGTCCACTTACACGACCTCGAGCGCAACCACCTCGCGGGCCGTTTCGTCCTCGCCTCGCCATGGCCGCCGCCATTCCCCGCCAGTTCCCAGACTTGGCCCTCCTTCTGGCCGACCAGACGCGGACGCCCATTGTGTCCTCGGCCGGTTTGTCAGAGGTCGAGGAGGACGAGGAGCAGGACGAGGGACCCGGGCCTCGGAAGCCCTCCCGGCAGCAGCGCGCCGCCGCCCTCGACGACCTGGCCGCCACCGCCCTCCGCGCCCGCGACGCCGCCGCCCGCCTCGGCCTCGGCGCCGACCGGCCCGTGGCCGCCGATGCCAGCAGCCCGCGAGACGGACCTGCCGACGGCGGACAGCCCGACCCCGACCAGGCCGCCGCCGCCCTGCTGGTCGCCCTCGGCATGACGCCGCCCGAGCACATGGTCGTCACCTACAGCACCGGCGCCGTCGTCATCGAGAGCTTCCTCGACCCGCAGCAGCGCCGGCCACGGCGGCTCCAAGACGCCCGCCGCCCTTCCTACACGCCCTCGACAAATACGGCTACAGGGCCCGCGGAGCCCGTCGACGACGGCAGCGCGCCCCTGCTCGTCGGCGTCGTCGCCGCCCCCGACGCCCGCGCCCTCGGCGCTGCCCGGCGGGCCACGGCGCACCTCGAACGGGTCGGCCGGGCGCTGCAGGATCAGCTGGCAGAAAGCCAGCAGTGACAGGCGGAAGCCAGTGGCGGACGGAAGCCAGTAACAGGCGGAAGCCAGTAACAGGCGGAAGCCAGTAACAGGCGGAAGCCAGTAACAGGCGGAAGCCAGTAACAGGCGAAGCCGGGTGACAGGCGGAAGCCAGTAACAGGCGGAAGCCAGAGGACAGGCTAAGCCGGGTGACGGACACGGGAATGGGATGGACACGGAACGTAAAAAGGAACAGGAAAAGGAAACGGGATTCAGGATTGAGCCTTTGCGTGGGCTCGGACACACTTTGGGTAAAGGGAAACAAGACACAGCGGCCGGAAATGGCCTGAAATAGCATCTGCAGAAAACACCGTCCTCCCAACCCGTGCCATCTAGATAAGCTGCTGGAACGCGCGGTTGATGGGCGACCGGATGTTGGGCACGTCCTTCCAGAACTCGATCGTGGCCACGGCGCGCTTGGAGATGCCCTCGGGCGTGAACTCGAATTTCTAGGCAGGCAGTCAGCAATGTCTCGTCTTCCGCGAGTTCCTGCGCCGTCGCCGCCACCAGCAGCACCCACCTTGTACACGTCCTTGTACGGCCCCGAGGCGCCGAAGCGGTTCAGGCCAAACTGCTCGTGCGTGTAGCGCTCCCAGCCCATCGTGCTCATCACCTCCACCGACAGCGACGGGATGCCGTCCGGCAGCACGCTCAGGCGGTACTCCTTGGACTGCGCGTCAAACACCTCAAAGCACGGCAGCGACACCACGCGCGCCTTGATGTTGTGCTTCTCCGCCAGGTACTTGACCGCGTCCACGCAGATGCCCACCTCCGAGCCCGTCGACACCAGCGTCACCGCTGCCGCCTTGTCCTCGTGCACCACGTAGCCGCCCTTCATCGCGTTCTCAATCGTCGAGTTCTCCAGCTGCGGCAGGTTCTGCCGCGACAGCGCCAGGATGCTCGGCGTGTGCTTCGACGTCAGCGCCACGTAGTACGCCGCGCTCGTCTCGTTGCCGTCCGCCGGCCGCCACACCATCAGGTTCGGCAGCGCCCGGAAGTGCGCCAGCGTCTCAATCGGCTGGTGCGTCGGGCCGTCCTCGCCCAGCCCGATCGAGTCGTGCGTCGCCACCCAGATCACCCGCACCCGCGACAGCGCCGACAGCCGCACCGCGCCCGCCGCGTACGACACAAAGTTGAGGAACGTGCCGCCGTACGGGATCAGAGCCCCGTACGCCGCAATGCCGTTCATGATCGCGCCCATCGCGTGCTCCCGCACGCCGTAGCGCAGATACCGGCCCGCATACGTGCCCAGGCCCGTCGACGGCGGCTGGAAGTCCACCGCCCCCTTCCAGCGCGTCAGGTTCGAGCCCGTCAGGTCCGCCGAGCCGCCAATCAGCTCCGGCACCGCCTCCTCGATCTTGGTCAGCACAATCTCCGACAGCTTGCGCGACGCCACCGCCGCGTCGTCCGGCTTGTACACCGGCAGGTTCTTCTCCCAGCCCTCGGGCAGATCGCCCTTGATGCGGCGCGCCAGCTCCGCCGCCTCCGCCTTGTACTTCTCGCTGTACTTGGCAAACAGGCTGTTCCACTCGCTCTCGGCCGCCGCACCCGCCGCGATCTTCTTCGCCGTCAGGTCGTACACGGCCTGCGGCACCACGAAGCTCTCCTCGGGGTTGAAGCCGAACTTCTCCTTGAGCTGCTTGATGTCGTCCGCCTTGAGCGGCGAGCCGTGCACGCCGTGCGTGCCCTGCTGCAGCGAGCCGAAGCCGATAATGGTCCGCAGCTTGATCAGCGTCGGCTTGTCCTTGACCGCCTGGCCGGCCTTGATGGCCGCCAAGATGCCCTCGAGGTTGTGGTCGCCGTCGGCCACGTTGATCACGTGCCAGCCGTACGACTCGTACCGCTTGACCACGTCCTCCGTGAAAGCCACGTTGGTGTCGCCGTCAATGGAGATGTGGTTGTCGTCGTAGATGGCAATCAGGTTGCCCAGCTGCAGGTGGCCCGCCAGCGACGAGGCCTCGCCCGACACGCCCTCCATCAGGCAGCCATCGCCGAGGAAGCAGTACGTGTAGTTGTTGATCAGCTCGAAGCCGTCGCGGTTGAACGTGGCCGCCAGGTGCGCCTGCGCAATGGCCAGGCCCACCGCATTGCAGATGCCCTGGCCCAGCGGGCCCGTCGTCACTTCCACGCCCGGGGTGTCGTGGGCCTCGGGGTGGCCGGGCGTAATGCTGTCGATTTGCTGGAGAAAAGGGTGAGCATAGAAACCACGAAACCATGCACCGGAAACCAACGTACGCGGAACGCCTTCAGGTCGTCGATGGTGAGGCCGAAGCCGTAGAGGTGCAGAAGAGCATACAGCAGCATGCAACCGTGGCCGTTCCTAGTGAGGGGCACGTGTCTCAGTATAGGGCTCTCCAATGGTCGGGGCTCGACCCTGCGGGGCAGCTGCCCACAGACGGTGGTCTGACTTACGAGAGAACAAAGCGGTCGCGGTTGATCCATTTCGGGTTCTTGGGGCTGAAGGTCATCACATTGTTCCAGAGAACCTGCGCGACCGGCGCCATGCCCCTGTCGAACGGAAGACGCGTTAGCCATCTGAAATGCTGCCCGGGAGCTCCGGACCAGGCCCCGGGGCTCGAGAGCACCGAGCGAGATAACAAAAACAAACTTACATCGGGGCGCCGGGATGGCCGGAGTTGGCGCGGGCGGTAGCATCAGCCTAGACAGAGTAAGCAGGAGAACGAAGCGTCAATTGACCTGTTTCGGGCTGTGCTCGCGAATGGCCGAAGCCGATGATGTCATGAGAGTCGAAAAGGCTTAAAGTGGTGGAAATGGAAGGGGGGGGGTAAAGAGGTGGCGTGAGAGCAAAGCAGAGTATGAGGGTGTAACGAGGGGGAGGGGGAAATGGCTCGTCAGAGCAGACTGAGCAAACAGAGGGGAGCAAACGGCCAAACGAAGTGGGTTGCGTGGTCCTGAGACCGATTGGGATTCCGTGAGAGTGAGAGACGCCATTTGACAAGTGAGGCGGTGATGGGTGAAGATGGGATGGAGCGAAGACGAGGAACAGAGAAGAGGGCAGCAAAACAGCAGGGGAGAGACATACGGCCAGAACACGGATCGTGTTGACGGCCAGCTGGTCGACGTCGGTGAAGCCCATGGTGGCGGCGGGGTATGTTGGCCGGTGGACGTTGGAAGGTTCACAGTGGTGATGATGGATGGAAGAGTTGGGGAGTTCAGACGTTGGCCGAGAAGAAGGGACAGGAGAGAGAAAGATGACGGGAGGAAAGAGGAGGGGAAAATAGGAAAGAAGTAGACAATGCACAACGAGAAGGCACGGTTTACGGAAATGCCCAAATCTTTAGCCTTAGCTTTTAGGCGGAAGTGCCAGCGAGGGAAAGCGCGGTCGCAACCTGCGGCAGCGGCGAACGGTCGTCTACAAAGCATTACGTAGTATACTCCGTAAGCATATAAATAACGGAGCACCTGCCTGGCTGGCGGATGGGAGCAGTGTGAAGGCGCTCCTTAAAAAGCCCCAGGTCGCCCCTCCCCAAGGGCAACTTCAGACGCCCCCGAGTCTCGAGCCTGTCAGAAGGAGCGATCGGTGGTGAGGGGCAGTTTCAAGCTCTCGTTCGGGTTGCTGGCTGGCGGGGCAAGAGCAGCCCAGCTTTTTTTTTCGGGTTTTTTTTGTTGGGGTCGGTTGTGTTAGTCAGGGTGCCATCCCCGATAAGGTATCCCGGTGGATTTCTTGGTCAGAAACGCATTTAGCGGTATTTATTTTGGCACCGCCATTTTTCAATCATGTTCTGGTCATGTGTTTCCTCCGTGGCATTGGCCGGAAGAATGCTTATGCGCCGACCAGCGACGCCATGCGACGAGGCGAGAACTGCAAGATGAAGTAAAGGAAGCTTTTATCAACGCCCAGATCCTGAAGAGAGTGATGAATGAGTATTATGTGAACGAACGCGCCCATCGCGGGCTCCGTCTGCTTATGTAATACGACGGGCATCGTGATTTTCCGTGATATTCGCCCGCACGATGCCTTCCTTCTAGAGAGCCCATTCTCTGAGCCGAGACCACGCTGTCCCGCCCGAGACTTCTGGTACCAAGGGGCCCAGCCACCCTCGCTGGACATGCCCAAAGCCCGCGGGTCCCCGGCCGCGGGCGGCGCCAAGAACGCAAAGCCGGCGGCCCGCAAGCCTCCTCCCAAGAAGACGACAGGCGCTGGCGCTGGCGCTGGCGGGACTGGCGCTGGCACAGCCGGAGCAGGAGCTGCGCGTCCTGCCGCGGCCAAGACGGCGGCGGCCGACCGCCTGCAGAGATCGCTGTCCTATGCGCTGCAGCAGCGCGTGCTCGACGTGTTTGGCCGGGCGCTCGCGCCGACGCTGGCCTCGCCGCAGCTCGGCGCGGCGCTGCAGGCCGTCAAGCAGGCGCTCTTTGCGCGGGACTTTGCCGCCGCGTTTGGCGAGGGCACGGACGGGGCCGGCAGCAGGACGCCGTCCGTAGGCGAAGAAGAAGCCCCCGGCACGGCCGAGCGCCGCCCGCTGCCGGCCCTCCTCGACGCCTACGCGGCGCGCTGGAGCCCGACGCGCGCGCTCTGCTATGCGGCCGTCCTCGGCAGCCCCATGGTGCAGGAGCGGTGGCGGTCCGCGGAGGGCCCGCTCCGGATGGTGGCCATTGGCGGTGGCGCCGCCGAGGTGGTGGCCTTTGGGGCCGTGCTGGCGGACGGCGAGCCGGGCCAAGGCCGCCGCGGCGACGCCGTCCTCGTCGACTCCGGGCCGTGGGCGAGCGTCATCGAGAGGCTGCGCGCAGCCATGGTCGCGGACGTCCCCGACGGGCCCCACCATCAGCCGGCGCTGGTCCAGCCGGCCGCCCGGCTCCGCGTGGACGTGCGCCGGCTGGACATTCTGCAGGTGCAGGACGACACCATGGCCGAGCTCCTGGGGGGCATCGGGACCGGGACCGCCACCGCCACCGCCACCGCCATCAGCCCGGCACCGACCACGCTCGTCACGCTCTTCTTCACGCTCAACGAGCTGTTCACCGCCGGCGGCGTCGGCGCGGCGGCCGCGTGCCTGCTCCGGCTGACCGCGGCCGCAGCCCCCGGCACGCTGCTGCTCGTGGTCGACAGCCCCGGCAGCTATTCCGAGACGGCCGTCGGCGCGCAGGCCCGGCGCTACCCCATGCGGTGGCTGCTGGACAAGTTCCTCCTGCTGCAGGACGACGCCGATGCCGCGGCGTGGACCAAGCTGCACGAGGACGACGCCGTCTGGTGCCGCCTGCCGGCGTCGCTGGCCTACCCCATCCGTCTTGAAGACATGCGCTACCAAGTTCACTTCTATGTGCGAGCCTAGCCAAAGGCGATATACGAGAAAAAGAAAACAACAAAACCTCGGACCTCTTGGCCCCATCCCATTACGCCCACACAAGCTTCTTCAGCGAGTGCCCCAGATGCCCCAGCAGCCCTGTGCTCTTCCGGGCCTCCGCCAGCGACACAATGTCGCCGCTGACCACGATCGTCTTGCGCTCCGCGTTGGGGCCGGCGGCCTCGGGCCGTCGCAGAAGCGCCATGCGCTCGATTTCTGCAACCGTTGAGAGGATCTGCTCCTTCTCGCTGCGCTTGGCACCGCCCTCGTGTGCCGCCGCCGCCGCCGCCGACGGCGCCAGCGAGGTATCCGCATAGAGCGCCTTGAAGGCGAGGCGCTTGACCGGCGGCAAGGCCGGGCGGATGTTGAGAAAGCTGGCAATGCTGGATGACAAGGTGCTGGCCGCGGAGGCAGCCGCCTCGCCAGAACTGCCGTCGCCGCCGGGACTACCCTGGTCGCTATCTGGGCCGCCCAGATGCACGCTCGACAGCGACCGCGTGTTGATGCGCATAATGTCGTCGCGCCCCGGGCGGTACGACACGACAAAGCCAACGTTGCGTGCCTCGTCCATCTGCATGGGCGACACTGTCGACACAATGTATGTGCCGACCGTGATCGTCTCAATGTGCGACAGCTCCACGCGCTCAAACGACGACAGCTTGTCCAGGTTCCAGTCGAACCGGCACAGGTACAGCGCCGCGTCCGTCAGCAGCAGCACGACCTCCTCAAACGGCGGTGCCGTCAGACTGATCTCGGCGTCGTGCGGCGCCAGAAGCGTCCAGCCGCCGATGAACTCTTCCGACTCGTCCGCCACCACCCGACGCTGGCACAGGTCGATGGCCTGCTCGCGCATCTTTTGCGTCGACATGGCCGGGTCCTTGGTCATCATATTGGCCTCGAACTCGTCAAAGATCTTGTCCGTCACGTTCCCCAGCAGAAAGTCGATCGTCGTCTGCAGGAAGAAGTCGTTGACAACGCTGTTGGAAAGTTAGAAGATCCCTTTTGCTGTGCGACGCTGGAGGAATACACACCCGTTGAAAAACCGCGTCAGCGACAGCCCGGCGTCAGTCAGTGCGCCGCGGTAATCGCGCTTCCTCGTCCGCGTGTAGTCACCCTTCATAGCTGCCGTCGATGCGTACTGCTTGGACACGGCGTCGCCGTTGTCGGCCCACAGCGCGTTGAACCAGGCATTCTCCTGGTCGCGCTGGAGCGCCATGTCGAAGCCCTGCTCTTTCAGCTGCGCATCGAGCATGAACTTGGCAAACGAGCTCTGGCACACGTTTGTGCGGTCCAGACAGTCCATGCAATTGGTGCGCAGCACCCCCTTCTGCCGCTGCACAATGCTGCCCAGCCCAGCGCCACCGCCTCCGCCAGCGCTGCTGCTGCTCGCGACCGTTCCGACAGGACTGGCGGCGCCGCTGGCGTCTGTCTCGCGGCCAGACCCGGTCTCTTCGACCGTGCTCCCAAACTGCTCAATCCGCTTGCTCAGCTTGCCCAGAAGCAGCGACACGTTCTCAAACTTCATGCCCTTGCAGGCGTGGTGGAAGTCAAACCACTCGAACGGGACCGTTGGGGCCGCCGTGCTGCCGGCCGCCGCGCCAGCTGCCTCGGCCGCCTCATCGTTGTATCGCTGCACGCTCCGCTCAAACTGTGTGCCAAGGCCCGACTCGACGCCGTGCTTCTCGACCAGATTGACAATCTGCAGGTGATCGTACTCGCTCCGCAGGCCGTCCAGGTGCTTCTTCAGGGCCGCGAAGTTGAGCTCGAGCGCGTGCTGGATCACCGGCACGGGCTTTAGCGAGAAGGGCGATTGCGTCCAGAAGAGTGGGATGCTCCCACGGTACTGCACAAACGAGTATGTCTTGCTTGGTGACGACAGCGGCGGCAGCTGCTGCTGTGCGTCGGACAGCAGCGGTTGGTTCACGCCCGACGGCGACAGGATCTGTTCCGTCTCGACCGCGTTCGCCACGTTGCCGTCCTCGTCCACGCCGCGGCGAAGATAGCGGAGCCCTGCGCGCTTGACCGACCGGCGCGAAATCAGCGTGACATCGAACTGCTTCTCCGAGACCCGCCACTCGCCCCCCCCGCCAGGCGACATGCTGCGTGCGCTGCGCACACCGTTGGCCAGCGGAGGCGGAGGCGGCGAGGCAGACAGCGGCCCGGCACCGCTGGACCGGTAAGAAAAATCATCCAGCTCGACAGAGTCCTTGATGCCCTCGTCTGTCTGCGGCGGGTTGCTGTCGACCACAAAGGAGCACTGGCCCACAAAGCCCTGCATCAGGGGCAAGCACAGGGCGTCGGCGCCGACGTTGATAAACGGCTGGAGCACGTGGCGGTTCCAGAAATAGAGCTCGTCAACCAGCTTGTACAGGGGCAAGTTGGTCCAGCGCATCCGGGGCTGCTTGGCCACGCTGCGGGTGATGTCGTAGTCGTATGAGAAGTAAAAGGCACGGGACGCGCCAAAGAACATCTGCGTCGTGCGCAGAAGCTTCGGCAGCAGGCTGACCACCGCGCTGTCCTCGTCCCTGCTCCGCTCCGGCAGCGGCACGGGCGGTGTCGACGAAGCTGTGTCTGTGTCTGCGTCCGCTGCTTGTGCCGTGGCCGAAGACACCGCCGCACCAGGGGTCGAATCACTATCCGGGGTTACACCAACACCTCCTGCAGCAGCTTTTGCCTCGCCAGCAGCATTCTTCGGGCCTGTTGTGGCCGCGGGTTCCGCGCCGACCACCTCGTCTTCCACAGCTGCCTCGGCCGGCTTGCTGCTGTTGCCGGTCAGGCCCATAAGCCGCTGCTGCTCCTGCAGCCAGCCGCTGCGGCTGAACCACCGCTGAGCAAAGCGGCCATAGCTTCCGCGCCGCGAGATCACGTCCTCGGCTATGCTGTTGCTGGGTTTGTGGCTCTTGGCAGCCAGCCCAGGCCGGCCTTGGCCGGCCGCTGCCGTCGCCGCTTCTCCCCCGTTGCGCTTCCCACTTGCACTCGGGTCGGCGTCGCCGACCAGGTCGTCAGACCAAAGCGAGCCGCCCATATCCTCATCGCCACTGCGAGGGCTGCCCGGCGGGCTTTCCTTGCCGCCGTCGCCGTCACTGTCGCTGTCGCTGTCGTCCGTGTCTTCGTCCGTGATGTAGCTAGGGGGTCGTCCGCGCAGGTGCTCCGCCGTGGCCTCAACCGACGCGTGAGCCTCGTCAAAGGACGCACAGGGCGTCAGCGCCACCTCGGTCACCACATAGACGGGGCTGCCGCGGATGGTTGCGACCTGCTGGCGCTTGGTAATGGACACGAGGTAGCTGAACCGGGACACCACGATCAAGCCTGTGGCGCGTCAGCAGAGTCTATGGAAGACCGCATGTCTGGCGTCCACCCTCAGACACCTGAAAACGCCCGCACACGTACCGACAATGCCAAACGCTTCGAAGCTTGCGGTCGGCCGGACAGCTGCGGCCTCGGCGGCTGGATCGCGAGGCGCCGCCAAAAACACAGCGCCGCCATACCGGATCTTGACCGAAGGTGCCGGCCGCTGGTCTTTCTTGGAGGAGATCGGATGCAGCAGAAGGCCGTCCGCGGCGGCGCAAATCAGGACCTTCCGCGCAAGGCCGGGCATGGTGGGGAGGAGGGCTGTTGTGGCAACCGGAGACCGGGCGAGCGTCACATTGGCCGAGTCGGGGCGCCTCCGCAAAGGGCCGGCGTGGAGGGGAGAGGCCAAAGAGGCACGCAAGTGGGCAAACAAGAGGAAGCAGGAAAGATCGTGAGCTGGCCACCTATCGAAATGCTAACGGAATACAGAGTAATGATACGGGGACTACGAGACGATTGCCGTCAACTTTTTGTCGCATGGGAAGGAGCGATGCGCTAGCTCGGCGCGCTGCAAGCCCCGCCAAGCCGACACCCGCCGCGGCAGGAGCCAGCGCTGTTTCGACAGCGGTCGCAGCTGCCGTACTCCGTACAGTATGCAGCGCAGCAAGCTTCCCCGTCCAGGCCGGCGCCGGCCTCGCGTAGAGTGACGTAAGCTGTGTTTTCAGGCCTCCGCGTACCGCACAGAGGAAAACACACCGTATGCTTATCCGTACAGGCGGCGATAATGCTGGCGCTGAAGTGGGTCTACAGCTATCGCGCGCAGCCCGAGGCAGCAGCCAGCGAAATAGTTTATCCGTTGCCCAGGGCGGACTAGCGCGAAGCGCCTGGTGGCTTTTCCCCTTCCCCCTTCCAATCAGCGACCAATGGCCGAAAACACCTCGTCAAACCAAAAAGGCCTCGTTTTCTGGCTTCCTCACTCTCCCAATCTCCTTCGCTATCCAGTTTCCATCGCCAGAGTGCCATCTGCCATCGAACTCCGCCATCGACAACAGCTCAGACACCGAGCCCTTTGCCGATCTCTAAAGCTTCTACAGCTTCGAATTCGCTCCGTTCGTCATTCTCGCTGTTCCGTTGCGCGCTCGCAGCTCCAGCAACTTCGCCCCTTGTCTTCGATCCTCTTCCCCGGAGTCCATCCAACAACCGTCGCCATGTCGGATCTGTGGTATGTTCTTCTTCATTCGTTTTGCCTGCTGTTTGGTGTGTGAAGCTTCCCGTTGCCGAGGAGCTCTCAGGTCGCTGGGGGGTTTCTCCTGCGCGCCCAGGACCTCCACGGGAAACGCTCACTTTTTGGCGCGCTCTCGTCGCCACGGGCACGAGATAGCTGTTTTCGGTCGCGACCAGCCTAGCTGACCTTTGTTTTCTGCTCTCTAGTCCCGTCTACGCGGTTCGTTCCTCTCCTGCTAAGCTCGCCTTGCGCGCGGCTCACATCACACGGCTTCCTTTTCGCCAAGGCCTTGACTAACTGAAACCGCAGCCCTTCTTCGGTGCCATGGGCTGCACGGCAGCCATCGTCTTCACCTGCCTGGGTGCCTCCTACGGCACGGCCAAGTCCGGTGTTGGCATCGCCGCGATGGGTGTCCTGCGTCCTGACCTGATCGTCAAGAGTGCGTCTTTGGTTTTCGAGCTGGGCTTGTCCGTCCCCTGGTATACCCTTCCTAACCTCCACAGACATTGTCCCCGTCATTATGGCTGGTATCATTGGTATCTACGGCCTGGTCGTGTCCGTGTTGATCTCCGACAACCTGAAGCAGAAGGACTACGCTCTGTACACCGGCTTCATCCAGCTCGGCGCCGGTCTGGCTGTCGGTCTGGCGGGTCTGGCGGCCGGCTTCGCCATTGGCATCGTCGGTGACGCTGGTGTGCGCGGCACCGCGCAACAGCCCCGGCTCTTTGTCGGCATGATTCTCATTCTCATTTTCGCCGAGGTGCTGGGTATGTCTTGACGGTGGCGTTGCTGCTCTTCCCCCCGTCTCTATCACTTGATCATGTGTGACTGACATTTCTAGGTCTGTACGGCCTCATCGTCGCTCTTCTGATGAACTCCAAGGCGTCGCTCAACATCTCCTGCTAATCGCGCCGCGGTAACGTGTCCCCGATGGGGCAGCAGACGGGCTGAAGGGCCGCACATGGAAGGGGTCGGCAGCGTTTCTGTCTTCTCTGTTCCTCGACCTTTCTGTTTCTTGCTGCCGACATCGCCGACAAGAGCACGACCCACGACAATTGCGAACCGGGCTGGCCTTTGGGCACTGGAGCAGGCGTTATTTTGGGCAAACACGGGCATACACACACGATTGCGGCGAGTGGGACGGTTTGGGGTTGTCGGAAGATCATAATAAGCCTGCCTCGTCCGCTGTGTTCTCTCGTTGCGCGGCCGCGAGCAGTGGCACAGACGAACCAGACGGCAGGTTGTGGAGAGGGGGAGCGAAAGAGAACGGCGACGGCTGGTCTTTGCCTCTTCCGGCTTGGAGAGGCAAGGAAAGGGAACGGGTTCTATCTTGTCTGGCTGTGGTTTGTGTTTCTCATTTGCTTTTTTCCCTTGCCACCGTTCCAAGTTTCATCTAGTTTTGCGTTGGAGGCCAAAAGGCCCTGCCGAGCAAAATGCGTGTACTATTGTCACATTACGCTGCTGTCTCCTTTTTTTGCATTTTCCCTACAAACACCTTATATCACCTCTTGTCATAGCTGTTTCTTGGAAATAATAGACTGTGAAGGTGGCTCGCTGTTTGTGCAAACTTTTCCCTTTTCCTCTTGATTAATTACCTCGAACAAGAATCGAGCCGGCTTCCACCTCCATTATCCTGTGCTCAGTGCCTTCGCGACGAGCTTTTGGTGCCCCGGTCCCGTCTCCAAGCTCAATATAACCCGAACCGGCCCATCGAAACATAGGGAACGATTAAAAAACAATAAAAAACAGTAGTATGCTTCCAATATGTACAAGAAGCGAAGGCGGAGTGTATGCCACGCAACCGAATGCAGAGCAGAAACTCTGCGCAAGGAGAAGGCGTGTGTGAAAGAGAGGCCGCTTCGCAGAGGCCCTTAATAGGCAGCCAGTGATAATTGAGTGGCTGTGCAGCACCGGGCAGAAGACGACTGCTGGTTGTCCTTAGATGACATACTGTGCGACGTTAGCAGAGAGGACCGAAAGAGACCAGAGCCAAGGCAGAGCCACAAGACGTACAGGAATGAACAGGTACGGCACGCGCTTCTCGTACTCGGTCCAGGCCTCGCCGTACTTGAGGCGGCAGCGCTCAATGTCACGCAGGGCGCGGTGGGAGATCATGAGGCAGAAGAAGACGGGGTAGAACCAGGGGAAGGGGCTCTTGAATCCGCAGATCAGGCCCCAGGTGATGGCGAAAAAGGCGTCGCAGGAGTAGTGGACCTTGCGCGCCAGGCCATACCAGCCGTCGGCCAAGATGTCGTCGCCGGTGCTCGTCTTGATGGTGCGGGGGTTCTTGACCGTCTGCCACGGCAGCTGAGGGAACGTGCGGCGCGCCACCAGCGTGCCGCGCTCGGCGGAGCGGAAGCGGTTCTTCTGGCTGTTGCAGGTGTCCCAGACCCAGTAGACAAAGAGGTACGACGTGTAGAGGGCGACGAGGGCGGGCTTGCTCCAGGCGTACTCGGAGGGATGGTGGTTGGCAAGGTACAGCGTGCAGTGGCAGTAGGAGAGCGGCACGCCGGCGAGGTTCCAGAAGATGAGCATGAAGCCCCACTTCTCAAAGTACATGTCCCAGGTGGTGATGATGAGCTCCTCGCCCTTGGAGCAGGCGTTGGCGTAGAGGAAGTGGGCCATGACGAGGAAGCCAATCTCGCCCGAGACGTAGCCATAGCGCTCGTACTGGCGTGCGGCCACACCACACGACAGCAGGAACAGAATGTACCAGGGCAGGCGAACCTCGAAGAACATCTTGAAGTCGAGAATGCCAAACATGCGCGGGTTGAGCTCGGCGCCCATGAAGAAGTCGTAAATGTGGGAGCCGGTCATGCGGTGCTGGGCGCCGCGGGCCAGCGCAGAGACGTAGGCGACAATGCTGACGAGGAAGCCGGACAGGATGGCGACGCTCAGAAGCGGGCCGAACTCGTCGATGAGCGTGTAGAGCGGGAACAGGCCCGAGACGTGCAGGCCGAGGGCGATGGCGATGGTGGCGTAGAAGCTGGTGTAGGCAGAGCAGTAGTAGGGCAGCTGCTTGCCGTCCAGGTGCGGCAGCGGCTTGCCGTAGCCCCAGATGCCGGGCATCAAGCAGTAGCAGGCGCCCTCAAAGACCAAGAAGGTCCAGTAGATGGCCCAGGCCTTGAGCGACGGGAAGGCGCCCGTGTAGACGAGGTCGACCAGGTGGCGGCCAAAGTCGGCCCACGACTCGCCCGCGGCGGGCCAGGGCAAGCCGCCGTCGTAGTAGGTGGCGCCGATCCACATGTACCACATGAGCAGCGGAAAGCCGATCATCATGGCCGAGACGCCCGCGGCGCCGCCGAACTCCTTGCGCCCGGAGTAGTCGATGCGGTGGTCGGCACCCGGCTTCCAGCCGTCCACGGCGTGCTCCGTCTTGATGACGGGATCCGCCACCTTGCCGTTGCGCGCGGGCGGTGCCATCTTGGGCTTGGCGGCGGCGTCTGACGCGGGCTTCGGAGCAGCCCGGCTGGTCTTGGTCGTCTGGGCGTCTGCGCGCGCACCGGCGTCCTGGCTGTCGCTGGCGGCGTCGTCCGTGTCGTCAATGTGCTCGGTGAACTTGGGCAAGCGGCGGCGCGGAGCAGCGGCGCGTGTTTTGGCTGTCGTGGTCGAGCTGGCGTCGGTGTCGGCGTCCGAGGTTTCGCTGGCGTAGAGAGACTTGCGAGAGCGAGAGCGCGTCGCGGGGGTCTCGACCATGCCGTCAAAGAGCTCTTTTTTTCTAACGAGCACAGCGTGTCAGCAGCAAGGACGGCCAGAGAGAAGACAGAGAGGCTGCGGGCGGGCAGGCGGGCGGTTACGCGTACCTGGGCGTCTGGCGAAGTGAGTATCGAGTGGACATGTTGGCGGTTGGAAAGGAATGGGAAACCCCAAGATTTACCCCTGAATAGATAGAATTACAATTGCGCCCCTGGCCGAACAAGGGAAGGAGCGATCTCCAGGAACCAAGACGAGAAGAAGGAAGGAGGGACGAAGAAGAGAACCAAGGAAACAGCCAATGAAAAAAAGAAAAGGAAAGGACGGGAAACTCAAAAGAAGGACTGATGGAAAAAGGAAGGTGCAGAGGACGAAAGGGTAGTCTCAGTCGGAATCAACCACGTTTTGAAAGCGTACCGAGTTGTACAAATACGGTAATGCGCGCTGGCCGAGAAGGCGCAGCCCGCCTGAAAAAACGGGTGGGGCGGTGCGGAGAGGGGAAAATCAGGTTGTTTGTTTACCCCCGGACTAAAGCAGCCACCCAATCTCGTCTGTCGCTAATGTCACGTGAACAAGCGGGCCTGCAGGGCTTCGGGCACGAGCCAATCAGAGCGCTTTGCGCCACGACGAGGGGCGGGAGAGCTTTGAAGCTCTGGAAGCCGTCGAGGCCATGACGGACAAGACGGTCGCATCCGAGGCCACACCCACAAGAACGCTCCTTGCGCCGCCGCCATACACCATGGCGTCCCAGCCAACCGCATCGCTGCCTACGACGCTGCGGTCGCCGCCGTCGCTGGACGCCTACACGCCGCTGGCCGAGCACGAGTCGCGCACGCCGGCCTCGTTCTTCGAGGGGCCGCCGGTTCTGCATTACCACCGCGCGGGCGCGCGCGCGTACGTGAGCCGGGAGAACCAGAGCAAGCTGCCATGGGGTGAGGGTGCGGTGGCGGCGGCCGCCGGTGACCCGTCGTGGCCCGTCATGGGCGAGGACATGGTCGAGCAGGAGGTGGACATCTTTGTCGGGTCCGAGTAGGTTCCGTTCCCACTGCATGTCGTCCTGCCTGCCAGTAGCGGACTGACACGACCAGCACGCTTACGCTCTACGGCCCGGCTGCCGGCTGCGGCGTGGCCCTGCCCTACCCGGTCATCGGCCTGCACGCCATCAAGTCCGTCTACACGGCCGACAACCGGCGCGTGCCGACGCTCTACATGCAGCTGGAGCTGGCCGGTAGCGGCAACAGCGACGACGCCAACGACGAGCCCGAGACGGTGGAGCTGACTCTGGTGCCGGCAGGCGCAGCGGCCCCGACCGCGACGGAGCCGGACGCGCCGTCGAGCACCGCCGTCTCGGAGACATCGAAGCTGTTCGACGCCATCTCCGCCTGCGCCGACCTGCACCCGGACCGGTTTGGCGGCGAGGACGATGAGGACGACGGGAACGGCGGCAGCGGCGGCAGCTATCCGTCGTTTGTCCGGCGGAACGGAGCCGGCGGCGCGAACGGTGCTGAGGACGGCGACGCGTCGTACGACGACTGGGAGGAAGACGAGGGCGGCGAGTATGGCGAGGACGACGGCATCCTGATCGAGGGCGGAGACGACGGTGCGATCTTGGAGCCAATTGATGGGTTCCGCGGTGTGTTCCGTGGCGCCGGCAGCACCGCAGCCGCCTCTGCCGCCGCAGCCACGGACCTGCCGCCCCCCATGCCCGGCAGCGGCGGGTGGATCACGGCCGAGAACGCTCACGAGTTCTTTGACGAGGAGGGCAACTGGCGCGGGCGTGGCGGTAGCCTCGGTGGCGGCGCCGGCCGTGTCCGCGGTCGGGACGAGGCCGAAGCCGCCGAGGCAGGGGACGCCGCGGCCGGTGCCGGACCAGCAGCCGGGGGCGGCGCCGCGGCAGCATCAGGCAGCGGTGGCCCGGGCACTGGCAGCCAGGGCCCGGACACGAATGGACAGGATGGGGCCAGCAACGGCGACGGGACCGAGAGCAAGCGGATGCGGACCGAGTAAGAGGGCGGCGTTTTCTTTATACAAAAAGCAACCAGTGGCTGGTCTAGATGGGCGCGCGCATTGTCCTTGGGATGGGAATCATTGTAAAGGTCTGGAAAGGGGAAATACAAAAATGCCTTTGCTGATGCAATATGTATGGATTCTGTTCTCTGCAAATGCGGCCGATATCCCAGACTTTTATATGCCCCCGTGTTTCCCGTGGTGAGATACCAGCTCCAATCCGTTTTCAACTCCCACCGGCTTCAGTCGCCCAGGTCGTCTTCGTCAATCAGCTTTCCGAGGATCAGGCTCTGGATGAAGCGCTCGTCGCTAAACGTTCTCACGGCGGGCGCCGCCAGGCGGTCCACGCTGTCGACGGAGCCGGACCGCTTCCGCTTCTTCGCGCCGCTGCCGCCCGGCGGTACCCCCGAGCGAGCGCGCGAGGACGAGGCGCGGGAGGCGGCGCCGCGCGCGAGAGAGCCGTGGTCCGAGAGCAGGTCCTGCAGCAGGCCACGCGGCTCCGTCTTCTCGCCCGTGTACACCCAGTCGAACAGCGGCCGGCCGGCGTCGTCCACGGCACGCAGCTGCGCGCGGGCGTCGTCGAGGCTGTGCGCATGGGTGAGGCGGGCGCCGAGGACGCGCGCCAAAAAGATGTACACGTCGCGCGACGACGGTGGCGCCGCCGACGCCGACGCCGACGCCGACGCCGACGACAGCGAGGCAGCCGACGGCGCCGGCAGCGCGAACGCCTTGGGCGGCAGCACCAGGATGGCCACGCCGCGCAGCAGCTGCGCGCGCCGCTGCACCACGTCGGCCAGCCGCACCGTCGCCGCGTCGTAGGGCGCCAGGCTGCGCGAGCGGATGGCGCCGCCCAGGTACGACGACTCGCCGGCGCACAGCACGTAGGGCGTCCAGTCGACCAGGGCGTGGCGGTCGAGGCACGTCGTCACCCAGCGCATCGCCAGGCACGGCAGCCCCAGCGCCAGCGCCTCCATGTACTTGCGCTTGCGCGAGTGCCCGTCCGCCACCAGGGCGACAAACCCCAGACCCGCCGCCTTGGGCAGCAGCCGCAGCTCGTCCGCGGCGGCTTCGGCTGCACCCCCCGTGCTCCTCTCTCCAATCGCGGCGCCGCTGCCGCTGCGCAGGGGTCGTGCACCGAGCCGAAAGGAGGACGCCGAGCTACCGCCACCGCCGGGAACTCGACGCGGCGGCTCAAACAGCTCGCTGAACCCGCTCTCCAAAATGGTCCCGCCGGCTTCGTGGATGCGCCTCTCCAGGGCCTTGGCCTGCTTCTCGCGCTCCGCCAGCGAGCTCTCGCTCTCGCCCCGCCGCTTGGCCTGCACGGAGATGGCAAACGCCATGCCGGAAAACAGGCCCGGGCCCGAGGAGCCCCACCGCCGCGCCGCCGTGCGCAGGCTCGCCGACGGCTCCCGGTTTCGCGACCGCGTGTTGTACGTCCGGAGGGCGCGCTCGCCTTCAGGCACATGCCCCTGCTCGTCGTGCACGGGGTCGCGTGCGGCCGGAGAGGCTGTGGGCGACGCAGCCAGCTCGTCGGTTGATCCAGACAGATGAAAGGACGGCCGCCTGCGGGTCGAGGCGGCCGAGGCGGCGCTTTTGTGTGCTGGCTGAGAAGATCCGCTGTGTTGCTGCTGCTGCTGCTGCTGCTGCTGCTGCTGCTGCTGCTTCTGCCGCCGGCTTCTGTCAGACCCACGTGTGGACCGGTCGCTGTCGTTGGCCGTGATGGGCGTTCCCTCGCGCGACATCTGGGTCGGTGTCGCAGACAGCATACTAAGACTGGACACGGACCGGCCCACAGAGGACGGCGAGGCAGCCGCCAGTGGCGGCGGCACTGCCCGAGGGCCCGCGGCCGCACACTCTTCGTCGCTGCGGCGTGCCCGTTTCGCCCTGCGCAGCCCCGCGTCCACGGCCAGTGTCGTTGCGATGACCGGAGGGGAGGACGGCGCAGCATCGGCGGCGTCTCCGTCCCAGTGATCCCCCTGCCGAGAGTGCTGGGACTGCGGGTCAACTTTGCCGTCGTGTGCGCACGCCGAGGAAGACGGGTGTTGTTCTGTGGCCTCCGAGGCAAGGCGTGACGGCGGCGCGTCCGATGCGTCTGACGCCAGATGCAGCAAGGTCGGCGGCCGCTTGGCAGATGCAGATGGGGTCAGCCTCCGGCCCGCGGGGCTGGTCTCGGGGATGGCCTCGGTCTCGTTAAGACTGCTCCGTGGGTGCAGGGGCGGCCGGCCGCGCGGCTGATGGCCGGCCCCAACCACAGGAAGCGCCGGCAGGGAGGCGGCTCCCGCCGATAACGGGGACTTGGTTCCGGGGAGAACAGACGCCGCCGAGGCGCTGTAGGCGTCGATCAGGGACTGTGGGAAGCTGACCGCCTCGTACGCCTCGCTCTCGGGCAAGCTCGAGCCGGGGGGCCGTCCTCCCGACGCGGGCGGAGCAGCCGACGAGGCCGGCACGTCCTTGGCCATGGCGACAGGAGGCGGGTCGCTCTCGGGACAGATGTCCGGCGCCAGAGAGCTCGTCGGCCTGCTTGCCTGCGTGTCCCTCGACCGGGACCGCTGCTCCTTTCTCGTGGACGCAGGCACCTCCACAACGTCGTCGCGCACGGCGGTGGCGGCGACCGGCCGGGACACGCGGATGGCGGCCAGGTTGCGCGTGGCTGCTTCCTTCTTCTGGCGCACAATCCGCCGCCGCTGCTGGCTCGCCTCGTCGGCGTCCATGTCCAGGTCGAGAACGTCGGCGTCGGCACCGGCGTGCACGCTCGCGCCGCCGCGCCCCTCGCCGGCGGTGGCCGCGTGTCTTCGCTCCTGCGACTGCCGCATCGGCTCATACTCGGCAATGGGCGCGGGCGGCGGCCGTCTGCGTGGGCGGCGGTCCAGTGTCGGGCTGGGTTCCGCCACCGTGGCGGACGGCGGAGGTTCTGCTGGCGCGGCTAGCGGATGGTACGGCGTGATGGCCTCGAAACGGGACTGGGAGGACGTCGACAGCGTGTGGAACAGGGGTGCCGGGGTCTGCTCGCCGTCGGCCGACGTCGACGCAGGGAAGCGCGGCTTGAGGGGCGACGAGGCTGCGGTCAGCGGCGTCGTGGCCAGCGCCCTGTCCACCGCAGCGGCCGCGGCTTGTGCCGGGAAGTCGGCGGGCGAGGGCCGGGACGACGTCGGGCTGGCCGGGCGCTGGTTGGCCGCCGAGAAGGGCGTCTGGGCGAACAGCTGCGACGCGTCCACCAGCGGCGTCTGGAACTTGCCGGCGAACGGGTTCTTGGGCGGCGCCGGGGTCTCCGGGGCGTCCAAGCCGGCCAGCGCGGCCGCCGAGCCCGCACCCCTCTTGTCGTCGGCGCCGTCGTCGAGATCGAGGTCGTTGTCCGAGTTGGGGTAGAAGGCCGCCAGGCCGTGCTTGGCCCGCCATGGTCCGCCATCGTGGGCCGAAGGCGAGTCGAAGTCGAGCCCGCCCGAGTCGAGCGAGTCGAAGTTGACCGCGCCCGTGTCGTTCTCGTCCAGCGACGGCTCGAGGAGGTCGGCTTCGTCGCCGATGCCGCCGACACCGCCGACCAAGGACCCGCTCTCGTCCGGCGTCCGTCGGAGATGCTGGATCGACGGCAGCTCGTAGCGGTCGTAGCTGCGGCCCTCGTTGACCTGGGTCGGCGACTCCGACCCGTCCCCGGCCAGGTCTGCGGTCGGGTCCGTAGCCTCCATACTAGCGCGCGGCCCTCGTCCTGGTGCGGCAACCCCTGCGGGCGCTCAACTGGCTCGCTGCATCGACGGCTGTCGGGTGCTCTTGTGAAGCGTACGGCGTCGATCGATGGGAGACACAAGGCAACCGCCGTCAGCTCATTGTATCGGAAGAGCCAGATGGAGCGTACGAGTGTGTCGTGCGGGCGATCGAATGAGGGTGGGCGACGAAGGGGAAGCGGCGGTGCGTGTACAGCTTTGGCGCTGCGAGCTCGAAGCCATCGTGAAGCGCGTTTTGCCAGTGTGCGCGTTGATTTTTGCGGGGCTCGCGGTGCACAGTCTTTATACAGTATATTCTGGCTCGCACTGTACTTGGGTCGTCGAAGCCGATACAAAGAAGCAATACGAGGCACGGAGCAGGTATCTTATCTTTCGACATTCGCAGAAGCATCTCACGGGTACGGAGTGATACATGCAGTACTTGAGGGCAGTCGTCGAGTGCCTCCACTTCCACTTTCGCGGAAATGGCTCCCCGCTGGCGTCAATGCAAGGAGATGAGCCGGCGCTGTTGGCCTGGTGAGCGAGACGAGCGGACGTCGTCTGCAGGGAAGCTCCCGGGACCATGCATCGGATCCTTCGGTTCTTGCTAGCAGTAAATACTTGTAGAGAGCAAAACAACAGTTGCGTAGGGCGGGACTCGACCAAGGGTCGTGCGAGTATCTTGTTCAAGCCGTTTGTGCTCGACAACCTCACGACATTGTATACGCCCCAGCGCGAATCGGGATCATCTCAAGGCTGACCAGCTGGCTATAACAGGCCTGTTAATTATAGCATCTCACTCTGCTCTATATTGCCGCTGCTATTCTACGGATTCTTCTATGATGCTTCGCTGTTTGATTGGGCCGCCGTACCCCAGACCACGGGCGTCCAGGATGCGCGGCTGGGATGCGCGTCTGAGCATTGTTTCTCGACGCGTTGTGATCTATACAACTACCGAGTACTCCGTACAATCACTGAAATTGCTGTGCGCCTTGTTCTCCTCATGACGTCCAGCTGATTGTTTCACTTCTGCTTTTGTTTACTTTGGCTTGTGCAACAGACTTTCACCCCAAAGTAGAAGGAACGCTAAGTATACGGCAGTGCCCCCCTTCCATCAGAGCACGGTGCGCCTGGGGCAGGAGTACGGCCATGATCGCCCGGTTCTGGCGCGCAAGTACAGTGGAAACACGCCGCAATGGACGGAGTACAAGAGACTACAGCACGAGGAAGGTGGGACTCGATTGTGGTTTCTGTGGTTGCCATGCGCGCTAGTGCCGCAAGAGCATAACAAATAACGCTGTGCAAAGGCAAGCCAAAGTATACGATACGGGCCGGCGGGTTGCAACTGCAGCCCAAAATCGCCGGCTTTGCAGGGGCGAGAACGTGAGGCAACTGACTGCCCGCACCTACCTTCCCAACGACCCTTACAAAAGCAGCCGTTGCCTTTCTCGGCGCAATCACCTGCAGGCTTCCATTTTGTTTCTCGTGCGTCGATTTTTTTTGTTCCTCACGGTTTCTTCTTTTTCGCACTCTTTCTTTTGCCTTTGTCGCCGCCCGCTCTCGCCGCCCATCGCATCCGCCGTCGAGTCCGCCCCATCACAGAGCCGCTTGCCGCCTGCATCGACACCCCTGCTCGACCAGCCACGCAAGCAGCCGAGGCGCGCGGTGAATTTATTTTAATTATTTTTTCGTCATTTTTTGCTTCCTCTTGGGCTTTTTCGAGACGTGCGCATCCGCCTCTCGCTGGCTTTGGCTTAGCCCGATCGTTCTCTACAACCTCTTCCGAGCATACGGAGCACAAATACGACAGCGGAGGCCGTCTCCAGCATCGGTACCACGCAGCAGCGCCCAGGAGCACTCAGTCATCGTGACGGGCTCCATCCGTCGTCGACAAATCTTGCGGCCGCCAGACGCTCATTTCCCAACCAACCGCCCCCCTCCGTGCGGCCAGATTTGCGGCGGCCGTCTTGATCCAGTTTATATGCGACGCTGGTCTACACCGCAATCTTTGCCCCTCTGACGGCGCCGCCAGCTGCATCCCCTATTTACGGGGCCCTCCTTCGACAGCGCCTCACTCGCCCCCCCCCCCTCCCCCCCCGTCTGGCTGGCTGGCCTTGCCCCATGTCAGCTAGTCGCCTCTCAAGCTGCCCCAGCCATTCCTATTCTCAAATAGGGGAAGCCCGAAATCACTGAAAAAGGGTCGACCCGGCTTCTTCTTCATGACCGGCTTCCTCCTCCAGCTGTGTTTTGCCTCTGCCTGTTCCCACCAGCTCCTCACCGAAAAGCGTCACGTCCGCTGCAGCCGCCTCTCTGTCGTCGCCAGTTCCCGGAGGACGACGTCCCCTCGTTTCCGTCAACACCGCCACCGGCGCTGGCGCTGTGCGTTGACCCCCCTTCCCTCCGTGCACGCCTTGCACAAGAAGCAGCGGCTGTCCCTCTCTTTGCTGCCCTCGCCGTCGCTCTCGGCGCCGCTGTCGTCGTCGTCTCCTCTTCGCCGCTACCACCTGCTCGACCGCCTCAGCGCCGCCGCCGACCCCCGTGCACCGCATCTCTCCAACGCCATTGATCGAGCCGCTGTGCAGCATCTGTTCGAGCTGTCCTCGCGCACCATGGAATCGCCTCTTGCCGATCCGGCCCCGCCGCCGCAGCCACGTGTCGGCAGCAGCCGTGGTGCTGGCGGGGAAGGGGAATCGCAGGCGGAGGCCGCCGCAGCCCCGCCGTCCCGGAGCGGTTCGTCGTCTTCCGAGTCGATGCCGCCCCCGCCGCTGCCGCCTGTCTCCACGCCGCGGCCAGCCGCCAGTGCCCAGGGCTCGGCCGACCACCCGGAGGAGAGTGTCGAGACGCGCCCCTCCCGTTCCGAGTCCACAGCCTCGCGGTCCAACCGGCTGTCGCTCACGCTGCCCATTGCTCCGCCCACGGCTCTGCCCACGCGGCCCGTGCCCACGTCCGCAACGGCGACTTCGTTCCCAACCACGCCCCTGGACCTGGCGAGCGGCCTGGCTTCGCCTGCCGAGCCTGCCGACCTCATCACTGCCATCGCGGCCCAGGAACGCCGGGTCCTGGAGCTGCGCGAGGAGCTGAGCCGCGCCGAGTCCAGCCTCTCCCGGCTGAAGAGGCAGTGGGCCCACCACGAAGACCGCAAGAAGCGTGCCCAGCTTCGGAAGACGGAGCCTCTGCGTGCGCTGTCGTCTCGGCCGGGCGGCGCGCCGGGGGTGCCGGCGGCAGCCGCAGTCGACCCGGCCGCGACCACGACGGCCACGACGACGCCGGTGGACGAGGCCGCGGCCCGGCGGGCGGCGGAGCTGAACCGGAGAAAGGCGCTGCTTCTCGGCCAGCAGCCCGGCGCCGATCCCGACACGCCCACGCAGTCCCAGCGCCGCGTGTTCCGCGGCAGCCACACCCGAGCCTTGTCCCTGCTGTCGCCGAGCAAGTCGTCGTCCGATGGCTTCTCCGTGCACGAGGACCACCCCGACGACGAGCTGCTCCGGT
The DNA here is from genome assembly GCA_019925495.1 of Ophiostoma fasciatum. Taxonomy (NCBI): domain Eukaryota; kingdom Fungi; phylum Ascomycota; class Sordariomycetes; order Ophiostomatales; family Ophiostomataceae; genus Ophiostoma; species Ophiostoma fasciatum. The sequence goes on from JADHKM010000001.1 coordinate 774,647, forward strand.
CGCCGACGTCGACGCACTCGCAGGAGCCGGACTCGCCGTTCCTGCAGAACCTGGGACGCTACGCGCCTCTGACGGCTGCCCAGCTGTCGAAGCGCGCCTCGTGGGCGCCCCAGTCTGTCCACCAGGTGGCTGGGCTCAAGCAAGTCGCCGGCGACCTCACCGCCACGCTGTGGACCTTTGTGGAGGATCTGCGCCAGGCCACGGTGGGCGACGAGATTGCCGGTCCGGGCGGGGCGGTGCGGCACATGGACGCCAGCGGCCGTGCCGGCGACGACGCGCAGAACGGCACGATCCGCGCCCCGGCCAGCGCGCCGGGCCGGCCAAGTCTGTCCCGGCCGTTCGGCGCCGACGTGCAGAACACCCCGACACCGCCGTCCCGGTACACAACAGCAAACAGCAACACGGGAACCGCGGCAGGCGAGGCGCAGGCGAGCGCCTCGGGCAGCAGCAACGGCAAGGCCCGGACAGCCAAGAGCCCCACCAAGACGGCCGATGCAAAGACGCCGAAGCGCTTCTCGTGGACGCCCCTCGTCGTGGACGCCTACGACGACAACGACTGGACGAGCTGGGACAGTCCGTCGGTCAAATCGCCGCGCTGGAGCGGGTCGACGGTGAACTCGGACTCGGTGGCCACGTCCATCCCCGAGCAGGAGAACGAAAACACCACGCCTCAGTACGTGACGCCGCCGCCGCCGCCGCCGCCCGGCCAGCGCCCAGCGCCTAGGAAGCATACACTAACGTCGCACAGGAAACAAGAGTCGTCGCCCCTGTCCTCGTTCTCGCCGGCGTCGCCCTCGGCGAGCCGGACGGGCGACCTTGCCTGGCCGGCGGCCCTGAACCGGCTGTCGCCCGGCAACATCAAGCGGACGGCCACGGACCTGATGAAGGAGTGGGAGAAGTCGCTGTCGCCGCCCACAGAGATGGCCGCGTCCGACAGCGGCTCGGTCGAGGGCCGGATGTAATTGGCGACGCTCTCTTCTTTCTCCCGCCTCCTTCATTTTGTCGCGCTCATGGTTTTCAACGGACGCAAACGAACATCGGGATACGTCGGCTCATGACTGGCCAAGACGACGGCGGGACGGGCGGCCTGGACGGCCGGCCCGCCCTGGGATGGATGCGTTATGACTGCACAGCGGCATGTTCGCCTGCCGGGTTCGCTCGAGGAGGCGGCAGACGGACCGTTCCAGCAGACAAGCTCGAGCTCGAGCTCGCCTGGGGTTTGGTTTGCGAGACGCCAAAGCTGCTTCGTCTTAGAGAAGCCTTTGTACAGGATACTACTAGGACATCATCACAGCCATAACGATTACGAGAAACGATAGACAGAGCTAGCAATAATACAATACTCAGTGTTCTCTCTGCTTACTCCGTATGCCGTGCTCGCGAGCCATATGCTCAAGCGGCTTATCTGCTGTATCTCGAGTGCGGCAATTTCAGAGCACCGTCTCTGTCCCTTGTGCACTGTGCTGCGGGCAGCGCAGCTCCACCGAGCTGCACGGGCGAATCACAGGCCGCCGAAGCTCCAGCCCGCCCCCACTCCCTCGCCATCATCGCCGTTCCCTTTGTCGAATTGTCTCGTTTTGCTCCGTTTCCTCCTCCTCGGCTCCCACCTCGTCGACCGTCTGCCGCCGCACCCCGCGTTTCTGCCTCCCGTCTCCCGTCTTCGGTGCATATCCGGCGGCTCACGAAGCGACTCTGCTACACGCCTGTCTCGTCTGTTTTGCGGCCCGAGCCACCGTCTTTCGTCCTCTTTTCATTCCGTCTTCTCGCTTTGCTTCCTGCTCTGCCTGCCAGTCCTGCCCGCGATGGAGCACATTGGCAAGATTTACTCGGTGTCGGGCCCCGTCGTGGTGGCCGAGGAGATGGAGGGCGTGGCCATGTACGAGCTGGTCAAGGTCGGCCACGACAACCTGGTGGGCGAGGTCATCCGCATCAGCGGCGACCGCGCCACCATCCAGGTGTACGAGGAGACGGGTGCGTTTCTGCATGTCCTGGGGGGCTGGGGAGGGGGGGCTCTGGAGGGGTCTTGTCCCGTCGCGTTTCTTGATTCTTGTCTGACAAAACAGCCGGTGTGCAGGTCGGGGATCCCGTGCTGCGGACGGGCAAGCCGCTGTCGGTGGAGCTGGGCCCGGGCCTGCTCAACAACATCTACGACGGCATCCAGCGCCCGCTGCAGGCGATCTCGGAGGTGTCCAAGAGCATCTACATTCCGCGCGGCATCGCCACGCACGCGCTGGACCGCACCAAGAAGTGGAAGTTTACGCCGACGGCCAAGGTCGGCGACCACATTGCCGGCGGCGACGTCTGGGGCATCGTGTTTGAGAACTCGTTTGTCACGGAGCACAAGATCATGCTGCCGCCGCGCGCGCGCGGCACCATCAAGCGCATTGCGCCCGCCGGCGAGTACACCGTCGACGAGAAGATCCTCGACGTCGAGTTCGACGGCACCACCACGCAGTACGGCATGATGCAGACGTGGCCCGTCCGCGCGCCGCGGCCGTCGACGGAGAAGCTCTCGGCCAGCCAGCCCTTCCTCGTCGGCCAGCGCGTCCTCGACGCCCTCTTCCCCTCGGTGCAGGGCGGCACCGTCGCCATCCCGGGCGCCTTTGGCTGCGGCAAGACCGTCATCAGCCAGTCCGTGTCCAAGTTCTCCAACAGCGACGTGATTGTCTACGTGGGGTGTACGTTTTTCTCTCTGTGTCTCTCTCTCTTGGATCTCTACTGACCGACAGGCGGCGAGCGCGGAAACGAGATGGCCGAGGTGCTCAAGGACTTCCCCGAGCTGTCGATCGAGGTCGACGGGCGCAAGGAGCCCATCATGAAGCGCACGACGCTGATTGCCAACACGTCCAACATGCCGGTGGCGGCGCGCGAGGCGTCCATCTACACGGGCATCACGGTGGCCGAGTACTTCCGCGACCAGGGCCTCAACGTGGCCATGATGGCGGACTCGTCGTCGCGGTGGGCCGAGGCGCTGCGCGAGATCTCGGGCCGCCTGGGCGAGATGCCGGCCGACCAGGGCTTCCCGGCGTACCTGGGCGCCAAGCTGGCGAGCTTCTACGAGCGCGCGGGCCGCGTGACCTCGCTGGGGTCGCCGGAGCGCGAGGGCAGCGTCAGCATCGTGGGCGCGGTGAGCCCGCCGGGCGGCGACTTTACGGACCCGGTGACGGCGTCGACGCTGGGCATCGTGCAGGTGTTCTGGGGCCTGGACAAGAAGCTGGCGCAGCGCAAGCACTTCCCGTCGGTGAACACGTCGCTGTCCTACTCCAAGTACACGACGGTGCTGGACCGGTGGTACGAGAAGGCGTACCCGGACTTCCCGCGGCTGCGCGACCGCATCAAGCAGCTGCTGTCGGACTCGGAGGAGCTCGACCAGGTGGTGCAGCTGGTGGGCAAGTCGGCGCTGTCGGACCCGGACAAGATCACGCTGGACCTGGCCACGCTCATCAAGGAGGACTTTTTGCAGCAGAACGGCTACTCCGACTACGACCAGTTCTGCCCCATCTGGAAGACGGAGTGGATGATGAAGCTCATGGTCGGCTTCCACGACGAGGCCCAAAAGGCCATTGCCCAGGGCCAGACCTGGGCCAAGGTCCGCGACGCCACCCAGGAGCTGCAGGCCCAGCTGCGCAGCCTCAAGTTCGAGGTCCCCAGCGAGGGCGAGGAGAAGATCAGCAAGAAGGTGAGTCCGGCCGCCTGCATTCTACATGGTCTCTTTGCTCTTCAACGCTAACCAAGCCAGTACGAGGCCATCCAGCAGGCAATGCTGGACAAGTTTGCCTCGGTGGTGGACGAGTAGTCCGCGAGAGAGAGGATGTAGTTGGATGTTTTTTGTTTTTTTGTTTCTTGCCTCTTTCTTGCCTCTTGCTTTGCCGTTTGGAAGGTTCTCCTTGTCTCTTTGGTCTTTTTTCCCGGACTCGTCTGCCGTAGACTCTGCATCCATAGTCGCAAAGCTGTCCACTGCCTGCATTCACCTGACCGTGTGCCCTCTCTCCCGTGCCCATCGGTCTGCTTGGTGCCTAACGGACAGACAGACAGGCAGTCGGGTGCAAATCGGGTCCTGCAGTCAGCACCACATAGGCAAGAACACGTGGATGGAATCAAGACGAACGCGTTCGTCCCGTCTTTTTTACTCGTAGACAACAGATCACGCAAGGCCAACAAGGGTTTAAAGGAGTGTTTTTGTTATTCGTTCTGTTTTCGTCCCGGGTCTGAGAAAAAAAGCAACTCTAGATACAGGATTGTGCGCCCCTCCCATTACAACATGGATGGATAGCCCATCCCGACCCTGTGTGCCCAAGTACTCGAAATAGGTATAAAGTGATGAAGCCGGGTCCGTGTGCAAAGGAATGGTAAGAAGGGTATTGGTGCTGAAAGAGCCTCAAAACAGACGAGCAGCCCCGATGGGGTTGGCTCTCTGGACCGTCTTTGCAGCAGAAAAACAAGTCCAAAGGGACCGGACCCCCAAAGCAGGCGTCATCCTGATTAGGACGAGGTCTTGCGCGCAGAGAAGAAAAAAAAAAAAAAACCAAAAAAGTCGTGTTCGCCGACACGATCCCGTGCTGCTCCGGCACGCTGTCCCAGCAAGACGGCATGGAAGGGAGGAGGCGATTACAGCACCATGGCGGCCACACCGACCGCCAGACCAAAGGCAGCGGCCGAGACCTTGTTGGCACCGGCAGTGACAACGGCGGCGGGCGTCGAGGTGGTGCTGGTGACGACGACGGGCGTCGTCGTCTTGGTGGTGGGGACGGTCGTGGCGGGCGTGGGCGACTTGGGGGTGACGGAGGTGAGGCCCTTGAGCGAGGTGGTGGGCACAGGCACCGGCGTGGTGGTGGTGGTGTAGGTCGTCTTGTTGCCGACGGCGTGGGTGGAGGTGACGACCGTGGGCTTGGGCGTGTGGTACTCCAGGGTGCAGGGGCAGTCCGTGATGGTCAGGGTGGTGGCCGAGGTGATGGTGTGAGTCTTGTTCTTGAAGACAAACGTGGTCGGCTCCGGGCAGTAGGTGGTGAACTCCGTCACGACAGTGGTGGTGACCACGTCGCCGTCAGTCTGGGCGAGAGCCAGCGAGGCAAGCCCGACAAGGGGCGCCAGGACCGTGAAGATCTGCATGTTGATGGTGGTGGAGGGTGTTTGCTGAAAAGCGAACGAAGTGTTTGTGATTGAGCGAGAGTGGTGGAGAGAGAAGAAGGAAGGGTAGAGGCGAGGAGGTGTTTATATAAAGAAAGCTGTGAAGCTTGGTTTATATAAGAGCGAGAGTGTAGTAAGCGAGAGACAGGTCTTTGAGGGATGGAGAGAAAGAAAAAGAAGAGCAGCAGGAGGAAGGAGGGAGGGAAGGCGGCCTTTTATCAAAGACGAGGTGCTTATTGAGAGGGAGGGAGAGGAGAGGAGAGGAGGGGGGGGGTGTCCTCTCGCCAGAGGACGAACACAGGGAAGAGGCAAAACCCTGATGTAACGGACCACTCGGCCAACTAGGGCGAGTGACAAGAGAAGCCAGCAGCCAAGAAAAAAGTGGGCAGGCCGGACAGGCCGTCGTCACCATACGACGGTCGGTTGCGGTGCCTGGTGGTTCCTGGGAGGGAGGGAGAGCGGCGGTTGGCCGTTTTCGCCGCGAGTGGGTGGGTGGTGCTGCCTCAGGCGACGGCGGGACGCTCGCGGCGTTTGTGGCGGATGACAGATGGCGATCGGAACGGGTGAGACACGACGGAAAGGTTCTTTTTTCTTTGGTGCTGGCGGAGGCCTGCTTAGCGACGACGGCGGACCGGCACTACTCCGTAGGCAAGCTCAACGGGTCTCGCCCGCGCGGCATGCGGCCGTGTTGAGCCATGATGTGATGTGAGACCGGCGGGTGGAGACGACGACGAGAACGGCCTGACAACGCCGCAGAGCCTTTGCATTCCAGTGCTGGCCTCCACCTGCTCAGCTCGACGGTGCCGGTCCTTTCTTTATCAGTTGCCGGCCATGCTGTCGGCCGTCGGAGGCCGTTTGCGTTGCGCCGAAGGTCAGCCCATCTCTGTTCGCAGCTGTCTGAAAGGATGGCGGCCTCCGCGGCAGAGCAGCCGTGGACCGGCCAGCCACAAGAATGCATGCCTCCGCTCGACTGACGGCAAGCAGCGCCCAGCGGATGCAGCCTTGCTGTCCCCCAGTCAAGTGGATGCATGCAGGACCGGCCCAATGCATGCAGGTCGGTCCGCAACCGCACAGCAACGGGACCAGACGACGGCCGGCAGGCGGTGTGTCAGACGGGCACGTCGCTGCCGTGAGGATGCGACATTTTCTGCCCGCCAGCAGGGCGGCCTCTTTGAGGGAGGGAGGCTCGTTCGTGGTGTAAGCATAGTGCGTGCGGATATAGCAGCTGTCTCTGTGGCTGACCGGTCACCCAACGGCTGCTTCACAACAAATACGAGCTCTTGGCTCGGCAGCGGACCAACGCGAGCAGACCACAACGCCAACCTGCAGCTTCAGCAAGCAGGGGCCGCCGGCTAGCTGGCCAACCCGCGAACCAGCGCCCGATCCTGGTGGGCTTCGCAGACAAAGAAGCTCGGGGCGGTCCACTTGGACGGCCGGCACAGAGCAAGCAGAGCAAGCAGAGCAAAGAAGAAGAAAAAAAGGCCCGTCTGTGTTGGACAGCTCAGCTGCTGTCAAGGTTGCATCGACCTTTTTGGCGGCGGCTCGCTTTGGTCGATTGCCCGCGCTGCCATTGGCGGCTGGCCCATCTTTGTTTGTTGGCCCCAAGCTCGTGTTCGCGGGGCCGCCGGCGCTCTTTAGCGCCAGCACTGGGGATGGTGGAGAGAGGGGAGGGGGGGGGGGGGTCGGGCGGAGAAGCGAGAGGAAGCGGTCAGCTTCGCATCGAGATGACAAGAGAATGAAGTGAGGATGCGATTACGCGCTGCACGGAGGCACGACGACAAAAACAACCAACCGCGGCGGTGGGCAGCAGTCAGATGCTTACGAAAGGAAAGAAAGAGCGACTGCCTCTTGGCGGTGAGCCAACCCAGAGCAGAAGGAAAGAGCTACCGCATACAAAGTACAAAGTACACGACGGCTAGCCATCCTGACTCAGCGGCCTCTCGCGGTTTTCTTTGTTTGGGCAGCGCTCATTGTCTCCGTCCCCGCCCCAGATCCTGCGACCAGCCTGCCCCGCGGCGACCAGGGTGCGGATACGAGAAGCGAGCAATACGAGGTGTGTGCGGGCGAGCAAGTTGTGGTCCTTGGCGCGGTTGTATGCCGCATGCCGCATGCCGTATGCCGCATGGACCATGCGGCCATGCGTGGCCGTCACGTTCGTAGCCGGAATAGGCAAGAGGGCGTGGCGACGATCGACGGGAAGCTGGGACCGTGTTGCCGCCTCCGTCCGACAGCAGAAAATAAGGAAAGACCGCACGTCTGCCGAGAGGGGGGATCGAGCGGGTTCCTGCGGTTGGCTTGGGGCCCCGTCCTGTCAGTACTGGCAAGTATACTTTGTATTACTCGGTCATTTCCTCGGAGCGGCGGTACGTAAAGGTATTTGTATACTACGAGTCCAAGCGAAGCAGCCAAGGGAGCAGACAAAGAGAGAGTCTTTGCCTGGCCGGCGGCACCGCGACGAGAGCCGGTACCTTGTATTTGTGTACGCCTGGACGCAGCAGAGAGAGATATACAAATACAAATATAAATACAAAGGCACGATGAGGCGTGGATGGCAGCTGCTAGCGCGCGCAAGGGAGAGCGAACTGGAGAAAAAAAAGGCCGAGGCCGCGCTCGTTATACAGAAGTACCCGCGGTCGGTGCAGACATGGCGAGCGGCGAGCGGCGAGAGCGAGCGAAGGACGACGGCGGCGGAAAACGACGGCGGAGGACGATGGCGGTGGAGGGCGACGGTGGCTGGAAGAAGAGTATACAGGTAGTTGTAGCTACGCAAGCGGCCAGCTGGATGTGTGTATACTTGTACAAGCTTACAACTACAAGTACAAGGAGCCGGACGCCGACTGGAATGCTGGCCGCCACGGCGATCCGCTCCCGTGCTGGAGACAAAGGACGGAAACAGCCAGACGAGCGGAACTGGGCAGCGCAAGCGGAGCTGGCCGCGGCCGGGGGCTGTGTCCTCTGGGCGTGCCGCACGGCCTTTGTCTGTGCGAGACATGTCTCACCTTTGGCCTGGCGATGACGGTGCAAATGCCGGCAGCTCGGCGCCACGAGCAGCATTCTTCCTGAGCTGCAGCATCGGCGCGAGAGGCGCTGAACCTACTTGTACTTGCCCTGCCTGAGCTCTATCCAGCAGTCGTCCAGTGGCCGTCCAACAGTCCACGGCAGCGGGGGTTGGGTTCCGTGGCCGGTCGTTCCGTAACCGGCCGTTCCGGCGCTGGGTGATCCCGTCTCGATCGGTCTCCGCGATCGTCGTGGCGGACAGAGCTGCTCGCCAACGACAAAGGACGAACAAGGAACTGGCAAGACTCCAGGGAAAGGTGAGTATATGGCCGAGGTGGAAACAAAGAAACCCTGCCTGGTGGAAGCGATAAAAATAGAAAAACGGAAAAAGAAAGGAAAGCCCATGAGAAGAGGAAAAGAGAACAAAAGGAAGGGAAAAGTACCGAGAGAAGTTTTTTTTCTCTTTCTTTCTTTTTCTTTGTTTGAAGACAGGTTGCTCGTGGGCCACCATGCGAGGATGCTTGACGGCGGGCTCTTGTCCGAGGAGGAGGCAGGCGGCCCGTCAAAAGCATTGTCGGCGACAGGACGCGATCACGTGAGGGGGACGAGGAGAACGAAGCATGGAACTCCTCCTCCTGTTGTCTGTTGGAACGTGCGGTGGGAGAAGGGGAGAAGGGGGGAGGGGATCGTGAAACGCGTCCGTTGTCTGTTGGGCCGTTGGATGTCGTGTGCTCGGCCAGGCAAGCGCCTCTGGCTGGACACGAGGCAGATCAGATGCGAGAAGATACGGGGAGACGGACGGGGAGAGATGACTGAATTGACCGAGAGCATGGCCGAGAGCAGAGCCGTGGTGAGACAGCCGATACGAAGTCGGGACAGAATACGTGATGTGACGCTGCCTCCCTTATTCTTGGCGAACGATGTCTCCGTTCCGTGGTCCGATGCTCGTATCGAAGACGAGGGTGTGTGCGGCCAGACAGGAGCAGCCTGTCGTCTGGAAAGGAGACGAAGAGCGGAAGACGAAGAGCGGAGGAGCGGAGGAGCGGCAGAGCGGCAGAGGTCGGTCGACGCCCGTGAACCAGGACGACAAACGCGTCTTGTGTTGCCTGTAGGTCAGTCTGTCTGTCGCCGAGGGCCAGACGCATGGCATGGACAGGCACTTGCCGTGCCGTTCTTGGGCTGAATCTCGAGCGAGTCTCCCGTGTCCCGTGTCTCCCGTGTAGTGCTACTGTGGATCGTCGATCGCCAAGTCGATGCGGAAGTTATGCTTTGCGCTGTCCGGGCCTGGGAGGTCGTTGATGTGGATGCACTTCCCCCGGCGAGGGGGCCAAGTCCGAGAAGGAAGAGGGCTCTGAGCAGTGCGCCTCTTCCCCTGTGGGATCTCGAGACAAGGACTCGCTGGACAACGTTCGTTGACGAGGTAAAGGGGCATGAGCGAAGTCGCTCGGGCAGGGCACACCTCGGCGGTGGATGAGACGGTTGGTGAGCAGGCCAAAGTCAGAGGTCGTGGCCGTGGCTCCCAGACGAAGGGCAAGGGGGGACCACGGCCTCCCCCTCGCATATCGTTGGCAGCCTGCCTTCCATACGAGGCCGGGCCTTCGTGGCAGCTTGCCTGCCTGTTCGACGGGGGGCGACATGGGATCCGACTTCCAGCAAGTGCTACGATGGGCCAGGGGAAAGCACGCTGCGAGGCGAGAGAAGCCGACGAGGAGGCAAACCATGCGAGGGCCTCGAGACCCGCTTGTCCACCATGGGACCGTGGCCGGACAGCGTTCTGCACCTCGTTCAGAGGAGGCTGGGGCGATGCGGACGAAGGCGCACGCCTGCGGTGAGCACGCGACGCCCGGCAGCACCTGGACGTCGGAGCCAGGACGTCGGAGCCAGGACGGCAACCCGCAAGGAAGAGAGGAGACCGGCTGCAGAAGGAGAGCAGGTTTTCTTTCGACTGAGCCTGCGTGTCGGTCTATGAGATGGCGATCCGGCTGTCCTTTGACGAGAGCCCGGTGCGCGGCATGCGCTCCATCCGAAAAGAGAGCGGAGGACACGGACCGTCCGAGGGCCACCGAGCGCTGCTCTGCTGGCGAGTTCGAGGACAAGCGATGGCCACGGACAGGCCACAGACAGAGCACGAGACACAAAAGGCGGATACGGAAGGCCATGCTGGTGTTGGATGTGGATGTGTCTTCTTTGCCTTTTCAAAAAGGCCAATCTACAACACCCCGGCCCGCCTGCAGCTGTCCTCTGCCTGTCCTTCCTTCTCAGGCCCGCGCCAGGTCCTTGGCCAGACAGCCCAGCGAGGCCCATCGCAGAGGTTGGCCATTTGGAAGGCCGCGCCGAGGGACGACGTGGCGGCGCCTTGCATGGCAGGGCAGGGCAGGGCAGGACTGGGCAGGGCAGGACATGGCTGGGCACGGCTGGGCAGGGCTGGCAGTCACACGACGTCGTCCACCACGTGTTGCTGTTGTGTCCTACGGCGCGACGGCATCCGCCCCGGGCGTTCTCGTCTGCCCTCGCGGCCGTGTGTCGCCTGGCTGCCCAACCCAGGGGCCAGCCAGGGCGGGTGCTGCTGGCCGACCACCGGCCGACTCCGGCCGTCTACGAGTGCCTGCGTGGACAGGCAGAGGACCCAAGAGACTTTTTACAGGGTACAGGACACAGACACAGGACACAGACACGGGACACAGACATAGGGCACATGGCACATGTGTTTACGGAGTATTCTCGCCCAAGCCCCGCCCTGTTCCACAGCAGACGGCCGGGTCTTCGTCCCCGGTCGCACAACCGTCAGTCTGCAGGAACCAGGCACAATCAATCTGGAACACCGCCTCCGCAGCACATCCCACGAGGGCTCGCGAATCAGAGACACGAACAGGGGGGAGGGGAGGGGCAACAAGCCGGACGAAAAAGCCTGTCGACAAGAGTCTGTCGCAAAAAGTCTGTCTACTCGCCTCCTCCTCCGGATGTCCCCCACCAGTCAGGCAGGCAGGCAGGCAACCACGTAGCAACGTGAGCATTACGGAATACAGAAAAAAACAACGCAGTCGGCCCTGGACGAAGGAGCGCGCATTAGCGTTGTGTGTGGCGGCCACGGCATCCGTCGGCCGCGAGCCCAGCCAAGGACCGCACAGCGGCGCCCTGCGAGGGCCGTCGCTTGCCGGCCGTCGGTTGCCGGCCGTCGGTTGCCGGCCTCGGCAAAGGGAACGGACTCGGTGTGGCAAAGAAGAAGGGCAGGGCAGGCAGCAGCAAAGCAATGAAGGAGGGAACGTTTGGTGGTCGGTCGTCGCACGTGTCTGCCCGACCTGGGGGGGGCCGACCGCCTCCGGCCGGCGGGGCGGACGCCGGGCCGTTCACGGACCAGCTCGGAGGCAAAAGGGGGCAAAAAAAAGGGAAAAGCGAGAGCAGCCACGAGGTCCGAAGCGGCCTAATTTGCAACAATTTTTTTCCCGCTTTCGTTCACAGAGTCCTTTTTTGCCCTCGTCCCGCCGTTTCTGTCTTTCTGGCCCTGCTGTTCTTTTGCGGTTTGACTTTTTACGTTTTATGCTTTGCCGGCTCCCGCAACAAAGAGAGTTTTTTTCTTAGCAGGACCCTTTGCTTGCTAGTGTTTAAACGACGCTGTACGTTGTGGTAAGACTAGCTGCAAGTAGTTGCAATTCTAGCTGCCCAGAGTATTGCTTCGTCCAGCAGCCAGACCAGACGACAGCTTGCCGGATTCAGCACCTCGAAAAGGCGCTGTCCAGCGGCGCCACGTTTCGGGCTCCGACAACGGAGGTGCGCTGGCAGTGGTCCTGGGTCCGGTCCTGCGGACGTGGCACGGATGGATGGATGGATGGATGGATGGACAGACGGACACGCGGACGCTCGCTTGTCGTCGGCGGCATTCTGGCGGCGAGGGCCTGGCCACCCTCCTCCGTAAGCATATGCTTACAGCTATACTCAGTAAGAACAGGGACAAAAACGCCTCACAGGGCCTGTAAGCGACCCGACCTGCAGTAGCGGCAGCTGGGCGGCGTGCAGAGTTTTCCAGCGGCCTCCAGCCACGGCACGGCATTGGAGGAGCAGCAGGCGGAGCAGCAGCGGACCAGCAGCGGACCAGCAGCGGACCAGCAGCGGACCAGCAGCGGACCAGCGCCGCCGTTGCGCCCTGGGCTAGCAGGACCTAGCGAGCAGGACCGAGCAGTCCGCGCAGTCTCGTGGATGCCTGTCGGCCAGCAGCAGCAGATGCCTGGTTCCGGTGTGTGCCTGGCTCGGCGGAGGCCTGGTTCCTGCCCACCCACACCCTTTCCCGACTGCCTGATTGGGCCAGCAGCGCCGCCCAGAAGGGCCTGGGCCCGGGCCCGCGAACACGAGACGCCAGGCACCAGGCACAACGCAGCGAAGGTGGGAAGTCCTCTGCATACGGTGTACTTGAACGGAGGTTGTACTCCGTAGCTTGTCTGCCGCCGTCGGCCACCCAGGCCACAGAGTGGCCGGGGCATGGCTGACCGTGGCTGGCCATGGCTGGCCGTGGCTGGCCGTGGCTGGCCGTAGCTGACGAGGGCTGGCCAGCCTGCGACCCAATGGGCTCCGAGAAGCCGCTCGCGCAAGCCAAAAGGGGGCTGGCGAAGCGCGCGCGCGCGCGCGCGCGGCCGCCGTTTGCGTCCTGCGGGCAGGGAGAGCTGTTGGCAGCGGGAGGGAGAGGAGCGCAGGCACGAGGGCGGGCGGGTAGCGGCACTGTGCGTCGCAAACAGTGCGCTGCCCGCCGCGACAGCGCGCCCGCGGCCGTCCGCGGTGGCTGGCGCACACGGTGTCGCCCTGGGCCGGCCGCCGGACGCGCAAGCCGCCGTTGCGAGGCCGTGTGCGCACTGTGCGCCTTTTGCGGCTGTCTGTTGTCCGTTGTCTCTTTATTGTTCCCATTTATTGTCTGTTGTCCTATATATCGTCTGTTGTCTGTTGTCTCTTGACGGCCTGTTTGTTCTTCTCTTTGTCTGCCGTCCGTTTGCGTTTCGTTTCCTTGTCCTCGTTTCCTTATTTGTTTCCCAGCTGAAACGCAATCTGCCAGACCACAGGGAGAAGGGGCAGCTGAAAACCCTCCCCCCCCCCTGGCGTACCCGACCTCCACTGTGCGCATCCTCCCCGACCCCCGACCCCTGGCCCGGCGCCGTGCGCTGGCGGAAAACCCGCAGACCGTGCGCGCGGCGTGGCGACGTGCGAGTGGGTAAATTCAGACGGCACTTTTTTCTTTTTTGTATTCGTCTTTTTTTCGTACGGAGTAGTTGTACTGTTTTTTTCCATCGGGAAGGGACCCCGGCTAGCGCTAGCGCAAGGGGCAAAGACGCCAGGCCCGCCGCCGCTCAGCGGACGCAGGCCGTACCGCGCCAGCGCACGCTACCTGGGCAGGTGCGCGCGGCGCCCTGCGGCCAGGGGGTACTGCCAGCTGGCCGGTGACTTGGGGGCCGCGGCAGGTGGGTCAGGGGGGACACGCTGGACAGACCTCGTCTAGGAATGCGGAGGATGGCTTTGTTCGCGCGCGCGTTCGACTCTCTCTCCTCTCTCTGTCTCTCTGTGCGCTGTGTTTTGCCCTGCCGCGGTGGGCATGGATTTCCTATAAGAAGCCGCCCGCCCGGCCATTCCATCCGTCCATCGACCCAACTCTGACCACACCACACGTTCCTTCTGTCCTTTCGTTGCCTTGCTCGCATTCCTTTTCCTTGTCTACGGACGACACTCCTTCTATACCACTACACTTGGACAATCATACACTCCTTCTACACCCCTACACTCCTTCCATCCACACTCACCCACACTCCCTCAACATGTTCACCCTTCGTGCTGCCTCGGCCCTGCTGCTCGCCACCGCGGCGTCGGCCCAGAACATCCTGACGTTCAAGTCCCTCGACGACATTGAGCGCACCGTCTACGTCACGCCCAACGCCGGCGTCGAGGGCGTCGACCCCGTCACCGTGCCCGCGGGCGCCTCGGTCGACGTCGAGCTCGTCACCGGCTTCATCGGCAACGCCTACGCCGTCGCCAGCGGCAGCCCCAACGTCCCCGGCATGCTGGCCGAGGTCAACTTCCAGGGCTGGAACGGCCTGACCTACTTTGACGTCTCTGCCATTGTCAACCCGGCCGACACCAACAACGTCAAGGAGATGTACCCGGCCGACGAGCCCAACACCCCCGTCTCCGGCTGCGCCGCCTTCCCCTGCAACAACGCCTACTACCTGCCCGACGACATCCAGACCAAGAGCACCACCCAGACCCACATCATCGTCACCCTCGGCACCAACAACGCCGCCGCCTCCAAGCGCGCTGCCGACGAGCCCGCCCACAAGAACGTCGCTCGCAACCTGGTCGAGAAGGACTACTAGACGATGCATGCCGCCCCGCCCCGGTCTGCTTCTTCTCTCTCTCTTTCCTGCTGGCCTGGAACCTCCGCTGCGCGCGAGGGCACGACTGCTATGAACATATCACGACGACTAGAGAACAGAACACAAACACCCACCGCACACTCTTTTTGAACCTTATTTCTTTTCTCCCCCATGGTGGTGTGCTTTCTTTCTGCTGGTCTGCGACCAATCTCTTTGGCTGGCTGTTGTCTGTGTTGCACACGACGCCACCCCAGCCGAGACCACAAACGGGCCTCCTTTCTTTCCTTTGAACCTTTCTCTTCTTTGTGCCCAACCTTCTCTTGACCCCTCCGCACCATCGCTCTTTTTGTGTGCGGAGCGTGGCTTTTCCAAACCCATTTGCAAACCTTTCATACCCTCGCTGGTTGATGCCATACCCCCTTTTTTCTTTTTTTCTTTTTTTCTCTTTCCTTTGCCATATGCTGGTTACTTTCTCTGTATATATTGGATCTGGAACGTGCGCGGCGAGTCGCCTCGTCCGGCACCGGTTGGGTTAGACCTCAAAATTGGAAACGTGCCAACCATAAGATGCCATCCTGTGCCATAGTGCCTCGTGTATCACTCTGTAGTTCTAAGGCGACGCTTGGTGCCCACACGATCGTCGTCCAGCACCAAAACAACCCCTGTCTGCTGTTAAATTACCGTCGCTCTCCCGCCGCCATCGCAGATGCATCCGATCGCCCTTGTTTAGGCGGCCAGCGCAGAGAGCCAAACCAAAGCAAGGCAAGCCTGCGGGGGGGGAGCGCGTGCTCATTTCCTGGGACCCCCTCCCTCCAGGGTCCAGAAACTACGAGTATGTTTGTGCGGACGTCCGTCTTCGTGCGGACGTCCGTCTTCGTGCGGACGTCCGTCTTCGTGCGGACGTCCTTTGCCTCTTTGCCTCTTTGCCTCTTTGCCTCTTGGCACGGTTGGTCCAGCCGGTTCTACGTACTTTTGCGGCTGGTCGGCTGTTGCTCGCGACATAGGGGCGAAAGTGCACGCTCCCGGGGCGCGGCAGCGGAGGCGCAGACCGCAGGCAGACGGGATCGGCAACGGCAGACGGAAACGGAGGAAACGAATCCCGAGCCAGCTGGCCGTTGGCAGCCCCGATCGCCGTTGCGCCGGCCGCAAGCAGCGCATCGAGAAAAAAAAATCCGGCGGCGCCGTTTTCGGGGCCCGGTAGCACTGTGCTCGGCCGCCACGCGGCGAGGCACTGTATGCGGACGGGACACGGGAGGCGCTGTTGGCGTTGGGCGGCGGCGGACGTTGGCGGCGGACGTCGGCGGTGGGCGTCGGCGCCGGACTGTGCACGCATGCGTCGATTTTTTTTGCCTCCTCACGACGGCACGACGCGTTGCCATGTGCTGGCCAAAAATAGACAAAAGACGGCAAATTAGCCTTCAGAAATGTCTGGCTGGTCTAGGCTGAGACAGCTTTGTGCGTGGCGCATCTGTCAAAGCCCCTTTTGTGTAGCCTTGCGCGTTGTCTCACGAGCTATACGAAATTCCCTCTATTCTTCGTGCAAGAAACCGCTTGATGCATGCCGTAGTCAAAACAAGGAACACGCTGCCGAACACGCTGCCGAACACGCGGCCCAGCCTCGCCTCACGCCTTCTTGGCCGCATCCTTCTTGTCGGCCGCCCCCGCGCGCCCCTTGTCGCCGCCGGCGTTGCTGGTCGACGCCTTGCGGCCCCCCTTTTTCTTCTTCTTCTTGGTCTCGTCGTCCTTGGGCGGCGGCGCCGGAGCCGCCGTCTTGTCTTCCTTGGGCTGCTGCTCTTTGGCGGGCTCCGGCGCGGACGCGGTCGAGGGCTCATCCGTCGACTCCTTTGCCGGCTCTTCCGCCGCTGCCGGCTCGTCTGCGTCTGTGGCCGTGCTGGGCGGCGCCGGCTGGTCCGCCGCGTCGTCGTACGCCGCGTCTGTCGCCTTCTCGTCCTCCTTCTCGCCCTCCTTCTCGCCCTCCTTCTCGCCCGCCTTCTCGTCCTCCTCGCCCTCCTTCTTCTCCTCCACGGCAGAGTCGCTTGACACCGCCGCCGCCGCCTCCGGTACCGGCTCTGGCGGTGGTGGCGGTGGTGGCGGCGGCGGCGGCGGCGTGGGCGGCCGGATGTCCTTGCTCAAGGCAATGCTCTTGAGGCGCGTGCCGGTCGCGTCGAACCCGTCAATCTTGCCGAGGCGGCTCTGGAAGTGCTCCAAGTCGCGCAGCATGCTGCCACACAGGTTAGCCACACCACGCCCTGCTGTTTTGGCAACGGCCAGCCCGGCCAGCCCGGCCAGCCCGGCCAGCCCGGGAAAGGAACCTACCTGTCTTGGCCTGCCTTGGTCCGCACGTTGGCGTTGGTCAGCGCCTGGCCGAGGTGCTCCGTGTAGCTCGCAAACACCGACACCATGATGAACCGCACCGTGCCCTCCGGCAGCGTCTTGACCAGGTTGCGGTGCAGCGTCGTCGTCTCCTTGGCCAGCGTCTCCATGTACGCGTGCACGTCGTCCTTTTTCTCCTCCTCGTCCCACGCGATCCGGCCCATCGCGTTGGCGTGCGACTGCGCCCGGCTGCTCATAATCTCCACCAGCTTGTCGTAGATGTTGTTCTGGTGCTCCTGGTACAGCCGCCGCACCTTGTCGAACTCGCCCATCAGGCCCGACAGCCCGCCCGATCCCGCCGCCGACCCGCTGCTGCCGCCGGCGCCGCCGCCACCACCACCACCGCCGCCGCCGCCGCTGCTGCTGCTGCTGCCGCCGCCGAGCCCGGGCACCGCGCTGGCCCGCCGCCGCACAAACTCGCGCACGTAGGGCACGAGCGCCGCGAGGAATGCCAGTGCCTGCGAGGCCACCGCGAGGTGCCGCGTCGTGATGTTCCGGAGCCCGGCCGACTTCGTCGCCCCCGCACCCAGGATCAGCTGCTGGCACCGGGAGTTGAAGAGCTGCAGGTACTGCACGAGCGACAACGCCACGTCCGCCGTCATGAACGGAATCGCCACCGTCAGGTGCATGAACCGCGACATGCCCTCCATGCACAGCACCGCCGAGTGCGGCAGCAGGAACGTCTCCGAGTCGATCACTGCGCTTCGCGTCTTGGCCTTGGCCCCCGACGCAGCGACCGCCGCCTCGCCGTTGCCGTCCTTGCCCTCGCTCGACCCCCCTTCGTCATCGCCGCCGCCGTCGTCGTCGCCCGTCGGTGCCGGGATCCAGAGCCGCACGTCCGCCGTCCACGTCTCGGCGTCCCGCGTGCTGGCATCGAGGATCCGCTGCAGCGTGCTGCTGTGCCGCTCCGTAAAGTCCCGCGCCGCCCACTGGTCCTGCTCCATCTCCTGCGCCAGCTTCTGCTTCTCGGCGTTGCCGTAGCTCTTCAGAAACTCCTTGATCTGCACGTTGACCACGTTCTTCAGCGTCGTCCCGCCCCGCCCCGAGATCGCCTCGCACTCGTTGGCAAAGTGCAGGTTGAGCGTAAAGTACCGCAGAAAGAGTCGCGGCGGCAGGCCCGAGCTCTGCTCCGCCCGCACGCGCAAGATCTTGACAATCTTGTCCTGCGCCACGTCCACGGCCTGCCCCAGCAGGTTGCTCATGTCCAGCGCCTTGTGCACCTCTTCCTGCGCCTCCATGCCCGCGCCCGAGAGCGCCTGCTGCTGCTGCTGCTGCATCGAGGCCCGGCCCGTCGGGCTGAACGGCGGGGGGGACATGAGCCTCTGCGGCTGCCCCGGGTCCTGGCCCACCGAGCTGGCCACGTCCAGCAGCACCTTGACCTGCGTCGTAAAGCGCCGCAGCGTCTCCGTGACGCTGATGTACACCTTGATCAGGAGCTCCTCGGCGTCCGCGGGCTCCAGCGCCCGCAGGTTGCGCGCCAGAATCGACGACTTCTCCTGCTGCGACAGGTGCCGGCTGCTGCCGAGCGTCGACGACGACCGCACCGACTCGTTGTCGTCGTCATTGGAGCTGGGCAGCGGCCGCCGGATGAGGCTGCGCACCTCCCGCAGCACCGCCTCGCGGTACGCTTGCGTGGCCGCCGCAATGTGCTTGGCCCGGTGCAGGCCCGTCAGGATGGGCAGCAGCTCCAGCCGCAGCGCCTCCGTCGACGTCAGATACGCGGGGAAGGCCGACGCCTCGCGGCCGTGGTTGCCGCGCCCGCGCATCGACGCGCTGCTCCACCGCATCAGCACCTCCTGGCTCGACACCGACGACGTGTGCTGGCGGAGGTCCTTCATCAGCGCCGTCGCGAACCGCGCCTCGTACGCCTTGCCGATGCGGTAGCGCAGCGTCGCAATGTCGTCGTTGACGCCCTGCAGCGCCGTGGCGCCCCGCAGGTCGCGCAGCGGGTAGTGGCTCGGCCACCGCCGCCGCCCCTGCCCCTGCTTCTCGTCGGCGATGGGCTCGCCGGCAATCAGCTTCTCCAGCGCGTCGATGCTGTCCAGCGCCCGGTCCACCTCGCCGTCGTCGACGAGCGTCTCACACGTGGCCACGTGCTCCACAATGTCCTGCAGCTGGAGCACGGCCGCGTGGAACTGCTGGATGTTTTGCCGCCGCCGCTGCTTCTGCACGATGTCGAGACCGCGCACGGCAATCTCCTTGTCCAGCGCGTCCAGGTCGGTGCGCAGCGCCTGGATGCGGCCCACTGACGCCGCCGCCTCCGTGTGCAGCTCCTTGAGCGACCCGAGCGCTGTGAAGAAGGCCGTCGACGCCGTCGAAATGGACGAGATCAGGTGCATCTCCACCGTGTCCATGTACCACGAGAGCTTCTCCTGCAAGATGGCATTGGTGCCGAGAGCTTTGCGCGGCGTCGCCAGCGCCGCGGTCGCCGCGCCGTTGCTCCTGCTGTCGCCGCCGCTGCTCGCCGCAGACGGCGGCACCACCTCGGACCGCTCGCTGACCACGTCGAACGTGCGCGGATTCTCGAGGTGGAAGTCCTCGTCAAAGTAGACGCTGGGAATCGTCGACAGGGGCGGCGGGCCTTGGTTGGCGCGCCGGAAGCTGGTCGACGAGCTCCGGCGCGCGGGACTCGGCGCGTCGCCCAGCCCGGTTGTCGAAGCAGACGCGGACGACACGGACGACACGGACAGCTTCCTCGTTGCCGATGCCGACCGCCGTGAGCCCGGCCGCAGGTGCCCTTCGCTGCCGGCGGGCCCGGCCTCGCCGCCGCTTCCGCCCACGGCCGTGGCCTGCTGCTCGTCCTCGCTCTCGCGCACCCGGCGCAGCTGCTCGTGCAGCGCACCCACCTGGCTCAAGTACGACGAAAACTGAGACGCGTCGACGTGCTCGATGTTGGTCAGCGCTACGGGCGGGATGTCTTTGGCCGTGGGCGGCTTGTGGGCGCTGTGCGCCGGGGCCGCCGTGTGCGGCAGGAGGCCGGTCCGGATGATCGGCGGCTGGAGCAGCGTGGAGATGGCTGGGAGAGAAGTCAGTGCCAGGAAAGCCACATGAAGCAAAGCTGATCTCGGCCACGCACCATTCTGACCGGACTCGGGCACGGCGTCTGGCCAGCCGCCGCCGCTGCCAAAAGCCGTGTCGAGGCTGCCACCGATGGAGTTGGCGGAGCTGGCGGTGGACTCGCGCCGCTGCCGGGGGTATTGTCTAGGCACAGTCAGCCATGGCCAATAGCAGTGCTCCGTGCTCCAAAGAAAACGCACCGGTGCAAGGGAAAGTCGGGCCGGTGGGTGATGGCGGACGCCGACGACAGGCTGTCGACCGACTTGCGGCCTTCCGAGCTCGCGAACATGGCGCGCAGTCCCGGGGCGCGAATCCAGAACCAGGACTCAGGCCGGAGATCAGCAATGGCATGTAGAGAGCGGCTGCGAATCGTGCTGCGGTTGCAAGGGCCCTCGTCGGGGCGACCGGGCGGGAGGTCGAGATGATGGCGTCGCCAGGCGAAGCAGCGATGCGGCCAGCTAAATCGCTGTCCTGGACGCTGGTTTCTGATTCGCTCTCCGACGCATCACGTGTTGGCGCCGCTAACGTTCCTGCCGTTCTTGTCAGGAGCGCAGGCGGTGTAACACGGCAGAATAGGACGGCGATAGGGGCTTTTTCCTCCGTATGCTTACGGCTAGGGAGTAATACGGAGTATGGAGCAGGGGAGCGGTCCGCCCGAGACGCTTTGCGTTGCACAGCGTGAGAAAGAGGTGGTTTTGTGCTTCTGCACAATACCCCGTAGGGCGTTAAGCAGTGAAACGGCTGTAGGACGATCTGCGCCTTCTAGGGCTGCGCTATTCGGGACAAGGTCACGGTCAGTTGAGCTTCGCCTGGCCGCTTCACTACTTGGCCATAGGATCCTGGCTTCTGGAAGAGACTGGCTGTCTCAGACTCGGGGCTCACTCCCGTGCTTTGTTCGGATTCTACTCCGTAAGCATAAGCCTAAGCATATATTTACAGACCGTTTCCAATTACATCACGTGACAACCAAAAACAGACTAGCGTAATGCGAGCACTTAATGAAAACGCGTCAGGGCAGGAACGCGACGCGTCGCTCGCGTCGCCACCGAATTGCTTCCCCCTCCATTGCCAACGCTTTTGTCTTGTTGAGCCCATCCAACTTGTGCCATCAAGACGGATCACTTCGCTCTCTAACGCCCTCGCTCTGGCCGTTTTGTCTTTATTTGCTTAACCAGATACCGGATCTACGCAGCCCTTCGGTCAGTCGTCGGTGCGACCGCCTTCAGCAAGATGGATCGCCAGTCGGTCTACGCGACGCACGTCTACGACTACAATAACGAGACGGGCGAGGACACGCGAGTGAAGACGGGGAAGGACTTGGAGGACTTTATTCTGACGTTCCGGCTGGACAACAACTTTGTCTACCGGTAGGTGTGGCGGGAGCGTCGGAACGGAAAGGAGACCGGCATGCTGACGAGCTTCGTTTTGCAGAGACCAGCTCAAGGAGAACGCGCTGCTCAAAAAGTACTACTGCGATGTCGACATCGGCGACCTGATCAAATACAACGAAGAGCTGGCACACCGGCTGGTGACGGAGCCGGCCGAGATCATTCCTCTGGTATGTGGTTGGGCCAACACAGCCATCTGGATGTCGGTGGCTGACCGTCCTAGTTTGAGAATGCCCTCAAGCGCTGCACGCACCGCATCGTGTTTCCGCACCAGGCCAAGGTCAACCTGCCGGAGCACCAGCTGCTGCTGCACTCGAGCGCGGAGGAGGTGGCGATCCGCAACCTGGACTCGCTGACGATCTCGCGGCTGGTGCGGGTGCCGGGCATCGTGATCGGGGCGTCGGTCATGGCGTCCAAGGCGACGGAGCTGGCGATCCAGTGCCGCAGCTGCGGTTTCGAGCAGATGATCCCCATCACGGGCGGCTTTACGAGCGTGACGCTGCCGCGGCAGTGCGCGCGGGTGCGCAGCAAGAACGAGCCGTCGGACAGCAAGTGCCCGCTGGATCCGTACTTTGTGCTGCACGAGAAGTCCGAGTTCGTCGACCAGCAGGTCATCAAGCTGCAGGAGGCGCCGGACCAGGTGCCCGTGGGCGAACTGCCGCGGCACGTGCTCATCTCGGCGGACCGGTACCTGACCAACCGCGTGGTGCCGGGCTCGCGGTGCACCATCACGGGCATCTTCTCCATCTACCAGAACAAGAGCTCGGGCAAAGGCGGATCGGGCTCGGGCGGCGGCGCCGTGGCGATCCGCACGCCGTACCTGCGGGCGGTGGGCATCCAGACGGACCTGGACCAGACGGCCAAGGGCCACGCGGTGTACACGGAGGAGGAGGAGCAGGAGTTTCTGGAGCTGAGCCGGCGACCGGACCTGTACAACGTCATGACGGACTGCATCGCGCCGTCCATCTACGGCAACCGCGACATCAAGAAGGCGATCCTGTGCCTGCTGATGGGCGGGTCCAAGAAGATCTTGCCGGACGGCATGCGGCTGCGCGGCGACATCAACGTGCTGTTGCTGGGCGACCCGGGCACGGCCAAGTCGCAGCTGCTCAAGTTTGTGGAAAAGGTGGCGCCGATCGCCATCTACACGTCGGGCAAGGGCTCGTCGGCGGCGGGTCTGACGGCGTCGGTGCAGCGCGAGCAGTCGACGCGGGAGTTTTACCTGGAGGGCGGCGCGATGGTGCTGGCGGACGGCGGCGTGGTGTGCATCGACGAGTTTGACAAGATGCGCGACGAGGACCGGGTGGCGATCCACGAGGCCATGGAGCAGCAGACCATCTCGATTGCCAAGGCGGGCATCACGACGATCCTCAACGCGCGCACGTCGGTGCTGGCGGCGGCGAACCCCATCTTTGGGCGGTACGACGACATGAAGACGCCCGGCGAGAACATTGACTTCCAGACGACGATCCTGTCGCGCTTCGACATGATTTTCATCGTCAAGGACGAGCACGAGCGCGGCAAGGACGAGCGCATGGCCAAGCACGTCATTGGCATCCACATGGGCGGGCGCGGCGTGGAGGACCAGGCGGAGTCGGAGATCCCGGTGGACAAGCTGCGGCGCTACATCAGCTACTGCAAGTCGCGGTGCGCGCCGCGGCTGAGCGCGGAGGCGGCCGAGAAGCTGTCGTCGCACTTTGTGTCGATCCGGCGGCAGGTGCACGCGGCGGAGCTCGAGGCCAACGCGCGGTCGAGCATCCCCATCACGGTGCGGCAGCTCGAGGCCATTGTGCGCATCACCGAGTCGCTGGCCAAGCTGACGCTGTCGCCCGTGGCCACCGAGCAGCACGTCGACGAGGCCATCCGGCTGTTCCTGTGCTCGACCATGGATGCCGTCAACCAGGGCAGCCAGTCGGGCATGGGCAGCGGCACCAACGGCGGCGGCGGCGCCGGCGGCGGCATCGTGTCCGGCGCGGGCGCGGGCGGCGCGGCGGCGCGCGAGCTGTACCAGGAGGCGGCGCGCGTGGAGGCGGAGCTGAAGCGGCGGCTGCCGATCGGCTGGAGCACGAGCCTGGCCACGCTGCGGCGGGAGATGGTGGAGGTGCGCGGGTTCAGCGAGCAGGCGCTCAACCGCGCGCTCATGCTGCTGCAGCGGCGCGACACGATCATGTTCCGCAACCAGGGCGCGCAGGTATACCGGAACGGCGCGTAGCCTCTGCGCTTCGCTTTCTTCTCCATTCACGGCTTGGGATTGTTACGTGCTGTATGAGTTCATGGGTGTTCCGTTCCGTTCTGGCATAAAGTTCTTTGAAATAAACGCGTCTACCAAACCAGAAACGCAACGTCGTTTTGTCCCTCTTTGTTTCTCGTGCCGCGGTCCGAACCAGCAGCCCTGCCTGCTCTAGACGTACGCCAGGGTGTTGTCGTCGCGGACGACGCCCAGGACGCCGAGGGCGGCCTCGTTGCCGGCGACGGCCGGGCCGCGAACGACAATCTGTACTGTGTCAGCGGTTTCTGTCCAAGGGCATCGTTTCTCCTCCGTTCTTGGCCGTACCTCGCCCTCGAACTTGTCGTCCGTGGTCTTGTGCGCGCCCTTGTCGCGCACGAAGTACTCGGTGCTGGGCAGCGGGGGGCCGAAGGGGGCGCAAGGCCCCGGGGCAATGCGGTAGTCGTAGAAGGAGGTCTGGGCGACGGCGCCGGCGACCTTGGCGGCGGCCAGGGCGTAGAGGACGCGGGCGCCGGTGAAGACGCGCAGGTCCGAGAGCACGGCGGCCGACAGCGGCGGCGTGCCGGCGGCGGCGCGCGAGGCGATGTAGAGCAGGCGCAGCTTGCCAGGCGCCGGCGTGGCGGGGGCGTCGGCGGCGGCGGCGCCGAGGGCCGGGCGGACGCGGTCGAGGACGCGGCTGGCGAGCGACGTGGCGGCGGGGAGCACGCCGCTGTCGGCCAGCAGACGGGTCTGCTGGCGGAGGCAGAAGGCGGCCAGGAGGCCGGCGGCGGAGACGCGGCGGCGGGCCTCGTCGCGGGTGGCGAGGGCGGCGGCGGGCGTGGCGACGACGACGGTGGGGGCGACGCCGCGGGTGGCGAGGGCGAGGTCGGCGGCGCGCGGGGCGACGCTGTTGAAGACGACCGAGGCGTTGGTGTAGAGGGCGGCCAGGGTCAGGACAAGGGTGTGGGTGTGGGTGAGGGAGTCGGCGGGCAGGAAGAGGTCGGCGGGGCCGAGGCGGTGGGCGGCGGGCACGGCGTACAGCTGGGCGGCGACGGCGGCGACGAGGTTGGCACTGGTGAAGCGGACCATCTCCTCGGGGGCAGCAGCAGCAGCAGCCGCCGAAGCAGAGGTCTCGCCGTCCGGCCCGCGGTAGGGCTCCCAGAAGATGGTGACGTCGCGGGGCGGGGACTGGCCGGCGAGGGGGGGCAGCTCGCGGCCGGCGGCCTGGGGCGCGTCGTTGAGGACGTCCTGCCAGGTGGAGACGTTGACGCGGCCGCCCATGCCCTTGGGGACCTCGTTCCAGTCGAGGTGGGCGCTGCCGTCGTCGACGACCCAGACGAGCTGGCGCAGGGCCGGGTAGCTCTGGACGACGGTGTCAAAGGGGAAGCAGCCGGGGGCGGTGATGACGGTGTCGGCGGCGGCGCGGCGCAGCATGGAGACGAGGACGGCGTCGTCGGGCTGGTCAAAGGGCAGCAGGATGGCGGTCATGTTGTAGAAGCTGCAGGCGAAGAGGCTGGCGAGGAACTCGACCGAGTTGGGCAGGTAGATGGCCACGCGGGCGCCGCCCTGGTCGAGCAGGTGCTGGCCGATGAGGTTGATCTGACGCGTGAGGTCGTCGAGCGGCGTCTCCACCACGGACGCCGTGCCGAACGAGGTGAGGATGCGGCCGCGCGTGCCGGCAGCTGGCGCCGCCGGCGGCTGTTGCTGGGTCGCGCCTGCCGTCGCTCCGCCGGCCGGGCGGGCCGGCCCGCCAGCCGCCGCCGCCGGAGTCTCTGTCTCGGGCACGCCGGCGACGGCGCGGCGCCAGATGTCGCGCAGGTCGCCGTCGCGGCCGGGCGCCCACTTGGACACGCCGGGCTCGCGGATGTCGAGCCCGGAGAGGAGCGGCATGCCGTGGGGCGCGCTGCGGGCGCGGAAGACGGGCGACTCGCCGTCGCGGCGCACCGGCGCGCCTTCGGCCTGGCGGGCCAGCAGCAGCGGGTGGGTGTCGGGGTCGCGGCGCGAGACCAGCGCGTAGGTGAGGATGCCGACGAGGAGCGTGGCCAGCAGGCTGGAGTAGGCGTTCCACTGCGCGAAGAGGCCGGTGACGCCCTCGTCGAGGTGCCACATGGCGTTGTCGAAGCCCATGGTCGCCGTGTGTTTTTGTTGTTTTGTGTTTTGTTTTGCGGCGCGTGTCTTTCGGCCTGCGTGTTTCTTTCCGCTCACCTCTCCTCGCGTCGGCTTCGTTGGCAGGACGGAGGGCGTGGCTCAGATGGCGCCTAAAGAGAGGGAGGGGGAGTGAGACCGATGGGGTCGACGCAGCTCGGCAGAGGTTGACGGCGGAAAACCAAAATCCGGCGGGCGGGGCGGCCCAGGGCGGTCTTCCAGCGGACAATGCTCGCTGTGGCTGGCCTGGCCGTGGTGGAACAAGGGCGCGGCGCGCAGCAGCCAATCAGATGCCGGCACGAGCTGTCCGCTAAACGAGCAAAATCGCAGCGCATAAACAAAGACGACGACACACGACTACTACGACAACGACAACGACGACGACGACGACGACGGCGACGGCGACCGACCGACCAGCGACACGCCGCCCCGGCGTCAAGACGGGGATACTAACCAGCGCAGGAGAAGACTGTCGTGTTCTTCAGAACGGTCGCGCGTCGTGACGACATTCGTGAGACGACCGGACGACAGACGACAGACGACACGACACACGACGACAGACGACACGACAGGCGACCTGCCTGCTTTGGGAATGGCCTACCGAGCGGTGCGGCCGTCGCCGGGGATGCAGACGCCGCAGCGGCAGACGACATCGTCCGGCAACAGCCAGGCCGCGGCCGCGGCCGCCGACGCGCCGCCCGGGACCCCGGCGGGCGTCTCGGACAGCCCAGGCAACTGGCGGCACCCGCGGATGGACGAGATCACGCAGCGGCGGGCGGCGTCCGTGTTCACCGAGGCCAACCTCAAGACGGCCGTCTACAACGGCGTGGCGCTGTTCCTGGTGTTTCTGGCGCAGCGGGCCACCGGCGCGCCCTTTCGGCAGCTGGCTCAGCTGTACGTTTTCTTTTTCTTTTTGTTCTTCTTTTTCTTCTCGTCTCCTTCTTTTCCGTCCTGACAGCCAGCCTCTACTTTGTGGTCCCCCCCCGGCACTGCGGCCTGCTGGCCACGCTCGTGTACACCGTCCTCGCCCTCAACATCGGCCGCGCCCTGCTGCCGCTCGTGCGCCAGCCCGACACCCTGGCCGACATCCCGCTGACGCCCAGCCAGCGCAAGCTGCTGGGCCTGCCCGCCCTCCACACGCCCACCGGCGGCACGCCGCCCACCGGCGCGGCGGCGGCCGCCGCCGGGTACAAGACGCCGCCGCGGTACCCGCGCACGCCGTCCGTGTCGGGCTCGGCCGCCAGCCTGGCCGCGGCCACGCGTGGAAGCGGCAGCAGCATCGGCAGCCCGGGAGGCGGCAGCGGGCTCGACTCGACCGGCCTCAGCAGGAGCTTCAGCGGCTCGCCCATCTCCAACAGCCCGCTGTTCCCCAAGGCGGCCGCGGCCCGGCCCCTCCACGGCGGCAGCAGCGGCGGCGACACCTCGCCCTTCTCCCCGGGCAGCCCCTTTTCGACGGCGCGCAGGCCGTCGTTTGGGTCGCCGGGGTCGGCTTCGCTCCTCCCGGGCGGCGGCAACGGGGGCGCGTCGCTCTTCTCCGACTCGACCCTCTCCAGCATGCCCGGCACGCCCAGCCCGACGTCGGGCAAGCGCCTCAGCATGGGCCTCAACAACAAATGGCTCTACGAAAAAGGCCGCCGCAGCTCGGGCGGTGCGCGCCTGTACTAGGCGAGAAGGGGTGCGGCGGAGGGCGGTTGACTGTATGGATACTCCGTAGTAGAGGCATAGGGCGTTCAGGTAAGATCGGCCTGGTTTTGAACACGTTACAGCGCTGCAAGCCTCTGAAACCGGCGCCACGTCCCGCTGGCCACAGCGCTAAGCGTACGTACAAGTAGCGCCCTTCGTGCCCACTTCTGCTACGTACAACTACTCCATCACGTGATTGCCCCTACAGAGACGGCTCGTCCGTCGGCCGACCTCACCTCGTCCCGTCCCCCTCCCAACGACCGCCGAACACCCGTCGCGCCGACTGTCCGACAGACCCCATCGCCTTCCGCTGTGCCTGCGTATCGGCTCTCGCGCCCTCTGCCCTCTTCAAAACGATGGGCGCCAGCGACTCCAAGCTCGTCTTCAAGAAGGGCATCTTCCGGCTGTCGGAGGAGCGCAGCATTCCGGCGGACGATCCCTACTGGACGTCGTTTTGGGAGCTGCCCGAGTCGCCCGAGGATGTCTTCAGCCTCTTCTCGCCGGCGGACATCCGGCGCGCGCGCGACGGCGCGCTCGAGAACCTCGAGACGCTGCTGCTGGCGGTGACCTCGCGCCTCTTTTTGCTGCGGCACCACCCGGCGTTTCCGGACCCGGAGCTCGCGCCCCCGCACGACGTCCTCAACTGCGTGCGCGTGCTGACGCGCGTGCTGCCCTACCTCTATGAGCGCGCGGCGCTGCAGGCCTGGGAGGCGCGCTTCTTCTGGGCGGCGCGGCGGCGGCGGCGGACGCGGTCGGCGGCGCCGCCGGTCGGCGAGGTCCTCTTTGACGAGCGGGCCGCGGAGGAGGAGGAGGAGGGGGAGGGGGAGGGGAACAGGCCCGGCGGCGGCGGCGGCGGCCATGACGACGACGACGCTTTCGAGGAAGCCAAGCCCCTGGGTGAGGAGCTCATCGACACGCTGGTGGACCTGCTGTTCTTTGCCGGCTTCACCGTGGCGCCGCCGCCGCCCGGACAGCCGCGCGTCAGCTACACCATCTGGCAGAGCGGCGTCGGCTGCAACACGACGATGCCGGCGACCAAGGAGTTTGAGAGCAACCGCTGCGAGATCCTGCGCCTGCTGCTCACCCTGGCCAGCCCCAGCATGTACCGCGCCCCGGGCGCCCTGCCGCCCGAGGGCGTCCGCGCGCTGACCTACTTGTGCACCTGTCCAGACAAGCAGGTCGTGCTGTCGGTCCTGTGCTCGCTGCTGAACACGGTTTGTCTCCGTTTCCCATCCCGTCTTCTCCATGTTGGCCCCCTTCTCTGACGTTCCCAGACGGTCAAATACAATCCCGCCAGCTGGCGCGTGCCCTACAACGCCCTCGTCTTCAAGGACCCGAAGCAGACGCTCGTCACCTACAGCCTGCACGTGCTGCTGGTGCTGCTCCTCTACCCCGTGCCGGCGCCCGATCCGGCAACGTCCGGGCTGGCGGCGGCGGCGTCGTCGCCGGCCAAGAACTACTACCGCCACTTCCTCGGGCGGCTGCACCGGCCGGCCGACTTCCAGTTTGTGGTGGACGGCATGACGCGCATCCTCAACCAGCCGCTGCAAGCTACGGCGTCCTACATCCCCGGCACGCAGACGGCGGTCAAGTTCGCGCCCGAGATCCTGATGCTGTTCTGGGAGATGACGCAGTGCAACAAGCGCTTCCGGGCCTTCATCGTGGACACGCCGCGCGCGCACGACTTTGTGGTGCTGGTGCTCTTCTACGCGCTGACGTCCAAGAACGACAGCGCCCGCCAGGGCGTCGTGCGCATGTGCGTCTTCTTGCTGCAGACGCTGAGCGTCGAGAAGAGCTTTGGGCTCAACCTCAACAAGCCCTTTGAGGGCCAGGACACGCTGCCGCCGGCCATCCGCATCCCCCAGTTTTCCGGCACCTACGCCGACTTTCTGATCCAGTCCATCTACGCGCTCATCACCACGAGCCAGAGCCGCCTGACCGCCATCTACCCGGCGCTGCTGGCCGTCATCAACAACATTGCCGCCTACGTCGAGGGCCTGAGCGCGCGCACGTGCGCCCGCCTGCTGCAGCTCTTCAGCGCCATGGCGTCGCCGTCCTTTTTGCTCGCCAACGACTCCAACCACCGCCTGCTGTGCTCCCTGCTCGAGGCCCTCAACGCCACCGTCGAGCACCGCTTCACCGAGAACCCCCAGCTCGTCCTGGCCATTGTGCGCAGCCGCCGCCGCTTCGAGGCCCTGCGCCGCCTGACGCTGGACAGCGGCCGCGAGGAGATTGAGCGCCGCATGCGCCGCCGCAAGGACGCGGCCCAGGCCGACGACGGCCTGGGCTCGCAGCGGAGCTCGGTCGACAGCCTGCGCGCGGACAGCCTGCGGGCGGACAGCCTGCGGGGTCCGGCCACGACGCAGCAGACGCGGCCGCCGCGGTCGCCGAGCAGCACGCAGGCGGATGATCCGACCTTTGCCATAGGCGACGACGACGACGATGACGAGGAGGAGGAGGAGGAGCAGGGGCAGGAGGACGAGAACGAGGGGGGCAATGCAGACGACAGCGACGGCGACGAGCCGCGGCCGACGCCGTCGCAGTCGAGCCTGAGCGAGAATCCGTCGCGCGCGTCGTCGGTGGTGTCCGTCGAGGACGCCGTGCCGACGCAGCTGCGCGGCATGTCGGAGAAGGCGCGCGGCAAGATGCCGGCGGGGGCCGGGCCGTTTAGCTTTTCGCGGCAGAACAGCCTCACAAGCGTGGGCAGCGGCTCGGCCATCGGAGGAGGAGGGGGTGGTGGCAGCGAGAGTGCGGGCCGCGAATCCGCACAGGGCGGCGGCGGCGGCGGCGGCGGCGGCGGCGACAGCGGCGAGAGCATGTCGGGCGGCGGCGGCGGCAGCAGCGGGTTTGTGCCCACGGCGCAGTGGATCGACAGCTGGCTGCCGGAGCTGCCGCTGCACACGGCGCTGGCGGTGATCCAGCAGCTGACGGCGCTGCTGCCGCGGGAGGCGCTGACGGACGAGGCGGCGGCGGCGCCGTCGCCCGAGACGCTGCAGCGGATCCGCGCGGTGCGGCTGGTGGGCGTGGAGCCGTCGACGATCCGCGTGCACTCGTTTGAGTGGTCGCCGCTGGCGCTGGGCTGGTACGAGTCGCTGATCTGGAGCTTCGTCTTCAGCAGCGAGATGCAGGTCGCCAAGGGCTCCGTCGTCGGCGTGTGGAACGGCACCGCCGTGCGCCTCTTCCGCGTCCAGGAGACGGCGCCCCAGGGGCCCTCGCTGACGTCGCCCCGCGGCGCCGTCGACGCCGTCGGCAGCAACATTGTCTCGCGTATCGGGCAGATCAACCTGCGGGGTGGCGGCGGCGGCAGCGGTGCCGGCAGTTCTGCTTGAGGGCTGCTTGAAGTTCTGCTTGAGGCTGCTTGGGCTGCTGCTGTCCGGCTTGTTTTGTATTCCTTTGCCGACGTTCTCCTGCTCTTCCTTTTCTCCTTACGACATCATGTACAAAGGCTCGACAGAGCGGTGCGAGTTTAGCGTGCGTTTTGTTTGGACTGGTTGCAATATCATCTTTTTCACTTCATCTCTTGATCGTGAAGCCTGTCCGCGTCGCGGTGGCCAGCCTTCTGATAGGGTGCTAACCCGATACGGAAGTATGTGGTTAAAAAAGCGGGTCTCGTGCCTGGAGCGTCAATGTGTTCGTTTCGTCGACGTCGCCAGGCTCCGTACGCAACGACACGCCGCCGACGACGACACGGGCCACCAGCAAACCAGACCGCCCCGGCGCTGCGTCAGAG
The DNA here is from genome assembly GCA_019925495.1 of Ophiostoma fasciatum. Lineage (NCBI taxonomy): Eukaryota > Fungi > Ascomycota > Sordariomycetes > Ophiostomatales > Ophiostomataceae > Ophiostoma > Ophiostoma fasciatum. The sequence goes on from JADHKM010000001.1 coordinate 805,700, forward strand.
AGCCATTGTACTGACGCCGATCGGCACCGACGGACGGAGACGACACGCCACGTCTCGCGCGCAGACTCCGCGCGTCTCTGGGCCAAACGCCTTCTTCCGCCCTCCGCGAGCCACAATGTATTCCTCGGCGATCCGCCTGCAGAATGTCTTTGGCTTCTTTACGACGATTGCGACCGTTGTTGCCTGTCTGATTTCGGCCACGGACCTGCTGCACGCGCGCACGCCGAGCGCGACGGTGCAGCCGGCTGGCCTGCAGGTGTGAGTGAGGCAGGGGAGAGAGGGAGGGAGAGAGAGAGAGGGAGAGAGAGAGGGAGAGAGAAAGAGAAAGAGGACGCGTGGCTGACAGCTGTCTAGTGTCCGCGGCCGCGCACACTACTACAGCAAGAAGCAGGAGGAGTACGCCGTGGTGCGCTTCCACCTGGACGCCGACCTGACGTCGCTCTTCACGTGGAACACCAAGCAGGTCTTTGTCTACGTGACGGCCGAGTGGGCGGCCGGCGGGCCGGGAGCCTATGCCATCGCCAACGCCAACGCCAGCGCCAGCGCCAGCTCGGCCGTCATCTGGGACAAGATCATCACCAGCCCCAGCTCCGACCACCTGGCCAACCTGGGGCCGGCCACCCTGCGCAAGCTGCGCAAGAGCGCGGCGGGCAAGGCCATCGACCCGAGCCGGTGTGTGCCTGCTCTCCCTCCCTGAATGTCGGCTTGCGCCGTGCTGCCGCCCATATGCTAACAAACTCCCCAGTGGCCTGCTGCATCTCCGCAACGAGCGGCCCAAGTACCAGATCACGCACCCCAGCGGCAAGATCGCCGAGACGGACCAGGTGCGCCTGCGCGTGCACTACAACGTGCAGCCGTGGGTTGGCTTCCTGTCGTGGAGCCGGAGCGGCACCGTGGACACGGAGGGAAGCGGCAGCAGCAGTATGCTCGATTGGCTGCTGCCTGCGCCTGCGGGCCTCGGGTCGCCGCTGTGGGCCCCGATGGCCGGCGGTGTGAGCAAGGCCTTTGACCTGCCGGCTGTGGGCGTCAAGGGCGGCAGCAGCAGCGGCGAAAAGGCGGCGGCCAAGGGGCGTTCGTCTGCATGAGGCTGCGTCTTGTCGTCTCGTTTGTCTGCAGCTTGGAAGCCGTCTCAGTTGTACACTATTTGTTTGTTTCGGCAGCACTAAAGGCTTTTTTGAGGGTATATGCACGACGGCTGCTGGTACAAGAACGGCATCTTTGAACCAGTAATAATTCTAAGGCCCTCTCTCGGCATCTTTTATCCATCGTCTCGAATGGAGGCGAAGCTGAGGCTCATTCATATGCTTACTGTATGTTACTCCGTAGATGTGCAGTCCCACTTATATTTATTGCCATATCGGCCACTAGTTTTTCCGACCCGCCATTCGCTGCGCCTGCTGCGACACTCAGCCTGGCGCCGCAAACAGGGCGGTGCTGCCTCCATTTTTCGTGCGTTGGCGCCGCATCGCCGCGTCCCCATCTCAACGACCACGACACACCGCGCACACGACGACCCGTCGTCTTCTTCTCTCCGCCCCCCCCCCTCCCCCTTCCTCCTTCCGCTCTCTATACCTGTCTGTATACTTTGCTGCCTCAAAAAGTGTTGTCCTTGGTTCCTGTCGGCGAGCCAACTTTCCATCGCGGCGTTTCCGTTTCCTTTCCCTCGTCTCAGCCGTCGGCCCACCATGGGTGTCCCCAAGTTCTTCCGGTGGCTCTCGGAGCGGTATCCGGCCATCTCGCAGCTGATCGCCGAGAACCGCATCCCCGAGTTTGACTGCCTGTACCTCGACATGAACGGCATCATCCACAACTGCACGCACAGCGACTCGGACAGCGCGACGACGCGCCTCAGCGAAGAAGAAATGTTTATACGCATCTTCAACTACATAGAGCACCTGTTTGGCAAGATCAAGCCCAAACAGCTCTTTTTCATGGCCGTCGACGGCGTCGCGCCCCGCGCCAAGATGAACCAGCAGCGCTCGCGCCGCTTCCGCACGGCGCTCGACGCCGAAATCCAGCGCAAAAAGGCCATTGCCGAGGGGCAGACGATGCCCGCCGAGGACCCCTTTGACAGCAACTGCATCACGCCCGGCACCGAGTTCATGGCGCGCCTGTCCAACCAGCTCAAGTACTTTGTCAACAAAAAGGTCAGCGAGGACAAGGAGTGGCAGCAGTGCAAGATCGTGCTCTCGGGCCACGACGTGCCCGGCGAGGGCGAGCACAAGATCATGGAGTACATCCGCAACGCCAAGGCCCAGAAGGACTACAGCGCCAACATGCGCCACTGCCTCTACGGCCTCGACGCCGACCTCATCATGCTCGGCCTGCTGAGCCACGACCCCCACTTCTGCCTGCTGCGCGAGGAGGTCACCTTTGGCCGCCAGTCGCGCGCGCGCTCCAAGGAGCTCGAGCACCAGAACTTTTACCTCATGCACCTGTGCATCGTCCGCGAGTACCTCGAGCTCGAGTTCCAGGAGCTCAAGGCCGACGGCGCCATGCACTTCCCCTTCAACATGGAGCGCATCATCGACGACTTCATCCTCATGGCCTTTTTCGTCGGCAACGACTTCCTGCCCAACCTGCCGCGCCTCCACATCAACGAGGGCGCCCTGGCCACCATGTTTGCCATCTACAAGCGCGTGCTGCCGCGCTGCGACGGCTACATCAACGAGGCCGGCACCGTCAACGTCCAGCGCCTCGGCCTGCTGCTCGACGAGCTCTCCAAGGAGGAGTTCCGCTTCTTCGAGCACGAGGTCGAGGGCGAGAAGTGGTTCCAGGCCAAGCTCATGAGCCACGCCCCCACCGGCGAGGGCCTGACCATTGCCAGCTCCAAGAAGAGGGGCGGGCGCGGAGGCCACCACGCCGGTGGCAGCAGCAGCAACAGCAACAGCAACAGCAACAGCAATGGCAACAGCTTTGCGCCCACGCCCGCGGCGGCGACGCCGCCGCCGCCGGCCAGCAGCGCCCGCAGCAGAAAGCCCGGCAAGCTGACGCTGACGACCTTTCAGAAGGAGCTCTGGAAGTCCAAGATCCGCAAGTTTGTCAACAAGCCGACCGCCCAGCCGCTGGATCTCGGCGCCGACCTCAAGGCGGAAGACCGCAAGTTCGTCCAGGATCTGGCCGACAGTCTGAGAATCGACTGGCGCACAGACGAGGACGGCGAGGGCAACCGCCATCTGGTCCTGTCGTTCCCGGCCGACCGGGTGGCGCCGCCGCCCAAGAGCCGACAGAACGGGTCCGGCTCGCACGCCCACGCCGGCGCAAACGGCGCGAAAAGCGACGAGGACGACGAGGAGGAAGAGGCGCAGCTGGCGCTCTTCCGCGTCATGAAAAAGTACGACACGGCCGATGTCGTGGACATCTCGGCCGAGGAGAGCCAGGACGCCCTGGAGGCGCTGTACATGTTCAAGTTCCAGCAGTGGAAGGACAAGTACTACCAGGACAAGTTCCACTGGTCCAACGAGGAGCTGGGCACCGAGGTGCGCAAGCTGTGCGAGAACTACGTGCAGGGCCTGCAGTGGGTGCTGTACTACTACTACCGCGGCATCGCCTCGTGGCCGTGGTTCTACCAGTACCACTACTCGCCGCTCATCTCGGACGTCAGCAAGGGCCTGGGCGCCGACCTCAACTTCAAGCTGGGCCAGCCGTTCCGGCCCTTTGAGCAGCTGATGGGCGTGCTGCCGGACCGCAGCAAGAAGATCGTCCCGACCGTGTACTGGGATCTGATGACGGACGCGGCGTCGCCCATTGTCGACTTTTACCCGCGCGACTTTGAGCTCGACATGAACGGCAAGAAGATGGAGTGGGAGGCCGTGGTCAAGATCCCCTTTATCGACGAGCGGCGGCTGCTGGACGCCATGGCGCCCAAGAACGCGCTGCTGTCGGACGAGGAAAAGGCGCGCAACGAGTTTGGCGTGCCCATCGAGTTCACCTTCCAGCCCGATACGGACTTTCAGTACCCGTCGTCGCTGGCGGGCATCTTCCCGGACATCCCGCACTGCCGCTGCGTCATGAACATCTTTGAGCTGCCGCCGACGGAGGGGCTCGACTTTTTGCACGACCTGACGGGCGGCGCGCTGCTCAACGCGTCGGCGCTGGCCGGCTTCCCCAGCCTGCACACGCTGCCGTACGTGGCCGCGCTGGGGTACCACGGCGTCAACGTGTTCCAGCAGGAGAGCCGCAACGCCAGCATGGTGGTGACGCTGCTGGAGTCGGCGGAGCGCACCAACGTGGAGGCGGCCAAGCGCAAGCTGGGCCAGCGCTGCCACGTGGGCTACCCGTTCCTGCAGGAGGCCAAGGTGGTGCGGGTGTCGGACGGGCAGTTCAGCTACACGCTGGACGCGCAGGGCCAGGTGGCGCAGACGCCGCTGGCGGGCCGGGAGCTGGAGCGGTGGCAGTCCAAGGCGCGCAGCATCGAGGACTTTTACAGCAAGCGGCTGGCGATCCTGACGGGGCCGGTGGAGTCGCTGGTGCACGTGCACATGCTCAAGGGCCTGGTCAAGATGGACGACGGGTCGACGGCCAAGGAGTACGGCGAGGTGCTGTCGATGGAGACGGACTACGCGACGCAGGTGATTGTGGACGCGGTGATCAACGAGGACGAGCGGTTTATCGAGCGCGCGGCCGTGCCCATTGCCGAAGAGTTCCCCGTGGGCTCGCACGCGTTCTACCTGGGCGACTACGCGTACGGGCGGCCGCTGGGGATCGTGGGCCACCGCGGCAACCGGCTGGAGGTGATGGTGTCGGTGCTCAAGGAGAAGGAGCCCGAGTTTGCGCACGCGCTGGTGGCACGCGCGGACCGCACGAACCGGTACACGCCGTCGTACGCGGTGGCCAAGGCGCTGGACCTGCACCCGCTGTCGCTGAGCAAGATCACGTCGTCGTTCTACGTGTACTCGGTGGGCAGCCTCAAGGTGAACCTGGGGCTGAACCTCAAGTTCGAGGCCAAGAAGCAGAAGGTGCTGGGCTTCTCGCGCAAGTCGGCGACGGGGTGGGAGTTCAGCGCGGCGGCGATCCAGCTGATTGCCAACTACATGGTGGCGTTCCCCGACTTTTTCGCGGGGCTCAAGTACCTGCCGCAGAACCGCGACATCAAGGACACGGACATCTGGCCGGACCAGGCGACGGCGTCGCGGCGGGTCAAGGAGATTGGCGCGTGGCTCAAGACGCAGGAGACGAGCCGGCTGGAGCGCGTGCCGCTGGACGCGGAGCAGCTGGACTCGGACGTGGTGGGCCAGGTGGCGGCGGCGGCGGACCGGGCGGCGCTGGCGAACCCGCCGACGGAGACGAAGCCGATCCGCAACGTGCCGCGCAACGCGGTGCTGAAGCCGGCGGACGCCGAGCAGCGGCTGGGCAACCAGAACTTTGCGCTGGGCGACCGCGTCGTGTACGTGCAGGACTCGGGCAAGGTGCCGATTGCGCTGCGCGGCACCGTGGTCGGCATCAGCCGCACGGCCACGACGAAGCTGCTGGACGTCGTCTTTGACACGACGTTTATGAGCGGCACGACGCTGGGCGAGCGGTGCCCGCCGTTCCGGGGCCAGATGGTGCCGGCGTCGTCTGTGCTGAACCTGACGAACCGCCAGGTGGTGGCCGGGTCGCGCGCGGCCATTGAGCGCAAGCCGAACGCATCTCTGACGACGCTGACAGGTGCCGCAGCCGGTGGTGGCGGCCGCGGCAACGGCGGCGGCAGCGGCAGCGGCAGCGGCAGCTTTCGCCAGTACCGCGATGCGCCGGCGCCCGGGCCGCTGAGAGGCACGTGGCGCGGTGCGGTCAACGGCCACGGCGCGGGCCGCGGCAGAGGCGGCGGAGGCCAGGTGCAGCCCCAGCACCCGTCGCGGCCGGGGCCGCGCCCCGGCACGACCCTCGAGCACAGCAGCCTCGTGTATCGGACGGGCGGACCGAACCAGCAGCCGCAGCAGCAGGTGGGCGGCGGCGGGCGTGGCGGCGGCGGCGGCGGCGGTGGTGGCCGTGGAGGACGGGGCGGACCGGCGGTGGCGGCAGCAATGGCAGCCGTGCAGAACCACGGCGGAAGCGGTGGTGGCGGCCGGACGGCGCCGCAGTCGTTCAATGCGGTGCCGCCGCCGCCGAACCTGGACCCCAGCCACGGCAGCAGCCGAGGACGCGGTGGCCGGGGCCGAGGCCGGGGTGGCCGGGGCGGGGGCGGCCGGGGTGGCGGCCAGCCCGCAGCGGGCGGCAACCGGTCAGCGGCAGGCGGCAGTCAGCCAGCGGCCGGCGGCAGTCAGCCAGCAGCCGTATAATGATGGCTGGACGGCAGAACGATGGACTGGACGTTGGAAGCGATGGGAGGGAAACAGACGGCTGGCCATTTGGAGCGATGTAGAGTGTTCGCGTGGGCGAGAACGGAAGGAAATGAAGGACGCCAGTGGAGGCCATTTATCCGAGGACGCTGGCTCTGTCTCAAGCAGCGTGGGTGATGATTGTATGCCTGTATGCTTAAGCATATACGCTTGTGTCGTGCAGCCAGCCATAAACGTTGAACGTCCACGGACAGCCAGCCAATCAGCAGTTGCGCGAGCTCGAGCTGGGTGAAGCTCTAGTGGTGTTCTGCCGCGTCTCACCGCCCTGCCACTTTACGCGACTTTTCCTGGCGGCTGGGGAAGAAGGAGCGCCGGTTCTCGTCGCGGTTTCCTCTGCATTGCTGGCGCGTTTTTTGCCGTCTCTACTACTACTCCGTATATTCCTCGCCGTGTTGGAAAGGACAGATCATCACGACCGCTTTTCCCACAGACAGACACTCGAGAAACGCGCGTGGTGTTTTTTTTTTCGGTTCCGACAACCCTTGGACGCGCAAGCATGGCGCCCCCTCAGGTCGACGACGTGGACGGTGGGTTCTGGCTGCTGGGCTGTTTGGCTGCTTGGCTGCTTGGCTGGTTATCTGAATGCAGGCTGACGGCTCTACCAGTGGACGTGGACCATGACGAGGACACGGAGCAGGAGCAGCGGCTGATCAACGAGGGTAGGTGAAGAAGAAGGGGAGGCGGGAGGGAGGCGGGATTGCGATGGAGGGGAGAACGCGCGGCTGACGGCGGCCAGAGTACAAGACGTGGAAGAAGAACAGCCCGTTTCTCTACGACATGATTCTGAGGTTGGTTGGCCTGGCCCTTGTCCCTTCTCCCTCTTTGTCTGTGCTCTCTGCCTAACAACACACAGCAACGCGCTGCCATGGCCGACCCTGACGACGCAGTGGTTCCCCGACGTCAAGGTGCTGGAGGAGAAGAAGACGCGCGTGTACCGGCTGCTGCTGGGGACGCACACGTCCGAGGGCACGCCCAACTACCTGCAGATTGCCGAGGTGTCGATCCCGATGGCGGCGGAGCCCAACGTGCACGACTACGACGAGGAGCGCGGCGAGATTGGCGGGTACGGCAACAAGGGGCGCGGCAGCGGCGGCAGCGGCGGCGGCAGCGGCGCGAGCAGCAGCAACGGGGCGGCGGCGGCGGCGGCGGCGGCGGCGGCGGCCAGCAGCTCGGGCGGCAGCGGCAGCGGCGCGGCGCCGGCCATCAGCTTCAACATTGTGCAGCGCATCGACCACCCGCAGGAGGTCAACAAGGCGCGCTACCAGCCGCAGAACCCGGACATCCTGGCGACGCTGTGCGTGGACGGGCGCGTGCTGGTGTTTGACCGGACGAAGCACAGCCTGGCGCCGTCGGGGGTGGTCAACCCGCAGTTTGAGCTGATGGGGCACAAGCAGGAGGGCTTCGGGCTGGCGTGGAACCCGCACGAGGCCGGGTGCCTGGCGTCGGGCAGCGAGGACACGACGGTGTGCCTCTGGGACCTGCGGACGGCGGCGGCGGGCAGCAAGACGGTCAAGCCGGCGCGGCGGCTGACGCACCACACGCAGATTGTCAACGACGTGCAGTACCACCCCATCTCCAAGAGCTTTGTGGGCAGCGTGTCGGACGACTTGACGCTGCAGATTGTGGACGTGCGGCAGAGCACCAACGACCGGGCGGCGCTGGTGGCGCGCGACGGGCACAGCGACGCGGTCAACGCGCTGGCCTTTAACCCCACGAGCGAGTACATTGTGGCGACGGCGTCGGCGGACAAGACCATTGGGCTGTGGGACCTGCGCAACGTGCGCGAGAAGGTGCACACGCTCGAGGGCCACAACGACGCCGTCACGTCGCTGGCCTGGCACCCGCACGAGCCCGCCATCCTCGGCAGCGGCTCCTACGACCGCCGCATCATCTTCTGGGACCTCAGCCGCGTCGGCGAGGAGCAGCTGCCCGAAGACCTCGAGGACGGGCCGCCGGAGCTGTACGTCTCTCTCTCTCTCTCCTCCTCTCTACCCTGTGCTAACCCCCAGCCTGTTCATGCACGGCGGCCACACCAACCACCTGGCCGACTTCAGCTGGAACCCCAACCCGGCCGACTCGTGGCTCGTGTGCAGCGCCGCCGAGGACAACCTGCTGCAGATCTGGAAGGTGGCCGACTCCATCGTCGGCCGCGACGACGCCGACCTGCCCGTGGACGAGATGGACCGCTAGCTGTGGCTCCCGCTCCCGCCCGAGCCGGAGCCGTCTCTGCTGGTCGGCGGGGGCTGTTCGAACTCGTGATTTCGCCTTGGCTTTTGTTTTGTTTTTTGTTTTGTTTTTTTGTTGGCGCACTCTCTAGGAAGCTGGCGGAGGCGAGGCCACCAGGCTTCTTCCCACGGCGCCGCCTGCGACAAGTGTCTGCGGCGGCGGCCAGAAAGAGAGGCTCGGCGGGCTCTCGCGGGAAAGGCAATCAAAATCGATCCATTGTGTCTCGCATTGCTGCTCCTGTGGTCCTGTTTGTGTTGTCACCGCGTCGACTTTTTCAGAGAAGCCTGGGCATCGGCCCGAATCGGCTCGACGGCTCTTTTCCTGGCCGGCTCTTTTCCTGGCCGGCTCTTCTCCTGGGACGACTTGTGGACTGGACTGCTCGTCCTGGGTGGCCGAGGTGCGTCTTGCTATTGTCCCACTTTTGTGTCTATTGAGGGCCTGCGGCTCTATTGACGACAGCCGTCCGACGTTCTGAATAGCTTCATGGCCGGTGGAGACAACTCGGTTGCTCTCCTGCCTTTTGTCTTTTTATTTCTCTCTTCCACTCTTCACTCTTCTCTCCTCTCTTCACTCCTCTCTCTTCTCTCTTCTCTTCACTCTTCTCTCTTCTTTTTTCGCTCTTCACTCACTCTCACGCCTTCACAACGCTTTGGACGGACACCATGGCTTCGCATGCCCGAGGCAAGCGGCCGGCGGTCGCCCTCGACCTGCACGACATCGCCGACGCCATCCAGAACCTGCCGTCCGACTCGTCGGCGCTGCTGCCCTCGCCTGCGCCGTACGCCCAGTTCTTTGCGCTGGCGGAGACGGCGCCCAGCACGGAGACGGCGGGCAGTCCGGCGGCGGACACGGCGGCAGCCACGACGACGATGCCGGCCACGGCCACGACGGTGCCGCCGCCCCTGCTGTCGGCCTCGGACAAGGTGTTTCTGCGCGCTGCCTCGCTCGCCCTGCACACGAGTCTGCGCCGCATGCAGCACGACGTGGCCCGCGGCCGCTACACGCCCGAGCAGCTGGCGCGGGCCAAGGCCGATCTCGAGGCGGCCGCGCGCGCCGCGGCGCAGCAGAGCACTGCCGCCCGGGACACGGAGGCGGAGGCGGGGGCGGGGGCGGGGGCGGACGGACACCGCGCGACGGCGCTGGCGCTGCAGAGGCTCTGCGCTGCGCGCGAGGCGCGGAATGCGCGGGCGGCCGACGCCGTCCAGGCCGCGGGCCCGGTGGCCGTCAACGACGAGACGATCCAGACCCTCACGCAGAGCCTGCGCTCTCTCGGCCAGCCGGAGCCGGCCTTGGTGGCCTGCCCGCCGGGGACCGTCTGGTCGTGGACCAAGTACTTCAAGGGCGTCTGGGGCGCGCCGGACAAGCAGGTCCGCAGCGCACCGCCGCCGCCGCCGTCGACGACGACGACGACGACGACGAGCGTCGATCCCGGCCCCCGATCCAGCACGCCAAACACGCCGGGCCCGAAACGGCACCACCCGGGCCCGCCGCTGCCGCCGCCGCCGCCGGCGAAGCGCCGCAAGGTGGACAACGTCGCGGCACAGCGGCGGCCGCTGGGCGCCGTCACGTTCGACCTGCTCAGCTCGGTGGCGTCGTGCCCGGACCTGGTCCTGGCCGTGTGCGACTACCTGTCGCTGCGGGACATCCTGGTGCTGTACCGCGTCAGCCGGGTGTTCAAGGGCACGCTGGACGCGCGGCGGGAGGACCACGTGCTGCGGCTGGCGCGGCGGTTTGCCACGGCCGAGTCGGTGGCCCTGTTTCCGTGGACCGTGTACGACAGCCAGCCGCCGGGGCAGCCGACGCTGCGCTACGTCGACCTGCTGGTCAGCCGCGAGCGCAAGATCCGCGACATCCTGGCCTGCCTGGCGCGCGGCGGCCACCGGCTGCCGCGCGCCCTGGCGACGACGGCGCTCAAGAAGATGTGGCTGCTGATGGACGTGCCCGCCAACGCGGGCCGCGTGGCCCTGATCAAGAACGAGGCCCTCTTCACCGACGAGGACCTGCTCGTCCTGCACATGTTCCACATCAAGCTCGTCCTGCACTTCCACGACCCGCTGCGCGACCCGGACTTTTATCCCGGCGCCGTCACCACCCTCGAGGACATGGAGACCACCGCCGCCTCCGCCTCCCAGGCCGCCGCCACGGCGCTCCGGGCGCTGGGCATGCCGGACAGCAGCAGCAACAGCAACAGCAACAGCACGACGGCCGCCGCCGACGACGACCTCCACGCGGGCGGTCTCCAGGCCTGGGTGGCCGCCGCCGCCGCCGCGACCGAGGCCGTGCTGCGCCGCCAGTGGGAGCTGCCCCAGCACGCCCTGGTCGAGGCCCTGCTCGGCCAGCGCGGCGGCCTGCACGCCCTCTGGAGCCTGCTGCGCGGCAAGGCCTACCAGACCGCCCGCGACGTCATGGCCCTCAAGCTGCGCTACGACTACGTGCCGCCCGCCCCGGTCGAGCTCGATGCGACGGCGGCGGCGGACGGACCGCCAGCTCTGGGTTCTGCTTCGGGTTCTCCTTCGGGTTCTGCTGCTCTGGGCTCACTCCTCTCGGCTGCCGCCGCGCCTTTCCCCGACATTCAGGCGTACGTGGATCTCGGCCTCTTGAACCTGAGCATTGGCGACGAGGGCAGCGACAACAACACGGAGAGCGTGGTCCCGTTCGGCCTGGACCTCGGAGACCTGAGCGTGGAGCACCACCACCACCTCCTCCTCCCCCCCGGCGACGCCGCCCCACCCCCCCTCCCCTCTCCGTGCACGGCGCTGGACGAGGCGCTGGGCGCCGTGCCCGTCTGGGAGATGGGCGTGGGCCACCTCGAGGGCTGGGGCACGGGCGCCCAGCACCTGCTGCGGCCAGACGAGCTGGTGCCGCTCGAGGCCGCGCGCCGCCGCCGCGCCCACCCGGACGACCACCTGCACCTGGACCGCCACATGCCCTTTCTGGTTGGCTGGGGCACGCGCGACTTTGCCACGGGCGCCAACCTGGTCCCCACCGTCGCGGAGCTGTATCTGTCGTCGTCGGACGAAGAAGAAGAAGACGGGCCGTCCAGCTACAAGGAAGCTACAAAGGGAGGCAAGGGCGGCGCCAGCAGCCACGTCTTTGCCAACCGAGCCGCCCAGCTGCGGCGACGCCGGCGCCGGGCTGCCGCCGCCGCCGCCGGGGGCCTGACGGCCGCGGCGCGGCTGGCCCGCCACTTTGGCAACGTGCCGGCCAAGCCCGGCGAGTGGCAGCCGTGGCAGGTGCTCAAGGCGCAGTGGGACCGGCTGGACCTGCAGGACAAGCTGGACGTGTGGTGGATGCACCAGCAGGACCGCCTGCGCAAGCAGGCCTGGATACAGCGGGACGCCGCCGACGCCGACGGGGACGGCCTGCGCGGGCCGCGCCTTGCCGATGGGGACGAGGCCGGCCTGGATGCCGGCCACGACGACGGTGACGGTGACGGTGACGATGGCCGCTCTATGGACGACGACGACGACGATGACAATGACGACGACGACAGCAATGTGGCGGCGGCCCCCGGTCGCAACAGCAGCCCGCCGAGCACGCCCCCCGCTGCCGCCGCCTCCCTGCTCGAGGATGGTCCGCTGCTGTCCGTGTCGGAGCGCCACGCCCGCCTGGTCCGCGCCTGCGTGCGCGGCGCCCTGCACGAGCAGGACGCCGTCGACGCCGCGCTGCTGGCGCAGGCGGACCTGCCCTACGACGAGGCCGAGATGGCCCACTGGGAGCAGTTTCTGGGCGTCTTTGCGGGGGCGGGCGCCGCCACCACCGCCGGCCACGGCCACGGCCAAGGGGGCGATGAAGACGGCGGCGACGACGACGAGAACGACGACAACGGCGACGACGAAAACGACGATGCGGACGACGGCGACGGCCAGCCGGACGACCCCACGCTGCTGCCGCCCAACCCCGAAGAGGTGCTGCAGCCCCGGTACGGCGGCGGGGACGACGTGCTGCGCCTGGTGCGGCTGCTGCGGCGCGCCGACGCGGCCGTGGCGGGGGCCGAGGACGAAGACGAAGAGCGGGCCGGCCTCGCCGACCTGACCGCCGCGCGCCACTGGCTGCAGCGCCGGCTGGAAGCCGTGCTGCAGGGCGAGGTGTTTGCCGTGGAATTCTGAGGGGAGGGCGGTCAGGCCAGCTGTGTTGTTTGGACGGGCGGGTGGGGGCGTGTAATGTACGAGACGGACGGTCTTGGTCGTGATGTATTCCTGGGCTGGGGTCATGATGCACAACAAGGGTGTGAAAAGGAAAAACGTCAATTAAAAACTCGCCACGCGACCCCAACCCTGAGCCATAGACACGACAACAACGTCTGTCTCTTTTTCGTGTCCTTCTGCCATCACGCCGCCGTTTTCGAAAAAGAACAAGGCCCTCCCAACCATCCCAGTTTTGCTCCTCACACCCGCCTCCTTTTCCCGTCTCTCTTGGTTTTCCCAGCCCGTGCAAAGTGTCGTCCTGCACCGGAAAAGAGGACAGCAGAAGACGAAAAACACCAGTCAAAACAGCAGAGGGCGTTCGTTCCCTCGGCACCAGCCGTCCCACCCGATGCTCTTGTTCTTTTGAGTGCAACCACCACATCATGAAACCGACGCAAGCCACACAGTCAAAGCAACACGCAAGATGAGACACGCCGCACCACCAACCAAATCAGTCTCAAGAGAACAGAACCAAGCAAAGGGAACGGGGAAGGGGAAGAGAAATGAGAAAATTTGAAAGAGGGGAAGACAGGTAACTTTGCAAGACAACGGAGAATCAAAGAGGCCAAGAAAGCCGAGGCGCAAGATAGCGAGCAGACAACAGCAACATGCAGCCAATTTCAAACACCAAACCAGACACAAAATAATTTCACCGACACCGTCCAGTCGCAGTTCGCTCCCCTTTTCCTTTTATATGCCCTCGTCGTAAAAAGTTCGCCCGCTCAATTTTGCCGTCCTGCCAAGCCCTTTTTGCCCAAGCCCGCCAAAAAGTAATGCCAACACACCCTCGGGAGAGAAAACAACGGTCGTGGGTGGTCCAGAAAACAAAATAGGGTGCTGCCGAGGTCCCGACGTCCAATGTCCAAATGTCCTGCCACGGCCCGACCGAACGGCGGCGCAACGAGGTCTGAATAAGAAATAGCAACGAAAGACAAAAAGCGTCCAAGGCAAAGATGAAGAAATCAAACCAAAAAGCTGAGATGCACTTGACTCGAGAGGGCTCATCCAATGGAGGGACCAGGCTCGGTTCGCGTCGAGAGCCGGTCCGGCACTTCAGGCCGGAGACTTGCTCGGAGGAGCACCCGAGCCGTTTTGGCGGGCCTCGCCTGCGTTGCCGACAGACAGACTTCCCATGCCCGACGACAAGAACGCAAACGGGTCGCTCTCGCCCTGCGTGTAAAAGTTGTTCGACGGACCAGCCGAGACCGGGCCGTTCGTGGCCGACTGGAAGGCCGCCTCTGCCGCGCGGCTGTCAAACGGGCCAGCCGAGTGCGAGCCCGGGACAGGGCTGAAGTTGGTGTTCAGAGGCGGGTACGGCGCCGCGGCGCTTCCGCCGAGGCCAGACGGAAGCGCGTATGTGCTGGGCGGGCCGCCAAACTGCTGTCCATAACCGCCACCGCCGCCGGAAGCAAAGGGCCCACCGCCCGCACCAAAGGGGCCCGGGCCGGGGCCCGGGTTGCCGCCCATGGCGCCCTGGTTCATGCCGTACGACGTCGGCGCATCCATGGGGTTCGGGTAGCTCGAGTCCGCGACGATGGCGGCACTGGCACGGCTGGCGCCACAGCGGAGACAGCAGACGTTCTTGGCAAAGTTGTGGTAGCCACACACTTCGTTACCGCACTTCCAGTCGCCGGCACGGAAGGGCACGGCGCCGCCGCCCATGCGGCCGCCACCGTGGCCGCCGTGGCCACCCATGTGGCCGTGACCGTGCCCATGGCCGTGCCCGTGCCCATGGCCATGGTGGTTCACGTGCTGCTGAGGCGGCATCATGGCCTGCGGGCCGTAAAAGTAGCCAGCACCCACGTCGCCGGTGGGGCCCGCGCTGACAGCCGGGAATGAGCAGCGGAAGCAGGCGGTGCGGCGCTGGAAGTTGGAGAAACCGCACGACGGGCAGGTCCAGTCGCCCGGGCGCGGGCGGTTCTTGCTGGGAGGGAACGGCGTAAGGATCTCCGCGGCGCGGTCGAGGACGCGGCTGGACGAGGGCGACACCTCGATGGCCTTCTCGTTGAGGGCGCGGCCGTTCATGCCAAGGCTCTCGGCGGCCTCTTCGTGGGACGAGAAGACTGCGAAGCCCGTGCCGGTGGGCTTGTGCTGCTCCGGCGTGCGCAGGGTCCAGAAGGCAATGGGGCGGCCACCAAACTGGGTGAACCAGCTCTCGAGCTCGGACTGGGTGGTGTCGTGGGGCAGGCCGGACATGTGCAGGACCTTGCTGCGCTCCGAGAGGAAGGCACGGACATCGGCACGAGCATCCATAGGGCGGGCCAGGACGTCAGCGTGCTCGTGAGCGGGCTGAGACTTGCGGATGAGCCCGCGCAGGACGCGGGCCAGGGTGACAGCCTCCTCCATGGCGCGACGCGGCGAGGCCGGGGCCAGGGCCTGCAGGTGGAAGGGCAGGTTGTGCTTGATGGGGGCGCTGGACTGGACGGCCTCCACTTCGAGGGCCGCGCAGATGTTAGCCAGCGACGACGGCCCGAACGGCAGCGACTCCGGGTGGTGCTGCTGCCATCTCTGGTACTCCTGGCGGAGGTCAAAGGTGCGCGAGTGCTGCAGGTAGGCAGGCAGGACGACGGCCTTGTCGCGGGCCTCACGGGGCAGCTGGACGCGGAGGTCCCAGGCGTCGAGGGTGACGAAGACGAAGTCGAGGTTTTGCGAGGTCAGATGTTCCGAGGCGAAGGCATCGAAGCGGTGGATGGCGTCGCGGAAGGTGCCCGCGTTCCGGACATGCTCCCAGGTGAGCGTGGTGAGGCTCGCTAGGAACAGAGTCAGCGTCGGCAGAAGGAGGGGACAAGCGTGTGCTCGTGTGCTTTGTGCCACGATGATCTCCAATGCGCCGGGCCGTGGCTCAGCGAACCAGCGGACCAGCAAACAGGTAGCCAGCTACACTGCAGCTGGCCTTTGCGTGTTCTTGGGGCTTTCTTTTCCCTTCTGAGACACGGCCCAGAGTGGGTTGGAGATCGGCATTGGGGTCGTTTGGGACGTCTGGACTCACTGCACAGCGGCGTGATGGGGGTGTTTATCGGCTTGACGAGCACGCTCTCGCGGTAGAGCTGGGTGGGTGGTCAGCCGTTGAAGAGAACAGGGAGGTCATATAGCAGCAGAAATAGACGTACCTCCTCGAGGCTCTTGGCGTCCAGCAGTATCCAGCCAATCTCGATGACCTCGGCCGAGTCCTTGGTCACGTAGACACCGTGCTCATCGCAGGTGGTGGCGACGTGGATGACGACGTAGCGGTCAATCGACAGCGGCGCCTGCTGGTTGTTGGCCATCGTGTCTTCGTGTGGGACGGGACACGGGGGGAGGGATGGCGAGCGGGTGCGTGGCGACGCAGAACGGCAAGTCGAAGGAAGGGGGGATCTAGGGATCTGGAAGAGCACGTTAGCGGAGCCCACGACCGAGGAGAGGGGGGGTGTGGCAGAATGGCAAAGAGCAGGACAGAAGACGAAGCGAGGAATGGAGATGTGACGGAATGGAAAGGGGAAGAAAGGAAGGGAGGTGCGATGTTGCGATGGGCGTACCTGAAAGAGCTGCCCGCTCGAGAAAGGGGGCAAGGAGCTGGAGTCGAGCTTCAACGGGCGGCCGCCGGGATGGGGAACACGGAGCTCTGTGGCAAAGCGAGCAGGCGGATCGACGCGAGTCCGGCTGGGAGGGCGGCTCGGGGTCGATGCAGAAGAAGGGGGGAAGAGAGAGAAAAAGGTTTGGATCAAGCAGAAAGCGAACAACGGAAGCGGAACGCGGGACGCGGAGAGAAGGGAGAGGCCGTTGGCAAGGCGAGCGGGACAATGGCTGTTGGTCCTGAAAGGGGGGGCGGATCTCGCTCGACGGCTGTGTGCTGGTTCCCCTGGCGTGGCGAGGAAGAGATGAAGAATGTAGAGAAGAAGAGAGAAAGATGGAGGCGGAAAAAAGGAACGCGCGGAACCGGGTAGAAAAGAAGCAGCGAGGAGGTGGCTTGCTTCGGAGCACGGAAGGGGGAGGAGGAGGAGGAAGACAAGGAAGGAAGGAGCAACGGAGAACGAGAGAGGAAAGGAGGAGGAGGAGCAGGAGGCAGGAGACAGGAGGCAGGAGGCAGGAGGCAGGAGGGAGGTCAAGAAGGGAAGGAAGAACACGGACGGGGCCAAAAGACGTGTGGGTGCGCGCGGAAGGCACGTTGGCGGTGGAGAGGCGTTAGAAGGGGAAAAAAACGAAGGCCGACACCGTAAAAAAAACAGTTCAAAAAAGCTAGCACCAAAAATAAAATATAAAATCGACCTGTAGGGAAATTGCTCTTTTCTGGTGGTGCCTGCTCTATGTAGCAGTCGTCGCCTGGTTTTATTTCAATTTTTTGTAGCCATTTTTTTAATGCCTGGGGGGGCTTTTTGGGGGGGGCTCCTCTGCTCGTATTTTCCTATTTAACTGGGGCCGTCTATTTGCTTGGCTGCCGTGCCACCTCCTCCATAAATATAGAGGCTTTGCCATTGAGGGCGCGACCAGCTCACACCTTGGGACGACGAGGGACAAGACAGAGCCGCCTTTGCCTGCCTGGGCGGCTGCTGAGCGAGACGGGGCCTCGACGAGCACGAACGGCGGCGGTGCCTGTCCTCCGCACGACGAGGCTCGGCTGGCCGGTGGCCGAGGCGCGCAAAGATACTCCGTAGAGCTCAAAAGAAATGGGCTTGCGGCGGCGTTGGGCGGCGGCAGCGACGACGACGGCGACGGAGCCGTTCCAGGGGCGAGCAGGGGAAACCGGCGGGCGGGACGTTTGTTGTATTTTGTACTCCGTACATTGATTCTAAGCATATGTGCGAGTGCTCGCCAGGCACAGTATGGCGCCGGCGAAACCACTGCGGTTCTGGGCGTTCAGGGCGCTCGATGCGACAGCTTCGAGCCCCAGCCAGCCAGGGCAGTGCTCTAGCCAGTGCTCGGGCCAGTGCTCTGGCTGGCCAGTGCTCTTGACACCGTGGAAGCTGCTTCCTGGCTGGCGGAGCGGAGTGGGGTCGTTTCTGTCCACCCCTCCCCGACAAGGCCCGCCTGCCGCAGACCAGGACGAGCGGCGCTACGCGTTCTGCGGCCGGGCCGCGCACGATGCTTATTATGGAGGCAGCGTCGAGGAGCAGGAGGGAAGGAGCACGGTGGCAGTCTATGGCTGTACTCCGTATCTTATTCTGTACAGAGTAAGCATCTAAATATATGTGGCCGTATTC
This sequence comes from Ophiostoma fasciatum, assembly GCA_019925495.1. NCBI lineage: Eukaryota > Fungi > Ascomycota > Sordariomycetes > Ophiostomatales > Ophiostomataceae > Ophiostoma > Ophiostoma fasciatum. The sequence goes on from JADHKM010000001.1 coordinate 823,610, forward strand.
TGTACGGATTAAGCGTATGCTTACGGAGCATAAGATACAACTACAAATACAGGCTGCCTGACGCCCATCGCCCACTCCCCCTCTTGGCCTCTTTGGGCGTTCGTCACGCGCGCTCGCTTGCAGCTATCTCGCCCCATCCAACCGGTCCACCCACACGCGGCGGGCCAGCAAGCCACACTGCCCCCTTTTCCATTCTCCGTATGCCCTTTCCAGGACCGCCAGGCCGCCGATCGCCCTGGTCGGCGCCGCTATGTCGTGCTGTGTGTGCATGGCGCGGCGATTCTTGTTGCCTCTTTCGCTCAGCAGGATTTCCTGTTCCGCGGTGCTCGGATGAATACGAGCAGGCAGGTCTCTGCGACCCAGAGCCGTGGCGGTTCGGCATGGAGCAACGCAAGCATGCGAGCAAGGCTCCCTCCCTTTCCCTGCACCGTTTGAGAAATGTGAAACGCCCGGCGCCAGCGAGCGACGAGCTCCAGACCCATAGAAACTACGCTCGTTCTCCGTATTTGACCAAATACGGAGTACAACGACGCCGTACGGAAGCCTTCATAAACGACTCCGCTGGAACGTCGTTGCCGGTGGACCGTGCTCCAGGACGGTGGGATCGGCGGGAACAAAGGAGATGAGAACGACAAGAAGAGAACCCAGGCCGGCAGTCGGCGTGGAGGGAATCCGACTGGCGCGCCTGCTGCGCGGTGCACGTGCCTGGCTGCTGTGCCACGCCGCGAGCAGCATGTCGAGGCGAGCACGAGTCCTGGAGGACGGAGCACGGAGCACGGAGCTAGGGCCGGAGTGTCTCTTTCTGCGACGGTGTCTGCGCGGTCAGCCGTCTGCGGAGTACCAGGAGCTGCGCCGAGCTCTCGGCCAGCTGTGGCGTCGTCGTGGCAAAAGCCCAAGGCATGCACAGCCCTGCTCGGTCCTGCGTCGTCTGGGCACCAGGAGCCCGTCCAGGAACAATCACATGATGTATTTGTAGCCTAAGCATAGTGCCTCCGCTCTCGTCCCGGGTCGGCTCCGCCGCCGCTGCCGCCACGAGATTGCACGCCACGGGCAGCAGATCCAGAGACGCCGGGGTCCGTCAGCTGCAGCTGCAGTTCCGCGTCACGTGCGACAGCCAGAAGTCCAAGACGCCACAGACAGACGCCTGCACGGCAACGAGCTCCTCGCAGTCGCCAGTGCGGCAAAAAGGCGCTGTCATCTGGTGAAGGAAGCGCAAGCCGTCGTCACCTCTCGACCATGACATCGCGATCTGCTGGTTTAGTATGCACTTAAACCGGTAGGCTATCAAAGCGCAACGATAACGAAAGTACAACTACGGCGGAGAGCGGCGCGGAGAGCGACGGAGAGCGCCATGTACAGTGCTCAAACAGTGCCCATAATGTTCAGAGAGGGCACTACGCCGATGGCTACGCTGGTCCTCTACTAAACGCACCATATGCGGACTGCAGCTATGAGGTAATAACTCTTCTATAGCTTAGGCAGCAGCCATATACACCTACAAATACCAATAGGCCCCTCCATCGCCGTCCGCTGCTTTGCAACAAAGAACTCATCCAACCCTTTTGCACACCGTCCCAGCAACCGCTGCCATCATGGGTGTCGCGTCCACCGTTCTGCTCGTGATCATCACGATCCTCTGTACGTGGCGCCGGGGGCTCTCATGGAGAGGATGGATGCTAGACGACAAACTAACGCTCGTCTGTTAGTCCCGCCGCTCGGCGTCTTTATCGTCGCGGGCTGCGGCGCCGACCTGCTTGTGAACATTTGCCTGACGATCCTGGGGTGGGTTACTTGTGCCTCCCTGTTGGCTTGTTGGCCATCCACTGACGACCCAGCGTCTTCCCGGGCCATCTGCACGCGTTCTACCTCGAGTACGTCTACTACGACCGGCGCGAGCAGGCGCGCGAGGGCCGGTTCACGGCGGCGCGCGCGCCGGGCATCTACAGCGAGCGCGTGCAGCAGGGCGGCGGCGGCTACGGCACCATCGCCCAGCCCACCTAGGCGGTGCGGCGCGGTGCGGTGCGGTGCGGTGCCAGCTGGCCGGGCGAGCAGGCCGAGCAGGCTGAGGGCTCGCGTCTTGGATTGCGTTTCCGGTGGAAGCCCAGTGTGTCGGGCTTCTTGCGGATCCTCTGGCGGCGTCGTCTTTGTGATCGGCTGTTGCTTCTGAGGTTCCCCTCCCCTGATCGACGGTGGTCGTCCGTTTTCGCGTTCTGCAGCCACAAACACGCTCTGTGCTTCGGCCCCGTCTTTGCCCATTTGCCCATTTCGTCTCTCGGAAACAAAGCCGTTCCCTTTCCGGCCTGTTGGAGCTGCCGCTCTGTTCTCGTATGATGCGGCGGGCGGGCTGGCCAGCCATCGGCATCGCTGCGATCGCGCGCGATGCAGCTCGACCCAGCCAGCCAATCGTCCCGCCAGTGGCTGGCCAGCCAGCCTGCCCTCGTTAGCGCCGCCCACGCCAGCGCATCTGCGACGTGCTGCCGCTAGCGAGGCGAGTGCAGCGAACGGATGGACAGACACAGACAGACGGCCAAAATAAAACCGCTCGCGGTGCAGACTGGCGGACAAGCGGACAGGCGGACAGACGACGGACGGACATGCTGCTCCTTCTTCACAAGTGCCTGGCAGCGGCGAGCTCCTGCAGCGGCGCCGCGTGGCTCGCAAGGACGGGCTAGACCAGAGCCCGCAGCCTGCAGCAGCCTGCCGCCTGCCAACTAACTGCAGGCAGTCTGCAACCTGCAGCCTGCAGTGGAGGGTGGCGCCCGAGGTGGGCTTCCCTGCGCGCTTTGGGCTGGTGCGCTTTTCGCTGCTTGCTTGGTCTGCGCTGTTTTGGTGCGCTGTGACCCTTTCCGTCCTTTCAACGGCAGCCACGACTCTCTGCAGATGCATGTCGCACAGAGTGCTCCGTTCTGGTCGTAATACGCTTATATACAAAACGTCGTATGTGCCCCGGCGTCGCGCCCCAGCCAATGGCACGCCCTGCCCGCGTTCTGTCTGTCTGCCCATCGTCCGTGGCTCCTGCCCTCTTTTGTCGCCCTGCCTCTTTCTTGCCTTCCTCTGCACAGGATAGGGCAAGAAGGCGTAAAAAAAGGAAGCCGCGAACCACGAACGGGGCGGGAAAAGGAGCAAGAAACGGCAGGCGGAAGGGACGACACACGTCCGTCTGGGCACCTTTTTTTTTGCGTTTTGCTCTCGTGCCCCTGCCCTCTCCCTCCTCAGCTCTTCTTTTCCACCTCGTCCCCTTTTTTTTTCTCGCGCTTCCGCCTGTCCTTCTTCTCATTGGTCTCGGCCTCGTTCTCCGTCCTCTCTCTCCACGCCGGCACCCGCACCTACATCTTCTGCGCGCTCGCGCCTCCACCCCGCTTGTGTGTCTTTCCTTGCCGTCTTAGCTCCGTCTCGGCGGCCGAGACAGCGAGACTTGGCCAGCACAACGGCGGCAAAGCCAGAGCTTCTTCTCAAACAAGAGACCCGATCACAGCAGTGAGACTGCAGACAACGGTGCCTGCGAAGCCGCTGGAGGCCTCGAGAGAAGGGAATCCGGCAAACACCGACAAAAAGGACAGGCGACCAGGACCAAAGGACTTGGCTCGAGCAGGCAATTAACGGCGTCCACGTTGTCGCCCCCCCCCCTCCTCCTCCTCCTATTCCTCCTCCTACTCTTTCTCCTCCTCCTCCTGGCCCGGCGCCTTGTCCTCGCCTCTCGCCTCTCGCCTCTTGCCCGCCTGCGCCGCTGCAGCGCCTGCATCGGCCCGCATCGCCAGCCAAGCGGGCCGTCCGGTTTCCCACCGCTCACAGAAGAACACGAGGCACAGGCACAGCCTGCGCCTGCACGACGGCCCAGCCGACGGGGCCGCCACGAGCCACGGGCCCCGAGCCACGAGCCACGAGCCACGAGCCGCGCGCCACGACGGCCGCGACACGTTTGCGTCGTCGCCCGAGCGGCCGAGGCGGCGGCCAGCCGAACGGTGACACCGACAGCAGGACGACCATGTCTTGCGCCGGCTGAGTCGCTCCACTGTCTCCTCGCCTGGCCTCTTCTCACGCCTTTCTCTCTCTCTCACTCTCACTCTCTCTCTCTCTCTCTCCTGCTTCTGTCTTCTTCTGGCCTTGCTTCTACCCTTTCCTCCCCCCCCTTCTCCCTCTCTCTCGCATCCTTGCGGGTCCTTGCGTTGGCAGCGGCCCCTCCCCCCCTCTCGTCGACAGGCGGCAGCAACACCAATCTGCAACGCCGAGCTGGCCTTGCATTGGTACCACGCACCCCCATCCCTCCACCGCCAACATCACCTGCTTCGTGGTCGTGCCGTGCAGGATGGACGCCGTCCGCCGCCCCAGCAAACCACATGGCCTGCTGCCTGCGGACGGAACACGCGATGGCGCACAACCGGACTGCGCCGCGCCGCCTGCCAGCAGCAGCAACACCACCACCACCACCACTACCACCACCTCAACCAGCCTGCGGGCGTCGTCGGAAGCCGGTTTCAGCTCCGGCCGTGGCGCCGCCACGTCGTCTGTTCCTGCCACTGCCACTGCCACTTCCATCGCCTCTGCCTCTCCCTCTCCCTCTCCTTCTAGGCCCGCCGGCCAGCAGCCTCGCTCGCCGGCGCCGCGCGCCGCGCCGTCCCTACAAAAACGGCCCCCCTCCTCCTCCTCCACGTCTTCCCCTCCTCTGCCCTCGCCGTCCTTGTTACGTTCTCCCCCCTCTGCTGGCCGCCCTTCCTCGCGGCCCGGCCGAGACAACCCCCTCCCTCCTTCTGCTTCTGCTACCCGAGCGGCTTCGGCTGCTGCCGCCCCTCTCACCTCCCTCTCCCACTTCTTCTTCGGCACCGGCAACAGCACCACCACCCCCGAGACCTCCCTCGTCCCCGCCCACGGCAAGTCCATTCCGCTCGGCGACGCCACCGCCGAGCACCGCACCTCGGCCCTCCGCGAGCTCAACAGCAGCTTTCCGTCGCCCGTCTTCCGCCACCGCCAGACCAAGTCCACCGGCGCCCAGAACTCCACCTACTCCCAGCCCGTCATCGTCCGCACCTACTCAGGGCCCTCCCACTCGCCTTCCACGTCCGCGCACTACCGCGCCTCCAGCCACGGCGGCAGCCGCCGTGCCGGCAGCCGCGCCGCCTCGTCGCGCCGCATTCCGCTTGCCTCGTCCGGCCACGCCCCGCCGCCGCCGCCGCCCTCTTCTGCGCTTCGGGACCTGTCCGCTGCTGACAGCAGCAGCAGCAATGCCCGCGGCACGCGTTGGGGTCTGACAAGCAGCCTCTTCGGCATGGCGCGGTCCAAGGGCAAGAAGGGCAGCCTCATCCCCTGGCCCTGGTCGACCGGCTCCGACGACCTGCTGCAGAACGACGAGGCCAAACTGCCGCCCCTTGAGGCCTTTTCCTTCAAGGGCTTCATGGCCGACCTGCAGACCACAACCGACATCCACCGCGACCTGGACCGCATTGCCGAGATCTGCGCTCGCTCCCGCTACAGCCTGAGCAACCAGTACGACTCCCATGTCACGCCCCATGGCTCCGGTGCCGCCTTTGCCCCCGCCGGCGGCGCCCAGCAGCCGCCGCCTGGCCAATCCCGGGGCACGCGGAGGCGAGGAAGCAACAGCCCCGGCGGTCCAACCCTGCAGGCGGTGCCGTCAGACGACGACGAAGCAGCGGGCCATGCGAAGGGCCACCGCCGCCGCCGCGGTGGCATGGGCGCCGGACGTCGCCGCAGCGCCGCCTATGGAACGCTCGAAACCATCATGTCGTCCAGCCGGTCCTCGGAGGAAGACAAGACGAAGAAGAAGTCGGCCGCAGAGCTTGCCGAAGCCGTGCGCGGCCGCGCCACCAAAAAGGCGCCTGCTGCTGCAGAAAAAGGCGGCAGCAGCGGAGAGCAGGAGTCAGCCAAAGACCAAGCACCCGGCTCCGATCCCGACCCCGACCCCGATCCCGACAAGCCGTCGCATGCCCGGAATGTGCAGGACAGGAAAGGCAGCAACGGCGAGCCCCAGGCCGACGGCGCCAGTGAGCTCGAAGGCGGCCTCTCGTCCGCGCGCCCGTCCGCGAAGCAGCGCGGAAAAGCCGCTGTGCGTCGCCCCAAGTCGACCTCCTTTGCCCATGCGGTCATTGGTAGCAGCCGCCAACCGCCGCAGCGGCAGCGGCAGCGGCAGGAGCAGGAGCGACAGAAAGAGCACTCGGGTCCGCCGTCCAAAGCCTCCGCACCCACTGTCCCCCCATCCGCAGTGCCGGCGCTGCTGAGCGAGCCTGCCCTGCCGCAGACCACAGACGAGATTGAGGTCTACAGTACGCTGGACGCTTCGACTGTGCAGACCCGCCGCCATGGACGCCCTGGTAGCGGTGGCGACCGCGGCGCTGCGGCCCGACCTCGCCTGTCTGCAAGACCAAGCCGCAGCAATCCAGAGCCGGCCGTGCACATTGTCGGATCCAGCGACGAGGCCGAGGCCGGTGCTGATGCTGAGGCCGAGACCGGGGACCTCGACCTGTTCCCTGCCTCTACCCAAGACGCGGCCGCTGTCGGGTTACTGTCCGGCTTGACGCACTGGATTCCCTGGCCGGCGGCCCCCAGCACCGGCGGCAGCCACGCCAGCGGCCCTGCGCATCGTGGGCCACCGAACCATCAACGCCCTGGCGCCCAGCCAGCAGCCGGAGCACCGCGGCCCTCACCGTCCGGCCCGAGCCACGCCGAAGGCAGCCTCCGCGAGCTGCTCAAGACGGCCAATGCCGGCAAGCCGAGCAAAGGAAAAGCGGTGGACGGTCGTTGATCTAATCTTCTATTCCTTCTCTTCTTTCCTCTTTCCCATTCTTCCTCGGACATTTTTTTGTTTGCTTCAAGTTGTACAATACCCCCGTGTTGCTTCTTCTTTGCCTTCTTGACCCTGTTTTATGAGCACCGATTCTCAAGACCCCTTTTACGAATGAATGCCATCTGGACGACGGACTGCGCACGAAAAAGACGAGCAGCTTTGGAAGAAGGATGAGAGAGCAAAAAAGAGAAAGACAAGGTAACGATCTATACACTGGACAGGAAAATGCGTTCTATATAATACACCCCAGATTGCTTCTCGCACAGGCTGGTGTATTGCGTCGTACAGCATCAAGAAAAAGGTGACACCGCCCCCTTCGCACGACATGACATCGTTCTGGCACTGGCCTGTGCACCGTCCCGTCCTCCGCCTCCTGGGGCTGAGAAGGTGACAGGAACAAAAAAAAAAAAAAGGCAAAGCTACAGCCATGTCTCCGATAACTTTTTTCTGCCTAGTGTGGTGGTCCGTAGCCGGCGTCCCATCGAACCCGTTCAATGCCCCTGAGCCCAAGTATGCTCTGTCAGGAGACCACCGGGGCTTACCGCGGCCGGTCTGCAGCCGGACCCGTCGGCGGCGGTTTGGCTTCGGCGGCCGCCCCTTCGGTCTTTGGAGCACTCGCCGCCGCCGCCGCCGCCGCCGCCGCCGCCGCCGCCGCCGCCTCGCCCGCTGACTGCTCCGTGTGCAGGCGCTTGGCCTCGCGCTGGGGGATGCCGCTGCTCGGGGCAGCGCCGCCGCCACCACCGCCCGGCTCGGCTCCCGACATGGACAGGGGCCGCTTCTTGTCGGGCGGCGGCGGGGCAGCGGCGGCGGCGTTGGCGGCAGCGTTGGCGGCGGCGGCGGCAGCGGCCTTGCGGGCCTCCTTGGCCTTGCGCTCGTTCTCGCGGCGCAGCGCCTTGGACTCGAACTCGTGCCAGTCGCCCTGGATGGTGGCGAGTCTTTCTTTGGTTAGGACGGAGGGCAGGTTTTGGGACAATACGTGGTGGACATACTCAATGGCCTGGCGCGGGGCGGGCTCTTCCTCGACAAAGTAGGGGTGGGCGAGGACGTCGGCGGCGGAGGGCCGCTGGGCGGGGTCGTAGCGGAACATGGCGGCGAGCAGGGCAAAGGCGGCCGGGGTGAGGCGGCTCTGGTACTTGTCGGCGAAGACGCAGGGGCGGCGGTAGGTGGGGCGCATGAGCTCGAACCAGGGCAGGTCGACGAGGCCGGGCCAGGCGGCCTTGGAGGGGGTGCCGAGGACGGCGTAGATCTTGTCGAGCTGGCTGATCTCGCCGCCGTCGCCGGGGAAGATGGCGTGGCGGGTAAAGATCTCGACGAGGACGCAGGCGGCGCTCCAGATGTCGACGGCGGGGCCGTACTGGGTCTCGCCGAGCAGCAGCTCGGGGGAGCGGTACCAGATGGTGATGACGCGGTTGGTGTAGTCGAGCTGGTGGCGCTTGGCGAAGAAGCGGGCGAGGCCAAAGTCGGCGAGCTTGAGGACGCCGTCGCTGCTGACGAGGATGTTGGCGGCCTTGATGTCGCGGTGCAGGACGCCGCGGCGGTGCAGGTAGTCGAGGCCCTGGAACAGCTGGCGGGCCAGGTGCTTCTTCTGGGCGGCGTCGAGCTGGTAGGTGGGGTGGTTGAGCAGGCCGGTCAGGTCGTGCGACAGGTACTCAAAGACCATGAAGCAGTCGTTCTTCTCCACCATGACCTCCTGCAGGTCGACCACGTTGGCGTGCTTGAGGCTCTGCAGCAGCTTGATCTCGCGGATGGCCGTCACCGGCAGGCCCTCGCGCTCGCCCTCCATGCGGATGCGCTTCAGCGCCACCAGCTTCTTGGTGTACACGTGCACGGCCTTGAACACCTTGCCGTAGGTGCCCGAGCCGACGACGGACTCGTTGCCGGGCTTGCGGTAGTAGACGGAGTCGGAGGCGGCCAGGTCGTCGGGCAGCGTGGGCCGCGGCTTGGGCCGGCGGACAATCGTCTTGACCGTGCGGTGGTGAGGGTGCTGCTGCTGCTGCGGCGGCGGCGGCGGCTGCGGCGGCGGCTGCGGCGGATCGACGCGCGGCCGCTGCTGCTCGGACCGGCTGCGCGCCGACGCCGGCTCGGTGGGCGCGCCGCGGGGGAACTCTCTCCGGCCGGCATCGTGTGGTTGGAAAGGCGGGTGCTGCTGCTGCGGCTGCGGCTGCTGCTGCGGCTGCGGCTGCTGCTGCGCTTGCGGCTGCTGCTGCTGCTGCTGCTGAAGACGCGGCGCAGCACTGAGCTTCTGGGCGATTTCGGCCTTGGGCGCCGTCACGGTCGGCTTGGACGCTGCTTTAAAGGCGAAGCTGAACTTGGACTGGGGCCCTGTGGGCGGCTGGCGGTCCGGCGGCGGCGGCGGCATGGGGGCGTGGGCGGCGTCGCTGCGGCGGCGGTCGTCGAGAGGAGGCCCTGCGCGGTCCGTGCCGTCGCCGTGGGCGGGCATGTGGTGGTGGCCGTGGCTGTGATGGCCGTGGTGGTTGTGGTGGTTGTGGTTGCTGTGATGGTTGTTATGGTGGTTGTAGGACATGTGGTGGCTGCCCGGATGAGGAGAGCCCGCGCCCATAGGGCTGGCGACGGGGTAGTCGCTGCCGTCTGCGCCGCTGCCGCCAGGCCCTGCGCTCCAGGGGCCACCACCGCCGCCGCCGCCACCGCCACCGCCGCCGCCGCTGCGCCCGCCGCCCCGCGCGCTGCCACGCGACGGCCCTGTCGGCGCAGAAGCAGGGTACGACGCGTGCTGCGCGCCGGGGCCCGGCGGGGTGCCGTAGGCCGGCGAGCGGGACGGGCGGCGGTACGCGGCCGGGCCCTGCGGCGCGCCGTTGGGCGGGTAGTTGTGCAAGGAGGAGGGATGTCTGGGAAAAAAGGTCAGTCAGCTGTGCGTTCTTGTCTGCGTGCTCTCGCCCGGGGGGGGGTGGGGGGTAGACGAACTTGGGGCCTGGCTGGCCCTTGGCCGCATACGGGCCGTAGCCGGCGCCGCCCCGGTGGCTGCCGCCGCCGCGGGAAGCCATGTCGTCGGCGGGCGGCGAGTGCGCGGCGGCGGTGGAGGCGCGGTCGGAGGCGGCGTCGGATGCGCGCGAGCGTGCGCGTCGGCTGCTGCTCTTTTTGCTGCCGGCCAGGGGCGAGCGGTGGCGGTCGCGGTCCCTGTCTCTGCGTCGGTCGCGGTCGCGGTCACGGTCGCGGTCGCGGTCGCGGTCGTCTCGATCGTAGTCTCGGTCGTAGTCGCGGTCGTAGTCTCGATCTCGCTCTCGTCGGTCTCGTCCACGATCGCGGTCTCGCTCTCGCTCTCGCTGTCGGTCCCGGTCCCGCTCCCGCTCCCGCTCCCGGTCCCGCTCTCGATCTCGGCCGCGACGCCGCTCCCGTTCTCGGTCCCGCTCGCGCGGCGACAGCGAGCGCACCGATCCCCCGTCGGGCGGCGGCGTGTGCGAGCGGCTCGGCAGACGGCTGCGGCCGCTCTCGCCGAGGGGCTGGAGGTTGGGGTTGGCGCTGGCGCTGGCGCCGGCAATGGCGCTGGCGACACTGCCGCGGTGGCTGCGGTGGTGGTGGTGGCGGTGGCTGGCGTGGCCGTCGTCGGACCAGGCCGGCGAGCGCGACCGGTCGTCGCGCCGAGACGACGGCGGCAGGGGACGCGCCGACGCGCTGCTGCTGCCACCCGCCGTCTTGCGGGCCCGGAGCTTCGCCCGGGCGCGGCGTTCGCGGCGCGACGACGACGACGCGGGGTGCAGGGGTTCGTGGTCGTGGTCGTGGTCGTGGTCGTGGTCGCGGCCCGGCGAGTCGAGACGCGGCGAGCGCGAGCGCGAGCGTGAGCGTGAGCGTGGCCGCCGGCGCTCGTGCCGATGGCGGCTGCTGTAGGAGTAGTCGTCGCGGTCGTCGTCGTCGTCGTCGCGGTCGTCGCGGTCGTCGCGGTCGTCCCGGTCGTCGCGGTCGTCCTGCTCGTCCCGGTCGTCGTACGGGCTCCGTTCTCGCCGCGAGCGCTTGGCTGCCACCACGCCGCCGACGTCCACGCTGCCGCTCAGCGGCACGCTGGGACTCCGCGGCCTCTTCGCCGACACGGAGGGCGCGGGACGGCTGCCGTCCTCGTCGTCGTCGTCGTCGCCGCCGCCGCCGCCGCCGTTCGGGTTCCCGTAGCCGTCCTCGTCGTCCCCCCGGCGGGTCGTGCGGTGCCGGTCTCGATCACGGTCTCGCTCCCGCTCTCGCTCTCGCTCTCGCTCTCGCTCGCGATCCCGGCCCCGGCCCCGGTCTCGCCCCCGCCCCCCCTCTCGGTCCTGCCGCCCCCCGCCGTGCCGGTCTCGGCTCCGGCTGCCGCTGTGCTCCCGCGACGGCCGCCGCCGTCGACGGCTGCTGCCCCGGCTGCCGCCCCGGCTGCCGCTCCGGCTGCTGCTCCGGCTCCGGCTGCGGCCGTCGTCGCCGTCGGCGTGCGCCGCCGGTGCCCGCTCGCGGCTGTCGCGCTCGCGTGACCGGTGAGCAACAACAGCAGCAGCTCGGGGCGACAATCGCGTTGGGAGTCCGGTCGACGTCATGCCGCGTTCCGCATCGTCTCCGCCGCCGGTCGGGTGTCGTCTGGGGAATGCGTGTGCGTGTGCGTGCGCGTGTGCGTGGCCGTCGCTCGGGTGGTGGTGGGTGCGCGTGCGGGTGTGGCGCTCGGCTGGTCGGGCCACATCTCGATGGCAATGAGAAAGGACAGAGAGAGGCGCTCGCCAGACGCCCTGCTGGCCGGCCGATTTTTTTTAGCGGGAGGAGAGCGCGCGCGCGCCGCGCGGAGTTTGGGGTGGAGCGCCCTGGCTCCAGCGTGCTGCGCTACGCCGTGCTGACTGGCTGCTGGCCAGGCCTGGCTGGCCAGCCTTTTGCAGTCGATTGCCACGCCACAGGGCGCCCGCCGCTGAAAGACCGCCTGTAAATGCGCCGCGAATAGCGTCAACCGTGCGATTACTAACATGCAAACGTGCCCCGAGCATCGTTGCACAAAGCTCAGGGTTTCGTTTGTTCGTCTTTCAACTGGACTCCAGGCCATAGACGACTGCCTCGTGGTAAGTTCATCAATAGCAAGGCGCGTTATGTCATAAAGATGCTCAAAAGATGGGTGCTATTAGATGCAATTATATTATCTTAGAGAGAGAAGGAAAGGAAAAAAGAAATAAACAGAAAAGAAAACAAAAAATAGAAAACAGACAGCAACTCTATAAGAGACTGCTTGATGCCACTTACCTTGCCATGTCGAGCAAGCACACGAGCATAAACTGCCCAGTGTCGTCGCCAGCTCGTTGGCACAATAGGAGCAGAATGACACGGTGATGGGAGTGGGATGGGCATGGGGATGACGAGGATGAGCATAGAACCGGGTTGACAAAGGAGGGACAGCAGGGCGCAGATGAGGACGCATGAGAAGAGGCCGGCAGCCGAGACGGCTGAACGGGCCTCAGGCCACCCACTGCCTTTGTTGCTGTTCTCCCCATGGCTGCTGTGGCTGCCGCCATCGTCCTGGCCCGAGCTGCAACGCCCGAGTTGGGACTGACGCTGTGGACAGACGTCTTGCTCCTTTGCTTTTGTCCAAGTGCTGGAGCAGATGGCTGCCAGACGCGCCCCTCGCATGGCTGCCGCTCCGAGGCCGCCGATGAAGCGGACAGCGGCCCCGACTGTCGCCAGCAGTCTCGTCCCCCTCGCCAGCAGATGACCAGACAGGGCGCTCATGCCATCCGTCTTCCGACAAGGCACAAGAAACAGGCACAGAGAGAGCAGGGAGCAAGAATGCCGTCCGCATCCAGGACAGCCTGGCCTCACTTGTCTCGCCTGCCTCCTGCCTCCCGCCTCCCGCCTCCTCCTGCCTGCCCACCGGTCTCGGATCACGATCGTCTCAGATGGCCGCCCGCCCTCGACGCCATTGGCACAACAACCGCCCGCCGCCCATGCAATGTCTCACCGAGTCGTCGCCCCGTACCTGAACGCAGCCCACAGTCCGCGGCCGGGGAAAGTGGAGCCGCAGCATTCCAGCCCCGGGTCGTACCGCGGAGGCGAGGCGTCGCCCTATGCCCGAAAGCGGCGCCCCCCCAAGCAGGCGCTGCCTTGCCGGCCTCGGCCTAGCCGGCATGCCAGCTCCTCGGTGCCTGTCCGCAGGCAGAGCGCCTGGTCCGGCGTAGTTCGTATACTGTGATTCACCTCTGGTGCCTGGTGCCTGGTGCCTGGGCGTGGTGTCGGTGTCTCGGATTTTTCGATGACAGGGGTCGGCGAGACATCGCCATATCCGTCCAGCGGAAGGAATACTCATGTCGGCGCCTGGCAACGGGACCAGACTGCCAGGCCGCCGCCGCCGCCGTGAGCCATTTTCCGGCTTCGTCGTCGCCACGAATTCCAGAACCGTTCTGGCCGTTTCCATCGGGGTGGGCACATCGCAAGGCGGGCGCCTCTGCAGGCGATCGGGAAGAGGGGATCGTCAACATCACGTGTAATCGACGGCTGCCCGGCTGGCTGGCTGGCTGGCTGGCCTCTGGGGCAGGCGCGATCGCAGAGACGGGCCGTGGGGCCACGAGGCCCCGCCGTTCTGCAGGCGGCCGGTCGAGGATGTCTGCCGGAATGAAAGTTGGCATGCACCCTCTCTCGTAGTTGTATAGCCTGCAGGCCACTCCATACGGGAGTGCTCTGTACGCCGTCGTCCAGCAGACGACGCATGCAGTCGCTCCTTCCCACCCCCCCCGCTCGCTGCTGGGTTGCGCCTTCCGTGCGTCATGTGTCCGGCGCCGGCGCATCGTCGGCCATTGGCGGTCCCATCTGCCTTCCTGCGATTGCCCAACCAGAGCCGTCCAGCTGGCCGAGAACCGGTTTGGTCCTGCACCCGCCTTGACCTATCGTACAAGTACATAAGATACTCCGTATATTTACTGCGTTCGCTCTTTCCGTCCCAATCCGTCACGTGTACGAGTGCGACTGCAACCCTCCCCGGAAGGAGCGAAAAGCGCGCCCATCGTCATCGTGACTCGGCCGTTTTCTTCTCTTTTTTTCTTTCTTTTCCTTTCCGGCCTTGTCTTGTGCCATTGCGTCCTCCCCATCCCCAAACCGTCCGTCGTCGCGACGCCCCGTCCGTCGTCCAAGACATTCCTCGCCCGCTCAACACCAACTAGCCTGGCTCGGATAGCTTCCCACGCTACGGGCCTGCTCCCCTTGCTGGGCGGACTAGGCTCAAAGCAGCGTTTTGCTGCCAAAAAAACGGCCCAGCCGACAGAGACCGGCGTTGTTTTTTCTTCTTTGGTTTTGGGCCAGGTTCGCCGTCTTGCCACCGGGTCTCACCCTCCTCCTCCACCTGGTTGCGCTCTCGCTGGTCTTCCCCGGCCGACCTTCTTATTAGTTCCATCGTTGCGCCTCTCTTCGTCCTCGTCCTCGTCCTTCTCTCTTCTCCTCTTTCCCGTCTCTCCTCCCATCTCTCCCTCCTCTCCTATCCCTCCTCTCTTATCCCAGTGGCTGCAACATCGCCCAAACGGGACAGCTCCTAATTTCGTTTTGCGGGAAAAACAGCCAACAGGAAGAGCCTTCTGACGACAGCACCCAAGCAGCCCTCCTCTGCGCTTCTCCACTTCACCCCGAAATCTCCTCTGCGGGAGCACAGCGTCTCGTCTCTCTCGTCTCTTCTCTCCCTCTCTTCCTCTCTCCCCCTCTCTCTCCTCTTCTCCTTCTCTCTTCCCAACTCTCCTCCCCCTATCGTCCGCTCGCCTCTTCTCCGATTTCCCCCGTTTCCCTTCTCCGGCTCTCTACCCGCAACCATGACTGAGGACGGCACGCGCGAGCAGCGCGAGGTGAAGAACCACTTCCTCTTTGAGATTGCCACCGAGGTTGCACACCGAGGTAAGCTCTGACTTGGTTCCGTGCGTCTCCTTTTGCCGGTGTGCATGCTGATCGCCCCAGTCGGCGGTATCTATTCCGTTATCAAGTCCAAGGCGCCTGTCACCACCGCCGAGTATGGAGACCGGTACACGCTCATTGGGCCTCTGCACGAGCAATCGGTACGTTTCCACCGCCTTGTCTGCCTGCGCGCACCTCCTTGTCGCTCTTGTCGCTAACCGCGCTGGCTGCAGGCCGCCGTCGAAGTCGAAGAGCTGGAGCCCACAAACCCCGAGCTTGCAGCTACCATCACCTCCATGCGGGACCGCGGCATTCGCATGGTCTACGGACGGTGGCTGATCGAGGGCGCGCCCCGCGTGTTGCTGATCGACACCAAGTCTGCCTACCACTACATGAACGAATGGAAGGCCGATCTCTGGAACGTGGCCTCGATCCCGGCGCCCCCGAGCGACGAGGAGACAAACGAGGCCATTGTGTTTGGGTACCTGGTAGCCTGGTTCCTGGGAGAGGTGAGCTTGCCCTTCCCGCGGCCCCGGGTGGTCTGATCCCGGCTGCACTACCCACCCTCTTTTTTTTTTTTTTACCCTTTTCTCCCCTTTGTTTGGGGAGAGGAGAAGCAGAAAAACGGCTGCTAACACGCCCCCACCAGTTTGTCTGCCATGAGAAGAAAAAGGCCGTGATTGCCCACTTCCACGAGTGGCTGGCCGGCGTTGCGCTTCCGCTGTGCAAGAAGCGCCGGATCGACGTCACGACCATCTTCACGACGCACGCGACGCTCTTGGGTCGGTATCTCTGCGCCGGCTCGGTGGACTTTTACAACAACCTGCAGTACTTTGACGTGGACGCGGAGGCGGGCAAGCGCGGCATCTACCACCGGTATTGCATCGAGCGCGGGGCGGCGCACTCGGCGGATGTGTTCACGACGGTGTCGCACATCACGGCGTACGAGAGCGAGCACCTGCTGAAGCGCAAGCCGGACGGCGTGCTGCCCAACGGCCTGAACGTGACCAAGTTCTCGGCCATGCACGAGTTCCAGAACCTGCACCAGCACAGCAAGGAGAAGATCCACGACTTTGTGCGGGGCCACTTCTACGGACACTACGACATCGAGCCCGAGAACACGCTGTACTTTTTCACGGCCGGGCGGTACGAGTTCCGCAACAAGGGCGTCGACATGTTCATCGAGTCGCTGGCGCGGCTGAACCACCGGCTCAAGACGTCGGGCAGCAAGATGACGGTCGTGGCGTTCATCATCATGCCGGCCCAGACGCACTCGCTGACGGTGGAGGCGCTCAAGGGGCAGGCCGTGGTCAAGTCGCTGCGCGACACGGTGGACATTATCGAGAAGAGCATTGGGCGGCGCATCTTTGAGCGGTCCATCAAGTGGCACGAGGGCGACCCGATGCCGGACGAGAAGGAGCTGATCACCAGCCAGGACCGGGTGCTGCTGCGGCGGCGGCTGTTCGCGATGAAGCGGCACGGGCTGCCGCCGATTGTGACGCACAACATGGTCAACGACCAGGAGGACCCGATCCTCAACCAGATCCGGCGGGTGCAGCTGTTCAACCACCCGAGCGACCGGGTCAAGATTGTGTTCCACCCCGAGTTTTTGAGCTCGGCGAACCCCGTGCTGCCGATGGACTACGACGACTTTGTGCGCGGCACGCACCTGGGTGTGTTCTCGTCGTACTACGAGCCGTGGGGCTACACGCCGGCCGAGTGCACGGTGATGGGGGTGCCAAGCGTGACGACGAACCTGTCGGGCTTTGGGTGCTACATGGAGGAGCTGATTGAGAACTCGAGCGACTACGGCATCTACATTGTCGACCGGCGCAGCAAGGGCGTGGACGACTCGGTGAACCAGCTGACGTCCATCATGTTTGACTTTTGCCAGAAGAGCCGGCGCCAGCGCATCAACCAGCGCAACCGGACGGAGCGGCTGAGCGACCTGCTGGACTGGAAGCGCATGGGGCTGGAGTACGTCAAGGCGCGGCAACTGGCGCTGCGGCGCGCGTACCCGGCGTCGTTTGCGGGCGAGGACGACGAGGACTACATCCCGGGCGTGGAGCAGAAGATCTCGCGGCCCTTCTCGGTGCCGGGCTCGCCGCGCGACCGCACGGGCATGATGACGCCGGGCGACTTCGCCAGCCTGCAGGAGGGCCGCGAGGGCCTGAGCACTGAGGACTATGTGGCGTGGAAGCTGCCGTATGTTGCCCCCGACCCTCTCCCTTTTTTTACGACACTTTGCTAACGATGGCAGTGAGGAGGAGGACCCCGACGAGTATCCGTTCCCGCTGACGCTCAAGGCGCGGCCCAACGGCACGGCCAGTCCGCTGGATGGCGTTCTGCTGAACGGGAAATAGGATGGAGGGTAGAGGCCAGCGGTGCCGGGAGGAGCAGAAGCATATCGCATTGTGGTGGCATGTACGAGAGATTTTGTTTTGGCATGTTCTATTCTATGCTCGCGGGTCATTTGTTTTTTGTTCTAGGCAACACACCAAAATAGTAATAGCACGACGAGAGGAAGCTGGGTTTTCATTTATTCTCTTGCAGGGACGCGGTGAAGATGGGGGCTGGCAAAGTGCGTTGTGCAAAGCAAAGACGAGCCAAGCTGCCGTCGTCACCACCGTTTGTCGGCTGTGGCAAAGATGCGCCACCGGACAGCGCCTCCCCCGCAAGCTACCCCTGGACCGCCCTGTAATTTAGCGCGCTGTCCAGGCTCGTCGGCTGGGCTCTGCGCCCCCTTGCGTTCGGGCCCGCTTTTTACGAGAGTCTTCAAAGGGGACGGAAACGTGAAACGTGAAACGGGAAGGTGGCTGGCCCCCCCCATTGGCGGTCGCTCGAGCTATCATCTATGCTTACCCACGGCGCTGAGCACGGTCGTCCACGTCGAATCGCCCCTTCCCTGACGCATGGTCGGATCGTGCTCGTAAGATACGAGGTGCGGTTGCACGAACAAGGCAAGGACAGCAAGCAAGGACGGCAAGAGCGACAGACCTGAGAGAAAAAGGAAAAGGAAAGAGCAAAAGAGAGCGAGCAGCCCAAGACACCAAATTTCGGGGCGGCTGCATCGTCGCGTCTTCCCAATCTCACCAACGAAAAAAAAGAACTGACAGCCTGTTTCTCCTCTTGAATGGCCAGGCCCGTCCTTCCATCGCGCTGACGCCGCCGCCGACAACCCCCCCCCCCTCCCCTCTCTCCTCCCCCCTGACATGCGCCTCGCCAGCCAACCAAATCCGCCCAACCCGCCAGGCGAGCTGCCGTGCTGCGTGCGGTCGGCTTTGTTGGCTGCAGCGCCTTGGGGCGGCGACTCACTGCTCTAATCTTTCGCATGTGCTGCTGGGATTGACTGTCCCCTCTCTCCCTCTCCCAGCCCCCTTCTTTTCGTTTTGCTCTTTCTTTGCCATGAAGCTTCCGTCCCTGCGCAAGATGAAGCTCTTCCGGAAGCGCGACAAGCAGAAGACGGGCGGCGGCGGCGGCGGGGGCTACGACAGCGCGTCTGGACCGGACTATGCGGCGCCGGGCCAGATGCCGGGATTTGGTGGCGGCAGCGGCGGTGTCCGGCGACGGGGAGGAGCGGCGGCGGCGGCGGTGGCCACGCGGGCGTCGGCGCGGGCGCTGGGGGCGCTGCCGGAGGCGGTGCTGGCGCGCATCTTTGGGTTTGTGTGCCCGCACAGCGGCGACCGGACGTACGACAAGTGCGAGGAGTCGAGCCTGGACGACGCGTGCATGCTGTGCGGCATGCGCGACCTGGCGCACTGCGTCGCCGTGTGCCGGCGGTGGCGGCCGGTGGCGGAGGCCATCTTGTAGGTGCTGCTGTGATTTATCGCCCTTCTTTTTTCTTTTCCCCTCCTGACGCTCCAGATACACGAGCATCCGCATCGACACGGTGCACTACTGCGAGCGCGAGGCGGTGCTGGCCGAGAAGCGCAAGCGGCGGTCGTTCTTTGACCGCAACGGCGAGCCGGAGGACACGGCGGATGCGCGGCTCAAGCTGCTGTGCCGGACGCTACGGGACGACGCGACGGGGCGCCTGGGGGCGCGGGTGCAGTTCCTCAAGATCCCCTACATGCTGCGGGAGTCGCGGCACGCGGACATTGCGCGCACGGTGTCGGTGCTGCCGAACTTGCGCTACGTCGACCTGCCCGAGGGCCTGTTCCAGGACGACCCGGTGTATGTGGCGCTCAAGCTGGAGCTGCAGGCCAAGTGCCCGGACCTGCGCAAGATGACCTACATGGCGGGCGCGGAGCGCAGCCTTGCGGCGCTCGCGGCCGGCCTGGACGGCGGCGCTGGCCGCCCCGGCGGCTGCTGCTGGCCCAACCTGGAGGTGCTGGAGCTCGTGCGCATCGCGCTCGACCCGGCGACGCTGTGCTGCGTCTTGGCGGCGCTGCCCCGACTGCGCGCCCTCAAGGTGACAGAGGCGGCGGCAGCGGGGGCGGGGGCCGGGGCGCGGACGGCGACGGTGCCGCAGCGGCACGCCTTCTCGGACGAGGTGCTGGGGGCGACGCCGGACGCGCCGGCGGGCCTTCTGCCGGCACTGCCGCC
Organism: Ophiostoma fasciatum; assembly: GCA_019925495.1. Taxonomy (NCBI): domain Eukaryota; kingdom Fungi; phylum Ascomycota; class Sordariomycetes; order Ophiostomatales; family Ophiostomataceae; genus Ophiostoma; species Ophiostoma fasciatum. The sequence goes on from JADHKM010000001.1 coordinate 842,769, forward strand.
GCTGGAGGAGCTGGTGCTGGTCAACACGCCGCTGGTGACGGCGGCGGGCCTGCGGGCGTACCTGGGGCGGAGCGCCGAGGCGGCGGCGGCGCTGCGGGTGCTGACGCTGGACAGCACGGGGATGAAGCCGTGGGCGCTGCAGGAGGCGGTGCTGGCGCGGGCGCCGGGACTGCGGCACCTGACGGTGGTGGACACGGTGGCTGTGTCGCTGCCGGTGGCGGCTGGGACGCGCGACATTCCGGCGCTGCGGTCGTCGTCGCTGCAGACGCTGCACTACGAGATCGAGGCGGCCAGCTCCGGGGGGCATGGCGGCGGCGGCGGCGGCGGCGGCGGTGCCGGCAGCAGCAGCAACATCTACGCGGGGGCAGCAGCGGGGGTGACGCGCTCCTACTACAACTACCTCTCCGGGTCGATCCTGTCGGGCGGGCTGCCGAACCTGCGGGCCGTGTATGTGCGGGACGCGCAGTTCCCGGACGCGCTGCTGGCGGGCGCGCACCCGCCGCCGGGGGCGGGGGCGGGGGCGGGGGCCAGTGCGTACCGGCGACCGGCATCGTCGAGCTCGGACATGGCAGGCGGGCCACCGTCCATGTTGTCGGCCCACCTCCTGCACTCGCCGCTGTCGGTGGGGAGCAGCAGCAGCGGCAGCTACCACCTCGGGCCGGCGCAGTCGCCGCTGGGGTTCCTCAGCCCGCCGCACTCGCCGGGGTATCCACCACAGCCGGCGGCGCTGGATCTGCCACCGAAGCCATGGGTGAGCGGCGGCGGCGGCGGCGGCGGTGGTGGGCGCAACCCGCGGTTCAGCAGCAACAACCCGTTTGCGAGCATGATTGCGCCGCAAAAGGTGCACACGCTGGAGGTGTTTACCAAGGGGGACGACGACCTGGACTGGAGCTCGATTGTGGTGGGCGGCGGCGGCGGCGGCGGCGGCGGTGGGACGGCTAGCAGCGACTGGGAGGTGTTTGGGGGGGCTGGCGGCGGGTCGTCGAGCCGGCCGGTCAGCAGCTACGGCCTCGGGGCGGACCTGGGGGCGGTGGGCGCGCGCAAGAGCGTGCTGGTGAACATGGGTCCGGGCAGCTTTCTGGCGGTGCCGGACGGGGCCAGCGGTGGCGGCGGCGGCGGCGGCAGCGGCAGCCATGCAGGGGGGGACCTGTGGCCGCGGCCGGTGAGCAGCTCGGGGGAGCGACGCAGCGAGCAGCGCGACCTGTGGCGGTAGGCGGCTGGTAGGCGGCTGGGGACGGTGGCGGCGGCGGCGGCGGTTTGTTTTGGCAGTGCATGCTTCGGATGTGGATGGAGCATGCTTGGTGAAGAGTCTTGCCGGTGTGGTTTCTTTTTTTGCATCCTTTGCCCGCCGAGCGGAACGGTCCTGGATAGACGTCATCTGTATTTGTACAAGTACACTATACACCCGCATGCTCTATATTTGTATGCTTATGCAGGCTCAGGCAGGCTCAGGCAGGCTCAGGCAGGCTCAGGCTCACTTTTGCAGGCCACAGCCACCGCCACCCAGAACGAGGATCACCGACGCGCTTCATTGGCTGCGACGTCGTGCGCTTGGAAAAACCTGTCTGCGACCCCTCCTCGTGTTCGCGGCGGCCTCCTGGGGGGAGGGGTTCGTGGGGGGGGGGGAGTCTATTCCGTACAACTACTCCGTAGGGGGGGGACTTCGGCGCAGGCGCTCCGCGGTCACGAGAAACGCACATGAAACGGACAGAGCACGGAAAAAGCAAGGCCGGGCAGGGAGGAGAGGCCAGGCCAGGGACAAGACGAGACGCGCCGATCGCCCGCTGGGGTTTAGAGGCATGCAGCGTGACGGCGCTGGGCTGGGCTGCGGCTCTGGTTGGACGGCGGCGAGCAGGCTTGCCGCCGAGGAGAAAAAAAAGTCGGCGGTGCCTCCGTACAAGCAAGTACGACTATCCGTACTCGTCGCGAAAACGCGCTGTCCCGACTGGCACGCGCTGCGCATGCCAGACGAGGAATGTCGGTGGCTGTCCGGCGAGGAATGGGGAATGGCGGTGGCTGGTCCTTTGTGCAGAGGCTGACTGGCGAGCGGCCGCTAGCTGGTCGTGTGATGGCGATGCTGTAGTTGTACGGAGTACTGCGTATACGGAGTGCAAATATGTGTAATTATAGTATGCTTGGGTACAAAGTACAACGCTTGCTCCTGCAGTGCAGGAATCAGGGATGCATGTTTCTGCTAGCCCAGCCTTGGTTTAGGAGGCACGGCCGCAGCCCTCGGGGCCCTGGTTCTTCAGCTGTGTGGGCCGTTCTTTCTGCGCCCTCTGGCAGGCTGGCCCTCTTGGGCCCTCTTCTTGTTCCCTCTGCCGTCTTGGCCCTCTTCCTGGCCGCCTCCTTCCACTTCCCGGCCCTCTTCCTGGCCCTCTTCCTGGCCTTCTTCTTGTTCCCTGCCCGCTTTCTGGCTTTTGATTTTTTTTTCTTCTTGCCATTCCTTCTGCCCGTTGTTTTTTGGGTGCTGCTGTCTTTGTCTTCTTTCTCTTCTTTCTCTTCTTCTCTCTCCTTTTCTTTCACCTCTCCCCCTTTCTCCTCGACTCTTTCACTCACCTCCCTCTCTCTCTCTCCCCTTCACCCTTTCCTCGGCGTTTCTTCTTTGTCTCTTGCCGCCGCATATACGCCGCCATGTCGGCCCTCCACCACCGCTCCATGGTCCTCGACGACGACCTCGCCGCCCTCGTCCTCGCTGCCATGGACCACCAGACGCCGCCTCGTCCCGACCCCCAAGCATCTGCCGCAGCAGCATCACCAGCCGCCGGCTCGCCCTCGCCGCCGCCTCTCCCCCAGCGCAACGCCGCCCGCGCCTCCCGCTTCCTCGACGCCCTCCTCGGCGCCGCCAAGACCGACGGCAACGACGTCGCCGTCGCCGCTGACACCCAGACCATGGACGAGCACAAGCCGACGCCCCACGACGTCTACCTCTCCTCGGAGGAGGACGCCTCGTCTGTGGGCGAGCCCTCGTCGACCTCGTCCTCGTCCGACGAGCTCGACTTTTACGACGACGACTGGGACACGGACGTCGACATTATCGACATCCAGCCCGAGGTGCCGGCGGCAGCAGCACCAGGAGCACCAGGGGCACCAGGAGCACCAGGAGTAGCATCACGAGCAGCATCACCAGCAGCAGCAGCAGCACCCCTTCCACCATCACCACCGCCACCACCTGCGGACGCCCTCCCCGACCCCTTTGCCCCCCGCAAGCCGCCCGCCCGCCGCCACAGCCACGACACCGCCCGCGTCGTCTCCGTCGTCTTCGCCGGCAAGCCCTCGCTCGTCGACCTCACCGTCGAGCGCGCCGCCCGCCGCCGCAGCCTCCAGGAACGCGGCCGCAGCAGCGCCACGTCCACGCCTGCCCCGGCGGCACCCGCTCCGGCACAGGCGCCGCCCGCCCCGGCCCCTGTGCCAGCGACGCCCGCCAAGCGCCTGCGCGGCATGACGCGCTCCCTCACGCTGGGCCGCCGCCTCCATGCGAACAACAACAACAACCGCCCGCTGCCGCCGTCGCCGCCCCCGCCGTCGCCGCCGTCCCAGAAGAAGGCGACGGCCACGACGGGCTCGATGCTGCCGCTGCTGCCACCGCTGCCGCTGCCGCCGCCGCCGCCTCCCTCGCTCCCGGCCTCGCCCAGCCGGCCCGCCGGCTTTGGGGCGCTGCGCCGCGCATCGACTGCCGGGACCGCCGCACCGCTGCGGTCGTCGTCGGGGCTGACATCGTCCGACAGGCCGCCGCTGCCGTCGCCGACCTTTCTCGTCACGCCGCCGCCGGGGACGACAGCCCGGAAAGTCAGCGGCCCAACCGCCAGCGCCACCGCCAGCTTCCTGGGCAGCCTCACGGGGCGGCGGCGCAGCGTGAAGCTGCTATAGGGCCTTCTACAGTACAGGCTTCTCCCGCGGGATGATTTACGCGTCTTCTTTTTCTTTTTTTGCATTCCTCCCGTTATTCCTCTCCGTTATCTTTGCATGGAATGGGCTTTCGTGGGGAGTTCGCCGGGCGGGACTTGGACTTTGGGGGGGAGAAAGGCGTTCGTTGCAACGGACGGGACCATGGTAATTTGGTTTGGGCATCTTGCGTTTTCTTTATGCTTCTTTTTTCCTCATATTTGGGCATGTTGCGGTTCTTTCAACTTCTTTTTTTCTTCATATTTTCTGGGTTTCTTTGGACTGCTCCTGCATATTGTTGTTGCTCCTGTTTGTTTTCTTCTACTTCCACCGGCGGACAGCGCATCTCGAATGGACGATACCCATCTTGGCTGTTCACATGTCTTGCAGAATACGGAGTCGTCCAGAAAAATGATATTGGATTCTGTACGGAGTAATCTGGAAAGGCCAGGGTCTGGAAATGACCCGCCGATCGTCGTCTTCTCCTTTTTCTGGCTTCCCCTCTTTTTTCTTCGCCCGTCCGCCCCCCCTGTCGCGTCGCGTTGCGCGCCCCTTTTCACGGCCCCCCCCCCCCCCCCGAAAAAAAGGACAAAGACGAGACGAAACACTGGGGCGTGTTCGGCAGACCCTGGCCGTTGGAATCCGGTCTTGGCATGGCCGGCTTTGCGACGACGCGCTCGTGCTCGTGTGTCGGCTTCGGCTTCGCTCTGGGCGCTCTCGCGCGCCCGCGTGTCGTCCTCCGACCTTCCGACAAGGGACGAGAGCGGAGTTCGTATAAGCACGGAGTATTTACAACTACTTGTACATATTGTACTCGATACAAGTACAGAGTTACCTGTACTCTGTTCGCTCTTCGGGACATTCTCAAGCTCCGTTGTGCATGTCTTTTTCTCTTTTTTCTTTTCTTTTCTTTTTCTCTTCCCCTTTTCGAACCTCTCCCTCCTTGCCTCGTCTGCATGTCGCATCACACTCGAACACAGCGCTGTGCAAGATCTTTTTTCTATATTTCGGTTGACGGCAGCGGCCACAAATTAAAGCGTATAGGGATACAAGACCCGGCTTCCAGCCGCCTCTCCTCCCGTCCGCGTGGGACATATAAACATAGAATAGAAGACAGCAGGAAGGGTGAAAAGGGGCAGAAAAACAAAACAAAAGAAAACGTTCTGGATACAAGAAAAAGGCCGGGAACGGGAAGGGGGAAGACGACAGAACAGAAATAGAAAAGAAACAGCACGCCGCCGCCAACGTATTTTGCTCGCCCACAGAAAGGCACCCCGAAGCAAAAAAGGTGCACGCCGTCCGTCCTGTCTCCAGCAATATGGTGAGCCCATGCCAAACCGAATTCGTAGGTCCTTTTTATTGTTCGTGGAGGCGGGAGTCCCAGACAAACGTCAAAATACAAAGCCCAACTCCCCTCGCTCGCATGCACTGGCACACAAACAGCCCCTTTGCCGTTCCTCGTCTCGGACCTCTCCCCGTCGCAAACCAACGCTGGTCGCTTTGCTCCGGGCCGATGACGGACTCTGTCGTCCACCGCTTCTCCTTTTTCTGCATCCTGGGGGGGTCTGCTCGTCGTTGCAGGCGGCTGCACGAGACAGCTCGCCAGCAGCCGCAGACCGTCCGCGGAAGCCGCGGGCTTAGGCCTTGCGCGAGCGCGTCGTCATGCCGCTCGTCTTGGCCTTGGCCCCCGTGGTCGAGGCCGTCGCCGCCTGCGCCTGGGCGCCGATGATCAGGTCGTGCGGGTCCGGCAGAGGCGCCTGGCTCATGCGGCGCACTGCCTTGCGCGACGTCGTCTTCTTGCCGTCCTTGCGGTACGTCGCCAGGTAGAACGAGATGAACAGCACGAGGTACGAGCTGAGGATGCCGATGCCCGCAAACGCCGCAAACTCCTCGCCCGCACACTTGCCCATGTTCGGCAGCGAGGGGAAGTAGGTCGACGTGAAGTAGGTGTACGAGGCGAAGTACACAAAGACTGCGCCGTTAGCCGATGCATAAGGGCCGGGGGGAGGGAAGGGCAACATACAGAGATCAATGACAAACTGCACGATCTGGAACTTGGTCACCCACTCCTTCCACCAGATGCGGATGCCCCGCGCCGACTGGAAGTAGTACCAGTACATGACGACATGCACGCCCAGGTTCAGCGTGATCGGAACCCAGGACACGGCCGTCGAGCCGATCAGCTGCGTGTAGCACAGGAGGGCCGTCGCGCCGTGGTGGTAGCAGTGGAGGAAAGCTGCACGAGTCAGTCCATGTGTCCCAAGTGTCCTGGCCGGCTGCGCCGAGCAAGGCTGAACGTGAACGTACTGAGGGGCTTCTTCTTCAGGAACAGGAAGACGGTGTCGAGCAGCTCCAGGTACTTGGTGAGGTAGGTGAGCTGGAGGCAGCGTTAGCACCGCTCAATAAGAACATGACGAAGAGGGGAGGCCACATACATAGTACAGGACCACCAGGGGCTGCGTCCAGCCGCCGCCAGCGTCGCAGATGGCGTAGAAGATGCCCTGGCGCGCCACCGTGGGGATCAGCTGCTCGGCGTACAGCGCCAGCAGCGCGGCGCTGACGGTCGTCAGGAGAAAGTTGTGGACCAGGAACAGCGCCTTGAGCTTGAACGCGTCGCGGTTGCGCATCAGCTCGCGCCCGCCAAAGATGATAAAGTAGTAGACGACAATGAATATGCTCGTCTCCTTCAGCGTCGACATGGGCGTCTTGCCGGCCACGAATTCAAACTCGTCCGCCGGGTAGCCGACCACGGCCTCAAAGGCCTTGTTGAAGAGGGGCCATAGCTTCAGGCCGAACGGCCGGTCCAGCGTCGGCGCGCCGAATTCGATCAGGTCCCCGAGGGACGCCGCAGAGAAGGACATGTTGGAGGAAGAGAAGTCGAGAACACAAGGAGAGCTGCACGCCACGTGTCACAAGTCAGCCGACAGTTGTCTATGACGAGGGGTCACGTCGTGGATGTAGGATGGGATCTGGGGCTACCAAAATAGGGGGAGATGGGAGACGAGGGAAAAAAAGGGGCAGAAGGGAAGAGCGCGTACCTGCTTATAACTCCCCCGTCACAACAACCTGGGATGAGAGAAGAAGGAAGACAAAGGCAACCAGCTTCACGGGCAGATCAAGAGCGACAGGCGGCGGTTGTCTCGTTTCCTGTGGAACAAAAAACAGACGTTGATCTTCAGAGGGTCGGCCGGAATGGCGTCGTTCGGAAGAGACGGGAAAAGAGAGAGAGAAGAAGAAAAAAGAGAGAAAAAGGCGATTGCGAAGGAGCGACAAGAAAAATCGAACCCAAAAAAGGAGGCCCGGTGAAGAAAGGAGGCGGATGAGAAGAGAAGCGGAGGGGATGAGGAGTGAGGTTGAAGAAAAAATAGTTCCAAGGGCCGGAGGCGACGGGAGGACGGAGTTTTGGTTGGGAAGGGAACCCGTGGCCCAAGGGCGCGTTTAGATGCGTCCCAAGGGGGGACAGTCCGGCAGGGCCCCCTATTAGCGAGGAAAACGGCAGCTACGATCCTCCCCAATTTCTGTTCTGGACACTGTGGAGAGAGAGAGACAAGAGGGAAGGTGCGACCGGGGGGGGACCCTTCTCGACAGGTGGCAGCACGGCGAGCTCGACTGCAATCTTAAAAATGACAGCGGACAAAGCCCAATACGAAGGGCCCGGAGGACGGGGAATGCCTGGCCGCCGTCGCGTCGCCTAGGCGGCGGAACGCGTGGGTGAGAGTCCGTCGTCTGCCATGCAACGCCAAATTGCAGGAAAGCAGCCAGCCAATCAGGCGGCCGCTCTATCTCACTAGTTGACCTCGGCGGCCGAGGCTTGGAAACTGCCGCTGCTCACCGCCTTGTCACGAGCGAAAGCGCGGAGGCATAACGACGGTGATTACGAGCGACAGCCAGAAGCGTGGGTCACGTGACCAGACGGCGATTTTGTTCGTGCGAGCGACGCCTACGGAGTACTGAGCTCTAAGCTCTATACTACTCCAAAGAAGTTGATCGCCGGAGAGACGCAGTTCGACAGTTCCAAGTCGTATGACTGCCCGTTATCTGGCTGGAAAGGATGCCTGGCGCTTTGGAAAACGCGCTCGGTGATTGGCCGCCTGTGGGGTAAGCGTTGGAAAGTTGCGGCCTGAGGCACTGCTGTGCGACCGGGAAGGCACGACGGCGGGCAGTTCCTGCTGGGCTATGCTTAGTCGAGAGAAAGCACCACCACCGTAGCCGAGAGGGAAAAAAACATCATTCGATTCCGGGCGCGCCATCTTCCGCTTCCTCTCCCTCGCTTCTTCCGCCTCGCTCGTGTCCCCCAGCCGTTTGCTGCGCATCGCCTCTCCGCTCCCGTCCCTCAATTCCTTTCCCAGACCCCCCCGACCCTGCTGTCTGCCCCCCCCGTCCCGACGAGCGTCCGGTCCGTCTGGTAATCTGGCCGCAAAATCCCGCTAGTCCGAACGAATTCGATTTTCGATCCTCCGTTCGCTTTCCCACTTCGTCTTCTTTCTTCACCCTCCCGCGCCGCCCACCCACTCGCACGCACCATGTCCGCCTCGCTTCTTCGTGCCGCCGCCCGCGGTCCCGCCGCGGTTCTGTTCCGGGCCCCCGTCGTGGCCCGCAGCCCGGCCGCCGCCGCCCGCGGCGCCGCCGCCTTTGTCCCCAAGGCCAGCTTCAGCGCCGGCGCGCGCCTCCGGTCGGAGCACCATGAGGAGACCTTTGAGGAATTCACGGCCAGGTACGCGCCATTGGGTGTTGTGGTTGTTGTTCGGGGACACGGAACACCCGGTGCTCGCAGGTGCTGACGCAGACAAGATACGAGAAGGAGTTTGACGCCGTGCAGGACGTCTTTGAGCTCCAGCGCAACCTGAACAACGCCTTTGCCTTTGACCTGGTGCCCTCGCCGTCCGTGCTGACCGCTGCGTTAAAAGCGGCCCGGAGAGTCAACGACTTCCCGACGGCGGTCCGCGTGTTTGAGGGTGGGTGCTTTCTGTGCTTCGTGAGGAGACAAGGAGAACCGCGCTAATTGCTGCAGGCATCAAGGCCAAGGTCGAGAACAAGGGCCAGTACGAGCAGTACCTCGAGGAGCTCAAGCCCCTGCGGGAGGAGCTCGGCATCGTGCTCAAGGAGGAGCTGTACCCGGAGGAGTCCAAGTAAAGCCGAGGCGTGTGCATCGAGAGGAGGGAGCTGGGAAGGGGAGGCGAGTCGTGCGGACGGACAACCGGCCGTCACAAACAAGCAAGACGTTCTTGAGAGCAGAGGGGAGAGCAGGAAGAGCAGGAAGCCAAAAAAAAGATCTACCAAGCCAACAACAAAACCTGTATATTTCCAACCTAGATTTTTTTTCCATATCTCGCCTTCCACGTGCTGGACAGCTTGCAACGGGCGCGTAGGGGGGAATTGGGTTGTTTCTCAGCAAGTGGTTCGTTCAATCTTGGATGTCCCTATCTCGAGCATCGTCACAGACGGCAAAGACGATACGACGTTTTTAAAAACACAACTGGTAGACGGCATCTTTGCGGACCCGTCTACACCGAAGAAGCCAGAGACAAGTTGACAGAACAAATAGCGTAAAAAAACAAAAACAAGAAATAAAAAAGGAGAAAAGACAATACGACTCCCGTCGGCTAGTCGCGGAGGTGCCCCCATCGGCCGCCGCCCTGGCTGCTTGGATGGATGTAGGTCATGCCGGGCACCGGAGGCCCGCTGCTGCTGCCGGCGCCGCCGCCACCAACACCACCACCCGGGGCCGCCGAGAACAGGGACGGCAAGCTGCCGCCGCCGTGGAAGGACGACGGGTCAAAGTTGGCCGTCACGGGGCTGTTGCCGCGGCTGGCCGCGGCACCACCAGCACCAGCGCCGGGGCCGCCGGGGCCGCGTCCGGCCACGGTCCGGGGGCTGATGACGCTGAGGCGCGGGCTGCGGGGCACGCTCTGCTGGCGGGTTTCGCGGCGGCCGTTCTTGAGGATGCGCAGCTCCTCGCGGGTCCACTCGAGCTCGCGCTCGCGCTCCTTGAGCATGGCCACGGCCTCCTCCCACTGGCTGCGGTAGGTGGCGCTCTCGCTCTGCTGGTGCATGTGGTGGATGTAGCGCAGGTTCTCGGCGGCGCGGTGCTCGAGGTCCGCGACCTGCGCGACGAGGCTGCGGTTGGTGGCTCGGACGTCCGTCGCCGTGCTGGACGCGTCCTGGTACGCCTGCCGCGCGTGCCCCAGGTCCGCGTTCGCGCTGGCCAGCCGCCGCTCGAGCGCCTGCGCCTGCGCCTGCGCCTGCGTCGCCGCCAAGCGCGCCGCCGCCAGCTGCTGCGTGTCCGGGTGCACGTCGCTGCCGCCCGCCAGCAGCCTCTCCGCCTCCTCCGCCCGCACCGTCAGCTTCGCGTTCGCCTCCCGCGCCTCCGCCAGCGCGCTCGTCCGGCTCGCCAGCCTCTCCTGCACCGCCGCCGCCTCCTTGACCGCCGCGTCGCGCTCCACCTCAAAGATGCCGCGCTCCTGCACCGCCGCCAGCAGCTTGCGCTCGCACACGCTGACCGTCGCCGCCGTGTCCTGCGCCAGCCGGTCCAGCGTCCGCACCCGCTCCGTCAGCGTCGCCTCGATGCTCTCCTTTTCCTGCAGCTGCGCCTCCAGCGCCGTGACCTGACTGTCAGTTTCTCTCTCTCTCTCTCTCTCTCTCTCTATACACGTGACCAAAGTACGCACCTTGGCCGCAAGCGCTTCCAGCTGAGCCACCGAGATCTGCACGGTGGGCACGCCGCTGGTCACAATCGGCCCGCCGAGCGCTTGCTGGACGGTGTCGCTGAGCTGCACCGGCAGGTCGTGGACAATGGGCGAGGTGGACGAGCGGACGCGTACCCGTTTGGGCATGTCTTCCGCATCGGCGTCGTCCTGGAGAGGGGGAGGGGGAGGGTTAGACACGACAAGAGGACAACAGTGCAAGGACCGGGACAGAGAGGACGTACCCGCTGCCGCTTGCGGGACAGGAGCGGGCTCGATTGGTCCTCGTCTTGGCTCAGAACCACGTGCGCGGGCTGGCCGGACGAGTGCAGGTAAATGTCAAAGATGTCCTCGGGCAGCGGCGTGGGCTTCCAGTCGAGCGGGCCGGCCGCCGGGTCCGCCAGCATCTTGGCAAACGCTTCGGCCGCCACGTGCGGCAGGGCCGGCGGATAGTCCAGGGCCATGTCCTGCAGGTACGACAGACACTGAAGCGTGCTCAGCAGCAGCGCGTTTTTCCGCTCCAGCGTGTCCACCGCCTGCAGATTCAGGCGCACGTCAATGTGCTCCAGTGACAACGCTGCCACCAGAAGCAGCACCACCGGCTTGGGCAGGCGTCGTCCCCGGGCCCGGCTGCCGCTGCCGCTGTCGCCCTCGGCTGTGGACTTTCCTGGCTGTGGTTCCGGGGCCGCGTCCGCAGCAGCAATGGACGCTTCCAGATAGCGGGCGAGCAGGCCGGACGACCGGGCCGTGTGGTCGAAGCCGATGACGAGGTCGACGTCGGCGGCGGGCGGCAGGTAGCGGTTGTTGGCCTCCACGGTGTCCGCAACCCAGACGATGGGCGAGCCGGAGGGAGCACGGCTGCCGCCGCTGCGGTCACGGCCGTCGCCAGGCTCCTCCTTGTCCTCCGAAGAGGCGCTGCTGTCGCGGCGGTACAGGCGGCGCACCGTGTGGCCGGCGTGGGTGAAGACGGCGTCGAGGTAGTCGAGGGCCACGTCCGAGTGGCCGAGAACCAGCACGGACAGACCGAGCGCGCGGTCGCGCACGTGCTCCAGCAGCTCGTAGACGAACGAGAACTTGCACTGCGTGGTGGCGGCGTAGCGCATCTTGGCCTCGGTGGACAGACCGGGCAAGTCGCCGTACGCGGGCGGCTTGTCCGTGAGGTCGAGCAGTTTGCGCAGCAGCGCATCGACGCGCTGGACGACGGCTTCGTCGGGCTCGCCCGCCACGTCGCGGTAGAAGACCTGGCCAAACGCCTCAATGGTCGCCCGGTTCTCCTCGTCCAAGACGAGGTCCACGTAGCGCTGCCGCGTGTTGGCCGCCATCGGCAGCGTCACGATGTAGTCGTGCGTGGCAAAGTTGGGATTGCTCGCGTCGTCGCTGCCGCCGTCACTACCATCGTCATCATCATCGTCGTCGTCCTCGTCGTCGTCATGATCGTCGTCGTCGCTGCCGTGGTCCATCGGAGCGGGGTCGTCGTCTTCGCCTCCGTTGCCGTCGCCATGGTCCCCCGAGCCGGCGTCCTCGGGCTCGGGCGACACCTCCAGGGCGTCCAGGGACAGCGCCTGTGGGGCTATGGTCCCCGAGTCGAGACCGTCGTGCGCCTGACCTGCGTGCACGGGGACGATCGGGTGCGTCGGGATGGCGGCATCGTGGCTGTCGCTCAGTATCTCCTGCTGTGCCTGCCGCAGCGCGTCCACCGCGGACGGCTCCGACGAAGGCGGCTGCTCCCGGTCCATGGTGATGGCCCAGAATGATTTTTGTGAATTGGCACTGCGCGAGGACGTGCTCTGCGAGTGGAAGCTGCTCCGCGAGGGAGGGCTGGGCCTGCTGAGAGATGGGCTGGAAAGGTGCACGTCCTGGTTGCTGTGGGAGGGCGGTAAAATCTGCGCCGATGGCGGCCCGTCACAGCCTTCGCTCGGCGCTGCTCCGGTGGTTCTCCGGTCGGGCCGTGTGGAGTCGGGCACGACCGAGCAGGACTCGTAGCTGTGGCTGTTGTGCGCAGGCGAGTGCGCTTGGCCAAGCGGCGAGACGGGGGTCTCGGCGGCAGGGGGCGGAGACTGGTCCGGTTGCGACTGAGTCGGCTGGGTGAGCGGCTCAAAGTCGGGCTCCGGCTGGGTCAGGAACCGGGTGGAGGACGAGATAGAGGCGAAATAGGTGCCTCCGGTCCCGGCGTCTGCGACTGCGTGGTGGGCCGGGCTTGCGCGGTCCGCCTCCGAAGCCCAGTCTGCGGATTCACGCAGCTGGTTGTCCTGTGTCGCGGCTGCGTGCGAAACGGCTTGCGCGTTGGCGGCGGTGCTCTCGCCGGGCTCGTGGTACGGGCTGTCGCCGCTGAGCGTGGCAGTCTCCGCGTCTGGAGGGGGCGTCTGGCTCTGTGCCTCCTTGAGGTCGTCAAAGCACGGCGGGTCAGGGAGAGGCTCGTCCGAGGGGGGGAGAGGCTCGTCCGAGGGGGGGAAAGGTTCGTCGGAGGCGGGGAGAGGCTCGTCGGAGACGGGGAGAGGCTCGTCGGAGACGGGGAGAGGCTCGTCGGAGGCGGGGAGGGGATCGTCGGAGGCGGGGAGAGGATCGTCCGAGACGGACAGAGGCCCTTCTGGGGCAGGCAGAGGCTCGTCTAAAGCGGACGGAAGGGTGGCCTGGTCGTCCTCCTGAGAGTCGGGGATCGTGCGTGCAGAAAGCACGGGGTCTGAAGGCTGCGGTGAGGCCGGCGGCTGCGTCCCGATCTGGGGCGGCTGGGACGGCTGGGACGTCTGGAACGGTTGGGACAGCTGAGACGGCTCGGACGGCTGAGGTGGCGGAGATGGCGGAGATGGCTGAGATGGCTGGGACACAAGCTGGGAGCAGCGGACGTACTCGTCCGGGTCAAAGGCCGGGTCGCGGGTGAGCTCGACGACGACCAGAGCCGGCGGGGGAACGGCGGCGCGGGGGTCCGCAGGCTCGGCCGGTGCGGTGCTCGGGACGCTCGACGCGCTGTCAAAGCTGGCGATGCTGGCTTGGCGGCTCGAGGGCGGCGACGAGAGCAGAGCCCTGGGGGTCTCGGCGGGCGGGCTGAGGCGGAGACGCTTCCGCGGCGGCGGGGACGGGGACGGCGGAGACGGAGCCTCTGCTTCGGCGGGAGGAACGGCCGCTGGCACAGCGTCGCCGTCGTCGCTCTCGTCGATCACGGAGGAAGGGGGGGCTGGCCGCTTTTGGCTGGTGGCGGCCGGCTGCGCGGGCGGCGGCGTGAGGGCCTGGGACGCCTGCGAGGTGAGAGCGCTGCTGCTGTTGACGTAGGAGCTCTGCGAGTCCTTGTTGGAGGCCCTGGAGGCCTTGGAAGCCTTGGAAGCCTTGGAAGCCTTGGAGGCCTTGGAGGCCCTGCTCTTGGTGCGCTTGGCGTGCCTGGACTTGGCCTTGCGCTCCTTCTTGGTGGCCTTCCAGTCACGGACGGCGTCGTCGTTTGCGTCTTTGGCTGGGATCTGGCGAGGCGAGCCGTTAGAAGAAGGCAGCTGGGCACACAGCACACAAAACAGAACGTACCCAGCTCGGGAGGTAGGACGCGCCGGTCTCGGGGTGGTCGGCCCAGTCGACTAGATAGAAGCGCTGGCGGCGCACCGTCTTCTCGCCGATAATGTCCTTGATGGCATACCACGCGCCGTCGTCGGCGTTCGAGGGGGACTGAGGAGCGGAGGCGGTGTCGGCGGTGTCGGCGGCGTCGGCGGCGGCGGTGGCGGCGGCGGCACTGCTGCTGCGTTCGTCGGCACGGGGGCCGTGCTCAATGTCCGAGCCGGAGCTGCTGTCGGCACGCAAAGAGCCGGCGTTGTCGTCGCCGCCGCGAAGGAGGAGGAGAGGAGGCTGCGAGCTGGGGCGAGACGGGGAAGAAGCCTTGTACGGCGGGAGACAGCGGGCGGCAGGGGGAGGAGAGGCGGTGTGGGGAGAGGGGCTGTGGGCAAGCTCCGGCATTGATCGCGCGCGCGGGCAGAGACCGCCGAGGTCGATGGCTGCTTTTGTTGTGGGAAGCGAGCGGATGGAGGATGGAGAGCGGGTCGGACGAGCGGCTTTTTAGGCGCTGCAAGTCGCGACGCGGCGGCGGTCGGCAGAGCGGGCGCGCCGAGACAAGAGCAGACCAGCCTTCACGTCCCGCCCGTGGGCAGAGCAGAAATCCGGGGCGCGGGAGGCGCGCGGGGGGATAGGGTGGCGGCTGCAAACGGGGCGCCGGGGGCCGGGGGTCGTTGGACGAGGCGATCGCGTGGCCGCGTGGAAGTCGTGAGAGAAGGCGCCCGTGCGAGCCAGCCTCGAGATAGCGGGCGGGCGGGCGCGTTGGCTTAGTAAGCAGGTTTCAGCGCAGCGCAGCGCGGCAGCGGCGGGCGTCAGACGACTGAGATTCTGCCTTTTTTGCAGGTTGCGCTTCTTTATTTGCCTTGTTACCCTCTCGTTTGATTTATGCTTGCCGTGATCTTGGATGTTTTGCTGGTTCGTCGCCGTCGCCGTCGTCGCCGTCGTCGTCGTGGCTGGCCGTTGTTTGTCGTCGCTGTGGAGTTGAGTTGAATGAGAGCAAGAAGGTGATTGTGAGAACGAAGAGCAGATTTCGGAACTCAGAGAGCCAAGAGAGAAAACGACACGGGCACCGGCCGTTATTCAAGGCCGCTGGCTCACTCGTCAGGCACTCATCGACGTGCTGTGGAGACAGGGCGGGCAGTGACTGGGCGTCAGCCGTCAGCGAGTGAAGTCGAGACCTTTTGTGGGCTGGCTAGGCCGGCTGGACTGGCTGGCTGGCCTGGCTGGCTGGCCTGGCTGACTGGCTGGCTGGGTGGCTGGCCTTGGCCGTGCCCGCACGTTGCATTGTCCCCGACAACTGGCGGTCTAGGTCGCGGCCACGGCCCGTGTCTGCGAGAATCATAGAGGCCTCTTCGGCATCGTCGTTGACCGCCGCTCTGCCCGCCGCCCTGCCCGCCGCCGCCCGCCTCGGACGACGACGCCCGGTCTTCTGCACGAGCAGCTGCTTCTGCACGAGCAGTTTTGTGGACACCAGACAGCCATAACCCCGTCCAGATGGCCCGTCACTGCGGTTTAGAGCTCGTTGTTGATCGGGCGCAGCTCGAGCTCGCTTGGCGGTGTACTTGTGCAGCCGATCGCAGACGACGCAACAAGCTGCCCCGCCGCTGCTCGTCTGCACCGGCATCTTTGCCCCCTCGACCTTTGTACTCCTACGTCTGCTTGTATTCCTCTGCCGAAACAGCCTCGTCTCATCGCGGCATCGTCTCGCTGTGACACGTGACTCCATGCCGTTCTGCAGCGCCTCACCGTCCCGATGCTCTCTTTTTTTCTGGCCCTTTTTCCTCCGAAAAATCTCGTGCCGCAAAGGACACTCGTCCTGCAGCCCGTTTGTAAAATATCCCGCATACAAAGTGAGGTCGATCACGGTATGCAGAGTTACATGCCTGCTAGAATCCAACGTTGTGCGTCGCCGCCGCTGCACGTGCGCTGCAGGCACGCCAACGGGCGCGCCTTCCCCACAAAAAACCCGCTGCACCTGCCACTGTCGCAGTCACGGGACCAACCTGTTCGAACCTCTTCACGTCTCTCGCAAACTAGGTCACCACGACACTCGCCCACGCACACACCGCCAGCCCACACTCCAGCCTTGCTCCCGCCTCGCACCCGTCTCTGCACCGGTTGCGGGGGTGTCTCTGTCTGTCTCCTTCCGGCCACACGGCGTCTCCCACCGCGCCCTTTCTGTGTCGAGCCCCCCGCCCCGTCCGCTTGGGCCTCGCGACCGCGTCGAGCGGACGGACAGCGACTCTCGTTCCACTGCGAAGCGATACTGGCCACTCTGCCGCCGCCCTGATCCTCTCTTGGCGGATAGGGGGTTTTTGTGCGGCTAGGCCGTTGGCGGTTCCGCCCCAAGAAAGCCATCCATCCAAACGGCCGACCGCACGAAGAAAGCCTGGCCCACGCTCCCCACGGTTGTTTGTGTTGTTTGTCCGCTCAGCACGCCCGCGACAAGACAGTGCACACTACGCATCGGCCAGGGTCATGTTTTCCTAGTTGCTCCCGGCTCCTGCTCTCGCCTCTGACCAGACCAGCGGCAGGACTGGCTCTGGCGCGAGCACCATGAAGCCTTTTTTTGTATGCATGGCGTATGCCCTGGTCTCTCTCTCTCTCGAGCTGGCTGCTGACCGACTAGAAACAGATGAGCAACTTGGGCCAGTTTCTCCCCATCGACCGCCTGAGCGGACGACCAAGGAACCTGGCTGCCAAGCGTCGCGACGAGACCGAGCTGTCACCGCCGCCACCGCCGCCCAAGCGGAGGCGCAGGGACGACGTGTTGTCACCCGGCACCGGCCCTGCTTCCGCCGCCACCGCCGCCGCATCCTCCTCCTCCTCCTCGCGACTGGTGCCACCGCTGCAGCAGCCGAACCACTGGCTGTCCGACGAGAGCAGCGACCTGCAGGTGCTGCCCGCCCCGTCCGACCGCATCCGACATCCGCGGCAGCCTTCCGTCGTGTCAAGCAGCCTGGGCGGCGGCAGCCGCGATTTTGAGCGGTCGATTATCCAGCCCGAGCTGCGGCAGGTCGAGGAAATCACGACGCCCCCGAGAGCCCGCCGCCGCCGACGCCGGCGGAGTCTGCAGCATTCCAGCGTGGCGGCCCGCTTCTCCCGCCCTTCAAGGCTCGTCAGCCCCGGCGTCGACGACGGCGATGACCAGAGCCCCGTCCGCGAGGTGGCGCCTCCGCCGCGGGGCCACGCGGCGGCGGGCACCAGGGTGAACACGAACAGCGTCATCGTCCTGCCCGATGGCCCGCCCTCGTCTACAGCCAAGCCACGCTTCCGCAGCCGCATGGCCGGCTACATGCCCAGCACCAACGACCGCTCGCCGCAGCGGCTGCAAAACGGCACCGCCAAGCGAACCATCTATGCGGCCGCACGCGGCGACAACGACAGCGTGGACGAGCTGTCCAAGGACTTTTACTTCGGCCAGCAGCCGCCCAAGAAGATGGCCAAGAACACGGCCACCGCGCCGGGGATCGCGCTGTCGCCCGCCCGCACCCTGCCTGCGTCCATTGAGCACATTGTCGAGGCCCCGCTGCACGTCAAGGCCGCGTTTCGCCAGCCCGCACATTGTGTGGCGCCGGACCCGTCCTCGCCGGACGGGCCGGAATGTCGGATGACGATCCGTGCGCAGTCTGCTGACGTCCTCGTCCCGCTGGGCAACGCCCTGGCTCGGCGCGAGGATGCGCTCTGGCTCCGGGTGGACCTGCGCAAAGTCCACACGTTCCTGTACAACATCGACTCGCCGGTGGTGCTGCTCATGTTCCCGCAAGAGGGCGCCTTGGGCGCATCCATGGGCCTGCAGTTCCGCGCGGTCGAAGAGGCGCGGCGGATGTATGCTTGGGCGAACGAGTCGGCCGTGTCGAGGAACTTCAAGTTTGAAGACAAGCCATCGTGAGTTTCTCCGATGTCTTGTCCCGCCGTCGCGCCCTTGCAGATTCTAACCCTCTTTCGCAGAACCTTTTTGGAGCGGAGGTTCAACAAGAACCTGCGCGAAGCGCAAGCACAAAAGGAAGCCCACGCCACGCGCAGCGCCAGCAACCACGCCGGGTGGGCGGACGACGATGGGGACAAGGCCGTCGTGGATCTCTCTCGCTCGGAGCCGCCACCTTCGCGTCTGGGCCGACGCGCGCAGGACGGCTTCTCGTCGCCCGAACGCTCGGTCGCCCGGTCCTCGCCCGGGAATGAGAGAGGGCTCGGCGTCTTCACGCGCACGCGAGCCGGCCGGCACTCCCGCGGGGCCACCGAAACCGTCGACCTCGACGGGGACGCAGATGCGGACCTGCAGAACGGCTCGACGCCTGCGACGCCCGCGACGCCCGCAACATCTTCTTCGACCCCTGCGGACAGCCGGCTGGAGCGGCTGCGCAACCGGAGCACGCGCACGGCGGCGGCAGCGGCGGCGGCGCGCTTCGTCGAGCCGCCGAGTCCCGAGCGATGGACGCAGACGCACCCGGACTGGGCGGACGACTGGCGGGTCCCCCTCACATATGCGCGGACGACGGTGGACAAGGACGACGTGGCGCGTCTGGACGACGGCGAGTTCTTGAACGACAACATCATCAACTTTTACCTGCAGTTCCTCCAGGACAGTCTGAAGAACAGCGACTCGTCCCTGGCGAAGCGCGTCTACTTCCACAACACGTTCTTCTACGAAAAGCTGCGGCCGAGCCGCGGAAACGTCATCTCCTTTGAGGGCGTCAAGCGCTGGACGGCCAAGGTCGACCTTTTCTCCTACGACTACATTGTCGTGCCCGTCAACGAGCATGCCCACTGGTGGGTGGCCATCATCTGCAACGTGCCCAAGATCCTGGAGGCCGCCCTGCCCCCGCCCCCGGACCAGCAGGAGATGGAGGCGGAGGCGGAGGCGGAGAAGGAGAAGGAGAAAGGAGGAGGGCCAGATGCCGAGGCAGAAGCAGAGGTCGAGGCAGACGCCACAGCAGAGGCCAAGGCGGAATCTGCCGAGCCGATCGACGTGGATGAGCCGAGCAGCATCGTGGTTGAGGCCGACGACGACAGAGACAAGGACGACGTCGAGCTGCTTTCCGTCACGGGGACAGCAGCGGGGGCGGCCGCGACGATGTCGTCGCCCCATGCGTTTCCTGCGTCGCCTCTCCGTTTCTGTGGCAGAGACAAGCTCTCTCCCATCCATGTGGACGACCACGGGGCGAAGCCGGATCCGGGCTCGGCAAAGGCGGCCACAATTGTGCTTGACTCGGTCGAGAAGGACGGCCCAGACGACCAGGGCGAGGGGACGAATGGGACGCCGCGGACCAAGCTGGCGTCTGCGCCTGCGCCGGCGTCCACGACCACGCCCACGCCCACGCCCCGCCGCGTGCCCAGAGACAGCAAGAGCGGTGGCGACTCTCGCGCCAGCGCGGGCAGCGATGCCGACGAAGACGTGACGGAGATCAAGAGCGACGTGGTTTCGGCCAAGAAGCCCGGCTTTCGCAGCCGAGCCGTTGGGCGCAAGGTGTTCATCCCGGCGAGCAAGAAGCCGAACCCCAAGGATCCGCGCATCTTCACGCTGGACTCGCTGGGCAGCGTGCACACGGCGTCGGTGGACCACCTGAAGCAGTGGCTGCTGGCCGAGATTGCGGAGCGCAAGGGCGTCAAGCCGGTCAACCCGGGCCGCCTGGGCACGACGGCGCGCGCGATCCCGCAGCAGGAGAACTTTTGCGACTGCGGGGTCTACCTGCTTCTCTACATCCAGGAGTTTATCAAGGACCCGGACAGCTTCATCGAGGACATTGTGCTGCGCCACGAGCGCCCGTGGGACACGTCGGCGCCGGACATGCGCAGGCAGCTGCGCGCCCTGATCCTGCACATGCAGAAGGAGTACCAGGCGGCCCGCGAGGCCGAGCGGCGGCCCAAGAAGAAGGCGGCGGCGGCGGCGGCAGCAGCCACGGAGAAGCGCGCCAACACAGCCGGCATGGAAGGTGTTTCAAGTCCCGCCGCCGCCACGCCGCCGGTCGCACAAAAAGGCACGGCCGACGGCGGGGAGGCCGGCGGGGAGGCAAGGAGCGCCCGCGGCGGCATGGGCTCCACGGGCAACGGGGACAGCATCCCGCCCGTGCTTCTGACCGACGCGCCCACCACGGCACCCGAGCCCGTGGACAGCCCGAGCGGCGAGCGCGAGCCGGCCGGGGCGTCATCCGCCGAGTCGTCCGTCGGCCCTGCAGAGCCGGGGATCAGCTCGCCCTTCCGAGACAAGTCACCCAACGCGTTTGAGCAGATGCAGGCCTAGGAGGCACTGCGTGCCGCAGCGCGCGCTCGCGTCTCAGCTACGACGCGCCCGCCCTCCCCGGAGGCGACGGCGCAGCCGGCCCCCGTGACGCCCAACGCGCCATCCCGATCAAGCACGCACCCTCCTCGTCCCCCGACGCCGTCGCCGCAGACTCTCTCACCGCCGTCTCCTGTGGCGGCAGCCCGTGCCCAGCCTGCTCCTCCTCTGGCGGAAGCGGTGTTTTCTGTTGCTGCCATGTCGGCAGATGGGCGCGTCCCTCGCCCTGAAATTCCCGATAGCGAAGAGGACGGCGAGGTAGACGACGACGACGACGACGACATTGTTTTGCTGTCCAGCCGGCCATGCCGACGGTCGCTGTTGTCTGCTGTTGCTCCCATTCCCATGGCAGCGCCCACACGGGCCGCGATCGGTAGCAGCAGCAGCAGCGGCAGCAGCAGCAGCGCCACCCAGATCGCGGACACAGACCGGCAACGAACTCTAGACGAGCTTGCAGCCGGCAGCCACTGGGCAGCGAGGCGGTTTCCTCTGTCGCCACTGCTGCCGTCGGTGGCGCGTCACGGCGTCGCGGGCCCTGCGATGGACCGCCAGCAGAGGGAGCTGCGCGACTTGTTCCATCTCCCGGAGGAGAGGTGTATGGGGTTTGTGAGCAGCGGCAGCGGCAGCGGTGGCGGCTGCGGAGGCGGTCTTGGGAGAGCAGTGCGCAACCGGGAAGAAGAGGAAGAGGGTGCTATCTGATGTGCTCGAGGGCGCGAGAGACATGGAGAGGTTGCTCTGGACCAAGCGGTTTTCGTTTCCGGGGGCAGCCGACTGTCGTTGCTTGTTTCATGTTTCATCAACTTGCCCGGACCTGGAGGCGGCCTCGGAACGATGTTCTCGAGCTACGGCTCAGCTGCACGCATAGCATGGAATTGCGGATTGTTTGTTTTTCTCGTTTGCGGGCCGGCGTTTGCTCTGCTGTCTTACGGTTGGCGTTCAGAGAGAGAGAGAAGACAAGTGAATCGACAGAGCATGCCATGCTCGTTTCCGTTTCTGATCTTGGCTGAAGCAAGCCACCCTTCCTGTTTCCCATTCTCTATGCAAATGCTATGCAGATGATGATCTTTGTGTACTCTTTTTTTTGTCTCATTTCGCCGTGACGCCGTGGACGCCGTTCACGCCGTTGGTCCCGTTCGCTCCGTTCGCTCCGTTTGCCAGGCTGCGGCTGATCTCAAACACCACAGCGCCGTTGCGCGCGCCGTCGGTCCGGCCCCAGCGGCCGAGCCGGTGCTCCTTGCCGACGGCGACGACGACGCAGAGGCCGTCGCGGCCGCGCTCGCCGCGCTCGAACGCGGCGATGCCGTTGACGACGCCGGGGATGGGGGACGGGGATGAGGAGGAGGAGGAGGAGGAGGACGACGACGACGGCCCGTCGACGTCCGCTCCCAACGCACCGACGGCCTCGAGCTTGCGCTTGTCCTTGCTGAGGCGCCACACGCGCACGCAGCCGTCCCAGCTGCCGCTGAAGACGACGTCCGAGTAGGGGATGGTGCGCAGGGCGGTGATCCAGCGCGGCTGGGGCGGCGGCGGCGGGTTCGCGGCGGCGGCGGCGGGCGCGGCCAGGGCGGCGTCGTACTCGGCGCGGTTGGCGAGGGCGGGCTCGATGCCGTGGGCGCGGGGGACGACGAAGAGCGGCTTCTTCTTCTGCGTGCTCCAGAGGGCCAGCGCGCCGTTGTCGCTGCCGGTGACAAACAGCTCGTCGTCGAGCATGGCGACGCGGTCCATGCTGCCCTCGTGGGCGAGCGACATGGGGTCGGGGGCCCCATCACGCGTCGTCTTGCTGCTGCCGCCGCCGCCGCCGCCGCTGCCGCCGCCGCGGAAGACGAGCTGGGTCTCCTCGACGACCTTCCACATGCGGGCGGTGCGGTCGCGGGCGCCGACGCTGACGCACTTCTCCTGGGCGAGGGCGTCGATGTCGGCGACGTCGTCCTGGTGGCCGAAGAGCGTCTGGACGTAGGCCAGCTCGTCGAGGCTCCAGACCTTGATGGTGCGGTCCTTGGAGCACGAGTACAGCTGGTTGGTGCCGCGGCGGAACGCGAGGCCGGTGACGGCGTCGCGGTGGTGCGTGAACACGCGCAGCGGCTGCAGCGTGGCCGCGTCCCACACCACCATGCGCCGGTCCGCGCCGCCCGTCACCACGAAGCGCCCGTCCTGCGACGCCGCCACGCACAGGATCGCGCCCACGTGGCCCTGGTAGCCCTTGTCGCGCCGCCGCCCGGGGTTGCCGCGCCGGAACAGCACCCGCTCCGGCCGCTTGCGGGGGGGCACGCCGTCGCCGTCGTCAGCCTCCCCCCCGTCCTCGTCCGCGTCCGCGTCCGCGTCGTCCTGCTTGGCCTTCTTGGCCAGCCGCTGCCGCTGCTTCTTCCCGGGCTTCTTCTTCCGCTTCGCCTCCTCCCACGCCCGCCGCGCCTCGGCGCGCTGCTGCCGCTGCTGCTCCGGGCGGTCCTGCAGCCGCCACTTGGTCAGGTACACGTCGCTCGACACCGTGTAGGCGTAGGGCGCGCACACCGCCACGCCGTTGACGTTCTGGGCGTTCCACCGGAACAGGCAGTGCGCCGCGTGGGCAAACCCCAGCTCGCCCGCCAGCTGCCGGTACACGCGGCCCTTGGCCTCGGCCACGTCCTCCAGCAGCCGCGCCGCAATCAGCTCGCGGTCCACGTCCTCGGCGTCGAACGCGTAAATGTCCCCGTCTGCGCCCGCCGCCGCCGCCGCTGCCCCCCCCCGCTTGTCCGCGCTGCTGCCGCCCACCTCTCGCCGCACGTTCTCGAGGTACCGCTCCGCCAGCCGCAGCCGCCGCTCTGCCGCTGTCTCCGCCTCGTCGCCGTCCGAGCTCTCGTCGCCGTCTGCGATCTCGTCGTCGTCGTCGTCGGCACCGCGGCGGCGCCGGCCGCCACCATCCTCCGAGTCACTGCTCGCTATGGACGAGCCGTCGTCGTTGTCGTTGTCGTTGTCGCCGTTCCCATCGTCGTCGTCGGCGGCGGCGGCCGCGCCGCCGCTCTTCTTCTTGCCGCGAGCCGTCGCCGCCTTGCTGCTGCCGCTGCCGCTGCTCTTCCGGGCCGGTCTTGACGGCGCCGCGTCGCGCGACCGGCCTGCCTTGCTGCCCGCCGCTGCCACCGGCCGTGCCGAGCTGCCGGCCTTGCCCGACGACGCCGCAATGCGCTTCTTGGGCCCGTCTGGCGCGCCGGCTCGCTTCCGCTTCTTTTGCTCCCCGGGCACGGTGAAAAAAGAGGACATGGTGCCGGGCGTCACACACCGCTCTGGCTCAGAGGGCCTGAGCAGACAAAGAAGCGAGAAAATAAAGAAAAAGAAACAGTCACAAGCAACGAGAAGTCATGCATGGACCACAAGAGGAAAGGAAAAAATCGACAGCCAGAAGCCTCCTTTCTGGCGTCCACTTTGCTCAGGACGAACTTTTTTTTTCAAGCAGGTCCACTTTCCGCCGTGCCTTATCGCGATAACAAATTCAACTGGGGCCTTTTTCGGCGCTGGGAGGTACTATTCTCCGGGCACGCCCAGCGAGCTGGGACCCACTGGGCCGGCCGCCTGGCGAGGTTGGGAGCAGCAGGCTGTAGCTGCATGGCGCGTTCAAAGGGCACAACGTCCACGCAGAGCTTTGCCCGCAACGCCATCCGCCCGCAACCCGCAACCCGCAACACGCAACGACGCACGACGACATCCGACACACGGCGAAGCAACATCGCTCAAACTGTTTCTAGCCCTCCCCTTGCGAGGACATGCGCGTTTGATCCTCCTCCTGCCATCGCCCTGCATCCCACCCCCGAGCTTCCGTTGACCACGCCAAAATGTACGCCGCCGCCGCCGCCGCTGCTGCTGATGCTGCTGCTGTCGTCGTTTGTTTCGTTGTGTGCGCTTTTCTGCCGTGTCCTGATGGCTAACGCGTGGCTTTTTCAGGGAGGTGCTGCTTGGAATCACGGGCAAGGACTTCACCTTGATTGCGGCGTCCAAGGCGGCGATGCGCGGCCCGACCGTCCTCAAGGCGACCGACGACAAGACGCGGCAGCTGAACAAGCACACGCTCATTGCGTTTTCCGGCGAGGCGGGCGACACGGGTGTGTACTGGATTTTGTTCTGCGTTCTGTGCTCGCCTCCCTCTTGTCTCCGTCTGCTCACACGCCGGCAGTCAACTTTGCCGAGTACATCCAGGCCAATGTGCAGCTGTACACGATGCGCAACGAGGCGGACCTGGCCCCGTCGGCCGTCGCCCACTTTGTGCGCGGCGAGCTGGCCAGCAGCCTGCGGTCACGGAAACCCTACACGGTCAACCTGCTGCTCGGCGGCGTCGACCCCATCACACACAAGCCCAGCCTCTACTGGCTCGACTACCTCGCCGCCCTGGCCCCGCTGCCGTACGCCGCCCACGGCTATGCCCAGTACGTCATTCTTGCGCCTTTCTGCGTCTTGCTTGTCTGTCTTGTCTGTCTGTCGGCCGTCCGCCCGTGTCCTAACCACCAGGTACTACTGCCTCTCCATCCTGGACAAGCACCACCACCCCGACATCACTCTCGGCCAGGGCATCAAGATCCTCACCATGTGCACCGACGAGCTCAAGCGCCGGTTACCCATCGACTTCAAGGGCATGATCGTCAAGGCTGTCACCAAGGACGGCATCGTCGACATCGAGTTCGACGACGACAAGGTGGTCAAGTGCCCGTGAGCGGGGCAAGGCCGACAGACCAAGAGCGCAGCTTGTACACTACCGCCTTTCTAGAGAAAAAGGAAAAGCAAAGGAAAAGCATAGCTGCTTCAGCAGAGCATGGCAATCAAAGCGCATTGTGGTTTCGCTGGAGGCTTCTGGATACATCGCCCCTGGTCACGTGTCACTTCTGAGAGAGGCGGGCGTTGCTCCGTAGTGCTTATGCTTATATTTACAGGCGGACCTGCACTGAATGGCGTTCTTATCTGGTAAAAAGCGGTCTAAGAGATCCAGGTGACGCTGCCTGTTTACAAGGGGTGCAGAGCCTTTTCGCCCCTTGGTGGCAAACAGTGCGCCGTACCGTGCACCAAGGCTCTTTGCTGGTAGTCCGACCAGTCAGGGGCCAATGAGATACGACTTCTCTGTAATGTCTTTGTGCTTCAAGATGCAGCATGGGTGAATACGCAGTCCAGCTTCACTGCCTATCGCACTTTCTGTCTCTGCTTGACTTCTGGGTTCGTCGTTCCTTCGTTGCCAAGGTCTCGTTGTTCGATTCTCCGTAGTCGGCTCATCCAACAACCCACGTCAAGTCGGTCGCGCCTTCTGCCTTGCTTGCTGACTCGGGTCGCCACCGCCCGCCAGCCACCGTGCGGAAGTCGCGTTGCACTGCCAGACAGAAAAATCATTCACGCGCTAGCCAGATGTGGCGTCCGCCATTTTTTTCTCCCAACACAACCCAAAACATTTTTCTTCAAAACCGTCTCTCGCCCTCTCCCCCCAAACTTTTCCTCTCTCCTTTTCACCCTCATCAAACCCATCCATCCTTCGAGGATTGCAAACCCCCCCGAACGTTATATTCCGTCTCTGTGTTGTTCTCTTTTTTTCTTTCCTTTAGAAGACCTTGTTTTTGTGCTTTCTTCTAGAGGATTCGAGCAACGCAATCTGCTTTCCTTTCTGTCTTCTTCAGCACGAGGGAGACTCTCGAAAGGAACATTCGACCCACGATCCGAACAGAACCAGAGAGCGATCTGAAGTTTGTTTCTTGCTGCTTCTCTGTTACTCTGTTTTTGCTCTGTCTTCGTTTGGTTTCTGTACACCAGACGCGCACCCTTTTCCACCATCCACTTCGTCTCTCCTTTTTGAACCCAACGTTCATTTCGAGAGACTCAGAATCGCTTCATCTGCCGAATCAAACGAATCAACAGACCCGATTCACGAACCGCAATCATGGCTGAACAGCTCAACATCAGCGGCCTCAGCCTCGGCAACGGCTCCGCCGGCAACCAGCCCCGTTCCTACATTCCTCCCCATATGAGGGCGAAGGTTGCATCGAACGGCAGCGCCGCTGGCCCTGCTGCTGCCGGCCCTGCTGCGGCCGGCCCTGCTGCGGCCGGCCCCACGCCCGCCGGTCCGGGCTCCGCCAACGGCTCTGTCACTTCGGCTGACGGTGCGGCGAACGCCGCTGCCAACGGCCTCAACAGCAGCGCCTGGGCAGCCAAGTACGTGCATTCCTCTGGTTCTTCAAGCCCTCCCCTACGCTTATTCAGTGGCTAACATTCTTTTCTCAACAGCAACCAGGGCTACGCTGCTCCTCGTCCTGCTGGCAACAACTGGGCTGGCCCGCGCCAGACCTGGGACCGCCCCCAGAGCTTTAACCCCAACGCATATGGTCCTGGTGCCGGCGCTGGCGGCCCTCATCACGGTGGTGGTCACGGTGGTGGCCACGGCGGTGGTGGTGGCTACGCGCGCGGCTCGGGCGACGGCCAGTGGCGCGACGGCAAGCACATTGCTGGCCCGGCCAACCCGCGTCTGGAGCGCGAGCTGTTCGGTGCGGTCGACGACCCGTCCAAGCAGCACACGGGCATCAACTTTGAGAAGTACGACGACATCCCCGTCGAGGCGTCGGGCCACGACGTCCCGGAGCCCGTCCTCACTTTCAGCAACCCGCCGCTGGACGAGCACCTGATTCGCAACATTGAGCTGGCCCACTACAAGGTCCCCACGCCGGTCCAGAAGTACTCGATCCCCATCGTCATGGGCGGCCGCGACTTGATGGCCTGTGCTCAGACCGGTTCCGGCAAGACGGGTGGTTTCCTCTTCCCCATTCTGTCTCAGGCCTTCCAGACCGGCCCCTCGGCCGCCCCCGGCGGCCAGCCCGGTGGCTTTGGCCGCCAGCGCAAGGCGTACCCCACGTCGCTGATTCTGGCGCCCACGCGCGAGCTGGTGTCTCAGATCTACGAGGAGGCCCGCAAGTTTGCCTACCGCTCGTGGGTCCGGCCTTGCGTCGTCTACGGCGGTGCCGACATCGGTTCCCAGCTCCGCCAGATTGAGCGCGGCTGCGATCTCCTCGTTGCGACGCCCGGCCGTCTTGTTGACCTCATAGAGCGGGGTCGCATTTCGCTGTGCAACATTAAGTACCTTGTGCTCGACGAGGCTGATCGCATGCTGGACATGGGTTTCGAGCCCCAGATCCGCCGCATTGTCGAGGGCGAGGACATGCCCGGCGTGAACAACCGCCAGACGCTCATGTTTTCGGCCACCTTCCCCCGCGACATTCAGATGCTGGCCCGCGATTTCCTCAAGGACTACGTCTTTCTGTCCGTCGGCCGTGTCGGCTCCACGTCGGAGAACATCACGCAGAAGGTCGAGTATGTTGAGGACAGCGACAAGCGCTCTGTCCTGCTCGACATCCTGCACACGCACGGCGCCGGCCTGACGCTCATCTTCGTCGAGACCAAGCGCATGGCCGACTCGCTGTCGGATTTCCTCATCAACCAGAACTTCCCGGCCACCTCCATTCACGGCGACCGCACGCAGCGCGAGCGCGAGCGGGCTCTGGAGATGTTCCGCAACGGTCGCTGCCCCATCCTGGTCGCCACCGCTGTCGCGGCCCGTGGTCTCGATATCCCCAACGTCACCCACGTCGTCAACTACGACCTGCCGACCGACATTGACGACTACGTCCACCGCATTGGTCGTACCGGTCGTGCCGGCAACACGGGCCTGTCCACGGCATTTTTCAACCGCGGAAACCGTGGTGTCGTGCGCGAGCTGATTGACCTTCTCAAGGAGGCCAACCAGGAGGTGCCGTCGTTCCTGGAGACCATCGCTCGCGAGGGCTCCTACGGCGGTGGCCGCGGCGGCGGCCGTCCCGGCGGTGGTCGCGGCGGTCGCGGCCAGGGTGCCAACCGTGACTACCGCAAGGTTGGTGGCGGCTTTGGCGGCGGCGGCGGCGGCTACGGCGGCTCGGGCGGCGGCTTCTCGGGCGGCGGTGGCAGCTACGGCGGCCCCCCGCCGAACCCCGGCTATGGCGGCGGCGGCGGCGGCGGCTACGGCGGTGGTGGCGGCGGTTACGGTGGGAGCTACGGCAACCCCGGCGGCCCCGGCCAGTCCTGGTGGTAAATGGCCAACCAGGCCACCCCCTGGACATGGTCCAGCTTGCTGCTTCATCTGGCCGCAGCAGGACGATCAATTTTTTGATCTGCTTGTCGCCGGCTTCCACGCTTCGCCCAGTTTTTGTTTTGCTCGTCTTTTTTACTTTGTGCGGATGAAGCAGCACGTCTGCCGCTGCGAACACAGCGCCAGACTTCATCACAACGACATTCGATTTCCCGCAACGTTATTTCTCGACTTTTTCGATTTGCCTTTTATTTGCTTTTCGGCTTCGTTTCCGTGCTGCAACAACTCGCATGCGCGCTTCGGAAACATCTCTCGGCGGCGAACATGAACCCCCCCGAAGGAGTAATGCCCCTTCACCATTCGGAAAAAGGCGTGCCTCGGATTCTGGCACATCCGGGCGAAACACACTCGATGGACCGCCTTCTGCTTTTTTCTTCTTGTTTCTGCTTTCGTCCCCTGGTTTTTTTATGATACCCAATAGATCTGAAAGACGAGGGGGGCACATTGTCTTACCTGTGCGTGCGCACACAGGACACGGGACAGGAAGAAGAAAAAAAGGAGCATACAGGGAAGCCATCTCTGGCATGCATCGACAGGTTTAATCGGTCAAATCGGTCAAGGGAATCTACAAAACGGAAACGATATGGGAGCCCCTGGATCTGGATTTACGCTTTCACGACGGTCATGAATGTGCTTTTTCGCGTTCCGAAACGAGGGGCATTTCTTCTTTTTTTTCTTCTGCTGCGCCTATACAAAAACAGGAGGAAACGGGCTCATGGCATCGCCGCATCGTGTGTTCTCGATGCCGCACATACGATTAAAGAATGGTTTCTCGGGCCTCTTGGTCCACGCGGGCATGTGTTCGCTCTCCGCGCGTTGGGGAGCGAGGCCGCCAGCACGCAGTCTGGAGGACATTAGACGGTAGACCGGAAATGGCATTCTGATTGATTTGATCTGCTCGTGGACTGAAAAATGTGATGAGGCAAAGAAACCTAAGCATATGCTTAGAGGTACTGCGAGATCCAAAACTCGATTATGCAATATGCAATTAAGCGTATTTCGACGTCCTGCCCTGCGCACAAGAGCGGTGTGTCTTTTCTGTTTATATCGTGCTTTCAAGCAGTACGAGCTCCTGCTGTTTCAGAAATTTGCATGTTCTACCAGGAATTGCTTGTAAATTTACGCCCGACTGCCTGTTTCCCAACTCACATTCAGTAAGCAGACAGAGGGAAGGTATGCAAGAGCACCTTGTGGCGCTGCAGGTGCGATGGGGCGTGCAAGGTCCCCACAAATATTTTCTGGCCTCCACGACTCCACGAGGGAGCATCTGCCCCATTTTTTTGGACAGCCCAAAAACCATCGCGAAGCGCGAACGACATCCTTTTTTGCTGTGCTGTGCTCGACTCGACCGCCCCGACGCCGGCGCTCCTGACACGCCGACATTGTCTGTGTGCCTTGTTTTTGCGCGCGCACGAATCTTGTCTTTGCCCCTCGCGCCCCGCGGCGCTGCTCGTGGACAACGCCGCGTTGTCTGGCGGTCAAGAAAAGGGGATACAGCGGACAGCCTTCTCGACTGGCCCCCCTGGTCCCGTCTGGTGGCTCCGGGTGTTTGCTCTGTGCCCTGCCGCATCGGCTCCGAGTCGGCTTTTGTGTCGTTTGTCGTGTGGCTCGCGGGGCATTCCATGAGCGCGTTTGCCAGGCCGGACTTGGGCAGCACCGACGTTGACGAGGCGAGGCTTTGCGCGAGACTTGGCGGAGCTCTTTTTTGATTTGTCTTGTCCCTTTTCTTTGTGTGTGTTTGGTTCTGTGAAGCGTCGTCATGCCGGGTACGTTGCAGACTGGTCGGCCTTTGGTCCACGGCACTGCTTTGCCTCTCGCTAACAGGTGCCCCGTCCAGGCTCAACTCTCTCCGACGACCCGTACCTCGGGGGCCAGGCCCTGTGAGTCTCCTTGCGCCAGGGATTATTGTGATGGAGGGAGAGCGGTGAAGCTGACTGTCAGGACCTATGAGGTCAGCATGCTGGAAGACTGTGCGCTCGCGGTGGACGCGACGCACTTTATCCAGCTGCTGCTGGACTCGGCGCCGTCACACGAGCCGCTGATGTGCGCGCTGGCCGGGCTGACGGGCATCCACATGCACATGGAGAACGAGCTGAACCAGTGGAAGGCACACAAGGTGACGCCTCTGTTCGTGTTTGACGGCCAGCCCGTCGTGGGCCAGGACGACGCCGCCATCGCCTCGGGGCTGCGGGACATTGCGCGGACGAACGAGGCCTGGGACCTCTACTTTGGCGGCCGGGCCCGCCAGGCGGTCACCGCGTTTGGCGACATTGGCTGTAGGTGTCTTTTTGCGTTGTCTCTTGTTGGCTGCCCTCTTCTAACGCGGCCGCAGCGTCGTCCCTCCCGCGCACGCTCTTCCCGCTGCTGCAGCGGCTGCTGAAGAAGCGGAAGCTTCCGTTTATTGTGGCGCCCTACAATGCGTCGGCCCAGATTGCCTACTTCGATATGATCGACTCGGACCAATGCGGCGGCATCATGGGCTCGGCGGATCTGCTGCTGTATCCCATCCACGACTGCGTGATCCGGACGATCGACTGGAAGGCGAAGCGTGTCAACGCCGTGTCGAAGCGCCAGATCGTGCGTCACCTGGGCGTCAGCGAGGCCATGTTCATCGACGCCACGCTGATGACGGGCACGTCCTTCCTGGCCACGTTCCCGCCGCTGTGCGACGCCTCGGTCAACCCGCGCCAGCCGAGCGTGGCGGACGCGTCCAACATGCTGCGCACGGCCGAGAAAAACATGGCGACGCTGTGCGCGTCCTTCAACGACATCCTGCAGGCGCAGGACCCGCAGTGGCTGGACAAGTTCCGCAAGGCGCGCATGGCCGTCGACCACTTTGTCTACATTGCCGAGTCGGGCGAGGTGCGCGTCAACGACTACGACAAGCTGACGAGCGACAACCACCTGTACCTGGGCTTCCAGCTGCCCGCGGAGCTGTTCCACTACCTCAACAAGGGCCTGATCGGTCCGCGCGTCCTGAGCTGGATCACCTACTGCCAGGTGACCGTGCTGCCCACCCTGGACGGCTTTGTTAGCGACGAGTACCGCAGCCTGGTCACGAAGCAGCTCGTGCCCTGGTACGAGGCGGCGCTGACCCTGGTGGTGCACCGGCTCAACCGCGTGCTCAATTTCCGCAACATCTCGCTCAAGGTCTGGTTCGACAGCAAGTTTGAGCTGCGCCTCCAGCACCGCAACGAGGACAACGCCGCTGTCGACCGCATCGCCCTGTGGAACCCGACCTCGGACGCGCTCGCTGCGCTCGCCGCGCACGCGGCGTCGCCAGCTGCGCAGCCGGGCAGCCTCGCGTACGAGCTGGCCGCGCTGGACGACAAGGAGTTTGTGGCGAGCACGCGGGCGGCGCCCAAGATCAAGGGCGTGGCCTCGGCGGACACGCTGGTGTCGCTGACGCTGTGGCGGTTGCTGACGCTGCGCGGCTACGTGGACGAGAAGACGCTGGCGCCGACGCGGTGGGGCACGGCGCTGGCCGCGACGCTGGCCGCGCTGGCGCCCGTGGCCGCGAAGCACCCGGACGTGGCGTCGGCCTCGCCGGCGTCGCCAGCGTCGCCGTCGTCGCCGTCGCCGCTGCACGCGGCGGCGCTGCTGGCGTGGGAGCTGATTCGGCTGGGCTTGCTGAACACGCAGCACCAGCACGCGGAGCTGCAGGGGTTCCCGACCAACGGCAGCGAGGACGACAAGAACAGCGTGGTGCTCATCAGCCGCGCGGCGACGCTGCTGCAGCTGCGGCAGGACACGACGGGCTACACGGGCCCGCTGAGCAAGAACCTGCTGGCCTTCCACTCGCTGGCGACCACCGTTGGCGACGCCAACCGCGCCCTGATCGAGGCGCTGCTGGCCTTTGCCTTTATGAGCAACCAGGCGCAGCGCGATCGGGACGACTACTGGGAAATCGGGCACCGGTAGGTTTCCCTTTCTCCTTTCTTTTGTTTTTTTTTTCTCTGGCTCATGCTGACGGACAGCCTGCCGTTTGTCGAGTACCCTGACGTGGCCCTCGCGATCGCCGTCAAGACGTTCCTGGACGAGAGCTACCAGGACGAGACGGCGGAGGAGAAGGCGGCGCGGCGGGCCGAGTTCCCCGACAAGTTTGTGCCGCACGCCACGCACCTGTTTGAGGACTTTGACGTCGTCTTTGGCTTCGTCGAGGCGCTGTGCGCCGGCGTGGAGACGCTCGCCAGCGGCGACCTGCCGGCCGACGACCGTGCCGCCTGGGAGCGGGCCAAGGCGTACCTGGCACGGAGGAAGTGAGGAAGCTGGGAGCTAGCGCTGGCGGCAAGGGTCCTCGGCAGCAGAGCCGCTGTTCTTTTTGGTCGGCCGCGGCGCAGCCATGTCGAGAGCCTGGGGGGGCGGTTGCGCTTTTTCCTTTGATCTCTGTGGCCTTCTGTTCGAAAGGAAGAAGAAAAGGCAAAGGAAATAGATGATCTGAAAAAAGTCCATGTCACGCCCCAGTCCTATTCATGTTATAGATCCATCATGTGTGCCTCCAGAGAGGGACAGGCGCCAGAGTTTTCCCGCAGCGCCCCAAACCAAAACCCATTTGCCCAAAGAGACCGACAAAACAAAAACAAAGTGATTCCGGCGCCTAGAACAAGACGCGCCGCACAATCGGCTGGGGCGCCGTCCCGGCCACGGCGGCCGCAGCCGTGGGCGCGGCGCGGCGCTCGCGCGCGCTGGCCTTGTCGGCGAGGTCGCGGATCTTGGCCAGCAGGTGGCTTTGTTCGCAGTTAGCATCCTGGCGCAGGCAGGGGAAAAGGGGGGGGGGAGGACGTACTCGACCGACACGTGGCCCCGGGACCCCTCGGCAATGGCCAGGTCCATGCGGGTCAGCATCTGCTCCTCGTGGGTGCGCAGGTGGGCGTCGATGCGTTGGCGGGTAGTCCGCCGGCGGCCGCTGCCCATCTTGCTGTCCTCCTCCTCCTCCTCGTCGTCCTCGTCGTCGTCGTCGTCATCGTCGTCTTGTTCGTCGTCCGACGCCCCCGGCGTCCCGGCGTTCCGCACAAAGTAGTGGCACCCGGGCTGCGGACACGTCCACGTCCGGTTGGGCCCTGTCGGCTGCGTCGACAGCAGCAGGGGCTCGGCGTGGACGGCAAACAGCGTCTCCTTCCGGCCGCGGACATCCTCCTCGTCGTCCTCGTCCTCATCCCCGTCGTCGTCGGCATCGTCGTCGTCGTCCTCCTCCTCCTCCTCCTCACTGTCCACCTGCATGGCCGTCGCCAGCGCGTACTCGTCGTCGTGGCCGCCCTTGGCGGCTTTCCGGGGCCGGCCAGGCGGACGGGCCAGAGCGCGCGGCGGGCCGTCGGTCGCGTCGGACGCGAAGCCGTCGCCGTCGCCGTCGCCGTTGGCTTGACTCAGGCTGCTGCTGCCCTCGCCAAACGTGTCCTCGAACCGGCGCTTTCGCGACACCGTCGGCGGCCGCAGAATGGCGCGCTTGCCGGCCGGGCGGAGGCCGGGGCGGTGCGGCGCCGTGCTGCCTCCGCCGGTGGAGGAGGCTTGTGACGGCGCCGGCGAGCCGCTGTAGGACTTGGCGGCCGCACTCGGGTGGCTGTTGGCGGGCGTGCGGCGGACCAGCTGGGCGGGGACGTCGCGCAGGAAGAGGTCGGAGGCCGGGGTGAAGGCGACGGCCTCCTCGGAGCTGAGCCATTGGTAGTAGCGGCCGCCGTGCCAGGCATCACTGAGCGAGGCCAACAGCCGGGCACTGAAGAAGGCAGACAGGTGCTTGGCCATGTTGTACTCCTTGAGCCGGTAGCTGGTGTAAACCTTGCCGTGGACCTTGGACACGCTCAGCTGCCGAGGGTTTCCGAGCTCGGAGCCGATGCCCTCGACGATGCGCAGGTACTCGCGGAAGACGGCATCCCTCTCCTCCGGGGAGACCATGCTCGCGGGTTGGGGGGCTGAGGTTGCCGGTGCTGGTGCTTGTGCTGCTGGTGCTGGTGCTGCTGGTGGTGGTGGCGCTGCTGTTACTGCTGCGGCTCCGGCCGACGCTCCAGACCTGAGCGCCTGAGGCGGCAGCGGTACGGGCGACTCGCGGACGGTGGACTTGTGCACGCCGGGCGACGGGGACGCGCGGAACGGCAGGCTCTGGGGCAGCCTCTGAGCCAGCGAGGCCGGCGGCGGCGGCGGTCGGGCCGGCACGGGCACCGGCGTCGCCGTCGGTGCCGCCTCGGGGACGGGGTCGCCGCGGCTGGCGCTCCGCCCAGAACGCTCACGGTCCTGGAGATGGTGAGCCGGGGCCGTGCAAAGCAACGCGCGAACAGAGCAGACAGTTGGACACGGCGTACCTTTGACTCCTTCTCCAGCCAGCGATAGAAGCTGGAACTCTTCCACGGCAGGTCGGTGGCGATGCTGAGGTGGGCCAGCAGGGCCGGGGCGAGGCGCAGGCACTTGTCGACGGTCTCCTCGTAGGTGGTGCCGTCGCCGACGGCCACGGCGTACTCGAAGAGCACGTCCTTGATGTCCATGGTGGTGAGGACCTTTTTGCGGTCCTTCTTTGCGGCGCGCTCGCCGGCCTCGTAGATCTCCACGAGCACGTAGTAGAGCTGGGCGACCTCGCACATGTCCTTGTAGATGCGTGCGTAGGACGGATGTGGGTTGATCTCAAACCAGCCCGACTGGCCCGACAGCCAGACGACGGCCTGCGGGTCGTAACCAATCGAGTATGACTTGCTGCCTTCGATCTGGATGTCGGCCGACCGCTGCGACGGCTGCAGAACTGGTGGTCTGTTAGCAGCCAGACGAGAATAGCAGCAAGGCAAACCGAGGAAAAGAACGTACGGTACTGGACGTCCTCGCTGTCGTCGTCCACGTCGAACCGCCCGCGCACGACAAAGGGCCCCTCCTGGTTGATGAGCAGCGCGTTCGCCATGGTTACGCCGTCCGGCCGGTAGACGACGGCGTCCGTCAGCGCAAAGATGGGCCATTCGTCGCTGCTCAGCGACGCGTCCACCGGCTTGAAGACGCTCGCCTCGTCCACGTAGTGCCGCGCCGCGTCGTTTCCGCCCATCGCTGCGGTCGAGCTGCGTGGGCCGAAGGGCAGAAGACGGCGGAGATGGCCCAGGGCTGCCGAAACGGACGAGCACCAGAAACAGAGACGCGCTTGTGACCGACGACTTTGTGTGTGCTTGCGTGCTGGCTGAACGAGGAGCGTCGAGAGGTCGTCGAGAGGCTGACAAGAGGCTGACGAGAGGCAAGTCGAGGGCGTCGAGGGCGTCGAGGGCGTCGAGGGCGTCGAGGGGCGTCGAGGGACGTCGAGAGGCAAGCCGCGTAGCTGGAGGTTGGTCTAAATGGGAAATACAAGTACAGAGCAGCATTATAGTGGCTGGCGGCTCGGCTGACGGCTGGCTTCCCCACGTTCGCGGGGACTGCTTCTGACCGCCTTTGGCGGCTCGATAAGGGCTACTGGCGCTACCTGCAAGGCAAGGGCCAAAAAAATTCTGCCACCACAGGACCTCGACACCGACGCCGCGACCAGGCTTTGCATCGTGCTTTCCGCTGACGGCTACCGCGGCGCCTTCCTGACCCTCATCCTCTTTTCCCTCATTGGCGCCTTCCTTTCCAGTCTTGCTGTGTCGCTTGCCTGCGCTTCCCATCCTGTCCCGTGACCATTTGTCAGCGCATCTCCCTCGCGCATTGGGACGGCAGCTTTTTCTCCGACGACATCGTCACAGCGGATGCGCATTGGGCGCCTTGTCACCATGGCGCGGGACACCGTCCTCGAGGGCGTCTTCGGTATGGATGCGTCCGTGTCTGTGTCTGGTGGTTTCCGTCTTTCCCCCCACCGCTGACAGACAGCAATCAACAAACCCATGGGCATGAGCTCGGCCCAGGTGATCCGCGACTGTCAGACGTACTTCAACCCGTCGAGCTTCTTCCAGCCGCTGCTGAAGCAGGAGGCGGACCTGCGGGCGCGCGAGTCCAACACGGCGCACCGGCGGCGCAGCAAGGCGAAGCGCGACATGCGGGTCAAGATGGGCCACGGCGGCACGCTGGACCCGCTGGCGACGGGCGTGCTGATTCTGGGCGTGGGCCGCGGCACCAAGGAGCTGAGCCGGTTCCTGACGTGCACCAAGACGTACGAGACGGTGGTGCTGTTTGGCGCCAGCACCGACACGTACGACCGCGTCGGCCGCGTGCTCAAGCGGCGGCCCTACGACGAGGTCACGCGCGACAAGGTCGAGGCCGCCCTGGACGCCTTCCGCGGCCGCTTCCGCCAGATGCCGCCGCTGTACTCGGCGCTCAAGATGAACGGCAAGCCCCTGTACGAGTACGCGCGCGAGGGCCTGTCCATCCCGCGCGAGATCGAGACGCGCGACGTCGAGGTCTCGGACCTCGAGCTGGTCGAGTGGTACGCCCCCGGCACCCACGGCCACCGCTGGCCCGCCGAGGAGGCCGGCGTCGCCGAGCAGACCCTCGCCGAGCGCGTCTGGCGCATGGAGCGCGAGCAAGCCGCCGGCAAGAAGCGCAGCCCCGAGGAGGAGAAGAGCGACCGCGAGGCCCGCGCCGCCCACGAGGCCTTTAAGCGCCGCGCCGAGGAGAAGCAGGACGAGCTCGTCTTTGACCGGCCCGCCAAGCGCCGCCGCGGCGGGCTGGCCGACGCCGCCGTC
Organism: Ophiostoma fasciatum; assembly: GCA_019925495.1. Classification (NCBI taxonomy): domain Eukaryota; kingdom Fungi; phylum Ascomycota; class Sordariomycetes; order Ophiostomatales; family Ophiostomataceae; genus Ophiostoma; species Ophiostoma fasciatum. The sequence continues at coordinate 879,870 of JADHKM010000001.1, forward strand.
GGCGACGGCAGCACCAGCAGCAGCAGCAACAGCGGCAACAACAACAACAACAGCAGCAGCAGCAGCAGCAGCAACGGTCTCCGTCGCCGGAAAAAGGACGCCGCCGACGACGACGACCAGCTGCTGATGTCGGGCGCGCTCGGCGAGCTGCCGTCCTCGCCCTACAACCGCACCGCCAACGGCACGCCCACGATGGCGACGCCGGCGGCAGAGGAGGATGCGACGGGCGGTGGTGGTGCTGGGGCGGCGGCGGGGGCCGAGGACCAGCCAGCGGCCGAGGGGACCGGGGCCGGGGCCGGGGCCGACGCCAAGCGCGGGCGGCGACCCGCGGCGCCCATGCAGAAGCCCGGCGGGCGCGGATCCAACCTGATTCCGCCGCCGCCGGCGCTCAACACGCCGCCGCCGTGGGAGGGCCAGGGCCCGCCGGCGGCGCGGATCCGGCTGACGGTCAGCTCCGGGTTCTACGTGCGCAGCTTCTGCCACGACCTGGGCGAGAAGGTCGGGTCCGCGGCCATGATGGCCGAGCTGGCGCGCACGCGGCAGTCCGACTTCCGCGTCGGCACCGCCAACGTGCTCGAGTACGACGACATTGCGCGCGGCGAGTCCGTCTGGGCGCCCAAGGTCGCGCGGCTGCTGCGCCTGTGGAGGGACGGCGAGGTCGCCCGCGGCGCCGAGGCGTCGGAGGGGGAGGCTGAGGCTGAGGCTGAGGCGGAGGCGGAGGCCGAGGCCGAGGATGGCGACGACGGCAGCAACAGCAACGGCGAGACCACCGACGCGGCCAAAGACACGGTACCCCCGCCGCCCGAGGACGCCGGCGCCAAGGCCGCCAAGCTGTAGCGCAGCGTCTTCCTCCCTTCTCTCTGTCTATATTTTGGCATAGCACACGGGCGTCTGACATTCTCCGTCGATACGTGCAGACGTGTATTTGTAGAACCATGTTTTTCCATAAAACGCGTATGTACGCTCATGCATGCACCCGAATACCCGTGCAGATCAAATTCCTGTCTGGCGCCCATCCCCAGCATCGCAGCCCAGATTCCCAACGCCAAACCGTTCCAAACGCAGCCAGCCCATGCCTTAGTTCGCCGTGTAAATGCCAACCGCCATTCCTCTGTAAATGCCGCTGATAAGAAAAAAGAAACACCATGCTGGCCTGCTGGCCTGCTGGTCATGTTTGGCCTTGTTTGGCCATGTTTGTTGATTTCCGATGCGCTTCCTGTCCCGGCTAGACGGCGGAGGCCGTCGGCAGCGCGGGAAGCGGCCGCATCGTGGCGGCGGCGGAGGCGGCTGGTCGGACGTCCGTCGGCGACGCGGATCCAGAACCGGGTGCTGCCGCCGCCGCCGCCGCTGCTGCTGCCGCTGCGACCACCGACTCGCCCAGCATGGCCCGCACCCGCTCGATGCGCGCCATGGCCTGCTCCAGGCGCTCCAGGCGGCGCTTCTTGTCGGTGTCGCGCTGCTCCAGCACGGCCACGCGGGCCTCCAGGCGCGCGCGCGCGCGGCGCTCCTCGGCCACCATCTCGTTGGCCTGCTCAAACAGCGACACGCTCAGCTCCTCCACCTCGCGGCTCGTGTCCTGCAGGCGGCCCTCGGCGGCGCGCCGCAGCTTCTGCTCGCGCGTCAGCGCCTCCAGCAGCTCCTTGGTGGAGGGTCCGCCCGCGACGCCGGCGTCGGCGTCGGCGGGCGGCTGCTGTCCCCTGGCCAAGAACGGGAGCGGGCCGTAGGAGGACGCGGTATTGTGGCTGCCGCCGCCGCCGCCGCCCGTCGCGGACGGTGGCGGCGTGGGCATCGCGGCCGGCAGCAGGGGCGGCGGCGGGGAGGAGGCCGCGGCCGCGGTCTTGGCTGCTTCTGCCTTGAGGTTTGGCGTCGACTTGGCCGTGCGTGGGGACAGCAGCGCCGACAGCCGGCTGGCCGCGGCCGTGGGCAGAAACGAGGTGCGCGCGGGCGACGCGGGCGTCAGCGGCGGCGGCGTTGCTGCCAGGACCGACCGCGTCGAGGAGAGCGGCTGCGGCGGCTGCGGTCGTAGCGGCTTGGCCCCCGGCGTGCTTGTTGCTGCTGTTGCGGCCGCAAGCTGCCGCCGCAGCTGCAGCAGCTCGTCCTCGTAGTCCGCCCAGCGGTCGATGGCGGCGGCCGCCTTCTGGTCGAGCAGGGCGACCTGCGACTCGAGGGCCTCGACCTGCTGGCGGGCCTGGCGCAGCTGCGCGTCGGCGGCCGGGTGCGCCGGGAGGCCGACGGCAAAGCCGCACTGCGGACAGGAGCAGGACGGTGTCCCTGGCGCTTCTTCTGACGACGCGTCGGGCGCGGCCGCCGCCGTCGGACCGCTCTTGGGGCCGCTTGGTTCTTTCGCTCGCGCCGTCGTCGTCGTTGCCGCCGCCGTCGCGGCGGGCGGGGCCGTGGCGTCGGCTGCTTCAGTCGCTTCGGTCGCTTCGGTCGCCATCGCCTGCTGCTCTCGCGGACGCGCGCGCGCGTGTGGTCGCAGAACAGTGTTTGCTCGCAGGCGCAGGATGGACCGATGATCGTGAACGTGAGAGAGAGAAAGAGAGAGAGAGGACAGGTAAACCGGGAATTTTGCCGGCGCCTAAATTTGCACCCTTCCGCGCAGGGCAGGAAGGAACTTGGCTGGCCTGCTTTATTTTGGGCGGCTGCGCCTGTGGCATGTGCGCAATTACGAGTAGGAATACGACGTATGCCCCCACCTTCCTGGCTGGGCAGAACACGACTCACTGTGGCGCGCGCGGTCGCCTGTGCTTAAATTAAGCATACAAGCAAAGCATACGCGTGCTCCGTGTTTGCTCCTGCTTCTTTGTGCAAGGACGAGCTCACCTGCCAACACGACCGATGCTTGTCCGTTTGCGGCAGGCGCCGCTTTGCGTCGCCGGTCTTGCAGCGGCGTGCAGCGGCCCGCCCGCGCAGCCGTTGCAGAACATGGGACGGTGCAGACCGCCAGTGCAACACGGTGCGGGCGCACGGTCCGGACCCCGAAAAGCAGGGCTGAGCGGTGCCACGCATGCGTTTCGGGCGTTTATGCCATACATTTCGAGGGTATATGTGCTCATTGCTCTGCTTGTTGCTATCCTTCCCTTCGTCTCGTCTCGTAGGCGACCCCCGTTCCCCGTTTCACTTGCACCCTTTCCTGCTCGGCGACGTCCGCCGGGCGGTTCCATGCACACAGGATGCGTCTCCCAGATGCCACCATGTCTCCAGCGGGCAGCGCGGGCGAGTGCGGGGTTCGGCCGACTGCCGTGCCCACCCGGGGCGGACAGCCCGAAGCTTCGTCTGCGCCGGAGCGCATGGGTCAGAAGACGCCAGTCGCAAAAGCCACCTGCCCTCGCGCATGCTCGTCCCAGGGACAAGACGCAGGAGACGGGCACGCCGACGTCCCCAAGTCTGCGCGTCTTCGTTCAGGAGCGCCGAGATCGGGCCAGCGGCCGCCGTGGCCATGTCCGTGGCCATGTCTCTTGGTCTTGGTCGGCCTTGATCGGCCTCGGTCCGTTGTGGCCGGACCTGGCCGTCCTCCGGTGGAGTCGGGCGGCGGCGGTCCTTCAGAACGGCTTGGCGACCTTGCGCGGTTCGCTCAGGCCGGTCTCTGGGTCGATGTACTCCTTCCAGCTGACGGGGTACATGGGGCTGCCGGCCTCGCTGGTGGCCATGACGACGCCGAGGGCGTTGCTGGCGGTGGAGAGGTAGTAGTTGGCCTGGTCGCCGAGGGAGATGACCTGGGCGCGCACAATGTCGCCGGGGCGGAACGACTCGTAGATCTTGACGCGGTCCTTCTCCGTGGCCCGCACGTCCTGCGCGCGGATCAGGCCCTGCCACTCGGCCTCGAGCACCGTGTCGCCCACCACCAGGATCGACACCACCGCCTGCTTCTGCGTGATCCGCACCACCCGGCACAGCACCGTGTTGCCCACGTCCGGCAGCACCTCGCCCCCCTCGGCCAGCGCCGCCCGCGACACCGACACCGTCGCCCGCCGCTCGGCCGCGGGCGCCGCCGCCGCGCCCGCCGTCGCCGCCGTCGCCGCCTTCGCCGTCCCCAGAGTCGGCACCTCAATGCGCGTCAGCCGCTTCGTCGGGCCGCCCGCAGCAGCACCGCTTCCGCCCCCGGCCTTTGCGGCGGCGGCGCCCGCCGGCTCGCTGATCTGGACGTGGCCCAGCAGCGAGGCATACACCTGGCCGCCGCTCAGGTGCGTGCCGGCGCCGGGCAGGTATTGGCTGGCCGGGCCCAGATGCTGCCCAGGCACAATGATCTGACCGGTCACGGCCATGGCCTCGTTCTTTTTGGCGTTTGAGCGGTGGTTGACGGGTCGGAATGCGGTGGCTTGCTGAACAGTTGTCTCTGCTGACAGTTTGGATTTTTTTTGTTATCGTTTTCCGTATCGCGATAGCTGATTGTCGCCTATCACGTGACCGCACGGGGGGCCTCCCAGACGACGCGCAAGCCATGCGCTCACTGGATGTCATAGCCCCCCCTTTTTCCTCTTCAGCCATTCCACTCTGGTCCTGCAGTCTGGTTGGACAATCCATGAAAAAAGTTCTCACGAAACTCACCTCGCTTCTGTTGACAAGCCGCCGGAGAGGCGGTGGATACCAAGCATACTTTGTGCAGCGCAAAGGGACCATGGGAGCTGACATGGCCAACTTTTGGGCGCTGGCGCGAGATCACGTGCTGATATTGGGGGCACATGGGTGGCGCATATGCTTTACTGGCGCGGACCAGAGCAGCTGAATCGGTTTGAGGCGACGGGATAGCGTGCAGCATGGGCACGCCACCCATGGGCGACCGTTGCCTGAAGTTTGTACGGAGCAGGCAGCCGACATGCAGAGACAACAGGGCCTACGCAAGCACAGCAGGGAAGCGAGCTGAGCTGCAAGTATGCCGAGAGAGCGTGTGGCGTATGCTTAGAAGGCGGTGAAGAGCCGCTATATTTACAAGACCAGCTGGACGCTATGCACGGTCCAGCTTGCATGGGACGCTGGGGCGGGTTCCCTCTCTGTGGTTGGCCACAGCGTTCCTTGTTTTCTGCAGCATGGGCGGCGTCCGGCGTGTCAAAGACGGGCTAGTTGTAATTGTGCTCCTAACACAGGGTGGAGGGAGGCACCAGATCGGACTTGCAAGGGGGGGAGGGGGGCGGAGAGGGGGGAGGGGGGGAGGGCCGCCAGCGAGACACGATCGGGGGGCCGATTGGGCCCGTGGTTTTCGGCGGAGGGAGGAGGAGGGGAGGAGTGTGGCCAGCCAGGTAAGACATGCAGACGTGCGAGTACTTTGTCGTATGCTTAGATGCTCCTTCACCGAAGTCTCCACCGCCGGCTGGACAGACCAGAAGACAGGACGTCGAAATACGCACGCGCACGGTCCGGCTGGTGGCCCAAACAGCAGGCGCCGGGCACGTCCAGCTGCCATGGCTGGCCGTACAAGAGGCAGGCCGCTGTCCTTTTCAGCCGCTGTGCGCATGCACGTCTGCCTCGCGCCCCGGTGACTGGCGGCGCCGGTGTCCTCGCGGATGAAGGGCCTTGACCGCGTGTTTCAGCAGGGGGGTGTTTTTCTTGGCCACATGGTCTTCTTCAGCTGGCCTGGCCTGGCTGCCGGCGAATCGGCGCTCAGGATGCGGTTGGCAGAGGGACCCCCAAACGGGCGGCACCGCCATCGTGGCGTAGCGAGGGGGATGAGGAGGAGGAGGAGGAGGAGATGTCTCTCGGAGATTTGGACAAAATGAGCTGTCACAAAACGTTGCGTGGTTGGGCGTGCAAAGAAAGAGTCCTTGAGCATACGCCGAAAGAGAGGGGCGAAAAGGGCGCTCCGAGTGCTGGCTGGCTGGCTGACTGGCTGGCTGGCTGGCGGCTGCCGGCACCGTCTGACCCTTTGGGGGTAGCGAGTCCCTGCTGCGACGCTGTTCGGTCGTGCTAGCCGATTGGCCAGCCGCCAAAGCGCGCGGACCGGCTTTTGCGCAGTCCACGTGTGGCGCGGAGCCGAGCGACTGGTTTGGGGTGCGAGCATGCCCGACCGACATGGACGACCATCGTGATGCGCCGCGCGCAACAGCGCGACTGGCCGTCCTCGTGAACAGCGCGACCTGACCGTCCGTCCTCGGCGGACGAGCCGACGACACTCGTCCGACGACACTCGTCCGACGACACTCGTCCGACGACACTCGTCCGACGACACTCGTCCGACGACAGACGGATGACGACGCTCGTCGGCGACAGCGACCGCGAGCATGCCAACCGCGGAGATGCAGCCAACCGACAGGGAGGACCCCGGCGAGGCTGCAAGAGGCAGCGCTGCGACAGCGGACGGACGACAGCGGAGCGGAGGCGGTACCGACCGAAGCGCGCCCAGGGCGCTTCCGCAGGGCGGCGAAAATTCTGTAGTTGTACAGTACAACTATATGCTTATTATGCTTAGCAGCGCACGGAGTAGCTTATAGCGGAATTTAGCGCACGGAGTGCACGATCCGCGGAAATCCCAATTCTGTCGGCGACGAGCTATCCTCACCGCGAATACGATCCAACTCTGGCAGCACCAAGCAGCGGCAGGCCTGGCCCCTGCAACCGCCGGCGAAGTCCGAGCAGCAGCAGCGGCAGCGGCAGCGGCAGCGACAGCGACAGCGGCAGCAGAACCGCTCTGTTTTCGGACCACCACGACTTTCGCACGCCGGCGGCCTCATGCCGAGATGCGCGTGCTCAAGTGCTCGCTTGCACAGAAGGCTGAGCTCGGTGTGCGCATGCGGGTGCGCCGTTTCAGCTGCCCTCGCCCGCCGCGGCGCCTGGCGGGCCAGTCATGCGCTGCGGTGCGACGGTGTGGTGGGTGGACAGACAGACAGACAGACAGACAGACAGACAAGCGGGCGGGCGGCCGTCCTATCAGCGGCCCCTCGTTCGGCTATCGTGGCGGCCGCCTGCAGGACGCTAAGCACGGACTTGTCCTCCGTAGGCGCATGTTTTACAGCGACTCCGCCAGGCTGTGGCGCTGGGCCTGGGCTGGCGGCTGTCTTGCTTCGGCGACGCTCGTTTTTAGTGGGTTGCCTCGCCGGGCGGCGGTCGAAATGCGGTCATTGCCCGCGCGGCCTCCTACGGAGTATGTACCATTCCGCTGGTGGCCAGCCGGCCATTGGATAATCAGGACGACGTTGCGAAAGAAGCCACCCGACCCGAGGTAGTGCCGCATTCCAGCGGCGAGGGCTGCCTCTCGGGCGGGCGATCCAGACCAGTTCAGCTCGCGTGTGCCTGGGGCTGGCTGGTGGCCACCAGCCAGGCGCTGTCTTACAGGTACTCCGTATACAAACCTACAGGGCCGCCAGCCAGTCAGCACGCTGTCTCACCGGATCCTCGCTGCTGGGCCAGGGGGGCCTCCTCTTGCAGGCCGATCTCAAGTGGCGCCGCTAGCTGAACCACCCACCCCCCCCCCCCCTTCTCTCCCCCCCCCTCCTCCTCCCCTACTCCGTAGAAAGAGTACCCCCCGGCAGATGGCGGCCTAGCTGAACAGGGATGCGTCGATCGCACAAAACAAAGGGCCGGTCAACGTCTGCTGAACTGGGGCGAGCTACGGAGCACGGAGCAAGCCTTTCGGAGGAAGGGCGTCGCGGCGGCACGGAGTATATACAAACTATACTCAAACGGCACCCTGCTCCGATCCAATCTTCAGCAGGTGGCTGTCTCTCTCGCGTCGGCGGCCTGCCGCCGCTGTCTCGGACAACCAAGACAACCACGGCCCTCGTCTGCTTTGGGGGTGCATCGCCGGCGGGGATGATCGCGACGAGCTGAGCTTTTTTTTTCTTGTTCTTGTTCTCGTCGTCGTCCTTTTTTTTTTGTTTTGGCTGATTTCTGGTTTTTTCCAAAATAGCCGTCGGAATCGGCCGACGTCTTCGGCGAGCGCGCAAAGAGTGGATGGATGGTTGCATGTCGCATTCGCCAGGGCCCCCCCCCCTCCAGGCCGAAACGAGCCAAAATCAGCGAGCCGCCAGGGGGGGGGGATACGTAAAAAAAACCACCCACAGCGCTGTTGTTTGGTATAACTCCGTACTACGATGCGATCTCGATAAGCAGGCCCGCCCTCTGAAGAAGGAGCGAAAAAAAAAATAGGCATCGTTGTGTTGTACTGCATAGTTGCATTGTGCGCACTTGCACACCGGCGCGCGCGACGTCCGTAGCGCCTGCCTGCCTTGCAGGTTCCGGCAGGCAGGCGGCAGGCAGGCAGGCAGGCGGCCCCATCCGACGACGTTTTTCGTCTTTCGTCCTCGTCTCGTCGTCTTCGTCCCGTCCCCTCCGCCTTTCGCCGTCCCCGGGCCTTGTCCCGTTTGACCTTCGGTGGACACAGTGGTCTCGAGACTTTCTTCCCCTCCCCCCCTGGCCCGCTGCCGGTCGCCCGGCCCAGCCATACAAGCGGCCTGGCCGACCCTGTCGTCCTGGCGGCCGTCATCTCCGGCCAGAGTCCTGTTTTGCCACGGGCGGGCAGGACGGCATGCAGGGCGCGGCTCGGTGTGCATGCCACGAGTGGGGGGAGAGGGGGGGAGGGGAGGGAGCATGCGTATGCTTCGCGGGCCCGCCGCCACCGCGGGTGACGCCGCCCAAAACGGCGATGCCCCGGCAGCCCACAACAACCATCACGGCTGGCCAAAAGAGCGCAGGCCAAGAGCCAGCAGCACGGCGCCGGCCGGTCTGATTGGGCCGCAGCGCCGCCACCGCGCCGGCCACCCCAGCTGTGGTGAACGCGGCTGCCTGGCAGCGGCCTGGCAGCGGCCTGGCAGCGGCCCGGCGCCGCCCCTGCACGACGACGGCCCCCCGTCGTCACGTCCCGTCTGTCGTCTGTCGTCTGTCGTCTGTGCTCTGTCCCTGTCGTCTGTCGTCTGGCGTCGGCCGTTTGCCACCGAGCGCCGGCCCCGGAGCCTCTAGCTGTGATATAAGCTACAAGTATGTGTACTCCGTGCTCCGTCCACACCACAGCTCAACCTTCCGCCCTTTGCTCCCCACACTGCCCTCCCCCCCTTCCCTTGCCCGCCGAAACGTCCATGCTTCTGCGCACGTCCAGCGGCAGACTGCCAGCACGGCTCCGCTCTTCGCGTCTGTCTGTCCAGCAGCCGTCGACACACCGCCGCTTCTTCTCTCTCTTCGAGTCGCCTGCTCCTGCTCCTCCGAAAGGCCTCCTGGATCTCCGAAGGCCCCTCCCCTAACCGCCTGTGGAGCTGGCCTGGTCCTGGCCCTTAGTCGGTGAAAAGGACCGCTACAGCATCCGGTGGGTGGATCTCCCCTTTTTCCCTGCCTGTCCAGGGCATTTCTGTCTTCCGCCTTCTGCCTTTGCTGTTTGGTCCCTATTGTCCCTTTGCCATTCCCTGTCATTTCTTCTTGTTTCGGTCTTTTGGTCTTTTGTTCCTGTGTTTTTTATTTTATTTTATTCTCCCCCTATTTTCCTTTACTCTTTTTTTATTGTATTTTCTTTATTTCTTTTTCTTCGTTTCTGCCTCCTCCACCCATCGGAATCGGGCTGTCAGGCCCGCTCTTGTACCCCCCCCTCTCCTCTCTTAGCGACCCAAAGTTCAGCTGTCTTGCCCATCCGCCGCGGAGCATCTTGCATGGCCCGTCTTGGTTAAGAATCGGGGCGGAGACTGGATCGCCCTGGCGGCGAGCCACCCTAAGCCCTACTGCGGACTACAGAGGACTAGTTGTACGTACCTTGACCGTCCGGCCTGTCTAGCAGCTGGCCTGGCCACCGGTGTCCTGGGTCCGGGGGGGGGGGGTCTTCTTGCTGTTCTTGTTCCTCTTGTTCCTCTTGTTCCTCTTGTTCTTCTTGCTCTTCATGTCCTTTTTTCCTTTTTTTCTCTTTTTTCTTTTTTTTAGACAGCTCCTGCCCAGACTGCCGTTGGGCCAGGCTTGATCTATAAGGGAGGCTGCCTCCTCCTGGTCCTCCTCTCCCTCTCCACCTGTCTCGGAGCATGGGCACCGCATCCATTCCAACACCCCTCCCCTTCAGCTCCCACGGCCAGCTCCCCCAACGGCCTCCAACCGTGTCCCGCACCAGGTTGGTTGCTTCCCCGGAGCCTTCTGTTTCTCGTCACCGCTCCGTGCCCCGTCCTCTCGGCATCCTTTCTGCTTTCATCCACCCCCGCCTGTCCCTCTTGCTCCCTCCCATCTCCGTTGTCTCCATCTGGTCTCCGTTGTCTCCATCTCCCTCCCTGCCTCCATCTCCCTCCCTCTCTCCCACCTGTCCTCTCACATTCCTCAGGCCAGCCGGCGATCTCTCTCGTGCTGCTCTTCTGCATGTCGCTAATACAGAAGGCCCCTGTTTTTTCTACAGTCACCCCTCCTGCACGCCACACCCCCTTTCTCCGCTGCTCCCTCCTCCGGAAGTATACATCGAGCACCTGGACGGCATCGAGTACATATACAACGACCACGTCGCCGCCGCCTCTCAGTCTGCCAGCTCCCTATCCTCCTATTCGTGAACAAGGTCCAGCAGACGCCAGCCGCCTCAGCCCGCCCAGCCCGCCTCCACCATCCCCCAATTCCATCCAGCTCATCCACCCCCCCCAGCAGCCCGCCCGCACCGCCGATCTGTCTAGGTGACCAGTCGCCTGGCATCCAAGGCTGTCTTTGTCTGCCGTCGTGTCTGTCGTGCCTGCTCAGCTGTCCCACCTGCACGCCCTCCCCCATCCCGGGGACGCGGTTCTGAGCAACCTTGGGCTGGCCTGCGGCCCGTCTCGCCATCTATTAAACCCCGGCCTCTTGCCACCTTTCCGCCGTCTATCTTGCCCCCTCCCCCCCCCTGCTGGCTCACCGTCATCACCGGTTACAAGCGAGCTTTGGTCCATTGTCCATTGGCCGCCATCGACAACCGCCACCATACGGCTGCCGGCTCCTTCGTCTCGCATCCGCCTTTCTCGCGTCTGCGTCCCTCTTGCATTTGCATCGTCTCTTTGCCCGTCGTTGTTCCGTTCTTCTTGTCTTCTTGTCTCTGATTTGGCCGCCTGATTGGACCGTCTCCCCAGCTTCTGTGGCGCTTTTTTGCCTCTCTTCTCGTCCAGTCCGCCGCCCACTCTCCTCCTCCTCTTCCTCTTTGCTGCAGCCATGGCTTTCAATCGCCCGCCCGGCAGCTTTTCGTTCCAGCAAGAACAGGTAGCCCACTCGTCTCCTTTTCGCAAGCCCGCACCTAGCCTGCCGCGCGCGGCGCCGCCCTCTGCCCCGGCCCCGTTCTCCTCTTCCTACGCCTCTTACTCCTCGTCGTCGTCCTCCTCCTACCTGTCGTCCTCCTCCTTCTCCTCCTACTTGTCCTCCTCCTCCTCCTCCTCGTCCACCAAGTCCGCACGACCGCCGCCGCATCTCCCGCCGCCACACCTCCCCCCTCCTGACCACCGTGGACACTCCGTTAACGCGAACGATTCTTCTTCTCCGCAGCCGTTTGTGGACGCACAATTCGACATCTTTGAGTGGCACGAGCAGTACAAGTCCTGCGTGCGCTACTTCCTCGACCACGCCCAGTACTCGGCCCCCGTCCAGGCCGTCGCCGCCTTTGTCAACATCCAGCTGCCCTTCCAAAAGTCCGTCCACCCGGTCCTGTCCTACCAGCCGGGCCTCGTCATGGGCGCGCCCCCCGGTGCGCCCGGCGGCCCGTCGCCGCGGTCGGCGGCGGCAGCCGCCGCCGCAGCAGCAGCCGTGCCCCCCGGCAGCGTCGGGGGCAGCGGCGGCGTGCCCGTGTCGCCGCTGGTGGGCTCGATGGCGGCGGGGACGGCGCAGGGGGCGGCGGCGTCTGTGACGCTGGTGCCGTACATCCGGCGGCTGATTGCGACGGCGTTTGACTTCCCGGCGGTGCTGCACGGCTTCTTTGGCGACGACTGGATGGCGGGCATCGGCCCCATCCACGAGACGGAGCGGCGCAACTACCTGTTTGCGGCCAAGAGCGACAACTGGCTCAAGGTCAAGGCGGACTACGACATGGACGAGAACCAGACGGTGCCGTTCCTGCGGCCGCTGCAGAACGTGTCCGAGGAGGAGATTGTCAACGCCGAGACCACCTGGAGCGAGTGGCTGGCCATGCAGGACTGGATGCTGGGGCCGCGTGCCCCGGGCGACGTCGGCGGCGCCGGCGCCGGCGGCAGCCTACGCGGGCGCCTCAACATCAAGAGAGAGGACGACTAGGGGGAAGAACGGTACGGGCGAGAGAGAGAGAGAGAGAGAGAGAGAGAGCGGAAAAAAAAAGAGACCACACGCGCATGCGAGAGTCCGGTGCCACCGGCCGAGGAGGATGGCGGTGGCGCAAGGCCAGGGGACAGACAACGTGAGGAGCAGGACCACCCTTGTCTGTCTCTCTCCCTCGCACGGTCTCGGGGCGAGGCGTTCACAGGGGACAGGCAGCCATGGATGGGACTGCACGGGCGGCGACAGCTGGGACGGCTGCAGGAACGCCGCACCCTGTCCGGGCGGGGAACAGGGGACCGCTGCGCGGTCAGACGGGCACCGGCCGAGGGCAAGGCCTGGCAAGACAGTGATTTTGATTTTCAGGGGTGTTGTTGTTGTTGTCCTTGTCCTTTTTGACTTGTCTACTTCTATTTTCGTTCTTGGTTTTATTGTTCAGGGTTTCGGTTTCTATGTTTCTTGTTTCTATTCCTTGGGCGGCCTCGCTCGAACTTCTACGCTGTTGTCTGTCCATTCGCGTTTATAGGCCTGGGGTCTGTTTCGTCTGTCCTTCGTTTCCTTTTTCCGGCCCCGTCTTCTGGGTCTTCTGGGCCTCCGATCTGCCCTCCCTCCGTACAGAACCCCATTTTTATTATAAGCGTTTAGACTGCCCCTTTGGGCGCCGGCGGCCTCTGCGATCGCCCATTCCACGGCCTCGTACTATAATGCTCTGCTGGCCCGATCGGGGGATATAGTCCCCGGCCGTCCGCCCATCCTTTCCGCTCTGGTCTGCCTCCGCGCCGGGCGTCGGCCCATGCTCGCCCCGTTCTGCACAGGAACGCCCCAGAAGCAATACGAAACCGCGGCGGCCGAATTCTCCGGGCTCCGTACAACGGCCGAGGACAGGAGGGCTCCCACCGGCCCCCCTCAGGGTCTGGGAGCCGCAAGGGCCCGCCGCCCGCCTGCGCGGCCGCCAGCGCGACCCGCTTCGTGCCGTCGGGCGGGCCAATCGTGCCCCCCAGCCGTGCGGCCCTTCAGCTGGTCCTGTATCCTGTCTTCCTGTCTGCCCGTCAGGCCCCCCCTCTCCCCTCCCTTCCCCCCCGATCGACGTCGCCCGCCGCCTCGGCCAATCCAAGACACGGCGCCCCGATCGCAATCAGCCCGGAGGAATGCCCGGCGCCGCAGAAAAAAAGGGGGGAAACGAAAACGCAAAAAAAAAAAGGAAACGAACAGCAGGGACCCTCCTCGCTAATCGGCCGCCGCCACACCGCCGCTGCCGCTGCGGCGGTCGAGGGAGGGCGTGCGTCTGCGCCAGCCATGGCAGCTGAAACGAAAACTGTCGTGCTGTCGTCGGTCGTGTTCTCGATGTCCCTTCCCCTCCCCCTCCCCTACGAGAATGGCGCACACACACGCTTGTCCAGCTTCACGCCAGCTGGACGCGGCCCTCGACGCTGTGAACCACCAGCGGCAAGCGATGCGCGTCGCATCGACGCATGTGCGTGGAAGGACGGCATGCTGCTAGGCGAGGCTGCAGAAAGCGTGCGACAAGCACTGTTGCACGGGAGTTATTTTCGTATGCTTATGCTTAAGCATAGAGTCGCAGAGTCGCATCGTCCCAGCTCGGGCGAGCTAGCGTGGTTGTAGGCCTGCACTGTGTACGTAGCTTAGTGACTGGTGCAGCCTCGCGCCACAGCTCAGCCACAGCGTCGGCTCGCGCCTTCCCTGGCGCGCCGCATCAAGTGCCCGCCAGCCGGGAAGGCGCATCGCCAGCTCTTCCTTCCACCAACACCGCACCGCCATGGCCCCACGGTGACGAGATTTCTCCCCATCTCATCCCGCTCGACATCTTTTTGGAGCCTTTTGGACATCCCCCCTTGCTTTTGTGCATCCCGACCAGCCAGCCTCTCTCTCCTCGACCGCGCCCGCTCGACACGCCTGTTTGCGGGCTCGCCTGCCCTTTGACGACGAGAACGAACCGCGTCTGCGTCTGCGGACGGCCCCCGCATCAAATCGCTGTCTCGTGCTCCCCGATTTTGCCGACCGCCTCGGGCTGCTGCCGCCATGGCTGCCGACACGGACACGAAACCGCCGCCGCCGCCACCGAAGCAGTCGCCGTCGGCGTCGGCGTCGGCGGGCTCGCCGCTGCGCGGCAAGGCGGCGGTCAACAACGGCACATGCAGCCCGTCGCCGCGTCTGCGCCATCGCGCCTTTGTTCCGGCCGTCTTTCACGCCCGCAAGTGGGCGCAGTTCCTCGACCGCTGCCTCGCCACGCGGCTCGACGTCGACCGCTTTGCCCAGTACGCGCCCCTGCAGCAGCGCAAGCACCCGGTGCCGCCGGGGGTGCTGGCCGACCTGTTCCTGCGGCCACCGCCACAGAAGGCGGCGGCCGCCGCCGCCGCGCGCAAGAAGGGAGCGAGCGCCGCCGCCGTGGTGCCCGCGGTGCTGTGCCACCGGCCCGTCGACCCGCGCATCCCGGCGTACCTGCAGGTGCTGCTGCAGCTCGGCCTCGTGGACGTGGCGTCCGTGCTGCACGCGCTGTACCGGTACTCGACGTCGCAGGCGGCGCGCAAGGCGGCCGCGGCGGCGTCGGCAGCCGTCTCGGCCGCGATGGAGCAGCAGGAGACGAGCGACGGGGCGGACCCGACAGCGGACCCGACAGCGGATCAGGCAGCGGAACAGGCAGCGGAACAGGCAGCGGACCAGAAGGCGGACCAGAAGGCGGACCAGACGGCGGACCAGACGGCGGACGGACCGGCGGGGGGCACCCAACAAGGAGCGGGCGGTGGGCGCGCCGCCGACAAGGGCCCAGCAGTGCCCGTCGTCTGGGCCAGCTCGTACAGCAACGAGGAGTCGCTCTTCTACCGCCTCAGCCGGGCCGTGCGCCAGGAGCACGCGATCCGCGACCGGCGCACGGCGCTCGTGCTCGCCGGCGGCATGGTCGCTTGGATGGACCTCTTTGTGGCGGCGGCGTCGTCGCTGGCGTCGCTGGCGCCGCTGGAGCCGTCGCGGCCGCAGCTGGGGCCGCTCGACCTGCTGGCGGCACAGTCGCAGCGCCAGGCGGAGCTGGAGGCGACGCGCGCTGCGTTCACGATGCTGCTGCTCGCCGTCTGCGAGAACGAAACGGTGCTGGGTGCGCTGAGCCAGCCGCTTGCCAAGGGTACGGGCTTCTCCCCTCCCTCCCCAGTTTGAGGCGCTCGTGGCGGCTGACAGCCTAGGTGTGCGCAAGAGCCTCTCCGACAGCTTGACACAGTTCATTCCGTCCATCTCGCTCAGCTCGGCGCCCATCGCCGCGCGGCTGGAGCACTTCCGCGCCGAGACGCTGGCGCAGCTCGAGCCGACCGAGAAGAGCAAGAAGAACAAGGACGACGAGACCAGCGAGATCCACGACCTGCTCGACTCCACCGTTGGCCTGCAGAACCTCGTGCTGCCCGACATGCCCATCACGAACTCGCGTGCGGGGCTGTTTATTTACTTGAATGCTGCGGTAAGTCTTTTTGGATGGGCACGCGTCCAAGACGAGTCCAGGCACAGCTGACGTTTGTCTGGCAGCTCGTGGGCCGGCCGCTCGTGGACGACACGGAACTCTTCACGTACCTGCACAACCGGTACCAGGGCGATCTGCAGACGATGGCCGTCGACCTGATCCTGGCGTCCTTTGACGTGCTGGCCAACGCCGTCTTCCGCCGCGAGAGCCCGGCGACGGTGCACCTGCTGCGGTCGTTCCTCGTCAACAAGGTGCCGCTGCTGCTGGCGTCGCTGGCGGCGTCGCCGCTGTACCCCCTGGATACGCAGTTCTGCATCTCCGAGGCGCTGAGCCGCATCGACACCAACGCCTTTCCGTCCGTGTCGTCCCTGTTTGACAGCAGCAGCAGCAGCGGCACCGGCGACAACAAGAGAGCGGCCACAGACAATGTGCAGCAGGACTTTTGCTTTGCCTGCTGCCTGCACGGGCTCCTCCCCGAGGCCAGTATCGAGGCGCTGCTGGGCGACGTGGCCTACCAGAGCCTGCCGGCAGGCGGGCGCCTGGTCAAGGAGCAGCTGGTGCAGCAGTGCCTCGGCGGCGACCCGGCGCCGCTGCTGGCGCTGGCCGGGCAGATGGACAAGATGGACGGCAACGCGGGGGCCGTGTGCCAGGCGCTGGCCGAGGTGCTGGGCCACCTGTGCCGGGGGCGCGAGACGGCGACGCTCAAGGTGCTGTGCAACCAGCTGGTGCGGCGTCCGCTGGACCTGGACGTGCTGCTGCTGTTTGTGCCGCCGGCGGCGGTGCTGCACCCGCTGTGCGCGCTGCTCGACGGCTGGCGCGCCGACGAGGACCAGACGGAGCACCAGCCGGCGTATGAAGAGTTCGGGTCGGCGCTGTTCCTGCTGCTGGCCGTCGTGCACCGCTACGGGCTGTCGGTCGCGGACGTGGGCGTGCAGTGGGCGGCGGACTCGTTTGTGGCGCGCGTGCTCAGCGTGGGCGGGCAGGCGCGCAGCGTGGGCGAGCTGACCGAGGCGGAGCGGGAGCACCTGGGAAGCTGGCTGCGCGGCCTGCTGGACACGGAGGTGGGCGGCCTGAGCGACGACATCATGGCGTCGTGCCCGCCGCAGCAGTTCTACCTGCTGGCGCCGACGCTGTTCCAGCAGATGGTGCAGGCGCTGAGCGCGGGCGCGCTGCCGGACCACGTGCTCAAGAGCGGGCTCGAGTTCCTGGTGGACACGTTCCTGCTGCCGTCGCTGGTGACGGCCCTGCTGTACCTGTCGGACGCGCTGCGCGTGGAGCGCCTGCCGGAGCAGCGGGCCATTGTGCGCATCCTGCAGCTGGTCGTGCAGCCGGCGTCCATCTCGCACGAGGCGTCGCTGATGCTGTCGGCGCTGCTGACCACGGTGGCCGCTCCGCTCGAGCAGGCGCTGCGCGCCTACCAGCGCTACGACCCCCAGAACCCGGACGTCGACCTGCTGCTGCAGGCGCTGCGGCCCAACCTGGCGCGGTCGCGCCGCACCGCCGCCGCCGACCACGACGAGCTGGTGGCCTGGGCGACCGCCGCGGCGCCGCCGCCGCCGCCCGGCCGCGGCCCGAGCCACGGCGACGGCGGCAACAGCGCGCAGCACGACGCCGGTGCCGGTGCCGGTGCCGGCGCCGGCGCCACGGTGGGGGGCCTGTCGGCGGCGGTCCGGCAGACGGTGCAGGCGTTTGTGCAGTGGGGCCTCCACCACCCGGGCGTCAGCGTGGTGGCGCCGCCGCCGTACACGCACCGGCTGTTTCTGGCGGCGCTGGGCCTGCTGGGCGCGGCACACGTGCTGCCGCTGCTGCTGGACGAGGTGCAGCGCGAGACCGAGGCCGGCCGCGGCAGCATCGCCTACGACGTGGCCTGCGCCCTGGTCTGCGCGCCCGACGTGGCCAACGAGCCGTCGCCGGCGGTGCTCTATGTGGTGGAGGCGGAGGACACGGCCGCCGAGGACGCGCAGGGGAACGTGCAGGGGAACGCGAACGCAAACGCCAACGCCAGCGCCAACGCCAACGCCAACGCCAGCGCGAGCGCGGCGGGCGGCCGCAGCGTGCCCAACACGGCGGCGGTGCAGCGGCGGCTGACGCTGCGGCAGGCGCTGCAGTTCCAGGCGGAGCAGTGGAAGAAGATGCAGCGGTCGCAGGACCCGGGCGAGGCGGCGCTGGCCGAGACCGTCGTGCGGCTGTACCGGCGCGTCGAGGCCCAGCTGACGCCGCTGCCGCAGCCGCCGCAGCCGACGGAGCAGGAGCAGGAGCAGCGGCGGCAGCAGCAGCAGCAGCAGCAGCAGCAACAACAACAACAGCAGCAGCAGCAGCAACAAGAGCAACAGCAGCAAGGACAACAGCAGCCAGAGCAGCAACAGCAGCAGCAACAGCAGCAGCAACAACAGCAGGGCGGCGGGGGCGACGCGATGGCGCTCGACGTGGCGGGCGGCGGCGGCGGCGGCTCGGTGGGCGGCGACCTGGGGGATCTCGGGGACCTCGGGGACCTCGGCAGCCTGGGCGGCAGCCTGGGCGGCAGCCTGGGCGGGCTGGGCGACCTGGGAGACCTCGGGGACCTGGGCATGGGCGGCGGCAGCGGCGGCAGCGGCGGCGGCAGCGGCACGGGCGAGCAGAGCGTGTTTGGCGACATGGACCTGCTCAACTCGTGGATCGATCTGCAGTAAGGGGGTGGTGGTGGTGGTGGTGGTGGTGGTGATAGAATACACTTTTATACAAAATCTATTGCCATTGTGCGCATTACTTGTCCTCGGCTTCGGGCCGCGCCGCGTCGACGGCCGCAAACCGCGCCTGCGCCGCCGCCAGCTGCGCCCGCGCGCCCGCGTCCAGCAGCCGGAACCACTGCCGCAGCAGCCGCACAAACGCCGCCTCGCGCGCCACGTCCTCCACCGGCGGACCGCTGACCTGCGGCGGCGCGTCCACGGAGCCGACCGCCGGGCCGCCGGGACCCTCGCGCCCGGTCTCGCGCCCGGTCTCGCGCCCAGTCTCGCGCCCGCCGCCCTCGCCGTCCCCGCCGTCCCCGCTGCCCCCGTCCCCGTCCCCCCACACCGCGTAGGCGCTCTCGTCCGTCGACCGCAGCCCAAACGCCTTGCCCGGCAGCGCCACCACCTCGAAGCGCCGCAGCAGCAGGCCGTCGCCCGCGCGGAACGTCGGCAGCGAGTCCTTGTGCGCCCGGAACACCTGCACCTCGACCACGGCGTCGGGCTCTGCCGCCCCGGCCAGCCGGCTGCTGCTGCTGCTGCTGCTGCTGCCGCTGTTGCTGCTGCTGCTGTTGCTGTCGTTGCCACCACCCACCAGCGACGGGTCCGTCACCACAAACGACAGCACAAACTGGCGCGTGCGTGTGCGCTGCGGCGGCGCGTCCGCCGACGACGCCGCCGCCACCACGGCCACGTCCAGCCGCCGCGCCGTGCGCCGCTGCAGGTGCGCGCGCAGGTTGCGCAGCGGCACGCAGTCGGGCACCGTCGCGCGCCCGCGCTCCAGCGCCAGCACCGCCTCGGCCAGGGTCGCCGGCAGGGCTGCCGGCAGCGTCGCCGCCGCCGCCGCTGGCTCGGGCGGCGGGCCCTTGTGCTTGCCCCCCTTGTCCTTGTCCTTGTCCCGCCGCTTCGACGGCGCCGACGACCGTGCGAGCAACACGCTGACATCGCCCGGCGACGCGTCCGCCGCCGTCGCCTCGGGCGTCGCGGCCCCCATCGCGGCAGCCACGACGGCTGCCGCCGCCGCCGCCTTGCGCATCTTGGGCGCCGACGCCGGTGTGCTTGGTGGTGGTGGATGTGCCGAGACAGCATGTCCCGCCTTGCCTGGGGACGTGTCGTTGGGCGGCGCCTCTTGGTCGTCCGCTGCCGCCTCCTTGGTCGCCGCTCTCTTGGAGCGCCGCGTGGTCGGTGCCCGTGCCAGCAGCACGCTCACGTCCGGTGGTGTCGACGGCCGGGCGGCGGCGGCTGCTGCTTCGCCCGCCGAGACCGGCTGCGGGCTCGCACTCGTCCGGTGCGCGCGGCTGTTGGTCGACCGCAGAGACATCTTGTGCCGCTTCTCCGAGGCCGTGGTCGAGCCCGCCGCGGGCGACGATGTCTGCTCTGCGGCAGGTGCTGTGTCCTCTGCCCTCTCGGCGACTGGCTCGGCGACTGGCTCGGCGGCTGGCTCGGCAGCTTGCTCGGCGACTTGCTCGGCGGGCGCCGTGGCCTCGGGCTCCGCGTCACCGCTGCCCGCCTCTGCCTCTTCCACCGCCTCTTCCACCGCCTCTTCCACCGCCTCTTCCACCACCACCTCGACCTCCTCTTCCACCTCCACCACCACCTCTCCCGCCTTCACCCCCGCGTCCCCCGCCTCCTCCTCCGCCTCCTCCTCCACGATCCCCACGACCACCGTCGGCAGCTCGGATGAGGCCGACGCCAGGCTCCGCATGTCAATGTCAGTCCCGGCGTCCTCCACGTCCATCTCCATCGCGTCCTCGCCGCCGCCCTCTTGCCCCTCCACCACCATGCGGTCCTCCTCTGCCGTGGCTGCCCGCTCCGTGCGGTCCTCCTCCTCCTCCTCCATGTCCACGTCGTCCACCGGCGCAGCGTCGCCGCTGGCGACGCTCTGCATGTCCACGTCGGCCGCCGCCGCCTGATGCAGTGCCTGATGGTCGTAGTCAAAGCTCATTGCCATCTCCGACAGCAGCTGACTCTGCAGCTGGTTGTCCAGGTCAATGTCTGACACTGCGTCCATCTCGTGCGGGTCCTGCTGCGACGGCGCCGCTGCTGGGTGCCCTCCAGGGCTCGCTTGTGTCTGCGCCGGCGTAGGAAGAAGAGGAGCCGGCGCCGGTGCTTCGGTCTCCTCCACCTCCATGCCGCCCGCATCCGCACCGCCCACAGCCGCAAAGTCAATCACGTGCGGTGCGCCGTCCTGTGGGAGGCCGGACTGCGTCGGCGGCGGAGAAAGGGGCGCGCGGGCGTCCGGCCCGGAAGCAGCAGAGGTTTCCGCTGCATCCTCTGCGCCCTCTGCGCCCTCTGCAGCCTCCTGGGCCACCTCGGCAGCCTGGCTTCTCGTCAGGATCGTCTTGGCCGGAGGCTCGGGGCTGGGTGCTGGCGGCGGCCGTGCCGTCGTGTCGTTGGCTTCACTGTTCCTGGCCTGCTCGGCTTTCTCACCGTGGCTGTCGCTCTCGGCGTCCGCGTGCACCGGCCCGGCTGGTGCGTCCAGTTCCGGCTCCAGCTCCTCTTCCGCTTCTGACTCCTGTTCGGGCAGAGTAGCTGTTGGCGGTGCCGCCGGCGATGGAGCGCTCTCGTCCACCGCCTCCGTCTCCGCCTCCGCCTCCGTCGGCGAGGCCTCTCTTGGCGGCGGTGCAGCGTCATGAGAAGTAGCGTCGGCCGCGGCATGCCGCTGCTGCTCCTTATCCCCCTGCGCCTCATCGTCTGCCAGCTCCGCCTCCAGCTCGGCCTCGATCGCCTTCTCGACCTCGTCGTCTGTCTCGGGCTCGACGGCTTGGGCTTCTTCCTCCTCTTGTGGCTGCGGCTGCGCAGGAGACGACGCGTCGGCCGGTTTAGCCTCTTCCTTGTAGGCTTCAGCTTCGGCCTCGACCCCGTCCTCCCCTTCCTCGTCCTCCTCCCCCTTCTCATCCTCCTCATCCTCCTCTTCCTCCCCCTCTTCCTCCTCCTCTTCCTCCTCCTCTTCCTCCTCCTCCTCCTCCTCCCCATCATCTGATTCCTCACCCTCCTCTTCTTCGCTTTCCTCGGTAGCCTCTTCTGCGGGAACATCCAGAGGTCGAGATTCAGCAGCAGCAGCCGCACCTTGCGGCAAACCGGCAGACGAGCCAAACGACGGAACAACGGGCGGCGGAATCGGCGTCTCCGTCACGGGCGGCCGAGACGACTGCCTCGCTGGCGGCGCCGGCTCGTCGTCGTCCGAGTCCGAGAGCAGGTCGATGACCACCGGCTCAGAGGGCGGCTGCTGCATGGGCGGCCGCCGGAAGCCGTGCTGCGCCGGTGTGCTCTCCTCGTCCTCGTCGTAGTCATCCCCGTCGTAGTCATCCTCGTCGTAGTCATCCTCGTCGTAGTCTTCTTCGTCGTAGCCTTCTCCTTCGAGGCCCTCCCCCCCGTCAAAGCGCGCACTTTCCTCAGCCTCTGCACGGCCATGGTCGGGCCCACGAGCGTGCGGCGCAGCATAGCCTTTGTCGTCTTCCGGCTCGCCGTCTTCGTCATAGTCTTCCTCCTCCTCATCCGCCTCCTCTTCCTCTTCCTCTTCCTCTTCCTCGTCGCCCCCCAAGGTGACGGCAGCGCCTTGGTCCTGCACTTCGTTGCCCTCCATGTCGTCGTCGACGTCGGCGTAGTTGCGCATGTCGTAGTCGTCGCCGGCTTGGTCGGTAGGCTCGCTTGGGCTATCGTCGCCTGCGTCGGCGTCGGCGTCGGCGTCTTCGCGGTCCTCCTCCGCCCCGCTCGCCTCCGCAGATGCTTTTTCCTGGCCGGCAACATCCTCTGCAGAACTGTCTGCAGGTGATGGGGACCGCCGCCGGCTCGGCGGCACGTCGTCCACCATGCCAACCATCTGCTCCTCCGCCTCGTTTTGGTAGCGCCGGTCGTTGTACCCGTAGTTGTCCACCTCGCGCGGCAGCCCAGACGTGGCCGTCGTCGTGTCGTCCTTGTCACCGTCCACACCGCCGAACACGCCGTCGTCCCCCGCTGGCAACGGGACCGGCCCGGACAGCACGCCCGCTTCGGCAAAGCCGCCTGCGTGCTGCACGTTCATCAAGGGCCCGGCTGTCCAAAGCAGCATGCTGTCGCTGGCTGGCGGCAGACCGTGGTGCTCCTGCGCGCTGTGCCCAAACGGTGACGCTTCGTGTGACGTCTGCTGCGGGTGAGGGTGCTGCGGCGGCTCCGGGTAGTGGAACAGCGAGGGGTCGTAGTGCGACTGCTGCTGCGGCTGCCCAGGTTGCTCTGGCTGCTCCGGCTGCTCCGGCTGCACTGGCTGCTCTGGCTGCTCTGGCTGCTGTGGATGTTGATGCCCCTGATGCTGCTGCTTCTCCTGATGCTGCTGTTCCTGGTACTGCTGCCGCTGCTCGAATACGTTGGCGTGGCCAAAGGTGAACCGCACGTGTTCGCTAAACAAGCCGGCGTCCGGCATGAAGCCAGCGGTCGCCTCAAAACCAGAGATGGGACCGTGCGCGTCTGCAAGCGCATGCACAGGTGCGGAAGCAGACGCCGCAGAGGAGGCTGGTGCCGTGTCAAAGACGTGGCTGGCCGGGGTGCTGCCAAAGAGAGTTGGGGAGAAGAGACTGTCCGAGCGTGCTGCCGAGTGTGCTGTGGAGGTTGCGGCGGCGGTGGTGGCGGCGGCGGCGGCGGCGTATGTTGCTGCAGCGGCCGCCTGCTGCAGGCTATCAAACGGGTTGGAGAGGCTGCCGCCGGCCTGGCGGTGGTCAGGAGGAGGCAAAGCCTCTGCCGGAGGTGGTGGCGGTGTGCGCTCGCTCGGCGCTGTTGTGGCTGGCTCTTGCGGGCGCGTCTCCGGTGGCGGCGGCGGCGGCGGCGGCGGAGACGTCTTTTGGGCCACGGGCGCCGGGCTGCTGCTGGTAGCATCGGCTTGGCCCGTCTTCGGATCCTGCTCCGCCTGCACGCCGACATGCCGGCTCGTAGGCTGGTCGGCCGTCGGCAGGTCGGGCGCCGCCTGGTCGGGCGCCGCCTGGTCGGTCGCGGGCTCTGGGCTCGGCGATCGACTGCTGTAGCGCCAGGCATGGCTGGGGCGGCCGAAGCGAGCCTTTTTGCGGCCGTGGCCGCGCACGCCGCCGTCCTCTTCAAAGAGGTCGTCGTAGCCCGGCTCAAACAGCGAGCCAAAGGAGATGCGGGCGCGCTTGATAAAGGCCGGCGATGCGTACTCGTCGTCGAAGAGAGGGAGCAGGCGGCGGGCGGGGGGTGACGAGGGCGATCGAGGGGGGAGGCGGTCGGCGTGGCTCGCGTGCGCATCCGCATCCGCATCCGGCGCTGGTGCTGGTGCCGGTGCCGATGCCGGTGTCGGTGCCGGTGGTGCTCCTGCACCGTTCTGCTCCTCCGGCTCGTCCACGTAGACGTCGCGGACCGCGCGCGCCTCGCCCACGGTGGCCTGGAGGACGAGGCGGCTGCGGAAGGCGAGCTGCCACTCGACGCGCGTGCCGGGCAGCAGCAGCGCAGCGGCGTCGTCGTCCTTGCACCAGGAAACACCGTGGAGCCCCAGGACAACCTCGTCGCCGCCGCCGAGGCCGGTCTCGGCCACGGCGGCGGCGCTCGGCCCCGACAGCTGGACGCGGACCTGGCCGCGGGCGCGGCGCAGGCGCACGTCAGACTCGGCGAGAAGAAAGGCCAGCGAGCGGTTGACCGAGTTGTAGGGCCACACGATGGTGACCTCGCCGCGGACGGCGTGCGTCCGCCCCTCGACGCCCTCCCCCTCCGCCGTCAGCCCGGGGTCCAGCTGCGCGATCGGCGTGACCGTGGCCGCAGCGAGCAGCGCCGCCACCGAAGGAGACGGGGCAGCGTCGCCGCCGTTCTGGTCGCCCTGGCCACCGCCTTCGCCAGTGGGATCGCCGTCGACGGCCATCGTCGGATCGTTCGTCGTCGCCGGTCGTCGGTCGCCGGTTCGAGCAGCAAGGCGCGATTTGCAAGCTCAAGCGCGGCGCAAGGCACGCGTCATCGTCCAGAAAGACAGCGACAGCCGCGGGCGATCGCAAGAGGAGAGAGGAGCCCGACAGTCGCGAGAAGCGGGCGCAAGCTGCGGAGAGACGTGGTGGTGTCGGTGTGTGTGGTGTGAGGGAGGGGTGTGGGAAGGATGTCGGCAGAGGAGAGAGAAGAGCTCCGTGGATCACGATGCCGTTTGGCGGATCTCCACCCTGTTGGACGTAAACAGCAAGAGCTGCCGACGACGTGCAGTGGTCCCACGTTTGCTTGCCGAAAGGAGACAGCGGTGAACCAGATCCCGTGACGGCAGAACGCGGCTTGCAAGACACCCCTTTGTCCGAGCTAGGGGCGTGCGCGCAGCAAAATCACACCATCGCCGGGCGTCCGGCCGTAGGCACGGAGACTGCCTCTCACGGCCTCGAATTTGCCGCCGTCTGCGGGCGCAGTGCTTGCGCCATCGCGGCTCCGCCATGTCTTGTGCCCGGTAGCCTTATCCCACGCGGGGGGGTTATCTCATCCGCGGGCGCCGGCAGGCAGCCCATCGCCGGAGCAGGCTTTTTTCCTACAAGAGCCGGGCGACTGCGCCCGTTCTCGTTCTCGTCTCTTTTTTCTTCTTCTTCTCTCGCCCTGCTTCGCGCCGACCGACCATGGCCCAGCAGCCTCCGTTTTCCGTGCGCCGCGTGGCCGTCATCGGGGCCGGCTCGAGCGGCCTGGCCGCGGCGCGGTATCTGCAGGCGCAAGGCGCGTTTTCGGACGTGGTCGTCTTCGAGCAGCGCACCGAGGTCGGCGGCATCTGGAACTACAGCGCGCGGCCCACGGCCCAGGAGCACATCCCGCAGGAGTCGCCCTTCCAGCCGCCCGATCCACCGCTGCCCGCCGCCCAGGCCGCCGACGGGACCCCCGCCTACCCCGAGTTCTCGACGCCCATGTACGACGACCTGCACGTCAACATTCCGCACCCGCTGATGGGCTTCACGGACCTGCCGATCGCCGCCGGCGAGTCCGGGCCGGCACTGCCCATCTTCCCGCGCCGCCAGACCATCGCGGCCTACCTGGTGCGCTACGCGGCCGACGTGCGGCACCTGATCCGCTTCCACACGCAGGTGGTGGACGTGCGGCTGCTGCCTGCGCACGAGGACGTGGCGGACCGCTGGGAGGTGCGCGTGGCGGACACGCGGGACGCCGCCGCCGTGGCCGTGGAGCGGTTTGACGCCGTCGTCGTCGCCAACGGCCACTACGACATCCCCTTTGTGCCGGCGCTGCCCGGCCTCGCGGCGTTTGCCCGCGCGCACCCGGACGTCGCGCTGACGCACGCGAAGCGCTACCGCCGCGCCGCCGCCTTCCGTGGCCAGCGCGTGGTCGTCGTGGGCAACGCGGCGTCCGGGATCGACATTGCCGGGCAGATCGCGGCCGTCTGCCGGCCGCCGCTCTTTCTGTCGGCGCGCACGCCGACGCCGCCGGAAACGGCCCGCGCCGCCGCCGCCGCCGCCATCGAGGAGGTGCCCGAGATCGCCGCGTTCCTGGCCGACGAGCGCGGCGTGCGCCTCGCCGACGGCCGCGTGTTACGCGACGTCGACGCCGTCGTCTTCTGCACGGGCTATCTGTACGCGCTGCCGTTTCTGGAGCGGGGGCCCACGACTACGACGACGACGACGACGACCGCGACTGCGACCGCGGCTGGCCTCGCGCCGCCGCTCCTGACCACCGGCCGCCGCATCCACCGCCTGTACGACGACCTGTTCCACATCGACCACCCGACGCTGGCGTTTGTCGGCCTGCCCGTGCGCGTGGTGCCCTTTCCGCTGGCCCAGGCCCAGGCCGCCCTCGTCGCGCGCGCCTGGGCCAACGTGCTGCCCCTGCCGTCCCGCGCCGCCATGGACGACTGGGAGCGCGCCGCCGAGGCCGAGCGCAGCCCCGGCGCCTTCCACGTCTGGCCCGTCGGGGGCGACGGCGCCTACATCAACGCCGCGCACGAGCGCATCGTCGCCGCCGAGC
This sequence comes from Ophiostoma fasciatum, assembly GCA_019925495.1. NCBI lineage: Eukaryota > Fungi > Ascomycota > Sordariomycetes > Ophiostomatales > Ophiostomataceae > Ophiostoma > Ophiostoma fasciatum. The sequence goes on from JADHKM010000001.1 coordinate 906,069, forward strand.
GCATCGCCGCCGCCGAGGCCGAGGCGCGGCAGCAGCCGGGGGAGGCGGCGGCCGCCCGCGCCGGCCTGGCGCCGCCGCGCTGGGACGACCGGCTGATCTGGATGCGCGCGGTGACGGCAGCCGCCAAAACCCGCTTCGAGGACACGGGCCGCACGGCGACGTCGCTGGAGGAGCTGGGCTTTGTCTGGGGGGGCGAGGACAGCAAGACGCTGAAAGATGAGTAAGCAGACTGCCCATACGATATTGGAAGAAAGCAATACGCCGCGGTGCCCGCCACCAAAGAGGAAGGTCGTTGCGCGCCGTCTCATTGGCCGGCTGGTCTTGCGTGTGTGCAGTGCTTTCTGTCGCTATCGAACGGCGTCAAGGCCCGCCCGCGGGCAGGCAGCCAGCTGACGGGCCGTGTTCACAAGAAGAGCTTCTCCCTCTGCTGCTCTTGGCTCATTTACTTCGTACTGTTGCTTCGTACTGTTCTCCGTCCTGGATGCACCTGTTTCTGTTCTCGTTGTCGTCGTTGTCGGGTGTGGTTTGATTTCTAAGCTATCTTATCTTATCGCGGACCACCGCGGCTTGTCCGCCTCGCCACGACCATCACCGGCGACTTCCACCCTCACCGTCTGACGTCTGCAGACCGTCCCTGGCCCACGCACGCAGCAGACACAAGACACAGCCCATCCGCACGCCCGCCATGGCCTCCACCACGGACTGCAAGGCCGCGGCCGCCGCGCCGGCCGATGCCGCCAAGCCGCCGCCGCGCGACCTGACGCATCTCTACGCCGAGGCCACGAAGCTGCGCGTCGCCAGCCAGATGAAGCAGTACTACAAGTTCTTCCAGATCCCCGGCATCGGCAACATAGCGGGCGGTGTGTCTCCATCCCCTCATGCCCCTGGTTGGTCCATCGCTGACATCCAGGCCTGCCCAACGTGAGCTTCTTCCCGTACGACACGCTCGAGGCCAAGATCGCCAAGCCCGAGCGCTGGACGCCGTCGCCGAATTATCCGGGCGGCGGGGATGGTGTTGTTGCCGGCTCCAGTGCCGGCGCCGGTGCCGGCTCCGTGGCTGGACGCCGCACCGCAAAGGCGGATCCCGCAGCCCCCGTCCACCTCGTCGTGCCCAAGATCGGCCCGGCCGGCGTCGCCGTCAACAAGACGATCGACCTGGCCACGGCGCTGCAGTACGGCAGCGCCACCGGCTACCCGCCGCTGCTGGACTGGGTGCGCAACTTCACGCGCGAGCACCTGCACCCCAACGTGCCGTACCGCGGCGGGCCCGACGTCGCCCTGACCGTCGGCTCCACCGACGGCCTGGCCAAGACGCTCGAGCTCTTTGTCGACAACTGGAACCCCGTCCGCGACCCGCCGTACACGCGCCCGGGCCTGCTGTGCGAGCCGTTTGTCTACGGCAACGTCCTGAGCCAGATCGCCCCCAAGGGCATGCAGGTCGTCCCCGTCGCCGCCGACGCCGCCGGCATGGTCGCCTACGGGCCCGGCGGCCTCGAAGACGTTCTCGCCAACTGGAATGTCGCCCGAGGCCGTCGCCCGCACATTCTGTACACGGTGACGTGAGTGCATGTGCATCAGTGCATCGACGCGTCTTGTGTGCCGTCCTCGGAGACTGACTGACCACCCAGGATGGGCCACAACCCCACCGGCATCGTGCTGAGCCTCGAGCGCCGCAAGCAGCTGTACGCCGTCTGCAGCCGCTTCGACGTCATCATCGCCGAGGACGACCCCTACTGGTACCTGCAGTACCCCTCTGCTGCCGGGAACGAGGCCGCCTCGCGCCACTGGGCCCAGCCCCGGATGCCGCTCGAGCCGCCGTCGGCCGTCGAGGGTGCCGACGCCGACGGCGGCCGCCGCTCGTCGGGCTTTGCCTTTCTCGACTCGCTGGTCCCGTCCTTCCTCAGCGTCGACGTCGACGGCCGCGTCGTCCGCATCGACACCTTCTCCAAGACCGTCGCGCCGGGCTGCCGCCTCGGCTGGGTCACGGCTCAGCCCGCCCTGATCGAGCGCTTTGTGCGCATCAGCGAGACCGACACCCAGCAGCCCTCGGGCTTCGTCCAGGCCATGATTGCCGAGCTCGTCATGGGCCCGCGGCCCGACAGCGGCGAGGCGGATGCGCACAGCAGCAGCAGCAGCAGCAGCAGCACCAAATCCGAGCCCGTGTTCGCCGGCTGGCACGTCGGCGGCTGGGTGCGCTGGCTCGAGGGCCTGCGCGGCATGTACGAGCGCCGCATGAACCGCATGTGCACCATCCTCGACGAGGGCTGCTTCCAGCTCAAGCAGGGCACCCCCCTGCGGCCCGCCGACGCCGACTGGGGCGTCATCACCAAGACCCAGCTCTACTCCTTCGACTGGCCGCGCGGCGGCATGTTTGTCTGGATCCGCATGCACTTTGAGACGCACCCGCTGTGGATGGCCGAGCGCGAGGCGCGCCCCGATGTCGGCGGCGGCGGCGGCGGCGGCGGCGGCAGCGACGGCGTCGCCGCCGACGAGAGCGACGTCCTCGACGGACCCCTCTTCTCCATGGCCCTGCTGTCGTTTGTCGCCAGCAAGCCGCACCTCGTCGCCATCAGCCCCGGCGACATGTTCAGCGCCGACGACGCCGTCCGCCGCACCCGCGGCTGGGCCTACTTCCGCCTCTGCTTCGCCGCCGAGTCCGAGGACAACGTCGACGCCTGCTCCCACCGCCTCGTCGCCGCCATCCACAAGTTCTGGAAGGTCAAAAAGGTCGCCGACTTTGAGCAGATCCTGCGCGACTCCCCCATGTACGACCCCTCCGCCGCCGACGCCCCCATGGGCAACCTCAGCACCTGGCTCGGCTGCTAGGCGGTCGGCGCGGCACGGCGTCGGCGTGCAGTCGGCGCATCCAGAGGGAAAGGAAGAGGGGTGGCGTTGTAGAGGCGATTCGTATTTAGGCCATATGTTGGAAAGGATTGCATTTCCCCCTTGGATGCTGCTCCTCCTCGTATCCTGCAAAGTGATCGGCTGCCCGTCGGATGGATTCTGTCAAAAGAGGGGGACGGGTGGCCGAGAGGTTTGTCTATCTTGCCCGCATTTCGCCATCGACCCCCAAAATGGCGTCTTACAGCCAGCACACGTGCAGCATAGCGGATCCGTACTCCGTACTCTCCGCACCACTCCTCCCCCGGTACAGCAGTGTGTTCAGATGTGTATTTTGCGTCTGGGCTGGATCGCCTAGACACAGGATATGGCGACTGGAAAAGCAAACAAGCAAATCCCGGTTTTCCTTTTCGTCCCTCCGCGTCCCTCGTCCGAACGTTCCCCCATCCCCGGTCCCCGGTCCCGCGGCCGCCGCCCGCTTAGGACTCGTTGAGCAGCGACTTGAACTTGGCCGGCACGGGCACGGGCTTGTCCGTGCTGAGCTTCTGCTGGCCGACCTTGTCCTTGATAAAGGTGGCGGCGTAGGGGTTGAGGCGCAGCAGCACCTGCTTGTTGCGCAGGGGGTTCTTCTTGAGCACGGCGCGGCGGCGCGTCTGCGCCTCGCCCTTGGGCGCGCGCAGCACGCTCTGGATCTCGGAGCTGTTGATGAGGCGCGTCAGGTCCGCCTGCGCGACCAGGTTCGACGGCAGCAAAAAGTCCTTCTTGAGCGCCGACGGCTCCGTCGTCGACCCGTAGATCTTGTCCAGCGCCGCAAACGCCGCCGACGTCCACACCACGAAGCGGCCCAGGTGGCCGCCCGGCGCCAGCTGCAGCAGGTTCAGCGCGTACACCGACGACGTCTCCACGCCCGCAATGTTGCGGAAGCCCTGGATCAGCGCCTTGCCGTCCACCTCCGGGTCGAAGATCACCAGCGGGCCCCGGCGCTGCCGGTACCGCCGCCCCCGCAGCTTGCCCTTGCCCGCCCGCAGCTTCTTGCTCTTGCGCACCTTGTCCACGTCCGCGCCCGCGCCGATCGCCTGCAGCAGCGCCACCGCGTTGGCCGTCTTGGACGCCCCGCTGAACGCCTTGGAGTCCACCACCAGCGGCACCTCCGGCACGTTGTTGATCTTGTGCCCGCGCGCCAGCAGCAGCGGCGCCACCGCCGACGCCGCCACCGCCGAAGCCGTAGCAAAGCGCCTGGGTTGGTCAGTACACGACAGCAGGACAGCAGGACAGCAGGACAGCAGGACAGCAGGACAGCAGGGCAACAACCGGTCCCCGACCACGCAAAACTCACTTCTGCCCCTGGTTGATCTTGACGTGCCACTTGCGCCAGATCTTGGTCGGCGCAAACATGCGGCCGGACCGGCACATGTTGCCAAACGCAGCCTGGCCGGCGCGGTGGGTGCCGCCGCCCGACACACGCGGGATACGCGCCACCGCGCGACCCGTGCCCCACGACTCGGCCGACGTCTGGTGGCCCGCCTTCTCGCTCACCGAGTACGGCTGGCGCTTGTTCTTGGCCATGCCCGTGTGCACCTGCTGCACAATGTCCGGCCGGATCGGGCTCAGGAACACCGCCGGGATCGGCTGCGAGGCGCTGCTCGGCTTGCCATCGGCGCCGTGGATCGTCACGGTCGGACGGGACGCCATTGTACTGTCGAGGAAGGGAATCGAGGTGCTGAGAAAAAGAGTCCGGTGGGCGATGGGCGACTCCGCGTGCTGCTTTTGTCGGCGGTTGTCGAAAAGGATGGCGGATGTCGAGGCGGGAGGACCAAGAAAAAATCCCAATAGAGACCCGCTACAAAATTTTGGGGAGCGAAATTTCTCCCCTTGCGCTTCCCGCTGCGCACTTCGTGGGGTGGAGCCCTAACGGAGTTAGTGGGCTGAAAATGACCACTGATCCGCGTCGTTATCTTATATTCACGTGATAGAGGGTTTACGGAATAAGTATATGCCGTTCCGTATCAGAGGCCGTGTCGTGCTCACTGTAAGACACCAGTCTCGCCCATCAACGCAGTTATCCAAGCCTTTGCATTGCTCGTCATAAGCATACATTCTCGTAACAAACATTTTGTCACCGTGGTATAGATCTCCCGAGGCATAATCATGTCCAACCATCGGCAGGGGTCCAATCCTCCTGCTCTTCTCCCCGCCACGCGTTCCTCCCCAGTCTCCTACTCCCACTTCTTCCACTCGGCCAGCAGCTTCGCCTGCTCCGGGTCATGGGGTGACGTTGGCTTGGGCAGCCGTTGGATGCGGCTGGTAATGTCTGCGGAAATGACGTCGCGCTCGCGCATTTTCTGCTCGAGGTAGTCCTTGTCGTTGGCCTGGCACGCACGCAAGAATATGTCGCGCATGCGCAGCGAGTAGAGGTGGCATGCCGCCAGCGGCAGCTCCTTGGGCACCCGGTAAAAGTCACCCGCGACGGCCGGGTACGTGTTCACCTTGGGCAACACGGCCTCCTCGAAGCACTCCTGGCACACCGTGAAGTCCGGGATCGACCGCATCCGATTCCACCGGCGGCCCCGCACGTGGATGTCGCGCTTGCACTCGTCGAAGCGGCTGACGTCGAGCAGCCGGTTGATGAGGTTGTTGACGTCAACAGGGGCCCCCGACGCGACCGCCGCATTGTTCACTGTCTCGAGCACGTCAATGTACTTCCACAGCCGCTTCCGGTCCGGCTCGTAGTACAGCGCGCAGATGTTGGTCGTGTCGTGCGGCGACGGCTCGTTGTCCTGGAGCACGTCTTTGAGCTTTGGAAACAGCACCTCAATCGCCGTGGCACACAGCTCGCACGTGGAGAACTGTATGACCGGAATCGTGGTCACAGGGTCCTGGATGGTGAACCAGCGGCCCGAGACGCGGCGTGGGCCCGAGCACGGGAGCCGCACGGCCTCGCCTTTGGTGAAGAGCGTCTTGAGCAGGCTGAGCGTCGGCATATGGCACGCCTTGGTGAAAAACAGCGCAACTTGGTACCAGTGCAGGGAGCCAAAGACGCATCGAGTCTTTTCGTTTGGGCCAAGCGGCGGTGCCGCAACAAACTCCTTGCGGTAGGGCGTCCGCGCAAAGGCAGCGTCGTAGCAGGTCGGGCAAATCAAAAAGTCATCAAAGGGCGCCAGAACGAGCCAGTCGCGATACCGGGTGCTGAATTCCTGCCGTGGGCACTCGGGCAGGCCCAGGACACGCCCGTTGTAAACGTCTTCCGCATAGCGCCCGTAGGTGGGCACCAGAGACCGTTCGGCTGGCCGGTCGGTCCGTTCCGGCGACCGCCTGCCATTCGCAGACCGCTCGGCCGGCCGTTCGGGCGGACGAGAGGGCTGCACAAGGGCGGGGCGCCCGTCGTCGACCGGGGTCGCTGGAAGGTTGACGTAGAACGGAGGCTGGCGGTACGGCTGGGACGAGTTGGGGCTGTGCGCAAACACGCCAGACGTGCGGGCGGGATTGGCTGAGAGCGGTGTGCGGGCACGGTGCGGCACGTCTGTAGCTGGCCGTCGCTGCTCGTAGCGGACTTCCTCTCTGTCGTGAACCGAGCCGGCGCTGCGCGACGGAACAGACGACACCGGTATCGGCAGGGGAATCGGGATCGGCATGGGCAGCGTCGCCGCGCGCGACGGCAGGGTAGACTGCGGCAGGTTCGGCAGCGAGGTGGACAGGCCAGCCGGGTTGTGTATGACGTTCGGCGCGTGCGCACGCGGACGAGGCCCCCGCGGCCGGACGTCTCCCTCCACGACGGTGCGCGCACGGCTGTCGGGCGACGAGGATGTCGACGAAGACGACGTGGGCCGCCGGTCGTCCTTTCTTCTGCGTTCGTCTGCGTACGTCTTAGGCGGCGATGACTGTGGCCGGGGTTCGAAGCTGTCCTTTGGCGGCGAGCCTGCCATGTGCGGGAACGGGAACTGGTTCTGGGATTGCCTGGGCCCCGCCAGCGGCACGGAGCCGGCGGGTCGGTACCGGCCGCCGGTCCCGACGTCGCTAGTCGCCGTCGTCGGGCGCGGTCCATCCGAGTGGCTGGAGGCTTTGCTGACAACCGTCTCGCCGTCCTGGTACACCGTTCGGCGCCTGTCGCTGTCTCGGCGCCGCAGCGGAAGAGCTGTCGACGAGTTTCTTTTGGACCGATCGTCTGACGAGTACTCGTCCTCTGGCCGGAGAACCGAGTCTCTGCGTTTCTTCTGGATTGAGTCGCGCCGTGATGGCTTCTGCCACTCGCGGTCGTCGTACCCACTGCGCCGATCTCTCTCGCGATCTCGGTCTCGGTCTCGGTCTCGGTCGCGGTTGCGGTCGCGGTCGCGCTCGCGGTCGCGATCGCGCATCCGCGGCGGCGGCGGCGGCGGCGGAGGCGACATCGGCCGCCGGTCGCCGCGCGCTGCGGCGCTCTGGGGCGGGGACGTCCGCGCCTTGGTTGGAGGTGAGGGCGAACTCCGACTGGGGTGCACGCTGGCCGTGCTGCCGTCGCGCGAGGCGCGCTTGTACGAGGGCGTCCTCGTCAGCCGGTCTGTCTCACTGAACGACGTTGACCGCCGCTTGTAGGTCGTGTCACCGGACAGCGTGGTCCGGTCGGACCGGTCGTCGTGTGCCGGTGGCCGGACATCGCCGGAGCGCGCACGCAGGCTAGATGCACCGCTGCTGCCGCCAGTCTTGCCGTTGTGGTCAAAGTAGGCACGGTCGCGGCCGTTGGTGGAATGCTTGGTGAAAGCGGGGGACAAAAACTCGTTGTCTCGGTGGCCGGATCGCCCGTCCAGCCGGTCCAGACTGTCCCGACTGTCCCGACTGTCCCGACCGTCCCGACCGTCCCGGCTGTCCCGAACGTCTCGACCTTGTCGTCCATTTCGGCCGTCACGCGATGCGAATTCCGTGTTCGTTGCCGAGCGTGGGCGGCTGGTGCTGCTGGTGGTGGCGGTCTTGGTGCCGACGTCGAGATCTGTGTCGATTCGGGGAAGGTCGACCCGGCTTTTGCGTCTCCTCAATTCTGGTTCGACCCTGGAGGACGATGCTGCAATAGCTGCTGCTGCTGCTGCTGCTGCGGTGGCCACTGCTGCCGCCGTGGTTGCAGAGCCGGTTCCGGCCGTCGGTTTGCGGTGCCGGCGAGAGGAGGCTCCGGCATCGTCCTCGGCCTGGCTACCAATGGTAGACGGCTCAGACACGGTCGACTCGGCATCGATGCGCGGGACAGTGAACTTGCGGCACGTGTTGGCCTCGTATTCGGTGCCCTTGTCGCGGTGATTCCGGGCCGACAGTGTGGAGGAGGTGGTGGTCGATATGACGGGTGAAGCCGTGGACGCGGCTTTGGACGTCGCCGAAGCAACCGTGGAAGCTGGCGGGTCCGGCGCCGCGGCCGTAGACGGCGTGGCCGAAGCCCGGGAGCCCACGTTGTCCTGTGCCGCAGAGTCGCCGGCGGCACCGACAAGAACGAAGCGCCGCTCGGGGTTGCTCTCGGCCTCCGCGGCAGGGTCGGGCTGGGCGACGGCAGGCTCGACCTCCTTGATGATGGGGATCTGGTCGATTTCGCCGCGGGGCGGAGGCGGTGTCACTTGTGGGCTCGCGCCCGCCGGGCTGTCGGTAGTGGCGGGCGCCGGGTTGTGCTCACGGGCTAGGGCGTCGCATTCGTCCTCGACGAAGGCGCTGAGCGGGTTGCTGCGGCGCCTGCCATGGGCAGCAAGGGATCGGGGCACGCGCGCGTCGTGGTGCACAGAGGATGTTGTTGTATGGGTGCGGCTCTGGCTCCGATGGAAGGCGCCGTCGGCACTGCGGCGGAAGGTCAGTCTTGGTCCGGCGCTCTGCTTCTGCACGCGCGCTGAAGGCTGAACGCACACGTGGGAGCTGCTGGAGCTGCTGGAGCTGTCGTAGCGCGGCCGCGGGGCGTAATCGTCGCGCCTGCTGGCCATTCTTTGGGCGGCGCGGCGCTCTGGGACAAGGACGGTTCCGAAGACGGGCTCAGAGGGTGGCCGAAGCCGACATGGTCCCCGGGGCGGCGGCGCGATGCGGCAAGGGCGGAAAGTAAACAACGACCGGCTCCGTTGTTGTGCGCGGCGTAGAGCGGCGTCGGCCTCGGCTAGCGCAGCGGGCCCGTTGCGATCAACGAGTTTGACGAGTCTGTCGCGCACACACGAGCGGATGGCGAGCAACAAGAAGAAAGAGAAAGGCAGGCGAAGCGCAGCGGTTCAGTGGTTGCAGGGCACGTCGACGATGGCGGTCCAAGAAGCGATGCAGGCACGGCGTGGAAAATCGACGAGGCGAAAGACAGGAAGGAGAAGTCAAGAAGAAAAAGGAAAGAAAAACAAAAGGACCGAGACAAAAGACGCCGATGCAAGGGACGAGCGGCATGCAGTGCCCACACCGGCTGTGCGAGGACGAGAAAAGGAAAGACAAGAGGCACGCCGTGGGGTCCAGGAAGAGGAGGCAAAGAGGAGGGAGGGAGGGAGAGGGGGGGGGGAAACGGCGGCGCAGACTGGGCGAGCCTTGCCCGGATCGTGTCTGCGCGCGGCAAGGGCCCCAGCTTGGCCGGGATTCCGTCTGGCGCAGCGGGCCTGGCTCTGGTCGGGCAGGCCGCCACCCACGCAAAAGCGCCCCACGCACGGGTCGAAGAAGTGGAAAAGCGAGGGGGAGGCTCAGACACGAGCGGGCAGCGCGGACAGGGGTCTGCTGGACAGGCAGACGCTACGCATGTGCGTGCTCGGAAGTGCGCAAGCGTGTATGCAGGGTGTTGGGCGTCGTTGGTCGATGTTGTTGTACGAGGCCCGCGTCCCCCGTTTCGTGCACGCCGTCAAATCAAGAAGCTGTGCTCTTGTCGTTCACGGCCAGCCATGCAGTTTGTGAGATGGGGAGCGGTGAGGCGGACGGCGGCGATCGTCGCCGCGGGTCTAGCCCTGTTTCTGTGCTCCGTTGCTCCGTGTCTCGCTTCGCATGCCAGCCGTCTGAAGGCGAGACCCCGTGACAAGACGAACTGGCAAAAACCGCGGCATCATTTGGTTCGAGGTTGCTCGACAACGATGCGGGAAACCCGCTCGCAACCAGCGAGGAGCCACAAGGAAAAAAAAAGACCGAGCGGAGCGAGAGGCAGCGTCGCACAGCTGCTGTCCTACCGGACACAGCGCCCAGCACGGGTTCCCCTGCGGTGACGGAATAGACAGAGGGAGGGGGGGGGGGGGGGGGGGGTGACGATGGCGATGGTGTGGTGGACAGACGTTGTTGTTTTGTTGTGCAGATTCCGGGCGGCGAATCAGGCGAGACCTCATGGCTTTTCCGGGCCCGCCGCTGGTTGGGCCGCCGGCCAGCCAGCTGCAACGGCAGGCACGACCAGCCGAAAACAAGGAAGGTTGCGGCCACGTCTTGCCTGCTGCCGGCCGCCAGAAGAAGGAAGGAGCGGGATGGCGCGCTCGCCTGCCTCTTTCGTCGACGTGCAGTGCTTTGCGTGCCCACTACACGGTCCACGGCGGCATCGACAAGACCGATGCTTCGACAGCCTCCTGTCACCCGTTGTGGCACGACCATCGCGTACATCCGACGTCCTACGGTCGCCTGTCTGTGTCTCCGGCGAACACATCACACACATCACATCACACACACAACACAACACACATCACACATGCCCTCCTCGCCGCGCGGACGGGATGGAGGGCTGCCTGGCCGTCTCGTGGATTTTGGGCAGCCAGCCGTTTGCACGATCGTCGGCGGCCGATCTTTGCCCCGCCACGACATCCAGCACAACCGACACGCCGACCGACGAAGGAGAAGCGAGTCTGGAAGCGGAGGGAGGGGCGGACAGGCGGACCGGCGCACGCGCCACGCGCGGGGCCCGCCCGCCCGCCAGCCACGTCGCACGTTCTGTTCTGGCGGGTGCCGCCACTCTTGTGCGCTTCTGGGAGGCCCGCACCGCAACAACCACGCAGGCGGCGGCCCTGCGCGACGGAAACAGAGCTCGAGCCGGCGGAAGGAGAGGCGGTGAGCGCGAGGCGAGGGACGGGGGGGCCAAGGCCAGCCCAGTCGTCTGACTGGACAGGCGGGCTTCGTTGCCCGACGGGCCTCGGGACGGCTGGCCAAGCGGTCGCTCGCGCGGGCAGGACACGACCCGGTTGGCCAGGCCAATCTGGGCGGTGGGCAGGGCACCACCGCAGACAGACAGCCGCGCGACCTCTGCAGTACGCCGCCAGACACGCCGCGCCTCTGGTCGTCGGACGATGGGAAGCTGCCAAGCCAGAACGGGCCTCGGTTGCCTCGAGAAAGGCGACCTCGGGCGCACTGGGCGTCGTCGCTCGCGGACAAGGACGCGCCAAGCCTGCCAGCGCCGGCTTCGTCTGCGCAGAGCCTCGCGGGCCGGCCGGCCAGGCTGGCCAGCCAGGCTGGCCAGGCTGGCCACGACGCTTGTTCGCCCCCACGCGCGTGGCGCAGACCGGCCGCCTTGCCGCCAACACCTAGTCGGGTCACCGACGAGCAGAAGAAGCAAAGAAAAAGAGCGCTGAGTCTATAGATTCGATATGCCATGCAACCCAAAAGCCAGCCAACCCACCCACCTAACCCCATGCCCCAATCAGGCGCGCCCGGCAGCCCCCTTGCCCACTACTCCACCAAAAACTCCTCGATGTCCTTGTCCTCCTCGTCGCCCGCGGCGTCCGCCAGCCGCTCCTCGTGCTCCTCGAGCAGCTTCCGCAGCATGCGGCGCTGCCGCCGGCGCGCGTTGCGGCCCCAGTTGGCGCCGGACGCGGCGCCGCTGGCGCCCGCCTCGTCGTCGTCGCTGCTGTCGTCGGGGTCGGGGATGCCGGCCTGCTCCAGCAGCGCCGACTTGGCCTTGGCCTTCTTGCCGCCGCCGCCGCCGCCGGGCCCGCGCAGGTCGTTGGCCGTCAGCGCGGCCTTCTCGCCGGCCACCTGCGCCGCGTACGCCTCGTCGGCCGCCTTGGCCTCGGCCTCGTGCTGCTTCATCTGCACGCGCCCGCCCAGCTTGATCAGGTACGGCCGCAGCAGCATGTACGCGCCCGCAATGACAATCAGCCGGATCCACTGCTGCGCCGACAGGCTGCTCAGCGACGTCGACACGTTGGTGCTCACGCGGCTGCCGACCGTCGCGGCCACGTCGGCAAGACCGGCCATGGTGGGTAGGAGGTCGTAGGAGGGAAGGGATCCGAGGTCGATCCGGAGAGGTCCAGGTCAAGGTCGAATGTCGCGTCAAAGAAAGCAAGGAGATGTGCGTCGAACGTGGATGATGGACCGGAACGCGCGGAGGCTCAGTCGCGATGGGACAGAAAAAAGGGAATATGAGCGCGGGAAATAAATATGGAGCAGATGAATCTTACTTAGTGCGTGGTTGGTTGGCTGGCTGGCTGGCAGGCGGCCGGCCGGCCGCTACGTAATGCCCACGGCGCGCCGGCGGGCTGGCGGAGTACATAAGCATAAGCATAAATTACTGAGCAGCCAGCGACGACGCGTCGGCGCGTCGGCTTCACGACAACCATGGCGAGCCAGGACGAGCAGGATGTGCGTGACAGCCGGCGACAGAACCGCCCCCCCTTCTTGTTCCCCGCTAATGCCCGCAGCTCAAATCGGCTCTTTGGTCGGCCGTCAGCGACCTGGTCGACCAGGAGTCCATCAAGCAGAACCGCAACGCCACGCCGCAGTACATCGGGGCCCTGGCCGACATAGTGTGGACGCAGCTGGGTGCGCCCTGTCCGCTCTCCGTCCGTTGACGCCGGCTGACCCTCCCCCCTTTCCCCCCCCCCAGAATCCGTCGCCCTCGACCTCGAGAGCTTCAGCCGCCACGCCGGCCGGTCGACCGTCACCACCGACGACGTGCTGCTGCTGGCCCGCCGCAACGAGGACCTGCACGACATCCTCAAGGAGCTGGTCGACGAGCGCAAGGCCGCCCAGGTCCAGAAGGGCAAGAAGCGGGCGTAGGGCCCCGGCGTGGTCGCTGTGATGAATGCGGATGCGGTCCCATAACACGAATACTCCATGCGATACCCCAGACGATCCGCCCTGCCGTCCTGTCCCATGACCCGTGTGCGCCGTGCCCTGAACATAAGCATACCCTACAAGCATAAGTAAGCATCTTGGGCGGCACCGCAAGCCCCGCCTACGCCTCCCGCAAATCCCACGCCTCCCGCACCGCCTGCGCCGCCCGCGCCGCCCGCGCCTCCCGCAACTCCTGCGCCGCCCGCGCCGCCCGCGCCTCCCGCGCCTCGCGCGCCTCGCGCCGCGCCCGTCGCCACGCCGCCAGCTTCTCGCGCACCACCCGCGCAAAGCTCCAGCCTTGCTCGCTGCCCCGGTACAGCCAGCCCAGCCCCAGCGCCACCAGCACGCCCCCCGTGTGCACCGCCAGCTGCAGCAGCACCACCAGCGCCACGTGGTTCGCTGCCGCCAGCGTCAGCCCGCCCGCGCCGCCGCCGCCGCCGCCCAGAGCCACCAGCGGCCCGCTCAGCAGGTCGTCCACGGCCAGCCCCCGGCCCAGCCGGTACGCCCGCGCCAGCTGCCGGACCACCGAGGCCTCAAACGGCAGCAGCACCACCGACGTCGCCACGTGCGCCGCCCCCGCCGCGTGCACCGCCGCCGGCAGCCGCGTCAGCATGTTGTCCGCAAAGAACCGCTGGTTGCTGCCCGGGTAGTACACGCCGCGAATGTACGTCCCCCGCGCCGCCCGGAACCCGCCGCGGTGTCCTCCGTTGTGGTCGCCACTGCTGCTGCCGCCGCCGTCACCATCACCGCCGCCGCCGCCGCCAGGCCCTCCTTCTCCGCGACCCGCTCCGCCGCTGCTTCCGCCGCCGCCGCCTTCCGCGTCCCCGGCCCGCTCTCCGTCGAAGCCGTCCATGTCGTGCACGCTCGTGCTTTGCCGCAGCTCAGCTGACCAGGCGTTTGGCGGCGCATCGCCCGCCTCGGGTGCCTCCACGTCAAAGCTGATGAGCGTCGCGCTGAGCTCAAACTCTTCCTCCTCGCTGACGTAGCCGTCGTCCCCGTCGTCGCCGTCGTCCCCGCCGTCCCCGTTCTCGTCGTCGTCGTCGTCGTCGTCTTCGTCCTCATCGTCGTTGTCGTCGCCAGTGGCGGCGGCGGCGGCGGCGGCTGTATCCACGCCCCCGCTGCCATCACCTCTGCCCGAAGCAGCACCCCCCTCCCGCTGGTTGGCCGCCTCATCCGCCCCCGCTGCCGCCGCCGATGCCAGCGCAAAGGTGGACGTTGACCCCGGCGTGCTAGGCCCAGACATGGGTCGATCGCCGTCTGCGGGCGTCGGCGGGATCTCCGGCTGCTGCTCTTGCGGTGCCGGCGGCGGCGGCGGAGGTGGCGGTGGTGGCTGCTGCTGTGGCTGCTGTCTCGCCGCCGCCGGCGACAGCGGCGGCGGCAGAGGTTGCGGGGTCTGTACAGGCTGCAGAGGTGGCAGAGCAGACGACCGTGGCGGATATACCTCGATGGGCGGCAAGCCGGCCAGCCGCCACTCGCCCGTCACCGGGTCGATGTCGGTCTCGGGCCGCACGAGCGGCGGGTTTTGGGGCACATCCAACTGCGCAAAGATGGCACGGTTGAGCCGGTGGACCACGCGGTTCCACAGCTCTGTGTAGCCGTAGAACGCGAGCACGGGAACCACCTGCAGCGCGGCCCGGCCCACCCATTGAGCCACGGCGGCGATGGTCGACGACGAGAAAGACAGAGCCGGAAACGGCCCTGGTCTGCTTATAGGCGACTGGCTGGAAAACGGCACGAAAAACAGCAGGCCCGGCATCCACACCGACGCGGGAATGATGGCCAGGCGGCGCAGACACAGGAAGATCTGCAAGTGCAGCCGCAGGTGCTGAACGACGGCCCGTTTCCTGTCGAGTTAGGACCAGTCCGGAAGAGAAGCAACGCCGGGCCGGCCACGTAAAAAAGACGAACCAGAAGCTGTTTCGTACGTCCTCCCGGCGAAGCGAAGCGAGCCACAGCCACTTGTCGAGCATGTACACGGGGAGGCCCGCGGTCAGGACGTCGGCCAGGGCCCGCGGGCCGTAGTCCTGGCGAAAATGGACCCATGGCAGATGGTCTGAAAAGCGGCGGTAGACCTTGCTGTGGTCAGTCACAGGGCGGGGACCGGGCCCGACAACAAAAACGAGAAAACCAAACCACCTACCAGAGCCCGCTGGCGCAGCGGGTCGGCGCCCCAGATGCCGACCAAGCTCAGCATGCACGCCGGGCCCCAGAGCCGCTGGCCGGCCTCGTCCTCGTAGTGCTGCTGCATCAGCTGGCGGTCCACGTCCGGCTCGTCGGACAGCAGGGCGCTGTCCGGCTCGGCCACGCCGATGACGTGCATGACCTCGTTGTGCGACCGCACGATGGCGCGGTTGATCCGCTTCGTCTCCGCGTTGACCGGCCGGCCGCGCTCGTCAAAGGCTTGCGCCGGCACCCGCGGGTCCGCCGGCCCGTCGCCCGGCACGACAATGTCGTACGGCGAGCGGCCCTGGAAAGCGTCAGAGCTGGAAACAACTGAGTCGCAGAAAAGAGAGCAACCAACCAGCGCCTGCGATGTCAACGGACCGAGTCTCGTCATTTCCTCGACGTGTGCGCTTCCCGAGCCGTGCGCGACATGGGCGTACGAGCTGTGGTTTCGGGAAGGGAAGCGGGAAGAAAGACGGCGGAAGCTGTATCACCAAGCGTTGGCGCTCGAGCTCGTCAGGCGCGCTCCACAGCAGTAGCCTACTTTGCTTGTAGAGTGCAGTCCTGCGCCACGTGTGGCGCAGCGTCGGCAGCCTGCGTGCGCTAAGATAAGCTTTTCTTATCGCAAAAAAAAAGTAAAAAGACCAAAGAAAAAGACGACCACCCAAGACGTGAGAACACCCTCACCCATACCTCCGTTCTGTCCCTCCCCAGCCCGACCATGGCTGCCAAAGTCGCCTACAAGACGACCTTTGAGGTCGACCAGGTCATCCGGCCGATCTACACGGGCGGCTCGGTGGCCCTGGACAGCGGCGCACGCATTCTGGCGACAACCGTCGGCGAAGATGCCGTCTTGACAGACCTGGCGACGGGCAAGCTGTTTGCCAAGATCGAAGGAGTGAGCTCGCGGCTGCCTACATCCAACGGTGTACATTGTTTCTGACGCGCCTCTCTGCAGGACGGCGAGCCCATCTCCACACTGATCTGTCCGTTCTCTCCCTCCTTGTCTCCGCGGATGGACAGACTCATGCTGACTGGCCAGTGACGCCCTCGGCCTCCCACCTGATCGTGTGCTCGCGGTCCTTGGCCATGCGCATCTACGCCCTCCAGGTGGCCGACGACCTGGCGGCGGTTGACGCGACCCTCGTGCGCACGCTCAAGCCGCACGCCACGCCGGCCGTCGTGCTCGCCGTCGACCGCACCGGCACGCTGCTGGCCACCGGCGCCGCCGACGGCAACATCAAGGTCTGGGACATCCGCGGCGGCTTTGTCACGCACACCTTCCGCGGGCCCAGCGTCCTGGTCTCGGCGCTGCACTTTTTCGAGGTGGCGGCGACGGCGGCCAGTGCCGAGGGAGGAGGCAAGAAGGCGGCCAAGGCGAAGGGGGGCAAGAACAACAAGAACAAGGGCGGCGGCGCGGCGGCAACGGCGGCGGCTGCGGACGCCGCAGACGAGCCGACCACGATGCGGTTCCGGCTCGCGTCGGGCAGCCAGGACGGCAAGGTGCGCGTGTGGGATCTGCACAAGCGCGCCGTCGTGGCCAGCCTCGACACCGCCCATGTGTCGGACGTGCAGGCCATCGACTACGCGCCCGCGCAGAACGTGCTGCTCACCGCCGGCCGCGACAAGACCATGGTCTGGTGGGACGCCGCCACGTGGACGACGCGGCGCGTCGTGCCCGCCTTTGAGCTGATTGAGGCGGCCGGTTTTCTCGGGGCCGAGGGGGCGGCGGCAGCGGCGGCGGTCCCGCTGAGCAAGGCAGAGGAAACCAGCAGCAGCAGCAGCGCCGGCGCCGTGGCCTTCACAGTCGGGGCCAACGGCGTCGTGCGGCTGTGGGAGACGCGCACGGGCCGCGAGCTGACCGCCGAGCAGCCCGCCCGGACCGACGAGGAGTCCATCGTGGCCGCGCTGTACCGGCCCGCGCAGGCGACGCTCCTCTGCGTGCAGATGGACCACACGCTGGCCCTGTACCCGGTGCCGCCGGCCCACGAGCTGCTGGCGGGCAGCCTCGCCCCGCTCGAGCCGACGCGGCGCATCTCCGGCACCCACGACGACGTCATCGACCTGGCCTTTGTGCTCCCGGATCAGTCGCTGATGGCGCTGGCCACCAACTCCGAGGACGTCCGCATCGTGTCCGTGGCGGAGAATGTGCCGGCGACGGCGACGGCAACGGCGACGGCGACGACGACGACGACGGCCGCAGCTGGCTACTTCGGCCAGGACGTGGCCCTGCTCAAGGGCCACGGCGACATTGTCCTGACGCTCGACGTCGACTGGTCCGGCCACTGGATCGCCACCGGCGCCAAGGACAACAGCGCGCGCCTGTGGCGCATCGACGGGGCCGGCGCCGGCGCGCACACGTGCTACGCCGTGTTTGCGGGACACGCCGAGTCCGTCGGCGCCGTCGCGCTGCCCAAGACGGTGCCGCCGGCGCAGTCGGCCGCGTTCCGGGACCCGCTGCACCACCCGCCGCCGTTCCTGGTCACGGGCTCGCAGGACCTCACGGTCAAGCGCTGGGACATTCCGCGGCAGCAGCCGGAAAGCAGCAGCGGCCAGCTGCGCGCGCTGTTCACGCGCAAGGCCCACGACAAGGACATCAACGCGCTGGACGTGGACGCCGCGGGCCAGCGGTTTGCGTCGTCGTCGCAGGACCGCACCGTCAAGATCTGGTCGGTGCGCGAGGGCGAGGTGCAGGGCATCCTGCGCGGCCACCGCCGCGGCGTGTGGTCCGTCCGCTTTGCGCCGCCGCACGCGCTGCCGGCGGTGACGGCCGACGACGGCGCCGTCGCCGGCGGCAGCCGCGGTTTCGTGCTGACCGGCAGCGGCGACAAGACGGTGAAGCTGTGGAGCCTCGCCGACTACACCTGCCTGCGCACCTTTGAGGGCCACACCAACAGCGTGCTCAAGGTCGTCTGGCTGGGCCGCGGGGGCGTCGCCGACGACAAGATGGCCGGCGCCGACGACGAGGCCGACGACATGGACGTCGACGACGACGCCGCCCGGGCGACAGCCGGCCCCCCCTCGCGCGCACAGGCAGGC
The DNA here is from genome assembly GCA_019925495.1 of Ophiostoma fasciatum. NCBI lineage: Eukaryota > Fungi > Ascomycota > Sordariomycetes > Ophiostomatales > Ophiostomataceae > Ophiostoma > Ophiostoma fasciatum. Next base: position 924,093 of record JADHKM010000001.1, read on the forward strand.
CCCGTGCTGTTTGCCAGCGCCGGCGGCGACGGCCTCGTCAAGGTCTGGGACGCGGTGTCGGGCGAGGCGGCCTGCACGCTCGACAACCACGAGGACCGCGTGTGGGCGCTGGCGGTGCGGCAGACGGCGGCGACCACCTCCAACGCAGCACAGGCAAGGCCGCGCATGCTCGTCTCCGGCGGCGGCGACGCCACCATCACGTTCTGGCGCGACAGCACGACGGCCACGGCGGCGGCGGCCGCCGCCGCCGCGCAGGAGCGTGTCGAGCAGGAGCAGCAGCTGGCCAACTACATGCGGCGCGGCGCGCACCGCGAGGCGCTGACGCTGGCGATTCAGCTCAACCAACCCGGCCGCCTGCTGGCCGTGCTGTCGCAGGTCGGCGCCGACGACGTGGCCGGCGTCGACGCTGCGCTGGCCACGCTCGCCGACGACCAGCTCTACACGCTGCTGCTGCGCGTGCGCGACTGGAACACCAACGCCCGCACCGCCGCCGTCGCCCAGCGCGTCCTCGCCACGCTCGTCCGCAGCTACCCGGCGGCGCGCCTTGCCGGCCTCGGCCGCCGCCCGCCGCGGGGCAGCGGTGCTGCTGCCCACGACGACGCCGACGGCGCCGGCGGCGCCGGCAACGAGCTCGCGGCTCGCGGCCCCCGCGGTGCCCCCCTCAAGGACGTCCTGGACGCCCTGCTCGCCTACACGGAGCGCCACTACCGGCGCATGGCCGACCTGCTCGACGAGAGCTACCTGGTCGACTACACGCTGCAGGAGATGGACGCGCTGCAGGCCCCGGGCATGGCGGCTGGCGAGATCGAGGACGTGCCCATGGCTGGAGCCGAGTAGGGACGTGAGGGACGGGACAGGAAGAGATCGTGCATACAGGATGAGGGTTGGTTTGGAGCATTTTCTGGTTGCATCCTTTCCATGGTAGTCTTGGGCCATAGTGTATATTCTATATTTATATTAGCGGGATGTGCTCTATTTTAGACAAAATAAAACAAATCAAATAATGTATGTTCCATGGGAGGTCTTCTGTTTTATGATTTTATTGGGAACATGCAACCGAGGGCGTATAAAAACAAGGCAAGAAAGCCTCCCAGGCCCCCCCCCAACCGAGTAATAAATGATCATCTTGAGATTCCGAACTCCAGTCGACGTTGCACCATGCGAGACAACAAACCGACGACATGAAATGCACAACAGAATAAAAACAGGGAAGAAGACAGCACGGGACCCCTTGGCTCACCCGCGCCTCGCCATCGTCATCATCATAACCAATGCATCCATGCACGCACATGCTCGTCGCCGCCAGCCACAGCCATCACCCACAGCTGAGCTGCGCTCTGCTTTGCAAACGCTGGCCCGGCCGGCATGTGCAGGTGTCATTATGGAAAAGAGAGAAGAGAGAGAAGCCGTGGAACGAGCCAAGCGGAGGGCCCAGTTATAGAATCTCCCGCAGCTTTTCCTTCTGTGTCGGCGTGAGGGTTGTCGGGAACTTGACGTTGTACTTGATAATGAACTTGCCGCGCTGGCCGGGCTGCTTCGATATGGGCATGCCCAGCGAGGGGTACGTGTCGCACGAGCCGGGCTGCGTCGGTCCGGCCTTGTCCAGGTTGAGCTGCTTGCCATCGATGGTCGTGACCGTGCGCTTCCACCCGGTCAGCGCTTCTTTCAGGTCGAGGTCGACGGTCATGATGATGTCGTCGCCATCGCGCGTGAAGATGGGATGTTTTTTCTGCATCGTTAGCGTGTGTTTCCTGTCGTTGGCAATGTTTGCAAGTTCTTACCTCTTCCACGATAAAGAGGAGGTCCTGCTGGCCACCCTCTTCTTGGTCGCCGACGCCCTTGAAGCGGATCTTGCTGCCCTTCTTCAGGCCGGGCTTGATGGGCACTTCGAGAATGGTGTCGGTGGTCGTCCGCTTGCCGGTCTCGTCGTAAATCTTGCGCTTGATCTTCATCTTCTTGGTGACGCCTTTGAACATCTCCTCGAGCGAGACGGGCAACGGCCGCTCGACGGTGGTGACTTCGGGCGTGTGCTGCCGGCCGCCGCCCTCAAAGGGGTTGCCGCCGCCGGCGTCGAAACCGGAGCGGGCCGAGCGGGACGACCGCGGCATACCACCGCCGGCGCCGGCGCCAAATCCGCCGCCGAGGTTGGAAAAGATGTCACTGAAGTCTTCCATGCCGGCGCCGCCGCTGCTGCGCAAGAAGTCGGCAAAGGTGGCGTCCGCCGGGCGGAACTTGAAGCCCGGCCCGCCGGAGGTGGAGAAGCGGAATGTGCGGGCCCCGCCCTCGCCGCCCGGCGTGCCAAAGCTGAAACCGGCCGGCATGCCGCCGGCACCGAACGGGTTCCCGCCGCCGCCGCCGCTATCGGCGTCGGGGTACGGCGCGCCGCCGCGGAGGAGGAACTCGAGGCCGTACGTGTCGTATGTTTTCCGCTTTTCCGGGTCCGAGAGGATCTCATAGGCTTGCGAGCACTCCTTGAACTTTTCGACGGCCGCCGGGTTGTCCTTGTTCTTGTCCGGGTGCCATTTCATGGCCATTTTCCTGTTGATTGTCAGCACATGTCGTCGTTCAGGCATGCTTTCGTACTGCAGCAGGCTCAACACTTACCGGTAGGCCTTCTTGATTTCATCTTGTGATGCATCGGGCTGAATGCCCAGCTGGTCGTAGAGCTTCTTTTCTTTGACCATGTTGGAGAAAGGAGGGATGCAGGTAGTAGGGGAGCGGTGAGAAGAGGTGGATGGGTGAAAAAGTTGCTCGTGCTCAGTGTCAGAGGAGCGAGCCGAGGGGGCGTGTTACTCGAAATACGAGTGGTGGGATGTCGCCCGTGAAGAGTCAGAACCCGCGGCGGGAAGCGAGCGGCAGGTGCTGGGCAAAACCGGGATTCGGGCAATGGGTATCCAATAGACGAGGAGGCAGACAGAGGCTGCAAACGGATCTCGTCGTAGTCACAAAGAAACCTTCTGGTCAGACGCTGTTCGTCTGTCAAAGGCAACGGCCGTGTAGAGTGGAAGGGCCGGGATTGTAGGAGAGTAGGCAATTGAGAACGCGAGGTGTGGTTGTGCGTTGCTCTTTGTGATGAGAATCGTGAGGTGAGGGAAAAGAGAAGAGAAAGAGAAAGACGAGAGAAAAGGAGAAGCAAAGCGATCGCAGGCCAATAACGGCGTCAACGATGATGTATATGGACCAGTGGCGCGGACGGCGGCTCCGTCGAAGCACTGCTCGGGCCACACTAGCTGTAGAAGCCAGTCGAAGCGTTTTAGGCGTGGACGGGGGGTGGTGGAGAGACGAGGATGGGATGTCGAGGTGCTGCCTTCACGAGAAAGCGAAGAGACAGGGAGAGGGCTAAGAGGGGGGAGAAAACAGGAGAGAGAGGGAGAAAGGCGGAGAGCGTTGAAAGAACGAGGCGGAAGGAAAGAGGGCGGCAGTGCGTGTCATCCGCACCTGCTGTTCTTGCAGAAAGAGGTTGAAATAGCGTGCTAGTGGTGGGGTGCTGTCCAGTGAGACCACAGCGGGGCTCTACAATAGTGGGCCCGTGGTCGTAGGTGCGAGAAGCTTCGACGCATCTGGCCAGTGACGTAGCACGGATAATTGCATACGACAACTGATTGCATCCCGCGAACAAGTCGGATAAGCATACAAGATCCAGCATGCGCATTCGAGACATGGGCACAGCTCTTGAACGAGGCTGCCTATTTATGCTTTGCGGTAAGCATAGGCATACGGGGTAGTATACTGACGAGCTGAGGCCGACGTGCCCAAGACCTTACGAGGCGATGGTGGTGTGGCCTGATCTCGGCATAGCTACAGTGAAGAATAGCGATTCACCAGTGACATACGGTATATTTAGTATACTTATAGGCTAACGATCCGGGCCCAGCAAATCGGCTATCTGTGTTAACGGGAGTGGACGGAGCCAGGTGCTCTCCCATTGCTTGAGCCTCGGCGGGCCTGCGCGGCCAAGCCCTGTCTGCGTGGCGAAGCCCTGTCTGCCGTTGCTTGAGCACTTCTAGCGCAAGGCAACCGTCGTTCTAGGCCGACCTGGATGCCCAGGAACCGTGGCGGCCCAAGGCGGAAGCGTGCTTTGCTGGCGGCGCGGCTGTGTGCAAAATGCCCATGAGCGAACAACACGCTTAGCGGACCACAGCGCTGCCGGATTAATGTTCCAGCGCCGACGGCGCTAAAACCAAACTGGTCCGCCAGCGCCACCCGCGGCGGCAGCCTCGTCTTCTGGCTCGCCGGACAGACGTCGGTCGACTCTTCAGAACCAAACAACGACGAGTCGCCAGCCATCGCGAGCACGAGCCGCCGCAGCCGCCGCCCCCGCCAAAGCCAAACCGAATCGCCTGGTTTCCTCGGCTGAGCTGCCACCATGTCGGAGCGCAAAGTGTTGGTACGTTGTCCTCGTGCGAGACTCGTGCTGCGGATCGATCGCGGATCGAACGCCGGCTGACGGACCGTGCAGTCCAAATACTACCCGCCGGACTTTGATCCGAGCGCGCTCCAGCGGCGGCGCAACAAGAACAAGCCGGCGGGCCCGGCCGTCCAGGTTGTGCGGCTGATGGCGCCGATGAGCATGCGCTGCATGCGCTGTGGCGAGGTACGATGCTTGTTTCTGGGCGGCGAGAGCAAGGCAAAGCTGACTTGGCTGACGATCAGTACATCTATAAAGGGCGCAAGTTTAAGTGAGTAACGATGCTCGGGGGGGGGGGGGGGTCCCTTTCGATTTGCCATTCTGACGACGCAGCGCCCGCAAAGAGACGCCCGACGAGAAATACCTGGGGGTGCAGATCTTCCGGTTCTACATCCGGTGCACGCGGTGCAGCGGGGAGATCATTTTCAAGACGGACCCCAAGAACCAGGACTACGTGGTGGTGTCTGGGGCGAAGCGCAACGTGGAGCCGTGGCGGCAGACGGTGGAGGAGACGGACGAGCAGCGGCTGGACCGGCTGGAGGCGGAGGCGGCGGCGGAGGCGGGCGACGGCATCGCGGAGCAGAACCGCATGGAGGAGCTCGAGGCCAAGACGCTCGAGGCCAAGCGCGAGATGGACGTGGCCGACGCGCTCGACGAGATCCGCACGCGCAACGCCCGCATCGCCCGCGCCGACCACCGCGACCACCTCGAGGCCGTCGCCCTGGCCCGGCCCCTCGACGAGGAGGAGCGCCTGCGCCAGCAGGACCGCGAGGACGAGGAGGCGGCGCGGGCCGCCTTTGCCGCCGCCGGGCGGCTGGCGAGCGGGGAGGTCGAGGCCGAGGCCGAGGCTGAGGCCGAGGAGGACAACAACGACAACAGCGACGACGACGACAGCAGCAGCGCCCAGCCAGCATGGCTCCAAAATGGAGCGGCGCCTCGTGCGAAAGCAGCATCCACCAGCGGCAGCAGCAGCAGCAGCGGCGGCGGCGTGCCCACGCCCGCCGCGGTACCCAAAACGGAACCGCTTGCTGCGCCGGCCGACGACGCTGCGGCGGCCATCCCGGTGCCGAGCTTCAAGCGGCAGGTCAAGAAGAAGAAGGACCACGCGTCGCTCCTCGGCATCAAGAAGAAGCCGTCGCTCGTGTAGGCCCGGCGGGCGTTGCTTTCGGTATGGCGTCGGATGGCGTTGGGCATGGTTCACGGCTATCTTTTTTTTCTCTTTTTTCTTTGGGTGTACATACGAGAAACCTCGGAGGTGGTCATAAAGTCAATTTGGTTGGTTACGCCGCAAGAGCACCATCCTTTCCCAACAAAAAAAAGAACAAGGCGCCCCATTTCCTCTGTGCGCCCGAAAAGACAAAAACGCGGCAAAGACGTCAACTTCGTGTTCGTGTTCGTGCGTGCGTGCGTGCGTTACAGCAAGCTCTATGGTCGAAGTCCCGCCGCCACTGGCGCCGTCAGCGGGACTCGGGCGGCGGCCCGGCGCGGTCGGGGACGGCCGGCGTGGCCCCGTTGGGGAGGCTGCGGTGGTGGTGGTGGTGAGAGGAGACCGCCTGCTGGAGGCCGACGGGCCCGGCCACGCGGATGTGGGGCGGCGGCGGCGAGCCCGAGGTGGCGTCCATCTGCTGCTTGGTGTGCTGCAGCATGATGCGAGCATAGGTGGACCGGTCGACGGGCGGCGGGCTCGAGCCCGAGGACGCGGTGGAGGCGGCGGACGTGGAGGCGGCGGACGACGACGCCAGCGACGACGACAGCGAGGCCGACGAGGGGGGGGGCGGGAGGGCGGCATAGGGCGGCGGCGGCATCGTCCTGCTCTCGTCCACCCGGCGGGTGGCGGCGGCGGACAAGCTGGCAGACGGCTGAGCGCCGCGGTGGTGGCGGAGGTCGCTGGCGCCGGGGACGATGCTCTCGGGGATGGGCATGGCGGCGGGCTGCGGCGGACAGGGCGTGGACGTCGTCGTCTGTGCGGTCTGTCGGGCCGGAGACAGCGACGGGGCGTCTTGGTCGGCAGCGGGATCCAGAGGTGAGCTCGGGGGGGCAGCACGCTGCTGCGGGGGCATATCTTGTGCGTGGCCTGTCTCCCGAGGCAAGAAGGTAGAACGTTCTGCAGAAAGGACGGATGGATATAGGGCAGAGGGACAAGGCTCGGCTCTTATATCTGGGGGGAGCTGCCTGTGATACAAAGGGCCGCAAACAGGGAAGCCCTAGTGTGGTTTTTCCCATGTGCCCAGTCTGTTGACAGTGGGAGGGGGGGCAGGGGACCAACAGGACGGGCGGTTGCATGCAGCTTGTTGGCTGGCGGTGTGACGACCAAAATCAAACGAAGCGCGAGGGAAGGAAAAAGGATCTGGGACGGCACACGGGGTGGACCCCCAAACAAAGGCAAGCAGGACATGATGACACGGGGGCCTTGGCCAGCCATGCGGCCAGCCGTGGCACAGAGGCGATGGCTGTGGCGAGCTTGGCGAGCTTGGCCAAGGTCGCGAGCCGAAGGAACGCAGGCCCAGGGTCCAGAACGTGCAGCAAGCGGGCGGCTCGCGCGGTACTTGACCGTGGGCAGCTCGAGAAATACCGGTATTTGTCTATTTTGCCCGGTATGGGAGGACGACGGCAAGCGTAAGCGCCCTCAGCGCCGAGGCCAGACGCCCAGGGCCGGTCTACACGACGTTCCCCGTCTGCTGTCGCCCGTCCCCCGGCGGCCTTGCGAGGGCGGACGCGGTGCTCGTACGCAGGTTGCGCAGGCCTGGCGGCAGCAGCCAGAGCCCAAGTGGCCCGTCCTTCAGGCGTCTCTCAGGCGTCTCTCAGGTCTCTCAGGCGTCTCAGGCGTCTTTGCCCCGAGGACGGTGATGATGGCATTGTGACGCAAGAACGCGGGCGACGTCAGGACGGAAATCAGACAAGGAGAGCCCTTGGCTCGCCAGGCCAAGTCTGCCCTTGGACAGGCAGGCCTGGGCTTTCTAGAAAGCGGAGGCGGAGGCGATATGGAAGCGCCTCGAAGCGTTGCCGGCCTGCTTGGTCTTTGGCCAGCCACCTGGTCCGTACCCCATAGCTCAAAGCACCCAGGCATTCCAGCATCTCTATACAACTACAGTCCATGCGAACAAAAGACCCTGCCGATCCGGCCAAGACCGGGCCCTCCGGACAAGGCCCCGCCGCCGGGTTTTTCCTCATGCTCTCTGCCTCTCGTCTCTCCTTGCGGCCGCCGCAGACGGCTCGTCCGCCCGTTTTTGGAAGACCCGGCGCGGCCCACATGCACAAAAGTGCAAGAACAGACAAGCCTGGTCGTCCGAAAAGGCCTCTTTGGGAGGGGGGAGGCGACCAGGTTTGCCTTGTTTGGCGCAGGGATCGGCGCGATTGGCCGTTGCGAAAGCGGGCTGCCGTCGCCCCTGTGCGGCCCCGGTTATGATGTCATTGGTCGGCCGGCCGGCCAGCCGGCCGGCCAGCTGACCTTGGCCACGGCACGACAAAGAATACGAAAGAAAACAACAATGTGTATAGGGTTTTTGAGACATGTTCCAGTTGGGCCGACCGACGTGGCCAAGCTGTTGTCGTGGTTTGTTTTGTAGCCCCTTTTTGGCAGGTGTCGGCAAACAGGGCCATCATCATCCGCTTGCCGCCAGACCTTCTTTACGTCGTCACTCGTGATGGTCATGTACAACTAAGCACAGCTCTTGTCTGCTGCCCTCCGCTCAGCTCCACGTCCGCGCGTGGCTGCCGCTGCCGTCGAGCATCTCGGCCAGCATGTCCCACTTGGCCGCTGCCGCCGCGTCGCTGCTCACCCGCGCCACCGCGCGCAGCCCCCCCGTGACAAAGCGCAGCGAGTTGTCGAAATCCGCGCGGATGCTCTGCAGCTGCGCGCTGTAGCTCGGCGCGTCGTCGCCGCCGCCGCCGCCGTCGTTGTTGTCGTCGTCGTCGCTGTCATCGTCGTCGTCGTCCTCCCCCTCCCCCTCCCCCTCCTCCTCCTCCTGCCGACGGCGGTCCGGCGTGGCGAGAAAGAGGCGGCGCCGCACGGGGTCGTCGGCCTTGGGCGCGCGCCGCCGGGTCCGGGCGGCAGCCGGCGGCGTGTGGTACGGCGACGACAGCACCGACAGCCGCCAGGTCTCGTGCAGGGCGCGCGCGGCGCGCGCAGCGTGCGCGCGGTGGGCGTCCTCGAGGCGCAGGGCCAGGTCGAGCAGGTCGAGCAGGCCGTCGTGGATGGGGCGCAGCGCGGCGCCCAGGCAGGCCTCGGCGGACAGCGCCGACAGGAACTGCGCGTGCACGGCGATCATGGCATCCACGTCGACCGCGCGCTGCAGCAGGTCGCGCCGCAGCACCTCCACGCGCGGTGCCACCACCAGCGTCGCCAGATACGACTGCAGCGTGTTGCAGAACCACAGCAGCCGCGCGCGCAGCGCAAAGTACAGCGCCCGGTCGCCAGCGGGCAGCGGTCGCCGCCGCTGTTGCTGTTGCTGTTGCCGATGCTGCTGCTGCTGCTGCTGCTGCCACTCGTCCGGCATCGCCTCCGCGTCGTCGAGCAGCCGGTGGCCGCTCAGCAGGCTGCTGGCGCGCCGGACCTGCAGCAGCAGCGTGAAGACAGCCTGGTAGCGAGCGACGCTCTCGGCGGGCACGAGGATCTGCACTGGCCAGGCCAGGCGGTACGTCAGCCGGAGGCGCGCCGGCGCGCCGCGGACAGAGCGCCGGGCGGTGTCGTCATCGTCGTCGTCGCCGTTGTCGCCGTCGCCGTTGTCGCCGTCGCCGTCGTCGACCGCCGCCGACAGCCGGCCGGCGTCCAAACGGTCGCCAAAGGCCTCGCGGGCCAGCTCCGTCAGCGTGTAGCGGTCGTGCCAGCGCGGATGGCCGGCGTCGAGGCCGTGGAAGACGCGCTCCGCAAACGCGCCGGCGGCGGCGCCGTCCGCCATCAGGTACACGCAGTGCAGCGCGTCCAGCGACGCCCACAGGCCGCACGCGTCAAACAGCGTCTCCTGCAGCGTCGCCGCCGCCGCGCGGTGCTTGCTCTGGATCCACCGCGCAAACGCGGCCCCAAACCGCTGCGCAAACGGCGCCAGGTCTGCGCCGGGCGGGCACACCGCGGCAAAGTCCAGCGCCGGCTCGGGGGGCAGCGCCGGCTCGGGGGGCGGCGCCTGCTGCGCGGACGACGACGACGCGGACGACGACGCCGACGCCGGCGCTGTCTTGGCTGCCTTGCCCAGATGCCGCAGCACGACAATGCTCTTGCCCGTCGTAAAGATCTTGGAGGCCGCCGGCTGCAGGAAGCGCGGCGCGTGCAGCGCGCCGGTGCCCGTCCGCAGCAGGCGGAACTGGCGCTGCCAGATCTGGTTCAGCGGCACCGGCGCGGGCGCCCCCGCGACAAAGAAGACCTTGTCGCTGCCGGGCAGCAGCCGGCCGTCCTCCATCCAGGCGCGGATGGGCCGCAGGTACACCTGGAAGCAGTCGAAGAAGACGCCGCCCAGGAACGCGTACAGCGCCGCGTCGCCCTCGAGCTGCGCCAGCGCCGTCGCGTCAAACAGCAGCTCCAGGTACCGGAAGGCGTGCGCGTTGCGCTCCGCCTCGAGCGCCTGCACGACCGCCGCCAGCGCCCCCAGGCACCGCAGCGACGGCTGCTGCAGCTCGTCCAGCACCGCCACCAGGCTGACGGCCACGTCGTCGCCGCCGGCGGGGGCGGCGGGGGCGGCGGGGGCGGCCGGCGCCGGCGGCGTCACCACCACAAACCGCGCCTGCACGCCCGTCACCTCGCGGTCAAACGCCTGCAGCCGCTGCCGGATGGCGTCCCGGAACACCTGCAGCAGCGGCACAGGCGGCGTCGCCGCCGCCGCGCGGCGCCGCAGCGGACGCAGGCGGCGCCCGCAGGCCGCGGCGGCCTCCAGCAGCGACGCGCTCGCCTGCGGCGACACGTCGGCCAGCCGGAACTGCGCGCAGCGGGGGACGCAGTCGGCCCCAAACAGCGTCGTCTCGAGCCCCTGGAGCATGAACAGCGTCTCGCGCACGACCTGCAGCTCCGAAATGGCCACCGCCGCATCCCCGCCGCTGGAACTGCCGCCAACAACACCGCGCGGGGTGGCCACCGCCGCCGCCGCCGCCGCCGTCCGCCACGCCTGGCTTGCGCGCACGGCGGCCAGCAGAGCCGCCAGATCGGCGCGCTCGTGCGCCTCTGCCTCGTCGTCTGCGTCGGTGCGTGGCTGCGGCTCGTGCCCGCCGACGCTGGAGAGGGTCGTGTCGTCGGACGCGCCGGCGTGGTCGGAGTCGGAGCTCTCCCAGTCGCCGTCTCCGGCCTCGTCGTCTTCATCATCTTCGTCGTCGTCGTCGTCGTCGTCGTCGTCCCCCTCCTCCGCCGCCCACCCGTCTTCCCGCGCAATGTCCTCCCAGCGCAGGGGCGGCGGCGTCGGCACGCGCCGCGACGCGCAGAGCGCCTCGAGCGCATCGAGGCTCGCGCGCTCCGTCGGCCGGTCCGACAGCTCCAGCAGAAAGTGCAGCGCGTCCGGCATCCACGCCGCCGCGTGATCCGCCGCCGCCAGCCGCGCCCGCCGCGCCGCCAGCGCCTCCGCCAGGCCGTCGCGGCCCGCCACGACAAACCGCTCGCCTAGCCCATCGAGGCGGCTCTCGACCTCGAACTGGTTCGTGCGCAGGGAGCTGTGGTGGCGCAGCGCGCGCAGCGTGGCCTCGCGCAGGGCGCCAAACGCCTGGGGGTTGTTCTGAAATCAGCACCTCGACAGGAGGCTTCCTTGTAGAGGACAGACAAACCCACCTTGGCCGACGTCCCCGTCACCGCCGTCACCAGCTCCTCCGTCTGCGCGGCCAGCTGCGCAAGATAGGCCATGGACGAGAGCAGAGGGGCCCCCTGTGTTGGCCGGCAGTCGAGTGCGGGCACGAGGTCGGCTGGCCGCGGCTGTCGAACGCTTAACGCGTCGCGTTGCCTCGATGCACAGTGTATACAGTATCTGAACGGTGCACTGTACCTGGCAAGCCACACGCAACGCCACGCGTTACATGACATCAGCCCCTTTTCGGGCACCGTACCTTATTTTTGCCTGTTCCTGACCTCGATGCCGCCCGTTTGACGCCGCAGACCTGCGACACAACCATCCGACACCGCGACAGCGATGCGCACGCAGCCCTAGCCATCGACGCACCCATCTGGCTGGCGACGCTTTCTTCCATGACCAGCTGAGCGCAGTGCGAAGCTGTTGCCGCCGGAACGAGCTGTTCTTTTCTCGATCGCCGTCGCATCGCCGCCGCGACAGCCAGCCGCCAAGATGACGATCGCGCGTCCGGTGCGCGCGCTCATCGTGGCCGTGGTGTTTGCCATCTGTCTGCTGGCGCTGCACATTGCGAGCTCGTCGCCGCGCAAGGCGTCCGTCTTCAAGCTGGACTCGAACGAGCGCGACCCGAATCTCGATGGTCGGTAGTCGGTGGCCGGTGGCGGTGGCCGGTGGCCGGCGGCCTTTCTGGCTGGGTCTGAGCGGAAGCTGACGACGCAGAAACACACGAGCCCGCGGGCATCCTGCACCGCACGTCGCAGGGCTACCTGCCCGGCCCCGAGGGCACGGAGCGGATCAACGCGACGCTGCTGGCGCTGGTGCGCAACGAAGAGCTGGGCGGCATGCTGCAGTCGATGGGCGACCTGGAGCGGACGTGGAACCACAAGTTCAACTACCCGTGGACCTTTTTCAACGACGTGCCCTTTACGGAGGAGTTCAAGCGGCGCACGCGGGCGGCGACCAAGGCCGAGTGCCGCTACGAGGTGATCCCGGCCGAGCACTGGGAGATGCCGTCGTGGATCAACAAGGACCTGTTCCAGGAGTCGGTCAAGATCCTCAAGGAGAACGACATCCAGTACGCCGACAAGATCTCGTACCACCAGATGTGCCGCTGGAACAGCGGCATGTTCTACCGCCACCCGGCCCTCGCCCACATGCAGTACTACTGGCGCGTCGAGCCCAAGGTGCACTTCTTCTGCGACGTCGACTACGACGTCTTCCGCTACATGCAGGACCACAACAAGACCTACGGCTTCACCATCACCCTGTACGACGCGCCCCAGTCCATCCCCACGCTGTGGCCCGAGACGGTCAAGTTCATCGCCGAGCACGGCGACTACGTCCACCCCAACAACGCCATGAACTGGCTCACCGACCGCGTGCGCCGCCCCGACCACAACACAAAGGCCAACGGCTACTCCACCTGCCACTTCTGGAGCAACTTTGAGATTGCCGACCTGTCCTTCTGGCGCAGCAAGGCCTACGAGGACTACTTCAACCACCTCGACCGCGCCGGCGGCTTCTTCTACGAGCGCTGGGGCGACGCCCCGGTCCACAGCGTCGCCCTCGGCCTGTTTGAGGACAAGAACCGCATTCACTGGTGCGTACCGGACGCGAAGCGCGGCTCCTTTCTACCGCCCCTGCCTGCTGACTGACCGCCCGCCCGCCCTCCAGGTTCCGCGACATCGGCTACCAGCACATCCCCTTCTTCAACTGCCCCAACTCGCCCAAGTGCAAGGGCTGCGTGACCGGCCGCCTGACCGACGGCGAGGCCTGGCTGAACAAGGAGGACTGCCGGCCAAACTGGTTCAAGTACGTCGGCATGGGGTGAGCGGGCCGCGGGCGGCGTGCCGAGACGCGGCATGAAGCGGCATGGCTTCCCATGGCGCCATGAGCAGGAATGTACCGAGTATCTCTCCAGAGTCCAAGCAGGCGTCCAGCAGCATTGCACGGCCTTTTATGGTCCATTTTGTCTTTTTTTTTCTGAGCTTTGATTCGCGTGTATATATAACAGGAAACGATAGACTACAGGCAGGCAAACAAAAAACGGTTGCCGGCTTGCCGGCCGACAGGCACATGCACATGTTTTGGAACGCTCGCTGCAACGCAAACTTGTTTCGCCTTTTCGGTCTGTCCGCTCGGCTGCAACGACACACGTCACCGTGCTACCGCGGCCCAAAGACGGTCACAACGCCCGACGTGCCGCCGACGCAAAAGTGCGCGCCCCAGCCGCCGTCCTGCCAGGCGAGGCAGCTCGTGACGTTGCGCCGCGCCTTTTCGCGCCCGTCGCGCCCGATGGACCGGCTGAGGTTGGTCACGCCCGGCGGGCCCCACGGCACCGTCACCGTCGCCACCACGCGGCCCGTCAGCAGGTCCCAGGCCCAGACGCGGCCGGCCGGCGTGCTGCCGCGGCCGGCCTGGTTGTCGTCGATGCCCATCTCGTCGCCGGCCACCACGAACCGCTCGCGCCCGCCGAGCAGCGACTGCACGCGCAGCTCCTCGTTGCGCCAGACGAGCCGGTGCGGGCTCTGCTTCTGCTGCGGCGGCGTGGCCTCCTCCCCGCTCCCGCCCCCCGACGAATAGGTCCGCAGACAGGTGCCGTTCTCGCGGTCCATCAGGCGCAGACGGCTGTCGAGCGCGCCCACGAGCATCGAGCGCCCGTCGCGCGTGAGGCAGAGGCTGGTCACGCCGGCGCTGCCGCTGATGACGTCCGTGGTCAGCTGCCCGGTGCGCGCGTCGTAGCAGCGCACGCGGCCGTCCACGCTGGCGGCCAGGATCTCCGGGCCCCGCACGGCCAGCGCCGAGATGGCGTCGCGCGCCTCCGTCAGCGTCTGCACGGGCCGCGTGCTGTGCGTGCTGCTGCCGCCGCTGCGCGTGTCCCACACGCGCACCGCCGTGTCGAAGCCGCCGCTGACCACGAGGCTGTCGCCCTCGCCCGCAAAGCACACGCAGTGCACGCGCCCCGCGTGCCCGCCAAACCGCCGCAGCGTCTGCGCCGTGCTCACGTCCCACAGAAACACGGACCGGTCCCCCCCCGACGACACAAAGCGCGCGTTGTCCGCCGCGCACGCCAGCGACAGCACCTCGTAGCCGTGCTCGGCATACGTCTGGATCAGGCGGCCCGCCGGCAGCGCCGCCGCCGCCGCCGCCGCGACGCCCGCATTCGTCGGCTTGGTCACAAACCCGCCGCCCGCCGCAGTCGCAGACGCCGCCGTCCCGGCCGTCCCCGTCCCGGGCGTCGGGTTGTAGAGCCGGACGGTGCGGTCCGACGAGCCCGTCAGGATGTAGGTGCCGGCACCCGCCGAGTACGTGACGGCATGCACAGGGCCTTGCAGGTTAGCACGCACGGCGTCCCAAGCAGATGCACAGGGAGAAGCAGACGCACCATTGGACCCCAGCAGCTGCGCAACAGGCTTGTCGGGGAACGACATGGCGCCACCAAGCGAGAAAGAAGACGCGCGCGGCGAGAGAGAGGCGCTCCTACCACCTGCGCATTCTGTCCGACACCGCAGCCGATCTGGAGCCTAGCACAGCAGAGCGTTCGGCGAGCTCGATCAGGGCTGCGATGCGATGAAGCTTCCGTAGACGGGGCCCCATAAATAAGCATATATCGGATTGAATGATGCTTGATATATGCATATCTCTTTTTTCTTTTTCGTCACTTATCGCCGCTTAGTTGCTTATCGATACCGGCCCTCCGAGCCCCGCCGACAATTTTCTTTGACCACCCCGCGACTTACACGGCAGGAGCGGTCGAGACTAAGAACGAAAAAAATCCGACACAAAAAAAGAGTCAGAAACCAGACGACGATGCCACATTGACGCGGCACGACGACGACACAGCCCATCGCTCCTCCGCCCACGCAGACACCACCGCCATGGCCTCTGTGTTCTTCTCCCTGACGGGAGAGTCCTGCTACACGCCGTCGGAGGCGCAGAAGCTCAAGGACCGCATCAACCGGGCGTCGGGCGCGCTCCAGGTCGCCACCATCCGCGGCCACTGGGCCTACCATGTCAGCCTGAAGCCGGGCGTGAAGCCCGCCGATGTGAGCGAGCGCCTGGCGCAGATTCTGCCGCTGGGTCCCGCGGATGCCGCCGCGTCCGGCGCGTCCGGCGCGTCCGGTGCGTCCGGCGCGACGCGGCAGACCTACGCCATCGCGCCGCGCAACATCTCGCCGTGGAGCTCCAAGGCCACGAGCATCGCGGCCGTGTGCGGGCTCGGCGCGCAGGTGGAGCGCATTGAGCGCAGCCGCGCGGTGACGATTGAGTTCGAGGGCGAGGCGGCCGGCGCGGCCGACGTGGCGGCGCTGCCGTTCCGCGACGTCCTGCACGACCGCATGACGGAGACGATTGCGGCGGGCGCGGCGCCAGACCTGGCGCGCATGTTTGCGCACGAGCCGCGGCGGCCGCTGGAGACGGTGGATCTCTTTGGGCAGCCCGGGACGGACCCGGTGGACGTGCTGCGGGCGTACAACCAGGCCAAGGGCCTGGCGCTCGACGAGGCGGAGATGGCGTACCTGGTGGCCGAGTTCCGGGCGCTGGGCCGCAACCCCAACGATGTGGAGCTGTTCAGCTTCGCGCAGGTCAACTCGGAGCACTGCCGCCACAAGCAGTTCAACGCGCGCTGGACCATTGACGGCGTCGAGCGGCCCAAGTCGCTCTTCCAGATGATCCGCAACACGCACGAGCGCAACAGCCGCTTCACCGTGTCGGCGTACAGCGACAACGCGGCCGTGTTCGAGGCGGAGCCGGCGCTCTTCTGGGCGCCCGACTACGCGACGCGCGTGTGGCGCCTGGTGCGCGAGACGCAGCCGTCGTGCTTCCTGGCCAAGGTCGAGACCCACAACCACCCGACCGCCATCTCGGCCTTCCAGGGCGCCGCCACCGGCGCCGGCGGCGAGATCCGCGACGAGGGCGCCGTCGGCCGCGGCTCCATGCCCAAGGCCGGCCTCTGCGGCTTCTGGGTCTCGGACCTGCTGATCCCCGAGCTGCCAACCCCCTGGGACGTCGACGTCGGCAAGCCGCGCCACTACACCAGCAGCCTCGACATCATGCTGGAGGCCCCCATCGGCTCCGCGCGCTACAACAACGAGTTTGGCCGCCCCTGCCTGGCCGGCGTGTTCCGCACGCTGCTGACCAACGACGGCGCCGGCGGCCGCGATTGGCGCGGCTTCCACAAGCCCATCCTCATCGCCGGCGGCCTGGGCACGGTGCGCCCGCAGCACGCGCTCAAGAACCCGGCTGACGTGCAGGACGGCGCGCACGTGATCGTGCTGGGCGGGCCGGCGATGCTGATCGGGCTGGGCGGCGGCGCGGCGTCGAGCAGCGCGGGCGGCGAAGCGTCGGCGGACCTGGACTTTGACAGCGTCCAGCGCGGCAACCCGGAGATTGAGCGGCGCGCGCAGATGGTGATCAACACGTGCGTGGCGCTGGGCGAGCAGAACCCCATTGCCATGATCCACGACGTGGGCGCCGGCGGCCTGTCGAACGCGCTGCCGGAGCTGGTCAAGGACGCCGGCTTCGGCGGCCGCTTCGAGCTGCGCCAGGTCGAGAGCGCCGACCACAGCATGAGCCCGCTGCAGATCTGGTGCAACGAGGCGCAGGAGCGCTACGTGCTGCTGGTCAACCCGGACAGCTACAACCGGTTCATGAGCATTTGCCGTGAGTCCACCTTTTCTTTTTTTTTTCTCTTTTTTTCTGTTTCTTCTTTGTATTGACCAAGTGCAGACCGCGAACGCTGCGGCTTCTCCAACGTCGGCACGGTGGTGGCCAAGGACGCCAGCGGCGTGGCGCGGCTGGTGGTGACGGACCGCGAGAGCCCGGACGCGCCGCACCCGATCGACCTGCCAATGTCGACGCTGTTCCCCAAGGACCGGCGGCTGGAGCGGGTGGTGGCGTCGCAGAAGCCGCAGGTGGCGCCGTTTGACCCGGTGGCGTGCATCCGGGCGTCGTACGGGCAGGGCCTGAGCGACGCGGAGGTGCTGGCCGAGACGACGCGGCGGGTGTTTATGGTGCCGTCGGTGGGGTCCAAGTCGTTTCTGATCACGATCGGTGACCGCTCGGTGGGCGGCCTGGTGGCGCGCGACCAGATGGTGGGGCCGTGGCAGACGCCGGTGGCGGACGTGGCGGTGACGGCGGGCGGCTTCACGACGGACGGCAAGGTGCGCAGCGGCGAGGCGATGGCGATGGGCGAGAAGCCGACGCTGGCGCTGATCTCGCCGGCGGCGTCGGCGCGCATGGCCGTGGTGGAGAGCCTGATGAACCTGGGGGCGGCGGACCTGCGCGACGGGCTGGCGCGCGTCAAGCTGTCGGCCAACTGGATGGCGGCGGTGAACCACCCGGGCGAGGGCGCGGCGCTGTACGAGGCGGTGCACGCGATCGGCGAGGAGCTGTGCCCGCGGCTGGGGCTGGAGATTCCGGTGGGCAAGGACTCGACGTCGATGAAGACGTCGTGGCGGGACCCGGCGGCCGCCGCTCCTCCGGCGGACGGGACGGCGCAGGCGATGACGACGGTGACGGCGCCGGTGTCCGTGGTGATCTCGGCGTTCTCGGTGGTGGGCGATACGGCCAAGACGTGGACGCCGCAGCTGCGGCGGGTGGAGGACGTGGGCGAGACGGTGCTCATGTTTGTGGACCTGGCGCGGGGCCACCAGGCGCTGGGAGGCTCGGCGCTGGCGCAGTCGCTGGGCCGGGTGGGCAACGAGGCGCCGGACCTGCGGGAGGAGCCGGGCTCGGGCGACAACATCATGGCGGACTACTTTGACGCGCTGGCGCAGCTGCACGAGAGCGGGGTGGTGCTGGCGTACCACGACCGGTCGGACGGCGGGCTGCTGACGACGCTGGCAGAGATGATGTTTGCGGGGCGGTGCGGCGTGGACGTGATGCTGGATGGGATCGCGCGGTCGGGCAGTCTCGGGGACGTGCTGGCCGCGCTGTTCAACGAGGAGCTGGGGGCGGTGTTCCAGGTGCGCAAGGCGGACGAGATGCTGTTCAAGAAGGGCTTCTCGACGTGCGGGCCGCCGGCGGGGCTGATCCGCAAGTTCGGGGCGGTGACGCGGCAGCCGGCGGGGGGCGCGGCGCCGAAGCTGACGGTGCGGTACGGCAACGACACGCTGCTGCAGCTGGAGCGCGGGGTGCTGCAGCAGTGGTGGTCGGCGACGTCGCACGCGATGCAGCGGCTGCGGGACAACCCGGCGTGCGCGGACGCCGAGTTTGCGGCGCTGGCGGACGACGGCGACCCGGGGCTGGCGTACCGGCTGACGTACCGGCCGGCGGACACGCTGGCGCCGCTGACGGCGCCGCTGACACGGCTGCTGGGCAAGGCGCCGCGGGTGGCGATCCTGCGGGAGCAGGGCGTCAACGGGTACGCGGAGATGGCGTTTGCGTTCCGGGCGGCCGGGTTCGACGCGGTGGACGTGCACATGACGGACGTGCTGGAGGGCCGGGACCTGGCCGACTTTGTGGGCCTGGCGGCGTGCGGCGGGTTCTCGTACGGCGACGTGCCGGCGGCGGGCCAGGGCTGGGCGGCGTCGGTGCTGCTGCACGAGGGCCACGGGCGGCGGGCGTTTGCCGACTTTTTCGCGCGGCCGGACACGTTCGCGCTGGGCGTGTGCAACGGCTGCCAGATGCTGGCGCGGCTGCAGGCGCTGATCCCGGGGACGGAGCACTGGCCGACGGCGTTTGTGGGCAACACGAGCCAGCAGTTCGAGGCGCGGTACACCATGGTCAAGATCACGGAGGACGCGGGCCGCACGGACGGCGTGCTGCCGTCCGTTTTCCTGCACGGGATGGCGGGCTCGGCGCTGCCGGTGGTGGTCTCGCACGGCGAGGGCCGGGCGCAGTTTGCGTCGGCGGCGGCGCAGGAAGCGGCGGAGCGCGGGGGCCTGCTGCCGGTGCGGTACGTGGACAACCGGCTGGCGGTGACGGAGGCGTACCCGGCCAACCCCAACGGCAGCCCCGGCGGCGTGGCGGGCGTGCGCAGCCGCGACGGCCGCGTGCTGGCCATGATGCCGCACCCGGAGCGCACCATTGTGGCCGGCGTGGGCAGCTACCTGCCGCCGGGCGCCGTCGAGGAGTGGGGGGACTACGGGCCGTGGATCCGCATGTTCCGGAGCGCCCGCCGGTGGGTGGGCTAGGCGGCAGAGGCGGCGGAGACGGCAGAGGCGGCAGAGGACGGACGGACGACGGACGACACGCTGCTCGCCTGTCTGTTTTGTGGTGTTTGGGCTATTTTGATATTTGATTTTGATTTTGATTAATTTCGATTTGATTTTGTTTTTGATTTTCGATGGATTTCGAATATCAGGTTGCCTTGGCTCCCTCCGAAACTGTCTGCTTCGGCTCAGACCGGCGATGCTCGGACACGCTCAGACGTCCAGACAGAGAGCACGGGGCCGCCTGCCGGCGCTCGGATGCCCGGTTTATGCATAGGCTGCGGCGCAGGACGCTGTCTTGGGTTGCAGTCAGCGGGCGGCGTCCTGTCTGTCCATCCACAGAACGAATCGACAGGTTCGCGTCCCGCACGAACACCGTCCGAGTACGAGCCGAGCGCAGCGCGCACATGGAGACGTCATCTACGACGAGTACAACTACGAGTAGCCTGGCGGGCCGGGCAGCCAAGCAGGGACCGAGACGCGTTCTTTTGCAAGGTCGTTTTGCCCCAGACAGACAGACGACGGCAGCGTGGGGCCCCGTGTCCGAGGACGACGTGCCGCGGGCAGCAGGGAAAAGGGAAAAGGGAAAAGGGGGCCACCACCCGACGGGGACGGCAGGCGGCGAGCCGTGGCTCTGTCTGCGTCAGGACGGCATGACGAGCGCGGCGGCGGGCGGCAGCAGCGGCGGCGCCAACCTTGGGGGGGGGGGGAGTGGTGGTGTCCCGTGTTGCTTCATTGCGACGGTCTTGGCCTGCGTCTGCGCCTGCGTCTGCGCCTGCGGTCTGCGCCCGCGTCTGCGTGCGTCCACGTCCCGCTCACGACGTAAGTGCTGTTGCGCGTCGCCGGCTTCGCCTCTGCCGGGCTGCACGCGGGGCCGGGGAAAACGTAGGCCCTGTCCGTTTCGACGGTGTGGGCGCGCCCGCCTGACGTCGTCTGCCGTCCTGCTTGGTCTGCCGCCGTTGCTGTCAAGGCCTGCCAAGACGGGTGCACCAGCGGCCCATCCACGGTAGCAGGCAAAAGCCACGCCCTTGCCCACAGGCCGGCCAGCCAGCCAGCCAGGGGCGCTGGTGTGTCGCGCGGCACGGCACAGGATGTCAGGATGGATGGATGGCTGGCCAGCCGGCCAGGCCGTCCAGGAGGAGAAAGGCGAGAGGGCCCTCAAGGACGCGACGAGCAGGATTCGAGCACGACCAAACAGCCGACGACGCGCCGAGTCGGCTACAAAGGCAAGCACAGGGACCACGGGGGACCGCGGGTGACGCATCCTGGCCGGCCATGGGATCCGGCACATGTCTGGCTGTGGCCGTTTGGCAGGCCGGCTGCTGTGCTTTGTTCGCCCTCCTGGTGCGGAGAACCCCGGCACCTGCCATTCGCTTGGAGCATCGTGTCGCAGAAACGACCGCATGCTGGCGCGCCGAGGCCTGTCACGAGTGCAGAGTAAGCATACAACGAACTACAACGACAGCCAGCTGTCTCGTGAACGTGGGCGAGACCGACGGGCCACGCCGAAAAAAGGCAAAACGCCCGCCGTGGCCGGCAGGCCTGGTCGCGAGGGGGGGTGGCATCGCGCAGGGCGCCTCTGCGCGCGACACGGTTGCCGTGGTCGTCGGTACGCTATGCTCCGCAGCTGGGGCATAGCACAGGCACATATAGAGTACGAGTCCGGTTTGCGTATGGCAGGGCAGGGCGACGTATATTACTCCGTACTCCGTAGGGATGGACAGACAGACAGTCGTCGGCGGCGCCGCTGCTGAAATCGCCGGGTGCCCTGCCTGCACACCTCCTGTTTTTGTCTGCCGCGCGGATCGTTTATGCCTCTTCTCGCCTCCCTTCATTTAGGTTCATTCCTCCACCCCGTTCCGATTTTGACATGATCGTGCGCGCGGGACGACCGGGGGGCGGCAGGGAGCGGGAGGAATGGCAGGGCCTGGAGACAGGAGAAGTTTTCAAACGTGGAGTCGGTACGCTGACTCTTGTCCCTTCTCTGGACAAGGCGTCTCAGCTGGATCGAGCAGAAGCACAATTCACTCTGCATACTTGTACGGATATATACAGCTGCATATTTACAATGCAAACGAGTAATATCAAGAAATAACGCGGAACGTACTCCGTAAGCAATTAGCCCCTCCAGGGGGTCTGGGGACGTTTGCGTGCCGTGTGATCCTTCGCTCGTGCCGGAGCCCCTGTTGGGAGATCGTCGGCACGGCCGAAGCCTATACGACGGCCAACGCACGCCCCAGCGACGCCTGTCCCCTATAGGGGCAGGCTGGCAGGGAGCCCTGCTCCGCACCGCCTGCGCCGTGGAGGACGGGTGGAGGACGGCGCGTACAAACATGTCCGTGGGCCTCTCGTACGAATGGTGTACTCCGTATACGACTACGGGGTACTTGTAGTTGTATCTGTACGCAGCAGGCGTTGTGAACGAGGGAGGTCGCTTGTTCGTGAGTATTGTCCTCTGGGCCTATACGCGTATACGCGTATCTGCATACAAGTACCAGCGGCACGCTGGCCGGCGGACCGCCTCGAGCGCTTGCTCCCCCCTTGCGGCATTCACGTCGCCGTTGTCTAGTGCTCTCGCCAGCCGGATGGGCTGGCCGCGCAACGACGGGCTTTCGGCCGTGGCGGCCGAAGAAGATACGAAAAGCGGGCCAGCAGGGAGGGAATTAAAGTATTACAATTTAGAGCGGCCACGAGCCAAGCTACGGCATAGTCTGGCTCGATCCCCTCCGTACTCCGTAATGCCTTGTCCTACTCCGTATACAAAATATGCTTACGGAGGACACTGTCAGACGCTCGGTACCTGGGGGGGGGCGAGCTTGCGGGCGCCGGCGTGCTTGGCCGCCAGCCGCCAGCCACGCCGAGCTCGCCACGCCACGCGCGGAGCAGCGAGAGTCTTGGCTCGTGGGCGTCCTGGCGGCCTCTTTCGCTGCCAGTCTCTGTATAGTTGTACAACTACGTACTTGTAGTTGTAGCTGTGCGGAATGCCTCAATGCGCCGGCATGCTGTGCGAGGCCGTCCTGCAGGCGGCTTGTCTCAGCTGTGACGGCTGGCGGCGTCATTTCCGCTGGCGACCCTGATGCGTCTCTGAGTACGAGTCCCCGTCGCCGCTATCTGTCCTTGGAACAGGCCGTCGTTCCACCCTCATGCCGGCACTTCCGCAGGGGCTAGGACGAGTCTATTGTATAGAATACGTGTACAATACGTACTCCGTAAGCTGTCGACGTGGATCGGCCGGCAGACAAGAGGAAAAAAGGACGGGCTTTTCACCGTGTGTGGCCATCTGCCCAAGAAGCGACTTGTACGAATATGTATACAAACTATAGAGCCCGGAGTATACACTAACCAGCGACGATCGCTGCCCTTTTGAGCAATCAGCCGCCCGGCAGTCTGCAGTGCTTACTCCGTATTTGTACTTTATTTTGTGCGGCGCGTGTCCGGGCGAAAGCAGGAATCGATCAGAGCCGTTTGCACGCCGATCGTCACACGGGGCATTCTGCTGCCATGCTGGCCTGGCCGCCGGCAGGTCGAGGAAGGCTGGTCGCACGCGCACGCCCATGCTCTATATCCTCCGGTTTATGCTCCGTCTGCACGGCGGAGGATACAAAGGTTGCGCAGTCACCCGACCGCGCACAGCAGACGTGCGGTCCCGATCGACAGCCCTGTTTGTATCCGGGATTCGTTGTGCAGTTTGTGCATCCCGTGCTGTATACTGGTCGTATTGTCTGTACAACTACCTCCTCTTCTCATGATCACCACAACCGGCCTGTGCGGCAGGTGTGGTGGGTGGCAGGGGTGCTGAAATGCAGGGGGTCGAGCCAACACGGACCAAGTTTTTGCCCTGCGGTGGTAGGGGGGAGACTTGTACAGGTAGTTGTAGTTGTACGTATACTTGTAGTTGTACAACTACTCCGTAGGCTGCTGGCTGGAGCGGGCCAGTCGCCCGCACCCGTCTTCTTTCTCGGCCCTCTCCCGAACACGGCTGCAACAGCCGGACATGGGCGCCACGAGCTGCACGGCGGCGGCGGCCTAGTCCAAGACGGCTCACCTCCGTGCGCTGTCGTGCTGCGACGCTGGGGCGGATAGACGGGCAGACGGGCAGACGACGGGCAGACAGGCAGACGGACAGGCGGCCAGGCGGACAGGCGGACAGACGGACAGCGGGTCACGGCCGGCAAGACGAAAATCAGATGCCCACAGGAAAAACGAGCAGCAAGAGGAAGAAGGTCACTTGGCGTGTACGGAGTACAACTACGGAGTACAACTATTCCGTGCCCCGTCCTCCGTCCTCCGTATAAGCATATGCCAGCTGCCAGCACCTCCAGACAGGCACGGCCTCGCCGCGGTGCCGAAGGATTGCGGCTAGGCCGTTCGCGGAAGGAAGCGCATCGCCGCCGGCCGAACAAGGTAAAAATAAGAGAGGTGCAGCGGCTCGTCGGGAGGCCACGGACTGGCACGCCGCGCCCTAATGCCGCCAAGAGCAGCGCCCCTTGGCCGGGCGTGCCCAGCGAAGCGAGCGGCGGTTCCCCAGCTTCTCTTTTGGGACTCGCGGGTCGAGTCTCCGTGAGATTGTTGTTCTCCCAGTTGGCTCCTCCAGTCCAATTTCATGTTGTCTGTTGTCTGTCGTCTGTCGTCTGTCGTCTGTCTGTCTGTCTGTCTGGTCTGGGAACACCGAACGCAGGACTCTCTCCGTAGTGTCCGTACTTGTAGTTGTACATAGTACTTGTACTCGTACACCCGCCGATCGCTACGTACTGCCGCGAGCCTCTGATGCCCCTGTCCGGCCCGCTGGCATGGCCTGCGCCCGCGCCCGCGCCCGCGCCCGCAGCCAACCGCCCGCCCGCCAGCGCCCGCCAGCGCCCACCAGCCCGCCAGCCCGCCAGCCCGCCAGCGCCCGCCCGCCAGCCCGCCCGCCAGCCAGCCCGTCAGCGCCCGCAGAGCCAGACCAGGTGCGGCGGACAGATGTCGGTGGTAATCCCCCGCCGGCACCGCGGAGGCAAAAACGGCCGAGGCGGCTCTTCCCATCCGAAGAAGGGCCTTCAAAGGGACACGGTGGCTGGCCAGGCGGGAGCAGACTCACCCAGCGGACCGCGACGACGTCTGCGTTGCATTGGCATGAAGGGATACAGCAAGCATTGGTCGTCGTCTCGTCGTCTCGTCGTCTCGTCGTCTCGTCGTCTCGTCGTCTTCGTTGTCGAGGAAGGAAGGCCCGCCGCGATACGCATACTCCGTGCGCACAGCAGCTTCCTTTTGTCGCTAGCCTCTCGTCTTAGCGCACCTGTGCGCCGTACGGATAGCTGTTTCCTATAAGCATCTGCGCAAGATACAGCAGAGCGCTCAAACAGGAAGGCTGATCGCCCACGATCCTGATAGCAGCAGGCCTGCTCCTCGCGCCTTCCTCGACCAGGTTGCCTCCCTGACCAGTGCGCCTTCCTGACCAGTGCGCCTTCCTGACCAGTGCGCCTTCCTGACCAGTGCACCTTCCTGGCTGGCCATTGCGTCGTCTCCCTGACCATCGCGCCTTCCTCGAACCCACCACCCTTCCACCCTTCCCCCTCCCCTCCCTCTCCTATTCCCTGTTCGTTCCCTTCGCTTCCATACTCCGTACGGACACGATACAACATCACAACTTTCACTTCTCCCCGCCCAGACTGCCAAAAAAAAAAACGCCGCCAATCCCACCAATCCCACCGAACGCCGCCCGCTCAGTCCGCCCGAACGCCCGAACGCCCGCCGAACACGTCCTACTCCGTCTCTTCCCAGGGGCTTGGGATCGAAACTAACAGAGACCTGCCGAGCCCGTTTGCCTTAGCCGCTCTGTGTTTTTTTTTTTTTTTTTTTTTTTGTTCGCTTCTTTTTTCCCCTTTGCCCTTTTTCCTTTTCCCTTCGCGGGGCCGGCCTCGACCTCGACCTCGCCACGGACTACGACGACGGACGGCCGGCGCATGGTCCAAAAAAGACCAGGCCTCGCGCGCGCGGCTTGGCTGTCTGAGCCGTGACGAGGCCCTTTACGACGCCGCCCTCTTCTTACGGTAGTTGTACTTGTACTCCTCCTTCTCCTCCCCCTCTTCTGGCCCCTCTTTGTCCGGCCTTACTCCGTATTCCCTCCATTTCCTCCACTTGCCCTCCCTCCTCTATCCGGCCACCCCCCCCTGCTGGTCCGCGGCGCGTTCCTCAGCGAATGGCAGCGGAGCCCCAGCCCAAGCAAGGCACGGCGGCATTGATCAGGCCGATCCCATCCATCGTTCCGCCGTCTGGCACTCGCTGCTCACGAACGCTTTCCCCACTCCTCCAGGCTAGCACCCGGCGTACGCGCAACGTGCTTGTATGGTTGTACTTGCATACGGAGTACGACGCCGTACGGAGGACACGATCAGACAGAGCACGGTGTGCGTCCAGGAGCGAGAGCGAGACGGAGTAAGAAAAAAAAGAGACGCAAAAGAGCGATCATCCCGATCCGAGACGACTTTTGGCCCCATCGCGATGGCCAGCCAGGGCCTGGCCTTGGCTGAAACGCCTGGCCCGGCCCCAGGCCGCCTCCTCCAATTCATCCTATCTTTTCCCTTTTATTTCGTTCTGGGGCCTCTGCCGTGGCAGGCGTTTGGAACCCGTCCGCGGCAGGGGTGCCCGCAGGCAGCCCGAAACATGGGGTAAGGAGCGCAGAGACGGCGAGACGGCGAGACAGCGAGACGACGAGACGGGCGGCACGAGCCCTCGTACGGGCTCTTCTCAGGTGGCCTGTCACGAGTCAGAGTAAGCATAGGCCAGGCGTGCTGTTCTTTCGAGGAACGGCCTGCCGCTTGGGCCGGCACATGCTGTGCAAGCGGGCCGCGTCCTCTGGCTGGCCGTTGGGTGCGTGCTCGTGCTTGTGCCAGCTCGGGCGCGGCGCCGGCGCCGGCCCCCTGCTGCTCAAACCGAGGGACGCAAACGCAAAATCAAGGGGACGCCAGAGAACGGCAAGCACGCACAGCGCACGGGACGCCCGCTGGCCAGCCACGCACGAGGCTAGTGAGGCAGGGAGGCCTGGCTGGCCAGGCCAGGCAGGCCGCTTGTGCCCTCGTATTGCGAGGATCGCCTGCCGGAGACCGCCCGCCGGAGACCGCCCGCCAGAAGCCGCCCGCCAGAAACCGCCCAGGCCTGGCCGGCACGCGCTCCACCGCCGCGACGGCTGCTGGATGGGTGGGTGGATGGACAGACAGACAGCCGGCAGCGGCAGACGGACAGACAGCAGCCTGCTGCACGCCTGGTGGAGGGACGGCCTGGCTGCACGGAACGACTCGCCGTCTGAGTCTGACGGACTGACACGCGCACGACGTGCCGTCTGCCGCCCTCGCCCCAACAAATATGGAGCCGGCGGACCAGCCACTTCAGCACGCGGCGCTAATCTCCCTCGGTCCTCGCCTCTCGCTTCGTCCCATCCATCGCGGCCAATGGGCGACGCCCTCCTCGGCAGCGCTTGGCGCTGCGGCGCTGCGGCGCTGCTGCTGCTGCTGCTGCTTCTGCTGCTGGCTGGCTGGCGCCCTTGGGGCAGACCGGCAGGCTGCTGCCGCGGCGGCTCACAAGCTATGCTTACGAGAGCGCTCGCTCGCGGAACGCGCGCCGCGAGGTGCCGAAAAGGCTCCTCTTCTTCTGCTCTCGTTCGGCCTGTCTATCCTCGTGTCTTGGCCTGCATGCCACCAGCCACTGCATGGCTCCTCCGTGTCGTCGACCCGCCATGCCAGATCGCTCGGTGTACCACTACGGATGCTCAGCGGACGGAGAACGAGGGACGGAACATGCGGCGTACGGAGCACGGAGTAAATATACATTTTGCTCCGTACTCCGTACACGCCACGCCGCCCAGCCTGGCGTTCCGCACCCAACTCACACACCCCTTCCCCCCCCCCCCCTCTGTCTGCCACACCCCTCTCCCTGGCTGGCCTCCTCACTCTTCAACACGTTTATTGCTTCCCCCTGCTCTCCATAGGCCCGCCTCCACCTCTTCCCGAAAATGCCTAGTTGTGCACAACTAGCCCGTCCTCGACGGCCCTGGAGCGCGAGACTACGCCAGAACGGACCAGAAAAACAGCTTCAATCTCGTCCCAGCAGGCGCCGGTGTCTGTGGCTGGCCGCGGTGTCGTGCACACGCACTAACAGCAGAGCTTGCATGCGGCCAGCTTCTTCTGTGAGCGGCAGCGCAACGGTCAATGGATGGACAGACGCGTACCACGCCTCCTCCGTGCAACTTGTTCTCGACGCCTCGCAGCTCTGGAGTTCACAGCAGCTGCATAAGCTCGGCAGCATGCAGCAAAATGCCACCCTAAAGAGACAGGTACCTTTTCTGTCTTTGTGACAGGTACGAGTATACTCCGTATACGACCGCCGTTGCCAAGCACCGATGCGCCTGGCCGGCAGAGTCCTTTCGAGCTCTCGCCCAGGCTGCCTGCACAATTTCTGGACCAGCATCCCCCTTGCCACAGATCCTCTCTCCCCATACCCCTTCTCCCCCCCCCCCCCTCCCCCCCCTGCCACGTCTCTTTTCGTTTTTCGTGTGCCGTCTTTTTTTCTTTTTCCCTTTTGTTCTTTATTCTCATCTCGGTCTCTAAACAAGACCTGGTCCCCCTACCCTGGCCACAGCACAAACCACATCTCGTCATCCTAAGCCTCCTCCCCCCCTCCTCCTCCCTGGTGGCCACTCCTCCTCGAACCCACCCTGGCTCGATATGGAGAAAATGTGCTCCTTCTGGTGCTCGTTCTAGTTCTGTTCACGCCGGGTGGGGAGACAAAAAGTGAGCGCGGAGGAGACGCAGACGGTTTGGTCTAGAGGGATCTAAGATGCCGCTGCTCTCTTGACCACGCGTACTCCGTACTCGTACGGACTGCTACCACCACGAGCGAGTATAAGCTACGAGACCCGGCCCCATCCGCCGTGCTGCTTCCCCCCCTCTCTTTCTTTCTCTCTCTCTTTCTCTCTTCTGTGCTCGTCTCGCCAACAACGGCGGGAATCCTGCTGCCGGCACGCACAAAGGCCAGCCGCACATCCTGCAGCCAGACAAACGGACAGCCACTGAAATTAAAAAAAACGACACCAGCGCATGCACTCGGCCACTTACACCCACGCCCCTTTCTCGCACTTTGGTCTCTGCTTTCTCACCCCCCCTCCCTCCTCCCCTCGGTCGGCTGCTGTACCAGGACAGCACGCCGCATCCTCGTTATACGAGGACATTCCGGGCCCAGCTCCTCGCAAAAAAAGGTCGGCGTAAGACGGCCAGTGACACGGAAGACGCATTTTGCTCTGTGCGTGCACCCCGGACAGCGCACACCTTTGGGTTGCTGTGCATGCTCACGCCCGGGGCAGATCGCCTGCCGTCGTCGACCTGCGAATACCCCGTCTCCTTCTTTTTTTTCTTTTTTTTCCCCTCCGGACGGACAGCCAACAGACAGACACGGCTTCTTGCCGTCCCGGCTCACCCCTCCTCCCAAGCCAGCCAGCACACCAGAGAACCAACAACTCACCCTTCCCGTCCGTCCTTTGCTGTTTGTGCATTCTTCGTATCGTTCGTCTGGAGATCCTCGTCGTTTTCGTCGTCTGTCTTCTGCTTGTGCTGCGACCGAGCGGCAGAAACGGGAAACAAACGTGCACAGCGGCCGGTGGCCGTCAGCCAATTTGCCACGAGATCCCACAGAGAGGGCGACCAGGCCAGGCGGAAGGGCGAGGCCGCCGGGGCATTGCAGCAAAAAGGTGCGGAAGGACGGCAGGAATCCTTATCCACCCGCTGTCGAAAAAGGGAGCACAGCCTGAGAAGGAGGATCGAGACGCCTGTCGACAGACGCACCCCCCTCCCTCCCTCCCTCTTTGCTCTCTGCTCGTCTTTTCCCTCCTCCACCCTCCACCCCCCTAGTTGTGGAAGAGCCGGCCGCCGGGCTCGTTCCGTTCGTCTCCCGCAAGCCGCAAGCTTCCTGCAAGGGGAAGGACACTACCATACCCACGCCGAAGAGAAGAAGCAGGGCGGCGCTTTCTCTGCAGACGGCTCCGCCGACGTGCTTGACGTCCATTCTTAACCCGACCGCACACTGCATACGGCTGCATACGACTTCTCACACCCCCCCCCCTCCCTCCCCCCCCTTCCCTTCCCTCCACCATTATCCCCCGGTTGGCCCAACGCCAACCTCCACGCCCATTTCTTCTTTCCTGATCTCATCTGACTGGTTCTCTTGATTTGATTTGTTTTTTCTCTCTTCTCTCCTCCTCCTCCTCTTCCACTTTTCTTTCTTTCTGCAACCTCGTCTTCCATCCTCTTGCGCCGTCTTCTCTTCTCCTGCGCTCGGCGCCGTCTTCTTCGCTTCCCGCCTTGTTTGCGTTTGCGTCCAGCAAGCCAAGGTAGGACAAGAACGAGCGCCTCTCTCTCTGCTCGGGGGAGGGATTCCAGGGGACGAGGGCGACGACGAGAGAGAAGATCGCCGCCGCCCTACCGACGGCCGGGGAGAGAACCACTTGCTCTCCTCCCGCCCTCGTCTGTGGACTCCAAACAAAAACTCGAGCCGTTTGCGAACCGGGGTGTTCTCTCGTGAACACATTCGCGCGACGGCGTTCCAATGGGGCTTTTAGCCTGCGTCGACAACCCCGGCTGCGTTTCCCTTCCGCACACCCCGCCCGACCTCGTCAGCTCTCCGTCTCCGTCGTCCTCGTCGTCGGCACGCGACAGCGGCAGCAACACCCTGCGTGGTGGGCCGCTCTTGGCGCCGCAGCTGCAGCTCCCGCCGACGGCGCTGCCGCCCACGGGCCTCCTCTCGTCCTGGCCACGCCCCCAGCCGCCCATCTCGCCGCCCATGTCCAGCCATGACCGCCACCTGCCGCCTCTGCCGTCGCCACCCATACTCGCGTCCGCATCCTCTTCTTCTTCCGCACCCGCTTTGTCTGCCACAAAGCCCGTCTCCCTCAGTCGGCCAGCCTCGAGCAGCAGCAGCAGTAGCAGCAGCAGCAGCAGAAACGGCATGGCCACAGCCGCCGCCGCTGCCGCAAGCCCCTCGAAAACGGGCAGCGGTGCCAACGGCGTGACGGCCATCTCGGCCATCATGGACGCGCCCGCAGTGTCCCCGGCAGCAGCCAGGTCGGACCATCCTGGCACACAGCGGTCACCCACGACGGCGACGACAACGACAAAAGCGACGACAAGACAGGCGAGTCCGGCTCCGGTTGGAAGTCCGGTCAAGCCGCAACAAGAGGCGGCAGGGCCGTCCGAAGGCTCTGCGCGACCACAGCCGCAGCAAAGCACGCCCAGCTGCGAGAAGCTCCCGTCTCTGTCCAGCTTGTTTGGGCCGCCCGAGTCCATCCGGCCTCTGCACCCATCGCCGCTGGAGCGGCCGCATGCTTCGACCACCTCGGCCTCGGCCTTGCCTGGGTCCGCAGCGTCGCCGACCCGGTCACCCTCGTATTCTTATTTCCCCCGGACGCTGACGCCTCCTGGTGCAGCAGCAACGCCCGCCGCCACAGCAGCCACAGCATCGCGGTCTGCGCATGCAGCGCCGGCTGAGACTGCGGCAGACGAGCAGGACACGGTGGTCGCAACCAAGGCCTACCTGCGTCTGCACCAGATTCAAAATGGGCGGCCACCGTCGCCGCCGCCGCCGCCGCCACCGTCAGCTTCGACGCCGCAGCCCCTGTACCCGCCGTTGTCTTCGCAAGCACGCGAACCAGCACCCTACCCGCAGCCGTCGCGCCAGCAGGAGCACGAGCAACAGCAGCAGCAGCGACAACTGCGACCGGATGGGCCGCTGTCGTCGTCTCGTCCGTGGCCCGACAACGCGCGCCCGGCCCCGGGCTACGCCCCTGTGGGCACGTGGTCGATGCAGCCGGACAACGGCCCGCCGGCGGCGGCTGCCGACTACCATCGGCACCACGCGCAGCACCAGCAGCCGCAGCATCGCCCGTACGAGGCGCACCCGCGCCACCCGTACGAGCACCAGCAGCACCAGCAGCACCAGCAGCATTACCAGCACGCGTCTGCCTACCAGCCGCCAGCCTACCACCACCCGCACGGGCCGCCGCCGCCGCCTTGCAGCCCGCCTCGGATGTTTGGCAGCCACGATGCGCGCCCGCCCAACCTGTCGCTGCACGGCTCGGCGTCGTCCATGTCTGGTAGCAGCATGCCGCCGACGCCGGCCAGCAGCGCGTTTCCGGACGGCAGCAACGGCATGTATCCGCGGGAGGGGCTGGGGATGGGCCCCAAGATCTGGACGGGGGTGGACTTTTTGCCGCAGTTCTTACACGCGGCCGATGTGCCAGGCGAGGGCCTGTGCTACTTTTACGACGACGGCAGTCATTGCAAGGCCGTGATCGACGGCGAGGCGGTGAAGCCCTTCTGGGGGGTGACCAAGGCGGGCAAGCCGCGCAAGCGGCTGGCGATTGCCTGCATGACGTGCCGCGAGAAGAAGATCAAGTGCGACCCGGAGTATCCGCGCTGTGTTCAGTGCGAAAAGTTTGGCCGGGTGTGCCGGTTCAAGAATGCGTAGGTTTTTGCAGCCGCGTCCTTTCTTGGTGCCGTTTTCGCTAACATCTCTAGTCCACGCGGAGGGAACAACACGTCGCCGGGCACGGCCTCGACGGAGCCGGATGCGTACCGCAAGACGGGCCACGGACACGCCCCCATGGTTCACCCGCCCCCGCCCGAGCCCCTGCACCACCCGTCGATGGCATCGGCGTCGGCGTCGGCGTCGGCGGTGGCGGTGGCAACGGGACCGGCCGCCATATACGGCCCTTCCTCGTCGTCGGCTGCAAGCCGGATGGACGCGCCGAGACGGCCGCTGAGCCCCGGGGCGCACGCGCACGCGCACGCGCACGCGCACGCGCACGCGCACGCATACGCACACACGCGCACGGCATCCGATGACGGCGGCGCCGACGGCAGCAACAAGCGCATGCGGACCGACAGCGGCGTGCTGCCGCCTCTGTCGTGGGGGGGCAACCGTCCGACGCAGCCGTACTACGGGTCGTCACAGGGACACAGCCACGGTCACGGCCACGGCCACGGTCACGGTCACGGCCACGGGCATCACGGCCCCCAGGCGCACGCGCTCCCGTCGCCGGCCCTGCCTCTTCCGGCTCCGGCGGGGGCGGTGGCACGCCACGACTACGACAGCCGGCTGCGGTCGCAATCAGCAGCGTCGTCCACGCGCCCCGAGCTCCCGTTTATGCTGCCGCCGCCGCACTCGGCGCCCGACTTTTTGCGCAAGCACGAGAGTCTTCTGGACCGTGCGTGGCACGCCGACCTGTATGTGGCGCCTTTCTGATGCTTGTTTTTCGGTCGTGAGCTGACCACTGTTTCAGACGTCCGCACGGCCGTGCTTGAATGCAAGCACCGACGAGGCCATCTGATCCGGGAAGCTCTTTTTTTCAAAGACGCGCCCGGCTGCACCGACCTGTCCTTCCGACGTTCCTTTCCCGACCGCTTTCTTTCTTCTTCCTTTCTTCGGCCTCTTCGCCTCCATGGCAGCCGCCACCGTTTGTATTTGTACGCTGTGTTTCTGCGGAAGGCTTCTTCTCAGCCCTTGGACGTATACTTGCCTTTTTGGATGCTTTGGGGTTTTCTGCATGTGCTAGGAGTTGGCTGGCCTCGAATCTGTTGTCTTTTTGTTCTGTCACGGCCTGGAATGACGTTAAGAGGATGATCTCGTTTCTTTCTTTTTCTCTTTTTTTTTCTTCTCTTCCTTTTTATGCTTTCTGCTTTCTGATTGATTTATATTAGCATCTGCGTCCGGCCCGGATCGAGGCCGAAAAACGAATGAGTCTCTTTGAATTCACTGATCTCTCGCATCCGTCGGCACTGTTTATTATGTCATCTTTGTTGACCCCTGAATTCGCCGACCCACCCACCTCCCGCTGCGGATGGCCCCGCTTTTTTGTCTCCCTCGGGGCCAATTTCGACGACACATTTCGAGAACGCTGCAAATTCCACGTCTCCCATTGCTTTTCCTGCGACGCGCCGCCGCGCTCTCTGTCGTCTCGTCCATTCGCTCCTTTCCCGACTTGCTTTTTGGTCCTCGCGTCCTCGCCGCGTCGCCTTTCCTTGATGGCTGTCTGACGCCTCGACACCGATCTCCCTCCCTCCCCGTTTCTCTTTCCGCCCACCCGCCAGCCGCCATGGGCTGGCTCGCGGCGCTGGCCGGCTATGCCGCGCCGCTGTTTCTGGTGCTGTCGCCCATCTTCTCGTACGGCGACCAGGCGCTGTCGATGAGCCGCAAGCGGTCGAGCGCGGGCTTCTCGCTGGACATTCCGCTGATCATGCTGGTGGCGTCGTTTCTGCGGTGAGTCTTGTTTCTTTTGGACGACGACGCCGGCGGACGTCGCTGACGCAGGCGGCAGAATCTTCTACTACCCCGGGGCGCACTTTGACAAGGCGCTGCTCGTGCAGTCGGTGCTCATGGTGGTGGTGCAGGTGGTGCTGCTCAAGATCGCGCTGGACCACCGGCCGCCGCCGTCGGCCAAGGGCGGGGAGGCGGCGGTGCCCTTTTCCGGGCTCGACGGGCACGGGCACGGGCACAGCAGCGGCGGCGGCGGCCTGTTTGCGCGGCGGCCGTACAACTTCTGGCAGTGGCGGTCGCCGCGGCCGTACTGGCAGTTCCTGGGGTACCTGTTTGCGGGCCTGCTGGCGGGGGAGGTGCTGCTGTCGCCGTTTGGGGGCCTGTACGCGGCGTACTCGGCGCTGATTGGGTACGTGGGCCTGTCGGTGGAGGCGACGCTGCCGCTGCCGCAGATCCGGGCCAACGCGCGGGCGCGGTCGTGCCGCGGGTTCCGCGTGTCGGTGCTGGTCAGCTGGCTGGCCGGCGACGCCATGAAGATGTTCTGGTTCTTCACGTCCACGACGGAGATCCCGTGGTCCTTTAAGCTGTGCGGCCTGTTCCAGGCCGCCTGCGACATTGTCCTCGGCGCGCAGTACTTTGTGTACGGCGACGGCGGCGGCGGCGGCAACGACGACAGCGGCCCGGGCCTCATGCTCAAGGAAAAGGAGGCCGCGTTCCGCTCGGCGGCGGCGTCGGTGCTGCCCACGACGGCCGGCTACCGGTAGGTGGCCGTGGTTGATCTGCATGTACAAATAGGCTAGAGTTGGATACGGTAATGGAGTCGTTCTCGGTACTAAGTATAGACTCCCTTTAAGCGCCCCTTCTGTGACGAGAAAGCTTGCCAAGTCGGCCCCGGCGGCGCGGGCGGGCGCGTGCACGCGTGCTAAAGAGGTACCTATAAGCGCTGCCAAACCAGCGCGAAAAGCAGGTACCCACTAACAATCCGGCACGCGTCCGCTCGGACCCGCCGAGTCGCGACGCTCCCAGCCACCTCATTTTCTCGTCTCGTCGACGGCGTCCCTTGTGTGCTTGAATGATTCAACCAAGCATATACAAGTACTGTACTGTACTCTGTGCCGTGCCTCATCCCACCTTGGCACGTCCACCACTCGGCCGCTTCGTTCACCGCTCGCTCGGTGAGGCTGGCATCATCAGATCCTCGTCACATCGCGAGACTGCGGCCTCTGTCTGCTCCAGCTCCAGCTGCTCGGCCGCCGTCACCGCCTCTTCGCCCACGGGACCTCTCTCGGCCCGTTGCTGCCTGGCTATATTCCCTCTTACACCAGCGGCCGTCCCTTTGTCTCTCATCCTCCCTCTCTACCTCGCCCGTCCTTCTCGCTCTCTCGCTCTCGCTCTCTCTCGCTCTCGCTCTCTCGTTTGCGTCTCCCGTCCACTCCTTTTTCTTCTGTCTCCTCTCTCAGTCTTCTCAGTCTTCTCAGTGTCTTTTCTCTCATCGCCATCCTCCCATTCGCTCCCGTCATGCCCTCAAACTTCCGCACCTACGAGGCGCAGAGCCGTCTCCTGGCCGCCGTGCTGGCCAGCAGTCCGGGCCTGAAGCTCAACTTCAAAGGTAAGCCGTCTTCTTCGCTTGTCGGTCTCTGCCTCTGCCCTCTGCCTGCCTCCTGCCTCTGCCTCCTGCCTACCACCCTGGCTGGTCTGACGTCCGGTCGCCTCGTTAGCCATCGCCCTGCACTTTGGATCCGACGTCACCGCCTGGAGCATCGAGCACCGCTTCCGGCCCATCAAGAAGCAGGTCGCGGCCGTGCGAGCAGCGGTGGCCGACGGCCGCGACGCCAAGGACCTGGCCGGCCTGTTCCACATGAGCGACAAGGGTACGGAGGCAGGCGTCCTTTTCTTTTCCACCTCGTTTTCGTGCCACGCCGCTGACCGCCTCCTAGACATCGCCAAATACTATGGCGAGTCCACGCCGCAAGGGATCGAGTTCCAGTTCCGCTCCATCCGCAAGGACGCCAAGGCCCTGCGGGACGCCGTCGACAAGGGCGAGAGCCCGCTGACGGCGCGCAGGACGGCGGGCTCTTCGTCGTCGGGGCCGGGCCGCAAGCGGAAAGCGGCGGCGGCGGCGACGGCGGCGACGGCGGCGGGAGCGGCGGCGGCCAAGCGCGCCCGCGCCGCCCGCGCCGAGGTGGTCCTCTCTAACGACGACGACACCACCAACGGCGGCGGCGACAGCGAGGAGGTCGACTACGACCGCCTGGACCCGACGCCCGTGGGCACGCCGACGCGCCCGTCGGCCTCGTCGGACGGCTTCGGCGGCGTCAGCATGTCGGGCGCCGCCCTGCTGCCGACGGGCGGTGCTGCCGGCACCATCACGCCGTCGACGGCGTCCTTTGTGCCCGACACCACGCCCGCCCTGACCGTCGGCGCCACGCCGCCGGACAGCCGGGAGCCCGAGGCTCTGCTGCTGTACGGCGGCGGCGGCGGCAGCGGCAGCGGCAGCAACCGCGTCTATGACGAGGACGAATACGACGAGGACGACGACGACGACGACGACGACGTCTACATCATCGACACGCCCAGCAAGGCCCCCAAGACGGGGGCGTCGTCCCAGGCTCAGGCCCATGCCCATGCCCATGCCCATGCCCTCGCCCATGCCCATGCTCACCATCCCCCGGCCCACGCCCAGCCTCGCTCCCCAGAACCCTCCTACTCCAGCTTCGAGGCCGCCGACGACGCCTGGCGGCAGCCCTACTTTCTCGCCGACGAGCACCTGTGCTTTGACGAGGACGACGAGGGCGTGTGAGCTGTGGTTTTTGATTTTGATTTTCTCCTTTACTTTTTCCTTTCCATTCTGTACCATATTCTTCGAAAGGCCTCGAGGCCACAGCGGTCTCCCTGCTCTCTTCTGTCTGCCTGCAATACCCATTCCCTTGATTTCTCGCATGTATTTCCATGTTCTTGTCTTCCGTGTCTCGCTTCTGTAACCATGTCTTTCCTATGTCTCTGGACTTTACTGCATCCCCGAAAAACAGGGAATGTCAAAATGGTGTCAACGAATCGGCTTTATTTTTTGTCTTCCTTTTCCTATGACGTCTCCAGGGCTCCTGCAGAGCTCTTCCGTCCAGTACCCAGATAGATATCGGCCCAGCTGGGCAAACAAAAACAACCTGCCTCCATGGAACACCAATGATCTTTTCTGCCTCGTCCGGCTTCCTGATGTTGAATTCGTGTCCCAGGGCTGCCATCCTCAGGCCGAGAGCAGGTCCCACAGCGCGTCCGGGGCAATGTAGTCGTGGTGGATGACGTTGACCAGCCAGTAGCCGTTGCGCGTCTGCTCCAGCAGCTTGTCCGTCGCCGAGCCCTTGGGGTACACGGCCGCCCACTCCCGCCAAATGTCAAACGCCTCCTCGCTCCACGCCCGGAAGCTGACCTCCTCGATGATCGTCGGCGTGATGATCTCCTTGCCGGGGAACACGCCCCACGTCACCGCATTGGTGCTGCTCTCGCCGTTGCCGTGGCTGGCGCTGCTGCTGCCGTTGCCGTTGCCGCTGCCGTTGCCGTTGCCGTTGCCGTTGCCGTTGCTGCTCTTGTCTCCGCCGTCGGCCGCGCCCCGGCAGTCGGACGACTCAAAGTCGCCCGCCGCGTTGATGGCGTAGAAGCAGACGCTGTCGCGCACGGGCGCCGCCGTGAGGCGCGCCCGGAGGCCGGCCCAGTCGGCGGCCGGCAGGAAGAACTCGACAAACGCCTTTTGGAACACAAAGCCGTGCGGCGGGCCCCAGCCAAAGACGGGGTCGTCCGACGACACGCCGTTGACCGCCGGCTGCGACGCCACCGTCCACCAGCCCTTGGCGTTGAGCCGCACCAGCTGCTCCCGGATCGTCGCCGTCTCCGGGTTGAACTCCTCCTCGCTCCACGGGATCGCCGCCAGCTCCCCGCTCAGGTACCGCGTGAAGATGCGGCTGATGTCCGCCGCCGTCGTCGGCCGCCCCCACAGCTTCAGCGCCTGGTTCACCGTCATGTGCAGGCTGACCCCGTACCCGTCAATCTCGCCGTACGCCGGCGACCGCGCGTCGCCCCACCGCCCGTTGGGGAAGTCGTCCCACGTCGCCTCCCGCCCCAGCACGCCCTCGCCCTCCGAGATGGCCAGCGTGTTCGACCGCGTGTTGACCGGCTCCGCCGGCACGCTCGCCTCCAGCGCCGTCGCCTCGTAGTCCGGGTGCGACGCCGCCCGCCCCGACACGATCACCCGGTTGTGCGGGTCCGACACCACCGACGACTGCCGCCGCGCCGGGCGGTGTCCTTCCGCGGCGGTGGTCGCGGTGGTGGACGTCGTCGAGCCGGGGCCGGCCGTGGTGCCGGCCGTGGTGCCGGCGGCGGCGGCGGCGGCGGCGCCGACGACACGGATGGCCGGCGCGCCCAGGCCGTCGTCGATGACCGCCACGTCCGACGCGTCCGCGTCCGCCACCGCCGTGGCCCCCTGGTCCGGCGTGCTCGGCGCGATCAGGCGCGTCCGCTCAATGACAAAGGACACGGCCTTTTCCAGGTTGAGCGTGTAAAAGTGGAAGCCCTTGGGCCGCCCGGGCTGCGTCCGGTGCTTGATCTCCTTGACCTGCTCCACCAGCTCGCTCATAATGTCCACGCCCACGCTCTTGACCTGCTCGTCGTCCTTCTTGACCGCCTCGAGCCGCGCCATCAGCGCCTCCGGTATGCTGGCGTGGCTGAGCTTGGTCGTGCGCTTGATCATCTGGTAGTTCTGGATCGGCATCAGCCCCGGGATGAGCGGCACCGTCCGGAACGCCCCGCTGGGGTGGCTGGCCAGCACGCGCTCAAAGTGCGCGTACGCCTCGCTGTCAAAGAAGAGCTGCGTCATGACAAAGTCCGCGCCCGCCTGCACCTTGTCCACCAGGTACGGCAGGTCGTGCTCCAGGCTCTGGCCCAGCGGGTGGCTCTCGTCCGCGTGGCCCTCGGGGTACGCCGCCACGCCGATGCAGAAGTAGTCGCCGTGCTTCCGCCGAATGTACCGCACGAGGTCGACGGCGTAGGCAAAGGCCGGGGCCGCGTCGTCGTCGGCGGCTCCCGTCCCCGTCCCCGTCCCCGTGCCCGGCGCCGCGGCCGCCCCGTCGTCGGCATACTCGGTCGGCCGCGGCGGGTCGCCGCGCAGCGCCAGGATGTTGCGGATGCCCAGCGCCCTGGCGTCCTCGAGCGCCTTGTCGATCAGCAGGGGGCTCATGTTGGTGCAGGTCAGGTGCAGGCACGTCGTCAGCCCCAGCTCGCGCTGGCAGATCTCGGCCAGCTCCAGCGACTTCTGCGCCGTCGAGCCGCCCGCGCCCCACGTCACGTTGACAAACAGCGGCCGCAGCGCGCGCGCCATGCGGTCCAGCCGGTCCCGCAGGTTGGCAAAGCCCATGGCCGTCTTGGGCGGGAAGAACTCGAGCGAGAAGAAGCTGGCGTCCGGCGGCAGCGCCGCGATCTTGTCGGTGATCTTGTCCATGGCGGACAAACGCGCGCGAGACAGAGCACGGCCGCGGGTCTGTGCCTGTCTGTTTGTGGTGGCGATCAAAGGGAATGGGCAGTCGTCGTCGTCGACGTTCCGCTGAATCTTTTCTCGGCGCCTTTTTTCTGTCCGGCAGCCGGACCGATCGCTGACCCCACCCGAGCCGGCGCCTTCCTGGATTCAGCGGGAGGCGAACGACGACGCTCCGTAGGACAGGCCTCGCAACTACGGAAAGAGCGACGCTGCTGTCACGGGACCAGGGTTACAAGACAGCAGAGCGAACGAGGAACCAGCCGCCGCCAGCTGTCTGCTTGCAGACGCGAAGGAACGACACAATCGCAGGTTCAACAGGAAAGAGCGCTGCGTCACCTGCCGATAAGCCCGATAAGCACCTGCCGACGATACCCCGCCCCGAACCCAAGCTCAGTACTCCGTAAGTAGCTTATAACTCCGGCGTTGGGACGAGAAATCTCCGTGACCGGACGTTTTCACCCTGTCCGTCCAGCCTCGCACCAGCACGCCTCGAGCACGCCCGCATTCCCTCAGAACCCGGCAAGATGCTCCTCGTCACGCTCAGCACGTGCAACCTGAACCAGTGGGCGCTCGACTTCGAGGGCAACACCAACCGCATCATCGAGAGCATCCACATTGCCAAGAAGCAAGGAGCCAAGCTGCGCGTCGGCCCCGAGCTGGTGAGCAGGCCGCTCTCTGGCTGGCGCGGCCGAAGGAGACGCCGGAGCTGACGGTCGTGTAGGAAATCTGTGGCTATGACTGCCTCGACCACTTCCTCGAGGTAGGCTGGCAGGGGGACGACACGCGTGGGCGGCGGGAACTGACAGCGGTCCAGGGCGACCTCTACCTCCACTGCTGGCAGCAGATGCACCGCATCCTGACAGACAAATCCTGCTATGGTATCCTGCTGGACATTGTACGTCGCGGGCGGCGGAGCGCCAGAGAGCGCAGAGGAGACCGGCGTGGTCTGCTGACGGACGACAACAGGGCATGCCTGTGCTCCACCGCGGCAACCGCTTCAATGCCCGCGTGCTCGCCATCGACGGAAAGATCATCATGATCCGGCCGAAGCTCTTCCTCGCGTCCGACGGGAACTACCGCGAGAACAGGTAGGCAGGCGCCGGGCCCGAGCGAGGAGGGCGAGAGCGGCAGGTTCCTGACCAGCCCTGCTAGATACTTTATCGCGTGGCACGGGCCCCGGCATGTCGAGGAGTACTATCTGCCGCCCATGATGCAGGATCTCCAGGGGTCCATCAAGGTCCCGATCGGCGACGCCGTCATCAGCACGCCCGACACCTGCCTCGGCGCCGAGACGTGCGAAGAGCTCTTCACGGTGAGCCCAGCCGGGACCCTCTCTGGCGTGCGGCCGTCTGCTAACGGATGAGCCCAACTCGCCGCACATTGGCATGGGGCTCTCGGGCACGGAGATCTTCACAAACAGCTCCGGCTCGCACCACGTACGTGAACCCCTCGGCGCTGCGAAGGCTTGTCCGCCGCCCGCTAACGCTGTGGTCTTGGTCAGAGCTTGCGGAAGCTCGACGTGCGCATCTCGCTCATTCTCGAGGCGACGCGCAAGAACGGCGGTGTCTATCTGTACTCGAACCATCGCGGTGCGGGTGGCGAGCGGCTGTACTATGTGAGTTGCCCTCTCGGCTCTCAGCTCTTGGTGGCGTACGCATGGGCTGACAGCGTTTCGGCAGGACGGCTGCTCCATGATCATTGGTGAGGCTGGCGGCGTCCCGAGAATGCATGGTCGTCGTCCTGCTGACAGCAACCAGTCAACGGCAACATCGTGGCCCAAGGCAGCCAGTTTTCCCTGGTAGGTAGTCTCGGGAATCCCCAACAAAGGAAGTCACACCCGCTGACCGCGAAGAACGATGTCGAGGTGATCACGGCAACGGTCGATCTGGAGGAGGTGCGCTCGTACCGGTTCACGCCGTCGCGCGGCATGCAGGCCATGCAGGCGCCGGCGTACCAGCGCATCGAGGTCGGCTTCAGCCTGTCGGAAGACAAGCTGGGCGCGGCGCCCACCAAGCCCCAGCCGGCGCGCTATCACCTCCCCGAGGAGGAGATCGCGCTCGGCCCGGCCTGCTACCTCTACGACTACCTGCGGCGCTCGGGCGCGGCCGGCTTCCTTTTGCCGCTCAGCGGCGGCATCGACAGCTGCTCGACGGCCGTCATCGTCTTCAGCATGTGCAAGCTGGCCATGGACGCGGTCCGCGAGGGCAACGAGACGGTCATTGCTGACGTCAAGCGGCTGTGCCGCCATGCCAAAACCTTCCCCACGACGCCCGAGGAGCTGTGCAACATTATCATGCATGTAAGTGGTGGCCGCGGGTGGCCGCTGCCGTCTTCTGTTATGCCATGGTCTCACGCAGCGGCGGCAGACCATCTACATGGGCATGAAGACCCAGTCGAGCAA
The DNA here is from genome assembly GCA_019925495.1 of Ophiostoma fasciatum. Lineage (NCBI taxonomy): Eukaryota > Fungi > Ascomycota > Sordariomycetes > Ophiostomatales > Ophiostomataceae > Ophiostoma > Ophiostoma fasciatum. The sequence continues at coordinate 965,611 of JADHKM010000001.1, forward strand.
GGAGACACGACAGCGTGCCGAGACGCTGGCCCGCGACATTGGCAGCTACCACACCGACATCAACATCGACGATGCCTTCCGCTCGTTCCGGGGCCTGTTTTCCGGGGCCACGGGCTTTGAGCCCAAGTTCCGCGTCTACGGCGGCGGCAACACCGAGAACCTGTGCGTCTGGGACTCTGCTCTTGTCGTTTTGGAAATCCGGGCATGGACCTGACTTTCTGCACAGGGCCTTGCAAAACATCCAAGCGCGGTCGCGCATGGTGGCCGCCTACGAATTTGCCCAGCTCTTGCCGACGGTCCGCTTCGGCGAGGGCGCCGGCGGTCTGCTTGTGTATGCTCTGTTTCTCCCCCCTGAGCGTAGCCGGCTTCGTTCCCCGCTGACAGCAGCTCCAGTCTCGGCTCGGCCAACGTCGACGGTAGGAAAGGACTCTCCTGCCCTGCTGCTGTTCCGGTCTGACACCCAGCCTAGAGTGCCTGCGTGGTTACCTTACCAAATACGACTGCTCCAGCGCAGATGCAAGTGCCATTCTCCTCTTCTTCCTTCTCCGATCCGAGCGAGACTGACCGGCCGACAGATCAACCCCATCGGGTCGGTGTCGAAAAAGGACCTGAAGCGGTTCATCAAGTGGGCAGAGGGGGCGTTTGCGCTGCCGATCCTCGGCGAGTTCCTGAGCGCGACGCCGACGGCCGAGCTCGAGCCCATCACCGGCGACTATGTGCAGTCCGACGAGGTGGACATGGGCATGACCTACGACGACCGTGCGTGTTCCCCCGGGAGACCCGCCTCGCCTGCACCAGCTAACGCGTGGCAGTCTCGACATTTGGCGTGCTGCGAAAGGAAGCGAAGCTGGGTAAGCCGTTCCTATGCCAAGGCGTCTTTCCCCCCCCTCGTCTGACCGCCGGGCAGGCCCGTACTACATGTTTCAGAAGCTCGTGCACGACTGGAAGGAAGAGCGCGGCTTGGAGCCCCGGCAGGTGGCCGAGAAGGTCAAGAAGTTCTTTGCGTTTTACGTACGTGTGGCGCCCTCGATCTGGCTGCTCTGTGCTCTGCTCTTCGCCCGACACAGACTCACTCGGCTAATCCGGCTAGGCCATCAACCGCCACAAGATGACGACCATGACGCCGTCCGTCCACATGGAGAGGTACGTCGCCCTGCTGCTGGCTAGGCCCCTCGACGCAGCACGCAGCCCTGACTAACGGACGCAGCTACTCGCCCGACGACAACCGCTTCGACCACCGGCCGTTCCTCTATCCGCGCATGTGGGACAACTGGGCGTTCAAGATGATCGACCAGGACGTCGAGCGGATGGAGGCAGCCCAGAAGGAGGGGCAGGAGGAACTGGCGTGCCGAGGAGCCAAGTGAGGACCGTCGCGTCTCCTGTTTGGATCGCCTGTCATGTCAGCGGTCTGCATGCTGCGAGCGGTCGGGCTTGGCTTCCACGGAGTGCAGTGCTTTTCAGATGTAAAAGAGATGTGCCTTTGGAATTCTCGGCATTCTCAACCAACACAAGCCAGGCAGGCCGCAGGGACCGTGCCAGCAGGGGGTAGAGTTGGATTACCAGATGATACAATAATTCATCATGCATGCCGTTGTGAGGGATAAAAAGAGAAGTGCACATACTCACAGAGCAGGTCGTGGACCGGATATGCCGTCCAGGCACGAGTTCCACGACTGCCGGGACACGCAACAGCAAGATACAGTCCCCGACAGGAGCAGAGAAGCACTGTCGGGGAGGAGAATGTCCAATTGATTCAGGTCATCGCCGCATCATGGGTGCCAGCCCAGAAGAGGGCGGCCCTCGTGACAATGGTTTTATACAAGGGATGCTTTGATCTCGACACACGAATCGGAATCGCCAGGCCATGGGCGTCTCCAGGAGACGCGAGCGCTGTCGATGATTTGAGTAAGAATATGTTTTGATATTGTGGTCTTGGTTGTGAAGAAGAAGCGAGAAGAAAAAAATTGGCGGGAGCTCTGCCCAACTTTATCTGGGCCACAGGCGGTCAGGGACGGCAGAAAACGGCCTCAGACAGTACGAGAACTGCCACACAAGGAGCGCGCACCGTGTCCTCCAAAATGCGCTGTAGCGGGGAAGGCTGGCTGTGAACGGGGTAATACGCCATGCCTCCGTACGGAGACTGTTCAAACGGTGGCTTACCAGGCAGGCACAGAACTGCACTTTGCCGATACGATGAAACCACACAAGGCAGCCAGCAGGTGCGATCTGCAAGAGCTCTTCCCCAGTAGAGACGCGTGCATGGGACGGACGACCGAAAGGGAGCGAGACACAGCGGCTTCCGCTGGGCAGGCAGGCAGACAGGCGCTAGAGCTGGCAGGGCAGGCGCCGCCGCCCACACAAGGCAGGCGCACGCGCATGCTTGGCTGCCCGCAGAGAAATCGCGGCCTCTGTTTCGCCAATCCCCGCCCGCTCCTTCCCTGCTGCAAAAGACCACCAGCCCAGCGCTGCGTGTTCCACTAATCGTAGTCACCCTCTAATTTTTTTCTTTCTTCCTCTTCCTCTTCCTCTTTTGGCTCCAACACTTTCTCCTCCTCTGTTTCTCCCACATTCCCCCTCCCTCGTCTTTCGCCGTCTTTTCTGTCTCTGTTTCCTCTTCTTTTCTCACAACGCAAATCGACTGCACACGAGCGCCCGCGCCTTCTTCGCTGTCCTTGCCACACACACACTGCTTTCGTGTGAAGTCACCGCCGTTTCTTCAACTTGCCGTCGGCCACATAAAAGCCTTCATCTCCAGCCACGATCACCGCCACGTTTCTCCGCCTCCTCCACCTCGACTGCACCGCGACCACAGCCCCGGCTGCACCCGCGACCTCTCGACCTCCTCTGTCTCCTCTTCCCCGCCTGTTCTCGTTTGCCTCCGCTTGTCTTGGTGGCCTCCTTGACTCTCTCTTCCTCTGTCGTGCCGCCCTCTCGATCTCGACCTCGCTTAGACGAACGCGAATCCGAGCTCCCCAGCCGACTGGACAGCATCCCGATCCAACGCCCGCCCGCTCGTCCGACGACCTCTGCGTTCCGCTCGACGTCTCCGCTGCGCATTGGCATTGCCCCCCCCTTGCTGTGGGCGCTTCCGTCCCAGACGTGCTCCTCAACTTTGGACTTTGTCGAGACTCCTCTGCTCAGCCCGGCTTGCTGTGTTTCGGTGCCGTTCTCTCGGGAGAATTTCTGCTGCTGGTTTGGAGACGACCACCGACCCCGGACTCTCGACCTTGGCCTCGTTTTCACGCTGCACGCACGATCGGTTCCGGACGCACACCCACAAGCATCCGTTGGCCTTGCATTCGCCGTGGCACGGACCTTGCCTTGAACCGCAACTGAACGGACTTTCCTGTCTGCGCACCGTCCTCGTCGTTCATTTCGGAGCTTTTTGTGGTTCTTGTCCTTTTCTACTTCTCGTTGTACTCTATTTCTTCTCTCATATCTATTTTAATCCCCCCTCCCCCTTCCCCACCCCCTCGAAAAGCAGACCCAATGGACAGTCTCTACGGCCGCCGGACCAAGTAAGTCGCCGCTGACCTGGTCGCTGTGTTGTCCTCTCGTCACCCTTCTCCCCCGCTGACCGCGATCTCTTTTCTAGCTCCAAGCTCTCTCTGTCTACAAACAACGGCTCTTCCTTGGGCAGCCTCGGCGATGCTCCTCCGACTTCCTCGTCCTCCTCGCGCAATGCGACCCTTCCTAAGCGATTCGGCGGTGACAGCTCATCGCACGGGAAGGCCAACCCCCTCACTGCGGTCACTACACCCGGTGCGCGCATCATGAGCCCGACCGCTGGCGCCTCCAGCGCGTTCGGCCTCGGCTCGGGTGCCTTTTCCAGCTTCGGGGCCGCAGCCAAGACGCCCAAGTCCCCGGGGAATGCCTTTGACGCAAGCTTCAAGGCCGTAACATCACCGGGCACGGCCGCCTCTGCGGCAGGTGAGAAATCGTCTGCCACGGCCCAACGCACCACCACGGTCGGTGGTGCTGCAGGTCAGGCGGCGACGGCGGCGGCGGCAGCAGCAGCAGCAGCAGGAGCGGCAGCAGGGCCAAGGGACAAGGTTCCGCGGTACACGCTGCGCAGCGAGTGGGTGTTCTGGTTCCGGCCGCCCATCAGCAAGGCCAACGGCTACATCGAGTACGAGAAGACGCTGCACCCCATTGCGACTATGAGCACGGTCGAGGAATTCTTCGCCGTCTACTCGCACCTCAAGCGGCCGTCGACGCTTCCGCTGGTCTCCGACTACCACCTCTTCCGCAAGGGCATCCGGCCGATCTGGGAGGACGAAGTGAACCGCAAGGGCGGCAAGTGGATTGTGCGGCTGAAGAAGGGCGTGGCCGACCGGTATTGGGAGGACCTGCTCTTTGCCATTGTGGGCGACCAGTTTGGCGATGCGTCGGACGAGGTCTGCGGCGCCGTCCTTAGTGTCCGGAACGGGGAGGACATTCTGAGCGTCTGGGCGCGGACGGACGGCGGGCGTGTGCTGAGGATCCGGTGCGTGTCTCTCCGGTTCTGTTTGTTTGGACCAGGCCTCTTTGCTAACCAGCCCAGCGAAACCATGAAGCGGGTACTCGGGTTCCCGGTCGACACCAAGCTCGAGTGGAAGAGCCACGACTCATCGATCCAGCAGCGGTCAGCCATTGAAGAGTCGAGGCGCGAGAAGCCGAACAACCACCATGCCCACCATGCCAACCACAACAACCATAACAACCACAACAACCACAACAACCACGCCAACCACCACAACAACAACCACCACGGCCATGCGCAGCACCAGCATCCGCACCACGCGTCCGACAAGCGCGTGGGCAAGCCGCCTTACTCCTCTCTACGGGGGTCCGGCAGCGACGAGCAGCAACCATACACCCACGGCACGCCGTAGGATGGCGAGGCCACGGCAGCCACCAAGATCAGTCTGCGGCGGCTTCTGCATCCGCGCAGGGTGCTGGAGATCCCGTTCTACTGAGGTGCGGGAGTTGGAAGGGAGGACAACCCAGAACCCAGCCCCTGTGGGAGAGATGAAAAGAGGGGACAAAACGTCGGAAAGGGCCTTGTGTACATTATATTGACTCTTTTTTCATACCTGTCTGATATTGTTAAGCAGCAGCCCGGCATTCATGTTACTTTTTTCATTCCGATGTTTGCGCTCGCGACTCGTCGGTTTATGGCTGTACATAGTCCAAAAATACAAAGCTAGGCTTTTTGTCTACCCGCTGGAATCGTACACACTCTTCATAGTCCGTCCGTCCGTCTGTCCTACCGGCCACCGTTGGCAGCGCCCACCCGGGCCTTGCCCTTGGACTTGCTGCCGCCGCCGCCGCCGCCGCCGCCGCCGCCGGAGGGCCGGGGCGGTCGCCGGCGCTCCCAGATCTGGATGTACGACTCGGCGAGGTAGAGCAGCTCGCCGGCGACGGGCTCGACAAAGAGGTCCTGGGCGACGACCCAGCGGTCTTCCTCGGGGCCCACCACGCTGGCGGTGGCGGGGCCGCCGTCCGCGGCGGTCGCCGCCGTGGCGCCGGACCGGTCGCGCAGCTGGACTTTCCAGGTGCGGCGCTCCTCGGCCGAGTCGACGGCGACGTCGTCGCCGCGCGCGCGCACGGCCTCGTGCACGACGTTGGCGACGAGGTCGTAGAGAAGCGGCGCGCCGGCCTCGTCGTCGTCGTCCGCGGGCAGGTCGCGGCCCTGCTCGTCCTCGACGTAGGGCCGCATGTCGAGGCCGCGCGGGTCAAAGGTGACAATGGTGGGGTTGCGCTCGGTGACAAACTTGTTGGCGGAGAAGCGCTTCATGTGCAGCACCAGGTACGGCGGCAGGGGCGCGCGCAGGCGGAAGCGCCGGCGCACGTCGCCCTGGTCGCGCGCCGTGCGGCCGTCGTACTTGGCCAGCAGCGTCGTCAGCGGCACCTGCGGGATGATGTTGCGCTCCTGCTCGTCCTGGAACAGCGGCGCCGGCGGCAGGTCCAGCGTCAGCAGCAGGAAGCGCGACACGTCGACGGCCGGCCGCGGGGGCCCGGGGGCCGGCGCCGGCTGCGCTGGCTCCTGTTGCTGCTGCTGCTGCTGCGATGGGCCTGCAGACGAGGACGACAGTGGTGGCGGTGGTGGCAGAAGCGTGGCGGAAGCAGACACGCCTGGCGGTCCCGCGGACGGCGGCGGCGGTGGCGGCATGGCAAACCCTGGGGCCGCCATGGAGGCGACGCCCGGAGGCGGCGGTGGTGGTGGTTGGAATGACCCGTATGAAGCCACACCGGGCGGCGGTGGCGGCGGCGGCGGCATGGGCAAGCCGGCAGGCCGGACGGGTAGGGGGGTGTCGATCTGCATTGTGTCCATGCTGCCGGGGGGGTTGGGGCCCTGCGGCCGCTGTTGGTGCTGCTCCTGCTGGGCCTTCTCGGCGGCGGCGGCGGCGCCGACGGCCTCGAGGGTCTCGGACTGGACGCGGACGCGGCCCTGGAAGACGCGCTGGACGATGGAGGAGCCCGGGCGGGTGCGGCTGCCGCCGAGGCCGAGATGGAGGTGGTTGAGGAACCAGGTGAGGAAGTCGACGGGGTCGGACTGGGCGGTGAGGGTGAAGCGGCGGTTGGAGCGCAGGGCGACCTCCTGCAGCAGCTCGTGGGGCGAGACGTGGGCCTTGAAGGCGCGCGGGTTCCAGATCTTGCGCACGAGCAGGCCGAAGCGCTTGACCAGCTCGGCGTTGGGGTTGGTCAGCGAGGCGCCGGGCTTGGCCGGCTTCGTCTTGTCGGTCTGACCCGCCGCCGCCGCCGCCGTCGCCGCCGCCGTCGCCGCCTCGTCGAGCAGGAAAAAGTTGCGCAGCGGCGGCACGTGCGCCAGCGCCTGCACGACGACGTTGAGGTAGTCGTTCTCCTTGATGTTGTTCATGCCGACGAAGCCCGGCGTGTAGGGCTTGCCCTGCAGCGTGAAGGCGACCGGCCGCGGCCCCGTCCCCGTCCCCGTCCCCGTCCCCGGCCCGCCGCCGCCGTCGATGCGCGCCACGTCGGCGCGCGTGTACCGCGGGTCGGCGACAAACTTGATGTCGTCGAGCGAGCGGCTGCGCACCTCGTAGCCCTCGGGCAGCACGTAGACGCGCTGGGTCTGCATGTTGATAAAGACGTGGTGGTCCTCGTCGAGCGCGTGGAAGTAGGCGTGCGAGCGCGGGCCCCGGCCCTGGTAGTAGCGCCCGCACACGAGGCACGCGTACACGTTGATGTTGGACAGCGACACCGAGCACAGCTTCTCAAAGTCAAAGTCCAGCACCTGCCGGTCGATCGTGTCCAGGTAGAGGTCGTCGTAGCCCGCCGTCGGCGCCGCCTGTCGGAGGGAGACGCTCGCCTTGTCGTTGCCGTCATCGTCGTCGTCGTCGTCCTCGTCATCGTCACCATCTCCCTCCCTGCCGTCCACAACGTCCTCTACCTCCCCCACACCTTCCGCCTCCGCCTCCGCCCGCCGCGCGTCCCCGTTCCCGGCCTCCGCGCCCTTGTGCTTCTTCGCCGCCGGCGACACCACGTCCGCCATGGCGTCGAGGTCCTCGGGCGCGCGTCGCTTCGCCATGCTGGATGGATGCCGCTGGCCGTCGTCGACTGTAGCCGACCGCTGCTGGAAAGAAACTCGTCTCCCGTCGCGAGGCGAGCGGCGCGTCGACAAAGCGCGTGACGCGTGTGGCCAGCCCGGAGCTCCCAGCGAAGCCCAGACCACGTCGATCCGTCCAGTCGGTTCGCGTCGCGTGTCAGCGAGTCGGCGACAATGCAGCAAGAGGCGCGCCTGGATGCGCCCGCGAATGTGTTGGTTGTTGTCGTATTTTTTTGGCTGGAAGCTTGCCGGAGCTAACCACCCAAAATACTGCCGCCACAGTCCGCCTTTGGAGATGCCCCAAGAAAGAGCCTCCTATGCGACTCAAGTCTATTCCAAAGTTCATTTGTCCAGTCATTCTCAAACTTGTAACAGTAGAAATCCGTCTGCCGTTTTCATCGTTGCCAACTTCTCATTCTATGACAATAGATCGTGGAATCATCCAAAAAGAAAACAAACGACAAGATCCAAGCGCCGATCCGCTGTCCAAAAAACGAGACTGTTTGTACACTGCTCTTATCAGATCCGTGGCCCTCACATGCCTGCTGTGAGTGGTATTAAGTGGAAAGGGATTAGAGGGAAAAGGTGAGAGTGGGAAAAGAGGAGAGAAAAGGTTGGCGAGACCGCTACCACCGGATGTGGGTGATGCGCGTCTTGTTGTCCAGGGCGTCGGCGGCGAGGCCGCGCGTGCCGCACTTGAGCGTGGCCGTGTGCTCGCGCAGGTCGAACTCGCAGGCCTTGACGAGCACGCGCCTCTCCGCCGGCACCGGCCACGGCACCTGCATGTAGTGGGGCAGGTTCGGGTCTAGGAGCGGCATCAGCGTCGCCGTCGAGGGCGCCGCCGTCGAGGGCGACGCCGCCGACCGCATCGAGAACGACGAGCCGCGCGATGAAGGCGACGTGCTGGAGCGCCGTGCGTCCCAGCGCGCGTTCCCGCCGGGCCCCAGGGGGATCTCGCCAAAGTCAACCGACCGCCCGCGGCCAGCCTGGGGGGGGAAATAGGAGGCGGGTGGCGAGGGCGACAGCCGAGGGTCGCCGCCGATGCTGCCGCCGCTCACGCTGCCGCTCACGCTGCCGCCCACGCTGCCGCCCACGCTGCTGCTCATGCTCCCCGCGCGCTGCAGCTGAGCGAGAAAAGCGGCTTCCTCGCCCTCCTCTTCGATCTCAACCACCCACATGCCGATGCGGGCGACGAGCTCGCTGTCCCACATGCCCTCGCGGCGGGCGCTGCTGCGCAGCAGCTGGATGGCCTGGCGGCGCAGGACGCGGTCGCGCGACTTGGTGGCAACGACGTACAGCGGCGGCACGATGCCCAGATCGGCGCTGAAGCTGGCCTTGATGTGGCTGGGCTGGGCGCCGCCGCCGCCGCCGAAGCCCCCGTGCACCCCCTTGTGATACGCCCCGCGGCCCTGGGCGTTGTGAAAGTGATGGACGCAGCGCGTCGGGTCGGGGCAGCGGGCGGCGGCGGCGCGGCGCTCCTCGTCGCCGACGACCTCGCTGGCCAGGTCGACAATGGCCTTGAACTGCGGCTGGAAGGCGTCGAACTGCATCTCGCTGTCGCTAAAGGTCATGAGAAAGAGGATTTGCCCCATGATCTGGAACATCTTGAGCACGGCGATGCCGGCCTTTTCCTGGCTGCTGACGCCCGGGTTGGCGCGGCCGACGAGCAGCGGCTGGAAGGCATTGGACCAGGCCTCGATGCGGGTCTTGAAGTCGCGGCCGAAAAAGGTCATGGACTCGGGCAGCAGGTTGGGGGGTCCCTGGGCGTACTGAAACATGAGCTCCATGAAACGGAAGATGTGCTCGCACAGCGTGTCCCAGGCCAGGCGGGCCTCGCGCAGCGTCGCAAACTGCGCGGGGATGGGGTCCTGGTGTGTGGACACGGGCGAGCCGACGTCGGAGGATGCAGGCGGCGAGGAGGGGGAGGGCGTGTCGGAGGGCTCGGAGGCGGCAGTGCCGGTGCCCATGCTGGTGCCGGCGTCCGTGGCGGGGGCGGGGGGGAGGAGACGGATGACATAGGGCTGGGGGAAGTGGAAGGCCATATCGTAGGACTTGGCCTGGATGGCGAGACGGGTAAACATCTGGGTCAGCTCGTCTTCGACGGGTTCGGGGGCGGCGGGGGCCGGCAGGAAGCCATGGCGGGCTTGGGCTGCGCCCCGGAGGGCCCGAGACTGGCGGCGGTCGGCACGCAGGCGCTCGAGCAGGGCCAGGCCGGTCTGGATCTGGACAATGGCCTGCTTGTGGTGGCCGATGAAGGAGTCGAAGCAAGCGAGCAGGACGCTGGCCATGAGGCCGATGCGCTGGGTGCGGACGTCCTGGGTGCTGACGTTGGCGAGGTCGCGGCAGGCGCGGCAGGCCTGGGAGTACTGCTTGAGGGCGACCTCCCAGTGGCTGTAGGCAGAGTCGCGGGTGTCGTAGGGGTCGGCGGAGGGCGAGTTGGGGGGCGACTCGGTGGTCTTTTCGAGGGTCTTGTAGAGGGCGCCGAGGGCGACGACGGCGTGGCGGATGGCGGCCTCGGAGTGGCACTCGACGAGGACGGAGTGGGACCAGAAGACGTTGTCGAAGAAGCCCGACAGCTCGTTGGCCGTTTGCGTGCGGAAGAGCTGGAAGTAGAGGCCTTCTTGCTGGCTGAAGGGCAGGCACATGGATGGATGGTAGAGGAGAGGGGGAGCGGCGGCGGCGGCGGCGGCGGCGGCGACGGCGGTAGCCGGCACGAGAGCGAAGCCGGCGCCGTAGACCTGGCCCTGGGCGCGTGTCTGGTCCTGGGCTTGGGCCTGCTGGTTGCGCCGCTGCTGCAGCTTCTGGGCGCGGCGCGACGAGATCTGCACGGGAAACGGCTGCTGCTGCTGCTGCTGCTGTTGGGGCTGGAGTTGGAGCGGAAACGGCTGCGGCTGCGGCATCTGGGGTGCCCGCGGCTGTGGTGGTCGCGGTGGCGCCTGATGGAGGGGCCGTAGGACGGGCTGGGGTTGGAAGGCGGGCACGGGGATGGTGGGTGCCGGCGGCGCCAGAGCCGGGGCCGAGGCGGACGGCGCGGCGGCCAAGACGGGCCCTGGCTTCGGGGCAATGCGGATCTCCCCATAGGGACGTGCGCCGCGCGGGGGCGGTGGATAGCCGCCGCAGATCTTCTTGGACTTGGAGCACTGGGAGCAGATGGGGCGCTTTTCATCGCACTTGATTCTCCGCTGCCTGGCAGAGGTTAGCTGGCGAGAGAGAAAAGGGGCCCTGGTCCCCTGGACCCCTGGTCCTGCCGGCCGTGGCAACCTACTTGCAGTTGGCGCAGCCGGTCTTGACTTTGGGCTTGCTGGCACGATTATGCCTCACGGCTCTGTCAGCGGCGGCCGCGACGGCGGCATTCGACGAGCCGGCGGCGGCCGGCGCATGCGGCTGCGATGGGGTGGCCATCTGCAGACAAAGGACGCGAGAGACGAGGAGAAGGAGGAGGAGGAGTGGTCAACACACGAAGAGGAGACGACGGCGAGACGACGAAGACGAAGACGAAGACGGCAAGACAGAAAGACGAAGGCGGAATGGTTCAAAGAGCCTCAAGCGCCGGCGCATGGCATTAGGCCATGGGAGAAGGGGCGCGCATGCAGACGACGTCCGTCCCAGTCGCTGTGTTGTTTTCGGATCGTCTTTGCCGTCGTCGGCGTCAGCGGCAGAGAAGAAAGGAGAGGGTCTCGACGTCAAGACGTCTTGTCTAGACGCCGCCCCAAAAATTTGGGAAGGAGGCTCCCCGTTGGGGAAGGTAAGGAAGGAAGAGGAAGAAAGAGCAAGCGCCGGAAAAAGTGGCAATTGCAACGGGCGAACGGCGGGGATTCGGCGCTGGCGGGCAAGGGCGCAAAGGCGCAAGGGTGCGGTGCTGGTAGTGCTGGTAGTTGTAGTATAGGCAAGAGCGCCGGGCCGCGCTTGCGTGTTTCTTAATTCTTTTTTTCTTTCTTCCTACCGCAGCGTGCGCTTTCCGTTTCAAGCAAAATTCGCACCTTCCTTTTCACTTTGCAAGAAGAAGCGGCGACAGGGCAATGCGAGGCGATGTGATGGGAGGAGGACAGACGGGGGGAGACATGGGGGGGGGGAACAAGCTGTGCCCTGTGTGATTCGAGACCGGTGGGTCCGCGGTGGCCGTGCGGGATTGGGCAGGCCGAAAACAAGCCGCTTGCCGTTGGGGACGGAGTGGCGAAATGGCGGGTGGTGACAGACGGCACTGAAGCGGGGAGACGAGGTGAGAGAGAGGCGGGAGGGGAGGAGAGGAGGGGTCGAAACGGAACGAAGAGATGGGAGGCGGGCTGGCTACGAGGGCGGGCAAGGGCGGGCAAAGGTGCGAGTCAGCTGGCAGTATGGACGCGAACGAGGCGGGACGTGCTGGAAGAGGTGGCAGGAAAGGCGGCCGGTGGAAGATGCGGCGATAGACGGGGAGAGAGGGAGGGGGAGGAGGGGAGAACGAGATGGAAGAAGGAAGAAGGAAGAGAGGAAGACAGGAAGAGAGGAAGAGGAAGAGAGGAAGAAAAAGTCGGTGGGAGTGGCAGGTTTCGGAGGTGTCTCGACGGCGGGCAAAGGCGGGCAGATGGGAAGAAGAGGAGGGACGCACGAGAACGACAAACGGGCCGAGGAGGGGGGGCAGCGACGAGGAAGCACAGGGTGCGAGACAAGGACGGCGTACGGCGCACGGCGAGAGAGACACGGCGCTGGGCCAAGCCGTGCCTTATCTACATGCGATGCACAGCGTCGCTGCACGTGCTGCTTTTGGGCGGCCGCCCGCGCCGTCCGACGGGGCACAGCAGAGCGGGCGCGGCGAGGAAGCGCATCGACCAGAGGCCGAAAAGACAAGAACAAGAAGAAGGGCTTCGTGGCAGTGCCATGCGGCCAGCCAGCTTGGGGCAGCTTGGTGCAGCTTGGCGGCAGGTGCGCCAGCCAAACGGCATCGCGGGCGGGCCTTGGGCTCGGCTTGGCGCACGCACGGCAACGACGGCGGGACGTGCGACCAGCCAGCCAGCCAGCCAGCCAGCCAGCCAGCAACCGGCCAGGCCGGTGCTCGCTGGTCGGCGGTGGAAGACTGGGGACCCTCCCTCCTTTTCAGCCCTATGGGAGCAGAATTATGGGGACCACAGGGGCTCCAGTTGTCCGAGCGGTCCAGGCAAGAGCGGCGGTGAAGGAAAGGAAGAGGTCTTCGACTTGCTCACAATTCAAGAGGAAGGAGTGCAACAACCCAGACGCCAGAGACGGCAAGAACCCAGACAGACAGCCGCCAAGTACAACTATACTCCGTATATTTAAGCATAAGCATACAGAGTATTACTCCGTACAGAAGAGAGCTCAAACAAAAAACCCACGGTGGGGGCCGTGGGTCAGCCCTACGCGGAAGGAGGGGAACAAGGACACGAGACGGAAGGAGCGCCACGGCAGTCTGTCCGCACGAGAGACACGGGAAGGAAGAGGACAAGCCGCAAATCAAGCACAGGGAAAGAGGGGCGATCGCCCTGCACTAAGCGGCGACGGAGACCAGACCGCTCACTGCCCTGCACCGCCACAGACAGGCCGCGGCGCCGGGGGCTGTGCGCTGCAGCGCATCGGCGCCGCCGTCGTCGGCGCGCAGTGGGTGGATCGGATGCGACGCAGCGCGACGCCGCAGTTCCGCTGGTTCCGCTCGCATCCGCTGGTGATCGTCTGTCCGATGAGGTCATAGGGAGGTCAGAGGTCATGGGAGGTCATGGGGAGGTCATGGGGGTGGGAAGAGAAGAGAGGAGAGGTCGAAAATAAAAAGAAGGGAAAAAAATAAACGAAAAAACGAAAAAACGATAAAACGAAAAAGAGAAAAAAAAAGAAAAAAAACGAGGGCAAGACGGAATCAAACGATAGAGAAGACAAAGCAACTCAAATCAAACCTCTATTGACAGCTGGACGAGATGAGGTGCGGTCGATCGTGATCCGTACTCGTAGTCCATACCCGTACTCCGCGTGGCCGCAAAATCCTCGTCTAGCTCGTCCGCCACCGCTGCCCTCTGCCCTGCTGCCCTGCCCTCTCGCCGACCGCCACCATGCCCGACGAGGCCACGGCCGGCCTCATCTTCGCGTCGGACCAGGCCAACCACAACTTTGCCCGCGTCCTCGGCGACCTGCGCCGCGCCCACCTGTCCATTGCCCACCGCCTGCAGTCCATCGCCCGCGATGCCGCCTTTGTCGCCGCCGTCGCCGCCCGCCACCGCGACCTGCCCCGCGTCGCCAACGAGCGCTGCGGCAGCTGGTATGTCGGGGGAGCGGGCGCTGCCGAGGGCGGCGCCGGAGCCGCCTCCGCCGGAGCCGCCTCCGCCTACTTCAAGTCCACCGACGGCCACACCGGCCAGTGGGCGTTTAGCATGCGCCGCCTGAACCTGCACCTGCTGCCGCTGGCCGCCGCCGCCGGCGGCTGCCTCCTCGTCGACTCCACGCGCCGCGGCAAGCGCATGCCCGACGCCCTCAGCAAGACCGTGCCGCTGTGGTGCTGCGTGCTGAACCGCGCGCTGTTTGCGGACGGCGCAGGCGGCACAGACATCCCTCCCGACGACACCCTCGCCCTGCACACGCCCCCCTCCGTCGTGTCCCCCTCCGAGCACAGCCAGATGCTCGCCCGCGTGCCCGCCTTTGTCGCCGGCCTCCTCCGCCTCGGCGTCCTCGGCGGCGGGGGCGGCGGGGGCGGGGGCGGCGACAACGACGAGGACGCCGAGGACGACGACGAGGACGGCCCGGCCGCCTGGCGCCGCCGCCTGCTGCCCAACGGCAAGCCCCTGCGCCCGGTCTGGGTGACCCCCGACACCGCCGCCGACGACGCCGTCCATGCCGAGATCGACGCCCTCCGCCGCCGCTTCACCGTCGTCGTCTGCTGCACCGCCTCCCACGCCGCCGCCGCCGGCGCCGGCGGCGATCCCGACTACATCCAGGGCGCCGCCGACGACACCGAGAACTGGGCCCGCGGCCTCACGCCCGCCCTCTTCTGGGCCCACCGCGCCCGCCTGCTGGCCACGCCCGAGGCCGACCTGCCGGCCCTGATTGATGCGCTCGTGGCGGCCAGCCTACAACCGCCGCCGCCGCCGCCGCCGCCGTCGTCGTCGTCGTCGTCGCCATCGCTCTCGCTTCCCCTGCTGCTGGCCGAGTCGCCCTTCACCACCACGGCCATCGCGCCCGCCCTCTCGGCCGGCCAGTGGACCGGCGCCGCGCCGCCGCCGCCGCCGCCGCCGTCCGACAACCTCTGCCAGATCGTCTTTGTCCGCCAGGCCACCGCCCCCGACACGTGGCCGCGGTGCCCGCCGGCGCCGACGCCGACGCCGACGCCGACCCCGTCCCCGACGCCGACCCCGACCGGCCTCGAGGTCGGCCTCGGCAAGCAGGACAAGACTGCCGCCCGCGCCCTGCGCCACGCCCTACCCGTCATCACCTCCTTTGTTGCCGCCCGCATGGCCCAGCAGGCCCCGGGGCCCGGCGGGAGCAGCGGCCGCCTGCGCATCCGCGTCCTCTGCCCGACGGGCCGCGACCTCTCCGTCGGCACGGCCCTCGCCCTGCTGTGCCTCTTGGGCCCCGACACGTCCGGTGCCCCCGGGCGGCTGGGGCACCAGCGGGCGGGCGGAGGGCCCCCCGTCCCCGCCGCGGGCGCTGTCCTGGACAAGGACGCCATCCGCGTGCGCCTGGCGCACATCATGGCCGCCATGCCGCACGCCAATCCGAGCCGCGCCACGCTGCAGAGCGTCAACAGCTTCCTCATGGGCTGGCACGACCATCCATAGGGCCTGTCTTGGGGTCGTTTGTCGTCTTCTATAGGCTCTGTCTACCTGTATGTGGCCATCCATGTTGTTATCCTGCCGTCTTTTTGAGACCTGCCTCGTCCGCTCCGCCGTCCTACTGCGCCTTCTCGAGCTCGACCAGCTTGGCCGGGAGCTCGTCCCAGTCGCGCATGATGACGCCGGCGCCGGCGTCGCGCAGCACCTTTTCCATCTCGGCCTTCTTGTCATCCGGGTAGGGCCCGACGTAGCCGATGACGGGGATGTGGGCGCGCGCGGCGCTCAGCGTGCCGCTGCGGCTGTCCTCGACGGCGACGGTGCGGGCCGCCTCGGCGCCGAGCTCGCGCAGCGCGTGCAGGTAGACGGCCGGGTCGGGCTTGCTGGTGGGCGTGGGCAGGCTGGTGGCCGCCGAGTAGACGTGGTCCGCGGCAAAGAACCGCGTGAAGCCGACCGCCTCCAGGCTCGCCTGCACGCGCCGCAGCGCCGACGACGACACCACCGCCAGCGTGTACGCCTCCGGCCGCGCCGCCAGCGCCTCCAGCTGCGCCTCCGCGCCGTGGCACGGCTGCAGGCTCTGCCGCAGCTTGGCAATCACCACGTCCTCCTCGCGCCGCACGTACGTCTCCGTCTCCTCAGCCGTCAGCGGGAAGCCGTACCGCGCCTGCAGCGACTTGAGCATCCCCCGGAAGTTCTGCCCCACAAACTCCGTGATCAGCGTCTCGCCCGTGAACTGCGGCGGCGGCGTCACGCCCTTGCTCGCGCAGATCTCGTTGAGCAGGTCCGCGCAGCCCTCAAACGCCAGCTCCTCCGACAGCACCAGCGTGTTGTCGCAGTCGAACAGGATCGTGTTGAAAGCCATTGTGGATGCGGTTGGTTGGGAGGGTGCGTGAGAGTGAGGCAGTGAGAGAGAGAGAGAGAGCAAGAGAGAGCGAGAACGAGAGAGAGAGAGGGAGGGAGAGAACGACAATGCAAAGGCCGCGGGAGGTCCCTTCCCTTTATCCAGAGCGAGGCATGACAAAAAGTGGACCGCGAGAAGAGAGGCAACTGCCACTAGAAGCGTGCGGCGGCGACGCGCCCGAACTAAACCGGCCTGCCAGGCTGGCTGCCACGCCGGCGTCACTCCCGGCCCCTTTGAAACGAACGCGGGCTTGCTCAATTGCTCGGGGCTTTTCGTGTGTGCCGCCGTTTCTTGTTTCCCGGCTTCGTGCGCTTCTGTTTTTGCTGGCCGGCTCTCGGACAGAAGATCAGTGTGGTTCGCTCCTTCCTACTACCTACCCAGTCCGGACACAACGACCCGCTTCGCGAATGAAAACACCGCATGCGCTGACTACGGCGGGATCCTCGCGCCGCCGTTCATGCCCTCCTTCCCGTGTCTCTTGCTTTCTTTCCGCTCCTTCCTCGGCAAAACCAGGAACAGCCTGCAGCCTGCAGCCCGCGCATGCAGCTTGCTCGCATACCCCGTAAGCATAGGCTGCCCCTCCTGCCTTCCTGCAGGAAAAACGCCGCCCGCCCACAGTGTCGTCATAAGTGGGGCATCCCGCCGCACAAAAGGGCCCGCTCAGCCCCGGCCGCCGTCCCGCTTTCCCCTGTCTGCGAGAATGGCCGGCCGCACGTGACGCGGACATTCGGCACAATGAGAGATGCACGCACGCCGTAGATGCAATCTCTATTTGGTATCCCCATGCTCCCGCGGATATATCGCCCGAACAAGCACAGACGGGCAGGCCGAGGCCAGAGTGAAAAACACAAACGCCATCCAACCGTGCATCGGAAAAACAGAATATATACAAGTACACAAGAAAACAGGCCTCACAGCGGCGGCAGCTCTTCGCGGCAGATGGGACACTGCAGCCGGAACCGCAGCCAGCCCTCCAGGCACTCGGTGTGGAAGATGTGGCGGCACGGTGTCACCATGTACTGCCGCCGCGCCAGCACGCCGGCCAGGCCGCGCACCGTCAGGTCGTCCGCGCCCGCCCGCACCACCGGCACGTCGAGCGTCTCGCAGCAGATGGCGCAGTCCATCGTCCAGATGGTCGTGTTGGCCGCCATGCCCGCCCCCGCGTCGTGGTGCGGCGCCGACACGCCCGAGCTCGACAGCCGCCGCCGGGGTCCGCTCACCGCCACGGGCGACGCGGGCCCAGGCCCAGGCCCGGCCCCGGCTCCGGCTCCGGCTGCCGGGCTGCTGTCCGCCGCCGGCGCCGTCGACACCAGGCCAATGGGCAGCCCGCCGGCCTCGACATTGTCCTCGCGCAGCACCGGGTGGTACTCCCAGGCCTCGGGCGCCCAGCCGCTGGGGATGCCGTACCGCGGGCCCAGCACGTCCTGCAGCGCCAGCACCCACAGCTGGATCCAGAGCCAGCCGGCCAGGCACGCAAACGCGCGCCCATCCGTCTGCGCAAACAGCACGTTGTCCGCCCGCAGGTAGAAGTAGGCCAGCGGCAGCAGCCGCAGCACCGACTGCCCGATCATGAACCGCCACGAGAACGCCCGCCGGCTGTTGCGCTCAATGTTGCGCAGGATCTGCGGCACCCACATCGACAGGTACGCAAAGCCCAGCACGTTTGCGTACAGCGCCCGCACCGACGCCCACCATGTCGTCGCCGCCAGGCTCAGGAACATGAGCACCACCCCGGTCATCACCATGCGCCCCGCAATGTTGGAAAACGGCTGTCCGGCCGCGGCGGCAGCGGCGGCGGCACCTGTGCCTCCGTTGGCCCCGGTCCCCCGCGGCCCAGCGGCCGTCACGGGCGCCGGCAGTACAGGGCTCCCAGAGGCGGCGGCGGCAGCGGCAGCGGTGTTCTCGGCAATCTCGGCGTCAATGTCCTGATCCGACGGCACGATGATCGGGGGCGACGGAGCCCTCGCCGGAGCCGTGGCCGGCGTCGCCACGGCCGGTGTCGTCGCCGTGGCCGTCGGGGCGTAGTGCTGCCGCAGCTGATCGCGGACCCGCTGCTGGGCCTGCTGGGCCTGCTCCCGGGCGCGCTGCTCGGCCGCCTCCTGCGCCTGTTGGCGCGCCTGCAGCTGCGCCTGCCGGCGGGCCTGCTGCGCGCGCTCGCGGCGGCGGCGCTCGGGCTCCTGGGCGTTGTAGACCTCGGAGAGAAAGCTGCCGCCGACGAGCATGGCGATAAAGGCCACGAGCATGACCACGAGCGACGGCAGGTAGCTCGCCGACGCCACCAGTGTCCAGGTCGAGGCCGCCGCAAACACGAGGCCGTCGGCCAGCAGCATCGCCGCCATCGTGAGGAAGCTGACGCGCCCCAGCGTCGACGGCGTGTACGACTCGCGCACCTGGCCCAGCAGCAGCCGCACCTGGCCGAACAGCACCGCCGCCAGCGCCAGCATCCAGAGGCGCGCCTCGTGCGCAAACGTCTCCGCCTTGAGCCCGCGCAGGTGCTGGCCCTCGGCCGCCGCAAACCGCGGCGGGCCCTTGGTCTCGAGAAAGTACGCGCAGTCGGGCGAGTACAGCACCGCCGACATCTGCATCTCGGGCACGCCGCGCCGCCCAAAGATGGGCGCCCCCGTCGGGAACCGCATCTCCCGCTCGATCGCCAGCATGATCTGCGTCATGTCCTCCTGGCTGTAGTCGTAGTAGCTCGGCGCCGCCGGCAGCCCGCGACTGTCCAGCGGCACGCTGGCGTTGCTGGTCACGCCCCCCCGCTTCGTCTTGTCGGACGACGACGACAGCGGCGGCACGGACAGAAACTGCGACGCGTCCAGCGGGTGGATCTGCACGTACATGACGTACTCGCAGCGCGGCGCCGGGTTGAGGCCCTCGGGCGCGCCGTCCACCGACGACGACCACAGCGGCGTCGACAGCGACGGGTTGACCAGACCGCCGACGCCGCCGCCGCTATCACGGTCCCCGCCGTACTTGCCGTCCCCGCCGTCGCTGCTGCTGCTGCCGCCGCCGCCAAAAAAGCGCGACGACTCGCGGCTGCGGAGGCCGGCGTCGAGCGTGCGGTTGAGGAGCCGCAGGCTCGAGTGGAAGAAGTCGGCCGCGGGCGTCAGGTGCGGGAGCCCAAAGATACCGGCAAACTTGTCGCTCGTCGTCGTCAGCAGCAGCGCGCCCTGCCGCGGCCAGTGCACACCGTACAGCCGCATGTCGTGCGAGCTGCCCGTGCCCTCCGTGTCCTCGATCGTCACCAGCGCCGAGACCGCCCGCACCAGGCCGCCGGACTGCGGCTCGCCCGGCTCGCCACGGCTGTCGGGCACGACCTCCTCGTCCGTCTCGTCAAAGAGGCGCACCAGCAGCTTGCCGGACGCGCCCGTCACGTTGCGGCCCCATTCGGCCGCGTGCCCGCCGCGGTGCCACACGGGCGGCGCATCCTCGCTCTTGTCCTCGCGCTTGTCCTCGCTCTTGTCCTCGGTCTTGTCCTCGTTCTTGTCCTCGCTCTTGTCCTCGCTCTTGTCCTCCTTTTCTGCCACAGCAGCAGCAGCATCACCTGCCACCCCCCCACCCTCGGCGTCCGCGCTCCGCGCACGCACGCTCGTGCCGTTGGCTTCGCTGCTGCGGCCCGCACCGACCTGCCCGTGACCCAGGGCGCTCCAGCCGCCGCCGCTGCTCGCGTACATGGCGCCCGAGGCCGACAGGTTGTAGCTCGTGGGGTCGCGGCGCACCGACGCCGGCTGGCGCACCCACGGCCCGCGGACGGTGCCCGTCGCGTTCTGCCAGGTGAGCAGCGTCTGGCCGGCGTCCCAGAGGTTCTGTCCGTGCACCGTCGGGTAGGCGCTGCGGCTCCACTCGAGGCAGCGCTGCCGGAACGTGTCCAGGTCGTCCCAGGCCAGCCCGTCCTCCTCGCGGAAGCCGGTCATGTTGAGCCAGCGCCGCCCAGTCGCGTTGGCGGGCGCGTTTGTGGGGACGCCGGCAGCATGGCCCGGCGCAAAGTCGCCCCAGTGCGACCTGGTCATCACCTCGTACGCGCTGCGCTGGCCCTGGAGGCGCGCCGTGACCAGCGACGACGCCGACAACAGGTTGGCGGCGCTGTCGTTGCCGGCATTGAGCCAGAGGATCAGGATGATCAGAAAGATGAAGCGCGCATTGTCCTGCGGAGGAGGCATCGTGCCGGCGGCGCGGGGCGCGCAACAACAGCAAGCCCCGAGTCCTAGACAATGGCAGAAAGGGTCGAGAAGCGCGGGCGGCAATCCCTCGTCGTCGTGACTTGCGGGGGGCTACCGCAAGCGGTGCATCCTTCGGGAGGAGGAGGAGGAGGAGGAGGAGGAGGAGGAGGAGGGACGGATGAGGAGGCAACCGCGTACTGGCTCGCTCCGTCCGAACGCCGCCGCGGTCGTCGGGTCGAGCTGGCTGCAGCTGTCGAGGACGAGGGCGAAGCCGTTCCGTGTGGCCGCTCGATGGACGATTCGCGCCGTCGCTGTCGTCGGCGTCGTCGTCAGGGCACCAGGCCTGAATGCAGGAGTCGATTGTTGACGGCCGTGTTCTTGGCCGATCGGTCGTCTGAGGCGCGGCGAAGATGGGGGATGACGCCTGGCCGAGCGCCGTGCCACGGAGAGGAAGCGTGGTCTCGTGATCAGGAGGCGACGACGCAATTACGGCTTACGGAGGAATATATGTGGGGCTCCCTCTGGCCGACTGACTTGTTCAGACGACAAACCGACGACAGCCTTGCCGCGCCCTCCCTTCCGCCGCCGACTGCAGCCAGCCACAGCCAACCCGACCGGCCCCATTTGTCGAGCACAAGCTCCGGCCTTGTTTGTGTCTTGCAAGCTTTGTCCCTCCTCCGCCTTGTTTCTCCGGTGCGCGCCGAGCGCCGTCGCACGCAGCAAGACCGAAACATGGCCTCCAACAACAACGACTCGAGCCAGACAACGACGGTGCGTGCCTGCCGTTTCCCGCCTTGCGTGCCGTGTGCCATGCTGTGTTTTCTGGGGCTGACGCGGTGCCACAGTCGGCCGACGACGCCCGCGCCGACCTCACGGCGCAGCTGGACGATCTGCTCAACACGGTGTCTAACAAGTTTGCTGGCGTTTCGAGCGAGATCTTTGCCAAGAGTGAGTCGTGCCTGCGCCCCCCCCTCTCCATGTCGCCGTCGCCGGCGGTCGCTGATGGGCAGTGGATGAGATGTCGCGGCGCCTCGACAACCTCGAGGCCTTGCTGAAGAGCCAAGAAGCGGCCTCCAAGTAGTGGGACGAAGGAAGCGAGAGACCGGGGCACGCCGGCCATGTTTTCTGTATTCTTTTTATTTTTCTAGTCCAAGCAGCAAGCATATCCTTCCAGCATCACATCGTCCTTGAACGTCCCAGAAAGCGCCCCCCCCCCCCCTTTACAGCTCGTCCTTGCCCTCCTTGGCCTCGTCGTCCTCGTACTTCTTGGGCTCCGGCTGCTCCGTGAACTTGCGCAGGATGTTGACCTTGCTGGTCAGCTCGTCGGCCTTGGCGGACGCCAGGCCGCCCTTGGCGAGGATGCCCTCGAGGCGGGCCAGCTCCTTGGCGACGTAGCCGGGGTTCTGGCCCAGCTTGCCAAAGACGCGCACGTAGTACTCGGCAAAGGCGTGGCCCGGCTGCGCCTGCAGCACGTTGGCGGCCTTCTTGACGGCGTCGGCGGCAGAGGCCAGCTCGGCGCGGCCGGCGACGTACTGGGCCACGAGCTCGTCGAGCTCGGCAATGGTGCCGGCGGTGCGGTCGAGGCCGCCGCCGGCGACGCGGTGGGTGCCGGCGCGGCCGTTGACGAACTTGACGAGGGCCTCCTCGGTGCGGCCGCCAAAGTACAGCTCGGGCACGGTGCTGCCGCGGCGGAAGAACTTGATGGTCGGGTACTCGGTGAGGCCCTGGTTCTTGCTGAGCTTCCTGCTGAGCGCGGACTCGCCGTCGACCTTGGCCACCAGGACGCCCGGCTCGTTCTCAAAGTCGGTCGCCAGCTGCTCCCACACGGGCGCCAGCGACTTGCAGTGGCTGCACCACGGCGCCGTGAAGGCCACCACGACGTCGCGCTCGCCGCCCACGACCTCGTCAAAGTTGGCGTCCGTCAGCCACATGACCTTGCTCGGCGCCTCCATCTTGCGGCGCGGCCGCACGCCCGTCTTTTCCGTGATAAAGGCCGTCAGGCTCTCGAGGTCGCGGCCGCCGCGGTAGTCGATGGGCTCCTTGCTCTTGCCGTCAAAGAACTTGAGCGTCGGGAAGCCCTGCACGCCGAAGCGCTTGCCCAGCGACCGCTCCGCGTCGGCGTCCACCTTGGCAATCTGCACGTTGCCCGTCGGCGCAAACGCCGCCGCCAGCTCCTCGTACACGGGCGCCAGGTTCTTGCAGTGGCCGCACCACGGCGCAAAGAACTCGACCATGGTCGGGCGCCCGGACTGGAACACGACCGAGTCGAAGTTGGAGGGGATGAGGTCCAGCACCGACGACGAGGCGGACGCCAGGCCCGCCAGGCCCGCCAGGGCCGCCAGAGAAACACGCATTCTTGCGCTGGTATGGGGGAACGGAAAATACTGGAGGAGAGTTTAAAATTGTCAGTCGGCGACGAAAGAAAGGAGGAAGATGAAGAAGAGAAGGAGACGGTGGAAGCACGAAAGGAGAGAAAGGAGAGAAAGGAGAGAAAGGAGAGAAAGCAAAAAGGGAGAGCAGAAATATATACCAATATATACCAAAGCCAGGGAGGAACCGTAGCAAGGCTTAGATATATTCAAGGTTCAGATCTATCAGCGATGCAGATGGCGGCGGCAAAGGCGGCGAAGGCGGCGACCTGTTGTGAGTTTGTCAGGAAGATGCCACTTTGCAGCTTGTTGGTCCTACGGAGTACATGGAGCTGCTTACGGAGTACGGCGTCGGTCAGCCTGGGAAGATCCGCCCGTCCCCCACGTGTCGCGCTTATCGATAAGAGCACGTTTCTGGCATATGGCACAGCCACAAACCCACCAGCCACACCCTGGCCGACCCACACTTTTCGGCGACACGCACAAAAAAAATGCACGAAAAAAACCCCTTTGGGGCTCGATGCTTAGCAGCACTTTTTTTCCTCCCATTTCGCATCCCCCGATTCCGACGACACGACACGACAAACGCACCCACCACCGCACCCAGCGCACCGGATTGTCCATTTGTCGACACTCGCCGCTTCTCAACCGCCATCATGTCTCACGAGTCTGTCTGGAACTCCCGCCCGCGGAAGTACGGCAAGGGCTCGCGGTCCTGGTACGATTCATGAGAGATGCTGGAGGACAGACAGACAGCCAGGAGAGAGGAGAGAGCATGCTAACATGCGCCAGCCGCGTCTGCGCCCACCGTGCCGGTCTGATCCGCAAGTACGGCCTCGACATCTGCCGCCAGTGCTTCCGGGAGAAGGCCAACGACATTGGCTTCGTCAAGGTGAGACCGCGCTCGCGCTCCCTCCCTCGGGTGGCAGACGAGGCCTGTGCTGACCTTTGCAGCACCGTTAAACGGAGTGCGCGACGAAACGAAAAAACACGTCTACCCAAAATGGCCGGCCTTGTTCACTTTCCACCCTTCTCGAGCCGGACGCGTCGATAGCCAAGCGAATCGGGACGGACCACGGGCTTTCTTCTTCGCCAAACTATCAACAGGGTCAGACCGGATTCATCGGACCAGGGGGCCGACAGCGGGGGAATCTTCTCTCGTTTCTTGCCAACGGTGGCCTCGGGTTGCATGAATGGAGGGCCAGCATCGGGGAGACGGGGCGGAGGCGAGCAACGGCACAGCGAAAAAAAGTATCAAAAACCTAGAACCACGGAGTTGGAATGTTCATGTTTCACGAGGGCATCACAATCCTCTTTTGTTTTCCTGCGACTTTGGGCGGGGAGGGGGTGGAACGGACGTCGCCAGAAGCGTTGCGGCTCCTGGTGGCAGCTCGGCTCGATTTGTTCTGTCTTGGTATTGCAGAACCAATGAAAAAAGATGTTCTGGCACAGCGCGCGGCCCAGCGTAGAACCCCGTGGTGGTATTCGTCTTCCGGTCTAAGCCAAACCCGCAGAAAGAAAGCCGAGAGGAGAGTGTAGATACATGAAATCGTGCGAGACGAGACAAGACGAGCGAACAACACAACCGGATGCTGTCTGTGTCTCAACCACCTTTTTTTGTCTATCGTAGCACGGCCACCAGCGCCTATTTCAGGATGCGCGTGACGATGCCGGTGGCCACGGTGCGGCCGCCCTCGCGGACGTTGATGCGCTGGCCGTTGTCGACGGCCAGGGGGTGCTGCAGGGTGACGACCATCTCGACGTTGTCGCCGGGCATGACCATCTTGGACTGGGGGTCCTCGGTGCCCTCGGGGAAGGTCAGGGCGCAGGACTCGTCGGCGGTGCGCAGGAACATCTGGGGGCGGTAGTTCTCGCGGAAGCCGGTGTGGCGGCCGCCCTCCTCCTTGGTGAGGACGTAGAGCGAGGCCAGGAACTGGGTGTGGGGGGTGATGGAGCCCGGCTTGCAGACGACCATGCCGCGGCGCACGTCCTCGCGGCGGACGCCGCGCAGCAGCAGGCCCGAGTTGTCGCCGGCGCGGGCCTCGTCGCACGACTTGTTAAAGGTCTCAATGTCGGTGACCTTGGTCTTGATGATCTCGAGGCCCTTGCCCACGAGCTCGACCTCGGAGTCGCGCTTGAGCGTGCCGCGCTCGACGCGGCCCGAGGCCACGGTGCCGCGGCCGGAGATGGAGAAGACGTCCTCGACGGACATGAGGAAGGGCTTGTCCAGGTCGCGCTGCGGCGTCGGGATCCACGAGTCCACGGCCGCCATCAGCTCGTCGATCTTCTGCTCGCCAATGTCTGGGCGCTTGCCCTCGAGCGCCGCCAGCGCCGAGCCCATGATCACGGGCGTCTCGTCGCCCTCGAAGCCGTACGTGTTGAGCAGCTCGCGCATCTCCATCTCCACCAGCTCCAGCATCTCCGGGTCCTCGATCACGTCGATCTTGTTGACAAACACGACAATCTTCTGCACGCCCACCTGCCGCGCCAGCAGCAGGTGCTCGCGCGTCTGCGGCATCTGCCCGTCCGACGCCGCCACCACGATGATCGCGCCGTCCATGTTGGCCGCGCCCGTGATCATGTTCTTGATGTAGTCCGCGTGGCCCGGGCAGTCCACGTGCGAGTAGTGCCGGTTGTCCGTCGAGTACTCAATGTGCGCCGTCGAGATGGTGATGCCGCGCTTGCGCTCCTCCGGCGCCTTGTCGATCGACCCGTAGTCGAGGAAGTTGGCCATGCCCTTGTCGGCCTGGCGCTTGGTGATGGCCGCCGAGAGCGTGGTCTGCGGGTCAGAGTCTGGCCTGAAGCCTGCTCACAGCAGCGGCAGCCCCAAACTTACCTTGCCGTGGTCGACATGGCCAATGGTGCCTGTACGAGGTCAGTCTCTTGTTGAACACCCCCCCACCGCCAACGCAAGACACCGTGCGCCCTACCAATGTTGACGTGCGGCTTCGTCCGCTCAAACACGGCGTACGTCCGGCAGAAGCCCAGCACCGGCGACGGCCGGCCGCTCTGCCGCTGCAGCGCCGCCAGCGGGCTGGTGCTCGGCGACCGCAGGACGACGCGGGCCGTCCGCACAAACGGAGCCAGCGTCCGGAACGTGGGCGAGACCATGGCGGCGGATAGGCGAGACGAGGCAAGGAGTCGAGGGCGAAGAGGCGCGCAAGGGTCGTCGAAAACGATGCGGGTGCGTGCTCGTCGGCGCAAAAATTCAACGCAAAGTCGCTCGCCGGGCCGCCCGCAAAAAATTCTGGAGCTCGCAGGAGGAACGTACGAGCGGTCGAGTGCTCACGTGATGGCATTATAGGTGGTCGATGATTGGCCAATGGCGGCCGGCGGCCACTGGCGGCCAATGGTGATGTACCGTATGCACACTGTATTTGAGCATATACTACGACTTACACGAAGAACATCAACTCCATACACCTCCTCCAATCGATCTATTCGTCCTGTCTCCAAGAAGACGGCGCCCCAGCTATGAAACGAGATGAACGGAAATGGCTAGACAGATCAAGGACAGACATGCACGCGTCGCTGCTTGGATATTAGGAAAGAAAAAAAGACAAAAGAAACGAGAGAAAATAGAGACGCTCGCCGCCGCTTTAGTACCGGCGGCCGCCGCCGCGCTGGGCCTCGAGGTCGCCGTTCCAGCCGCCCTGCTGCTGCTGCTGCTGCTGCTGCTGCTGCCATGGTGGCCCGCGCTGGCTTGCCGCCGTGCCGGGTCGCTCGTAGTAGGAGCTGCCGCCGCCGCTCCCGCCCGAGAACTGGCGCTCGTGGGTGGTCGCCATGGCGTAGTCCATGGGGCCGCCCGGCGGCGGCCCCCGCTGCGGCACAGGCGCCGTCATGTTGCGCTGGGGCGGGACGTACGGGCTGCCGTTGCCGTAGCCGCCGCCGCCGCCGCCGCCGCCAGTACCCCAGGGCGCAGACACGGAGTTGGGGTTGGTGGCGCTGCGCAGCGGCATCGGCTGCTGCTGCTGCATGCCGGGGCCGGGGTTGTACGACCGTGCCGAGGGAGCCGGGCTTGCGCGGCCGCCCGAAGCGGCGTCGTCGGCGCTGCGGTAAGCCATGTAGCGGGCGCCGGGGTTGGCACCGCTGTGGTTGCTCAGGCTGGTGCTGCTGGCGTTGCTAAACTGGAGACCAAAGCCCTGCGAGGCGGGCTGCTGGCCGGCGCCAAAGCTGCGGTTGGAGGCAGCGGTGCCCGTCCGCGTCGGCGGCGCGCCGTAGCTGTTGTTGTTGTAGTTGTAGCCGGCGTTGTAGCCGGCGTTGTAGCCGTCGTTGCCGTTGCTGTAGCCGTTGCTGTAGCCATTGCCGCCAAAGCCCCCCAGACTGCCGTTGTCCAGGCCGCCCAGGTCGGGCAGCCGCGGCAGCGAGGGCGCGGGCGACGCGGGCCGGCCGGCGGAGGAGGTGCCGACGTCGGCGGCGTAGGCCAGGAGGGGGGCGCGCCCGGAAAAGGCGGCGCTGTTGCTGCTGGCGCCGCCGAGGCTGGCGCTGGACGGCATGGGCCGCAGCTTCTGGTCAAAGGCGCTGAGCTCGAAGCTGCTGCCGCCGCTGGCGCCGCCGGCGCCGTTGGCGCCGTTGGCGCCGGCGGCCGTGGCAGCCGTGCCCGGGCGCGACGTGTAGGGGGGCAGGGTGGCCATGGTGTCGTTGCGGGCGAGGGCGGGCATCTGGGGCAGCTTGTCGGTGCTGCCGCCCTTGCTGTCGCCGGCGGCGCTGCCGCCGTAGACAGGGCCGGGGCCGACGTCGGGGATGGTGGCGGTGAGCTCGGTGGGGGGCAGCTCGCCGGCCTTGCGGGCGGCCTTGAGCTCGGCCTTTTTGCGGCGGCGCTCCTCCTCGGCGAGGGCGGTGTTGACCTTTGTGGCGACAATCTTCATGAGGCGCTTGTTGATCTTGCGGGAGCAGTAGCTGGACAGGCCGCCGTCGGAGCGGGGGATGTAGCCCCAGAGAAAGAAGACGAAAAAGGCAAAGGCGAGCAGCAGCGACAGCAGGGAGAAGACCCAGACGACGAGGGTGAAGATCATGCCGCTGAGGATCAGGGCCTCCTGGGCGTTCTGCTCGGCCAGCGTGCGGATCTTGTCGAAAAAGTTGAGCAGCGTGTTGCCCACGTTGTCGCCCGTCACGGACAGCTGCGCGTTGTACACGGACAGCAGCGTGAGCGCGTTGACGACCTGGCGCGGGCCGGAGCACAGCAGGACGCGGATCCAGGCTGGGGGAAAGGTCAGCGGCAGGAAAGAGGAGACATAGAGAGAGAGACGCACACTGGAAGCTAAAGTAGGTAAACAAGGCAATGTACTCGGCGCCCTTTTTGCTCTTGGTGAGCTCGGCAAAGACGAGGAAGCGCTTCCAGCCCTGGCCCTTGCCCCAGCGGATGCTCTCGAGGCGGACGGCGAGGTTGTCGAGGTAGCACTCGGCGACGCTGCCGCGGTGCATGATGCGCTGGGCGCGCAGGTGCTCGTAGGCGAGGTTGACGACGGAGAGGATGATGCAGACGGAGAAGATCCACTTGGACACGGTGAAGGAGATGAGCTGCGTGGGCGTGATCTCGGACGACCACTTGTTGAAGACGAGCAGGTTGACGGCGGTGAAGGTGTCGACCGCGTACACGGCAATGGACAGGCCCAGGGAGAAGTAGAGGTAGGCGTAGGCGAGCGGCGTGAAGCAGGACGTGGACTTGAAGTCGTTGAGGGTCTGGGAGGAGTTAGACAAGCTGCGGCAGCGGCGGCGGCGGCGGCGGCGGCGCAAAACACCTACTATATAGTCCCATTTCTGCTCGGGCCGGACGTCGCCGTAGTCGCCATGGCTGAGGAACCCCATGGCGGAGGGGTGGCAGGCTCAATGGTCCTTTGGGGCTGTGATGGATGTCGAGTATGAGAGCGAAGAACAGGAGGGGAACGTCGGCAAGGAGGGGGGTATCGGAAAACAAGAAAAATTACAAGGCCAGACAGAGATGCAAAACAATCAACAAATGCAAAGACAGAACTGAACGAAAACACAGTTTTCGAGGCGGAGGCAAAGACCGTCCGTCGTCAAGAGTCCCGGGCCGGCCGTAGAGAAACAGAAGAAGAGGAAAGAAAGAAGAAAAGACGCGCTCCTCCTTGCCCGTCGTCGAGACTGGGCCGTGGCAGGAGGCGGGTTGAGCAATGGGTGGGAGAGGAGGAGAGGAGGAGAGGAGGAGAGGAGGAGGAGAAGGAGAAGAGCGGGAAGAGAGAGAGGCAGCCAGCGAGGCAAAGAGAGCCGGGGCCTGCGAGGCGGCAAGGACCGACCAGGGGCGGGCACGGAGAAACGCCCAGGGGTGGCCCGGATGCCGGGCGAGCAGGGAGAGGAGAGAGGGCGGCTTCTCAGCGTGGGCCGACGACCAGCATAGCATGCGACACGTGAGAATCCTTCCGGGGAACGGGAGCAATGGAGAGTGCAAGACAAGAGAGAGAGAGAGAGAGAGAGCAAGCGGCGAGACGGCAATGCTTTCGTGGACAGCCGCGCTGTTGCGCTGCGATGGCGAGCAAGCGCGGGCGCCAACGCAGGCGCGGGAGAAAGTGTGTGGCTCTGGGAGCTCGGTTTCAGAGCCAGAGAGGAGGAGGAAGACGGCGTCTAGGGCTGCTGGGCGTAGGGCTGCTGGGCGAAGGGCCGCTGGGCGATCATGGTGGCCGCCCGCAAGAGGCCACGAACGAAGTCGGTTTCGTGGGCAGCGGCCTCGAGAAGCGGGAGGAGAGAAACGGGGAGACGCGCGGAGGGGGGAGATGGCTACAGCGACGGAGTACAACAGTACAGTATGCGCTTGGGTCGGCTGACGGACAGGGGTGCGTAAATAGACAGGTAATTTCACAATAGTCTAAGCATAGATTGTCTCGTAGGATTGCTGTCGGATCTCTGAGGACATCATGCTTCGACGCCTCGATTCGTGGCCGGCGGGCGGCCCTCTGAAAATATCTCGAAGCCCGTCGTCCTCCGCGAGATCGCCGTTGCACCACCTGCAGGAACAGCCCCTGGCTGCGACACGCGGTTCTCAGGGGCCGGCGGGCGGGCGGCCAGCCAGCCAGCCAGGCCGTCCGTCCGCCGTCGATGTCTTAAAAAGGGGACGGGCGCTAGCCTGTTTCAGACACGTGCGACGGGCGAGACGGGCCGCACAGGCCGCTGATTGGCTGCTCTGGCCGCCGGCCCGGGGGCAGGCCTCGTCGGCGGGCAGCGCGGGTAGGAGCACGCGGGCGTTGCGCCTGCCGACATGAAACGCACGCTGGCCAGAAGGAGCCAATGAGACTTGATGCTTAGGAGTACGGAGTAGTTGTAGAGACGACAACCACAAGCGTATTTATCTTACTCCGTATACAACAACTGGCGCCGCGCCTAAGATGGCCCGGCTGGCGAGGCGTTCTCGCTGGACTCGGCCAGACTGTTTGCGGCATTGGCGTCCGCCGCCGCCGCCGCCGCGCCTGGGTCCACAGACGAGGTCGCCGGCTGGACCATGCTCGTGCTGTCCGTCGGCGCGGCCGCCGTCGGCGCGGCGGTCACCGGCTGCGGCACGTGGTGCGTGGGCACGTGGTGCGCGGGCGCGACGGCGGGAGCGGCTGCTGCCAAGGCTGCGCGCACCTGCGCCTGGACGGTCCGCGCCGCGTGCGCTGCCTGGGCGGCCTGCGCCGCCTGCAGGGCCTGGTAGGCCTGGCTCGCCTGGTAGGTGGCGGGGTCCCCGGTGGCGGCGGCGGCGGCGGCGGCGGCGGCGTCGGCGTCGCGCGAGACATAGGTCCAGTAGTTGTAGTAGAGGCCGGAGCGGCGGTTCGTTTTCAGCAGTTCCTGGCAGTCAGCCAGTCAGCCAGGGAGCCAGGGACCAGCCAGGGGAGCCAGGGAGAGACGCACCTTGATGGCCGGGTGGCGCCGCAGGTAGCCCTCGAGCCAGTTGTGGCCGAGGGGCCGGGTGTCGCCGGCCTTCTCGAGCAGCTTGCCGGCGACGGACTTGACGAGGGCCTGGGTGGGCGGGCTGCCCAGCATGCACTGGATCTCGACCCACGAGGCCACGGCGGTCTCCTGCGCGGCCGACAGGCGCTGGCGCACCTCGTAGGCGGCCTGCCGGGTCTGCGCGCCGCGGGCGCGGTTCAGCAGCGTGGCCAGCGGCACGCCAAAGTCGGTCGCCGCCTGCCGCAGCGGCACGCCCTGCCGCGCCGCCGCCAGCGCCTGCTGCAGCATCTCCTCCGTGTACGCGAGCTTGGTCGGCGCGCGCCGCCGCTTCCGCGCCGGTTCTGTGTCTGCCGCGGCCGCCTGCGCCTGCTCGGGCGAGGCGGTGGTGGTATCTTGTTCTGGTGACATGGCGGCGGTGGCCTGCTCTTGGGGGATGGTGGTGACGGCCTGTTCTGGAGACATGGCGGTGGCGGCCTGTTCTGGAGACATGGTGGTGGTGGCCTGTTCTGGAGACATGGTGGTGGTGGTGGTGGTGGTGGTCGTCGTCGTCGTCGTCGTCGTCGGGATATCGAAATTGGGCCGTGGGGCGGCACAGCTGAGGGGGCTCTTTTTGGCCGAATTGGGCGGCTGACCTCACCGCCCAATGAGCCAGGGTTCCGGGCCAGCCAAACGCTAGTATAAAGCAATGCTAT
The DNA here is from genome assembly GCA_019925495.1 of Ophiostoma fasciatum. Lineage (NCBI taxonomy): Eukaryota > Fungi > Ascomycota > Sordariomycetes > Ophiostomatales > Ophiostomataceae > Ophiostoma > Ophiostoma fasciatum. The sequence goes on from JADHKM010000001.1 coordinate 996,905, forward strand.
GCTGATAAGCTACTCCGCAGTATGCTTATGCTTACTTGTACAGGACAGACTCAGGCTGCCTCCTTCCGCCACACCACCTCGTAGTCCTCCGCAAAGACGACGCGGCCCGGCTCGCGCTCCGCGTCGTGCAGCGCGGCGAAGTAGGCCTGCTGCCACGCGCGCTGGTCCTCGGCGCTGGCCAGCTTGGCGCCGCGGGCCGCCAGGCTCTCGTCCGTCTCCCGCAGCCGCGCGTCCTCGTCGGCGCCCGTCGGGTCCGCCCACACAAACGACCGGCACTCGGCGTTGGACCAGGTGGTGCCTGCGCAGGTTAGCAGAGAGAAGAGAAAAAAAAAAAAGAAAAGAAAAAGGAAAAAAACTCACCCCCCGACACCCGCGCAAAGTCGTCCGTCAGACAGTGCAGAAAGCCGCCGTGCGCCACCACGACCACGCGGTCGTCGTCGGCCAGCCCCTGCGCCAGCTCCCGCAGCAGCCGCCGGGCCGCGCGCGCGCGCGCCAGCAGCGCGTCCGGCGTCGGCGCGTAGGGGCTGCCCGCGCCCTTGTGGTACCACGCCGGGTGCACGCGCCCCAGGTCCACGGGCGCCGCCGCAAACGCCTCCCGCAGCGCCGCCGCCGGCGAGCCCACGTCCGACGGCAGCGTCGAGACCTCCTGCAGCTCGGGCACCGCCAGCACGGCGCCCCCGGGGACGGCCGTCGGCGTCGCTGTCTCGGTGGTGGTGGTGGTGGCCGGCCCAAACGCCAGCAGCGCCGTCTGCAGCGTGCGCCGCAGCGGCGACGCCACCACCCGCCGCACGCGGCCGTGGTGCGCGTACGCCGCCCGCAGCGCCGCGCACTGCTGCTCGCCCAGCGGCGTCAGCGCCGGGTCTGGCATCTGGTGGTTCTCCAGCGACAGGTTGTGGTAGCCCTGCGCGTGGCGGACGACGTCGAAGACGACCATGGCGGGAGACAGGAGCAGCAGAGGAAGGACAGACAGCAGGACAGAAAGGCAACACGCAGCAGACAACAGACAGGAGAAACGGCAAAGCATGAGCTTACGGCGTACGGAGTAAGACTGGAACTTTCGAGATCGCTGGTGGGCCTCCACGACCCGCGGCTGGCCGCGGCACTAGCGCTTCCGCCCCGGCAGCGGCCTCGTTCCGCACGGCGCAGCTGCCGCTTTCGGCCGCCGGCGTCAGCGCCGGCGGTCATGTGACTCTCGGACGGCCGGACAGCCAGGCAGCCCTCCCTCCCTCGCTACAGATGCCGCAAGGCTGCCTCCACCGCCGCCGCCGCCGGCTGCCGCAGCATGTACGCGGCCAGCGCCCGCTGCCGTCGGCTGGCCCGCCTCGTCTGCCAGCGGGTGGCGGCGGTCTTCTCCTGCGAGGAGGTGCCGCGCCGGTCGCCGCCGCGGCGCACGAGCATCGTGAACCGGTCCGGCGGCACGCCCGCGCACGCCGTCACGCCCACGTCCTCGCGGCGCCTGGGCAGCAGACCGCCGCCGAGAGCCGCTGTCGACCCCGCCGGCCCCGCCGCCGGCCCCGCCGGCCGCGCCCGCCGCTGCTGGTACGGCCGCACGTCGACGCCGCCGTCGCGCCCCGGCGCCAGCGACAGCGGCGGCGGCCGCCGCGCGCCCATGGCCAGGCGCCGCGCGCGGTCCAGCAGCACCAGCCGGTGGCCCGTCGCCATGTCGGGCAGCTGTGCGCGCTGGCCTGCGCCCGCTCCCGCTGCCGCCGCTGCCGCCGCTGCCGCCGCCGCATCTGCCGCATACACCGCCTGCGCGCGGCTCAGCAGCCGCAGCACGTCGCGGTTGGCGTGCGCCGGCCGCCGGCTGCCGCGCGTCTCGCAAAAGAGGTCGCCAATGTCGTCGTCTTCTTCTTCGCCGTCCTCGCCGCCGTCCGTCCACCGCGCCCAGAACTGCCGCGCCTGGGCGCGCTCCGCCGCTGCTCGGGCCGCCGCCGCCGTCGTGCGCCGCACCGCGACCGTCCGCAGCTGGTCATCCAAGACGTAGTCGTAGGCGTAGTCGTCCATCGTGGTGGCTGGCTGCTGCTGACAAGACGCGGCCTGGACCGCGCAAAAGCAGCGAGCCCGCGTTATATAACGCATTTCCGGCGCGCACTCGGCCCTGCAGACAAAGGCGTGCCCTCGACGGTTTCGTCAAAGACGCATTCGTGGCGCCGTCCTTGGCACAAAGACCCGTCCCGATCCGGCAGCCAAGGGACAGGGGCTGTCAAAGAGATCGTTCATAGAGGCAAAGCTGATAGCATTGAAAGGGTATGTAGAGGGAGGGAAACAAGACAACGGCATCGAGGACAACTGGGCATCAAATGCAACCAACCAGGAGTGGTCTACACTACAAACACTCCCCTCCCTCACAGATCAATCAGCAGCGCCTCCTCCACGACGGGCTGCTGTGGCACGTGCTGCGGCGCCGACGGGAAGCTCTCCTGGCCAAACGCGTGGTTGTACCCCGCAGGCGCCTGGGGCCAAGAGGCCTGCTGTTGCTGCTGTTGCTGCTGCAGCTGCTGCGGCGGCGGCGGCGCCGCCTGCGCCTGGGGCGGGCCCGACATAAACTGCTGCGGCACCGGCTGGTGCTGTGCTGCCGGATGCGACCAGTACGGCGCCGTCGGCGCGCGGTGCTGCTGCTCGGCCGTCGGTGCCGGCTGGTGGTACGCTTGCGGCGCGCTCTGCTCCGGGCCTGGCGTCTGCGGCACCGACGGCTGGTACGCCGACACCGACGCCTGCCGCAGCGTCGGATAGGGCGACGCACCCGTTGCGTCCGCCGGCGGCGCGCTGGCTGCTGCCGGCGCCTGCGCCTGTGCCTGTTGTGGCTGCGCCTGTGGCTGCTGGGGCGGCTGCGACGGCGCTGCTGGCGCCCCGACGGCCGCGCTGCTGCTGCCAAAGTAGAACGCCGCGTTCGGGTCCGCAGACGGCGTCGAGACCACCGGTCCCGGAGGCGCGCTCGGAGCGCTGGGGCCCGCTGCCTCCATGCCAGAATAGCCCACCGCCTGCGGCGGCGGCAGGTGCTGCTGTTGTGGTGACTGCTGCTGCTGCTGCTGCTGCGGCTGCGGCTGCGGTGGTGGCTGCTGCGCGTACGCCGGAGGCGACGCAACCGAGTGCCGCCAGCTGTCGGCGGGCTGCGCCTGCGACAAGTACGGGCTGGCTGCCGACGGGCCCGCCATCGAGGCCCGCTTGTCGTAGGCGCTGCCGTACTGGCCATGCGGCGGCGGCTGGCCGTAGGCCGGCGGCGCACCCGGTGCGCCCGACGAATAACTGGGCTGCGGCGCCTCACCCGTGTAGAAGCTCTCGGCCGAGCCGCCCGCATGGCTGGTGGCTTGCGGTGGCGCCGCCGCCTGCAGCGACGGGTACGCCATGGACGACGCCTGCCGCGGCCCGGGCCCAGCGTAGCCCCCGAGGCTGTGCTGGTTGTACGCCTTGGACAGGCGCTCCTCGAGCATGCGGTCGTAGTACCGCACCACCGTCGACAGCTTGGCGTGCAGGTCGAGAAGGGTGTCTCCCGCGTGTTAGCTCGTTCCCAGCACCGAAACAAGAACAAAAAAGCTCGACTCACCATGCTTGCTCATCGTCTCGCCATACGTCCGCGCCAGCTTCGGCCGCAGCGCGCTGATACTGTCGTACAGCTCCTGAATCTGCGGCTCTCGCAGAATCGTGCCCGGCGGCTGCGTCTGCAGCCGGTCCACGAGCGTCGCAAACAGGTTGATGTTTTCCGCCTCCACCGGCGTCAGCTCGTAGTCGTTCTTGGGCAGCGCAAACGGCGCCGACGGTGCTGACGCCGCCGCCGCTGCACCGCCCGCGCCCGCGACCCCGCTCCCGCCGTGCGTCTGCTCCTTGAGCGCCGCCGTGTGCCGTTTCTTCTGCTCCTCCATGTCCGCCAGCGATGCTGCGATTGCTGCCTTGAGGTCCTCGTCCTCCTCGTCGGCCGTGGACGCGCCCGCCGCCGCCGGTTGCGCCGTCGCGCTCGTCGGGGCGGAGGACACCGTCGTCGTCGTTGTCGTCGCTGCCGGCTTCGATGCGGACGCATACGAGGGCGAAAACTTGCCATTCGTCTGCGGGGGCGGCTGCTTCGTGAGCACACGCGAGTGGCTCTGCACCTCTTCCAAGCTCATGGCCAGCGCGCGCTTCAGGTCCTCGTCAAAGCTGTCCTCAACGCGCGCATCGCGCGGCTGCATCGGCGCTGCCTTGGTGTGGTGTCCACTGCTGTCGTTGCTGGCACCGGCACCGGCACCGGCACCGGCGCCGGACGAGGCGTCCGCTCCGCCGCCGCCGCGGGCCGTCAGCTTCGCATAGCACCCGTCGTCGACACGCACGGCCTGCATAATGCCCAGGTGCGGCAGCGGCAGGCTCTTGGTCGAGCACTGCTGGTCGAAGCAGTTGCCGCAGTTGCGGCAGTGGTGCTTGCGGTTCGTAAACGTAAAGGCGGTGCGGCACCGCATGCAGACGTCCGAGTCGATCCACTCCGGGGGCTGTCCCATTAGCATCCCTTGGAAGACGCAGCAAAAGTGCAACGAAAAAAGAAGCATACCGCACTGCTGTCAATCATGCTGCTGGCGACCGTGGTGCGTGGCGGAAACGAGAACCCCTCGCGCTGCAGCGTCTGGTAGACCTCGCCAATGTACGACAGCTCGTGGCGGCCCTCGGTGGCGGTGGCCCAGGACTGCACGAGCTCGAGGATCTTGCTGCGCACCTCCGGGTTGATGGCGGCCGGGCCCTCGGCCTTGAGCAGGGACGTCAGGTTGTCCATAAACTCGCGCGAGGCGATCTCGGCCAGAAAGTGCGCGCCGCCGTTCTTGACACAGGTGTCGGTGAGCTGCGGGGAAGAGAGGTCAGCCGTGTCCGTGTCCCAAAAAGCGACTGCTGCCGCCGCAAAAACCCCAAGACCTACGTTCAGGGCGCTCAGCTGGGTGTTGGGGTTCTTGTTGCCGATGCGCTTCCGCAGCGAGCGCATGGCCTCTTTGGGCTGCACCGTCTTGGACCGGATGATGTCGGAGATCTCGAGGTTCAGCGCAATGTCCTCTCTGCGCCCGTCAGCAGCGGCCAAGCAAAACAAACACGGCGGATCCGCGACACGACGTACAGACTGCTGCTCGTGGCCTTCTCGATCTGCTCGTCGAGCGCCGTGTTGGCCCCGGAGGACCACCAGGACATCATCGTGGCGACAGGGCGGGCCGCGCACCAGCTCGTTCGGCAAAGGGGGAGCACAGGGAAGAGGAGGTTGTCGTTGGCTGTCCGGCAAAAGGAGGCGATTCGCAAATCAGCGCAGAGAAGGGACACGGGACACGCGGACGAGAGCGCAATCGGAGGCCGGGCCGCGGTTGGGCGGTGCTGCGGACGAAAACGAAACGGGCGACACGCTCGATAAAAGTGTGGTGCAAAGGGGGCCCGTAAACAGACAGCGAGAGAGACGAGAAAACGAGAGAGGGCGTGGTGAAGTTTAAGTTGGGCGGAGAGGATGACGAAAGTCGGTAAGTTGGCTGGTCTGCTCCTGCTGCTGCTGCTGGTGCTGTCGCCACCTTCGTGTTTCAACGGCAGGAGCAGCCCAGCCGCCAGCAGCCAGAGCCAGCAGCGCGCTTTCCTCCTATCGAGTCTGCCTGGAGCGCCGCTCCCTAGCGCCTTCCGCGGGCAGCAGCCTCTGACTGCCAGCTCGCTGATTGGCCCGAGCTCGCCAGCCGGCCGGCCCCCAAAGTCGCTGCCTGGCCCTCAGGCGCTAGATCCCGCTGGACGGCGCCGCTGAGGCGTCCAGGAACGCTTAAGTAATGTGCTTTTGCCGCCCGTGGAGCGCTCCTTCCGGCGGCCTAGCCAGCCAACGCAGCAGTGATACCCCCCGCCTTTTTTTTTTTGCAGGGCAGGTGCGCTCAAGCATAGCGCGGCAGGCGCCTTCCCTCTCTGCCAGCAGACCGGGTCCGGCCGCGGACTTCAGACATCACCAACTTTTTTTGCCTCTCGCTTGGCTGCTCGGCCGGCTTCGCCTCTTGTTCCGCAAAGCCCGCTCGTTGCCCCCTCCCCTCCCCCCTCTATTGGCAGTCCCCGGCATTCCCGTGCTGGTCTGGATAGCCCTCCTTTTCTCGACACCGCCCAGCAGCGGCTGTTCCCTGGGCCCGCGGCCCCGCCTGCCGACGGCTTGGCCAGCGATCTTCTTCCGACAACGACGACGATCCGACGACGGTCGACACGACCTGCAAGCGCTTCTCTGAGTGTGCGCCTTCTGCATCCTTGGATCGGACGGTCTGCCGGACGGCCGGTCTGCCCTGCTGCTGGCAGCGAGCCCTTTGACGCCTTCCTCTCCGACATCCGGCCTCGACGCCTTCCCCTCCTCCTCGGCGGCCGCCGGTGCGACATGCGCCTGTCGTGAGCCGAGCAGAGGATCACGCGCGCGCGGCTCTGCTTCCCGCGACGATCGACGTGCAACCATGCCCGACGGCCACGGCCCCGGCGTGGCGGGGCCGGCCGCGCCGCCGGGGTCCGCGCGGCGCAGCTACGCGCACTTTGACGACATCAAGCACGTGCAGCTGGACGTGGATGCGCTGACGCCCGTGGACAAGGTGCTGGCGTACGCCGAGGGCTGCCTCAAGCAGGCCCGCTTCCAAAAGGACTTTGGCCGCCCCGACGTGGCGCTGCAGGAGTACCTGCGCGCCAGCATTGCCCTGCTCGAGGTGCTGCCCGCCAACGCCGCCTGGATGGCGGTCATGACCGACCAGGAGGGCGCGCGCGCCCGCTACAATGCGCTGATGGCGCGCGTCGCCGCCGACAGCGCGGCCTTTGAGGCGATCAAGGCCGCCATCAAGGACGACAATGCCCGCTCCGGCGTGCAGCCGACCAGCAGACAGGCCCAGGCCCAGGCCCAGGCCCAGACCCAGGCACAGCCCCAGCCCCAGGCACAGCCCCAGGCTCAGGAGCCGCAACCTCGGAACGGTGCGAACGGGGTCAACGGCCACCGAGCCACCGGATCGCAGAGTCTCGCCAACGGCACCCCGGCTGGCACCAAAGCCCGGCCCGCCGTCCATCCGAAGCCGCAGGCCCTCCACGGCAACGCCGTCAAGCCCGGCAGCGGAAGCACAGACGAGAGCAAGACGGCCCGCGACCTGGCCCAGCGCTTCGCCAACCTGCGGGCCACCGCCGCCTCGCTGCCAACGCGGCAGCCGGCGGCCCAGCCGGTGCAGGACCCGCGGATCCGCACGCAGCCCATCAGCCACCCCAGCTTCCACCAGCTGCAGCAGTCTCTGGCGCAATCCCAGGCTCAGACGCAGACCCAGACCCAGACACAGACCCAGACACAGACCCAGACACAAACCCAGACCCAGACCCAGACCCAGCTGCAAGCCCAGACACAGGCGCAGCTGCAGGCCTACCACCAGAGCTTCCAGTTCCCGCGCAGGAGCCTCGACACGCTGCCAGCGATGATGCCGCTTGTGCGGTCCAGCAACCCGGCCATCATGCATACGCTGCCGGACCTGCCGAAGCTGCCCGAGGCCATCTACAGCCCAGCCCGCGGCAGCGTGTCCAGCCCGTCCACGCAGATCCCCCCGGCCATCAGCACGCCCCGCGGCATGTTCAGCCGGAGCAACTCGACCGCGTCGTTTGTGAGCGGCGGCGGCGGTGGTGGGCCCAAGCCGACAGCGGCCGGCACCGATGACTACTTCTCGCACTCGCGGCAGTCGTCGCGGCCGAGCATCGACTCGGCGCGCGCACCACCCAGCAAACGGGCGGTGCCCGTGGCCATCCCCGAGGGCGACACCATCACGGCGCCGGAGCTGCTCAAGCTGATCCAGGCGGGGGCCAAGGACGTGCATCTGCTGCTCATCGACATCCGCAGCCGCGAGGCCTTTGACGAGGGCCACATTCTGTCGCAGGCGACCATCTGCGTCGAGTCCGAGGTGCTGCAGCGCCCGGACATCTCCGCCAGCCAGATCGCCGACAGCATGGTGCTCGCGCCGCCGGCCGAGATGCGCCTGTTTGACCGGCGGCACGACGCCGACGTGATTGTGTTCTACGACGAGGACTCGGAGTCTATGGCGCCGGCGGCCGCGAAAGCGGGATCCTCCGCGAGCACCCACGCCTCGCCGGCCGACCGGGCCGTGGCCGGCTTGTTCAACGCTCTGGCCTACTACGACTATCTGCCGGGCGGCGACGGCGGCAGCAAGCGGCCGAAGCTGCTCAAGGGCGGCATCGAGGCTTGGGTTGCCATGATGGGCGTCCACTCTCTGCAGACGTCGGCGACGGCGGCGGCGACGACGGCGGCGGCAGTGTCCGCCCGGACTGCGCGGCCGCGGCAGGGCTCTGCGGCGCGGCCGCAGACCCGCTACATGGCCAAGCCGATCCAGGACGCCGACGAGGCCAAGCGCTGGGAGGAGAGCCTCAAGAACATGGACAAGTCGGCCGCCTTTGTGCGCACCACAGACGACTTCTTGCGCCGCTTCCCGCCCGTGTCCGCCATCCAGGAGTCCATGACCTCGCCCCCCGCGGCGGCCCAGGACGATGCCGGCGATGCCGACCTCGTCTACGGCACCACCACCGAGGCGTTACAACAAGATCGCGCATCGTCGCGGATCCACGACGGCACCGGATACCGGGCGTCTGCTCCGCCGGCATCTGCTCCGCCGCCGCCGCCGCCACCGCAGCAGCAGCAGCCACTTCTGCCGGCGCCGCCGACGCGGCCGCCGCCGACGGTGCCGCGGCCGACGCACAGCGAGCTGGCCGAGGCCGACGACGAGGACCACTACATGCGGACCAAGATGGCCAAGGCCGGGGTTGTGGCGGGGGCCAGCGGGCGGGCGATGCGGCGGCAAAAGGTCGGGCTGCACAACCCCAACAACTGGTGCTACGGCAACAGCTCGCTGCAGTCCCTGTTTGCGTCGGGCGGGTTTGCGGAGGAGCTGACGACGGGCGAGTGGCTGGGCCGGTGGCGCGTGCCCATGAAGAGCGACGAGAAGATCAGCCACCCGCAGCTGCTGGCCAAGATCCTGGCCAACTCGTTCCACTGGATGCAGTACGGCAAGTTCGAGGCCATGAAGGCCAAGACGCTGATGGTGAGTGCGGCGCGACGGGCGCGACGGGCGCGACGAGGAGAGGAACATGGCGGAACCCGCGCTGACAGCCCAGGACTACTGCTACCACATCCACTCGCGCGACTACGACGGCAGCGTCAAGACGGACCGCAGCATGATCTTTGGCGGGCCGTACCAGCAGGACGCGCAGGAGTTCATCTCGTTCCTGCTGGAAAACCTGCACGACGAGACGAACCGGCTGCGGGACCGCGCGGCCGAGGTGCAGCAGCCGGCGCTGGGCCCGCGCAGCACGGCGCTGCGCAACGGGCTGCAGTACTGGCGGGCGTACCGCCAGTGCAACGACAGCCTGGTGGACGAGTACTGGCGCGGCGTCGAGGTGACGGACCGGCGCTGCCGCAGCTGCGGCCACCCGTCGCTGACCTACGAGCACTTTGACGCGCTGCACCTGCCCATCCCGCCCACCACGGCCAGCACCGCCACCACCATGGCCGAGCTGCTGGGCCAGTACTGCGGCGCCGACCTGCTGCCCGAGTACAAGTGCGACCAGTGCCGCCGCATCGACACCACCGAGAAGCGCGTGCGCCTCGTCCGCCTGCCCGACCTGCTGTGCGTCTCCTTCCGCCGCTTCCAGGGCAACGAGCACTACGGCTTCCGCAAGAACAACACCGCCGTCGTCTTCCCCATCAACGGCCTCGACATGACGCCCTACACCGTGCAGGCCCGCGCCGGGCAGACGGAGGACCGGGACGACGGCGCGAACGGCCCAGACGGCCTCCGCCACGACGACGACGACGACGACGCCGCCGCCGCCGCCGGAGACGGCACCCCCCTCGAGCACCAGTTCCGGCCGCCGTTTGTGTACGACTGCTACGCCGTCATCGTGCACAGCGGCACGCTCAAGTCGGGCCACTACCGCGCCTTTGTCAAGGACGAGGGCGCCCCCGACGCCCACCAGTGGCACCACTTTGACGACGCCCACATCGAGCCCGTCATCATTGGCAGCAACGACGGCCGCGACATGGCCCGCCGCCTCTACCGCGACAACAGCAGCGGCGGCGCCAGCGCCTACATGGTCTTTTACAAGCGGCGCCGGACGTGATTCCTTTCTTGTACGATGCATGAACGACACGATAGCGGGCCTTGTTTGTTTCGTTTTGGCGCGTGTTCCGCGTGGGATTTTGTACGGATTTATAGCAGCATCGCCGGGTGTGTCTTCTGAATGATACAAAGAGGCAGCACCTCGCATCGTAACAACGTGGCCCGAGAAATTACTCCATTAGATACCCTCTGTCATATCGCACACATCCAACCGACATATCCACCCATCCAAACCCCCAAGAACATCCTACTTGGCAAACGCCGCCTCAATCTCCTTGGCGTACCTCTGCGAGAGCGTCCGCCGGTTCAGCTTCTGCGTGGCCGTCACAGCACCCTGTTGCTCTGGTTAGCATCAAAATCATCGTGGACGCAACCGATCCCGGGCGAGAAGGGCAATACTCACACTGGCCGGCGTCCACTCTTCCTCCACAAGGGCCACGTCCTGCAGCAGCTCGATCGGCGTCAGGCCCGCCGCCTTGCCCACGGCCACCAGCTCCTTGAGCACGAGCACCCGCAGCTTCGGGTTCTGGTACAGCGGCACGGCGGCGCCGTTGCCGTTGTCCGCGGCCGTGATGCCGTGCTTGGCCGCCAGCGCCTCCAGGCCCTTCTCGTTGAGGCAGACGAGACCGATGGGCCGCGTGTGGTGCGCGTCGGCGCACACCATGATGTTGTGCACGGTGCTCGCGCCGCGGTACACAGCTTCGAGCTTCTCGAGCGCAACGTACTCGCCGCCCTGCATCTTGACCAGGTTCTTGACACGGTCGACGACGCGCAGGTGGCCGGACGCGTCGAACGCGCCAATGTCTCCCGTGCGGAACCAGCCGTCCGGCGTGAGGGCCTCGGCCGTGGCCTCGTCGTTTTCGTAATAGCCCGCCAGGATGGGCTTGCCGCGGAACAGGATCTCGCCGTGCGGGTCCGCGCCGCTGCCCGGCGCCGGGTTGGCGTGGTAGCCCAGCGCGGGGTGGCTCACCAGCTTCACTTCCAGCGCGCCCGACACGCTGCCGATCGCCGGGCCCAGCGTCCACTGCAGCGGCGAGCCCAGACTGCCGTTGCCGCCGGTCTCGGTCAGGCCGTACCCGTTGATCATGGGCGCGATGACCAGCGACAAAAACTGCTTGGTGTCGCTCGACAGCGTGCTGGCGCCGTTGACGATGAACCGCAGCCGCCCGCCGGTGGTGGTGCGCACGCGCGAAAAGACGACGTTGTCCATGATGGAGACGGCCTTGGCCATGGGCCCCCAGAGCAGCCCGGCCTTGACCAGGGCCGTCTTCAGCGCCACGTGGCTCCAGAACAGCGACCGGGCGATCGGGCCGGCGGCCTCGACGCCGCTGACAACGCCCTTGCGTACCGTTTCCCACACCTGCGGGACACCGACGAGGACGGTCGGCCGGAACGCGCGCAGGTCGCCCGGGCAGCCCTTCTTCATGGACGTGTCGGTGAGCGTGCGCGTCGAGCCGTAGCCCAGGGTGGCGCCGACGAAAAAGACCAGGTTCTCGACGACGAGCTCGAAAATGTGGGCGAGCGGCAGGTACGCCATGATCTTCTCGCGGGTCGAGACGCAGTTGCCGATGATGGAGTAGAGGCCGGCCACAGCAGCCACAAAGGACGCGTGCGTCACGGGCACGCCTTTGGGCAGGCCGGTGCTGCCGGACGTGTACATGATGCAAAAGATGTCGTCGGGCGCGGGCGGGTCGGGCGGCATGGCCGGCTGGCCGTCGGCGTCCTCGCCGAGGGCGCGCAGCTCTTCGAAGGTCAGGACGCGGAGGTGCGGGTGGGCGGCGCGGAACGCGTCAATCTCGGCCGGCGGCACGGGCTGGTGGCTCGCTTCGTTGTAGATGACGTAGCGGACGGACGGGGCGGCCTTGAGCGGGCCGGAGGCGGTCGAGAGCAGGTGCGGGTCGACGAACATGGCGACGGCGCCCGTCTGGGTCAGGGAGTGCCGGACGCCGGCCTCGCCGAGGGCGTCGTAGGCGGTGACAATGGCCAGCGATTGCGAGGCGGCGGCGTGGGCGACGGTCATCCACTGGGGGCTCGTGGCGGCGAAGACGTGCACGCGGTCCTTGCGGGCCAGGCCGAGGCGGCGCAGCCCGCAACCGACCTGGCGGACGTCGCGGAAGAAGTCGCCATAGGTCTGGTAGGAGTAGTCGGAGAGCTCGAAAAAGGTCCACTCCTTGTCGACCAGCCGGGCCTCGCCGTCGACCACCTTGGAGACCTTCTTGGTCTCCTTGTGGAGGCCGATGAAGTTGCGGCTGGCCAGGGCGGGCTCGTTGCCGTAGAGGGTCGCCGAGCGGCGGAGCAGGGCGAAGACGGTGTCGACGTCGGGGGCCGGGCGCTCGATGAGGGCGTCTCGGTACTTGGGGTGGCGCCGCGGAATGGTCTCGCCGGGAACCGGCTGCGCGCCGGGGACCTCGACCGTGTAGGGAGGCTTTTCCACCGTGTGCAGGGGAAAGGCGGCGGCGGTGGCGTACGCCATGGTTGCGAGGCGAGTCGGCGCGGAGGGCTGCTGGAAGAGGAGGAAAATAAAAACGACGAAAAGGAACACGAGGTGGAGAAGGCTGGAGACGCTGGGGAAAGAAACGGAGCGCGGAGAAGAGAGGACGAGGGAAACAACAGGGCGGAGGTAAGCAGGAGACGGCAAAAATGCAATGGCAGGCTATCACGAGTCCCCGCTGCGGGCCTGGGGGGACGGACGCGGCGAGAGAAGCCCAAAACAGCTTTTTGTGCGGAGACTCCGGAGTTGCGGACGCCCGAGCATAAAGCACACTGTACTTGTATGCTTATGTATGTATAGCAGCTGTGAACGCGTGCAGGTCCAGCCGCGGCGTCGATCTTAGCTCCCGTTCTGGCACCTGGAGCTGCTCGGCTTTGCCAACTGTGGGATCGATCTATGCTCGTGCAGGCGAGCGCTAAACCGAGCAATGCCTAGACGAAGGATGCGCCCTGGCGTCGGGAGGGGAAAAGCTGGAGGTCGCCGAGGCACAGCGGGCAGGCAACGCAAAGGATTTGGCAGGTGTCGAACGTCGTTTTCTGGGCCTGCAAGACAACAGGAGGCCGACAACAGGCCAAGGGTCAACCGGGCTCCTGTCTTCGTGTCCTCTGCGTGCGCGTCGTGCCAACCAGGACAGGCGGAAGCCAGATGGATTGCCGGACACAGGCCCCAGCGGACGGCTGGCGGACGACGTCGTATGCGCGTTCGTGAGGGGAAAGGGGATGACAAGCACGTGCCTCGGCTGGTAGCGTCCCCGCGCCTTGCTCGTTGTTTATCGAGCAGCCTTTTGCACAGAAAGGCACTGCTTGGATGGCGCTGGCCGAGACGCAAAGCTCGTGTTTTTTGGCGGTCTCGAATGCGCTCTTTTCAGCGCAGGCTGGGCGGTCTCGTCCCGGCGTCGTTGTCCGCGTCGTTGTCCGCGTGGTGTCGGCGTGGTGTCGGCGTGGTGTCGGCGTCGTGCTTCCGGTACAGATCGGCGCCGAGGCTCGTGTTCCGCCGTGCCTTGGCTGCCTTTGGTTGTGCTCTGGCTGGCAGCTTCCTTCCGAGGCTGCTTTCGGGATGGCCAGCCGCGGGTCGCCAAGGGGGTCAACGTCTGAAGACCAGGCGGGTTGGGGGCGGACGCGGGACGGTTGCGGGCGGCGGCGACTGCACGGGAATGAGGGTGACGAAAAGAATAGATGATGAGAGAAGAAGAGAAGAGAAAGAGAAGAGGCAGAGAGCAGCGAGAGATAAAAAGGGGCGAGGCCGACTTGGGCTCCCAAAACGGAAGGCACATCTCACCTAAGATGTGGGCAGAGGAGAGACCGTTTGAGGAAGGACACTGCCGGGAAGGGGCAGCCTACGACCTGTGAGGTGCGAGTGTCTTGCAACGTGTATCAGCAGGAAGGAGCAGCTCGACAGGGTCAATAAGCAGGCAGTCATTGGAGCGCCTGCCACGTTTGAAACGGGACATGCATCTGTAAGATATCTTACGAAGTCTGAAAATCTGGTTCTTGTGCTTCCGAGATGCAAACGTCAACACAAAGACAGACAGCAGCGGAGGATGGCTGGTCTTCGTCTTGTGTTGGCAACGATGTCTCAGAACACCCGCTTCCGTACAGAGGTCGGATGTCCTTCTCGGCCACAACCTCAGCAGAAGAGATGGAGCCGAACTGAGGCTGATCAACGAAAGAAATACGTCAAAACGTCAAAACGTCCGTTCTGGATGCCCTGCCGACGACCATGGCCCAGCCAGAGTTTCTGTATGCGACGGTGCGCGGCCAGAACCACTCGTGCGACCAGTGCCGGCGCTCGAAGCGCGTCGCGCGCGCCTGCGACGCGCCCTTGCTCCGCAGAGCCCGCAACCTCGAGGAGCTCGCAGACGCCGGTAGGTTCGACAAGAGGATACTGGCCGGTGGGCGCCGACAGACACTGACCGACCTCCCAGACACCCCGTACGCGCCCTGCTCGTACTGCGTCCGGTTGGAGGAGGACATTATGCAGAAGCGGCGGCTCCGGCCCATCGTTGTGCGGCTGTCGGAGGATGTGGCAACCACGGCGGCCAAGGCTGCGAGAGCGGCGCCGCACCTCGTGCGCCTGCTGTCGGCGCCGCCGCCGCTGTCCCCTGTGTGCTTGCTGCCGTCCGCCAAGGGCTCGCCGCCGCCGCCCCGCGAGCCCCTTCTTGGGCCACCACCGCTGCTCCCTGTGTGCTCAATGCCGGCCCCTCGGCGCTTGCTGCCGCTCCTCGAGCGTTTACTGCCGCGTTTTGCGCGCTTGTCTTCAGGATGAGAAACAAACGCAAGCAACACACAAAATCCATGGTTCCTATTCTTCCGTTGACTGGATCGACTGATTCATACATGGGGAATGTCGTGGAAACACGCAAAATGAGAAGAAAGAAAACAGCCCGAAGATCCGTCACCACCGCCGCCCGCCCGCCTTGTCGGCCTCTACGGCATTGCGGTCCGCAAACGGGTCGTCGTCGTCGTCGTCGTCCACGTAGCTGTTGCCGCCGTCCGAGTCGTCCGAGTCCCGGCGGGTCCGGGAGGCTGACGGGGTAGGTGGCGGCCGCTGGCCCGGCCGCGCGCCGGCAATGGCCACGGGCTTGGACGCAGGCGAGGGCCGGGGCGGCGCGGGCGGGCGGGGAGCCGGCCGGGGCGGGGAAGCGGTGCCGGCAGCCGACACCGACGCCGGGCCCGACGGGTGCTGTCCGTTGCTGCTGCCTCCGCTGCCGCTGCCGCGGGTGGCGTCGCCGAGGTTGAGGCCGGCAAAGCCGGGCACGGGCGACGTGGGCGACGAAGGCGTCGAGCCGGCGGCCTCTTTGCCTTTTTCCTGGATCACTGACTGTGAGGGATGGAAAGGAAGGGGGAAGGAAGGGGAAAGGAAGGAGGGGGGGGAACCAACTTCGGTAGCGGTGGGCCTGCTCGGCCAGGTCGTCGTCGGAGTCGCTGTCGGCGTCGATAGAGCGGTCGAGCTGCTCAAAGGTCATGAGGGCGGTGACGAGCTCGTCGTTGGCGTGCAGCAAGCTGCCGAGGTACTCCTCGGCGGTGACGAGGTGGATGTAGCGCAGGATCTTGCGGCGCAGGACCTTGCAGGTCTCGAAGCGCTGGACGGCCAGGGGGTTCTCGGAGATGCGCTCGACCTCGCGGTTGATGGTCTGCAGCGCGTTCATCAGGTCGGTGGAGGCGATGTGGGCGTCGGCCAGCGTGGCCTTCATCAGCGGCTTCTCGGCCTCGAGGTTGAAGGCCTTGCGCGTCTTCTTGCTGCGCTTGTCCTTGGCCTTGTCCTTTTTCTTGTCGCGGTCCCGCGCCGCGCTCGCCGGCCCGCCGAGAAAGGAGTACGACGACGACGGCGGCGACGCCGCCGCCGCTGCCGCCGCCGACGCAGCGCTCAGCTGCATCGGCTGCTGCTGGCGGGACGCCGCCGCCCCCGCCGCCCCCGCCCCCGCCGCAGACGACGACCCTTCGCCGGCCGCCCGGCTGCCCGCCTCGCCCTCCCCATCGCCGCCCTCCTCGTCCTCGTCGTCAAACGGGTTCTCCGTCTCGCGCACGACCTTGGACTGCGCCTGGGTGACGACGCGCTTGCGCTGGGGCAGCTCGCGGTAGAGGCGCACGATGCGCTCCATGCCCGGGGTGTTCTTGTACTCGACGGCCCAGCCGCGGAACAGCTCGGAGCACTTCTTGCGCACGTCCGGGTCCGACAGGTCCGAGGTGCCGCACACGCGCAGGCGCTCCAGCAGCGGCTCGTCGGCAAAGGCGCGCTGGAACCGCGGACCCGCGTTCTGGATCAGGCCGTCCAGCAGCACCAGCGCCCGCAGCTGCCGGTGCACGCTGCCATACTTGAGCTTCTTGCGGATCGCGCGCGCCGCCTCCGCCGGCCCCGACGCCTGCAGCTTGATCACCTCCACCAGGTCCGGGATCCCGCTCAGGTCGTCCTCCTCGTACGCCTCGCTCGTCAGCCGCTCGATGGTGACGGTCACCGCCGAGTACGGTTTTTTCTGGTCGATTGTCAGTCGGGTTGAGGCAGGTAAAAGCAAGCAAAGAGACACGCCCGCCCGCCCGTCCTCTCCGTCGTACCTGAGAAAACATGGCTGCCTGCGGCCGAAGCGACGCCGCGTGCCTTTCGCTGGGGGTTGAGTCTCGGTGAGTAGCGGCAAAGCGTCCGATTCTCTGTCTGTGGCGAGAGGTAGATTCAGGTCCCGAGGCCAGCCCGCGACGTGGTGGCTGGCTACAGCGTGTATCTCATGGCAGGAGCGTGTGTACAAACAAGCCGTATCTTATATCTGAAGCATGCGGAGGGGTGCCTAAGGCACTAATCCCGATGGGGAAGCCCCGCGGCGCACGAGGTCAGCCTGGCGAGCCAGCCAGCCAGGCCACCCCAAATTCAGGGCGCGCGCCTCGCACGACACACACTGTCGCACAGCGCGCGTCCTGGCAAAACAGGAATATCGGACGTCGTGGGAGACGTCTTTTTTGCAAGCTGCGGGCTGCGGCAGCTAGGCCGGCGGTCGCCCGCGCCGTGTTCCAGGCTGTGCCGCGAGGGCCAGGCGTCCAGGAAAGATGGCCTGGCCCATCGCATGGGCTTGCAGACAAGGAGACAGCGCATACCCAGGCGCATACCTCTACTCCGTACGCACGTCTGCGGGTTCAGACAGCGAACGCGTGCCCAGCCTTCTCGCAGTGCTCCCGGCACCGTCTGCGACGACATAAAATGACGTCATCACAAGGCTGAGAAGAGCACGCTCGCCCCGCGGCCAGCTGCAGGCACGTGCATCCGCGGCGAGACCACGATGTCTGGCCAGGCCGGTCGGCTGGCTGTGGCTGTTGTGGCGAGCCAGGCAGGCCGGTGCAGACGGTCGGCGGGCAGACGGCAGATGGAAGCCAAACGGTCAAACGGCACCGTTTCGTCTGGCCATCGTTTCGTTTTTTTTTTTTTTTCCTTTTTTTCTTCCTTCCTTTCCTTCCTTTTCCCCACCCCTCCGGTTTCCCGAGAACCGCCAGACGCTCAAGGCCGGACGTGGCCGATGGAAAAGTCGGTGTAGGCATGCTGCTGCACGCGGCACGTCGTTCCCGTTTTCCGCAGTGGCGCCGCCTTAGCTTGTGGCTGCGCCTGCGCTGGCCTGGTCTGGCCTGCACCTAACGCCTGCACGACACTGCCACTGCCCGTAGTGCCCGCGGAAAACGGCGGTGAGCCAGCGGCGCGGCCGAGCGCGAAGCAACGCATTTGTAAAAGAAAGAGAAAAGAAGACGAGAACAAAAAAAAAAAGCAAAAAGCCCACCCCCCCAAAGAACAGGCCGCCGGCTAGCAACACGCCTCACTCCAGAATACAAGACGCCTTCTGGCCGGCTGGCCGGCCGGCCGACCAGCCAGCCAGTCCTCCGTTTTGTCTTCCGTTTTGGATGCAACGGCAGCCCGTCTGGGTCCAATTTGCGGACAGCATCCCACGTCGACGCGTTTTTTCGCGTTGCCGTCCGCCGCCGTGGCCGTTTTGTATCGGCCACCACAATCCACGAACCATGTGACAGTGTGACAGTGTGACAGCCTCCTGGCAATTTCCGAGACGCCTGACAGCACGGAGGACCGTATCAGCGCTGTCCTATGAAGAGGGCCTGAAATCGGGCACGCAGTCTGGCCGGGAGTCTGGCCGGGACGTCGACCATTTTGTGCACCCGTATCTTACAAGTACTTGTAGGCTCGAGTATGCACCGGCGTCGTCTTGTCGCCTTGGGCCTGGACCGGGCCAACAGCAGTGCACCGGCCTCTCGGGCGCGGTGCACCGGCCGCAACCGCGGCGAGCTTGCCGCCGCTCAGTCAGCCAAGCTGCAGGGGACCATATACTTGGACAGTATACGAGTACAACTACGGAGTAAGATACGTGCCTGGCAGAGCGCCCCCCCACTTCCCCGGTCGATCGTCGTTTTTCACATGCTCGGGCTGTCAACAAGCAACCGCACGGCGCGTTTGGGAAAGTACCGCCCCTTGGGGCTGGGCGGGAGTCAGCATGCGCGCGCAGCTTTCCCCTTTCGTAGATCGTCGTGCAATCCCCGACGTCATCTCCAACCAGACCTAGGCAATGAACTGCCGAAACCAAGCGAGCGAGCTCGACACATGCGCCAGCCACGGCATGACCGCATGGACAAGTCATGATTTCATTCAAGCACAAGCAGAATGGCCAGACGAACTAGACAGATGTGGGATTCTCTAACACTGCGTTCACTCCCCCATGGGCAAACATGGACAAGGTTGAGTGCATTCGTAACAATCGTGAGCCCGGCTTTCCGAGCTGCTTTTTCTGTCTCTCTTTTTGGTACACTTTTGCGCTTTTTGTGCTTTTCCAACCGGCTCTCCTCTCCTTTTCTCTGCTTCCTTCCCTTTCACCCCAATCGAGCCCCAGCGGTTGCCCGCCCATGTTCCCATCCCAGAGGAGGAACACATCGTACAGTTTTCAACAAAAGACAGAGAAAGAGGGGCAAGGGAAGAGACAGAAAGCCCGAAAGAGAGAAAAAATATCAAAACAGAAACACAGCGCAGACATGGTATCGTCAGAAATAGATAGGAAAAGGACCTGGATCCGAAAATGCAAACCCCCCAAGCGAAACTTGGAACATGAACAAAACCAAAAAAGGACCATGCCACACCACTATTTTCAAGACATGGCGCAAGGACACGACCTTCGCCTGGCCCTCGGTGGCGAGCACAAAGTGCTGCGCCGTAAGGCATTAAAGGCCAGGACGGGTGCGTGCTGCGCGGCGAAGGGGAAAACAGGAGGTTCGAGGAAAACAAAAAATCAAACGCCGGTTCGGAAAATGCATGCAAAACAATGCGGGCGCTAGGCAGATGCTGTAAGGGGGTGGGTGGATAGAGGAAGAGAAGAGACCCATGGTGGTACACGGCAAGAGACGCCAGAGGAATGGATGGAGGGTATCAAACGTGACTCGGCGGTGGCGGCGGGCTTTGCTTGTCTACCAGCCCTTGGCATGGTACCCGTTGAAGGCGTCCCGGTTGAGGTAGTGGTCCCAGCTCGTGGTCGCGTCGTTGTTGTCGCGATTCATGTGCACAGGGTCGGGATACTGCCGCAGGTTGGCCACGTCGTGCGACGTGTGCCGCCGCTTCAGCACCGCATTGGCCGTCGATGTCTTCTGCGACCGCTCCCACAGCAGGTGCCGCCGCAGAGACTCGGTCAGTTCCGTCGACAGCATGTTGCGCCGGTTCGTCCGCGGCGACAGCGCCGGTGCGTAGTTGGCACCCGCCGTAGCCGACGACGTCATCAAGATGGGCTGCGCGGCCGACCGCGGCACCTCATTGATAGGCCGCAGCGTCGACGGCTGCGGGCCATTGCGCGTAGGGCGGTGCCGCATCATCAGCGCCGCGTCGTCCGAGTCCGTCGGCGACGGCACCAGCGACGGAGGCTGGTGGGCAGTGCGAGCGCGCGGCAGGCCCAGCGTCGACTGCGACGTCGTCAGCCCGTTCTTGACCTCCCGCTCGCTGCGCTGGATCATCAGCGTGATCAGCGACCGTCGCGACGGCAGGTGCAGTGTCGAGTCCACGCGCTTGAACAGGTTCTTGTCGTCCATGCTGGACCGTCCGCTGTCCTCGTTTGAGTCTTCCCATTCCGAGTCGTCGTCGTCGTCGTCGTCAATGGCGCTCTCGTCAATGTCCTCCGAGTCCGAGTCGTCCTCCGATGCCACCGCCGTCGACGGAATGGTCCGCGTCAGCACCTTGTTGCTGAACGACGTCTGCTTCTTCTGCGCCAGCGGGTGGCGCGACGTGTGCAGCGCACTCTTCAGCGACCCCTCCTCCTCTGACGGCGGCGTCGACTTGTGCGTCATCATCTGCGACATAGTCGGCTTGGCAGGATCGCTCAGCGAGTCCTCGCACGACGACGAGCCGCCCAGTGCAAACGTCGCCTTCTTGGCCTGCACCTGCTTAGCCGCAGGCTCCGATGTTGGGTCGGGGATGACGTCCTCGTCGGCAGGGGCAGCAGCAGACGAAGCACCGTGCTTGTCATCCGTCGATGGCGGGGTCGGGATCTGGGTGACGAGGATGGGAACGTGGCATGGCGAGAAACCGCGAATCACCTCCGTTGTCGACTTGCTCTTCTGCAGCGTAGGCGTGGCCGGTGCCGGCTCAGCCTCCTTCGTCACCTCCGGTTCGCTCTGTTCTGCCTGCAGCGCCGGGAAGGGCTCGGCCGCGGGTTCAGACGCGGTGGTCGCCGGCTCTGCTGCCGGCTGCTCTTTGGGTTGGCTGGCGACGGGAGAAGGGGCGGCGGCGGCGGCTGGCGCCACGGGGTAAACAAATGAGGAGATTTCCGGGAGAGGCGCCTTGAGCGGCTCCTTCTCCTGGACGATGGAGACGACCATCTTCTCGAGGTCGTCCGAGGTGATGTGGCGCTCGCGGCCGCGACTGCGGCTGCTGCCACACGAGTCCTGTCGCCGTATCCGCGGGCGGACAATCTCGACGGCACCCGTCTCAGACGAGAACTCAACAGCGTCCTCGTCCGCAAGGGACTCGACGCTGCCCGACAGCTGCGGCACCTCCTCCGTAGACGGCTGACTCCGCCGTTGGGGGATGGCCGCAGGACGCGAAGACGGGGTAGCGACGGCGGCGCCGTCGGCCGAGGTAGACAAAGACGAGCCCGACAGGCTGTTGCTGCTGCCGGAGGCCGGTACGCCGCGCGCAGCCGCCTCGACGCAGAACGTCTCGCGGGTCCACAGGCGCCAGCTCAGGTTCTCTAGCCGGCGGCCCTGAGCCACATTGTCTGCGCAGCGCGCAAATACTGGGCGATGTTAGAGGCGGTGGAAGACACGACAAGCGGGAAAAAAAGAGGCTCGTTCAACTCACCTGTCCACATGCTGAACAGATTCTGGGGGTTGGAGGTGTCGACCTTGTGGATGACATTGGCGTCCACCTGGAGGACCGGTGCGTCTAAAGACGGCGGCATGTTGTCGTCGTCGGTGGGCGGTCGGTGGAGTGCAAGCACAGTCGGCGTGTTAGTGCGCGGTGAGGAGGCGAGGGAGGACCGGACAAAGGTCAAAGGCGAGAGAGAATAGGTTCGCGATCGCGAAACTCGGCGCTGGAATGTTCGGTCGTGGATGCGCTCTCGTTCCGGGTGTTTTTTTCTCCTGGTGTCTGGGAAGAGGATGAAAAGGTTGGGATCTCAGGCGAATGTGAAAACGTTCCGCTTTCTTGCTCGCGCGGTAGTTCGGAGGCGCGCAGTTGATCTGACACGGAACTCTGGAGTGGCGAGGGAGACTCGAGGAGGCGAGGGCGCGGTCTCGTGGCCGTTGGCCTGAGTCAAGCGCGGCGGGCGTCGAGGGGTAGTAAGTTAGTTGGCTTGCGTGTTTGCGTGTTTGCGTGTTTCGCTGAATGTGCAAAGCAAGAAAAGCGAAGGTGAGGAGGGCGGGCAGGTTTGGTTGCGAGAAAAGAGGTGGTGGCGATGGGAAGGAAGACGAGGGAAAAAGAAGGGAAGAAATGCCTGTGATAATGGTGTGGGGGAGGGACGGAGTAGATGTAGTAGCGATTGTTCTGGGCGGCTGGATCGAGAACGGAAGGGCAAATATGGTGGTGGGAAGGAGCGACTTGGGTTCTTTCGGGGGGTAAGGGTAAGGAAGGGGAGGGGGGGGGGGTGGCGTGGGGTGTGCGAACAGCAGAAAAAAAAACGACAAGGAAGGCGCGGGATGTGGGTGGGCAAGGACCGAAAAGAAAGCGAGACAAAAGTCGCGGTGAGGTAAAAGCACCCCTACACCCTTCTGTGTTCCCCACCCATCCATCCCCCGGGCTTGACAGGGGAGGTACGTACCGCGACAGGGGGGAGGGGGGCAGGAAAAGAGGAAGGAGGGATCGAGCGAGGGAAAACGGAGGGACTGGATAGCCTGTTCCGGCAAGAGAAAGCCGGCGTTCCTGGAGTGGCGAGAGGGAAAACGGAAGGCGCGAGGACTGGGTCACACACTCTCTGGCGCCGTCGACCACGTCGCAAGCGCGCCCAAAACAAAGCCAGCAAGAAAGAACGAGCCGTCCGTCTGACTCCTCCAGAACGGAGCCGCTGCCGAAAGAGGCTAGTCTCTCTGTGCGTCCTCAGCCAGCATTGCTGCGTAACGCAAAACCGTTCGCCCTGCCCGTAGCCTACGGAGGCTATGGAAAGCCCTGCAAAACATACCGCGCTCCGTCTACCCGCAGGACACACACGCGACGGCGAAATTGAGGCCGTGGGAAAGGGCCGACGGGGCTTCACCTCGTGCTTGGGCCGAAGAAGCAGCGGCCCCCCGAGCGTGCCGGTTTGTCTTTACCGGCGCGTGTATGCTTTTGGACGACTCCGAGATACACGTGAATAAGCGTACGAGCGTTGAGGTTTTGTTATAAGCATACGGTTATCACCTGGCGAGCAACTTTCGAACTGTATTGCGTCCTTGTTTGTCCTGTCGTGAGAAACGGTGCCATACTGCCTAGTTTGGCTAGTGGGTTGTCGGCCTGCCCGTTTGGGCTGCCACCGACAGGCGCAGCAGTCACATGATGGGGCACCGTTTGCAGCGCCTCGGCGAGGCGAACCAGCCTAAAGCTTGTAAGCATATAACGCAACGGAGGCCACCTGCCGCTAAACAGAGCCAGGGCGCGGCCAGGCCGCCGCCAGGCCGCCCAAACGGGCCCGACGAGCGTCACGAGGCATCGCGGGCATGCGCCGCAGTTGACACGCAGGTCCTTGCATGCTGCCGCTGACGCTCGGCACAGACGGGCCTCGTGCCCTGGAGGCCGCCCTTGCAGCCGTCTGCCCGCGCGCCAGGGCGATCGGCGCGGCCAGCAGGCCAGCCGTGCATGGGGCTCGTCACAAGGTGCTGCGCCCTGGCGGATTCATTGGCAGGCAGGCTGGCTGTGGTACCGCTGGTGCCTGTTTGCGAGCGCTCGTCCGACGGCAGATGCGGCTCGACGTGTGCAAATCGTTGCCGTCGCACCTCGTAATCACGGGACGGAGTGCGGACTGCGCGGCTCCGCCAATGGTAGAGGGCGTAAAACATTGGACGGTTTATAAGCATGCAATAAGTATATTTACGGAGTAATAATATGCTTACGGAGTACGGAGTACAACTACAAGTACATGGGCGGATACGAGGCGGCTGGCGTCTATCCTGGAAGGTATTGTGCCGCCGGCCGCCGTTTCTGCGCCGTGGGCGGCAAAGCCAGGCTTCTGACTGGGCTGGTCCTGCTCGGCCAACGGAGCCCGCCAGCCAACTGCCTCGTCCCCAGGCGGGCACACGGCACAGACGCGGGTCACGGATCCTGTCACCTCTTGTCACGAGAACCAGGCCCGTTGCCTGGCTGCCTTGCTGGTGGGGGGGGAAAGATGGGCGAAGGGCGAACAGGGAGGCCCCCCGTTCGTGCAGACTGACTGGTCGAAAAACGGTCATCCGCCACCCGCGCACGCGTGACCTGGCCGCATTCGGTTGTTCGTACTTGTACAACTAAGCATATACTCAAATCTGTTACTCGTTGTCTCTTTGTCGGTTCGTCTGTTCTTGCGCGTCCAAACAAGGCCCAGGCCGTGGTCGGCATCATGCCCATTTCTGTCTGGCCCATCCAGGGGCGACCTGCTGCTCAAGTGCCGGTCGGGCCAAGCTGACACCTGACCTTCATTTCGGGCCAGAGGGGACGGGGCAAGGCGGCTTGTCGGGCGGGCGGCGGGCGAAAAAGTACGGAGTAAGGATACGAGGCAAAATCATCCAAAAAAACGTGGCCTGGCCTGGGGGACGGGGAAACTATCGCACCCTTTCCGGCCGCGGGCAAAAATGAAGACTGGGGTAGAACAGGCTAATGGGGGCCCTGGCCACCGTTTTGCTCCGTTTGGGGGGGGGAACGACACCCCAAAACCTCGGCAAGACTCGCGACAGGCCTGCTCCGACCTCCTGGAAATTCCGAGGCAGCCTGCGAACTAGTCAGGTCAGGTGGGCTACGAGGCTCCGTATGCTGACATGGGCACCCTGGCCCGTTTTGCCTGGGGTCTTTTCCACAGCCATTGCCCCGGCGTCGTCAGAAAAACGTTCGGCTTCTTCCGCCGCGGCGACAATGTCAAAGTACAGCTACACCACAGCTCGCGCAGGCTCGTAAACGGCCGTTTGTAACTCATACAATTGTTCCCGCCACCGCCAAGGCGGCCGGCTCTGCTCCGGCATAAACTGTAGTTGTGGGGAAAGAATGGGCAAAAGCGGGCAAAAAAGGTCACCTGTCAAGCGTCTGGGCGGCCCATATGCCCGGCCTCAAGACGAAGCTCCCGGTGCTGTCCTGCTGATCTCGTGTATAATGCAGGGCCGCACATTGGCTCAACCGTTCGTCCCGTCTCGTTTTCATTGTCCTACGGAGAAGCATATTATTTACTTGCAGTGACAAGCAGGTGATCTGCCGTGCAGTCGTAGGCCGCCGCGGCGTCGGCAGGCAATGGACAAAGTACGGAGTATGTATACAACACGGAATTTCTATCTACAGACGCCGATCGTATGGGATGAATAAGAATGTCTTACTCCGTGCTCTTGCGGCGCCCGGCAAACGGCTCCTCGGGTGTGTGATCTTCCTCGCTTGTCTGTCTGCTTTCTTTTTCTTGACCGGTTCGATGCATTTGCTTTTTCTGCTACGCATCACCAGACCCTCTCGTATTTCTATTTTGAATAGTATGACGGCCGTTTTTATATTTGGTATGGAGGCCGTGGCGACTTGGACGGAGTATCTCCACCCCCTCTTTTCAAAGCGAGTATTCCCCCGGCCGCCTCATTTGCTCCGTACTCCGTACGACGGGTCGGGTTTTGAAGAAGCAATGCTCGACTCACGGGCCGGGATTTGCAACTTTTGTGCGTGTGTAGTTGTAGCTGTATGCTTGTAATAGTTGTCTGTGTATTTGTAGTTTTTGACCACACGCATTGTGGCCACGATGCATGTCGGCTGGTAGAGCCAACTCCCGACCCGGACCCTTGGTTCACCTTTTGATTTTCCAGAAATTGGGAACGCCGCTAGGGGCATCCTACCCGGGACCGCTCTCCTCCGCATACGGAGTAGTGTTGACGCCCAAGGGGAGAGGAAAGGTCCTGCGCTCCAGCGTAATTTTGCCCAGCTGCTTCTCTTTTTCCCCTTTTCTTTCTTTTTCGCTAGCTAGGGGCCTGGGGCTTGTGTCTCATCGCCGTTTATTAATCGCAGCGCCAGTGGCTGCAATTCATCCGACTAAGATGCATTCCAATGGGAGGTCTCACATTCTGGTCTGCCCACCGCACCAGCCTCTCCCGTTCTCTCAGGGCCCAGTAGCCCAGTCGTGCGTGTGCGGAGGAGGTGCAGGCAGGGAGGCGATCGCATGCCACGATCCAAGACATCTGGCGAGTATGCCGGTACGTTTTTTCTACTTGAGCATCAGCTGACCGCACATTTCGTCATTGTCGCCGGTTCAAGACATGCTCGAGCTGCTCGAAACGGCAGCAAAAGTACCACACTGGAACACGGCGTGGATCAGCTCCCTTGCCAAGAGAGCGACGGAGCTCCCCTTCCCCAACCTCCTGTTTTGAACTACCAAGAAAGCTACAAAATAGCTGTAAGCATACTCCGTAGGCATATGCTTATGGGCCGACACAAAAACAGGAAAAGGGTTGCAAGGGGCAAGAAATCAAAAGGCTGCCTGTCTAGGCTTTGCCGACGTCCCTTCCCGACGTCTCTTCCCGACGCCTTGGCCCCATCCCGAAACCACGGCAGGGGTATCGTCAGTTTTGGCTCCGACCCTTTCCACTGCGCGTACGGAGTAGGCACTTTTACACGGAGGATATTGCGAGCATCGTTTGAAGCCAGACATGGTTACCGCGCTCGCTTCCACTACCGCTACCGCTGCGACGTCTGCTAGACGAATTTCATACCGACCCGCGCCGGCCAGCTGCGACGTGCCATTGCGAAAAATCCCAGGGCAGGAAATCTGACCTGTCACTTTTTGGCACAGACATTCCTTTTTTCTTCTTATGATTTTTGCGCTGCCACCCTTCGCCGCCCGCCCTTCCCCCCCCGCCAACCCCCTGGGACACCCAGCTGCCGTCCAGCTGGCCCTTTTTTTCTCGTAACAAATACTCCGTAGGCCGAAGGCGTCCCTAGGGAAGGATGGGCGGGCGGGACCTTGTTATCTCAGATGTTCCCCTTCGCTTCCGCGTCGCGCCCGTCTTCCTAGGGAACAGCCACTCTAGAAGTAGTTGTACACTACAACTATATGGAGCGCTGTGCTGGCAAGAACGAGAGGGGCGGTCATGGCAAGGCGGCCGGGAGGTGTCTATCCATCCGCGCGCAGGCCGTCTGCCGTCCTGTGCCAAGCTGTCTCCTGCATCAAAAAAAACGACGTGTCAGGCAGCATGTCGGGCAGCACCAACTCAGTTCGGGTGAACACGGCAAGGCGAGTTCCTGTCCTGTCTTGTGGCAGTTGTCTTTCGTAGAAAGAAAGGGCGCTCGTAGTTGTAGTATGCTTAGAAGTCATAACATCGCAGGCCTCACGCAGAGCTACCGCCTGCCCGTCTCCTTGACCCAAGTCCCAGACCTCTGGGATTTTCGCCTGCACACCGAGTGGGGAGGGTCGTTTCGCTGGGGGAGATTAGAACCGGGGGGGTCCGACGAGAAGGGGTTAGGATCCAGTACGGAGGGCAGAGGGCGCGCAAACGAGCTTCTGGTCTGGGCCTGGACTGATAGCAAGCCGCCCTTTGCTGCCCAATATGGCTGGCCAGCCAGCCAGCCAGCCATGAAACGGAGAGCCCCGTCGTCCGTCGTTATCAACGAGGGCGGGCGGCGTTCCCGCCCCCAGGAGGGGATCCGGTTTGCCACCTCGTTCCTTCGGCCAGCTCCTTGCATATATATTTACGACGGTCGCCGGAGAAGGGGTCACAGGATGCAGGGCTCACGCGATAAATGAGCTCCGTCGAGAGATCGCGGGTTGACTCCGATGTTCCAACACGCCACCCGAAAAGAGCGCAGCGGTCAGGCGGACAGAAAGGATACGGGGGGGAAGACAGACTGCTCGCGATAACGCCATCGTATTCGGGCGCGCCGTTGCCCGGCTTGCCGGACGGGCCGCAGGGGGCCGTCCGCCAAAGCCCCTGCATTTCGGGCGCTACAGAGTTAGTTAGACAGACACAGGTGCTCCGTTTGGCACAAGGTATCCGTCCGTACCACCTGGACTGGTCAGGCGGCCAGCGCGACCAGGGACAGGTAGCCAGAGTTGCTGTGGCCAGCCAGACAAGGGGAAGAGGGAGGGAGCCAGGGCAAAAAGGGCATCTTGGCCCAATAGGAACGCTTTCCAGGAGACACATGGGTACACGGAGAGGTTTCGTTTCCTCCCCTGCGTCCGTCCTGTTCGCACCTGCCCTTGCGCGAGCAACCAAGCTGGCCTGGCCAGCCAAAAGAAACACACAGAAAGGGGAACCAGGGGGCAGGGGTCAGGGTGAGCAGGGGGGGGAGGGGGAAGGTGGACGAAGAACGCGGAAAGAGCAGGCGACGACGCAGGCACACACCTCCCACGGACGGAATACGGTGCTCCCCGAGAAGCGATACCCCCACGCTCGTAATTTGTTTTGTGACCAACAACGGGGGGGAACCCGCCATCGCTCCTTCCCAGACAGAGAGAGCCACGGTTGCAGACGAGCGTCACGCGCAACGTTGTGATACGTGGGGGAGGAGGCAGAGGGGGAGGCAGAGGGGGGAGAAGGGGGAAAGAAAGCGCGACAGCGCGACAAGGCGACAGCGCAACAGCGAGTGGACAGAAGCGGAAGGAGCGATTTCCTCCTCCGCCCCCGTCCCCAGACCCTCCTTCCCCATTGCGCGCGGGCCGCGCACTACAGAGTGCGGTTGCCGCTGTGGTCTTTTGCCGCCGGTCGGAGGGCGGGAAGGAGGGATCCCGTTCACCCGTTCCATCGCGGTGATCCGACGCGCGCCCCTATTCCAGGTGATTGCCCCGTGTTCGGTAGCTGTAGGACCCGTTGCAACAACTCCGCTTACGAGGCTTCGAGGGACATCCTGGCACGGTGATACGAGCGAGAGCGGCGAGGCTTGTATGGAATATAGTGCTTAAAGCATATATTTGATTACAGACAACAAGTAACGGAGGGATCAGAAGTTCGGATCGTACGGAGTACACGTGACCAAGAACAGCCATGCTGCCAGTGAACTGGGAGGATGACCAAGAAATCAAAGGCGCAATTCTGTGAGGCAGACGCTGGGCTCTCAGTTCTTCCGAGGAGGTCGGGGCGTCGCCTCGGTTGGGCTCCGCGGCCGGAGTTGGTCGCCTATTCAGCCGAGGAGCTGGAGGATCGGAGGATAGCAACAGCGACGACTGCTCTTCGGAATCAACAGAGAGCCGTCGTTTTGCTGTCGTTTGACTAGCCGCATGCTTGCGACCACAATCTCCGAGCGCTCGGCGCTGGGGACGATGGCGACGTCGTATGCATTTCCGCAAGCTTTGACCGTGGCTGGCCACCAGCCTGCACCCCGGAGCCCATCGTGAATCGTTCCTCCGTAAGCTTACAAGTCTGCTCCTCGTAGGGCACTAGGGGCCGGCAACACAACGTGGCTTTGCGGCCTGGGCGCCCGCTAAGGAGGCTCCGGCTCTGGGGTAGTCGGCAAGCAGGCGGGAGAGGGGACAAACAGGCAGGACGGACAAAGAGGACAAAATGGGACGGCGAGGAGACCACAAAGGGACCCGAGAAAGACCGCCCCAAAAGCGGCCAGCCAGGCCGTGCGGCAGCAACCGCTGGCCACTGGCCGTCCGCCGTTCCATGTCTTTCTCGCTCTGAGCATGCAAAGCAAAAAGACCGCCTGCTCGGGGGTATGGAACATACGGGAAGTATGCAAACCCTTCCTCAGCCAATGTATTTACCCCGGATGCTCCACGGACATATTTCGGCACGACAAACCGAAGCATTGCCGTCTCCAGTGCTCCGTATGGAGCATGCTTGTTCTGCCAACCTGCTCATTCTCAGAGCAAAGCTCGTGCTCGAGCGGAGTTCCGGATGGCGAGCCGGTCGGATTTGCCGGTGTATACGAGTAATACTTTGTTGTCCACGGCGCTTTGTCCGCTTTGGTTTTGGGCCTGGATGGGCCCGGCTGGCAGGGACCGTCGGGCCTGGGCCAGCCAGCCGCGCCCTGGCAGGCGTCCAGCTAGCTCGGCCACCTGCCCGAAAACTCTGACAGGGTCATCCCGGGGCGTCCTGGATGGACAGGCGGACAGGCGGACAGACGGACAGACGGCAGACGGCAGACGGACAGACAGGCAGACAGGCAGACAGGCAGACAGGCAGACAGGCAGACAGATAGACAGACAGACGGACAGACAGACAGCACCTCCGTGTTCCTCGGCACCCGAGCACACATGATCGCAGCAGACCCCCGTAGGCGGAGCCTCCAAGCAGGGAGAAGGATTCCGTCGCTTGTCGTCTTGGCTTGGCCGGCTTTTTTTTTTCGTCTTGTGCGCAACAAAAAAACGACCACGAGGCACGCAAGCGTCTGACGCCTGGCCTTGGTGCGCGGCGCCGTCGGGCCTACGGGGAATCTAGGAAGCCCTGGTTGCGCGGCGGCGAGGCGGGCTAACGTGGCCGACGATTTCTCCGCAAACGGTGGTCTGAGCCGCGCGTTTGTAAACACAACGCAGAGACTGGACAAGAGTGGTTGAACGGTGGAAAAGGAGGAGGGCGGCGGGCGTCCGCTCCTCTGGACAGACTTGCGGGGTTGGCTGGCTGGCCGTTTCTGGCTGGGCCAGGTCAGCACCGCTGTGCCGTGGAAGGCTGGCTGACTGGGGTTTGCGGGGAGACAGACGGCAGCATGTGAAATGAGTTGTGTGCATGGATCGCGGCAGCGGGGAAGGGGGCGGGGCCGAGAGACACAGACGCACGGCAGAAACAGACACGCGGCACAGACAGGCAGAGAGCAAGAGGAGCAGGACACAGAGAGAGGGAGAGAGAAAAAGCCGCCGGCAGGAGGATGCTAGGCTGGGCCTGGCCCGCGCGCGGTCATGAGGCCGCTTTGGGATCGTCTCCGCCCCCTGGTGGTCTCTGCCCTGTCTCCGTTTCCCCAGACGCGGCCCGCGGTTGACCTCGCTGCGGCTCCTTTCTGTGCCACCCCCTCTCGACAGCAGCATACAAGTACAAGTACGGAGTATATACGTACGTAGAGCATGACACGTGTGCGCCAAGTTGAATTACGCCGCCCATGGCTCCGGGGACGAACCGCGCAAGCCTGGTGTCGTGTGCTCGTGGGAGACGAGGCCGCCGTCCGAGGAAACCGTCGGCCGCGGTACCCTGTGTAACAAGACCGCGTGTAAAGAAGAGAACAGAAAAGAACAGAGACCCGGCCGGCCCGTCGGGCCACACCGGCGCGTAGTTGTATATGGCGGCAGAGCGAGGGAGGGCAGCCGAGAGAAGCCACGGCGAGGTTGCAGCGGGCGGCGCTTCGCTTTGCCCGCGGCGCTTCGCCCAGCTGAGGTGTGGCACACCGCTCGGACGCGCCGCGGCCTGGCAGCCCGCACCGGTGTGTCGCTCGCTCGCTCGCTCGCTCGCTGGCTGTGCCGTTCGGCCGTTCTCTCTCGTCTGAGACAGTTTCAAACGCTGGCACTCGGAGCGTGCGCAAACGTGCGCGCGAAACCACCCACACACCCACCTCTGTCTCCTTCCAAGCGCCTTCGAGAAGGAGACCAAAGAGTGCGCGCGCACGCATGTGTGTGTGGGTGCCTCGGGCGTCAGTTGACCCCGTTTTGCTGTCGTGGCCACGCTGGCCGCCGGGCGGCCGGCCGTCTGTCCGTCTGTCCGTCTGTCCGTCCGTCTGTCCGTCCGTCCGTCCGCCAGCAGCCCCGCGTTCCTGAGGACCACCAACGCGCCCCGCCATCGAGATGCCCGGCACATGCCACGCCCACGTAGGGCTGGCCGTGGACGCATCACGAGCGCCGCCAGCGCATCGGCCGGCGTGCGGCATCGCGCGCCGTGGACGAGCTGGCAGGCACGTGTCCTTGCTCTAAATATACGCCGCACGAGGCTGGCTCGCGTGCTGTCACATTCAAGGGGCGAGACGACGTGGCTGGGCCACCGCCGCTGGGTTTTCGTCCAAGGAGGCCGCGGGTGCCGTGTTCTATTTGCGGTCTTGTGCTTCCCACGGGATCAGCCCCTTTCTTCCCTCTCCCGGGCTGGCCAGCAACTGGGAATAGGACCGAACAGCCGGCGTGGTACGAAGCCACGGACTGATCACGAGGGCGCACAAAATTGGGCGTGTCCTCCTCTGTCTCTCGCGCTGCGCCGCCGACTCGGTCTTCTAGAACTCTTGTCCCCCCTCCCCTCGCCGTCTCTGTGCCTCGCCTGTGCCACCACCGGTGCTCGGTGGCACAGCATGGCTCATGTTCTTGGCCACGGACGGGCGAGGCGGAGAGGGCCCTCCCTGTCCCCCGATGGCAGGAAGAGCAACGAGACGGAGAACGTGGTGGCTCTGGTTGCACGAATGGCTGCCGTCCACCCCCCTCCTCCCCCTAATCTTTGCCCCCATCACACGATGACGTAGCACGGCAGCACGGCGCGGTCGCACGACGGGGGTCACGATGCAGGCACAAGAAACGGAGGGACGGCGCAGCGCCCGACGGCCCTCGTCTCGACCAGCCAGCCTGCAGGCCACACACAGGCCAGCAGGAACAAGCGGTGTGGTCTGGCTGCTTGTCCCAACGGTTGCCCGTGTCTCCGTTTTCGGCCGGTGTTGGGGTGCGCCATCTGCCGGCCCTCTCCGTTTCGACCAGGACGAGGCTTGTGCACGACGGTGCTCGTAGACCATGCAGCACGCCGACTCGCCCGCCAGCGTATGCAGCCGCGGCTCGCCTGCGCTCGTTCGTCCGACTCTCGTGAGAGCAAAGAGAAGACAACAGCCGGCGGTCTGGCACGCGCTCCCCCACAGCGCAACACAACACAACACGGCAGCCGCCCGTCTGTCCCGCATCAACACGGGACGGTCGACGCGGGCTGCTCTCCGGGGTGAAAGACGGCCGATCTGCCGCAAAAGCTCGATCGACGACGACGACGACGGCGGCGAACATGGCAAGGGCGTCTAGTTGTACTCTCGTAATTTGCCTTGCCGGCGTTCCTCCGGCCTGTGACGGTGGCGGTCGGTCTCCGTGAGCCTCCCGTCCGCAGACGGAGCACGCGCTATTGGCTCCCGCTCCGCTGGAACCAGGTCTCCTGCACGGCTGGTCCGGCCCATCTCGCGCGGGGCCGTGTTTCGTGCCCAGGCGTTTAGAACGGGCCTCTTTGCTCTTTCGCTGTGCTCCTCTCCTCAAAGGCAGGCAGGCCGGCCGGCCGTCCGTCCGTCCGTCCGCCCGTCCGCCGCACGGCTCACACGTCCCGTCCCCCAGATTCCCCTCTTGGCGACCAAAAGCCGGGCCGGCCTGGGGAGAGAAAAGGGCAAGGGGAAAAAAAAAGGCCGTGCAGCGTCGCAGCAGCTGATCCTTTCCGTTTGCCTTTGCGGACCGCTGTCCGAGCGGTGGGCCTCTTCCCGCTTCACCGCCAGACGCGGGACGGACAAGGAAATCCTTCGTAGCGGGAGGAGGATGCAGAGGGCTGCCTGCGTGACCAAGCCAGCCGGTGACCTCACGGTGTCTTTATCGTGGCAGTGGTGGTCTTGACGGCGGCCTCTCGCAGTCCATGAGCTGCGTCATCGGAGCCAGTCGAGACCACGGGAGGCGTCGTCCTGTCATCCTGGTCACGCCGGGCGAGGACGAAGCCCTGCTGGCTGCTTGCCCGGACGGCGGTCAGCGCCTCGGCCGTCGGCCGCTCCGTTCCCGCACGCGAGTGGCTGCTTGCTGTAAGATACCGACTTTTGTTGAATTTACCTGTAATTTATCTATTTTGTTCACCTCGGGCACCACCTGGCTTTTTTTTTTTCGAGAGGGGGGGTGTCTGATGCGTTGGCAGCTGTGATTTGGCCGGCGGCGGCGGCGTCGGCGGCGGTCCAGATGACCAATATTCCTCTCCGGGCGGCACGCGGGCCCAGGCGGGAGGCAGCAGGAGGGCGAGAACCAAAGATAGTGCATGCGACCGTATATGCACGACCAGCGCAGCACCCGCCGGCAGCCCGCCGGCAGCCCGCCAGCTGCCCAGCCGTCTGGTTGGCGGTGAGCCGAGCAACGAGTCAGCTGAAGACGAAGGGAAGGAGGAAGAAGAGGGAGGAGGAGGAAAAGATTAAAGGAAAAAGAAAAAAGAAAAGAGACGACAGCCACGGCTTCGCCACGATGCGCCTTGCCATGCTGGCTAGCGCGATGCTCTGGCTCGCCAAACGACCGACAAACAAGCACGAGCGCGTGCCCAGCCAGGCTCTCTCCCTGGACGAGGCCCGGCGTGTCGCTAGCTCTGCAGGCAGCGACTGGGCAGCATCGCGCATCCATACAAAGTGTACAAGTATAGACGGGCTTCGGGTGCCTGCCAATCACGAACCCGGTCTGCCGCGGCGGAGGGAGGGCGGGCGGGCAGGCGGGCGGGCAGCCTGCAGCGACCAGGCAGGCAGACGGCCTGGCCCTGCAAATCAGACGAGACGGCGGCCGTTGCGGCCTGCCATTCGCCGGCGATCCCGCTGACCGCCTCTCGTCGACGGTTCGAGCGGCTGCGGCCGGCGGCCGGCGCGCGCGGGATACGAGGAGGATGGATGGATACGAGAGGCTGTGCAACGGAGAGCGAGCGTGGCGAAAACGCAGCAGGCAGCAGGCAGCAGGCAGCAGACAGGCAGGAGACAGGCGGTGCGCTCGGCAGTTGGTCGTGGACGTCGTCGGCTGACGGCTCGTTCGGGCGACCCATCGCGGTCACCAGGCAGGCGTCGTCGTCGTCATGACCGGGCATCGACCACTGAAAAGCAACGAGGCCTGGCCCACGGGGGCGGAGCACAGGCACGCAGAGACCACGGAGACCACAGCCAGTAAACAAGTGCAGTTGTAAGCATAAGGAAATGCAACTCCGAGGATGCTAAGCATAGGAAACAGGGCATCAACGCCCCAGAAACCGGAAGCTCTGGCCGATCGAGTTGGCGCTGAACTTGATCCGGCCCTTGTCCGCCGCCACGTTCCTCGCCAGCACCGCCCGCCGCTCCGACTTGACCAGCCCCGACTTGGTCTTGTCCGACACGCCCGCCAGGCCCAGCGTGTTGCGCGGCGGCGCCCGGCGCGCCGACACCGCCCGGGCCCCGGCCCCGGCCCCGTTGGTCCGCGCCACCGTCGATTCGCCACCGCCGCCGCCGCCGCCACCCTCCGCGTCCACCGACATGGCGTCCTCCGACGCCTCGCCGCCGCCCGTCCCCTCCTCCAGCGCCAGCAGCTGCATCTTCTCGCGCTCCGACGGCGACGGGTAGTGGCGCAGGTTCTGCCGGAAGTACCGGTTGAGCGACCGGTGGCCCACCGACCGCCCCGACGGCAGATGCAGCTCGTACTCGTCGTAGAACACGGCATGCGCGTGCTTGTGCGCGTGCGAGTGCCACCCGTCCATCTGGTGGTGCGCCCGCGGGTCCGTCTGGCTGTGGTGCGGGTGCTTGTCCAGCCGCTCGTACTGCTGGATGTGGTTGTCCGCCGGCACCGCCGTCAGGTCCGCCGAGTCCAGCGACGACGCCGAGCTGTCTGTCTCCCAGCCGTCGCCGTCTTCGTCCGCGTCCTTGGCCTGGCTGTCCTCCTCACTGCTGTCCACAGCCGTTGTCGGCCCGGTCGTCGTCGTCGTCGTCGTCCGCTTAGCCCCGAGCTTGGCCCGCAGCTTCGCTCCATTGGTGCTCGGACCCGCCGCCGCCTCTTCTTCCTCCTCCTCCTCGTCCTCGTCCTCCTCCTCCGTCTCGCTGTCCGAGTACGACCCCCGGAAGTCGTAAAAGTCGCCAATGTCCACCTGCTCCTCGAGCGTCGTGTACGGAATCTTGCAGTGGGCCTTGTCGCGCATGTGCGTCTGCGTCGCAAACACGTCGCCGCGGATCTTGCCGCAGTAGATGCACTCGTGGTCCTCGCGGATCCGCTGCTCCAGCTGCCCCAGCAGGCCCTCCAGGTCCACCAGGTACGGCTTCTCCGGAATGAACATGCCGTGGAACCGCTCCATGTGCGCCACGTTGAGCGCCACCGTCGGCGACGCATAGTTGCAGAACAGGCACAGCCGCAGCGACGGCGCCGGCTCCGACGCCTTGGACGCCGCAGGCGTCGCCATGGCCGACGCCGACGACGACGCCGCGTCCGAGGCCGGCACCGCCACCGGGTGCTCGCCCTTGCGCTGCGCCGCCGCCGAAAGCCGCGGGTTCGCCGGCCGCTTGACCGGCGACGGCCCGTCCTCGGCGAGCGACGCCTTTTTGAAGCCCTCCACCACCTGCGTGAACTCCTCCTCCGCGTCCGAGTCGAGAAGCTGATGCTCCGAGTCTGCAATGGTCGAGGCCGCCGACGCGGCCGTCTTGCTCTTCTTCAGCGGCTCGCCCAGCGAAAACGTCGAGCTCAGGACCGTGCTCGCCGTCTCGTACTCTGCCTCCTTGCCCTTGCCCTTGCTGCCGCCGCCGCGAGCCGCCAGAACCGCTTCCCGCGCCTTGTGCTTCTGGCTGGAAATGTGGTTCTGGAACGAGTTCTCGCTAAAGTACGTCTTCTGGCACACGTGGCACACGCGCTCAAAGCTGGCCCGCCCGGCCTCGGCGGCGCTGCTGGCCCGCGATTGCAGCACCTTCTCCGCGAACAGCTCTGCCGAGATCGGCGGCAGCGAGGCCACACGCCGCTTGAGGTTGTAGCGATGCCAGTCGCCCTTCATGTGGTTCTTTTGCAGGTCGATGTTGCGGAAGGCCACCTGGCACGTGTTGCAGCTGTACGGGTGCGACGCCGCCGTGTCCGGCTTGGCGACGGCCGTCCGGCCGCCAGCAACGGTCGCCATGGTCGTGGTGGTGATGAGAAGCACGGCCCAACTGTCGAGTCCGGCGGTTGATCAGCCAGATCGTCTCAAGGTGACGGAAATGGCGCTTCTCTGAAGAGCGTCGGATGCGGGTTGCTCGCACAATTCGAACGACGTGCGGCTGGACGGAAGAGTCAAAAGAATAATGCAAAACGATACTGGTCGATCCACGGAGGGTGAGGGGGGCTGTCCGTGTCCCTGTTGGAGAATCGGAGGCGGGCCAACGTCCCAGAAGAGTCTTGGCAGCACCTGCAGAGGCCGGATCACACCAGAAAAGGGACAGAGACGAGCAGAATCCAACCCGTGGCAGCCGATGTCGATGGCAAGGTCCAGACAAACAGCACGGTCTCAAAGAAAGGGCTCGTGGGTCGCCCAGATGTGAAGGTGGATACTGAAGGCACAGGGAACCCCGCGAAGGCCAGAAGGGCGATGGAGAAGGCTGGGGCGTGCGTCGTGGGGAAGCAGACAGGCGGGCAGCCGAGCAGACTTGGGTCCGGACAGAAAGTGAAGCCTTTTTCGGACAGGATCGAGAGGTTTTGAGAGAACCAGCACAGAACGAGCCTGGCAATTCGATTGGGAAGGAGCGAATTGGGCGACCAAATGCAGGAAAAAAAAGTAAAAAAAAGCGTGCATGCCGCAAAATTTCTCTATCGGGCTGTTTTAGTGGATGGGAAAGGCTTCTAGAAGGTGGGGCGATTAGGGCCCTTTGGGCTGTCAACCCGGCGCAGATGACGATATGGGGGGGGACGGAGGAGAAAAAACAGGGCAGATCCGATACACACGAGAAGCGAGAAGCGAGAGGGCTGGTTGTGTCGGGAAGGAGCCGCGCCGGCTTGGCCGGTTCACCGCACAGTGCCTTCCGAAACAGCACGGAGAGAGAGCCCAGGGGAAGGTGCGAGGCGAACGACGGTCGACGTTGTGGCTCAAGGGGCGAGAAAGCCGGCTCAGCCAATCAGCGTTCGCAGCCACTCAGAAGGCAGAAGGCGCTGGCAGATGCCACCAGCTGCCGGGCGTTTTTTGGTGGCCCGTGCATGCGGCGCGCACTCCGGCGGGCTAAGGCGGCTGGTCACTGCTGCCTTGCTTCCGCCGACTCCATCGTGAACGCAGCGGCGCTTTTCGCCTCGCGTCTTCCCATCCGAAACGCTTCACCCCGGCCCGTGTGCATCGCCTGTGCATTTGGCATCGCAACGTCAGCGTCCGTTGTCTTTTCTGTCCCATTCCTGCGTGTTTTTCCGACCCAGCGGCCGCCGGCACTCCACGTCCTCGTCGCCGTCTGCTCGCGTGTGCTTCCCTGCCTCGACCTCTCGCCGTGGATGCCTCCGACGCCCGTTTGACCCTGTTCGCAGCGCAGCTTTCGCAGCTTTCTCCCGGCCGAGCTGCTGCATCGGCACATCCTCTTGCCCGCCGCGCCATGCCCCCCCAGCGCGCCCGCCGCCGCCGACAGCCATAACCCCCGACCACGATGACCATCGACGCGCCATCGCGAGAAACCGCCAGTGCCGCCCTCCTCGGCACCGGGGCCGGGGCCGGGGCCGTCTCTGGCGACGGCAGCAGCGCGGACCTGGTGGCCGGGCTGTGGGAAGAGGCGCCGTTTGCCCGGCTGCCGTGGGACGCGCCGGCCGAGCTCCGCCGCATGGTCGCGCTGGTCGACGACCCGCGCTGCGTCTACACCATCCACCGGGCCTCGCGCCGCCACAACTTCCAGCTGCTGGTGCAGAAGTACGTTTTGTGTTCTCTGGTTTTTCTTGTCTTGTCGTCTGCTGTCGGCGTCTAACAACGGGCCAGGTACATTGTTCAGCTGCGCGAGGGCTGCGGCGTCAGCTCGTGCTGCAACCCGACCTGCCTGTCCTGCCGCAAACGCGTCGCCGGCCGCACGCCGCTGCGCCGCTACAACACCACGAGCGCCCGCACGCTTGCCATCCACCTCGCCAGCCAGGACAACCCCGAGGCCGGCCTCTGCCCGGCCCTGCGCCTGCCCAAAACGCCGCCCGCCGCCCTGAACTCCCTCGTCTTCTCGCCCAAATATGTTCCGTCAGCACTGGGTGGCGGCGGCGGCGGCGGCGGCAGCGGCAGTGGAGGCAGCTTCACCCGTGGCAGCGGTCCGTCGGCAGAGCGGTTTCGGGCGACAAAGAACGGAAAGGGCGTGGCTTTCGTCACCGACACACCGCCTGCGAAGCCGGTGAGCGCACCAGCATCAGCGCCTCAGGCACGGGACGACAAGTGGGAGGAGCACGCAGAAGAACCCAAATTCACGCTCACCGACAAGCCGGTCAGCAAGGACTACCGGTCGTTTGCGGCCAACATGTTTGGCACAGTCGCCTTCAAGATGCTCGAGTGGCTGACGCCGTCGGCCGTTGCGGAGATGACGAACAAGGCGGAGCAGCTGCAGACCGGGCCGTCGTCCGCCAAGGCGAAAGAGAACAGCAAAGCGCCTCCTCCGCAGGCAGTGGACAAGGGCGGGGATGCACAGAAAGCCGGCACGGCGGCCAAGGGCCTGGGAAACGGCATCGCAATCACAGCAACGCCGTTGACGGCGAAAAAACCAACGACGAGCACAGAAGAACCAAACGAGGACAACCTCCCGCATCCCGGACCTCCGGCTACGGCCAACGGCAGCGCACAGCGCAGTACCAGCGCCCTCGTGCGCGCACCTGTGCAGACGACGCAGCCGCAGCGCAAGGCCTCGGCCGATGCCTTGCCCGATGAAAGCGACGACTTGTTGCCGCCCTTGCGCTCGCCAGGCTTGTCGGCCATCCAGGGCAGCGACAGCCTCTTGCCGAAGCCGACGGCGGCGGCAGCGGCAGCGGCGGCGGCGGCGGCCAGCAAGTCTCGCAAGACGACGGGCCCCTCCATGACTCGCCCCATTTCGCAGCTGTCGAATGCCGGCTTCTTCGACGACGTCTCGCTGGAGAAGATGCCGTCGCTGCTCAAGTCGGCAGCGGACACCAAGGCGAAAGGCATCCCCACGCCCGCCGCCGCCGCGCCCGCCGCCAGCAGAGCGCAGATCGACCTCTCGCTGCGCAGCGGCAGCGACAGCAGCCAGCCGCAGTCGCAGTCGTCATCGTCTCGCTCGCTCTCGTCTGACCGATCCTCGTCTGACCAGTCGTCGGCGGCGGCGGCGGCGGTTCTGCCCGGCGCCACCAATGCCGATGGTGCCGGTGCAGAGGACGCGACGCTGGACGAGTTGCTGCCCCAGACGCTGGACGTGCTGACTGCGGATGTGATTGATTTCCTGTGCGACGTGCTCCAGGAAGACCGCACCGGCGAGCCGCATCTTCTGGAGCCGCCGACGGTTGACAAGTTCCACCTCCCGTACGACGGCCAGCCGAAGCCCCTGAAACGGATGGCGAAGCGGCAAATTACGCGCCAGGAAGCTGCCCGCCTGCGCACAGAGTGGCGCCTGTTCATCGAGCAGAGCTTGTTTTACGTGCTGAGCGAACCGCAGCCGCTCCTCTTCTCCTTCACCCGGCGTGGCCGGCTTTACGACACGCAGTCGCTTTGGTACTGCATGCTGCGCCTGACCCGCGCCGCGCCGAGCCTCGTCTTGCACAGCTTGTGGAGCGCCGCCGAGGTCCTGTTTGAGCCCCCGCGGGCACTGCAGGCGCACCCGCCACCAGAGCTGTTGACGGAGCGGGAGTCTGGCATGCTCTTGGCCATCTGCCTGCACGCGCTGGTGGCGATGGTGCCGGTCGTCGACGACGAGCGCAAGCTGTACGACATATCGCGCATCCGAGCTCAGGGCATGACGCTGGCCGGCAGCGGCGACCTTGCGCGGCAGTCGCCCCAGCTGTGTCTGCAGTATGACGACGCCTTTTCCAACGACCTCGCGCTGCGTCTGGCCCGCCGGCTGTTTGCGGCCATCCCCGCGCGCCGTTTCTACGCGGACCTGGCCGAGCACCGCTCCGCTTCGCGGACAGAGGCGGGCAGCAGCAGCAGCAGCAGCAACAGCCAGCAGACCGCGGCACCCGGCTCGCCGTCCGTCCCGGACATCTTGGCGCCGCTGTTTGCGCATCTAGATTACCTCGACACCGACGCCACCTACATTCTTGGTTTCACCCTCCCGGCCTGCACGCTCCACGAGACCCGGGTTCCCTACCTACTTCTGGACTGGGCGCGGACGGTCATGCTGAGCGAGTGGAGCGGCAGCCCGCTTGTGCCAGGCGACGGAGCCTTTGGCGGTGCCCTGGCCCTCACCACGGCGATCTGTAAGGACCTTCTTCTCTCTTTTGAATATGCTTTGTCTGTTTTTTTTTCCAACTAACCCATCTAGATGAGAGGCGGCATGACCTGCTCGTGGGCGAAATCCAGTGCCGGACCGAGTACTTTGCGGAGCGGCTGGACGAGGTGGAGGTGCCTGTGGCGTGGCTGTCGTTCACGTCGACGCGGCAGACGTGCCACTTACTGGACTTTCCCTACCTGTTCAGCCCGGCCACGCTGGTGTCCTACTTCCGGGCGATCAACTTCTCGCGTATGAGCCGGGCCTTTGAGGAGTCGAGCTCGCTGCAGAGCCGTATGAACGCGATCATCTCGCCGGAGAGCCTGGTGGTCAACCCACATCACAAGACGGTGCTGCAGGACATGCTGCGGATCGCGTCGACCAAGTATCTGGTGCTGGACATTGGCCGGCAGACGGTGCTGCAGGACGCGTTTGACCAGCTGTGGCGGCGCGAGAGGCGCGAGCTGCTGCGGCCGCTCAAGGTGCACCTGGGCGAGAGCAGCGGCGAGGAGGGCTTTGACTCGGGCGGCGTGCAGCAGGAGTTCTTCCGGCTGGCGCTTGCCGAGGCGCTCAACCCGGATTACGGCGCGTTCACGGTCGACAGCCGCACGCACATGGCCTGGTTCAACCCGACCACGCTCGAGGAGGACTGGAAGTTTGAGCTCGTCGGCCTGCTGGTATCGCTGGCGCTCTACAACGGCCTCTCCGTTCCCGTCACCTTTCCCCGGGCGCTCTACCGCAAGCTGCTAGGAGAGCCCGTCAACGAGCTGCACCACATTGCCGATGGCTGGCCCGAGCTGACCAGCGGCCTCACAGCGCTGCTCGAGTGGAACGAGCAGGACGGCGCTGTCGAGGACGTCTTTGCGCGCTCCTACGAGTTTTCCGTCGACCTCTTTGGCAAGCCTGTCTCGCGCGTCATGGGACCGTCGGTGCCCTGGCCGCAGATCCGGGAGGACGTGCTGGGGACGGGGGCGGAAAAGGGCACAAAGGCGGGCGGCGATGTCGAGGGCAAAGCGGTGGCAGACGAGGGTTCCCTGAACACCGCCTCTGCCTCTGCCTCTGCCTCTGCCTTTGCCGAGGACGAGGCACCCATGGTGACCAACGAGAACCGCAACGCGTATGTGACGGACTACATCAGCTACCTGACGGACGTGTCGGTGCGGCCGCAGTACGAGGCGTTTGCGCGAGGGTTCCGGGCGTGCCTGCACCCCAAGTCGCTCAAGCTGCTGTCGGGGAACCTGCTGCAGACGCTGGTGGAGGGCCAGCAGGACATTGACATGGAGGAGCTGCGGCGGCACGCGCGGTACGTGGGCTGGGACGCGAACCACCGGGCGGTGCGTGATTTCTGGAGCGTGGTGTCGGGCTACGACGACGTCATGAAGCGGCGGCTGCTCGAGTTTGTGACGGCGAGCGACCGCGTGCCCGTGGGCGGCATCAAGAACGTGCAGTTTGTGTTGCAGCGCAACGGCGCCGAGGAGGGCCGCGGCGGCCACCTGCCGACGGCCTACACGTGCTACGGCACGCTGCTGCTGCCCGAGTACCGCGACCGCGAGGTGCTCGAGGAGCGGCTGGCCATGGCTCTGGAGAACACACAGGGTTTCGGCTTTGCGTAGACGGGGAGGGGGAGGGTTTTCGAAATAGAGCAAAATTTATAGCCAGCGTGTGTCTGGGTTGGGCAGGGAATCTTTCTTGGCCGCCATCTGCTCGCAGGGGTGTTGTTCTTTTTGCCTTTTTTGAATTTATTTTGTCTTTTGCCGGGTATATGCTTTCATCCAACGGCCGTCCCATCTATTGTACACTGACATATACCGCCGCCGCCGCCGCCGCCGCTCGTCCGTGCCTAAAAATCGTCCTCGCCGCTGCCGCTGATGATGACGTTGTTCACCTTGAGCACCATGCGGCACAGCTGCGTGGCCAGCATGAGCTGCTGCTTCTTGCCGATGAGCGGGTCGATGACAAAGGCCTCCTTCATGTCGTTGGAGCCGCGGCCCATGCAGTCGACGCCGAGGCGGCCGCGGGCGGCCGGGCTGGCGGCCTTGATCTGCTGGCTCTTGACCTCGGCCAGCGTGGCGATGGGGTTGAGGCCCGAGTTCTCGGCCAGCGCCATGGGGATGGCGTCGAGCGCCTCGGCAAAGGCGCGCATGGCGTACTGCTCGAGGCCCGGCGTCTGCACGGCGGCGTCCTCGACGGCCAGCGAGCAGGCGATCTCGGCGGCGCCGCCGCCGTACACGACGCGGTTGTCGCGCACGAGGTTGCGCACGACGCACAGGGCGTCGTGCAGCGAGCGCTTGGCCTCGTCGATGATCTGGGGGTTCCGTTAGGACACACGACACACGACACACGACACACGACGCGACACACGACGCGAGTACGCACCATCTTGTTGGACCCCCGCACAAAGACGGTGACGGCGCGCGTGTTGGCGCACTCCTCGATGACGAGCATCTTCTCGCGGGTGGTGCCAAAGGTCATCTCGCGCACGATGCCGGCGGTGCCGAGCTTGTCGGCGGTCAGGTCCTCGAAGCGCGGGACGATGCGGCCGTTGGTGGCGATGGCGATGAGCTCGATCTCGGGCCCGCCGACCCAGCGCACGGCGGGCAGCTTGTTCTGCAGCAGCAGGTGGTTGGCCTCGTCGTCGAAGCCCCACTGGCAGATGGCGAGGTTGGCGCCGGTGGCCTTGATCTGCTGGATCATCTCGACGAACTTGTCGTGCTCGTAGGCCTGCAGCTTGCGGAACTCGTCGACGGAGACGATGTCGAGCTTGTGCTTGGTCTTGGGCTTGGGCGGCTCAAAGGCGCAGGTGAGGATGGCGATCTTGGCGTCGCGCACCTCGGACGGCATCTGCGGGTGCGAAAAGTCCTTGTCCACGATGACGCCCTTGACCAGCAGCGAGTCCTCGAGCGCGCCGCCCACCTTGCCGTCGACCTTGATCAGCTCAAAGTCCACGTCGCGCCGCTCCAGGTCCGCCACGCTCATGACGGCGTCCACGGCGATCTGCGCAAACTGGTCGTGCGCCTTGGACACGATCTTGCTGCCGAGGCTCGTGCGCGCCACCTTGGTCAGGTTGCTGACGTCGTCCCGGCTGAACGGCAGCACGTCGGCAATCTTGTCCAGCTCCGCCACCGCAATGTCGCACGCCTGGTCGTAGCCGTCGGCGATGCGGATCGGGTGGATGCCCTTGTCGATCAGCTCCGCCGCCTGCTCCAGCAGCGCGCCCGCCAGCACCACCACGCCCGTCGTGCCGTCGCCGATCTCGTCGTCCTGCGACTTGGACAGCTCCACCAGCAGCTTGGCCACGTGGTTCGAGATCTCCATCTGCTGCAGGATCGTCGCCCCGTCGTTGGTCACCGTGATGTCGCCGTCCGGCGAGATGAGGATCTTGTCCAGCCCGCGCGGGCCCAGCGACGACTTGACAATGTTGGCCACCGTCCGCGCCGCCAGAATGTGCGACTTGACCGCCTCGTTTCCGTATTGACGCTTCTTCTTGCCCTGGCTGGAGGGGGGTCAGCACCAGCGCACGACGGTCGACTTCTCCTCCAGGGAAAGACGTACTCCCGCACGACGATGAA
The DNA here is from genome assembly GCA_019925495.1 of Ophiostoma fasciatum. Classification (NCBI taxonomy): domain Eukaryota; kingdom Fungi; phylum Ascomycota; class Sordariomycetes; order Ophiostomatales; family Ophiostomataceae; genus Ophiostoma; species Ophiostoma fasciatum. The sequence continues at coordinate 1,041,145 of JADHKM010000001.1, forward strand.
CGGCCGCCCCTGCTCATCCTTGATCACCGCCGCTGTGCACCGTTAGCCGCAGGTCTCTGCCAGACAGGCCGCCGCCGGTGTGTGTCTGCCCGTTGCTCCCTACCGTTGGAGAGGTCGAGATCTGGTCGAGGTTAGCTGTCTGGCGGTCCAAAGAAAGGGGTGTCGGAACAGGCGCCGAGGTACGACGCCAAGAACGGAGAAACGCACTCATCGCCATCTTGAATGCAGTCTCGGAGAGACTAGCTTTCGATCGTGTGCTGCGTCAGGCGGGCGTGCTTTTCGGGGGGGGGGTTGCTGCTCGAAATGGCTGCGGTGGTGTCCGGGCTGGCGAAGCTTCTTGAACAATATTTTTGGTGCAGTTTCTGCCTGCGGTGAGCTTTGCCCCTCGCCATGCACTTAGGGGGGTGGTGGATGCGCTTATGCGTCAATGCGAGTGCGCGTTAGCGGGGAAGGAGCCCAGCTGACCCCTGCCGCCGCCCCACTGGCTCTGAGTACGGAGTAGAGTAAAGAGCGACCAGCTAATATAGCGGCCGCGAACGCTGCATCGCGACCTCGCCTCTTTTTTCTCAGAGCCACGCACTGCCGCAACGTCTGTTGAGCGGCCACCACGACACCACGCGCGCGCAAGGCTGCCCATACACACTGGCTCGACCTACAGACGACCGTGTCGAGCTTCCGCGCTCGTCTGCGCCACGAAACCGCCCGTCTCGAACGCGCGCTGACCTCGACCTCGACATCGACCTCGACCTCGACGTTCCCTTCAGCCTCACCATCCATTTGTCTGTCCGGCCTCGCCTGCTGCTGCCAGTGCCGGGCGATGGAGCCGACCGTCTCTGCATCCCAGCCCATCTCTCCGACCGACCGCTGCTGCTGCTGCTGCTGCGCTGCTGACGGCTCTGCACACGCGACGACGCGCGGCAGCCAACGGTGACGGCAGCAACAGCTGGGGCACTGCGAAGACGACTAGGACGACAACGTGCTCACGCACATTTTCTCTGATCCCCTCGACGGCGGGGCGGCCGGCGTGACCAGGGCGCCCGGCTTGGCGCACGCACGGCGACATGGATGTGAACGACTACGAGACCAACATCTTGGCGGTCAGCAACATCGCCTCGGTCGCCTTCCGCGTCTACCGGCCCGTGTCGTCTGCGTCTCAGTCTGCCTCGCCTTATCTCCCGGCTTTGCCCTCGGCCGACGTCGAGCAGGCGCTGCGCCGCGATGGCCACCTCGTGTTTGCCGACGCGCGCCGCCAGGCCCTCTGGCACTTCCGCCTCCTGCGCAAGGACGGCTCGGCCCTCGGACTGCCCACGCGGTCCGAGATGCACGCGGTCCAGGATGTCGGGGCGTGCAAGCTCGCCGCCGTGGACGAGGGCTCGTTTGAGCCGAGCAGCCTGCAGAGGGGGCGGCCGGTGGTGGCTGGCAGCAACCCGCTGCACACGCCCAGCAGCGCATCGTCCTCGGCTCTGTCCTTTTCCGGCGTCGACTCGGCTTCCGCATCAAGAGGCGGCGGCGGCGGCGCACAGCCGCCAAACGTGGCGCCGGCTTCCGGCCCGGCCGCGCCGTCTCCGTCTGCGGCAGCTGGCGCAGGCACCGCGGGCGCAGGCACCGCCACGGGCCCCGAGGCGATGACGGCCGTTTCAGGCAGCCCTCCCCCGCTCTCCTTTCTGCCCGTGCCCATCAAGGTAATTTACAACTTCTTCCTGGCGGCGGTGCTGGCGAGCGTGGCGCCGGCCTACTGCCGGCAGGCCAAGGCCGTCCCCCTCAACAGCCGCACGTTCTTGCTCCCGCCGTTGGATCCTCTGTGGGACGGCGACGAGCGCAGCCGCATGGACTACCGGTCGCTGGTGGCGACGCTGCGCGTGAGCCTGACCATGGCGGGCGCGCTGCTCATCAGCCTCTCGCACGCCGTCGTGCACGGCATGGGCTGCTCCGAGTGGGCTTGCTTTGCGGGCGTGCCACCGCCCGGCTCCTCCGTGCTCGCGGCGCCCTGGGGCAAGTTTGGCACCGTCCGGGGCGCCTACGCCCACGACAACTACGACGCCTACGGAGCCTATGATGCCTACGGTGCGTACGAGGCCAGCGACTACGCTCCGGTGCGGACGAAGAAGAAGCACGCGCGGCAGCAGGCCTTGCTGTTGCAGGCCTGGAAGCACTTTGCGGAGCGCCTGCTCGAGCGGAAGGGCATGTCGGCTGCGGTCCTGCGCGGCTCGACCTGGCTGCGTGTGGAGTTTTGCCTCGACGACGAGAGCCCCAAAAGCGGTGGCGGAGGCGGGGACACGGTCGTGATTCTGTGGCCGTCGGTGCTCTGCTTCTGGAGTCTCGAGAACGCGGTCGTGGCCGCGGCGCCCTTTCGGCGGTTGGACGCGCTGGCCGATCTCCGGGAGGCTTACTATGAGGAATTGCGCGCCGAAGAAGCTGCTCGGCGGCCAAAAGAGCAGGCGACTGCGGCGGACGGCGAACCGCAGCAGCGAGGTGACCGACAGGATGTGGTCATGGAGGACGCCCAAGCCCAGCAGCTGGCTGTCTCTGGTGCTGGCCGAGATGCCCAGATGCAGGCGGCGGAAGGCCTGTCGCCGCTCGGCGTTCGCCATCCCCTTGGTGCGGCGGCGGCGGCGGCGGGCGTTGGCATGGTGTATCCGACGCCGCCGGACGGCATCCCTGGCAACCCTGTCGGCGCGACGCCGAATTTCGACAGCTCTACGTCGAGCCCGGGCAATGCAGGGAGCGCAGCCGGAGCCGGGGTCGGGCTCGGCGGGACGGCGACCTCGGCGGCGGATCTCGACACGGCCATGGCGGAGCAGCACCCTGCAGACAGTGCGTTTGGAGATTTCTGGGACGGCGACGGGCCGAAGCGCGACGACGCGGACTCAAGTTTCATGGGCGAGCCGGAAAACCTCTTTGGCGACATGGGTGCCGACATGTTTGGCGACGACATTACGGACGCCGACTTCAACTTTTTCGACGACAAGCAGCCCGAAGCGGACGACAAGGGCCCAGGCGCAGGAGCCGGCGCGCTCTCCGCGGCCGGAAAGGCGGCTGACGAGGCGACGGCAGCAGTTGAGGTGGCTGCTGGGTCCTCGCATTTGGAAAAGACGGACGAGCAGATGGGAGCCGGCGAGGCGGCAGGCAGCGGCTCTGCCGAAGACGCCCATGCCGAAGCCGCACCGGCGGCGGACGCACAGCCTTCGTCGTCCTCGGCGGCGGCGGCGGCGGCGGTTAAAGACCGGACCGAGGACGGGGAGACGTCCAGCAACAAGCAGCCGTCCCCTGAGCTCAAGAAGTCGGGCTCACCGGTGTTTGCCAAGCCCGAGCTACGGCACGCCCGGAGCAACCTGGAGGACAGGTCGGGCGATGGCGGCGGCGGACTGAAGCGGCCGCCGAGTCCGTTCAACGCCCTGACGGTGTTCAAGCGGGTGCGGGCCGTGGCCGAGGCAAACCGGGCGAGGTCCCCGCAGCAGCAGCAGCAGCAGCAGAAGCAGAAGCAGCAGGCACAGCTGTCGGCGGCGGCGAGGGCGCCGCGGCCCTTTGAAGGCCTGCGGTTCACCGACTTTATGATTGAGAACAACAAAAAGTACGAGCAGAACGGCAAGTTCAGCTTTGTGTGGCCGCACCCCGAGGCGGACCTGCTGTCGGACCCGGCATCGGCCACGTCGCCGACGGCGTTCCGGCGGCCGGCCAAGAAGCGGCCGGGGCTGTCGGACTCGTCGCCGGCGTTTGCGGCGCTCATCTCGAGCATCACGCGGGGGCTCAAGGCCAGCTCGCTGCAGCCGCAGCGGCGCCGCAGCCGCCGCCGTCGGCGAAACGGCGAAGGCGACGACGGCAGCGGCAGCGACAGCTCGGCGAACTCGTCGTCCTCGTCCGGGCGGCGGGCGGCGGACGGCTACGACGACGACGACGACGACAACGACGACGACAACGACGACTCGAACGACTCGGACGGCTCGGACGACGACGACGACTCGGAGAACGAGCCGCTGTCGACGCTGGTGTCTGCGCAGAGGGCCAAGGACCGGGAAGCGGAGGCGGTGGCGGCGGCGGTGGTTCCGCCAGAGGCGGCGGCCGAGCTGGTGCGGGCGGACCGCGAGGGCATGTGGGACGTGCCGATTGCGCGGGTGTTTGCGGAGCCGGTGCCGGCGGCGACGGAGCTGGCGTGCGCGGACGAGGACATTGTGGACGTGGCACAGATCCTGACGCAGCAGGTGGCGCGGGCGACGATCCGGACGGGGTTTGGCGACGAGGACGACGGGCAGGACCTGCAGCAGGCGCGGCTGCGGCAGACGCTGCTGCAGCGCATCCGGTTCTCGGTGGCGACGCTGCACGAGAGCCTGCCGGCGCCGCTGGCGGGGGCGACGCGGTGCGCGTTCCGGCCGTACCTCGCGGTGGTGGACGCGCCGCTGCTGGGCCTGCCGGGCCGGCTGCAGGCACAGCAGCAGCGGGCGAACAACGGCAGCAGCAGCGGCAGCAGCAGCAGCAGCAGCAGCAGCAGCAGCAACAGCAACCTGTATGTGGTGCCGGCGCCGCTGGTGGGGCTTCGACGCAACGACACGGCGCTCTCGATTCTGCCGACGGCGGTGGAGTTCTGGGAGGTGCTGGGGCTGGAGCCGCTGCACGGCGGCAAGGACGTGCGGGCGGTGTGCGTGTACCCGGACTACGAGGGCCTGGCGGGCGAGGTGCGGCGGTTCCTGAGCCGGATGCGCATCGTGTACGAGTCGCTGCGGCTGGGCGCGCACGAGCTGGTGGCGGCGGCCAAGGGCAGCCTCGTGGCCGACGGCATGATGGCGTACCAGGTGGCGGCGGCGGCGGCGGCGGCGGGGGACGAGGGCGGGGGGGGTGACGAGGACAACGACCGGGGGGGGGGCGACGGGAACGGAGACGCGACATCATACTCGGCGGCGGCGGCGGCGGCGGCGGCGCACCGCGGGACGGAGTTCTCGGCGGCGGACCAGGTGACGAAGCTGGCGCAGGCGCTGGCGGCGGAGGACACGCCGGGCAAGAGCCTGGTGGTGTACTTTGTGTACAGCGCGGAGGTGACGGGGGCGGCGGTGGAGGCGTGCGTGGCGTTCCAGCGGCTGGCGCAGCTGTACGAGACGGCGGTGTCGAGCCGCAACTCGGAGCCCAACGACCTGGTGCTGCAGCTGGTGCCGGTGGGGTTCCTGGCGTCGGCGACGGCGCTGGCGGTGGTGCCGACGCCGGCGGCGATGCAGCGGCTGGCGGTGGAGGTGTACGACCGGTGCGCGAGCGCGCGGGGCCCGCGGCCGGCGCCGGCGTTTCTGCTGGAGCCGTCGCCGGCGCGGACGCTGGACCTGAAGCTGTCGGCGACGCCGTCGGTGGACGTGCAGCGGGAGAACTCGTGCATCCACGTGGCGTACGCGGTGAGCGCGGACGGGCGGTGGGTGGCGGCGGCGTGGACGGACGGCATCGGCTGGCGGCAGTTCAGCGCGGCCTACTGGCTGGGGCGGCGCGAGACGGCCGGGGCTGCAGGGGCGGGGGCGACGGCAGCAGCGACGACAACGACGAACCCGTTCCGGCTGGCGGCGCGCGAGATGTGGGCGAACACGGTGGCGCTGGTGGCCAACCTGGGCGTGCACTGGCGGGCGGTGGTGGCCAAGTGCGGCCCGCCGGGGATGGCGGCGGAGGAGACGGAGGCGTGGGCGGAGCTGGCGCGGGCGGAGACGCGGGCGTCCATCAGCCTGACGCTGGTGTGCGTGGACGCGCGGCCGGCGCTGGAGCTGCTGCCGCCGGTGGTGACGGTGCCGCGGACGGCGCTGGCGGACCTGTCGCCGTTGGGGGGAGCAGCCGGGGCGACGACGGCAGCTCCGAAGCCGTCGACGCCGTCGGCGGCGTCGCTGTTCTCGCCACCCGATGGTCTGAATCCAGCGACACCGGCGGCGGCGGGGGCGGCGGGGGCGGCGGGGACGGCGGGGGCGGCGGGGGCGGCGGCAACACCGGCGACGCCGAGCAGCGCGCCGGCGACGGGTTCCGCCGCAGACAACACCGGCCTGGACGCGGGGGCAGCGAAGCTGGCGGCGGCGGGGGCGGACCCGAACACGGTGATGGAGATGGACGGGCACGCGATCCTGGTGGACCTGGCGGACCAGACGTGGATGGCGGTGGCGAGCCACCGGCTGCCGACGATGCCGGGGACCGCAGGGATGGCGACGGCCACAGCCACGGCAGCGGCGACGGCGACGGCGACGGCGCTGGCGAGCGGGTACCTGGTGAAGCGCGGGGGCGCGGAGCGGGACGACCCGCCGGTGGTGCTGGAGGTGAACATGGTGCGGGCGCCCGAGGGCAGCAACCCGCGGGGCTACGAGGCGCTGCTGCGGGAGATCCTGACGGCGTACCGCGGGCTGGGGACGCTGGCGCGGGCGCGGGGGATCCTGGACGGCGAGCGGGACGCGCGGCCGTGGCACGTGGCGGCGGCGGAGCGGGCGGCGCGGGCGCTGCGGCAGATGTAGGTGGTCTAGCGGTCTAGCGATGGCTGGTCTATGGATGTCGGGCGCCTCCCCGTCTTGCCCCCCCCCTATGCCTTGTCAAAGAACCCCGGAAACAGATACTCGATGCGCTTGACGGCGTCGGCGTTGCGGCCGGCGGGCTTGGTCATGAACTGGACGGCCTGGACGGCGGAGCCGGCGAGGTGGGTGGCCTCGACGAGGTCGCTGTGCTCCTGGAGGGCGAGGGCGTCGAGGACGGCGGCGACGAGGCGCTTGGCGTTGGCGCTGTTGGCCTGCATGTACTGCATGACCATGCCGACGCCGACGTCCTCGCCGCCGGCGTCGGCGGCGCGCCAGCAGTCGTAGTCGGTGGCCATGCAGATCATCTGGTAGGCCAGCTCGGCCTCGCGCGCCAGCTTGGCCTCGGGCAGCACCGACATGTTGATGACGGACCCGCCCCAGGCGCGGTACATGTGTGACTCGGCGCGTGTCGAGAACTGCGGGCCCTCCATGCAGATGAGCGTGCCGCCGCTGTGGACGGTGAGGGGGACCGCGGAGGAGGCGGAGGCGGAGGCGCCCTCCTGCAGTTTTTTGGCACACCGCTGCACGACGGCGGCCAGGCCGGCGTCAAAGGGGTCGGCAAAGCCGACGTGGCCGACGAGCCCGCCCTCGAAAAAGGTAAAGGGGCGCACGCCCTTGGTGCGGTCGATGATCTGGTCGGGCAGCACAAAGTCCATGGGGCGGATGTGCTCCTGCAGACTGCCGACGGCGCTGAAGGCGATGACGCAGCGCACGCCGAGCGCGCGCAGGGCGGCCATGTTGGCGCGCGACGGCACCTCGTGCGGCGCCAGCTGGTGGTGCACGCCGTGGCGCGCCAGAAACGCAATGGGCACGTCGCCGTGCCGGACGATCTGGATCGGCGCCGACGGCTTGCCCCACGGCGTGTCCATGTCGCGCACCTCGACGGGCTCGAAGCCCTCCATCTGGCTGAGCCCGGTGCCGCCGATGACGGCGATGCGAACGGGGCCTGGAGGGGGGGGGAAGGGGGGAGTTGCGTTAGCTGGGGACGGCGAGATGTGAGGCTGATATCTGCATGTGTGTGATATCGTGAACGGATGTGGTGGATGGCTTACGATCGAGAGGCATGGTGAGGGCGGAGAGCACAGGAGCACGGTCGCCGGACACAGACAGACAGACAGACAGACGCGGACAGACGCGGACAGACGCAGATAAACGCAGACAGCGCAGACAGACGCAGACAGACGCAGGACAGACGCAACGACGTCGTGCTCGCGATGTCGTCAATTTTTTTGCTTACAAACATTTACAGCCGCCATACAGCACGTGTCGGGTCCTCTGGTCCGTCACTGGTGGCCGCCACAGCCACCACCGCCACAGCCAGCACACCGCCTTCAAAAGCGGAGAGCAAAATTTCAGCCCAGCTCGCACGACTACGACGCTTCCTGTCTTCACGCCAACCTCCGTCCCGACCTCCGCCACACCACGGCTGTGCTGCGCGTCTGCGTGTCTGCGTGTCGTCTTGGTTAATTTGCCTTTGCAGCTGTTCTGTTCTCGCGTTGCGTTTCTGTCTCTCGTCCCGTCGAGGCTCCATCTCTCTCTCTCTTCTCCCATTCCCCCCCCTTCTCCTTCCCCTCCCTTTCATCCCCCCCCCATCCCCCATCCCCATGGCCGTCGCCATGGGCATGGTCCCGCCGGTGGACCGGATCAGCGCGCCGTCGTCCAAGCAGTCGATCGAGGAGGTGTGCTTCACGGCGGCGCTCATCTGCCTCGACGGCCACTTTGCCAACCTGCCCTCGATCCCGGGGCCGCACACGCAGGCGCGCGTCGCCGGCATGGTGGCGCGCACGCTCGAGAAGACGCACGCGCGCAAGGAGGTGCGCGAGGCGCTGGCGCACAACGTCGAGATCTGGGTCTATCTGACCCGCATCTTCAACAACGCCATCGACAACCTCACCGCCCGCACCATCCCCAGCATGCCCGAGGAGACCTGCCCGCGGCACCCGCCGGCGAACGGCACGGCGGCCAACGGCACCGGGAACGGCCCCGTCGCCAACGGTGCCGCCAACGGCGCCGCCAACGGACACGCGTCCCCCCCCGCCAACGGACACGCCGGCCACGTCCACGACGGCCCCGACAACGCGGAGCTCATCCTCAAGCACTACGCCTCGCTCAAGGAGGACCTGCAGATGCTCATCAAGCTCATGCACATTGCGCGCAACCTGCTCGTGTGCGCCGAGCCCGAGGTGCCCCAGGACCTGTGCGCCGCCGTCAGCTTCGACGCCGTCGTCTTCCAGATCATCGTCCTCTGCGTCAACCTCGCCGGCAAGGGCTACCACGGCGACGGCCTGGACGACGCCAACCACAGCAAGCTCAACGAGATCTACGAGCTGTGTAGGTCTCCTCTCTCGGCTCCCTCAGCCCAGTCTCCTGTTCCCGCTCTAACGGCCAGTCAAAAAACTCCTCGTCACCGCCCTCCAGCAGATGCACAACTGGACGGCCAAAAACGACCGCAACAAGATGGCCCTCTGGTACTACGTCTTCTTCGAGGACGAGGCCGTCGCCGACGAGCTCGACAGCCTCGGCTCCGACGGCACCGGCTACCGCCCCGACGTCGCCAAGATCGAGGTCCGCCACTGGCTCGAGCGCCACGCCGTCGTCTGCGACGAGGCCCGCCGCCGCCTGCTCGACTACGCCGACACCCACCAGAACAAGGCCCCCGGCATCCCCTCGCTCAACGCCCCGCTCGCCCGCCTCTGGATCCCCAGCCACCTGCTCGAGCCCGCCGCCGAGCCCGCCGACCCGGCCAAGTACGCCGAGGACGCCGCCCGCGGCCGCGTCTCCCACGAGGTCGACGTCTGGTGCGAGCGCGTCCGCGACCCCAACCGCGACGCCTGGGACATGCCCATGCCCGACCGCGCCTTTGCCCGCCGCCGCCAGGCCTTCTTCTCCGACATCCTCGAGCAGCGCTTCAGCCCCGGCTGGCGCCTGCGCGACGAGAACGCCGCCATCGGCTTCGGCATGTCCGTCGACGGCGAGTACTACCACGGCGGCCACGTCGGCGGCGGCGACGACCACGACCACGATCACCACGATCACCACGATCACCACGATCACCACGATCACCACCACCACCACCACCACCATCCCGAGGCCGCCTCCGACGACAGCACAAAGCACAGCCGGCGCGTCGTCGAGCTGAACGGGGACGCCGACTACAGCGCGGACGGCCACGACCATGAGCATGACCACGACCATGACGGCGCCCTCCGCTGCCGCCGCCGCCGCCACCACCACCATCACCACCACCATCATCACCACCACCACCATGACCATGACCATGACCACAACGGCCACGCGTACGACGACGAGGAGTACGACGAGGAAGTGGACGAGGGCGACGAGGACGAGGGCGACGTGGACGACGTGGACGACGGCGAGGACGACGAGGCAGACGACGACGACGAGGACGACGAGGACGACGACGAGGTAGACGACGAGGACGACGACGAAGACGACGAGGATGACGACGACGACGACGACCTCGACGATGCCTACGCCGAAGGTCCCGTGCTGGGCGTGCTCGGCGAGATCCCCAACATCCTCGACCCCAAGCAGATCGAGGCCCTGCACATGATTGTCAAGTCGTGCATGCACGTCGCCATGGGCTCGACGCCGCCGATGCCGCCGCAGCCCGACGTCGAGAACCTGCAGGAGGCGCGCTGCAAGATCATGCTGGCCTCGGAGAGCGGCCGCAACCTGCTGCGCGAGCTGCTCGTCTTCATCGCCGTCTGGGACCAGGAGGAGAACTCGCTCATCTGGAACGTCACCACCCACATCCTCCACGCCATCCAGGACCTGTCCCTGCTGCCCTACGCCTGGATGGAGCTGCGCATCCCCAAGGACGCCGTCTCGCCCGCCCAGGCCGTCCTGCTGCGCCTCTTCACCACCGTCATGCGCCAGCGGTACCTCGACCCCGAGCCCGACGCGCCCGCCGATGCGGATGCCGTCGCCTCTGCCTCGGCCTCGGCCTCTGCAGCCGCGCAGCCGCCGCCGCCGCCACCGCCGCCGCCGCCCAGCGAATACCGCCCGCGCCCGATCCTGGAAAAGGACATCCGCCTCATCCACTTCCTCGTCCTCATGATGCGCTGCCGCATCGTGCCCGAGTGCCTCGCCTTCATGTCGCTGCAGGCCGACATCCGCCGCGGCGACGCCGACCCCTCCGCCTTCCCCCTCGAGACCTGGGACATGGACCGCGCCCGCGACGGCCTCTGCCAGGCCCTCGAGTTCCTCGCCACCGTCGCCGAGATCTACGAGATCCGCGCCCTCCTCAACGAGTGGGCCGTCTCCTTTGAGATCCTCTGCCTGCTCCGCGGCCTCGACGAAGCCGTCGCCAAGAAGCCCTTTCCCGACGACCTGCCGTCCGCTTCTGCGGCTGCCAACGGGGATTCCGCCTTTGCCGACAGCACCGTCCAACGCACCGCCAAAACCGCCGGAGCCGCCGCCGCCGCTGCCGCTGCCTTTTCGGGCGCTCGGCGCGGCGGGCAGGGACAGCAGCAGCAGCAGCAGCAGCAGCAGCAGCAGCAGCAGCAGCAGCAGCAGCAGCAGCAGCAGCAGCAGCAGCCGCCGCCGCCGCCGCCGCCCGCGGCCCAGGAGCCGGCGTACAAGTTCCCGTGGACGGGCATCAAGACGCGGCTGCTGGCCATCCTGGCGTGCCTGCTGCAGCCGCTGCACGGCAGCGACGGCCGCGGCAACCCGGCCGTCCAGCAGCAGATCATGGAGGAGCAGGGCCTCATGACCCTGCTCAACGCCTCCACCTACGACGACAACAACCGCTTCGCGCGCGAGCGCGTCCACCTGTGCCTCAAGTTCCTCATGAACGGCTGCGCCGATGCCCAGACCTTTGTCCAGCGCCTCATCATGGCCAACGGGGACCCGGCCGCCGCCGCCGCCGCAGCCGCCGCAGACGAGGACGAGGAGCACGGCGTGGCCGGCGTGGCCGGCGTGGCCGGTGTGGCCGGTGTGGCTGGCGTGGCCGGTGTGGCCGGCCAGGTCGGTGTGGCCGGCCAGGCCGGCAAGGTCCGGAGCGTGCGCATCGACGGCCTCGACGGCGAGTACAAGGTCAAGTTCCGCTCCAAGGCAACCGGCACGGGCGCTGGCGCCGCCCCCTCCTCCCCCTCCCCCTCGCCAGCCATCGCCTCCTCGTCCTCGTCCGGTGGCGTGTCGCTGGCGTCGACTGCGTCGGCGGCCACCGGTGGCGCCGGCCAGGCCATGTCGACGTCGACCGCCACCACCGCCGCCACCACCGCCGCCACCACCGCCGCCACTGCCACCACCACCGCCACCACTGCCACCACCGCCATATCCACCGCCACCACCGCCGCTGCCAGCGCCGTCCTGTCCGCGACGCCCAACCCGCCCATCGGCACGGCGCGCCAGCGCAAGCAGCGCCAGAAGCGCCAGCAGCGCCAGCAGCGCCAGCGGCTGCAAGAGGCGGCCGAGGCGCACGGCGCGCAGATTCTCGCCCAGCAGGCGCCGGAGACGCAGCCACCGCAGAACGCGCAGCCGCCGCAGCAGGCCCAGCAGGCACAGCAGGCACAGCAGTCACAGCAGACGCAGCAGGCACAGCAGGAGGTACAGCAGGCACAGCAGGCACAGTACGAGGCACAGCAGCAGCAGCAGCAGCAGCAGAACGCGCCGATCCCGGCCCAGGCCGAGGACTCCCTGCCCCTGCCGCTCGTCTTTGGCCGGCCTCCCGCGGTGGAGGTGACGGCGGATTCGCTCGCGGCGCTGGCGGCCCAGATGTCGCGGATCGGGGCGCGCCTGCGGAAGCCGGTGGCGAATCCGCTGGCGCCCGGCAGCGAGGGCCTGACGGCGCGGCGGGCGCGGTGCGAGGCGCTGCTGGGGGAGATCATCACGCTGTCGGACCACACGGCGCGCATGGCGCTGTCGCTCGAGCGCGGCGAGGTGCCGCCGCTGCCCGACGAGGCGCTGTCCAGCTTCCTCCGCAGCCAGGAGTTCCTCGAGCGCTGCCGCGACCGCCTCGCCCGGCCCGTCAGCGGCCCCGCCGCCGACGAGCCCGTCGAGGAGGGCAGCACCCTCACCAACGCCATGATGGCCGACCCCCTCGGCAGCATCTTCAAGGGCCTCACCGCCCGCCGCGCCGCCGCCGCCGCCGCCGCTGCTGCCGCCGCCGCCGGCGCCGAGCCCTCCCCGCCCCAGCCCCTCCCGACCGTCTCGTCCATCGAGGACCAGTACCGTCTGGTGGAGCAGGCGCTGATGTACCTGACCGAGGACCTGGCCAGGAGCGCGGACCTGGTGCATGTCGAGTTTTAGATCGAGTAGCCACTTTGTATTCTAGGTATTGGAATTGGGACAGCATAAGACGCAAGCTTGCATTTCTCAAAAATATGACTGCTTTTCCTGCTCGGTCGCTCCTTTTTTGGACTAAAGTATAGAAAACAAACAAACAGCATGGGGATTATGCCGCACTCGCTGCGTGCGTAGGCGTCTTCTTTGTCTTTCTCCTCGGCTATCGGCTTCCTTTCGCCCCAACGGCACTTTCTCTCTCTCTCTCTCCAAGCCCAAACTTGTTCTCCCACCCTTTTTTTGTGGCGTCGTCCCTCCTCCTCGTAGCCAAGTTGCCTCCTCATTGCGCTGCCCGGACGACGTTGGCCGGGACCACGCGGACTGACGGCGGCTTGGTCGCCGTGCCGCCGCCGCCGCACGATGACGCCCCCTACGACGACTCGCGCTTCTGCGTGCCCTCCTTCACGGCGGCCAGGATCAGCTCGCGCGCGGTCTCGAGCCCTTCCTTGGGGCCGACCACCTCGATGGCGTCCGGCGCCGACGACGAGGACCGGCTGCCCTGCGGCACAAAGATGCGGCAGCCGCTCTGCTTGCGGATGGCGTCAATCTTCTTGCCGGCGTGGCCGACCACGAAGCGGAACAGCTTGGGGTCCGGCAGCACCAAGTACCCCGTGGCCGTGGTCTGCCCCGCCTGCTCGCGGGCGCGCTCCAGCGCCTTCTCCACCGCCTTCTGCGCCTTCTCCACGTTCTCGGGCGTGCCGCGCAGCACCCACGGGATGTCGCCCGTCTCCGTCTCCGACGCCGCCGCCACCGGCGCCGCCTCGACAACGCGCCACGTGTGCGCGCCCGCGGCCACCTCCTCGTCGTCCGTGATGAGCGGCAGCGCCGTCGACGCGCCGTTGGTGACCTGCGGCGCCGCCGCCGCCGGCCGCGGCGGGATGGTCTGGCCCGCGTGGTCGACGGTGACCTGGTGATCGTTGCGCAGGCGGCGGAAGATCTGGCCGTTGCTGGACACGGCGTGGTGCAGGCGGCGGGGCACCTGGATCGTGGCCGAGTGCTGCTCGCGCACGAGCGCCTGGATGTGCTCCTTGGCCTTGTCGACGTTGGCCGGCTGGCCCGTGATCTTGATCTCGGTGCGGTCGTCGCCCTGGCGCGGAATGTCGACGACGACGCTGAACTGGGACTCGATGTTGCGCCGGGTCTCGCCGCCGCGGCCGATCAGCAGACGGTGCTTGTCCCGGGGCACGTCCAGGACAGCAACAGTCTGGCTGGCCCGCTGCTGCACAAAGTCCTCGATGAGCGCGGTCAGCTGGTCGACAAAGGACCGGCGGCCCTCGATCTTGATGGTCGACTCGCTGCTGTCCTGGCTCGGGAACTGGATCGCCCGCGACAGCTCGCGGCGGTCGTCTTTGCCGCCGGCCTTGACCACCAGGTCGCGGATGTTGGAGCCTCACCTGTTAGCTTATGGAAGGAGAAAAAGAAAATCAAAAAACAGGAATTTCAAAAACTCACCCCCTGCCCCAATCAGGGCCTTGTGGTACTTCTTGTCGACGTCCAGGGTCTTGACGACGGTGTCGTCGAGGACGGCCTTTTTCTCTTCAAGGACCTTCTTGGCGGCGGCCACCTGCTCCTTGGTGCCCTTGAGCTGAATCTCGACGACGGACTCCGGGTCGCCGCGGCTGTTGGGCACGTCGATCTTGGCGCCCGTCTGCTGGCGCAGAGCCTCCATGGCGGAGCCGCCCTGGCCGATCAGGTAGGGCACCTGCTTCTGCTGGACCTCGATGGTGGCCGTAAAGGACGTGTCCCGGAGGTACATGTACAGCTTAAACAGCTCGTCGCGCGCCTCGTCGGCGCCCTTCTTGGGCCCGCGCACCGTCACCTCGTCGGGGGCCTGCTGGCGGCGGGCCGCCGCGCCGGACGACTTGTGGCCGTTGCCGCCAGCCTCGCTGGCCGCGTCCGTGGTGACGGACTCGTCGTCGCGGGGGCTGCGGGCGACGCGCGGGAAGAAGATGTGCACCTTGTAGCGCGTCTGCAGACGGTTGATGGTGCTGCCCTGGGCGCCGATGAGCTCGCGGTGGAAGCGGGGCTCGATCTTGAGCGTGTGGGTGACCTCGTCGGCCAGCTGGCGGGCGATGGACTGGATGTGGGCGCGGGCGGCCTCGGCCTTGGCCTTGGGCCCCTTGAGCTCGACCTGGCCGTCCTGGACCTGGATCTCGACATCGAACTTGTCGCGCAGCTCGCGGATGCGGCTGCCGCCCTTGCCGATGAGGTGGTTGGCGTAGGTCTTGGGGAAGTCAAAGGTGAGCGTAAAGCCGCGCTCCTTCTCGTCCTCCTTTTCTTGCTCGACAAAGGCCTCGATCTTGGCCAGCAGCTCGTCGACGGACGACCGCGGGCCGCGCAGGGTGACCACAGCGCCGAGGTTGGACACGCGCACGGGCGGCTGGTTCGGCGGGCGGTTCTCCTGCTCCTTCTTGATGAAGCGCCGTAGCCGCTCGTGGAACTTGAGGGGCACCTCGATGGACGCCGCCTGGATGTCCTCCTGGGCGCCGATCAGGTCCAGGATGTGGCGCTCGGCGCGGCGCACGGCGTCCTGGAAGACAGCCAGTTCCTGCGCCGAGGGCGGGGTCTGGGGCACGGTGTACGGCGCGTCGACATCGGCCGCGGCATCCTCCGACGGCTGGCCCTCGTACACGAGCAGGAGCGGCGCGCCAGGGTCGGCGGCGTCCGGCACAACCATGTAGACGCCGTGCTCGCGGTGCAGGCGGGGCCGGACGTCGTTGCGCAGGAACTGGTGGAAGAAGGGGTCGACCGGGACGGTGGCCATGCGGGCCGGGGGGTGGCTGGCGACAATGTTCTTGATCTCGGCCTGGGCGCGGAAGGCATTTTTGCCGTCGCGCGAGTACAGCTCCCAGGGCAGGGCGCCCTCGCTGGTGAAGGGGGTGTTGATGTGGCTCTGGTAGGCGCGCTCGAGGCGCTCAATCTCCTTGCGCTGGCGCAGGTAGCGGGTCACGTTGCGGGCGTGGGCGGCAGCGCTGGCCGAGGCGTTGGCGGCGGCCTGGCGGTGGAGGCGGGCAATGTCGTAGTTGGAGCACTGCATGCCCATGGCCAGGTCAATGGCGCGCTCGAGGCCGGCGTCGACGCGCTCCGGGTGGCCGACGATGACGACATTATCGTCCTCGGCATCCGCGGGCAGGACAACCACGCAGCCGGTATCGCGGTAGAACTCGTCCATGGGGGTGCCGTGGGTGCCGATGATGAACTGCTGGCGGCCGGGGGGGATGGCGGTCTGCTGCAGGTGCAGGCGGTCGCGCAGGTCGGCGGCGAGGGCCTCGATGGCGGCGCGGGCCTCCTGGACGGCGGCGCGCTCGCCGGCGAGCTGAATGTGGACGTCGGGGGCGGGGGCGAAGACGGGGCGCGCGCCGGGGGTGGCCGGCGCGACGGGAGGCTGGGCGGAGCGCGGTGGCAGGGGCGGGACGCGGACCTGGACGCCAGAGGCCTCGATGCCGGCGATCACGCCGTTGCTGGGGTCGGCGATGAAGGGGAAGAACTCGGCGGGGATGCCGCGGACGCGGGAGCTGACGTTGGCGGAGCGCTCGCCGACGATCTTGAGGATGGCGTCGCGGGCGGCGCGGGCGGACAGCGCGTTGCCCTCGACGATGACGTCGATGGCGTTGTCGTCGTCGTCGTCGTCGTCCGCGTTGCCGCCGGCAGCGGCGGCGGCCGCCGCGACCTCGTCAGCCTTGGGCAGCTGGATGCGGGCGCCCGTCTGCTCCTGCAGGGCCTTGATGGTGGAGCCCTGCTTGCCGATGATGTGCGGCCGCACGGAGGAGGGGATGGGGACGTTGACGGTGACCTTGGCGCCGATCTGCTGGACCAGATCGTGCAGCGCCTGCTGGGCGACCTCGGGCGGCCCGGCGGCGTTGAACTGCCGGCGGCCGGCGCTGGGGGGCAGCATGGTGATGGTGGCCCGCGACTTGCGGTTGAGGTCCTTGATGATGTCGGGGATGGGCTTTTTGAGCGCGGCGCGCGGGAGAAGCTGGTCGTCGGTGAGCACGACGCTGGTGACGTTGCGGCCAGGGATGTTGAGCGTCGGCGGGGGGCGGGCCGCGGCCGTGCCGTTGGCCGTGGCGGCACTGGCGGCGGCCGCCGACCCATTGACGGCCTGGCCGTTGGTGCTGGCGGCCGCGGCGCCGCCGCCGCTGCCCTTGGCGCCCCAGACAGGCGCTACGTTGGCCGCGGCCGCCTTCTTGGGGGCGCCGAGCTCGGGGAAGAGCTCGTGCGACTGCGTGTCGATCGGCGGCGGCGCCGCGGCTGCCGCGGAGGGCCCGGTCTCGCCGGTGGCAGCGGCCTTTTGCTTGCCGGCAGCCTTGGCGGACGGCACGCCCGCCCAGGAGGGGGCCGGCGCCGGCGTCGACGTGGACGTGGGCGTGGACGCGGACGCGGACGCGGGCGGCGGCACCACGCTGTCCGCGGCCTCGGCGCTGGCGGCAGCAACGCCGTGCTTCAGGTCCTCCTCGTCGATCGTGTCTTCGACGGTCGCTTGGTGGCTGTGCTTCTCAAGCAGCCGCTGGGCGGCCGAGAGGGCCGGAGGCGCCGAGGGCGCGCTGCCGGCGTCGGCGGCGTTGGAGGCGGAGGCGGTACCGGAGGCCATGATTCGTTAACCGAAGGGTGCGTGCGAGATACGAGATGAGCGGCGGGACGTCCCGTGGGAGAAACCGAGGCGCAGACAAAAGACAGAATCGACGACGGGAAAACGAGGTGGTGGTGGTGGTGGTGGTGGTGGTGGTGATGGTGATGCAGAAGAACAACGTGGCAACCTGCGGGCGGGGGGTCAGCACATGGATGAACCACAATTGAGCCAGCGGACGGGCGGGCCGGGATAGAGTTCGCAAGGGAGGGCGTGGCTGACGAGGCCGAGGGGCCGTCCGCCAAGGCCAAAAAGCAGAGCAGAGAGAAAAAAGGGAGAGAAGGCAGGCAGGCGGAGGGAGACAAGGGGGTCCGCAGACAGGGAGGAGAGAGCTCCCAATTCGACGTACCCAAGGCAGTCAGATAGGCGAGAACAGCCCCACAGCGGCAGCAGGCACGGAGTTGGTGGCGGCGGGGGAGAAGGAGGAGGAGGAGGAGGGCGGGAGAGGAGGGAGAGGTTGTCGGGATGGATGAAGGCGGTGGTGATGGTTTGGATAGGGAGAGAGGGAAAAAAGGATGGAAAGGGCCGAGTCCATCGTACACGGCAGGTACGACGTTGCTGGGCGGCGCCCCGCTAAATTACGGCGGAGGACAAGCTGTCCCAAGGCAGGCGCCAATGGGCGGCGGGCTACGGGAAGGAGCCATTGGACACGGAGGTGGTGACAGGTTGTTGCATATTCTTGTACAAAGACGAGCAAGATAGGAGACAACTACAACTACAGGTATATTTACGGAACACTCCGTATGCTGCTTTTACTTTCCTTCCAAGCGTCGTCCATTCGCCGTGCAATTTGGCCGTCCTTTGGAGTCCAGACCGCACACCCAGACGCTGGCTAGCCGTGTCCATGCTTAGAAGCCAACCCCTGTTGATGAGCGCCGATCGCACAGGCCATCTTTGCTGAGCCGATCGGCGGCAGCGGAGGCGGCACGAGGCGTCTGTCGGATCGCCGCAGGACAGAACAACACAAAGTCGTGGACAGGAGCTCGAGGCAGAGGTATCAGCGCGACAGGCGAGCCCTTTGATTCCGTGCTCCTGCTCCTGCTCGGCGCCCAGACTCGTTAGTCCCGAACGGGCATCGGCCGGCTCGACAAGACGCCGCCTGCTTCGTAAATATATTTGCATATTTACGGAGGAATGCTTAGTCTGTCGAGCCCGGGCAGAGAAAGACGCGTGTACGAGTGCGGAGGAGTTGCACAGAGGAGAGCAGAGCGCAGAGGTCCGGTGCGACAGCAGCCGGACGTGGGATCTGGAGCACGAAACGAAAAACGAGCAGCCTCGTATCCAGCAGACGTGCTTGACGTCGTTACCGGTCGTATCCATTGGTCTGAGTTTTGGTATCCCTTGGCTTGGTTGCCTTTGCTCCTTCAGTACTGTTCTCTGGCTCTCTCCTTGGGGCACAAGTGCATGCGGCTCGCAAGATTGCCGCGGCATCCATTGCCTGCTTCACGATGTTCTGGCGGGCTCAACGGCGGCAGGGCAGCAAGAGGTGAAGGAGCAGGATAAGACCGAGGCCTGGCACAAACGCCCGAGGCTTCGGCTCCGACGCGTCCTGGAGCGGTTCTGGGAGCTGGCCGCTTTCCGTTCACTGACTGGTCAAGACAGTGTTGCTCGTCCTTCAGACAAGCGGATACGGTAGATCCGACATGGTGCATCTCGGAACAGGATGTCCATATCCCGACGAGCCCAGCTTTGCCTTGAACTCTGTCTCCGGCCTCGTACCGCCGATGTCCCGCCCGAGCCAACGGCCGTCTTCCGCCGCGCTGCCATGGGACGGCACGCTCCTAGACCCATGCGTCGTCTGCAGCCGCTTTAAGCATACGCTTTGCAGCTTTTGCCACCATACTCATCGCCGACGTAGCTCTCCGGCAGCCATACCCCGGCGTCAGCAGGGAGCTTGGGCGCGACGAAAGCTTGTGAGAAAGCCAGCCTCTGTGGCATGGGCCGAAGAGACCGTCAGTGTGTCCGTACACCAAGCACTCGAGGCCCAATAGACCGTCACTACACAGAAAAGCCCGATATCTCCCGTCGACGTCGCACGACATGTTCAGCCTCGCCGTCTCGGGCCACGGACGACGGGCCACGGGCACAACCTCGCCTCAGCCACCGTGGCTGTGTAGATGACTCATCATATGGGCCAGCGAATCGCAAAGAAACCAAAAAAAAACCCAAAAAACCCAGAAAACGAAAAAATGGTCTAGCTGTCAGGATCGTCTCGTGTGTCTCACTCCCCGACGCGCCATTCTTCAGGAGCCTCGCTTGGGGTCCCCGGAAGCAGGGCATCGCAGCCGGACGGGTGAACTGCACGAAAAAGGGGGGCAGGCTACACGGCCCTTTGTGCGTGTGTAAATGTACAAGTAAATATGCAAGACGGCGTGCGCTCGTTCGCTCGCCCGCTCCAATGTCACGTGACAGGCTTTATTTGTGCCCAACGCCGCGCGCCGTTGGCCGCCAGCCGTCACAGGACGACAGGACGAAAATTTTCGCCGCGCGTGGCCTTTGGTCCCCTGTTCGGCGTCTGCCTGGCCTGGCCTGGCCTGGCTGCCCTGGCTGACCTTGGGGGCGCGCGTGGCCGGCGGCGGCCCAAGACGCGCCGCCGCCCGCCGCTGTCCGCGGGAGAGAGAGGAGAGATTGGAGGGGGGAAGCCAATCCATCCAACAGATTCA
The DNA here is from genome assembly GCA_019925495.1 of Ophiostoma fasciatum. Taxonomy (NCBI): domain Eukaryota; kingdom Fungi; phylum Ascomycota; class Sordariomycetes; order Ophiostomatales; family Ophiostomataceae; genus Ophiostoma; species Ophiostoma fasciatum. Next base: position 1,061,256 of record JADHKM010000001.1, read on the forward strand.
GCAGCGTATTTGTACCAGTACGCACACCTCCGTACTGCACAAGCAAATGCTCCGTACTTGTAGGCTGCTCCACTCCTCCGTTACGCAACGGAGTTCGCTCCTGTTGCAGCTGCCGTCGGCGCTCTTGCCTGTCTGTCCTCCGTATTGCTGCAGCGCTCCTTCCTTCGCGCTCTTGGGCTCGTCCGTTCTCTGCGGGCCCCTGCCGCCCCTCGCACTTTCCTCTCCTGCCCTGCCCTTCCCACGCCCCCCCCCCCCCTCCCCTTCCCCTCCATTCTTCATTTCCCATCTGTCTCGCCATTCTCGTCAACATCACATCGTCCTTTCACGCGACAAAAAACTCTTCCGCCCGCACACCACCACCACCACCACCGCCGCCCGCCCGCACGCCGCGCGCGCAGCCTGCACCGGCCCCCGATCGCTCATACGCTATCGCACCCTCGGTCGCCCTCCGTCCAACAACTAGCCCGCGCGTCTCCATTCCCGGCCGACCCACAGTTACCCTTTTCGCTTTCAGTCCTTTTGTTCAGAAGAGACAGAGAGAGGAGGAGAGGCAAAACCGCGCAGCACAAGCTCGTCTCTCTTTCTCTCTGCTCTGGGCCCGCTGTTCAGACAAAAAAAAATATACCGAGACAACACCCTCCACCCGCCGCCGACCCGCCCCAACGCCCACCCGCCCACACACAGCAAGGGCCCCCCCTCTTCTTCCCCCTCTAAACGCATTCTCTAGCACAAGCGTCTGTCCAGTTGCCTTTGTCTGCTGGCTGTTTCGTCTATCCGCGGCCGGCTGTCAACTGCTCCATCTTTCCGCGCGCCTTTGCACGCCCGCCCCTCTTCCTGCTCCGCCCGTGGGGACCATGGACGGCGGCAGCCCGAACAACCAAACGTCCCAGCAACAACAACAACAACTGCAACAACTACAACACCTCCAACAGCAACAGCAGCAGCAGCAGCAGCAGCAGCAACAGCAGCAGCAGCAGCGCCGCCGCCTCACCAAGAAGCCGCCGCCGACGTCGTACCATCACCACGCCTCATCGACGAGCTTCGATGGTCGCGCCGCCGACGCGCAGTCTCTGCAGAGCAAACGCAGCTCCACGAGTCTGAGGCGCGCGCCCAGCGCTCCCCAGCCCCAGGCCCCGGCCCGCTCGTCCTTCTCGACCGCCTACAACAACTACAACTACGCCTCGTCGTCGGCGCGCTCCTCCAACGACTCGTCGCCGCGCCATCCGCCCGCCAACCCCTCGCCCGTCCTGCACGGCGGCGAGTTTCTCTCCGCCGACCACCCGCAGTCGTTCGCCCAGCACGCCCAGCACGCCCAGCACGCACACGTCGGGCCGCACGCGCCCTACTCCCCCTCCCAGCAGCCGCCGCACCCGGCCGTCTTCCAGCACCACGGCCCCCCCTCCATCGCTGCCGCCGCGTCTGCTGCTGCCGCGTCCTTTCCGGCCTCGCGCATGACGTACGACTACGCCGTCGACCCCCCCTTCTCCGCCGCCGCCCTCGCGCCCGCCGCCGCCGCCGCCGCTTATCCCTCCTCTTCCTCCTCCTCCTCGAATCCACCCGAGCGTGCCGTTGGTCCCCTCACCTCGTCCTCCGAAGAGTTTGTCGGCGCGCCGTTCGACGGCGCGGCCATCCTCGACCGTATCGAGCAGACGTCGGCCGCCACGCCTGCGGCGCCGCCCGTATCGTCCCCCGCGTCCTCGTCGCGCTTCTATCCGCTGCAGCCGGCCCGCCACGCTCCGCCCGCACCGACGGCTGCGCCCGGCTACGACTTCGCGTACCATCCGGAGGCCAGCGGCATGGCTGCCGGTGGAAACGCTGCCAACGCTGCCATCACCGCCACCACCATCACCTCCGTCGTCTCGGCCCCGGTCACCGCCGCCGCCTCTCCGACACCCTCCCACGAGATGAGCGACAAGACCCCCTCCGCGCCCCAGACGGGCGCCGGAGCCGCCGCCGCCGCCGCCGCCGCCGCCGCTGCTGCCACCGCCTCCGCTCCGTCGCCCGCCGTGAAGCGCTACTCCGACGAGGCCAAGGACTTGAAGGGAGCCGGCGTCCTGCGCAAAAAGTCAGGTTTCTCCGGCTTCATGACCAGCCTCGTCGGCACACCCAAGAAACCGCTGATTTCCGCGCCCGAGAACCCCGTCCATGTCACCCACGTCGGCTACGACAGCAACACGGGGCAATTCACAGTACGTGTTTCCGTCTGTGTTTTCTTTGTCAATCGCTAACTTTTCAGGGCCTCCCCAAAGAGTGGCAGCGCCTGGTCAACGAGAGCGGCATCACCGAGAAAGAGCGCACCCAGAACCCCGAAGCCCTCATGCAGGTCATCACCTTTTACAAGGAGACCACCGAGAAGCCCCAGGAAGACCAGATTCTCGAAAAGTTTCACGATGCCCGCCCCGGCATGCCCCCCCTCACCCCCTCCTCTTCGTCCATGGCCCCCTCCTCTTCTTCGTCATCCGCCGCCGCCGGTGCGCCCCCGTCTGCGACGTCCCCCGCGCCCGCTGCGTCGCCCGCCTACGCCGCCATGTCGTCCTTCATCAGTCCGCCCGCCAGCCCTCACTTCCCGCTCGTCAACTACGAGGGCAGCTTCGTCAACCCGCGCCCCGCACCACCCATCCCCACCAAGGACCTCAACCTCATGCCCAGCCGCCCGGCTCCGCGGCCGCCCGTCGGCCTGCCGTCGCGCGCCGCACCCCAGCCGCCATACCCGCCAATTACCAAAGACTCGGGCATCGGCATGTCCCACCACCAGGACGACATGGCCGGCGGCCATCCCGCCGGCGGCGGCGGCGGCGGCGGGCCCAAGGAGAACGTCCCCATGCTGCCCGAGGAGCACCGCTCGCGGTCCAACTCCCGCGCCACCGCGCCCTACGTGCCACCGGGACAGGGCGGCATCAGCAGCAGCAGCGCCGCTGCACAAGCGGCCGCGTACCAGCAGCAACTTCTCCAGCAACAGCAAGAGCAGGCCCTTGCGCAGGCGCAGGCCGCCATGTCTGGGCAGCTCGGACGTTCCATGAGCAAGCGGCTGCCGCAACAGCAGCAGCATCCGCAGCATGCACACGCACAGGCACAGGTGCAGGCCCAGCTGCAGCAACTGCAACTGCAGCAGCAGCAGCACCAGCACCAGCAGCCGACACCGCCCCAGTCGCAGCACCACCAATTCGGCCGGTCGCCTGACATCAACGGAGCCGGCCGGTCACCACAGCTGCCCCAGCTACCACAGCAGCAGCAGCAGCAACAGCAGCAGCTGCCATACCCCTCAGCCGCCGCCGGCGTGATCCCGCCGCAGTACCAGCACCTGCAACAGCAGCAGCAGCAGCTCCAACAGCAGCAGCTCCAGCAGCAGCAGCTCCAGCAGCAGGCAGCGGCGCGGCCACGGCAGCGCACGCGCGCCAGCACCGGGGCTGATATCTCGACGCGGCTGCGGCAGATCTGCTCGGACGGCGACCCGCACCGGGTGTACCGGGGCTTCAACAAGATCGGGCAGGGCGCGTCGGGCGGCGTGTACACGGGCTTTGAGCGGGGCAGCAACCGGCTGGTGGCCATCAAGCAGATGAACCTGGAGCAGCAGCCGAAGAAAGACTTGATCATCAACGAGATCCTGGTGATGAAGGACAGCTCGCACCCCAACATTGTCAACTTCATCGACAGCTACCTGTGGGACGGCGAGCTGTGGGTGGTCATGGAGTACATGGAGGGCGGCAGCCTGACGGACGTGGTGACGTACAACATCATGACCGAGGGCCAGATTGCCTCGGTGTGCCGCGAGACCCTCAAGGGCCTGCAGCACCTGCACTCCAAGGGCGTCATCCACCGCGACATCAAGTCGGACAACATTCTTCTGTCCATGGAGGGAAACATCAAGCTGAGTGCGTCGGCCTTTTTTTCTTTCCCCCCTTTGTTCGTGTCTGCTAACCGGCCAGCCGACTTTGGCTTCTGTGCCACCATCAACGAGGCGCAGAACAAGCGCACGACCATGGTGGGCACGCCGTACTGGATGGCGCCCGAGGTGGTGACGCGCAAGGAGTACGGCCGCAAGGTGGACATCTGGTCGCTGGGCATCATGGCCATTGAGATGATCGAGGGCGAGCCGCCGTACCTGACCGAGTCGCCGCTGCGCGCCCTGTGGCTCATTGCCACCAACGGCACGCCCGTCATCAAGGACGAGCACCACCTCTCCGAGGTCTTCCGCGACTTTCTGTACTTTGCCCTCAAGGTCGAGCCCGACAAGCGGGCGAGCGCCCACGATCTGTTACGGGTATGTGTTTCCGCCTGGGTTGGCCGCGCGCGCGCGCGCTCTTTGCTAACGCTGTTTGTTGCCAGCACGATTTTATGAAGCTATGTGTGGACCTGTCGCAGCTGTCGACGCTGGTGCGCGCCGCCCGGGAGGCCAAGGCCCAGGAGAAGGCGCGCAAGGGACAGTAGACCGAGAGGACAGGAAAGAGGACGAAGACACACACACACACACACACACACACACACACACACCAAAAAAATACCAGAGCCCCGGCCGATTTTCGGGAGAGCACGAAACGGGGAGCGAGATAACGGGACATGAAATAAAACCAAGCACAAGCAAAACCCAGACGTCGGCCGACGGCTTGGCGAGGCATATACGGCTCATAACCACCATACCCTCCTTTTTTGGTTTCCACGACCGATCTGTATGCAGGTCTTGCTTTTCTTTTGTCACGATCGGCACAGGCTTCTTCACAATAGATCGTTTCAGCTCGATTAAGGAACTCGATCATGGCTGTCTGCCATCCCAAGTCTAGTAGTCGTCATCAGTGAGCTGATAAACAAATCAAAAATGGCACGAGAAAGCAAAAGCAAGCGACGCTCTCTATGTTGAAGACCGTGTTTGTAGTATGCCGAAGAAAAAGGAAAGCAACCAGTGTATACCACTTTTCCGCGTCTCGTCCACATTGAGACCCTTGGTTCCCCTCGTCGCCGCCCATCTCCCCCTTCCCCTGAAAAACCACCCTTTGCTGTTTGCGCAAGAAAATGCCATCGCAGACCGAAAAGCAAAATTCGCGAACCGTTTGTCTTGAGACGTACTCCTTGAAGCATCACCGACTGTGCCAGATGCGTCGAACAAAAAAAGGAAAGGAAAGAGAAAGACAGAAAATGAAAAGAAACCGCAGTCGTGAGAAGTAAATAGTCGTGCGATCCAGGATCCTTTCCGTTCTCCCCATCCGCATTCATAAACAAGAGACGACCGTCAGGCCAGAACCTTGGCAGGCGGGTCGTAGGATAAAAATCAAGACATGACACAAAGATTAGAAGAGAAAGTAGAGATCCTCGGGTATCATGAGAAAAGAAGGAGAGCGACCCTCTAGTAGAGGGTGTAGCCGCCGTCGATCAGGACGTTGGAGCCGGTCATGAAGCCGCTCGAGTCGGAGGCCAGGAAGACGCAGAGGCCGTTGAGGTCGTCGACGGCGCCGAGGCGGGCCTGCGGGGTCATGTTGCGCCAGATCTTCTTCTGGGCGTCGAGGGCCGGCACCTTGTTGAGGGCGGTGTCCATGTAGCCCGGGGAGATGCAGTTGACGCGGATGTTGTACTTGGCCCACTCGGCGGCCAGGGACTTGCCGAGCTGGACGACACCGGCCTTGGAGGCGTTGTAGCAGGACTGCTCCTGGGGGTAGTTGACGATGCTGCCCGACATGGAGGCGACGAGGATAATGGAGCCGGGCTTGCCAGCGGCCATCATGGCACGGCCGACGGACTGGGCCATGAGGAAAGAGCCAGTGAGGTTGATGTCGATGAGGCGACGGAACATGGCCGGATCGTAGGTCTCGGCCTTGATGTTGGAGTCGGCGATGCCGGCAGAGTTGACCAGGACGTCGGGCGCACCATAGAGGTTCACGACCTGGTCGACCGCGGCGTTGATGGCGTTGCCGTCACGGACGTCGACCTTGAAGAAGGAGACGTCGATGCCGGACTTGCGGTGCAGCTCCTCGGCGGCTTCGTCGCCGAGGTCCTGGTTGGCGTCGAAGATGACGACAGCCTTGGCACCGGCCTCGGCGCAGGCACGCGCCATGTGGTTTCCGAGACCGCGCGCACCACTGAGGGAGGGTTAGCTTGGATTCGGAGCGAGGTGAAGAAAAAAGCAGAGTGCGACCGCGTACCCAGTGACGATAATGACCTTGCCCATGACGGTCATCTTCTGCATGGTGGGCGACATGGCCTTGTAGACCTTGGGGTCGAGGGGGATGACCTCTTCGTTCTCAGGCTCCTCAGCAGGGGCGGCGACGGGGCCGGGGGCGGGCTTGACGGGGATGCTGAAGTGGTCGGGGGCGGCGGCCGCACCCTTGCCGTCGGGGGTGTAGATGGAGACGGGGACCTCGGTCTCCTTAATGACCTCAGTCTTGCGGGCGGTAACGGGGGCGGCCGTGAAGGCGCGGGCCTGGAGGGGCAGGCGGTAGACGGCCGGCTTGGTCAAGCCAGCGCGGACCGCGGGCGCCTTGGAGGCGAGGCGCAGCGAGCCGGCCATAGAGCGAGCGACAGCGAAAGCCATTTTGAGAGTTTGGGGTGAAAGACGGAGGGGGGGGGAATTAAGGATTAGGGCGCGAGTGTGAAGTGAGCTATCGTGAAATCCGGGCGTCTGGGCGCGTGGGGTGGGGAATGCAACACCGAAAGCAGGCGGGTTGCTTTGCAGTTGGGGAGGACGGTAGCAGAGCAAAGGAGCAGACGGAGAACACCAAGCCGGACAAGAGACCTGGTGAGCAGAAAGAGCAAGGTACAGCAGGAGTACCTGAGCACCTCAGTAACGACGACAAAACGGTGAGAGCGGTTGCGTTGGAAGAGAAAAGAAAGAAGAGGTCTGTTCTGGCGAGGTCAGTTTTTGGATCGAGCGCGCTGGTTTATATAGGAACGAGAGGCAGGCAAGAGAGGGAGGGGGGGGGTCGACTGGGGGGGGGCACAGAAAAGGGGGGGCTTCTAGGCGCAAGGGTGCAGGGCAGTGGCAAGGCCAGAACAGGAACGTGGTCACAGAAAGAGAAAAAAAAAGAAACAGGCCAGACAGAAAATTCTGCGTTCCTGGGGGGGGCGGCCAGTAGACCTATGGGCGTAGTGGCTTGGGGCGATCTGTAATAGCGGTGTTTGGGGGGGGGAGGGGTCTTCTTCGTATCCACGCAAGCTTCTGCAAGCGTTGGGAAGCTGTGGGAGGGGCGTGCCGCAGGGAGGGCCAGCAGGGGCGTGGGCGGAGACGGGGAGCAGGCCGCTAGTGCAGTGGGAGGGAGGGCCTGGAAGGCCTGGATTGGTGGCTGTACGCCCAAGCGCAGCGACTGGACGCGGCCTGCTAGGGGCCGGGCAGGCCTGGCCGCTATTCTTAGCGACGGGGGCGCCGCTGGGAATAAGCTTGCAAGGCCTGCCTGTCTGTCCATCCATGACAGGCGAGGCGGGAAGCGAAAGGAAGCGAAGAAGCGAAGAAGCGAAGAGTCGAAGAGAGGAGGAGAAATGAGGGCCAAAAAGGATCGACGGAAGACAGGGGCAAGACAAACGGGCCAGAGAGGGCGATGAGAGCTGCAAATGACAAAAGGCAAGAGAAACGTACCTGTGACTGCGCGAGATTTGCTGGCGTGGAGGCGGTGGATGTGGAAGGGTGGGTGCTTGAGGCGATTCGGAGCGAGAGTGGTGATGGACAAAGTGGAAGAAAGTGGGAGAGGAGGAGGGAAGAAGACGAGAAGAGGAGGAGAGAAGAAATAATTTATGCTTAGTCTGGCGTGCAGAGTCTCTCTTTTTTTGTTGAGGAAGGTGCGATTCATGCGCGGAAGGGGCGGGAGGCATCGACGCAGGGAAGGCGCGTCGGACGGCTCCCGGGCTCCCGCAGCGCCTGGCTGCCAAAGGAAGGTGCGACGAGCACGGCCAGGTCCCGTGCCAGTAAGATATGCTTATATTGATTGTCTACAACTACGTGGTGTCTTTGTGCAGCCCTTTCTCACGACTTTGTTTCAATTCTTGCACCGTTTTGTCGCCTTTGTCGCCTTTTGTCACGCCTCCTTTGTACGACCGCTGTCGCGACCCTTGGTCGGTGCTGTCTATCGCGCTGGGCCTGCTCGACGGCCGACAGACAGGATATCGCCGCATCCCAACAAGCATCCATCGCATGCTGAGCAGAAGCATGCTCCGTACGCCGGCAGAGGGCGTCGTCCCACGGCGCACAGGGCAACTCCTGCTGACCGCCGCCGTGGGGTGCGGGGCGGTGCTCCTCCCAGGAGCAGAATTGGGCGGTCATGGGACCTCTCCTCGGACGGTCGTGCAGACGAGCCCCCGTCCTCCGTGTGGGGGGAAGTGCTCATCTTAATCTGTCAGTCAGAATATGTGCGCGGGCGGGCCGCGGAGGGCGTGCCCCGGCTGGCGAGTCTCACCGCTTCGTCCGACAACGTGGATGCAGGGTCGGAGACGGAGGACTAGGGCGTTGCGAGACTCGGAGCTGCTCTGCTCGCCTGTTCCCCCGTTCGCCTGTATCGCTCGTCTGGCAGGGTTCAACGACCCACTAGCTGGCTCACCGACGGCGGCGGCGGGCGCGCGCCTACGGAGTATGCTTACGGAGTACTCCGTACGCCCCACGATCGTGCCCTGGACCGGGGCCTGGCCACAGCACGCATCAGCCTTGCTGTGGCGAGGGTCGAGTGCCTCTGTGCCGTCGCCTGCCGTCTGCCAGCTTCTCCAGGTTCAAGGGGCGAGAGCGTCGTGCTCGGCTCCACAGGAGCTTACAGTTGCGAGGCCGACGCCGGGGACAGCAACAGGACGCAAGGGCGGTGCAAGAGCGGCCACGCCGCCCGACTCCGCGGGGCGACACAGACACAGAGCAGACGGCATTGCATTACGTTTTGTTGAACAGGCGGTGTGCACAAGCCCCGGTGGCGGTGGGCGGCCAAGGCGAGCGAGACACGGCCAGCGAGGTCAGATGACGGGTGCGGGAGATGAGGACGCAGATGAGACATAAACGTCCACCGGCCCAAGCGTCTCCTCCCCTATGCTTAGTCTGGCGCCGCCGTCCACCCGCGGCTCCTCCGCACGGAGTTCCACAGGCCGAGGAGAACAAGGATCGAAGCTATTTCTGTTGCAGCAGGGTACGTGGATGGACAGACAGACAAGCATTTGCTTACGGAGTACAACTACGGAGTACAGGCTGCGCTCTGGAGGAGGAGATTGCCAGACACCGGAGACAACCTCCGACGGCCGGATTTCCAAGCAGCGCCATATCTCGACACGGCACCACTACGCCCTCGACCAGACAGAAATTTTCGTCGATCCAAGAACCTCGAGGCCTGGCCACGACTAGCGCCTGTCTCCCGCCTATCGTCGGCCGTCCATGCGCCCGCTGTCACACACCACGGCTGGCCCCTACCCCCCCAAACAGCATTACTTGTGGTGGTGCCAGCCGACAACCGGCCACCGGTGAAGCCTAGCGCGGAAAACGCAACAAAGAATGGGGGCTTCTTGGAGGGGAGGGTGGGTGCAGGGGTGCAGTGAGTGGTGCAGTGGTGCTGTGGGTGGTGCAGTTGGGAGGCAGCGGTTCGTTTGCCGTCACCGCACTTCTGCAGCCACCCCCTCCCTCTCGCAACTGCTGCTTGCTTGGGCAGCAGGCAGCCCCCCCAATTGTCTCTGGCGTGGGGAGCCGGCTTCCGTCTTCTGTCCGAGACGGCGTTTGCTCCGTGCCGCTGGCAGCCATCAAGGCCTTGTCTGTGGTCGCAGGCGGCTGCTCGTCTGGGCACACCCGTGCGCACCCCGTGTGCCGATAAGGACGAGGGGTGGGCGGACGGAGACCGCCGGGCAGAGCACGACGAGGCCTAAGCATAGGGACGAGGAGAACGCTCTCTGTCTGTCCGGAGATCAAGTCCGGGGATCGAGGCGACGCAGGCCATCTGGAGACAGGCGCGCGCGCCCAAGCTTCGAGAAGCTTCACAGGCCAGCCAGCCTGGCCAGCCAGCCTGGCCAGCTAGCCCACCAACAACTCCGCCACGCAGCACAGCACCGCGCGCCGCCCTCGCTGCCGGTCCCCACAGCGGCCTGGTGGCTCACCACCGCCGCCGCCTGCCTGTTTTCGAAGCATATCGTCGTCGTTGTGCTCGTGTTTCGGGCCACCGACAGCGGAGGACCCGGCTGTGTGCCTTGCCTGCTGGGGTATGGCGCCCTGCCCGTCTCCCAACTGCCGCCGGCCTACGGAGTTCCTGGTCTTGGCGATCGTGGCCGGCGACGAGAGCCTTCCAGAGCGTGCGAAGCTGGCCCGCCGCCCAGCCTCGTGGTGCCTCCCTCGTGGCGCCGCTTCGCGATCGAGTTCGATGTGCTGCTGCGCATAGCTTCCGCATGCGACCATGCAGCATGCAGGCGGGGTGCATGTGTCACGATGTATGCTTAGTTGGATGTGCCGGGTCGTCCCGGCGTGCGGCCAACCCTCACGATCGCGCAGTCACGTCCGTCTTCTGCTCCGCTCTCGGAAGATGATGGATGGCTCGTTGTCCTACGCGGAATACTCGTACACAAACCCAGACGTCCTTCCCACGCCCAACCACCGTAGGCAAGCCACAGGGAATACAGAAGGAACAAGAACAAGGAAGAACAGCAGAGAACAAGGAAGAACATGAACACCAAGCCACTCTCGCCCCTTCCCCCCCCCCAATCCACCGAGGCTGGCTCACGCCTCCTCCCCAATCAGCTGGAAGAGCGACGTGATGTACGACGCCAGCGCCCGGTTCTCGGCCATGATCTCGTACAGCCGCGGCAGCATCGGCCGGAACAGCCGCTCGTTCCAGCTGTCCTCCGGCCCGCTGCTGCTGCCCCTCGCCTGGCCGCTCCCGCCCCCGCCCCCGCTCCCACCGCCCTTGGCCGGCGTCGGCGTCCCCGGCTGCGACGGGCGCCCGCGCTTGCCGGCGGCGCCCGGCCGCGCTGCGGACGACGACGACGACGGGGCTGACGGCGGCGGCGGCGGCGGCGGCGGCGGCGGTGGTGCTGCCGCTTCCTCCTCGTCGTCCACCACGCCCCCCAGCACCACCTGCCCGCGCTCGTCCAGCACCACCTCCGCCTTGGCCGCGTTGCGCGCAATGTTGCGCAGCACCAGCACCGCGCTCAGCGGGATGCCCGCCGCCTGCGGCGGCAGGTTCGGGTTGCGCTCGTCCCGCATCGTCGGCGTCTCCTCGTAGGCCACGCTGATCGTCTTGGCCGGCACAATGTACGACCGCTTCTGCCGCTTGGTGCTGCTGCCCGGCCCAGACCCCCCGCCGCCGCCGCCGCCGGTGCCACCGCCGCTGCCGGTGCCGCTGCCGCCGCCGCCGGTGGTAGTGCCGCCGTTCACGCTGCCGCCGCTCACGCTGCCGCCGCTGCCGCCGACAGCCCCCACAGCGCTACCGCCGCCGCCGCCACCGACGATGCCGTTGCCCGCCGTCGCCGGAAACAGGTCGCCGTTTGTGACGCTGCTCCGCTGCCGCTGATGCTTGAGCTGCGACGACGACGAGGACGACGGTGCGCCCGCCGACGAGCCAGCGTCGGCACCAGCCTGGTCCTGTGCCTGCTGCTGCTGCTGCTGCTGCGGCGGCGGCGGCCGGCTGTCTTGCTCCGCCTGCACGGCGTGGGTCTTGACGTGCTTCATAAAGTCCGCCAGCGGCATCGTCGTCGCCGTCGGGTACTGGCGGCAGCCTGCCCACAGGCACCGCAGCTCCCGCGTCTTGTTGGCCACCTTGGGGGCGGCGGCCGCCGCGGCTTCGCCCTCGCCCTCGCCCGCTTCCGCCGCCTCGCCCAGGTGCTGCGTCAGGATGTGCATAAACAGCTTCTCGGCCGTTCCGAAAAAGATGCCGCACAGGTGGTGTGCTGTCTTGTTGCTGCCGCTGCCGCCGTCATTCGGCTTCTTCGCCCCCTCTGGCTTGGCGTCCCCCCCCTCCTTCTCCTCCTCCTCCGTCCGCCACGGACACCGGAAAAAGGGCAGGCCCTCGGGGCTGATGGGCCGCACGCGCGGGCGGATGCCCTTGATGATAAACTTTTGCACCTCGCCCTGCGGCGTCTGCTCCTTCTGGATCTGCGCGCCCGCCGCGTGGTACACGTGGGTGACGTTGCGGATGAACTCGGCCGCGCCCAGCATTGTGCGCCCCGACTGCTGCACCGGCTGCAGAAACGACGACTGGTACGCCTGCCAGATGGCAATCTGCGTGATGGACGACTCCGGGTCCTCCTCGAAGAAGCAGCGCAGCCACGTGTAGCAGCGGTCGGGCTCGTCCGTCGCCACCAGGCGCGTCAGCAGCTCCGGCGGCAGCGTCAGCACCTCCTCCGTCGCCGGCAGCTTGCGCTCCGGCTCCAGCACCAGCTCGCGCACGCCGCGCTTGGCCCCGTGCGACAGCAGCCGCACCAGGTGGCTCACCAGCGCCTCCGCCCGCACCGACCGCAGCAGCCGCTCCACGTTGGCCGCCACCGCCGTGTACTGGTACAGAAAGTCCAGGCACGCGTCCATCAGCTCGTCGTCGTTGAGCAGCAGCCAGTGCGCCACCCGCTGCAGCACCGCCGGCGGCACGCGGCCCAGCCGGTTCGTCTGCGTCCGGTTCATCGAGATCCGCCCCACCGCCCGCAGCGCCGTCAGCACCGTGCCGCGGTCCTGCGCCGACGCGTCGTCTACCAGCTGCCGCAGCAGCGTCTGGTACAGCGGGTCGTCGTCCCCCAGCGACAGGTACGGCGTCAGCTGCTCCGCCATGTCCAGCGCGCAGTGCTTCAGCTCCACGACCGCGTCGCGCCTCGGCAGCGTCAGCGCGATGCACAGAAAATCCCGGCACGGCGGGAACTCGGCCAGGTACGCCGCGTTCTCCGGCAGCGTCACCATATTGCGCAGCGTCAGCGCCGCCTCCGTCACCAGCACCAGCTGGTCCGCAAACGCCTCCGGCTGCAGACAGTCGAGCGCCTCGTCTTCGCGCGGCCGCAGCTGCGCGATGCGCTCCAGAATGTCGGGCGTCCCGTGCACGCCGTCCAGCTCGCCCAGGCGGCTGCCGCCCGCCGCCGCCGCCGACGCAGACGCAGACGCCACGCTCTCCGGGTCGTACGAGATGGTCCAGCGGATGTCATGGTAGAAGAGGCTGCCCACCTGCAGGGCCTTTTCTAACAGGCCCTCGGCCAGCCCCGGGAAGGACTCAAACTTGTACTTGTCGCCGCGCTCAAAGGAGATCTTGACCAGGTGGTTCAGCGCAAAGGCCTCCTCCGCGGGCAGACCCGACCGCAGCGCGCCCAGACACCGCACGTAGATGTTGGGGCCCTCGTTCCCGGGCGGCACCGGCGGCCGCGCGGCAAACCGTGCCAGCGACACGCCCGACGCCTGCAGGCGCTGCTGGCGCTGCTGGTGCAGGAACTTGGCCGGCACGGTGGCGGGTGCGTCGACGGGCTGGAACACGACGGGGACGGGCCCGCGCGGCTCGTACGCCTGGACGGCCGACGAGAAGAGGTCGGAGCCCGGCGGGTTGTACAGCAGCGACGCGTTGAGGTTGTGGGGCTGGGGCTGCTGTTGCAGCGGCGGCGGCGGCAGCGGCATGTGCCCGTTCTGCGGATACGCCGCCATGGGGTGGTAGGGGAGGTGGTGCGGCGCGAGAGGGTGGCCCTGGGGTGTGAGGTGGTGCATCTGCTGCGGCTGGCCGTGGTGGCCCTGCTGCTGCTGCAGGTGGTTCGGGTGGTGGCCCGCGTGATGGCCGGCGGAGGCATGGCGCGACTGGCGTGACGGGCCCGTGTCCGGCTGGAAGATAACGCGCTGGGGCGGGGCTTCGCGCAGGCCGCGGGATGCGCGGCCGCTGAGGGGGGTGCTGCCGTCGTGGTCGATGCCGCGGCGGTCGGCCCGGGTGGGTGTGGCCGTGCCGTCGTCGCCCGAGTCAAAGGCGCCGGTCGAGGGCCGCGCGCGGTGGCCGGTGAAGTTCTCCAGGGTGCGAGTCAGCAGGCCGCCGCCCTTGGCGGAGATGTGCTCGAGGATCTCGGGCGGGGGCGGCTCCTTGTGGTGGATGGTGGTGATCTCGTAGGCGGCCAGGTTCTTGTAGTAGGCCAGCTTGAGGCTGTAGGCAGCCGAGGCTTCGTTGTTCGAGTAGAGCTCCAGGATATTAGCCATGTTGCGCCACGCGAGCTTCTCCTCGCTGATCTTGTCGTAGCCGCCATGCTCAATGACCGTCTTGAACAGCTTCAGCAGGTCGACTGGCGTCTGCCCGACCTTGGGCTCCGGATCGAAGTTGGTGCCGCGCTTCGCATGGTATGCGCGCAGCGTGGCGATGAACTCGAGGTACTCGGGCGTGTGGTCGATCGTGTGGCCAGGTGTCGGCGCCATCTTTGAAACCGTCGGAGGGGGAAAAAAAAAAGAGAAGAAGGCGACGCCCGCGGCGGCGGCGGCGGCGGCGGCGGCGCGCAAGAGGAGCGGCGAGACGGTCCGCTTGGCCGGGGTGAGCAACGAGACGGCGAGACAGGCAGAGTTTGGCGTCGAGTTTGGCGACGATTTGAGTTTGCGGGCCGACGGCCGGCGCGGACGCGTTCGTTCGCGTTTGCAATTCAGAGACGGCCGTGCGTGCCTTGCAGAGCAATGCAGGGCCTCGTAGTTGCACGCGCACAAGAGGACGCCAGAGCTGGCGTCGGCGGTCGGCGTTGGTCGCTGGTGATGCGAGCAAAGGGATGCAGAAACGCGCAGCTCCACGGCGACGCTAGAATTCGCGAAAGCGAGAATTGGCTTTTCGGGGGGGCGTGCAAGGCTGGAGCGCCAGCCAATCAGGAGCGCGTTTCATGAGCCACGCGTGCGCCACACTGTGGCTTGCCTGTGGAGTACATCTCGCACTAGCAAACGTTCACATTGAGCTCCTGCATAGGTCGTGATGCTATTGTTGTAGAGCTCTTGTTGTATACCATGTGCTTATGTCTACCAGTTCTGTAATAAGGGCCACTTTCTCGTTGCCAGTGAGGCTTAATAGGAGAGGATTATTTTGGTATTGTTTCTGTCTCTTTGATTTCTTTTTGTTTTATAATTGCTTTTATGTATTGATTTGTTGAATTTATTGCTCTTTCCTAAGAAGTCTCTCGTTCCTACCCAAAACGTGCAGTGGTGCAATCTGTTCCTTCCATTTGTCAAGATAACATGCCACACCAGCCCTTGAGATGTTTCTGGGTTTGCCCGAGCAAAAAGTTCATCGAGTCATTGGCAATACAAATATAGCGTTCTATCAGTATCGTCGTGCCTCACACTCTTCCTTTCCCACTATTTGATGGAGAGAAAGACATGTGAACGGCAGAACGAGTATGCAGAACCAGGTCCAAATCTGCCGCATTGCTCCTTCCGGACGACAGCCGTCTCATCCACGGCACACCGCATCGCACCTTCCTGCACTTTTCCTGTCTATTTCCTACCTGGCCATGAGGACAAGGTGTCTCAAATGCTTCACCTTGATTTCTCTCCTCTTCTTTCCTTTTTTCTTTCTTGCATGTTTTTTCCCCCAGCTGTCTGCTCGCATCCCTCACCCGCCCACCAAACATGGCACCAGTTAGCGGCTCATGGGATCTCCAGGAGGCCATTACTGAGAAGCAGACAGCTGCTTACCTGCCAGAGACCCCTCTGACACTTCGTATTGTTTCTGCTTTGCAAGATTCAATGCGGCCGTCTCGGCCATCTCGGCGGCCGCGCTTGGGTTCTGCCGGCGGCGGCACTGCTTCCTCGCTCCTGCAGGTGGTCGAGGGCACGTCCGTCATTGTGAGTCTCTTCCCATCATCCCCACGTCCCGTAACGCTTGCTGACAGCTTGAGAAACAAATCGACATTGGCTGGCTGCTCGCGGCGGGACACGAGATGCGGCTGGTGCTGCCTACGCGCCTAACGGTGTTCTACGCGGATCCAGACCTGCCCCCGTCCCAGGCTGTGTCGCAGACAAGGTCGCAGGGAGGATCACAGGGCGGATCGCAAAGCGGGTCACAGGACATGCGGCCGCCGGGACGCACGAGACGGGATTGCTTCTTGAAGCTCTGCTTTCGCAGTTTTGGCGACCTCGTGGCCGCATCCAAGGCATTCAAGCTCCTCGGCCTGCGCTGCACGAGCAATTCCAAGTTGACACCAAGCCGTTCTCCTTCTGTGAGCCGGACGCCATCGCTGTCGCGACCCTCTGTGGTGGCTGCAGACGGTGGTGAAAGAGCGCTGAAACGAGCCTACTCGGAGGCTCTGCCTTTGGCAGAGGATAGAACCGGCAACGACGGTGGCAGCTACCACGGAGACAATAGCCAGCCAAAACGTCGGCACAGCAGCACCTTTGCACACGGCGACTCATTCTCTAGTCAGCAGCAGCAGCTGCGGCGCGCGTCCTCGTCAGTCGATACGCCATCGTCGGCATCACCGTGGCTGTCGACTGTGCAGCGTAACGACGCCAGGGGAATGCGGCCGAGCACCGCGCGCAGCCTAGCCCAGAGCCGGATTCCAAGCCAGTCGCCCAGCCTCGTCCGACGAGCCAGCACGCCTCGAGAATGCCGCTTCGACGCCTCAATCGACACCGATACGGCCATCGTTTCGCACAGAGGCGTGGCCGAACCACCACCACGCCGCGAACTGCCGCTGGCGGTTGCTCGCCACATGTCCCGGACGCCGAGCCAGGCCGAGGGTAGGACTCCCAAGATTCGAGTTGCTGTGTTTGATCTGTGCCAGCTGACGATCAGGAAACTATGCTTGCAGCCCAACCGAGCGCTTGGACAGCGGCCACGGCCGCGGCAGCGACGACGGGGCTCCGAGCGTGCGTCCCACCGTGTCCACGGCCGCACAGACGGAGGTGCCTTTTGTTGATCCCGAGACGGCCCTACTTTCGGCCATGGACCTCGTACATGAGCTGGTCAATCTCAAGGACAGCATGCTCTGCGAGTGCTTGGCTGCCACACAGAGCTTGGGCACCGGTGGCGACGACGACGGAGCCAGCGCGCGTCTCGTCGCGTGGTACGCGGTCGACTTTGAGAACCGGTTTCGGGCCATCTGCACGCGGCAGCTCGCCGCCTACTACGACCGCATTGGCAGCCAAGGCGAGGGAGATGATGCCTAGACAGTAGCACGAGACGAGGTCTCGCTGCACCGGCGGAGCACAACTGCTGTTTTGTTTCAACCTGTGTTCAGTTCACAGCGATCTGCACCCGGGGCAATCACAAAATCACAGGGACAAGCCCCCGGCCCCCCTATCGCCGGCGTGCAAGCCCCAGCAAGCATGACCGGCCAGCCGCCGTCCACAATCGAGCGGTTCGTTTGATGAGCTCGCGACGCCATTGAGCTTCCGCGCGCTGTGGTTGGCGGCGTCATCCGGACCCCACAGCACAGCCCACCCAATGGTTGCATACAGGCACAGCTTGGCGACGACACGCATGGGTTACCGGCACATGATTTGTCCACGACCGACATCGCGGTCACCGTCAATCTGGCGAACCTCTGTCCCGGGGGTTTCGTTGCACGCGCCTGGACGCATTCCCATTTGCTCGGGAGCGGACTGCGAGCCGACCAGCTACTCCGTCAGCGTCCGAACATGGAAGCGAAACGACGGCACAGAACACCGGCGCCTCGCAGAGGAGGAGCTCTCAGAGCTTCTGGCACGGTTCCAATCAGGTAGCTCAAATGGGATGTGCTGAAACAGCTCCTGTGCTAGCCGGCCTACTATATAGGTATGGCCGGCCAGGCCGATGCTATCTGGTGAACGATCAGCAGCCCTCGTGACCGGCACCGCTGCTCACCATGCTTTTCCGCCGCCTGGCTCGGGCCAGGTGCTTGGTTACCGTCATACTGTTCTTGTCTGGAGCTCGGGCGTCACCTCTACCGAGCGACAAGCAGGCCAGGTCGTCGTCGACATCGGAGTTGCCCGTGTTGAAGCTGCCCTACGCCTCATACCGTGCCTCGCGCTACAACGAGCTCGAGGACATCTACACCTTTACGAACATCCGCTATGCCGCGCCGCCTGTGGGGGACCTCCGCTGGGCGAAGCCGGCACCGCCACCGACCAACACGACGCTGCAGGACGGCAGCTATGGGCCAGCGTGCGTGCAGACGGCTGTACGGGGCGTGAACCTTCTCGGTTCCGGAAACACGTCGCCTGTCGGTGCTGCCATCAACCAGTTGTAGGTGGAACTTGCGCAGCCGCTTTTTTGATGAGAGTCTTGCTAAGACGATGTGCAGCCTCGGCGGCATCCCGGTGCCTCTGTTCGACAAAGGCAGCGAAGACTGCCTCTTCCTCGATGTGTACGTGCCTGGCAAGGCGCTGCGGTCACCAACGACGGCGAAACTGCCCGTGCTGGTGTGGATCTACGGCGGCGGCTACCTTTTTGGCAGCAAGGACGCGCTGCAGCCGGCGCTGCCCATGTACGACGGGTCGGGGCTGATCAACCAGGCGGATGGCGGGCTCATCTTCGTCGCCATGAACTACCGCCTTGGCGCCTACGGCTTTCTCGCTGGCACCACGATGGAGCGCGAGGCGCTGCCCAATGCGGGACTCTGGGACCAGCGTGCGGCCCTGCAATGGGTGCAGGACTACATCGGCCTCGTCGGCGGCGACCCGACGCGTGTCACCGCCATGGGCGAGTCCGCCGGCGCCGGCTCGCTGATGCACCACATGGTCGCCAACGGGGGCGGCCTCGACCCGCTCTTCTCGCGCGCCATCCTGCAGTCGCCCGCCTACCAGTGGATGTGGGACCGCGCCGGCAAGCTCGAGAACGCCTTCCAGACATTTGCCTCGCTGGCGGGCTGCGGCGGAGACGACGGCGGCAACCAGACGAAGGGAAGGGACGGCAGCGCGACGCTCGCCTGCCTTCGTGCGGCCGACGCGGCGGTGCTGAAAACGGCCAACACGGCGCTGATGGACACGGTGCCGGACGGCTCGTTTGCCGTGGGCCCGTCGGCGGACGGCTCGCTGATCCGGCAGCTGCCCGTGCTGGAGCTGGCGACGGGCCACTTTGCCACGGGCGTCGAGGCGCTGCTGCTGTCGCACGTGTCGAACGAGGCCACGGTGTTTGTCGACGGCAGCCTCGAGACGGACGACGACTTTGCCGGCTTCCTGGGCGCCATCTTTCCCAACAGCACCAGCAGCGTCACGGAGCAGATTCGGGCGTTCTACCCGCCGGTCGAGGGCTCGGCCGCGCCGGTGTACGCGACGGAGTCGGCGCGCGTGGAGGCCTTTCTGCGCGACAGCTGCTTTACATGCAACGTGCGGCACCTGACGGAGGGCTACGGCGACAGCAAGGTGTGGAACATGCAGTACGCGGTGTCGCCTGGCTGGCACGCCTCGGATCTGCTGCCGACGTTTTTCAACCCGGCGGGCGGCGGCAGCGCGGCGGCGGTGGACAGCTGGCTGGAGGACGCGGCGGCGCTGCTGGCGCCCGTCGTGGGCCTGCTGTTTGCGGGGCTCAGCCGGGGGCTGCAGAGCTACTTTGCGTCGTTTGTGACCACAGGCGACCCCAACACGCACCGCGTCCGGCTGAACGTGCCGTGGACGGTTGCCTGGCCCCATCCGACCAGCGGCGGCGGCGCCGAGCAGATGGGCGGCGTCCTCAACGTGGGCGACCTGGGGTTCAGCACCATCCGCGACACGCAGGACCAGAAGACGCCGTGCGACTTTTGGCGCAGCGTGGCCGCGGCCGTGACAAGCCAGGGCGGCTATGCGCCGCCTGGCGCGGTGGTGGCGCAGACGCTGGTCGACGTGGGCGGCGGCGACCCGAGCGCCAACTATGCCGGCGGGAACGGCAACAGCACGGCATAGGCCGGCGGGGGACAGGACGGGCTCTCATGGCATGCAGAGCATGACATGGCACACCAAGACCAACAGATGCACACAGCAAACAAAAAGGGGATCATTCAACCAAAGAATACTGATTGGGGAACAAGCATAGAAACGACAATGATTCTGGTTGGCCGGAAGCAAAGAAAAACGTCATCAAGGAGAGAAGGAAAGGTGCGGAAAAGCCAAAGCCACAAAGAAAACAACCAGGAACCAAAAGCCAGTACCCTCCAGCACAGCAGTCTACAAGGATATCCCAAAGAAAGCAGAACGTCGTTGCAACTCGGGCTTTTCTCGTCTTCTGTCGGTCTTTTTTTGCCACGCTACTCCCGCATCTTGACGTAGTTGCTGGGGAAGATGCCGTGCCGCGTGCCAATCATGCCTGTCCTGCGTGCGCGTTAGCATCGGCGACGACCTGCGTCTCAGTCGGTTCCTCGTACGTACCACCAGTCGTTGTCGCTGTCCGTCTTCTTCAGCACCGTGATGATGTCGCCCTTCTTGAAGGCCAGGTCGCCCGGCTGGTCGGCCTCAAAGGTGAAGAGGGCGACGGCCTCGTTCTTCTTGAGCATGGACTGCTTGCTGGCAAAGTTGGGCTTGGGCGCCGCTGGCCGGCCCGGCCCCGAGGACCCGCGCGAGCCCGGGCCGCCGCCCTCGTGGAAGGTGTTGGAGCGCGAGCCGCTGCCAAACGACCGCTGGCCCGGGTCGTCGTAGACGTCGTCCCGCCACGAGGTGGTCGCCGAGCGCTTCGGCGGCCCGCCGCCGCCGCCGCCGCCGTAGCTGTCGCGGTCGCGGTCGCGGTCGCGGTCCCACGAGGGGCTGCCGTAGCCGCTGTCGCGGACGTTGCCCTCGCCGTAGGCGTTGCCGCGGCGGTTGCCCCAGACGACGTTGTCGTACTGGTCGTCGTAGACGGGGATGTCGTTGTAGATGTCGTCGCTGGAGGAGCGGCCGACGTTGAAGATGCGCGAGTTGAGGATGTTGAGCAGCGGGGCGGCCTGGTGCGGTGGCGGCTCGGCGCCGGAGAGCAGCTCGCGGGCGCTGACGGGGCGGCCGTACAGCTTGGCGTTGGCGTCCTTGCGCTCGATGATGGCGGAGCCCTCGAGCGAGACGCCGGCAAAGAGGCCCTTGGTCTTGGAGTAGCTGAAGATGGCGGCGACGCTCTTGAGGCTGGCGGCGCCGGCGGCCTCGGCGTTGCGGCCCACGGGGCCGGCGGCGATGGACACGTTGCCGCCGAGGGTCAGCGAGCCGGCCTGCGAGAAGGTCTTGACGGCGTTGGCGTCGTTGAGGATAAAGACAAAGTCGGTCAGCTCGAAGCCGATCTGGCCGCCGAAGCCGGCGCCGCCCGTCGCAATGGCGCTGGGGGCGCTCCAGCTGCCGTCGGGCAGCCGCGCAATCACGAGGCCGCTGCCGAACCGCGCCGACCCCAGAAAGCCGGCTTTTATGACGGTGAGAATCGCGAGGCCCTGTTTGTTAGCTTTCTGGAGGAGAGCAGAGAGAGGCGAGAGGACAGAGGCGAGAGGACAGAGGCGAGAGGAGACGCACCTTGGCCTCGGCCAGCACCTGCGGCGGGATGATCTTCTCGGGGCCAAAGGCCTGCCGGGGGTCAATGAAGGACGCAAGGATCTTGCCGCACTTCTTGCACTCCGCTAGGAGACGGGGGTCAGACGGCCATCGCAGATCAGGAGACACACACGCGGCTGAGGCACTCACACGCCATCGACGACGGAAGAGGATTGTGGAGACCCATGGCGACGGGCGGAGGAGGTCCAAGCGGGCGGCCGGGGAGGGGGGAGAGCAGAGGACGAGCGTCCAGGCGAGGGGGAGAAACGAGCAAGCCGACGCCGAGCGTCCAAAAGAGCGCGGACGAGAGAAGAAGCGGTCCGGCAAACGGCGAGAAGGAGGGGCTAAGCCAAGGCGAGGCGGGCGCAGCAGTGGCAGCCGCGCGGACTGTCCGTCGAGGTCGCGGGCTGGGAAGGGCGAGGCAGACGGAGGGAACAAGTGGTGGGCGGTGGGTGGTGGTGGCGGTGGTGGTGGTGGGCGGATGGTTGGCGACGATGCCGGCGTGGGGAGAGAGGCAGACGGCCGGACGTTGGGATGATCGAGAAGCCGCGTTGTTTTGCGCGGGCACCGCTTGAAGTGGCTGGTGGCTGCTGCTGCTCCTTCCGCGTGCTTCTACGCCCATTCTGGGCAGCGGCGGCGGCGGAACCAAGCAGCCCGCTCATTCGGCGAGCGGAAGCCACGGAGGGGCTGAGCAGCACGTGCGGGCAAGGCCAGGCCATTGAATGGCTGGGCAGCGCTAACTCGTTCGGGACCTGTGGCTTGACCCACACCGCCACAGCAGGCTGGGCAAAGGGGGCGTCGGGGCTGCTCATCGTCATCGTCGCCTTTTGTCGGTCGTGTGTTTCATCCTGTTGCCTGCACCGCACTGCACCACACCGTCGTCGCCGCCGCCGTCGCCGCCGCCGACCCACTGTCGTCCTCTCTCATCGCCGACTGGTCCTCTCTCCCACGCAGTCTCCCACACTGCGACTCTCTTCGAGACTCCAACAAACCCGAACTCGAACTCGATCGACCTCCGATCTTGAGCCTCTTTTGACCGCCGAGCCCCTTTGACCACCGAGCCCCTTTGACCGCCGAGCCCCTTTGACCACCGCACACCATGTCCGAGGCCTACGAGCGCGAGCGCCAGAACAACTCGCGGCTGGACGAGCTGTCGGCCAAGGTGACGGCCCTGCGCGGCGTCACCATTGACATCTACGACAATGCGCGCGCGCAGGACGTGCTCGACTCCACCAACGAGACCTTCTCGTCCATGTCGTCGCAGCTCAAGGGCTCCGCCGGCCGCCTGACGCGCATGGCTGCCTCGGGCAACCGCGTCGCCGTCCTCAAGCTGGCCGGCATCGTCGTCGGCGTCGTCCTCGTCCTTTACTACACCCTGCGGCTCCTCTTTTGAGCGCTCGAGGCACCACCCACCGCACGACTCGGCATGGCACGGCGTTGGTCTTTTCTTTTCTGCGCTTCGGTCCCTTGCGTATGCTTATTACTTGGGTTGATGGGGGCGCGTTCTGTTTGTACGGAGTAGTGGTTCTTTGGCTAGCCACAACGGCATTTGGGTTCAGAGGCTTGTCTTGCTCTCTCCCTCTCTCTATCTCACGCAGTGAATATGCAATTTTCGCGGGCAGGAAAGAAACGCAGTAGAAACACAAGTCGCCGCCCCAGCCCTCCCCAGCCCTTCTCCCTCGCTCACGACCACACGTTCGAAAACAGGTCCTCGTTCGCCCCAAAGGCCGCCGTGGCCGGCTTGGCCGCGCCGTTGCCGCTTGCGGTCGGCGCGCTCGACGCCCAGCCGCCAAACTCCTCGTCCGCGGCCACCTTGGGCGCCGGCTTGAACCCCCCGCCCGCGCCCGGCACAATGCTCTGCGACGCAAACGAGCCGCCCGCGCCCACGCCCACGCCCACGCCGCCCAGGCCGGCGCCGGCCCCCGACGTCGCGCTGCTGCCCCAGCCAAAGTCGCTGCCCGTTGCCAGCGGCCCTGCGCTGGCCGTCGCGGCGCCTGCGGGTGCCGCGGCCGCCGCCGGGGCCGGCGGCGTGCTGCTCCAGGCGTCGCTGGCCCAGACGTCCGAGTTGGACCAGTTGGCCCCCACGGCAGCTAGCGGGCTCGTGACCGCCGCCGCGGACGCCGCCGGTGTCGCGGCTGACGGCGCGGCCGTCTGGCTCGGCGACGAGAGGTTGAAAACGGACGACACCGGCGCGGCCATCGTGGTCGTGGCAGCGGGGGCGGGGGCGGGGGCGGGGGCGGGCGCGGCCGGCGAGGGGGACGCAAAGTCAAACAAGTCGCCAAAGGCGCTGCTCGACGAGGGCGCCGGCGCTGCGGCGGCCGGCTTGGCTGCCGGCGGCGAAGGCGAGGCGAAGGCGTCGAAGCCGCCCAGACTGCCGAGGCCGCCAAAGGCGGACGACGACGAGGTTGCCGTCGTCGCTGCCGCCTTGGGGGACGGCTTTGTGTCGAAAAAGCTGCCGCTGCCGAGGCCGCCAAAGGCGCCGCTGCCCGACGAGATCAACGAGGCACCGCCGGGCGCCGGGGGCGAGCGGCTGCTTCTGGCGCTGGCCAGACTGCCCAGGCCCGAGAACGCGTCGGCGGGCTTGGGCGATGCGGCCGCCCGGGCCGACGGGGACGCCGCGGAAATGCTCAGGCTGCCAAAAGCATCCACAACTCCACCACTGCCGCCGCCGCCGCCGCTACCGCCAAGGCCAAAGAATGGGTCCGCACTCTGCGGTTGCTGCTGCTGCTGCTGCTGCTGCTGCTGTTGCTGTACGCGAGGCGCGGTGGCGTACAGCGAGAGGATGGACTGCTTGAGGTCCGGCCGCGACGGGGCACCGCTGCCGGCCGCGCTGCCCCCTGCAGCGGCCGCCGTGCTCGATGGCCGTGCCGGGCCGGCCGGCGCTGAGCCGAGAAAGTCGAGGCCCAGCAGCGAGTCCTTGGTGCTGGCGGCGGTGCTGGCCTTGGGCGGCGCGGGCGCGCCCTTGGGGGGCACGCGCGAGGCGGTGGGCCCGGCGGTGCTGGCGCGCGGCGGCGGCGTGGCGGAGACAGGCTGGCTGGCGTCGCTGCCGCCGATGAGGTCGACGGAGGCGGGCGCGGGCGCGTGCGCGTGCGCGTGCGCGGGGCGGGCGGACGCGCCGACCGAGGCCTTGCGCAGGGACTCCTTGCGGTCGAGCGTCTGCTTCTCCTTGACGAGGCTGAGGGGGATGTCGTCGTCGCCGTCGACGTCGAGGGTGGCCGGGTCCGGGATGGGCCCGTCCATGACCCAGCGCTTGAGCTCGTACTTGGTGCGGATAAAGTTCTCGATCTTGGCCTCGGACGGCACGTGGCCCGGCGCCAGCTTGGCCTCCCAGTACTTGTTGGCGCGCGCGTTGCCCCAGCTGAGGACGCTCTGCAGCTGCTCGTCGGTCCACGAGTCGAGGTCGACGCTCTTGACGCGGCTGATGTGCGTGCCCATGCCGCGGTGGATGCCCGAGCAGCGGATGCACACGAACACGCCGAGGTTCCAGCTGGCCCAGCGGGGGTCTGGCGGTCAGAGGTCAGCGTCCGGGGCACACAAAGTCGCCGCAGCTGCAGGAAGAAGACGTACGCTTGTTGCGCTTGCAGTCGGCGCACACTTTGTTGGGCTCCAGCTTCAGCAGGCTCTTGATCGTCTGCTGGTTCTGCGCCGCCCGCTCGGCGGCCGGATTCGGCGCTCGTCGGGACATGGCGGCCGCGGGGTCTGGGGGGGGGGGGCGTGAAAAAGGGTGACGGATGGAAATGGGCCAAGAACGCGGCGTCGTGGTGCGTTGGGTCGTGAGGTTGAGCGGTTGTGAGGTTGGCTGGGCTTGAGGCCAGCGAACCCCCAAGGTCGCTGGGGAATTACGCCAGGGGTGTGGCGGGGCAAGCCGTGCCGACCGCCGGCGAAAGCGCCCTCGCACCGTCGCTACCGCACGCAATCGTGCCGAAAGGGGCACAGTAGCGTTCTGGCCTGCGGGCACAGTCCTACACCGCCACAGCGTGTGGAATTGGGATTTGGGCTGGCCACCGTACTTGCCTTGCCGATTCCACCGGCCGAAACAGGCAGCCGCGTCGCCGGACCGGCTGGCCTCCGCATGACCACGTGCCTGCCCCAGCCGGGTCTGACGTTTGCTTCCAAATCGTCTTCCAAATCGCCATCTGCTCCACTAAAGCTTATACGAAGCGTCCTCACATATAAAGACACCACCGCCACCACCACCACCGCCGCTCTAGATGCACATCCCACGCTTCACCACACTCGTCCGCGCCGCCTTGTCCTCCTCGCTCTCCGCCGCTAGCCGCCGCCCCGCCGTCCGCCGTCTTCTCCTGCCGCCGTCGCCGTCGCCGTCGATTCCGCCGCCGCCGACGCCGCCGTCCGCCCCATTGCGCGCCGCCCTGCAGTCCATGCCCTTCATCCCCTTCCTCGCCAGCTTCTTCTCGTCCTCCTCTTCGGCTGCCCGCTCCGACGACATGGCGGACTACCCAGACAAGCGCTCCGACGCCGAGTGGCGGGCCGTCCTCAGTCCTAGTAAGTGACCCCTGTTGGCCGTCCCGCGGTGGCATTGGCTGACCGGTTTCCCCTTCCCCCCCCCACAGAACAGTTCCGCATCCTGCGGGAAAAGGGCACCGAGGCCCCCTTCTCGGGCGCGTACGACAAGCACTTTGCCGACGCCGGCGTGTACCGGTGCGCCGGCTGCAACGCGCCGCTGTACAAGGCCGCGCACAAGTTCAAGTCGGGCTGCGGCTGGCCTGCCTACTTTGACAGCCTGCCGGGCGCCGTCAAGCGCCACGAGGACAACTCGCTCGGCATGAGCCGCACCGAGATCGTCTGCGCCAACTGCGGCGGCCACCTCGGCCACGTCTTCAAGGGCGAGGGCTATCCCACGCCCACCGACGAGCGCCACTGCGTCAACAGCATCAGCCTCACCTTTGCGCCCGAGGACGATACCAAGCCGGACGCCAAGCCGGACGCCAAGGCCTGAGCCTGCATATGCTTTGGAGAACGGGAGCGAAGGTCTGATTTACTGTCCATTATGGGGGGATCTGATTTTCTGTTCATAACGGGAGGGGTTTGATTTACTGTCCGCATTATGGGGGAGTGTTTGATTTCTGCCCACAATTTGGACACTGACGTCCTAGAAACTGAGCTATGCAATCTCCGTAAGTATCCTGTGACCGTATGCTGTGCCCGACCTCGCCTGGGCGTGGTATCGTATGCAGACCCTCGTGTCCCGGCCCTGCCCTCGCCCCCTATTCCAAAAGACCGGCAGCAATCGTCTGCCCCTCGGCACGCAGCACCACGCGCTGGCCCGGCTCCAGCGGCACCTTGCTGTGCAGCTTGACCTGCAGCCGCGCCACGTTGCCCGGCCGCACCACCATGGGCGTCTTCTTGGTCACCTTGCCCGTCGTCTTGTGCAGGATGGCCGTCAGCTCCTTGAGCACGGCCGGCTCGTTGAGCCGCCCGCGGTGCACCTCGATGGGCATGGGGAACAGCATGTCAAAGGCCAGCGCCTTCATGGCAAACGTGTCGATGCACGCCACCGGGTGCGCCGGGTCGCAGAACACGTCGCCCGACCGCACGTGCTCCGGGTCGATGCCGGCGAGGTGCACCACCACGTTCTGGCCCGCCACCGCCCAGTCGGCCGGCGCGCCGTCGCGCGTCAGCGCCTTGACGTAGGCCTTCTCGCCCGCCGGCACCAGCAGCAGCGCGTCGCCCACCTGCAGCGACCCGGCCTCGATGCGCCCCGCCGCGCTGACCGCGCTGGCCGCCGTCTTGAAGGCCTCGGACACGGGGAAACGCAGCGGCTTGTCGAGGGCGCGCTGCAGCGGCTCCGCCGTCTCCAGCTCCTCGATCAGCGTGCGGCCCGTGTACCACGCGGCGGCCGGCGCCGTCGCGCGCCGCACCAGGTTGTCGCCGGGCAGGCCGGCCACGGGCACGAAGCTGACGTTCTTGAGCTGGAACCCCGTCGCCGACAGGAAGCCCGACACCTGCTGCGCGATGGCGTCGAAGCGCGCCTGCGACCAGTCCACCGTGTCCAGCTTGTTGACGGCCACCACGATGCGCGCCACGCCCAGGCTGCGCAGCAGCAGCGCGTGCTCGCGCGTCTGGCCCTTGAGCCCGGACTCGAAGGCGCCCGTGCTGGCGTCCACCACCAGCACGGCAAAGTCCGCCTGGCTCGCGCCCGCAATCATGTTGGGGATGAAGTCGCGGTGGCCCGGCGCGTCCAGGATGGTAAAGGCCGTCGTCGCCGTCTCAAAGTGCCGCGTGGCAATGTCAATCGTCACGCCGTGCGCCCGCTCGTCCGTGCCCGAGTCCAGCACCCACGCCAGCGCAAACGACCCCTTGCCCATCGTCTCCGCCTCCTTGCGGTACTTGTCAATCGTCCGCTGCTCCACGTGGCCCAGGTCCAGCAGCAGCCGCGCCATCATCGTGCTCTTGCCCGCGTCCACGTGGCCCACCACCACAAAGTTGGCGCTCTTCTTCTTCTTGGTCTTCTCGTACTCCCCCAGCACGTCCAGGTTCTTGCTCCGCGGCAGCGGCGTGTCGTCCACCTTGAGCGCCTTGACACCGCTTGCCAGCGCCGCCGCCGTCCCCGCCGACCCTGTCGCCTTGTCACCCTTTTTCTTGGGCGTGTTCGCGCCGCCTGCAGCCGTCTTCTTGAATGCTGTGTCCCGCACGAGTCAGTCCATCGTCTCCATTGTCTGTTTGGCGGCGCTACCCGCAGAGTAGTCACGTTGCCTGGCTGCGTCGCCAACCTTTCGACTGCGCTTCCAACACCACGTCGTCCGGCGACGGCTCCAGAAAGGCGTCAAATGCAGAAGGCGGCGCACGAGACAGGGACGGCACCGCCAGCAGCGCAGACGTCGCCGAAACCGCCGGCCGCCGCGGTCCAAACAGAGTCTGCGCAAAGGCGGACGGTGCGGCAGCCAACGGGGGAGGCGGCTGCTGCTGCTGCTGCTGCTGCTGCTCTTCCAGCGGCTGCGGTAGCGGCTCTCCACGTGGACCCTGCAGACCTTCCATCGGCACGGGCTCCAGTGGAGGCGCACGATCCGCTGCCGTTCGTGGGGAAGGAGGAGCAGCCGCAGGATCCCCAATGGCCAGCCGTGCCGTCTTGCTCCGCAGCTCGCGCACCGCCTCCGCATCTGCCGGCCCATCGCCTGCCGTGCTGCCACCGCCGTCACCGCCGCCGCCGCTGCCGCCGCCGCTGCCGCCTTCCTTGGGCTTCTTGGCTGCCTCCGCCTTCCTCTTGCGCTGCGCAGCCAGGGCCTGCAGCTTGGACATCTTGGGCGGCGCGCTGGCGCCGCCCAAGAGGCCGCCTCTGTGCACAGGCGGCGGCACAAAGACGGCCTGCCTCGACGGCGGCACGCGCAGCCAAGGCATGTCGTGGAAGAAGGCAGCCAAGGAGACACGGGAATGGGCTTTCGAGGGCGGCGGCGGCGGCGGCGGCGGCGGTGACGGCAGCGGTGGCAGCGGATAGAGGCGGGCTCGGCTTCCTTGGGCAGAGCATCGTCAACGAACGTGCCCAGGCCCCCAGCGGTGAAACGGGATGCCGTTGAAGCACGGGTGGTGGCAGGGGAAGAGGTGGAAATGAAGTGGCAAGATAGGCAAAGAAAAAAAAAAGCAAAGACAAAAGCAAAAAAGACCCAAGAGAAAAAAACCCAGAACAGAAAAAAGCTTACCGTCCTCCTTCGCCTTCTTGTCTGGCGGCGGGTCGATGAACTTTTTCCTCAGGTATGCCGCGGACTTGTCGACATCATAGTAGTAGTGCCACAGCGACTCCTGGATCTGCGCGTCTGTGACCTTGCCGGCCTCGGCGCCCAGCACCGTCCGCACGGCCGCCGTGGCGTCGCGCATGAGCTCGCGGTCCTCGGGGCTCTCCTCCTCCTCGCCGTCCCCGGCCTCCTCGCCGTCGTACTCTTCCAAGTCGTTTTCGTAGTCATAGTTGCGGTACAGCTGGTGGCGCGACATGGCGGGCAGGTCGGCTGTGCTCCGCGCGGGAAGCTGGTGAGGTGTAAGTTCGCACCAGGAGGGGCAAAGTCTACCGTTGGGCGGATGCGGCGAGAATCACGGGTGGGGCATGGCTCCAGTATTAGTCACTATCGTTATCTGTTATCGATAAGAGCTGGCGACTTTTTTTTTCTTGGTAGGCCAGGACCGTGACCTTTTTCGCCGGCAAAATCAACTCTTCCCTGCAGCGTTTGTTTGTTGCTTCCCGGCGAGAAAGTCTTTTCCAACCCACACAGCAGCGAAGCATCTACAGACCGATCATGAAGGTCTCCCACGTTGGCACGGCGCCCGTGTACACGGTTTCGGGCCCGTCGATGCGCTCGCTGCCCGACTGGCTGGCCAAGAAGAAGAAGCAGAGCCTCAAGCACGACCCCGAGTTTGCCAACCGGCTCGAGCTGCTGCAGGACTTTGAGTTTACGGGCGCCAGCAGCTGCATCCGCGTGTCCGAGGATGGCGAATGGGTCATGTCGTCGGGCACCTTTCCGGTGCGTCTGCCTCGATCGCCTCCTGGCTGAGATTCTGGATCTAACTCTGCGGCAGCCCCAATTTCACGTCCACAACCTCTACCAGATGTCGCTGTCCTTTGCCCGGCATACGGTCTCTCTGAACAACAAGTTTGTCCTCTGCTCGCCCGACTACACAAAGTCCAGTAGGTGGTCTCCTCGCGTTGAGCTTTTTTCGGGTAAACTCTGCTCTGACACTCTGCAGTCCACCTCCAAGAAGACCGCCGGATCGAGTTCCACACGCCCGCCGGCTGCCACTACAGTCTCCGCATCCCGCGGTTTGGCCGCGACATTGTCTACGACCGCCGCGCCACGGAAGTCCTCGTGCCGGCCGCGGGCCTCGATGCTGACGGCCTCGGCGAGGTGTTTCGCTTGAATCTGGTAAGGACGGTGTGACGAGCGTACTTTTCTCCCCTTCTTGTTTCTGACCACCTTTGAAGGAACTAGGACGGTTTCAGCGGTCCTACCAGGTGGACGTGGGCTCGGACGACGGGGTGGAGCGCGGGCTGCAGGGCAGCATCGGGGTGGGGTGCGTGAACACGGCCGCCATCGCGGAGCGGTCGCACGGGCTGGCGGCGTTTGGCACGTCGCTGGGGACGGTGGAGTTCTGGGACGCGCGCAGCCGGGCGCGGGTGGCGACGCTGGCGGCGCACGACGGGGAGATCACGGCGCTGGACTTTGCGCCGTCGGGCCTGACGCTGGCGACGGGCGCGGGCTCGGGCATCGTGCAGCTGTACGACCTGCGGCGGCCGACGCCGCTGCTGACCAAGGACCTGGGGTTCGGGTACGCGGTGCGGAACCTGATCCACCTGACGACGGCGTCGGAGGAGCCGATGCTGCTGGCGGCGGACAAGCGGGCGATCAAGATCTTTGACCGGGAGACGGGGGCGCCGTGGACGGCCATCGAGCCCGAGGTGGACATCAACTGCGTGGCGCACTGCCCGGACTCGGGCATGCTGCTGAGCGCCAACGAGGGGCGGCAGCAGCACGCGTGGTTCATCCCGATGCTGGGCCCGGCGCCCAAGTGGTGCACCTTTCTGGAGCGGCTGGTGGACGAGATGGCCGAGGAGGTGTCGACGACGACGTACGACAACTACAAGTTCCTGACGCTGCCGGAGCTGCGGCAGCTGAGCCTGGCGCACCTGGTGGGCAAGACGAACCTGCTGCGGCCGTACATGCACGGCTACTTTGTGGCCAGCAAGCTGTACGACCAGGCGCGCCTCATTGTCAACCCCTACGTCTACGAGGAGGAGCGCACGAAGCGCGTCAAGGAGAAGATTGAAAAGGAGCGCGCCAGCCGCATCCGCGCCTCCAAAAAGGTCAAGGTCAACCAAAAGGTCGTCGACAAGATGCTGCGCAAGCAGGAGCGCCGCGAAAAGGTCGACCTCGAGGCCGGCGTCCTCGGCGACGAGCGCTTCCAGGGCCTCTTCGAGGAGGACACCTTTGCCGTCGACGAGACCAGCGCCGAGTTCCGCGCCCTCAACCCGAGCACGCGCGTCGAGGCCGCCGGCGACGGCGGCGGCGGCGGCGACGCAAGCCGCCCGGCGATCAAAAAGCCTGCGGCCGACGACTCGGACGCCAGCATGGACGATGACGACGACGACGACGACGACTTTGACGCCGAAGGAGCACGCATTCACGGCTTCCCCAAGAAAGACGGTGCCGACGTCGTCATGCGCATGGCCTCGTCGGCGCCGCAGTGGAGCTCGCGCCGCACCATCGGAGCGCGGGCGCAGAAGATGGCCGCGCAGAACGGCAGCGGCAGCGGCAGCGGCGGCGGCTATCTGGGCAAGGTGCGCAGCGGCGGCGGCGGCGAGAGGTCGGTTACGTTTGTGCCCGAGTCGGCCAAGCAGAAGCACAAGAAGGACAGCGAGGACGCCGCCGCCGCCGCCGCCGCCCAGGCGCCGCGGCGAGACAACCGGGCACGACGCAGCGCCAGCGGCAACACGTTCCGCAACCTCAAGAAGTAGGCGGGACGAACGAACGAACGCCGGGATGCAAAAAGGTCAAAAAATCTATTGGTACAAGGGGCCCCAAGCGGCCGGCCTGGGCATGCACAGCAAGCCTTCCCCCTCGCTCTGCAAGCCAGCGCGTCTTCTTTCTCTCGGTTCCTCTCTGCTCTTCTGCCACCACACAACCGACTCTCAGAGCACCGGGTATCTCTCTGTCCACAGCATCGCAGCATCGCGCTTGTCGTCTCGACTACTTCCGGCCGATGCTGGCGAGCTTGAATTTCATGCTGGCCTTGGTCGGCTTGCCCGCGCTGCTGCTGCCGCTGCCGTCTCTGCTGCTGCTGCTGCGGCCGCTGGCTCCGTCGCCCATGGCCTTTTCCAGGTCCTGGGGCAGGCGCGGCGTCGGCGGGATGTCGTCGAGGCGGACGCGGCCGCGCGAGGTGTCGGGGCGGCCGTCCCGGACGTTCTTGGGGAACTCGGAGCGGCGCGGCGTGAGCGCGGTGACCACCTTGCGGGCCGACCTCCGGATCCGCTCGCGGACCTTCCACTCGCGCTTCTTGGCCAGGTAGAAGAGGACGGCGGAGGCGACTGTGCACATGCCGTCAGCAGGAGAACAGACAGGGAACGGAACGAAAGAAAAAACGCACTTCCGCCCACGGCGACAAACACGACAACAACGATGATGGCGACCATGGCACCGACCGAGATGGTCACCTCGCCGGACGTGGAGCCAGAGGCGCCGCCGTTGTCGTCGACGCCGCCCGAGCTGCCGCCGTCGCTCGTGTAGCCGTTGGTGGCGAGCGGGAACGCTGCCGTCTGCGTGGTGTCGGCCATGGTGGGAGGGCGTCTGTGTCTCAAGTTGGAATGGAATGTATCGAGTGTCGACGGGATCAAGGTTGACCGTTGCCAGAACGTCCAAAGCAAAAACACGTCCAGCGGTGAGAGAAGGAGAAAACTGAGTGACGACCAGAGAGAAGGGGGGGCCCCTTTGGGGGGCGGCCGTCCGTAGTTGTATATACTTGACCTGCAGCCCGCGGCGGCAACACGTCCGCCGTCGATAGCAGGATCTGCATATCAGGTCTGGCCGGCCACCGCCTGCAGGCTCTGCGTTTCTTGTGTCGCCCACGGCCGCCGTCTCTGCTCCGTAGCACCGTCGCATGGCTGGCTGGCCAGGCCGCCGCAACTGTGACAAGAGCAGATGTGCCAAGCTCGCCCAGCGCGGCCTTGGCCTCGCCAAAGCCTCCACTGTCGTCTCTCGACGGGCTGTGACTGGTGCCTCGTCTGCAGACCCCTGGCTCGTCCCCTGCAGCCAGCATCGCCATTGGCGGCTGCCGGCTGGGCACGACACAGACGCTGGCACCCGAACGGGCGCCCAACAGGGGCCCTGCCGCCTCATTGGCTCCCCGCGTGTGCTCGCCGCCCGTCACCAAGCGCCCGCGGCCCGCTGGCTGCCAGCGCCATGCACGTTCCCCTGGCCAAGCCCCGCCCGCCCGCCAATCACAGCGCACGACCGGGGTGCCGCCACGGTCGGCGGCTACAGCGAGCCTAGCATGTCGTACCCTGTCGGTGCCGTTTTGTGGACTCCGTATGGCTTATACTCCGTAGCAATGGCGCATGCAGCAGAACAGATGCTTGTGCTGCGAGGCCTGTTTCATCCTCGCCTTGAACAGGTTGACGTCTCAGCAGACGGACGACATTGCTGTTCTGGCCGACAGCGAGGGCCAGCCGGCAAAAAGGTGTCATTTTGGATTGGAAAGGGACATCACGGGCGGATGCGTGATGCCGATCGCCGCCAGCGCATCGCAAGGCGTGTTTTAGGAAGCCTATCGTGAGATCGCGGCTCGCCCTGATGGCTGGCCTCTCGTCCTATCGCCCACGTGCATCTTGTCCCGTGACTTTGAAAAAGCTGATGCTCGCTCTTTCCGTGTGGTCTGAACGCGGCTGTCCATCAGAGGAAAGAGCATCATGGCAAAGCTAGGCAGGCACGGCGGGTGCTGTGCCTTCCTAGAGTGGTTGCCATGAGGGATAGCTCATATCTGTTTCTCTATGGAAGCTGTAGAACGTAAATATTGTCTTTCCAGAGAGTTCACAATCTGAGATCCCAAGTCGAGATTCTCCCAGCCGCCCAACAGGCAACATGGACGACTTCCGCATTCCGGCCACGCCGCTCATGGCCAGCCACGCCTCCCCGTTTGCCATAGGCCGAGATGCCGCCAGCGTGGACCTCGCCGGACTCGGTTTGCCCTCGTCGACACCGAGCCGCGGTACGTGAGCGTTGAGCGTTCCCGCTGGATGGACGCCTAGGATGTACAAGTACACGCGCTGACTGCAGTTCCGGTGGACAGAACGACGCCGACAGCGCCCACGCCTTCAGGTGGTCCCGGCTACGTCGTACGACAGTCCTGGTTCTGGACCATCGGCTCGACTCAACACAGAGCAAGGCCACGCTGGTCCAACCAGCTACTTCTCCTCGCTCACTCAGAAGCTTCAGCATCAGCGCCCGCGGCTGTCGGCCCAGACCCAGGCGCCGGGCTCCTCCTCCCAGACGAGGGCGCCCGTGGCCCGTCTGTCCGGCGAGATTATCTCCCATGCGGATCTTGTGGCCAGCCCATTTCAGCGCAACGAGCATCCTGACCAGCAGCAGCAGCAGCTCAACGGTAGCTCGGCGGATGCGGGTGCTGGTGCCGTGGCGGATGCTGGATACCGGGGCATTCAGGAAGCCATTGCCACAAAGTTTCAAGATCTCGAGAAACAGATCCAGTCGCAGGAGCAGGCAATGACGGAACTGCAGTTTGCTCTGAACGATGCGCATGTGGCTACTGACACGCTGGAGGCCGAGAAGCGGCAGCTCAAGCAGAAGACGGACGACCTCGAACGCCGCCTCCGCCAGCGCGATAGCAAGGCGAGCCAGCTGCAAAACGAGCTACGGCAGTGCAGGGATGCGCTCCAGACGGCGACGGATTCGCGGGCTGCGCTCCAGGAGGAGGTCGAGTCCGCGCGGCAGCAGTTCATCGCAGAGAGGAAAGCACAGTCCGACGCCCGGGACAATGCTGAGAAAGCTGCTGAGGAAGCCAACGCCAAACTCAAGGCTCTCCAGAAGGAAATGCAAGACGCCGCTGCCGCAGCGGGCGAGCAGAAAAAGCGCGAGGCCGCGATTGGTATGTCGTCAAATCGTGGGCGCTGTGTCGTGGGCGAGGCTCACAGGAGAACAGCGGAACAACGAATGATGGACCTCGATCGTCAGCTGAGGCTTCGCGAGACCGAGCTGCAGTCGCAAAAGGACGCATTCAGCCGCCTGTCGAAGCAGCTCGACGACATTCCCGAGAAAAACTTTCAAGCGCTGACTGCGTGCGTCAAGAAGATCTTTGAGAGGCTGGCCGCGTCACGATCCGACGTGCTGGCAGACAGCGAAGAGATCAAGAAACAAAGTCAAGAGCAGTACGTCTGTAGATTCTTGCTGTGATTGGGCACTTCTCTAACACTGGCAGACACAATGCAGCGGTTCATGCAATTCATGAGCTCGCGGTGACGTTTCAACAAAGCGCCGAGTCGCTCGCGTCCTTGCAGCGAGAAGGCAACCAGCGCCTTCTGCAGTACGTCCACCCGACTTGAGCTGTTATTGTTTCTTTTTTACTGATGCACGTAAGACTGCGTGAAAATGTGGACACGGCCGAAGCCGAGAGACAGTCCAAGGAGTCTTGCTGGCGGACTGGGCTCGAAGGTAGGCTGCAGGGCATGCAGAAGGCCATGAAGGAACACCAAGCCGCTTTGCTCGAGAAGATGGCCGCCAAAGCCCATGAGGCCGACGTCTTGGCCGATATTTGTGAGAAAAGGGAAAAGGACTGCGGAAAACTGTCAGAGATGCTATTGCGCCAGACACAACAGTCCGAAGACCAGCTACGTGAAATCCGGGACCTGCGCAGCGTGCTTCAGAAGCTGCAGGAGACGCCGCGCGAAGACCCTGAGATGGTGGCCAAGATCCGCCTGCTGGAGCAGCAAAAGGAAGTACTCGCAACGGAAGTTCGAGAAAAAGAAGCACAGATCGAAAAGCTGGAGGAAAGCTACAAGGAGAGAAACGGCTCACTGGTAGCGGCCGCCGAACAGTTTGCATCTCAAGTGCAGCAGCTGAGCGACACTTTCCACCAGCGGGAGGAGGACTACCGGCGTGCCCTGGAGCAAGCGGCCGACCTCGCCCAGAAAGAGGCAAAGCGAAGCCTCGACGAGAACAAGCACGAAACACAGAGAGAGCTCCAGCAAGAACGGGCAAAGCGACAGAGCCTGGAGAAGGAGCTGCGGCAGGCGAAGCAAGACCTCTCCGTCATGGAGGAGAACCGGCGGCGGGAGTGCCAGGCGCTCGACGCGGTCCAGAAGGACCTGGCCGCAACCAAGTTTAGCAACCAGGCCGTCACGGAGCACCTGGAGGACAAGGTGCGGGCGCTCGAGAGCCAACTGGACCACAGCGGGGCGGCCATGGCGAAGCTGAAGGCGGCGCTGGCCGAGAAGGAGATGGACTATGCGGACCTGCGGAGCAGTATGGAAGCCTACGACGAGAAGGTGCGCATCCTCATCGAGCATCTGCGGGGCTGGGCGCAGGACTACACGCACATTGGGGCCATCCGCTCGCGGCTGGAGATGCTGGGGCAGATCGACCGGTCGTGCGAGGCGACGGCGCGCATCCGAGAGGCCGAGCAGATCGACAGCGTGCTGGCACAGCTACGGCAGTACTATGCGCGCCAGGCCGCCGGGGCCTGCGCCGCCGAGTCCGACGACAGCCACGAGCAGCGCATCGCAGACCTGTCGGCATTTCTGGAGGCCGAGGTAGCGGGCGGTCCGGTGGCGGCCGGCCGCACAAGCATGGACGAGGCCTGCGTGGGAAAAGCAGCGTGGTACACAGGCGTGATCCCGTCCATCGAGCCGCTGAAGACGCCCGGACATGGGCTGCAGACAAACAGTTCAGCCATGAGACCGCCGCCCGTTGTGACGGAGCGGACCATCAACTTGCCTCTCGACCGCAACAGCAGCGTGGCGCCGTCGAGCTCGCCGATGCCGTCGAGTCCCATACCCAAGCAGCGGCGGCGGACCACGAGGGCGGTGGGGGAAACGACGCGGTCGTCAAAGCGAAAACGGATCTCGGTCGGCCTGGAGGCGCCGAGAAGACGAGGCACGGACACATTTGCGTACCAGGAGAAGGACAAGGAAGGCAACCATGCGATGGTTGAGATCAAGACAGAGGGTGGATGAGGGAAAGACGGCTCGGTCCGGACATGTCTTATTGGCGTCAATGCATCTATTTGGCAGAGCCTTTTATTCCTGTTCCCCGTGTTTGAACGTCATGCATAATGGCTGTTGTACAAGTGCTCGTGAGCGGCTGCCGATCGAGCGCCTAGATTCCGAGTCGTCGCGTTCGTCTACCTGCCTCGCCGCTTCTGCTCGAGGAAGAGGACCTTTCTGCGGACTGGCCACGTTAGAGACGCGGCCTGACAGACAAGAAACACGCACCCAACGGGGCACTCACCGACGGGGTCGTATTTGAGCATGCTGAGCGGCGTGGAGGTGCGTGGCCGCCGGAAGGTGTAGAAGAAGCCGGTCATGGCCATGGAGAGGAGGCGGACCGAGATCACGCGGGACTTGGCTGGGGTCCGTTAGCCTACAGACGAGAATACCGAGTGGGCTGGTGGAGGAGGCACCTTTCTTGGCCATCGTTGCTCTCGTGCGCGGTGGTGGTGGTGGTGGTGGTGGTGAGACACGGGCTGGACGGAAAAGTCGTCGTCGCCCCGAAGTGAAGCCATTCGCGAAAAGGATGCCGACCAGTGGGTCCACTGTGCCTGGCCAATCAGCAGCGGGCCGCAAAGGGTCCTCGCAGCGGTCGCAGCGGCTCTTATCTTATCGCGACAGGCTGTCCCACGGAGGAATGCAGGAATGCATCTGTGTCGTTCCTTCCCACACTTGCATATGCATATGCCTATAGACTTTCATTTGTCCATGCTCTACGGGGGTATAAAGCATAACCCCACCGTCGGCTGCATGGGACGACGTAAACTTGCGCTGTTGCAGACCGACGTCCGACGTTTCGTAATAGACAAGACAAACCGCCGCCTCTCCAGACCCTCAACACGACCGACGACCATGCTGGCCGCCTCCGCGCCTGGGCGGCGGCCGCTGCGCACCGCTGCAACGGCAGCCTGCCGCTCGCTGGCCACCGCCATCGACCCACTTGTGGCTTGCTGGCCGTCCGCGTCAGGTGCGTTTTTTCTGGCTGGGCCGACTGCTGGGCTGGGCGTCATGCGACATTTTTTCATATATGCCTCTCTGTCCGTGCTCGCTCGTCTGTTTGGTGGCAGCCTCTCTCGGTTGCCGCCAGCCTGCTTGCCTGCTCTTGCCGGTTTCGGACGGGACGTTGAACGAGAAAAAACCAGGGCGCGCGCCTGGACAGACAGGAGAGCGACAGGCGCGCTAAATTGCCTCAAAGTCCGGCGGCCGGCGGCGCGGGGCGGGCGGTACTTAAAAGGCAGGAGGGCCGGCTGTG
Organism: Ophiostoma fasciatum; assembly: GCA_019925495.1. Lineage (NCBI taxonomy): Eukaryota > Fungi > Ascomycota > Sordariomycetes > Ophiostomatales > Ophiostomataceae > Ophiostoma > Ophiostoma fasciatum. Next base: position 1,099,500 of record JADHKM010000001.1, read on the forward strand.
CTTTGTCAAGGGTCGCACTTGTCATCCTGTTTGCCTCGCCGCCCTCGTCCTCCCTCGCACCTGCCGTGGCCTTTCTTTGCGTGGCCTTTCTTTGCTTGGCCTTGCCTACCCTCTGGTCCTCTCCTGCTCCTTCCCTGTGCCGTCCTTTCTCGACCGCCGCCCGCACCTGCCGTCTGGCTGCCGTCTGGCTGCCGTCTGTCGTTCTTGCCTGTCTGACTCACGCTCGCAGCCGGCTATAAATACCCGATCCCGCCTGCCGCGCTCGCTCGTGCCGGGCCTCTCCCGCCGCGTTCGCCTGCTCTCGCCCGACCTCGACCTCGTCTCTTCTGCCGAGCCTCCTCCTCCTCCTCTACGTCTGCCGCCCCCGCCGCCATGTCCCGCCGGCTCACGATCGACAACATCAACCCCCATGTCCGGGAGGCCCAATACGCCGTGCGCGGCGAGCTCGCCGTGCGCTCCGAGGAGTTCCGGGCCCGGCTCGCGCAGCACGACAGCAGCCTGCCGTTCAAGCAGGTGATCTCGGCCAACATTGGCAACCCGCAGCAGCTGGACCAGCAGCCCATCACCTTCTTCCGGCAGGTGCTGAGCCTGGTCGAGAACCCGCGCCTGCTCGACCACGAGGACGTGCTGCTCGGCCCTCTGGGCTACCAGCCCGACGTCCTGGCGCGGGCCAAGTGGCTGCTGTCCAAGGTCGGCTCCGTCGGCGCGTACAGCGCCAGCAACGGCGCGCCGGCCATCCGCCAGCGGGTCGCCGAGTTCCTCGAGCGGCGCGACGGCTTCCCCGCCAACCAGGCCGACATCTACCTGTCGGCAGGCGCCTCGTCGGGCGTCAACACGCTGCTGCACGTCATCTGCGCGGGCCCGCAGACGGGCGTGCTGGTGCCCATCCCGCAGTACCCGCTGTACACGGCGTCGCTGGCGGTGCTGGACGCGCAGTGCGTGCCCTACTACCTGGACGAGGCGCAGGACTGGGCGACCGACCTCGAGGCGATCCGCACGGCGCTGCGCGACGCGCGCGCCGCGGGCACGGACGTGCGCGCCATTGTGGTCATCAACCCGGGCAACCCGACGGGCGCGTCGCTGTCCGAGGCCGACGTGGAGGCCGTGATTGAGCTGGCGCGCGCGGAGCGCCTGGTGATCCTGGCCGACGAGGTGTACCAGACCAACGTCTTTGTGGGCCAGTTCCACTCGTTCAAGCGCGCGCTGCGGCGGCTGCAGCAGCGCCACGCCGCCGACGGCACCTACGACCACGTCGAGCTGGCGTCGCTGCACTCCGTGTCCAAGGGCATGGTGGGCGAGTGCGGCCACCGCGGCGGCTACTTTGAGCTGGTCGGCTTCGACCCGGCCGTGCAGGCCGAGATCTACAAGTTTGTCAGCATCATGCTCTGCGCCCCCGTCGTCGGCCAGTGCCTGGTCGAGCTCATGGTCAACCCGCCGCAGCCGGGCGACCCCAGCCACGCGCTCTACGCCCGCGAGTACGACGCCATCTACACGGGCCTGCGCGAGCGCGCCGTCGCCCTGCACAAGGCCTTTGACCAGATGGAGGGCGTCGTCTGCGGCGCGCCCCAGGGCAGCATGTACCTCTTCCCCACCATCACCCTGCCCCCCAAGGCCCTCGCCGCCGCCGCCGCCGCCGGCCGCCCCGCCGACGAGTTCTACTGCCTGCGCATGCTCGAGGCCACCGGCGTCTGCGTCGTGCCCGGCAGCGGCTTCGGCCAGAAGCCCAACACCCTGCACTTCCGCACCACCTTCCTGGCCCCGGGCACGGACTGGGTCGGCAGCATCATCCAGTTCCACAAGGCGTTTATGGACGAGTACCGGTAAGGAAGGGGGCAAAAAGGGGCCGCTCTTGGATTGCACTCGGATAGACACCACCAGCATAGACTGTATTGCCGCAACGAACCCACCATCTACCAGACCAAGGATGCCCTGCCCCGCCGCCTGCCTATGCCCGCTCGCTCCCGCGCAGCCGCACGGCCTGGCCGTACTTTTGCAGCTTGGTGATGAGCTGGTCGCCCTGCCGCACGACGTCCTGGTACTGCTTGTTCTTGTCGTCGGGCCGGTTGGTCTCGATGACGCCCTTGCCGGACACGCGGTCGATGGTGCAGGGGATGCGGCCGGCGGCGATGAACTTGGCCAGGTCGCGGTCGAGAAAGTCGACGGTGACGCCAAAGTCGTGCGCCATGCTGTCGAGCCCGACCACGCGGTACGACTGCAGCAGCTGCTGGTAGGCGCGCAGGCGCATCTCGCGGATGAACCAGCTCTTGTGCTCGTGCAGGTAGCGGTCCTGGTTGAGGAACTGCTCCTCCACCTGCGCCAGCGCCTGGAAGAACTGCTTGTAGCGCCCGTTGTACAGGCTGGCCACGAGCTGCGCCAGCGGCGAGAAGTCCACCGCCAGCTCCGCCTCCGGCTGCTCGATGCCCGTGCCCAGCGTCGTCAGGTTGACCACGGCCGCGGGCGTGGCAGCCGCGGCGGCCGCCGCGGCCGCCGCGGCGTCCGGCGCGTCCGTGTCGGTGCCGGGCCCGGCCGAGATGACGCCGGACAGCGCGAGCAGCTTGTCCTCGCCGTCGCCGAGGATGGCCTTGATCTCGGGGGCGTCGACGACCTTGGCCTTGAAGTCGACGCGCTTGAGGCTGACGGAGCCGGCCAGGACGGCGTACACGACGAGCTGGCTGTAGGTGCAGAGCTCGTAGCTGGTAAAGGTGGACAGGCTGTCGAGCAGGGGCGGCGCGGCGGCGCTGTAGGAGCGCACCGTCAGCAGGTGGAGGCCCTCGTAGGCCTTGAGGCGGTTGCGGCGGTCCCAGTCGCCGCCGGCGTCGACGAGGGCGGTGGCGCGGTCGACGAGCTTCTTGACAAGCACGCGGTCGCCAAAGAAGAGGCCCACGCGCACCATGGCCAGCACGACGTCGATGCGCGTGCCCAGCACGCCCGTCTTGTCAAAGACGGCCTCGTACGCCGCCAGCGCCTTGTCCTTGTCGCCCACGCGCGCCCAGAACTCGGCCCGCTTGCCGCGCACCGCCTGGATCTCCGTCTCGCCCGCCTGCTCCACCGCCTCGTCCTCCTCCGCCTGCAGCGCCGCCAGCTCCGCCTCGTTGGCCGCCTGCAGCGTCTGGTACAGCGCCTCGTCCCACGCCAGCGCCGCCGTCGTCGTCGGGTTCCGGTTCGCAATCATGCCCGCCGCGCTCGACTTGCGGCTCAGCGGCTTGCCAGGCAGGATGTGGGGGACCGTCGTTGTTGTCGTCGAGGAGGAGGAGGATGCGGCGGCCTTTTTGGACCGGCCGGTGCTGGCCGCCGCCGCTTCGCCCACCCCGTTCAGCACACCCTCCACCGGATGCGCCAGATGCCAGTAGAGTGGCGCCATCTTGTGCTCGCGGATGGCCTCCTGCACCGTCTTGGCGGCCGTCTGCTGCGCGGCGCGGCTGGCGTACGGGTTCGTCAGCGTGAACACCTGCTGCGCCAGCGGCAGCGGCGGCCACTTGGTGTACTGCGGGTCGGAGCCCATGGCGCAGGAGAGCAAAGGAGCAGAGAAGGAGGGAGAAGTGTCTTGTTATGGGGCGGGTATGGATGGAGGGTGCTGGGTCGGGACGTGTTGCGGTTTGGATGAGGTTGAATTGACACTTTTCAAAGAGACGGCTGGCGATGGGCACCACCACCCACCAACTCTAGGCGGCACCAGGGCACGCGTTGCCTGTCGCATAGCTGGCGCCACATCACCAGCCACACAACAGGGGTTGGCTGGTTCGTGCTGTGATTAGTCATTTTTCCAGCCAGCACTGCGAAACCTCATCCTCCGCCGTCAGCAGAAGAGGCGCGTGTCCCCCGGCATCCATTTCCAGAGACTCCAGAGACAAAGCTCTGGCTTGAGACGAGACTGACGCCTGTTGAGCGTCTTACAGTTTTTTTTTTCTTCCCGGTGACCACTTGCCTCCACAATGGGCGACGCGGACGCAAACGGACGGCGCAGCGAAAACGACGCCGAGAGACGGCCAGACGGCAGCGCTGCCGCCAAGCGCCGCAGCTCGCCGTCGCCCGACCGGCGGGACGAGCGGCCGGCCAAGCGCGTGCAGGGTGAGCGGCGGGACGAGCGGCGGGACGAGCGGCGGGATGAGCGGCGGGATGAGCGGCGGGATGACCGCCGAGACTACCGCCGGGACGACCGGGACGACCGCCGATACGACGCTCGTGACAGCCGCCGCGACGACCACTACCGCGACGACCGGCGGCGGGCCAACGACGAGCTGCCGCAGCCGTTTGACGCCAAGGCGCTGGAGCCGGCCAAGAAGCGCGCGCGGTCGCGGTCGCGGTCGCCGAGCCGGCCAGCAGGCGACGGCGGATCCGGGGCGGCGGGGGCGGCGGCAGGGGAGCAGCCGCGCAAGCCCAAGCGGCCGGGCCAGCGCGCGCGCATCACGGACGCGGAGCGGGAGGCGATCCGGCAGCGGGCGCTGGAGCGGGAGCGGCAGATGAAGGAGGCGGCGGAGCAGCAGCAGCAGCAGCAACACCAGCGGGCGCAGATCGACGACGTGGTGCGGTCACACTACAACGCGGTGCCGGAGCGGGGGCGCGAGTGGCGCAAGACGGCGAGCACGATCAAGGGCCTGCGGGCCATGAACAACTGGATCAAGAGCTGCATCATCCAAAAATTCTCGCCTGACGAGGACTTTGACGAGGCGGGCGGCGGCGCACGCTACGGCGGCGGCGGCGGCGGCGGCAGGCCGGGGCGCGAGCTGCTGGTGCTCGACATTGGCTGCGGCAAGGGCGGCGACCTGGGAAAGTGGAACCAGGCGCCGCAGCGCGTGCAGCTGTACGTGGGGCTGGACCCGGCGGACGTCAGTCTCGAGCAGGCGCGCAACCGGTACCGCGAGATGGTGCAGCGCGGGGGGGGAGGTGGTGGCGGAGGAGGAGGAGGAGGACGGGGCGGATACGGGCGGCCGGGAGCGCGGGTGTTTGACGCGCGGTTCGCGGTCAAGGACTGCTTCGGCGAGAGCATCGGCGACGTGGGCATTGTGCGGGACGTGGGGTTTGACGCGAACCCGCTGTCGCGCAAGGGCTTTGACGTGGTCAGCATGATGTTCTGCATGCACTACGCGTTCGAGACGGAGGCCAAGGCGCGCACGATGCTCAAGAACGTGGCCTCGGCGCTCAAGAAGGGCGGCCGCTTCATCGGCTGCATCCCCAACTCGGACATTCTCAGCGACCAGGTCGAGCGGTTCCACCAGCGGCAGCAGGCGAAGACGGAGGCAAAGGAGGCCAAGACGGAGGCAAAGGAGGCAAAGACGGAGGCGCAGACGGACGACAAGGAAGAAGGCGAGGCCGCGGCGCCGCCGCCGCCGACGGCGGAGTGGGGGAACAGCATCTACCGGGTGCGGTTTCCCGGGGCGACGCCGGCGGACGGCGTGTTCCGGCCGCCGTTTGGGTGGAAGTACAACTTCTTCCTCAACGAGGCGGTGGAGGAGGTGCCCGAGTACGTGGTGCCGTGGCACGCGTTCCGGGCGCTGGCGGAGGACTACAACCTGGAGCTGCAGTACTACAAGACGTTCCCCGAGATCTGGGAGGCCGAGAAGGACGACCGCACGCTGGGCCCGCTGAGCGAGCGCATGGGCGTGCGCGACCGGCACACGGGCGCGCTGCTGGTGAGCAAGGAGGAGATGGAGGCGGCCGGCTTCTACGTGGCCTTTTGCTTCTACAAGGTGTAGGCGGCAGCGGCAGCGGCAGCGGCAGCGGCAGCGGCAGGCGGGCAGACAGAGAGACAGACAGACAGACAGACAGAGAAGCTGGACAGAGAGCTGGACAGAGCTGGACAGAGCTGGACAGAGCTGGACAGAGCTGGACAGCAGGCAGAGAAAGAACAGACGGACCACCGGTCCCCAGTCCTCGTCTATTGTCCACTATCCTATCCCAGCCGCACCTTGCGCCAGATGCGCATGCACTCCTGCAGGTCGACGGACAGCGTGCCCTCGAGCGCCGAGGCCGAGTCCTTGATGAGGGCGAGGAGCAGGGCGGCCTGGGCAAAGAGGGTGCGGTCGGCGCGCAGGGCGTCGACGTCGGCCTTTTTCATGCCGCCGAGGTCGGCCCAGGCCTTCCAGCGGTCGAGCACGGCGCACACGCGCGCGGCGAACTGGCCGTCGCGCACCATGCGGTGCAGCAGGTGGCCGCCGGCGGTGCGCATGGCGCAGGCGGGGGCCACGGCGCCCTGGCGCTGCAGCCAGCGCAGCGCGTGCTCGGCGACGAGCTGCGGGTCCCAGACGGCGCTGTGCAGGGCCTCCATCTCGCGCTGCTCGGCGCGCTCGCGCGCGCGCTGCGAGCGCATGCGCATGTCGTTGAGGCGCTGCATGGTCTCGCGCTGCTCGCGGTCGCGCTGCGCCGCCGCGCGCTGCTGCGGCGACAAGCGGGCCTCGGCCTGCTGCGCCAGGCGCAGCTCCGACGTGCGCTGCATGAACTGCTCGAGGTCGTGCTGCCGGTCGTAGGCCTCGTGCTGCGTCGCCCACTCGGGCGTCTCGCTCTCGTCGGCCAGCCCCAGCAGCACCAGCACGCCGCACGGCACCGTCGCCCGCCGCGCAAACGCCAGCAGGTCCTCGGGGATGCGGTAGTTCCACAGGATCGTCTGGCTCGTCGTCCCGTACGCCGTCGCCGCGCTCGCAAACCACACCCCGTCCCGCCGCCCCGTCCGCCCCGTCCGCAGGTGCTCAATGTACAGGCTGTCGGGGCTGTGCGCCGTCGTCACCGTCGGCGGCGCCGACGGCGACCACGGCGACGCCGGCGACGCCGGCGAGGGCGCGCGCGCCGACGATGTCGTGCCCATGGTGTTGTGGCGCGCCACGCCGCCCGCGCGCCGCGTGTCCTCGGTCAGCGCCGTGATGATGCCGTCCGCCGAGAGCTGGCAGGTGATGGGCATGCGCGCCGCCGCCGCGCCCTCCTCGCGGGCCGCCGCCGCCGAGGAGTCGAACGAGCCCTTGCGCAGGCTGGCCCGGTCGGCGTGCAGCGCGTCGGCCGAGGCGGGCCGGGACGACGACGACACCGCCTCGTCCGCGTCGTGCTGGTGCAGGTCCTCGGCCTGCTCGGCCTGCTCGGCATGCTCGGCCTGCTCGGCCTTCTTGGTCTCCTCCTCGTCCGGCGGCGGCGCCGGCAGGCTCACCCAGTAGGGCGGCAGGTCGGCGACGCTGCGGACGGTCCACTGGGGCTGCCAGGTGACGGCGAGGGAGAGGTTGCCGTCGGAGTCGTCGAGGGGCGCGAGCGAGAGGGCCGGGTGCAGGCCGTCGGGCGAGCGCATGAGGGCGCAGCCGACGGGGGTCCAGAGGCCGGTGGAGCGCAGCAGGCGCCAGCCGTGGGCGTCGGGCACGGCGCCGAGGTCGAGCAGGTAGGCGACGAGCTCGTCAAAGGCGACGTCGACCTGCGGCTGGCGCAGCTGGTCGGCGTACTCGACGCGCTGCGTCTTGAAGCCGATGGCGTTGGTCTTCCAGTTGAACGTCGTCCACGAGCCGCCCGGGATGGCGCTCGGCGTGCGCGCCACCGTCCAGTACGCGTCGCCGTCGCGGAACCGGTCCCACGGCGTCACCGCGTACCGCGGCAGCTCAATCTCAATCACCCGGTTCACCACGTCGCTGCGCGTCAGCGCCGTCAGCCGGCTGTGCCGCAGCATCCGCTTGATCTTGGACGCGTTCACCAGCGTCACAAACGTGTTGTACATGATCGGCAGCACCCCCAGCACCGCCAGGGGCACGCCGATGTACGTGATGATGTCCGTGGCCGAGCGGCCGTTGTCCGCCATGGTCGTGGTGCGTGCATGGAGGAGCCGGGAAAAAGGAGACGCGATCGCGAGAAATACGGGAGTAAAGATGGCTTCAGCTGCAAGGCAGCCTTACGCTAGCTCCACGCGGTAAGATGGCTCCACGGGCAGATTCTGGCAAGCATACAAGTACTTCAAATACGGTGGTTTAATACCGTAAGCACATGTTTATACTCCTATTTACATTATAGAACTTCGTACAGACGAGCATTTTGAAGCGCTGAACTACGTGTTCACGATGCTGCGTTTGTAGCACGTCACGTGATCATGGGAAGAACGTTGATTCTCAACAACATCGATACGAGCGCGAAAACCTATCCTGTTAGCCAGGCTCTCAGGCTCACTGCAACGGAACGGTCAAGCGAGGAGAGGTGCTTTTGATCAGAACGAATGCCTTGTCAGAGGCGGTTGTCATCAAAGCCGAAGCTATGTAGACCGTCGTGATAAAAGTTGTGTTCATCATCAAAGCAGAAAAGGGAAGAAAAGCAAGAATGGAAAAGCACATACAGGACAGCATGACCGCGCGACCGCTGGCGAGACTAGAAACCGTTAGACACTGCGCAGACGCTCAGCCGGATGGGTGCAGGGTGTGGAAAAACAGAGCAGCCAGCTCAGACAGGACAGTTCTCTTCTGCGCCGTGAGGCTCTGACATATGCTTGTCATTTGGTAAAGTCAGATCATCATTGGGAGGCATGGCTGCTGGGCAAGGACGGGGTAGACGGCTGTGCGCGCGAGAGAGAAGGGCTCGTCCACCTACTGTCTGTCCGACGTCTGTGGTCTCGGTTGTCCTGCCTCCTGTTAGCATCCGAGCAAACCGAGCAGCCAGCAGTGAAACAAGTGGGAGTGCCAAGATCAGGAAATGCATGAATGGTAAAAAAGTTATGTTGTCTGCATCGCAAACGCGGATAAGACTCGTCATCTAGAAATCATCATGTTGGAGGTGGTGGGTTGGAGGTGGTGTTGTGCAGCGTGTGTTTGTCTTACCTGTGAGAAAGATCTACGAGAGCAGCGCAGGTCAAGCAGAACCGGCCCACAGCTCACAGCTGACAGAGTTAGCCTCGGTCACAAGAGGCCGCGTGTCTCCTCTCCCGCTCTCCCTGGCGGCGCCCGCACAGCCCATTGTGCTGGGCCGGGATCAGTGGACGAGGTTTTCTAGGCCTGTCGCAAAGTGGCATGTCTGCTCATGCGTGGAGTCGGAGCCCAGTGCCGTTTCATCATGTAGAGGGCCGCCGGGGAGAGCGTGGGCAGGTCGGCAAGGCAGATCTGCTGTTGCGTCTGGTTCGTACCTTTACCTGTCCGTCGTTAGAACGTGTTCGACCCATGAACCCATGAATGCAGAAAAGCGAGGCAGGATGCACAATCAGAAACAGCCAATTGTTGTCCTCAACAGCCGGATGGCTATCAGTCGGTAATTCCAACTTGCCGAAGCAAAGAAAGATCATCACGTAGTGCATGGGAAAGATGGGAGGGAAAGGGAAACCTACCATGAACAAGAAACCGTTCCCGCCCATCGCCAGCACTTGCTGCCGAGCATCGAACCGATCCCCTGACTTTCTCAGTTAGCCGCCGTCGTCCACAGGTAGCAAGCGAATCAACCAGGTGTGTTTGTCTGTTCTTTCAGACTGACGTGACAAATTGCAGTTTCATTCCAAGAGGTCAAAGACTCTAGTTTGTATGCGGTTTGGAAGTGTCATCAGGAAGACGGGGTGCGGGCAGGAAAGGCAAGAAGGAAAAAAACAAGTCACAAGCAAAAACTCACTCTCTGATCAGAAAAGGATGGCTGCGGTCGGTGCAGAACGCAGCGACGCAGCACGCAGACGAACGCCCATGCGAACGAGAATGCGTGTGGAAGAAGGAGAGTCGAGAAAAATTCTGAGCTGGGAGCTTTTTCAGTGGGGTTTTATAGGGGCCCGTCTGATTCGTTGTGCCTGGGCGGTGAAGCGGCAGAAAAGCAATATTAGTCACGTGATCGTCCAACCGAAACGGCCCGCGTCGACGGTAAGCCGAAGCCGTGGGGAAGATCGCGTCGTGACAGGCTCTGCTTGCCTCCCATGATAAGGTATCCTCCAAAGATTGCGTGGCCTTTCCGGCCGTTGTTTGCTGGTGACGAGCAGCAGCAGAAGCGATCGTGCCTGTGATGACGCCAGACGTCTTGAGATGGAAGCGTGCGTGCGTGCGTGCGTGCGTGGACCTTGCCTTTGCCCAACCAGCCCAGCCCAGGCCTTTCGTGGTATATTAGACGTGCTTGCCGGCTAGTTTTTGGGCTCCCCTGGCAAGAAAAGGCCGGGAGACACCAACGGAAACAGACGCAAAGGAGACAGCAACCACACACGCCCTCTGCACAACCGCCCCCAGCTTCACAACCCATTGACTTGCTCTTGGCAAACATGTGTGCGGAACTTGTGGGCTACATGGTGTGGGCTTGCTGCGAAACGGTGGATCGGCATGTTCTGGGAACGGTTCCCTGTACATATGCGACCCGGGTGTGCATTCTGTGCGAGGACATGACCGAGACCGTCGTCAAGCAGGCCACGATGGACTTTCCGTGCACCATGTGCATGATCAAGAGCATGTCCAAGTGAGGCTGCAAAACTGCCCGTCAACCGGAGAGATAGAAAAGGGAAAGGAAAGGAAACGCAAAGAGCGTTGCAGTGATCCAATACGAAGAGTTGACAGTCCATTTTCACTGCTGGCCTCTGTGAGCTTGCTCGTGTAAAGGAGGTCACGGCGGCAACGCAGCGGCGGCCTCTGTACAAAACCTCTTGGTCGTATACAGAGTACAAACCACAATGGCACCGTCAACAGAACATATACACCCGGCAATGCCTCTGGAGTGTGTCGTCCTCACGACAACACGGGGTTGGACGCTGACTAACTTGCAGCAATTAAAGACACGTGACTTCGTGTTGATTTCGCTTCGCTGGGCGCCGCCACGGTTCCGAGATCTTTTGTCGCGCTCGGAGGGATCTGCCGACCAACGAACAGCGAAACGCCGCCATGCCCGAGATTGCTGAAGGTCCGATACGGATTTGCGTGTTTGCTCCACCCTTGTGCGACAGACAAGCTGACGGCTGCAGCTGCACGCATTGTGCACTTCCTCCGGGCCCATGTTGTTGGGAAGCGCATCAAGACGGCCTCGGCCATCGACGACAGCAGCGTCTTCGGCAAGGTCGGCACCACGGGCGACGCGGTGGCCAAGGCCCTGACCGGCAAGACGGTCGTCTCGGCTGGGAGCCAGGGGAAGTATTTCTGGTGCGTGTACAATACAGCCGCAGCCCTCGCCAGCCATCTTTGTCTGACACTGTTTTTCTCCAGGCTGGAGCTGGACAGAGCACCGCATCTTGTGATGCACTTCGGCATGACCGGTCCGTTCACCCCCCTCTGTTGTCCTGCAGCTGGCTGCTTGTTTTCTGACCTCGGCACAGGCTGGATGCACATCAAGGGCATGCGCACGGGCTACACCAACTACTACAACAAGCTCAAGGCGGACGACGCGGACGCGTGGCCGCCCAAGTACTGCAAGTTCCAGTTTGCAGCCAGCGCGGCCAGCGGCCGCGACACGGACACGGACACGGACACGGTGGAGGTGGCCTACACGGACCCGCGGCGCTTTGGCCGCGTGCGCCTGGTCGACTGCCCCGGCGCGCAGATCCGCCAGCACTCGCCGCTGGCGGAGAACGGGCCGGACCCGGTCGTGGACGCGGGGACGACCTTTACCGAGGCCTACTTTGTGGAGACGCTGCGGCGGCGCCACGTGCCCATCAAGGCGCTGCTGCTGGACCAGGCCTTTCTCAGCGGCATCGGCAACTGGGTGGGCGACGAGGTCCTGTTCCACGCGCGCCTGCACCCGGAGCAGTACTGCGACGAGTTCAGCCCCGCGCAGATGAAGGCGCTCTACGCCGCCGTCCGCGACGTCTGCCGCACCGCCGTCGACCTGCTCGGCGACTCGGACCGCTTCCCCGCCGACTGGCTCTTCTGCCACCGCTGGGGCAAGGGCAGCAAGGCCGCCGCCCAGGCCCAGCTGCCCAGCGGCGAGCCGCTGGCCTTTGTCACCGTCGGCGGCCGCACCAGCTGCTTCGCGCCCGGCCTACAGAAGAAGACGGGCGCCCTGGCCCCGGGCATCAAGGAGGAGCCCGTCCCGGTCCAGAACGACAAGGCCAAGCCGCCAGCAAAGGGCAAGCCGCCCGCAAAGGGCAAACCATCAGCCAAGGGCAAGGCCGAAACCCCAAAGAAGACAGGAAAGGCAGCACCGACACCGCCGGCAAAGGAGGAGCCGGGCCGGGGTGCAAAGAAGCGGAAGCGTGGAAGCATCACAGAAGAGGGCGACGGTCCGGAGGACAAGCCAGCGCCCCCGGCAGCATCTTCGCGGTCCCAAGCAAAATCTGCCAAGCCGAGCGCGCCCAGCGAGACCAAAAAAGCCAAAACGACGGAAACAGCCGAAGAGAAGCCGACGGAAAGCACAGGCAGACGCCGATCAGCACGAGTACGCGTGAGCAGCAGCTAGTCGGCCAGGCAGCGAGACAGGATATTGGCTTGGGATCGATGGTTTTGTGAGAGATAAGCACGTAGACGATTTACGGTCGGTTTTGCCCCTAGAATGCTACAGATGTTGTCATGTCGGTCACGCCATCAGGCACCGGCTTTCTCGTCTTGGGTGAGATGACGGCGGCTAGGCAGACGCTTTGGTGGTGCATACTAATAGCACAGGTCGCGGGATCGAAGCAACACAATACACAGCATATACACAGCACATACGCAGCACATACACAACACGCTCTCAGCACCCGTATCCCGCCATGGCCGCCAACGTGACCGCACCCGGCAGGGCCACCTTTTCGGACGAGAAGCACACCTACGAGGCTGCGCTGCAGAGCCTCTTTTACGGGCGCCCCGAGGACACCGAGGCGGACCTGGCGCGGCTCTGCACGCCGGCGTTCACGCTCGCGGCCGAGGATCTGGTGCTCGACTTTGCCGGCTTCGTGAAGCACATCCGCTGGCTGCGGGAAAACCTGCCGCCGGGCGCGGTCTCGCTGACGACGGAGCTCTTTCTGCGCGACGGGCGCCGGCGGGCCGAGCTGCACACGTCGACGACCCGCCGGCCGGACGGGACCGTGCAGGCGGCCGAGACGTACCAGTTTGCCGAGGTGGCCGAGGACGGCCGCTTTGCCTGGATCCGGGAGGTGGTGTGGCGGAAGGGCCCGGAGGCGGTGGAGGAGGAGAGCCGGCGTGCGGCACCTGCGTGAGGTCCTGAGTTGTCGCCAGCGGGTTGTTTGAAGTTTTTATCTTGTCGCCGAATCGATCCGATGGCAGCCCCCTAGCTCTTTTGCGCTCACGTCGCTGGCGAATCCCACGCAGTAGCGGTAGTAGCCTTCCTGTCGCGACCGCCCGCCGCCGCCGCCGCCGCCGCCGCCGCCGCCGCCGTCGTCGTCGTCGTTGTCGTCGTCGTCCCACGCGATGGGCACCAGCGACAGCATGTTGGCAAAGGGCGTGCCGTCCCGGCGGAAGTTGGGCACGCACACCTGGGCCTCCCAGTTGTTGGCCACGGCCTGGCGCAGCGTCTTTCGCACGAGCGGCGGCACGTGGGGCGTGGGCTCCAGGGCCGTCGTGCTCTGGGTGGCGGCGGCGTTGCGCGAGGCGGGCGAGGCGGGCGAAGCGGGCGAAGCGGACGAGAGCGGCGGCGGTGGCGGCGGCCGCTGCAGGAAGCGACAGTTGCGGCCGAGGACCTCGTCCTTGGCGTAGCCCGTCAGCGCGAGGAACGAGTCGGAGACGTAGGCCACGGGGGTGTCGGGCAGCAGCAGGTCGCAGAGGACAATGGGGCACGAGGCGTCGACGGGGCCGAGGTCGATGGTCGGATGGGGCCGCGTGGCGACGTAGTACTTGCGGAAGACGTCAGACATCGACTCGAATAGAGCAATCTGCAGAGATGCTGTACCATGACTTTCATCAGGTCAAACCCGCTGGGCGAGTAGCATCGGACTGGATAGGGAGGATGCTCTGGCGAGCACCGCCCTAGCCGCTGAGGGTGTTGCTTTTGGGGCTGGTCGCCGCCGACCTCGTCTGGGTCCGGCTCTACTGTCGGTAGCAGCGCGGAGGGCACAAGGTCCTTTGCTGTTGCCATCCTAGATCGAGTCTACTTCCAGAGATGGCGGACTCCTTGTGGCATGGCCGAGCGGCAGCCCATGGCAGGCCCCCTACACATAATATATATCAGCATCTGGCATGCCGGCATACCTCGATCCATGCAGCCGGCCTCGACCATAAAGGATCGCCTCCAGCCAAGCTGCGTGAGGGAGATAAAGCTGGTGGAACCACCAAGCCTGTCACACGGACGGAGAAGGGAATCGCCTGTCACTTTCTCGGCCCGGCCGCAAGGTTGCCGGATGACAGCAGGGATGGCTAGACCGGAAGAATGAACTGCCAGAGGATCATAGGAGCGTGCCCGGAGCAAATCACAGCAGTCTGATCCGGACGGCCTGCAAGCTCCGAAGCGATCGGAGGTGGCTTGGACACTATAAAGTGGAATAACGGACGGAAAATGTACAAGTACGGCGGTCACCAGTTTATGCAGGCTGGTCCGCCTGCATCCAGCACGTCCACACAGACACGTCCCTCGACTACTGCTTTGCATTCCCTTGGATTGGAAGACCTGAAGTCAGGAGGTGGTCGCCTGGGGAGAGGCCGCGGATGTAGATGTCACGTGACTGGATGAGCTGCGTCGGTGTCGAAGCGACCGAGAACGAAGAAAGTGCGACAGATATCATGGTCACTCACCGGAATAGTGTGCCTTTCCATAGGCTGGGCATGATCTCACCCGTAGGGGGCGATGAAGACGCGGGTGCTGGCCACGGTGATCACGATCTCGAGCCTGGCGGCCCGATCGGCGCCTTGCCGATCACCGCTGCATTAATGTCACGATCTGACAGCTTCCGTTGCTCCGTACCTGTTTTAGATTGTCGAGTAAGTAATGCTTATGAATTCGGCACCTGTGTGTGTATGCTTCTATGCGTTCTTTGTGTAACTGCATATGTGGTACGAGCACCCCGCTTTGCCACTAAGCATAGACGAGACGCGGTGCTTTGCGCGCCGACGCGTTTTACAGGTGTGCCCGTTATAGTGCTGAACGACAGCCCCTCCCACAGCAAAGCCGACAGACAATCTGCCCCGGAACAGCATGACCGGCCGACGAGGGCTGCTTGTGCAGCAGCCGAACCGCAGGCGACCAGCGGGGGACGGCGCTGCAGCGACGGCGGCAGCGGCGGCGGCGTCGTCGGCGTCGTCGTCGCCGGAGCTGGAGCCGCTGGAGCCGCTGGACCTGGGCGAGGACACGCTGCCGCCGTACGAGCCGCTGGCGCTGCCGCTGAGCGACGCGTCGGTGCGCAAGATTGCGGAGCTGGCGAACCGGACGGCGGCGACGACGCGGGCGTACGAGACGCAGCTGCGCAAGTCGGCGGAGCTGCTGCGCGAGGCGGTGGGCAGCGTCAACGACGTGTACAGCGAGCGGACGCTGGACCTGCAGGGGGCGGCGGAGCGGCGGCGGGCGCGGGGGCGGGAGCAGCCGACGCGGGCGGAGGAGGCGCTGGCCCAGACGGTGGCGCGGCTGGAGGGCCGCGTGGGCGGGCTGACCGAGGAGGTGGAGCGGCGGGCGCGGGCGACTATCGACCGGCAGGCGGAGCTGGAGGACGAGCGCGAGGCGCTGGCGTGGACGGCGAGCCAGCTGGCGCAGCGCGCCGAGAACGACCGGGCGGCGCGGCGGCGACAGCGGCTACAGGAGCAGGAGGCGAGGCGGGCGCGCGAAGCAGCCCACCCGGACGAGGAGGGCGACGGCGAGGGCGAGGGCGAGGGCGAGGGTGGCGACGACAACGCGGAGGGGGGCGGCGCCGAGGACGCCAAAGAGCCCGTCGCGGCCGCGCCGCCGCCGACGAGCGCGGTGGACCTGCTGCGGGAGGCGCGCGCGACGCGGGCGGCGGCGTACGCGCGGATGACGGCGCACCAAAAGTACGGGCTCAACAACGACTACATCACGTTCAAGCAGACATGGCACGACGCCGTGTTCCCCGAGGGCGACGTGGCGCTGCCGGACGCGTCGGCGTGGTTTGACGCCGCGGGCGAGCCAGCCAAGTACGGGCCGCACGCCCTCTTTGGCGGGGACCGGGGCAAGGAGGGCCGGGAGGTCAAGAGCGAGACCGCTGGGAACGACAACGCCGCCATGGAAGCCACAGCCGGCAGCGGCGGCGGCGGCGCCGGCGGCGGCGGCGACGACGGCGACGACGACGACGACGACCTCATTGTGGCCCGCGAGGTGATCAGCTTCAAGTGCCCGCTGACGCTGGTGACAATGACGGACCCCTACAAGAGCCTGGCGTGCAGCCACACGTTTGAGAAGGCGGGCATCCTGGAGTACCTGCAGCAGGGGCCGAAGAAGTGCCCGCAGACGGGCTGTGACAAGGTGCGTTTGATTTTGTGTGCGCAGGCGGCCCTGCTTGTGCCGACATCCCGTGCTGACGCCTCCAGATGCTCACGAGAGACCGCCTCGTCCCGGACGGCGTGATGCTGCGGCGCATCGAGCGGGCGGCGCAGATGGAACAGCGGCGCAACCAGGCGGCGGCGGACGACGACGACGCAGACGAAGACGACGCGGACGACGACGACGACGACGACGCGGCAGCGGACGCGGGCGTCGTCGGCAGCAGCCAGGTGGACCGCGGGCGGGGAGCGGCGGAGAGCGCGGCGCGGAGCGTCAAGCGGGAGGAGTTCACGGCGAGGCGGTAGCGGACGAAGGAGTCGATTTTGTATGGGGAGTTTTGTCCAATATGGCCTGGCTGGCCAATGAGATACAGCGGTTGTCACGCGTGGAAATTAGGTGCCTTCAGGTGCCCCGCCGATAGCGCGATAAGGTCCTTCTTCCTGCTGGAGCTCTACGGAGTATTTTGTTTTGACCTCACTCCACGGCGCACGCCACCAGAGACGGACGCATCGCGGGCGACGGCTCCCCTGTCTCTGTCTGCACACACGTCTGCCGCACATGGCGACGCACGGCCGCTGAACGATCGATCCACGATGGCTCAAGAAGGTAGGCGGTGGTTTGCCCTCTGTTGTCGTGCTCTCTCGTCTTTCGTCTGCTGACCGCGAGTCCGCATCTGTGTTTGCGGCGACGAGGGCACGGGCAAGTCGAGCCTGATTGCGTCGCTGGTCAAGGACGTGTTCATCACCAACAAGATCCAGGCGGTGCTGCCGCAGATCACGATTCCGCCCAACATCGGCACGCCAGAAAATGTGACGACGACGATTGTGGACACGTCGGCGCGGCCGCAGGACCGCACGACGCTGCGCAAGGAGATCCGCAAGTGCAACGTCATCCTGCTCGTGTACGCCGACCACTACAGCTACGAGCGCGTGGCCCTCTTCTGGATGCCCTACTTCCGCTCCCTGGGCGTCAACGTCCCGGTGGTGCTGTGTGCCAACAAGTCGGACCTGGCGGGGGGGGCGAGCGGAGGTGCCAGTTCTGGCGGCGGCGGCGGCGGCGGCGGCAGCGGCGGCGTTTCCAGTGCCCCGGACGACCAGCTGGCGCAGGTGCTCGAGGAGGAGATGGTGCCGGTGATGCAAGAGTTCCGCGAGATCGACTCGTGCATCCGCGCGAGCGCGCGCGAGCACCGCAACGTCAACGAGGTGTTTTTCCTGTGCCAAAAGGCCGTCACGCACCCGATTGCGCCGCTGTTCGACTACAAGGAGGGCAACCTCAAGCCGGCCTGCGTGGCGGCGCTGCGCCGCATCTTCTACCTCTGCGACAAGGACCAGGACGGCTACCTCAACGACAGCGAGATGCACGCCTTCCAGGAGACGGCCTTTAGCAAGCCGCTCGCGCCCGAGGACCTCGCCAGCATCAAGCTGACCCTCGCCCGCGCGCGGGGGCTGGGCGGCGTCGGCGGCGGCGGCGTCGGCGGCAGCGTCGGCGGCGTGGGGCACGGAGGTGGCGGGCGCCGCGGCGGTGGCGGCGGCGGCGGCGTCGGCGGCGTCGGCGGCGGTCCTGGCGGAGGGGCCGCCGCATCGACATCCAAGCACGGCGCCGTGCGCGGCCCGTCCTCGACGACGGCGACGGGGAGCCGGCCCGTCTCGAGCAGCGGCAGCGGCGGCAGCGGGGTGGCCGGGACGGCGGGCGGAGCGGCGGGCGGGGCGGCAGGATCAACGGCGGCGGACCTGATGGAGCGCGGCATCGACCTGGCGGGGTTCCTGCAGCTGAACCGCATCTACGCGGAAAAGGGCCGGCACGAGACGATCTGGGTGATTCTGCGCAAGTTCCACTACACGGACAGCCTGAGCCTGGCGGACAGCTTCCTGCACCCGCGGTTCGACGTGCCCGAGTACGCGTCGGCGGAGCTGAGCCCGGCCGGGTACCGGTTCTTCATGGACCTGTTCCTGCTGTTTGATAAGGACAACGACGGCGGGCTCAACGACGCGGAGCTGGCGGCGCTGTTTGCGCCGACGCCGGGGCTGCCGGCGTCGTGGGTGGAGGCGGGCTTTCCGGCGTCGACGGTGCGCAACGAGGCCGGGCACATCACGCTGCAGGGGTGGCTGGCGCAGTGGAGCATGACGACGTTCCTGGAGCCCAAGACGACGCTGGCGTACCTGGCGTACCTGGGCTTCGAGGCGCCGGGGGCGGGCGCGCGGGGCGCGGCGGCGGGCCCGACGGCGGCGCTCAAGATCACCAAGCCGCGCAAGCGGCGGCGGCGGCCGGGCCGCGTGGACCGCAACGTGGTGCTGTGCTACGTGATCGGGGCGCCGGGGGCGGGCAAGTCGTCGCTGCTGGACGCGTTCCTGGGGCGGCCGTTTGACGCGCTGCACCGGCCGACGATCCGGCCCCGGCGGGCGGTCAACAGCGTGGAGCTCGAGGGCGGCAAGCAGTGCTACCTGATCCTGGAGGAGCTGGGCGAGCTGGAGCCGGCCGTGCTGGAGAACCAGGCGCGGCTGGACGCGTGCGACCTGCTGTGCTTCGCCTACGACTCGTCCGACCCGGACTCGTTTGGCCACATTGTCGACCTGCGCCGCCGCAACGGCCGCCTGCTCGACGAGCTGCCGGCCGTCTACGCCGCGCTCAAGGCCGACCGCGACAAGACCACGCAGCGCAGCGAGCTGCAGCCCGACGCCTACACGGCCGCCCTGCGCATGAGCGCCCCGCTGCACGTCAGCGCCACCTGGGAGAGCATCAGCGAGCTCTTTGTCTCGCTCGCCGAGGCCGCCACCAACCCCAGCCTGGCCTTTCCCAAGAGCGAGGAGCCCGCCGCCGACCGCACCAGCCTCTACGTCGCCCTCGGCGCCGTCGCCTGCGCCGCCGCCGCCGCCTTTATCATGTACGTCTGTCCTCAGGCGCCGCCGTTGCCGTTGCCGTTGCCGTAGCTAACCGCCTAGATGGCGCAGGTCGACGAGCCAGCCGTGACCGCCGCGGCATCGTGACGGTCCACGAGATCGTGCCGTCTTTAACCCCCCTTTTCTCGCCCTTCTGTAAGCATACCGCTCTCTGCCTGATCCGCCGTCGCGGCTCTTTGATACCCAACTCCTGGCCCTTGCCGCATCCTGTAATATACTCATGCTCGTGTCTGTCCTCCGGATTCTGGTTTTCTGTTGCTTAGGCAAGGCATCGCTATATTCCGGGATGCTCCGTAGGCGTAAGCATACTCTCTGGTAGCTATTTCGGGAAAGCCTGGCTGGCTGTTTCCTTCCCCTCTTTCCAACGCCCCAACGCCCTGGCCTGGGATGCGCCGTCCGCTCTGAGTGGCCAATACCTGCCAGTTTTGTGGAGACGTTCGTGACGAACGTTCTAGTACAGGCGCACCTTCCTCGATTCTGCAGCAGCAGCACGCGCGGCTGCCAGAATGGTAAGCTAAAGGAGCCCCAGGCACTGTGCTGCGGGGAGGGTCTCCTGCCTCCCTTTGTTCTCGGCTGTCTTCGTCTCCTGCTTTTCTCGACGAGACGACGACGACGACGACGACAGCGACGACGACTTTCGCCAGCCGCGGCCTCCGTCTGTTGAGCACGACAATCCAGCGCCTGCCGGCCGGCCCAGCGTCCGTCCGCCGCAACCGGCGATTGCTCGCTATCTCCCGCCGCCGTCGAAGCCGCGCGATTGGCGGCGGCCATCCGACGATCGCTTCAACAAGCCGAAGGACGACATTCGCGACCAGGCCACGAGCCGGGCCCGACGACGGTCAGACACAGGCCCGCGTGCTCCGTGCGACGACCGTGGTGAGCGCTGTGCTCGGCAGTCGGTGCACGGCGCACAGCCAAAGACGAGACGAGGACAGGACGACGGACGACGGGACGACGGGACGACGGACGACGAACGACGGACGAGAGCTCGACTTGGAGCTTGACGAGAAACGACCGCACGCCTGACGGCAGCTCCTGACTGGTGACCGACACGACCGCCGCCGCCGCCGCAACTCAACACCAAGCCCGCTGGAGCGTCCAGCACCGCAACCGCAGCCATGTTGTACGTGCGCCCTTCTCCTCGCGGTTGTGTATGCGCGCCCACTGACTGGCTGTGAAAGCGTCCTTCCGCCCCCGCCCCGGTACCCGGCGCAGATGCTCTACAACAGCGCCTACATGAGCGGCCAGATGGTCCCCATGGTCGAGACCAACAATCTCCTGACCAAACCGACCGGCCCCGACTGCCAGTTTCTCGTCGGCGAAGGTATGCTGCTCGTCTCCCCCCTGTGGGTGCTTGCTCGCAGCTGCGCTGACAAGCCCATTCAGGTCTCTACGTCCTCGAGGAGGACCTGCTGCTGGCCACGCCGCCGCCGCACCCGTCCGAGGCCCCCATCATCAACCCGAACCCGCTCGCCACCACGCCCCTGCCCGCCACCGCCGGCACCAAGGTCTCCCTGCTGACCTTTGTCGACCCGCCGCGGCCGCACGCGCTGTCGCTTTTGCTGTCGGCCGACGCGCGCGGCTCGCCCTCGGCGCCCTTTGCCACCCTGGACGGCGGTGAGCACGCCGCCGCCGCCCAGGACGGCGAGTCGAGCGGCAGCCCCGCCGTCGGTGCGGCCCCCGACCCGGCCACCGGCCGCCTGAGCTTCAACGCCTCCCGCGGCCTGTCCGGCGCCAGCGACCCGGCCCTGGCGACGGCGGACGCAGCGGCGGCTGGCAGCAGCACGAACACGACCGCGGCCCCCGCGGCCCCCGCGGCCTCCGCGGCCACCGCAGCCATCACCACAACTACAAACACAACCACAACCACGCCCACCACCAACAACAACAGCTTGGCCACAGCCGCCGGTGCCCTCGCGGGCCTGGCGGGCATGGGGAACAAGGCTGGCGGCGGCAAGCAGCGCAAGCCCAAGAACAACGTTGCCAAGAGCAACTCGTCGTTCATCTCGCGCGTGATTGTCCACGACACTCTGACGAGGCGGATGCAGGAGCGGCCGGCAACGGGCCTCTTCATGTTTGCCAACATCAACCGGGCCTTCCAGTGGCTGGACATGGCGACGGAGAAGAAGTCGGACTACCTGACCAAGCTTCTCTTCACCAAGGCCCACTGCCTGTGCCACGACATCAACAAGGTGACCAAGAGCCCGTCGCACATTGACGTCATCATGGGCTTTTCCACGGGCGAGATCATCTGGTGGGAGCCCATCTCGCAGCGCTACATGCGCCTCAACAAGAACGGCATCATCCGCGCGACGCCCGTGTCCGAGATCCGCTGGATCCCGGGCTCCGAGAACCTGTTCATGGCCGCCTTCATGGACGGCTCGCTCGTCGTCTTTGACAAGGAAAAGGAGGACGCCGCCTTTGTGTTTGACGAGGACGAAGCCAACCGCAAGCGCCTGTCCAACAGCCACGAGGCGCGCACCCACGTCCAGGTCGAGCGCTCCGTGCACACGCGGAACCAGAAGACGAACCCCTTTGCCTTTTGGAAGCTGTCCAACCAGCGCATCAACGCCTTTGCCTTTGCCCCGGACCAGAGCCTGCTCGCCGTCGTCTCCGAGGACGGCTCCCTGCGCATCATTGACTACCTGCGGGAAGAGTGAGCCTCCCTCCCGCCGGCCCGTCGTCCCTCTGTTTGTTGGCTGCTGCAAAACGATACTGACAAGCAGACTGCTCGGCCTGTTCTACTCGTACTATGGCGGACTGACCTGCGTCTGCTGGTCGCCCGACGGCAAGTACGTCGTGACGGGCGGCCAGGACGACCTGCTGTCCATCTGGAGCGTGGCCGACTCGACGCTGGTGGCCCGCTGCCAGGGCCACCACTCGTGGGTGACGTCCGTCACCTTTGACCCGTGGCGCTGCGACACGCGCGTCTACCGCTTTGGCAGCGTCGGCGAGGACGGCCGCCTCTGCCTGTGGGACTTTAGCGTCAGCATGCTCATCCGGCCCAAGGCGGCCACGGCGAGCAGCTCCAACAACGTCCACACGGCTGCGTCGCCCCCCACGCTGAAGCGCGGTGGGGGCGGTTCTGCAGCCGGCCACGGCGGCCACGGACGGCGCAGCGGCGAGGGCAGCGAGAGCACGGCCGACGACGAGGGCTTTGCAAGCGGCCACGGCGGCCACGGCGGGGATGCGCGCGTCCATCCGGTGGAGCCGCGTGCGCGGACGGCCATTCTGCCTCCGGTTTGTGTATGTGTTCTGTTTTGTGTTTGTTCAGAGGTGCTCGCTTGTGCCTGTCCTCTGGCTAACCCTCCCTCCCAGTCTCATGTGGTGGACAAGGACCCTCTCTGCTGGCTCGAGTTCACAGACCGGTCGATCATCACCAGCAGCAAGACAGGTAAGTCACGGGGACCGCAGACGCAATCTCGATCTGCGCTGGACCGCTGGGCTGACAACACAGGCCACATCCGCACCTGGCGGCGGCCGACGACGGACAACACGACGCAGGCGGGCGAGGAGGCGCAGCCGACTGCCTGAGCCGAGGCGCCGATCCGGCTTGTGCATCGTGGCCGCTTGCTTCTCGTTTTGTCCCTTCTCCTCCGTTCTTGCGCCTTTGCTGGGTGTATGCTTACGAGCTCTTGTGTCGAACCACTTTGTCTGCCCTCGTGACCCATGTGACGTAATGTTGGGTTGTTTTCTGTTGTTTCTTTTATCCGCTCTCAACCAAAAAAAGGGTCGTCTGCAGCCAAGAGACGGGACAGCTGCTGTGTTTCTCTACTTTTCTATTCTGCGTGCTCTAGCCAATGGGCCGGCCGGCCGTGCATGCAGAGGCGGGATGGGAGCTTGCAACCGGTGGATGCAGTCAATGCCGATCCTGGGCCGCGCTTGGGGGGGGGGCCGTTCTGGACCGCTCTTTCGCGCGCTCTGTTTCTTCCTTCTCGGCGTGACATGGTCACTGGCACCCTTTTGGGTCCCATGCTGCTGCCTGCCTGCTGCCTGCGGCCTGCGGCCTGTTGTCACATGCAAGAGTCGTATGTTTCTCCCCTTCTTCCCATGCACGGTTGACAGACACCCCACGCCGCTCCGTCGTCACAGTGGTCAGTCGTCCTATCTTTGACGTCTACAGCCCCCGACGGCGGCGGAATTCCGGCCGACGTCCAGAAGCGGACAGTGTCTGTCCACTCGCCAGCACAGCAAGAGAGGGTAAAAGAAAAGCCACTATGCAGTAGCACGGCGGTTGGGACGGATCGACAGAGCCGCCAGGCGGACGGGACAAAATTAGAACCGGCACTCGTTCCTGGCGTCACGCCTAGGGACTCATGTGAACGTGAACGCCAACAGGCCAACAGGACCGTGCCCGAAAGGAGTCCCTGGCCAAAGAGCCCCTGGCCGCAGACAGGACGCACTGTCCTCGGCTCGCAGGGAGGGAGAATGCGACGTCGTCATGCATCTCGGCGGCCTACCACGCGTGCGGCTTCGCATCCTATCTACGCGCAGCCACAATCCAGATACGGTGGCCAGAACAAGGCAAGGGGGTGAGGTTAGGGGGGGGGGATTGAGACCTCATTCGCCGCAGTCGGCGCGCGGTCTGGACAAAGAGATAAACAGCCAGGTAAGGGGGTGTCGTATGTACGACGGACCTTGGCCCTGCGCCGATAGCCTGGTGATGGACGAAGCCCGTAGACTCCCGTGCAGAGGACAGTTCCTGTGGATACCAGGACCCAGCAACGCAGGACCGCGTCCGCTATCCGTCGGCCGGTGGATCTTGACGTCCATCCACCATATTTACGTTTTTATAGTAGTACCCGGTGCGTTCCTGTGCAACGGGCCGCCGCAGGGCGCTCGCATTGGCCAGCCAGGCCAGCCAGGCCAGCCAGGAGCCGGCCAGTCGTTAAGGCTGCATGCAGGCGTGGTGGATGCCAGGCGAGATAAGTGGCCAGAGAGACAGGCTATATCCAAATCGAGGACAGACAGCCCTGTCGGTCTGACCGACCCTGCAGGTCCTCCCGTCCAGGGGCCCCTTTCTTTTGACATTTTCTCAACCACAACCTCGGTCAGACTGCCGTCTGGGACGCCGGAACACGGAGGCGCTCGAGGATGTCTTCGCCGTGGCCCGGGTCCTTCTCGGTCCGCCGTGGCTGGCGCTGGCTGGCCAGCCTTCCGAACGCTCACCGTGGCGGGCGCTATTTTGGGCTCGGTGTACTCTAAAGTATAATCTCCTATTTTGATTCGTCTTCCAGGTACAGTTACGGGCAATTTGTATGACACAGGTACAACTACGTGCGAAAACCGCTACTTTCTACCCGGAAAATCTATCCGGCCTCTCGCCGACGGTCGGAGGAACGGTGGCGGGAAATACATCGCAAAAATAGGAGTCGAATTTCAGCAAGAAAAGGCCCGGCCAGATGCCAGAAAAAAACGAGACCAGTTCTGGCACGCCAGAGAGTGGCTTTCCTTCCGTCTCTTTCCCTAGCGGCACGACGGAAGAGTCAGCCAGGTTCTGGCCGGTGGAGACCCGGGCCGGTATTTAGGGGTGGATCACGGGCAAGATACCAGATAAAGATAGCGAAGGAGAAAAAGATACTCCGTACTGCTTTGTATCCCTCGGAATTAGGCTGAAAAGGCTGAGCCTTGACGTGAGGGCAGGCTGGCATGTCGTCACGAACCCCCACCCGCAACTTCCTTTTCGAGCTGGGCAGGGCAGCATACGGAGTACGGATACTCCGTATATACAACTATACATGGCTTCTGCTTATGTTTATTCCCTCAGGAAAAGGGGGCAGGCACGACGCCCGACGGACCGGCAGGGCCGAACAATGCAGTCGCGACGCAGGAATAAGGGGGCTTGGCTCCCTGCGGAACGCCTGCGGCTCTCTTGCCCTCTTGCCTTGGCTGACACCGTCGTCGTATTTCTACTCTTTCGTCAGCCACCAGCTAGCGCCTGGCGCCTTTCCCGCTGGCCAAGGCTCACGCAGCCAGCGCATCGATGCTCCGTACGGAGCAGTCGACGGTCGTCGGTGTCCGGATTGCTGTGTAGCACTGTCGCCATGGCCGGCATCCTGGACGCCGACGGCCGCCGTCGGCGTCATGGCCGTGATTCGAATCTCGGCACGGCGGCTTTGCCAGCCTTCCACATCCTCGGCTTGTTGTTAGTCAGCCATTCCGCACTCCGTACAAGTACGGGCCACACACAGTGCCCCCGCGCGCCGAGCACCGTTC
This sequence comes from Ophiostoma fasciatum, assembly GCA_019925495.1. Taxonomy (NCBI): domain Eukaryota; kingdom Fungi; phylum Ascomycota; class Sordariomycetes; order Ophiostomatales; family Ophiostomataceae; genus Ophiostoma; species Ophiostoma fasciatum. The sequence continues at coordinate 1,124,861 of JADHKM010000001.1, forward strand.
TCGCAGCCTGGCGGAAATACGGCAGTATTCCCGCCAGGCCAGGCGAAACAGACCACCCTCTCGCCGTATGTTTCCACTGCGAGCAGCACATCGTCAGACCGTGCCCCCACGCCACGCTTAGGCGCGGGTGAACTTTGCGTATATGCTCCCGTATACCAACACAGCGAGGCAATGGCACGGCCGGTGCCCGGCGGCCGGAGTACGCCTAATGCTCCTTCTGCCACGCTGTCTCTATCTTGATTTGGCGTGATACGCTGTAAATCTACTTGTCCTTGTAAATAGAGTGTCTAAGCATATACTTGTACAAGTACGAATACTCCTATCTGCAGTCAGCTAGTGGGTCGGCTCTGCCGAGTTCATGCCAGGCGGCAGGACAGAATAGGAAAGAATGGGCGTCCCGGCTTACACGCACCCCCTCCCTCCCTTTAGCCGCCTAGGCCTGAAGGGGCGTCCGCAGGCAAGCCAGCCCGGCCGCGCTCGCAACTTTCGCCCCCACCTGCGGCGGACGACTTGCAGACCTCCGCTCTCGCAGGCCTCTCTGGGCTGTTTTTTTATTTTTTATTTTTTTGGCTGAGCTTCTGGTCCACGAGACGGCACGCCGCCTGTCTGACGTGACCACGGCGCGTGATGGCGGCCACGTCGCCGTGGGCGCGTGCCTGCTGACGGGTCTCAGGTCGGCATCGTCCAGAGTGATCGAGTTATTCCGTACTCCCGTAGAGAAGAGGATATGCGCAGAAGAACTGCAGTCCACCGTGCGCAGTGGCAATACTCCGAGCTCGACAGCCAATGGCGAAATTCTGGAACAAAGAGGGTCCCGGAAACGCCAGCAAACGCCCGCCCGTATCGCGCGCGCCCCTGCGGGAAGGAAGGCGTGCGCAGCCCGAACGCTACCCGGCGGCGCGCCTGCGATTGCCCTGGGCCCGTTCGATCCTTGGGAATGCATATACTCCGTACGGCAGCCGTTTCCCCTCTCTCGTCCCCTCTCGTCCTCCTCTTGTCCTCTTCTTGCCCTCCCTCTTTCTTGTCCCGTTCTCCTTCTCCTTCCTTCTCCTCACTTTCCTGCTCCTTCCTCTCCCGCCCATCGCTCTTTCCCATTCCTCCTCCTCCTTGCACAGCCTGCTGTTCCCCTCTGAGGCTGCAACCGTTCTTTGTACCTTCCTAGCACGATCGGCCTGCCAATTGCCTCGCTTGCGCCTGCCCGTCCTCCGCTTCCGCCTCCGTGCAATTAATTAGCCCGTCTCCGGTTCTGGCATGTGCCTGCTGGCTTGCCGCAACAACCTGCAGATCCCCCAGTGACGTCTTCTGGGCTCGCCGAAGAGAGAAAAAAAAGGCACGGTACAAAACCAACAATTCGCCTCGTCCGAATCTGCGGATTCGCCCCTGACCCGCCAACAAACCGCAAACGCAACATCCACCGGCCGCGCACCTCACCAGCCCTGACAATCCCCTTTGTACACGGTGCGCCGCGGCCCCGAATGTCCACACGGATCCGCCATCCGACCTCGCAGGCACATCTCCCAGCGACGGCGGGTATATAGACAGACCGTCTGGAGCCCCCAAACGCCACCCAAAGCGTCGGAACGGCAACATCTCGTCTCGTCGTTCTTGATCCTTTTTCTCTTCGTGTTCTGCCGGGTTCTCGGCAGCCCAGACTCCGGCAGCAATGCCGTTTAATCCGTTTACCTCGGTGACGGGACGCCACGCCCTGACGCTGTTTGATATTCGGTGGGTTTTGTCATTCCGCGTGCCTTTCCTTTCTTTTCGGTTCGGCCTGGCTAACAGAAACAGCCTCGAAAATGACTTTATCGTCTTCCGCGGCGGCGAGCACGAGGCCGGCGGCCAGCTGCTCAAGGGCGTGCTCGCCATCTGCGTGCCGGCGCCCATCAAGGTCGAGGACATCCACCTGCGGCTGACGGGCGTCCAGCGCTTCTGCTGGTCCGACCCCAAGGTCACGCCCTCGGGGCTCACCACGTCCAAGGTCGACCGCACGACCACGGTGCTGCACCACCAGTGGCCGCCCTTTTGGGGCACGCCCGGCCGCAGCGCCGTCCTGGAAAAAGGCAACTACGAGTTCCCCTTTGAGCTCATGCTGCCCGGCGACACCTGCGAGAGCGTCGAGGGCCTGCACGAGGCCAGCGTCGTCTACAAGCTCAAGGCCACCATCGCCCGCGGCAAGCTGGCCTACGACCTGCACGCCTACAAGCATCTGCGCATCGTCCGCACGCTCGAGTCGTCCGCCCTCGAGATCCTGCACGCCATGAGCGTCGAGAACATCTGGCCCAACAAGGTCGAGTACTCCATTGTCGTGCCGCAAAAGGCCGTCGTCTTTGGCAGCCACGTCAACCTGCAGTCGCGCTTCTCGCCCCTGCTCAAGGGCCTCGAGATCGGCGACATCAACATCAATTTGCTCGAGATCCACGAGCTCGTGTCCGCCCCGCCCGCCAACACCAGCGCCTTCAACCAGGGCCGCGGCGAGTTCAAGAACGAGCGCTCCGTCTCCCGCTGGACCGTCCACGTCTCGCGCGACGAGCACTGGCAGGACCAGATCGGCGAAACCGGCCAGGAGGGCTGGGTCGTCAACGCCGCCCTCGACCTGCCCCGCAAGCTCGGCGCCTGCGTCCAGGACGTCACCGTTTCGGGCATCAAGATCCGCCACAAGCTCAAGATTGTCGTGTCGCTCAAGAACCCCGACGGCCACGTCTCCGAGCTGCGCGCCACCCTGCCCCTGACCATCTACATCTCCCCCAACACCCCGCTCGACGACCAGGGCAACCTGGCCGCCCTCACCGGCAGCGCCGCCGCCGCCGCCGGCGACGCCGTCGCCGTCGCCCCGCCCGGCTACGGCGAGCACGTGCTCGACCAGCTCTACGACGAGGTCGACTTTTACAACCTGCAGACGCCTGCGCCCCGGTCCACCGTGCACAGCCCCTTTTATGGATTGTCGCGTGCCGGCTCGTCCGAGAACCTGGCGAGCATGGGCGCCGCCAGCGTGCCCGTGCCGCCGGCCGCGCTCACGTCGCGGCTGCAGGCCGTGTCGTCGCGCGAGGCGGCCGCCGTGGCGGCCGCGGCCCAGGCCTCTGCAGCCGCCGTGTCGACCTCGGTGTCGTCGTCGCTGCCCCGGAACCGCAGCGCATCCATTCTCGGGCCGGGCAGCTCGCTTCTGGACGGCTCGCCCGCGCCCTTTACGCCGGTGCCCCGCTCTTACTCCCACACGTCGTTCCTGAACATGCACCGGTCGAGCGTTGTTAGCAGCAACCACAACCACAGCACGGACGCACCTCATCATGCGGGTGCGCACAGCGGCAGCCACCCATCGTCGGAGGTGGCGTCGCGGCGGAACAGCGGCGAGTCGCACGACGCCGGCGACATGGAGCACATCGACTACCCAGACCTGTCGGAGCTGTGCAAGGTGCCGTCATACCGCACGGCCATGCGGAATCCGCGCGTGGGGCCCATTACCGTGGGCGGCGGCGACGAGTACCAGCTGCCCGACTACATCACGGCCGCATCGCGGTCCGCGTCGGCGACGTCGTTGTCCAACATGGTCGGTGGTGGTGGTGGTGGCGGCAGCGGTGTTGCGACTCCGTCGGCGAACGAGCCGCTGTCGCTCATTGCCGAGGCGCCCCAGGAAGCGGCGGCCGCCGCGGCGGCCGCGACCGAGGAAGCGCGTGACGACGCTGCCAGCGTGCGGTCCACCAGCAGCGCAGCCAGCGGCGGCGGCGGCGGCGGCGGCAGCGGCGGTAGCCGGGGCGGCAGCCGTCGTGTCAGTCGTCGTGGCAGCCGCAGCGGGCGCAGCGACGACGGCGAGGACGACGTGCATCGGGCTCAGCGGAGCGGCAGCGGCGTGCTGCCGAACCTGGCGGCCGCCGCGCGGCGCCGCACGCTGACGAGCAACATGCCGTTCCTGCACGGGCGGCACGTGGCGCCGAGCGGCGACGCCGACGAGCGCCGGTGGCTGCACCTGCTGCAGGCGCGCGGGCGGGTGTCGACGTAGGGGTCGAGCCTGGCGGCGTGATGCAGCCCCTTTCTTTTTTTTCCTTTTTCTCTGCCTTTCTCAGTTTTATACACCTGCCTCTGGGCACTGCGGACTTTTTTTATGGACAAGGAGCATTGGGGTCATGGAGTTTAGACTTGATTCCTGCCTCTCTATCTGTTTGGGCATGGATTGGATTTTTTGGTGGCTATTCCGGATAGAAGTGTATGGCTTTTTGGTTTGCAGTCAGCTCAATGGATACGATGGTCTGTGACACGTGTGAGCGTTTTTGGTGCACAGCGCACAGCTGCTGCGCCCTCCCGCTGGAGCTGAGATCAAGGGGGGCTTGTGCGCTAGCGCAGCAGAGCATCGCGGACGCCGAGTCGTCTCTCGTACGAGTATATTTACTCTGTATGCAATTAGCAGGGGTCGCATCGGCAGCCGTCAGCGGGCAGCCGGGATGTTGACAGCGTCGCGGGTCGTGGTGTCACCTTGTCCTCGTCCCTCGTCTTCCGTTGACGTCATGACCTCGTTGCAGCGACTCGTTCTTTCCTCGTCGGGACCGGCGGAAATGAGTCCCTGATGTCGAGCCCTCGGCGGCCAGACTGCCCCTAGCCGACTGTTCTTGCCTGGCGGCCAGCCAGCCAGCCCAACGAATGCCCTAGCCCAACTGCCGCGGGAGTCCCTTTCGTAGCGGTGCTGATCCCCGTTATAGTGGACGGTAGGCGGCCCCAACGCTTTTCCCCCCAGGGCCCTCAGCTGGCGGCCAGGGGCTTGGGCAGACAAGACAGGCGCGCGCGCGCGTCCTTCCGTCGGCGACCCCGCTTGGCTGGCCTGGCTGGCCTGGCTGGCTGGCTGGCCGGCCGCGGCGCCCTCCTTCCTCCCTCCCTCGATTTAAGGTGCGCGTCGCCGGCCTCGTGGTTATTTCCAGTCCCGCTTCTGCCCCTCTCTCGTTTTTCGTCACTCTCCCTCTTGTCTTCTCTCGTCTTGTCTCGTCTCCTCGTCTCCTCTCGTCTCTTCTCATCTCTTCTCATCTCCTCTCGTCACCCTTTCCCTCTCTCTCCTCCTTTGCCCCACCCCCACCATGTCGCAACCGCAGGAGCTGCCCGTGCGCCAGACGACGGGCCTGACGACGGTGACCAGCGCCAGCGACGAGGCTGTGCCTGGCGCCGACCCGAGCAGCGTAGGTGGTCTCTGTCTCTGTTCCCCAGTGCGGCAGGGCTGGGCTCCCTTGGGCGCACGCTGACGTGCCGGCAGACGGCGGGCCTACTGGCCGAGCGCATCCAGGCGTGGAAGCACGTGTGCGGCAACCTCGAGGACTACATCGGCGCCGTGGAGAAGCTGCACAAGGAGCAGGCGGCGCAGTACGAGAAGGTGCTCAAGGTGGGTTCTCCTTTTCTCTCTCTCTCTCTCTCTCTCTGTGGTCCCTCTGACTCCCAGACCATCTCCAAGCCGCTGCGCGAGGGCCAGCACTTTGACACGGAGCTGGGCGGGATCAGCGGCTTCTTCGACAACATGCGGGCGAACACGCAGGCGCTGATCAACACGAACCTGGAGACGGAGAAGAACCTCAAGGGCTCGGTGCTGCCGATCCTGGACCGGCTGCACAAGGAGATCAAGGCCAAGGCCAAGGAGCTGGCGCACGGGGCGGAGCGCGGGGCCAAGGAGGTGGACAAGGTGCGGGCGACGACGCAGCGGCACATTGAGCTGCTGGGCCAGCAGACGGCGGCCTTTGAGGCGACGGGCGGCAAGCTGGAGGCGCACCAGGACCCGTACGTGCTGCAGCGCGGCGTGTTGCACCGGCTGAACAAGCAGGTGGTGGAGGAGAACAACCACCGCAACGACCTGGTGGCGGTGCAGGCCAACTTTGAGACCTTTGAGGCGCACGTGGTGGCGGTGCTGCAGCAGGCCATGGAGGCCTTCAACCTGTTTGCCGGCGGCCAGGCCGACCGCGTCAGCGCGCTGTACGGCGACATGCTGAGCGCGGTGCAGCGCGTGCCGCCGGACCTCGAGTGGAAGAGCTTCAACACGCGCTTCCGCGACATCCTGGTCGACCCGCGCGAGCCGCCGCGCACCGTCGACGCCATCACCTTCCCCAACCAGGACCACCAGAGCACGCACGCCGTCATCGAGGGCAGCCTCGAGCGCAAGAGCCGCAACAAGCTGAGCTTTGGCGGCTACCAGACGGGCTACTACGTCGTCACGCCCTCGCGCTTCCTGCACGAGTTCAAGGACTCGGACAACGTCCGCCGCGACCCCGTCCCCGAGCTCAGCATCTACCTGCCCGACGCCACCATCTCCAGCCCCGCCGGCGACAAGTTCAGCGTCAAGGGCAAGGACCGCGCCAAGTCCATGGGCAGCCGCCTCGCCGTCGGCACCTCGGAGCTGCACTTCAAGGCCCACAGCCCCGCCGACGCCGAGAAGTGGTACTACATCATCCGCGACGTCGCCGGCTCCGCCCACGCCGCCCATCCGGAGACCGCCCTCGCCCCGGCCTCCCCCGTCGTGTCCTCGTCCCCGGCCTCCCCGGCCTCGCCTCTCTCGCCCACCGGCAGCACCGCCGCCGCAGTGGCGCCGGCGGCGGCGGCGGCGCCCGCGGCGGTTGCGGCCGCCGCCACCGCACCGGCTACGACCACAGAGGCGGCGGCCGCCGCCCCCCACCCGGCGCAGGAGGCCGGCATCACGGCCGGTGCGACAGCTCCGGCTGCGGTCCCGGCGACGACGACGGCCGCGGCCAAGGCGGCCGAGGCGACGGGCGGCGTGGCGCCCACCACCTCGGCGGCTTAGGATGCCGCAGTGGTGGGGCCAAAGGCCGGGACCGAGGCTGGGACCAAGACTGGAAACGAGGCGGATGTGCCGCGCGTGGACAGGGCGGTCCTTTTTCCTCCTCCTCCTCCTCCTCCTCCTCCTCCCTCTTCTCCTCCCCCTCCTCCCCCCCCTCCTCCTGCAGACGCAGATTTGTCATCCTCCCTCGTGCTCTCGTCCGACGAGCTGGACGTGTATCTGGCCGCGCGCGTGTGGTGAGCGGGTTGTCGTCGGTCGCCGGTCGTCGGTCCAGCGGCACGTTGTGCTGTTTTTATTTTGCGCACAATCGTGTCGGCCGGCACGCCTCGTCTTCGGCCGCTGCAACGCTGCTGGGTGGCCGTCCGGGCGTGGAAAGTGAGGCGTGCTCGAAGACGGGGTTTCTGCACGGGGGGGGGGGCGGACAGAGGGCGGAGGGCAGCGGCGGTGTCGTTCTGGATAGTGTCTATTTCCCGGGGGTTTCGGCAGCAGAGTACGTTTTTGAAGCATGCTGGTCGTTTGTTGTTTCGTGCTTGCTCGTCTTTTCTTTTTTTCCCATGTTCGTCGCCTTGTCTCTTGTCATTGTGCGTCTTGCTTATTTCTATCCTGTCTTCTGTCTTATACAAGAAGCTATCTCCTGCCTCTGCGTGAACGACCATGAGCGCGAGCGCCCCTATCGTCGGCTGTCGCTGTCTGATCATTGGGCGCCTTACTTTTGTGCACAAGGGCAGAGCAGGGCGCGCCAGCGAGTATGCTGAAAGGCGTAAAAGAGATGAGAGCAATCGAAAGAAAGAAAAGGAAAAAAGAAAAAAGAAAAGAAAAGAAAAGAAAAGAAGCCGTTTGGACCGGCGGTGGGACCCGGGATGCAGCCCAAGATGGCCGTCCCACGATTGGCTGTCACCCGGAGCTGGACCCAGCGGTGAGCGAGACAGACAGCAAGACACACCGCTCTTTTGCAAGGCTGGGCTGCGTCCTCGCGTCGGGGCACGAGGCACGGGGCACGAGGCACGAGGCACGAGGCCGGCTGGGCAGCGTTGGGCTAGTCTTGTTTTCCGGCGTGCGAGCCAGCACACCGCGCCGCACCGCGCGTCCCGCATCCACGAGGAGAGAGGAAAACGAGACGAGGGCCCCCCGGCCGGCGCGTTCGGGCGGTTTCTGCCGGCGGGCCTGGCCCCAAACGCAAATAGAGCAAAAACCGCCGGAGCAGAGCAGACCTGCCCATTTTGAAGCGCCGTCGTCTTGTCTCGTCTCATCTCGTCTCATCTCGTCTCGTCTCGTCCAGCGAGGCCTGCAGAACGAGGCGGCCGCGTCGGGGATTTCTGCAGTGGTGGCGTGCTGGCACGTGCGTCTCAGCTCTGCGGTCTTTTCTTTACTCCGTGATTTTCCAGGGCGGCACGAAGCCATGTCCCGGCGTGATGGACACCCAGTACGACGACGTCTGCACAACAGCCGGCACCTGCTGCGTCGGCTGGCACCGACCTCTGGGCTGGCTTGGCCCTTGGGCAGGTAAAGGGCATATCAAGAAGCCGGGATCTCTCCCACCGCTGTTTCGGGGCGGGCAGACAGACGGACAGACGGACAGACGAAAAGAGATTTGGCGCCGCCAGCACATTGCCAGCAAGGCCGCCCAGCCCGTTTTTGAGGCTGGCAGAGGCGGCCTTTTGGGGACGGTCGGCCGTTTTCGACTGCTTCCCTTTCAGGACTGGGCCTTCTTGGTCGTTTGTTTTGTTTTGTTTGGCCTTGTCCTCCCGAGTTCGCGTCTCTTGCCATGGCCGAGCTGGGCTGCCCAGCCTGGTCGCCAGATCGACGACGGGCCGCAGCTCCGCGGGCTGGGCTCCTGGCCGGTATACAAACAACGCCGTAGATGGCAGAGAAGCGGCCCGCGTCTGTTGTGTGCTGGGCATCCTTCATGGCCCACGAGCCCTGGTAGGGTCGCAACGAGTCAGGCTTCCGACGCGGACAGAGACAGCGCGTCCGAGAACACCCGCCAGCTCCGCGCTCCGGTCGTCTGTCCTGGCCTCACAGCCACGTAGGCGCAGGCAGACACCGGGAAGAAGGGACCAAGGTGTAAGAACGCCCGAAGCGAAAAAAAAACAGGGCGATGGGCGGCGGAGGGAGAGATGTGCCTCTAACCGATCGCGGCGCCGGGCGTCTGTGTGGCCAGCCGCCGTCCATGTACTAAGCATACTCGTACGATGAAAGGTGCTTGTTGGCTCGACGAGATTTCCCCACCGCTCATCTGTGTGGGTTGCCTTGACAGCCGCCCGTTTTGTGTCCTGGTCCTGGGCCTTTCTCGGGCGGCCGGGCCTCGCCGCTCCTACAGGCTGGGGCTGGGGGGCGCATGTCTCCTGTATGCTTACTCCGCGGTCCCCAAAAGTTCGGCGGAGAACGCACCCGCCGACGCGGCCCGAGAGGCTCGCCCTGATTGGATGCCCTGGAATCCGGCCGGGCGACAAGGCTGAGAGCAACCGGGCCCTCTGACCAATGAGGAGGCTGCGGCAGCCCATCCCTTGCCAGGCCCACTTAAGCGAATCAGAAGGCCTAAACGTTCAGTTCGAGGGACGCCTGGCCACACCGCCAGACTGGACGCATCGGGCCGCGCAGGTGGGCGTTTAGAGGAGGCTCAAATCAGCTGCCGTCCAGACGCTCCCCGCCAGGAGCCCGCCAGTTTGTGCACAAAGACCGCGTGCAGCGGTCGGTCAAAAAGACCAGAGGCCATCCCTCAAACCTGCAGTCTCGCTTGCTCTGCGCGTCTCTGTTTGCGCCCAGTCGAGGAAGGTGCGAGTATCCATCCCTGCTCCTGCCTGTCTGCGCGCCGGTATTGCCAAAAATATGCCTCTTGTACTAAGTGCGCTGCTGTCCGCTCCTCCTGCTTGGCGTCGGCGCCCTTTGTACCTTCCTGCGGTATATACTCTGTACAACTGTGCTTTATATATAAAGAAGCTCTATCCCCATTTGAGTAGTATGCGACCTCCTCTCCGTATTTTCTCTTCTCTCTCCTCTCTCCTCTCTCTCTTCACATGACTACCATCCTCTTCATCTCTTAACCCCCCCCCATCCCTCCATCCTCCTCTGCCACATCTCACCCGCCCGCCCCGGAAACGCCCCCCGCCCTCGTCGTCGTCCTATGCCCGGTATTCGTTTGCCAGTCTCGGGCTCTTGATTGCCTGCACGTCCTTTTTTCGCTCCTCTCCTCATCTCCTTGTCCTCTCGCAACGGAGAGACAAAGCCCCCGGCCACCCTCCTTCTGATTGTCCCGTTCATCGACCTCCAGAGGCCAAGACGTCCCGGATATCATGACAAAGCAGTGGGAAGACCACAAGAAACAGATTCTGGACTACTACCAGAGACAAAACAAGCCTCTTCGCGAGGTCATGGAGTTCATGGCGCTCCATCACAACTTCCATGCTTCGTCCGTTCTCCCTTCCTGTCTGTTCTGCATCGCATGGGCCGTCACGGCTGTGCCGATTGCGTCCACTAACACCCGCTGTTCACCAGGGCGAGAGCATATCGCCAGCACTTCCAAATTTGGAACATCAGCAAGTACAACCGCAGGCATCCTTCCACGATCCCGGGGCTCGCGGCCGCCTCTGGAGCTGGCCAAGCACACCGGACAGGCCGCCCGGCCGTTCAGACCAAGCGCCAACACGGCATCCACAATGCGCGCCTGACCGCCTCGCCGCTGGCTGCGCCGCGCCGAGACCGGTCTGGAGGGGATTTGCGAGCGCCCGCCTACGGGGAGCCATTCGGCTCGGGGCAGCGCGCAGAGGTCCGCACCTACATCCCCCGCGCAGGCTACGAGGGCATCCCCACACCTCCGATCCTCGGCGGAAGCCACTGGTTTCCAAAGCATCCGTGCCGAGACTCACCCAGCCAGCCGGGTGTCCCCCATGGCTTTCCTCCGACCGACACGTACGTCTTGCGTGGTGATGCAGCCTGCTTTCTTCCCTGCTCGCCTCGGCTAACGATACGGCGCTGTGTCCAGCGTCTCGTCAGCGGCAGAACCAGCTGGCCGAAGAGGGGCCATAGCGGCGCAGCAGTCCCCGTCTGCGTTTCTGTTCCCGTCTACCGACAGCGCCGCGGGCTCGAAGATAGCCTGGACGGACCATGACCATGATCCGTTTCCACCGCACGCAATGTTTTTCGGACCCTCAGCCGCCTGGGACGCCTCCACAACTGCCGCCGCCGCCGCTGCCAACGCCACCCTGCAGGTCGATCAGCCCGCCGCCGCCAACCACGCCACCCATGGCCGCTCGCCCGAGACAGCAGCGCGGGATCCGCACAGCCCGCTTGTGTGGGAGCCGCCGAGCCGCAGCTGCAAGCAGACCGGGCACCAGCGGCACCCCCAGCACCACCATCGCTCGCGGAAACGGCAAGCACCGGGCCCCCTGGTGGACCAGAGCAGACATGCGTCGATGGCAGCGGCGCCGTTTGCGTACGCCGACTACGACTACCAGGACGATGGCTACCAGCACGGCTCGCTCTATTGCACCCCCGCGACTCATTACTATGCGGGTCCGGTCGAGCGGCATCGGAACTGGAACGGGTCGGACAGCGCCGCGGGAGGCGCGCCCGCGCTCAAGGTGGAGCCCCATGACAGCAGCGGGTACCCGCTGACGCCGGCCCTGCCGCCCGTCTCCGGCGCCGCGAAGCAAGCGGCGAGTCCACAGGGGAGCGCGCGCGAGGACGAGGAGCCTGCGGTCTCCCCCAGGCGCATGTCGCCCCTGTCCCCCATGTCCTTGATGGACGTCGGTCCCCCGTCGGCGACGCTGGCGTCGCTGGCGCGAGGCTCGAGCCCGGGGCCGCAGCGAGGCCAGCGTGATGCCAGCACGGCGCTTGCGGGCGATCCGTCCCTGCCCTCCGCGCTGGGTCTTTCTTCCCGGGGCTACGACACGTTGTCCGCAGCCAGTGCTGCCGGGCCGCCAAGCAGCCCCCCTTCCCCAGACATGGTGGTGTCTCTGCCGTCGCAGCCCCTGCCAGCCATGGCTCCCGCGGAGCACATGCAGGCTCTCTGTGTCTACTGCTATTACTGAGCTTGTCGGATCCGGATAAGTGTTGTCTTCTTTGCCGTTTTGTTCCCGCCCCCCCCTTGGTGCTTACTTGTTTGACGCAGCTTTGGTTTCTTTGCTCGCCTTTCTCGATGCGGATTTTGCTTTGGTGGGTTTTTGGATCAACTTGCCCGATGCTCGCCTCTTTTTCTTTGCTGTTTTCCATACCGTGCCGGCTCTTTGTGTGGCCATTTCGGGTTTGCTGCTTGCGACTGTAACCAAGTTCTATTTGTGTCCTTTTGTTTCCCGTGACCGGTCGACCGGAGGCATGCTGGGACGGGGAACTGCCCAGACACCCTCTTTCTTCTTGTTTTCGTTCGCTATCTAGACACACAACATGGGGCGAGATGTGAAGTTGCCATCTGATAAGAAAACCACTCTGTTTTCACCCAACCACGCCGCTCACGCCGCTCACGGGGGCAGCTCTGACTTTTGGATGCCAAAGAAGTAGTTGCCGAGCTTCTCGCCGCCGGGCACGACCTGCCAGCCGAGCCCGGGCACGTAGGCGACGCCCTGGAACCGGGCGTTGTGCCACGTGGCGGGCGCGGAGGCGGAGGCGGAGGAGGAGGCGGAGGCGGCGGCGGTCGGGGTGGTGCCGGGGGCGGGGAAGCAGGCGGCCAGCTCGTCGGCGTTGACGTACTTGCGCCAGTCGTGGGTGCCGCGCGGGACGATGCCGAGGACGTCCTCGGCGGCGACGATGGTGGTGAGCCAGCTGGTCCAGGTGCGCGCCATGGTGGAGAGGACGAGCCAGCCGCCGGGGCGCACGAGGCGGCCGCAGCGGGCGAGGAAGGAGGCGGGGTCGGTGGCGACGTGCTCGAGGACCTCGAAGAGGGTGACGACGTCGTAGGTGGTGGGGGGGTGGTGGTCGTCGTGCGGGTGGGGGTGGTCGGCGGCCAGGTCCTCGACCGACGCCTGCCGGTACCGCAGCCGCTGGGCGACGAGCGGGTCGCGGCGGGCGTGCGCGCGGGCGACGGCCAGCACGTCGGCGGACGGGTCGATGGCGGTGACGGCGGCGGTCGCGGGCAGCCGCGCGGCGCTCTCGGCAAAGATGCCGCCGCCGCAGCCGACGTCGAGGTACGTGCGGGGGGGGGAGGCGGGCGAGGAGGAGGAGGACGACGACGATTCGATGCACGCCCGGATAAAGTCGTGGCGCAGCGGGTTCATCTGGTGCAGCAGGCGGGACGGGCCGTAGGGGTCCCACCAGGAGGAGGCGAGCGCGTTGAAATGGGCGACCTCGTCGGGGCTGACGGAGGAGGAGGTGGTGGAAGAGGAGGTGGAGGTCGACGACGACGACGGCGTTGAGTGGTATCGGACCGGAGCGGCTGGTCGTCGGACTGGCCGCGCCAGCAGACAGCGACACGGGCGCAGTGCCGGGGCCGCAGCGCGCAGAGAGGGGGGCATGGCTGGGTCCGGCTGGTCAGGCTGGTCAGGCTGGTCGGACGTGTTGTCTGTCGCCTGTTGACCCCAAGGGGAAGACAGCTCTCGATCCCTAGCTTGCATTTCTGCCGCTCTTGACCGCCTTTTGCCTGCACTGCACGGCCGAGGCCGCGCGCGGGCCACGGGGTTCCGCGCACGTCATTCCGCTCGGCACGCGCAACGGTGGGACCGGCTGGTCAGCGAATCTACAGAGTATGCATGTATGGAGAGAAGGCTGCAGGGACAGGCCGCCCAATTGGCGTCCAATCGGCCTCCTGCGGGCGGGCGTCCAAGACCGTCAGGGCGGTTGTGGCTTCACCAACATCGGCAATCGTGAACAGACGGCGTCCTGCCGAATGCCGCTGCGCTGCCGCTGCCCTTCCGCTGCCCTTCCGCTACCCTTCCGCTGCCGCTGCCGCTGCCGTTGCCGCGTGGGGATGCGAGAGGCTCGGCTGGCCCACGATCGTACGAGCTGACCAATGGTTTGAAATCGGGGCTCGGAATGGAATGGGCAGGCACGGCAGCTGGCGCCGGGGCCGGGCGGGCGGGCAGCGCGTGCCTTCCCCAGTCCCCCCCGCGGCTTGACTCAGCCGCTAGCACGCGGTGCCTCGGTGCAAGCAGCACCCCTAAAGCATACAGCAGTTGTACGGAGTAGAATTTTTTCCTGTCAGGCGGGTTAAGTCCGCCCGCCACGGACGAAGCAGCGCGCGGCGCCGACGGACCCGTTTCTCGTGGGGAGAGAGAACAGGCACGGCCAAAAACCTCCTCGACCGACTTCCGCCGCCTCCCCTCCTCCTCCTCCACCCCCTCCACACCACAACTGCTCTCACGAGGAACGCACGGCGACGACGGTGTTTCTGTGCCCGCGACGTCCCGTCTGATCCCGTCTCGCCGCCGCCGCCGCCGCCGCCGCTGCTGTCTGCGCGGCTCTGACCGAACCTCGAAAGCATCGTCGCATCGTCGCATCGTCGCCTCGCGCAGCCTCCCCGCCTACCCGGCCCGCCCTCTCCCCTGCTCCCCCCCCTCCTCCCGCTGCCACGATGCCGGGCCCGACCTTGGATGCGGCTGGCTTCAACACCATCCCCGAGACCATTGAGGCGTTTCGTGCGTGCCCCCCCCTCCGGTTGGAGACGCCAGACCTAACCAACCCTCAGGCGATGGCCAGTTCGTCGTCGTCATGGACGACCCCGGCCGGGAGAACGAGGGCGACCTGATCGTTGCGGCCGAGGACCTGTCGACGGAGCAGATGGCGTTTCTGATCCGGCACTCGTCCGGCCTCGTGTGCGCGCCGCTGCTGCCCGCGCGCGCCGACCGCCTGGGCCTGCCGGCCATGGTGGCCCAGAGCGAGGACCTGCGCGGCACCGCCTACACGCTGACCGTCGACGCCGCCGACGCCGCCGTCACCACGGGCATCAGCGCCCACGACCGCGCGCTGGCCTGCCGCCGCCTCGCCCAGGACGACGCCGAGCTGGCGGCCGTGGCCGCGGCCCGCCTGGCGGCCACGGCCAGCAACGGCAGCGCGAGCAACGGCGGCGGCAGCAGCACAGGCAATGCGACGACGTCGACCGCCTCCCCCGCCGCGGCCTTCCGCCGCCCCGGCCACGTGCTGCCGCTGCGGGCGCGCCCCGGCGGCGTGCGCGAGAGGCGCGGCCACACGGAGGCGGCCATCGACCTGTGCCGGCTGGCGGGCAAGCGGCGCGTGGCCGCCATTGCGGAGCTGGTCGACGACGGCGAGCCCGTGCCGGGCCAGGCGCTGCACCGCAACCCCGGCATGCTGCGCGGCGACGGCTGCATCGCCTTTGCGCGCGCCTGGAACCTCAAGGTCTGCACCATTGCCGACCTCGTCGCCTACCTCGACAAGACCCACCCCGACCGCAGCGCGCCCTTCCCGGGCCCCCAGACCGACGAGGCATAGCCCCGCGGGCGGCTGGTCGGCCGGCCGGCCCCGGCTGGCTGGGCTGTTTCTTGGTTCGCCGTCTTGGTTCAGAGTCTCTTTTTGTCGGCGTTCTCTGGGCTTTGCATTTTCTCTTTTTCTTCTTCGTCTTCTTCTCTGATGTACATCTTCTCTCCGCCACACGTGCATCCGGCCGGTCTTGTGCTCTAGAAACTACAAAAGACATAGATTTTTTTTCTTTGCAAAGAGATTCTTTCGTGGTCTGTGGTCAAGTGCTGGTCCAGACGGCCGTCTGCTGGCCTCGTGGGCGCAGGGCGCGGCCCCACTTTAAAAATCGCAAAACTTTTGTGCCGCGACAGCATCGAGACCACCGATCGTGGGACAGCACACCACCGCCAGACACAACACACCATGGCGTCCACAGCTCCTTCGCGGCGTATGTACCGGCTGTTTTCCGTTTTTCTTTCTTCTTCGCTAACCAACAGAACTCTGCCAGGACACGTTCGAGTCGGCCGTCGCCATGACCCTGCACCTGTGGTCGCCGCTCTCGTTTGCCGTCGAGTCCAACCTGGGCGGCGGCGACGGCCGCGACAAGCGCGACTGGTTTGCCGGCGCGGTGGCGGAGCTGTTTGAGGAGAGCTGGGGCAGCAGCAGCGGCAGCGGCAGCGCCGCCGTGTCCTCCGCCACGGCCGCCGAAGACCTCCTCATGGACACCGAGGCGCGCCTGCTGCAGGTCATGGACGACGAGTTCGACACCGTCGTCGACGACGGCTCGGCCTACGACGTCGCCCGCCAGATCGTCGACCTGTGGACGCAGTGCCGCCGCGGCCAGTTTGCCGGCTGCGACGCGCTGCGCCAGCGCTGGGAGGCCGCGCGCGGCACCTCGGTGCGCGCGGCCTTCCGCGCGGGCAAGGCGCCCGACGACGACAGCGCCTGGCAGACGGACGACGAGGACGAGGACAGCGGCGACGACGACGACGACGACGAGGACGACGACAACGACGAGGAAGAGGGCCGCGACACCCACATGGACGAGGCGCCGGCGCTCGTCAGCACACAACAGCCGCGGGCCAAGCCGCCGCCCGAGGTGGACGAGGACGGCTTCACAAAAGTGACCAAGAAGAAAAGGTGACGGGACAGGAGGGTTGGGTGCGTGTTTAAGAGCTACAGACGACCCTAGACGATATCAAAAAGAGCAAACCAAGGAAACGGACAAGAAGAGCACATGCGCGCGAACAACCAGAGAAACGCCGCCCAGCTGCATTTCAAATCAAGCAGGTCGACCAAGGAGAAACGAGCGGACGGAACGAGGAAACCAGGGGAAAGTGGAAGAAAAAGATGGGGAAAAACAGCGAAAGGGAAAACAGCCCCCACAACCTCACTCCCAGTCCTCCTCCTCGCTGTCCTCGTCCACGCGCTTCGGGCTGTTGGGCGCCTGGCTCGGCGCCCCCGACTTGGCCCCGACAATGTCGTAGCTGGCCTCGCTGTCCGCCTGCGACTTCTCGTCCGACCTGCGCGGGCTGGGGCTGACCAGCGGCTTCAGCGTGCGGCCGCCGCCGCTGCCCTTGCTGGCCGCTGCCGCCGCCGCCGCCACCGCCGCCGGAGCAGGCTGGTGGATGGTGGTCGAGGACTCGGTCGACTTCTTGCCGGCCGCCGTGCCCTCGCCGTCGCTCTCCTCGCCGCCGACCTCTCCTCCCTCGTCCTCCTCCGAGTCCTCGTCCCAGGCAATCTCCTCCTCGGCCGACGCCGCGCGCAGCAGGTCGCGGCGCCGCGCCTCGGCCGTCTCGATGCCGTGCCGCAAAAAGTAGTACCGCGTCCAAAAGTCGCCGTACGCGATCGTCGCCGGCACCAGCGTCTCCATCGTCGTCCGCAGCTCCGGGTACTTTTGCAGGTCCGCCGCAATGTCGTCCGTCTTGGACGCCACGTCAAACGAGCGCGCCCACGCCGCGAACTCGTCGCCGCCGCCGCCGCTGCCGCCGCCGCTCGACGGCTCCTTGGTGAAGCTGTCCACGTTCGTGTGGATCACATGCAGCTGCGCGTCGAACCGCGACCGGTGGATCACGCGCTTGCCCTGCGCGTCCTTGCTCTCGAACAGGACCGTGCTGCCGCCGCCACCCGCGCCGTCGCTGCTGCCACGCCCTTGCCCGCTGCCGCCGCCGCTGCTGCTCGCGCCCTCGCCCGTCGGCGGCGCGATCTGGATGGCATCGCGCAGGAAGTCGCGCAGGTTCGTGCCCAGCTTGATCAGCGCCTCGTCGGCCGCGTCCTCGGCCCGCTGCAGGTCGCGCAGCCGCTTGGCCGCCTCGCCCTTGATCCGCGCCAGCACCGTCGCCTCGTCCTCGCCGGCCGCGCCGCCCTCCCCGCGTCCGGCTTCCTCTTTTGATGTTGCTGCTGCTGCTGCTGCTGCTGCTGCTGCTGATGCTGATGCTGATGCTGATGCTGCTGCTGTTGCTGATTCCGTAGTCGCACCGCCCGTCGGTGCCGCCGCCGCCGCCGCCCCGGTCACGGAGAGCCCGCGGGTGCGGCTGACCAGCGTGTCGCGCAGGCCCGTCAGGCTCTTGGAGGCGTCCTGGCCCAGCGCCGTGACCTCCTGCTGCGCCTCCCGGTACACGGACTCGCCCTGCTTGACCACGCTGCCAAAGAAGCCCCCGATGCGGCTGGCCCACGGGCTCGCGCTGGCCGACAGCGCCGTGTACGCCGCCTGCAGGTCCGCATTCAGCGTCGAGCCGCCGCCGCCCGCCTGGCCCGGCTCGCCGCTGCCGCTGCCGCTGCCACCGCTGCTGCCAGCACGGCCGTGGTCTCGGCCCTCCTCGTCCTGCGGGAGCGACTCCTCCGTGATGTGGTCGTACGCGAGATCCATCGTTTTGGCGGGAGAGAGGAAGGGGGGGGGTTCGGAGAGAAAAGGGGCTAGGGTCGGTCGGCAAGAACGAGACGGTCGAGAGTCGACAAGCAGCAATACCCTAAACGAAGAAACAAAACAAAAAAAAATGAATACACAAAGAGGTGAGAACACCGTCGGACTGCTTCGACGGCGGCGCTGCAATTGGGCGACACGATGCTGGAGAGGGCGGTCGCGCGGGCAGAAACGACGGATCGATGGCAGGAGGCTGGCTGGCTGCTGTTGCCTCATTCGGCCTACGCCCCGTGCTGCTGGGGAGGGACGGGTGCTGCTTTGGCGTTAGCGCGGGGGAGAAAAGCCCCACCAAAGAGTCAGCCACACAAACTGTGGCTGCTGCAAGGTGGGTTTCAGGTTGACTGCTGGCCGAGGTCTCACATGAGGGGAGGACTGGCCGCTGGAATGCAAGCGCGAACGGAGTAGTTGTACGGAGTACTTTGTACAACTACGGTACGGAGGGAGCACCGCTATAGGGCCCCATTCCGTGCTCCGTTCCTCCGTATGCGTACGACACCGACGCCCGACACCGAACGTAGGCGTCATGCGTCGGGCGGCCGCGCATTGGTCACGTGAACCGGCGCGGCTGTCGGCTGGACCATGACGACATCTGCAGCACCTTGCTCTTTCCCGCTGCAGCGCCCTTTGACGACAGCACCTGCACCGTGTTTGTAACAAATTGCACTGTGTCCTCTCGCACGTCCCTCGAGTCATGTCTTGTGCTTTAAGCATAGTGACTCACTGTCCGACGCACGGTGTGTATTGCGCCGTGCACCGTGTCAAACGGACCTTCTGCAGCGATTGCGCCGGTGGAAGGCGCCCCCGGACCTCGATTACAAATTGCTCCGGCGAGCCCCTCTTTTCCAACCCCGTCCATCAGATTCTCCTCCCTCGCGCCGCCCGCCCGCCACCGCCGCCACCACCACCACCGCTTCGCATCTGTCTCGCCCGTTAACCAACCTCCAGCATCAGCCAACCTGCCCCTGTTCCAAGGACCACTGCAGCGCAACCATACGTGCTAGCACCTGAGCCAGAGCCCAGCCGGCCGAAAGCAAAGCCCGGGACGGTCAAAGGGCCCTAGTCGCCGACGGAAACCGAAAAAATACGAGGTCCCCAAAAGAGAACAATAAAAAAAGAAAACCAAAGAAAACCGAGCCCCGGAGAAAAGAACAGCGCTTCTTATCTCCCCTGTTGCTCTGCTGACTCTCCTTGCTCGTTGTCCTGTTCCAGGCAGAAAACGCCCTTTTCTCAGGCCGCAATCTGCTCTCTCTCTCCGTCGCCCCCCTCCATTTCCTCCCTCCTGCATACTATACGCGTGTGGCTGCTGTCGTCATCTGGAGCCTTTTCTCTACCTCGTCCAGCCCCTTCTCCTCCCCCTTCTGCCACTGAAGGCGTTTGAACGTGACGTCTGGTCCTGTCCTCATCTTGATTGACCCTCTCGCCTGCCGCCTTGCCTTTGTGTTCTCGTCCGCTGACATCGCGGGAGGCGCCCAACGCCTCTATCAACGCTTTCTTGTTCTCATCTCGTGTTTCCTGCTTCCCATCCCTTTCTTTGTGTTCCACGCACATCCGCCGTTGCGATGGCTTCCACCATCCCCAACTTCCTCCTCACACCGCAGCAGCAGCAGCTCCTGTTTGCTGCGCTCAATGCCAACCGGCCCGCGCAGCCGGTGAACTCGCTCACCATGTCTCCGTCCGCCTTGACGGAGACGGCCCTCGCCGCCACCAAGCCCACCGACCTCACCGCCAGTGCCCTGGTCGAGAGCTCGTTCCTGGACTATGACTACTCCTTTGACGGCGCCGACAACGGCCTGGACCTCTCCCTCGAGGACGGCGAACAGGGCAACTACGTCGACGGCTATGCCGACGGCGACGATGCCAAGACGGACTCCAACCCCAGCAATGCGGACAATGACTCCCCGGACAAGCGCGGCCTGGCCGACGACGACGACGAACAGGACGGCTCCGCGGCCAAGCGGCGGGAGGCCGGCGAGAAGGTGCCCAAGAAGCCCGGCCGGAAACCGCTCACGTCGGAGCCCAGCTCGGTACGTTGCCTCTTCACTTTCCTGGGAGATTGTATTGTCCGCCCGCTGACCCGTAGCAGAAGCGCAAGGCACAGAATCGTGCCGCCCAGCGGGCGTTCCGCGAGCGCAAGGAGAAGCATCTGAAGGACCTGGAGACCAAGGTGGCCGAGCTGGAAAAGGCCTCGGAGGCGGCCAAAAGCGAGAACAGCGCGCTCCGTGCGCAGGTCGAGAAGATGTCCTTCCAGCTCTCCGAGTACAAGAAGCGCATGGCCGTCATGTCCCGGTCGCCGGCGCCGCTGCCTGCCGCTGGCGGCCAGCTCTTTGGGAACCCCATCTTCAACAACATCAACGACGTCAGCTTCCAGTTCGACTTCCCCAAGTTTGGCCAGCTTCCCGGTCCGCCGCCGGCCACGGCCACAGGAAATAGCCCGGCGACCGCTTCGGCGGCCGGCTCGCTGCACCGTGCGTCGTCGCTAGAGTCCAGCGCCGGCTCGTCGGCCAAGGGCAGCTCTGCTGCGCGGAGCGCGGCCGCCGCACGTGGGAGCAGCACGGCGGTGACGAGCAACGCGACCAGCCCGACCGACTCGGTTTCCTCGCCGGCCAACGGCACGCAGCTCAAGAAGACGGCCACCAAGGAGGATCTGTCCAAGCTGTCGAGCGTGTTCACGCCACCTCTGGCAAACGGCGCTCTTGGTGGCACCAACAACGGGCGGACGAGCATGGACTCGACCTCCACATGCTCCCCGTCGTCCTCGGCCCACTCCCACACCGCCCCGTGCTCGTCGTGTGGCACGTCGCCCGAGCCGTACAACCAGTCGCCGATGGGCTTCAAGCCCGTCGACACGCTCACGACCATCGGCGAGGAGCAGACGGGCATCTTTTCAAGCCCTAGCACGATGGCAAACACGATGCAAGGTTAGACAACCGTCCGCCATGCATGCCACCCCGTGCACCTTCTTCTTGGCCCGTGCTAATCGCCTCTTGTTTAGATATGCCTCAGCCGGCCGGTGTGGACGTCAACGACATGAACTGGCTGAGCGGACAGAGCAGTTTTGCCTTTGATCCGCAGCTGTTTGGCGACTACCGCGAGCCGCAGGAGAACATTCTGGCGAACGGTGGCTTCGACGACAGCTTTTTCAACGACGCGCTCGACATCGACTTCACCACGCCCTTTAACATGCCGCCCAGCCCCATTGCGCAGAAGACGAGCCTGATCGCCCAGATCGACGCTGCCAAGGACGGCGAGTTTGCCTCGTCCTCCGTCAAGACGACCTCTGCGCCGGTGACGGTGCCCGAGACCAATGTTTTGCTCACCTGCAACAAGATCTGGTACGCTTACGCTCTTCAAATAGGGGCGCTCGTCCGGTTCGTGATCCAAGCTAACACCCCGCCTAGGGAACGTCTGCAGAACTGCCCCAAGGTCCAGAACGGCGATTTTGACCTGGATGCCCTCTGCAGTGACCTGCAGAAGAAGGCCAAGTGCTCGGGCTCGGGTGCCGTGGTCGACGAAAAGGACTTTGAGAACGTGATCAACAAGTACTTTGACAAGGGCTGCGTTCGCGATACCCTCAAGGGCGCAAACAAAGCAACGGCATGATTTTCAAGGATGGGGAGAGACCATTCTCTATACGGCGGCACTCTGAACAGGCCGGCCTGTACGATTGGAAAACGACGAGAAATACCCATTTGGTACGAGGGAAGAAAACCCAACGAAACGAACACCGTCCTCACTGGACGGACGTCGGCGGACGCATGCGCAGCATGTGCCCGTCTGACGGACAAAAAACAACACCGACCAAAAAAAAGAAACTGGCTTTACAGGAGGAGGGACAGGAAGTATGGGGAACAGCGCCGAGTCCGGCCACTCTGGTTTTGTCTATGGTTGGGTTTGCCTATTCTGGCATTTTTACTGTGCCGCATTTGCAGGGGCTGATTTTGGCTCTGATGTCTGCTTGAATGTTTTTCGTCGTTGGCTGGCGTTTTGCCACGGGAGCCGGACAGGGTTCTCTATATATTGGTCTTCTTTTTTTTGTCTTTTCTGGACGGCGAACCAAGGCACAGAAACAAACATCTGGCCGGGAGACAAAAACCACTGCCAACAAACGGGGAGGGGGCCCATGGGGATACTTACCGGCTGCGCACTTGTTTCTGTACCCAAAGGGGGCGTTTGATTCTATATCGTTGCATTCACGACCGTATTTAGCTCATCTCTGCTCTGCACCGTCCCTGGCTCTCCGCCCGTTGTTGGGCACCGAGTGAACCGTGTCCATCAGAACATTACTATTTTCTAGCCGCCACTGGCTTCAGCTGCTCTGCATAACCCGCCGGCCAGCACAGCAGCCAGAAGCATGCGGTGAAAAAAAGCCCAGAGAGAGCAAACTTCAAAGCCAAGCCAGAATGCCAGAAAACGGGTATCCAATCGCTCCATCCCGGGCAAAACGTCAAATGGCCCCCGTCTTGTCTGCAGCGCAGGTGTGTGATGCCAAATATATGAACAGGAGAAAAGCAGAAGAGGCATAAGAAAAGCGCAAGCAAACCCGAAAGCGTCATGTTCGTATATGACCAGCAATGGAGAAAAAATCAAAAAAAATGACGGTCCTGGTGTATGATGCACTGCTTCCGCCGCCACACGACGTGAAGATCCCAGAAACAGGAATCAGCTGTCCAATGGCGGAGGTGCGTCAAAATAGGGACCACGGAGAGTCGTCGAACAGCATCGGGCCCCAGTGAGCAACCGGCCGTCCTTCTGTGCCGGACGTAGACTCTCCGTTCGGGGTATCGCTGATTGGCGGTTGGCGGTTGCCCGCAGGCTCAGCCGATGATCACCCGCGCACCTTCTTTGCCGATCACGCCGCGTTCCTTGGGTTTCGGGCTGTTTCCGCGGCCGTATTTGCGGTTCAAGAAGCCAAACACGCCGCCTGACGAGCCGTCTTTGTGCTTGCCGCTGCCGCCCTCGGCCAGCAGGCGGCCGGCACCCGCATCGGCCGGGAGTGTGGCGTCGTGCCTGGCCAGCTCGGACCAGTGGCCCGCACTGCCGTCGAGACGCACCTGGATGCCGCCCGTCGGGCTGCCGAGCACGACGCTGTTGCCCGGCACATGTCCCACGTTCCGGCCCGGTCGAGCTGTGTTGCCGCTGTTGCGAGCTGAGTTCGTGTAGGGGTGGGGGTATGGCGGCAGCGGTGCAGGACGGCCCGGGGGCGCTTGCAGCGCATGGTTGGCGGACGGCCACTGGTTCGGATCTGGAGAATTGGATTGCGAGTTATGCTCGCGTTCGGACTCGTGATGGTGGTCGGACGGGTGGTTGTTGCTGGCGCGCGAGGCCGGCAATGCCTCGTTTGTGGTGATGGCCTGAGGCGCACAAGAGGAGGAGGCGTCTTCTCCGGGGGCCGGGGCCTGCTGGTGGCCTTGATGCGACGGGCCAGCTTGGTTCTGTGTTATTCTAAGAGGTTGGTTAGAGACGGACTGGGCCAGGCGATGGGATAGAAAGCAGAGGCACCCACTTGTTGTAGGCGGCAACGGTATAGTCGAACGGACTAAAGTCTCTCTCGATCATGCGGTAGAGCTCGTCTTCGCGGATCTCGCGGTCGGTGGCGTCGTCCTTGAGACGCTCTCTTGGCTTCTGTCGCCGGGCGCGGGCCTCGAGCGGCGCCTCTTCGAGGAGCAGCTCCTCCAGGTCGTACGTGGCATCGAAGTTGGTCTTGTCGGCGGACGGGATGAAGACGGGCTCGATCTCCTTCCGCTCGAGGGCTTCAAAGTCGATGGGCGCAAAGAACTCGTGATTGGCAAAGCTCTCCCACGTTGCGCCCATGCGCGTGTTGGGGTCGATGCTGAGCGCGTCCCGGATGGCATAGAGACAGGGAAGGCTGACAGGGGGCGATGTGACGGGGAAATGGGGCGCCGCCGCCTGGATGGCGGCTCCCAGGGTGGTCTCCGTCGTTCCCTCGAACGGCCGCTGCTGGTGTCAGAAAGAAAGAAAGGCAAGACAATGGAAAGAGACAGTCGATGCTGGCACCCGCGCACCTTGTTGTATATGCACTCGTAGAAGGTGACGCCGAGCGACCACCAGTCGGCACGGATGTCGTAACCGCGCCCCGAGTACACCTCGGGGGCCAGATAAGCCAGGGTCCCCGACTTGCTGGTCAACCGCCGGCCGGGTATGATGTCGGAGGCGACGTTCTGGCCAGTTAGCGGAATTCTGGCTGGCCAACACAGGCACCCAGCGAACATACAAAGTCTGTCAGATGGACATGACCGCTGGCGTCGAGCAGCACATTGTCGGGCTTGACATCGCGGTGGACAATGCCTTGGCTGTGGACGTAGCGCAGGGCGCAGCCAAGCTCGGCGATCCAGAAGCGCACGGCCTCCTCGGTGAAGGTCTTGCGGGAGATGTGGAAGCGCAGGTCGCCGCCGGTCATGAGGTCGACGACCAGGTACATGTACTCAACGTCCTGGAAGCTGTAGCGCAAGTTGCAGATGAAGGGGTGGTTCACGTGCTCCAGCATGCGGCGCTCGCGGATGATGTTGCGGACGCTTTCGGAGCGGACGACTGGCGCGGTCAGCGTGAACACGACACGGCGACCCAGCGGCCCAGGGACCGGGGACAGGCCCTACCTTCGTCCTTGCGGATGTACTTGAGGGCAAAGGCCAAGCCGGTGTCTTTTCTCTCGACAATGCGGACCTTGCCAAAGGCGCCGCGGCCGACCACGCGCAGCAGACGGAAGTGGCTCAGGGTCACTGGAGAAGCAGCGTCAGCAACGGGTTCAACGGCGGTGTGAGCGCGGCTGTACGGGAGCGCTCACCTTCGCCGTCCATGCCGGCCAGCTTGCCCTGGCCGTTCCCCATGGTGGCAGCTCAACGCAGAAAGGCAGGCAGCCGCTGCGTGGTTCCGTGGTAAGGTGGAGAGGACAAAAAGGAAGAGGAAAGCAAGAAAAGAAAGAGAGACGGAGTAGTGCCGGTCAATGCAGGCAATGGGTCATTGTCGGCGTGCGGCTTTGTCTGGCTGGGCTCGCGTGGTGCCGTTCCGGTCTCTTGGCACGGCTTCGTGGAGTTGGGTGTGAGGTAGATGAAAGAAGAGAACGGCAGAGACGTTGGCAACCAAGAAGACGGGCGTGAAGACTGCCGGTGAAAGCGCGATAAGAGCGAGCAAGGCCAGCAAAAAAGAGGAATGGCGAGCAAAGGGAAAAGGAGAACGGGAAAGGTACAGCGGGAAAAAGGGAAATAGGGAGATAGGGGGGGTGGGCAGACCGCTGGCTGGTAGACTGGACCGGCTTTAGACGAACGGGGGGCTCTTTTTGAACCGGAGGCGAACAGACTGCCTTATATCGGTACAAGAGAAGAGGGGACGGGAAGCAGAAACGTGGCGAGTGGATCAATGGAGAGCAAGCGAGCAGGCGGCGGAGGAACGCCGAGCGCCCGGCGATCCAGAAGACGCGAAGAAGAAAAGAAGAGAGGGCAAAAAACGTGTTTTGCCGGTGGGGCGCGGCGGATCGATCGCACTTTTAGGGGGGGGACCAAAGAAAGAGAGCGACAAGAGATTGGCTGTCGCGAGCTATCTTCCAGAAGGCCGACAGACGGGTGAGACAGAATTCAGGGGGAGGCGAGGGGGATAGGAAAGGAGGGTGTGGGTGGGATGGCGTGCAAAGGAGAGAGGTGAGGGAGATGTGGGAGATGAAAGGCGTGGGAGGGTGGTGGTGGTGGTGGAGGACGGAGGACGGAGGGTGGTGGGCGGTGGTGGGCGGTGGTGGTGGTGGTGGTGGTGGAAGTGAGGTGTGACGGCGAAGCAAAAGAGAAGCCGAGGAAGAGAGGAAAAGGAGAGGAGGACGCGATGGCAGCAGGCGGACAGACGCGGATGGGGCTTCTCTCTCTGGCAGGGAAGGAGCGAGCCAGGGTCCGGGGCCCGGGCGCCCGGGCCAGCAGGCAGCTCGTTTGCTCTTTCCTGGCTAAGCAGCACATTACAACTATCTTGCAAGTAAGCATACGGAGCACAACTAAGCATGCAGCGGCGGAGCTAAGCGGCTTTCCTGCCCATTTCGGATCGTATCGCGGCTTCTGTGTCGTCGTAGCCAGCCGCCTGCACCGGAAGGCACGATGATGCGACGACGTGCAATCCGCGGCAGAAGGAGCAGCTACTCCGTAGTTGTACTCCGTATCTTATAATGCAACTAAGACTACGGAATATTACTATAGCACGGCGTGCGTCCGGTCGGCTGCCGCAGCGTTCCTGGAAGGCGCGGCAGCACCTGCATAGATGGCTGGCGGAGCGAGTGGGGAAGCCTTCCGGGGCAGGAGGCGGCAAGGGGTCCTTTTCCTCGTGGCTCACGGAGCAATACGGAGTCACTACAGCGATAGTCTGGAGCCCATGTAGAAAAAGACGACCAACGGCTCAGCGGCCGGAAAGGGGGCTCTAGCGCTCGCGCCACGGAGTACGGAGTAGCAGCACATGGCAGGGCGCCCACTTTCTGCAGGCGGTTTCACTTCCGTAGAGCGAGTAATACAAGTAGTTGTAGTTGTACAAATCAATAATGCAAATAGGGCAGCGAAACGACGGAAAGCGAGCGGGGGTTGGCTGCTAGCTGCGAGCTGAGGCACGCGGCGCTGGACGGCGTCGCCGAACCCCACTGGCGGCATGGGTAACGATAGGCCATTGCGAAGGACGGAAAGCAGGCGGAACGGGCGCTGGCGATCTGTCGTATTCCGCGGGAGGATCCAGGGGACGTCCTGGAAAGGAAGAAGCGCCGGAGGTGGGATGGGATAGGGGCTGGGTGAGAAGGATCGGCCAATATCAGCATATACTTAGTTGTACAACGGCTCCCTGTCCACCACGTGTGATAAGTCCCAGACCAGGCTTCAGAACGCCGCCAGCCGCGACGAGACGGCAGGCCAGGCCCGTGCGGTGGCGCCGCTGGTGGGACGGGGAGATGAGAGAGGCGCGATACGAGCGCCAGCAGCCGTCGCAAGCAGGTGACAGATAGCAAACGAAACGAACACGGCACACGGCACACGGCAGACGGGCGGGCGGCGGGTGGGCGGCAGGCCGGGTGTGACGCCAAGCCAACCAACGATCAGGGGACCTGTCGTTGGGGCGTGCCACGTGGAAGAGCGCGGCCGGGGTTGTCTGATCCTTCTGGAGAAGCGTGCTCCGTAAGCTTGTACGGAGCACGGTATCTTCTCCGTACTCCGTATACTCCGTATGCTTAGTCTGAATGGCTCTGGCGCCAGCCCCTTGCAGCTGCATGCACCGTACTTCCGACAGCATCGCGGACGGCCAGCCAGCCAACCGAGGTGCCAAGGAGCGTCGGGCCTGTCTGTCTCGCCCTCTCCGAGCCCCTTGCCGCTGACGGGACACGCCATCGTCTGCATACTTGTACAAGGACGGTGCGCAAGGACCGGTGCAGCCGCCGGGTCTCATTGGTGCCTCGCGTGACTCGTCGCCAGAAAGAAGAAAAAACGCCTGGCACCGGCCTGGCCAAACAGCTCGTGGTATTCCTCCGCCGCCACCGCTAGCCAAACAGTCGCTCTCCTCCCTGTCGCCTAGCCAAACATGTCGTCATGCCGCCGTCCCCGCCGTCCCCGCCGCCCCCGCCGGCGCCGCCGCTGCCGCTGCTGCTGCTGCCGCTGCCGCCTAGCCAAACATCTCGTCGTACTCCTCCTCCTCCTCGTCGTCCGCCGCCGCCGGCACCGCCACCGTCTTCTTCTGCGTCAGGTCCGTCCGGCACAGCGGACAGCTGCCCTTGGCCAGCAGCCAGGGCCCGACGCACTCGAGGTCGAAGCGGTGGCTCGCGTGGCACGGCAGCTCGACCACCAGCGCGTAGGCGTCGTCCAGGTAGCGCTCGACGCAGATCGGGCACGCCTCGTCCGCGCCCAGCCGCCGCCGCGGCACCCGCTCCAGCGCGTCCAGGTACGCCTGCGACACGCCCGCAATCTCCCGCGGCGGATCCGCAATCTGCTGCTCCAGCTGGCCCGCCAGCTGCTCCAGCAGCGCCCGGTTCGCGTCCGTCGGCGCGTCTGGCAGCAGCGTCAGCAGCTGGTCCTGCACCAGCCGGAACACCGCCGCCACGTCCACCGGCGTCGGCGTCGCGTGCGGGTTGTTGTGCGCCGTCCCCGTCCCCGTCCCTGTCGCCGCGCCCTCCGTCGACACGTTGTTTAGGTGCGCCGTGAACGTCGACATGTCCACCTGCCGTCGCCGCCGCGGCGCCGCCGCCGGCTTGATGTTGTGTTCCACTGCCGCACGCACGCGCGCTCCGTCAGCACAGGCTGGGCCCATAGGCCGGGACCGACCTCCCGCAAGGGCAAGAAAAGAGCTCACCTTCGTATTGTGTCGCCATGGTTCGTGGCGGAAGCGTTGTGTGCGGGCACCGAGCAGAGAAGAAGCGCCGGAGAACAGGGCCAATTTGGCAAGGCAGCGCCGCCCTGACGCAACACCTTATCACGTGACATACAGGCCGCGGGGCGCTGTATACTTTAAGCAGAAGCATCAGCGTAATTGTAAGCATCATGAGCTCACCACACCCATCCACGACAGCAATACAGCCAGACTTCCGACCTCCTCAGTTCCACCCATGGCCACAACGACCGTCATTGGCGCCACCGGCCTCGTCGGCACGCACATTGTCAGCGCGCTGCTGGGCCTCGATGCCGTGGCCACGGTGCACACGATCACGCGGCGCGCGCCGGCGCAGGCTGCGGATGCCGCGGTGAGCAGCGGCGGCAAGCTGGACGCGGTGGTGGAAGCGGACACGACGCAGTGGGCGGCCAAGCTGCAGGCGGCGGTGGCGGCGGACGTGAAAAACAAGGCGGCGGCGGCGGAGGCGCCGGCGGCCGGGGGGGGGTGGCCGGCCGTCTTTTCGGCGCTGGGGACGACGCGGGCGGCGGCGGGCGGCATCGCGAACCAGTGGAAGATCGACCACGACCTCAACGTGGAGCTGGCGCGGGCGGCCAAGGCGGCGGGGGTGCGGACGTTTGTGTTTGTGTCGAGCGCGGGCGTGCGCGCGTTCCCGAGCCGCGCGGCGCCCTACTCGCGCATGAAGATCGGCGTCGAGGACGCCATCCGCGAGCTCGGCTTCGACCAGGCCATCGTGCTGCACCCGGGCCTCATCCTCGGCGACCGCGGCGCGCAGGCCGCCGACCACAAGGGCGCCGGGCTCCTCAAGGCCCTCACGCGCGCCGTCGGCGCCGTCTCCACCGCCTGGCACGACACCATGGCCCAGGACGCCGACGTCATCGCCAAGGCCGCCGTCCACGCCGCCCTGCTCGCCGCCGACGGCAAGGCCCCCGCCAAGTACTGGGACGTGTCCCCCTCGGACATTGTGCGCCTCGGCCGCGACGAGTGGAAGTTCTGAGGCGGTCGCGATGCCGCCATCTTTGTGTTGTCCTTGCGCTGTTTGATATTTTACCGTGTATTTTGTACTGCGCTCAATACCAAGACAAGTTGATATCCAGATCCAGCTGCTCTCCAATGTTCCGTGCTCCCAGTGCTCCAGTGCTCTCCAATGCTCCGGCTGTTCTCCGCCTTGCTGTTCTCTGTCTTGCCGTCCTCTGTCTTGTTGTTCTCCGTCTTGTTGTTCTCCGTCTTGCTGTTCTGTCTTGCTGTTCTCCATCTTTCTGTTCAACCGTACAGACGCCACTTGCTAGCTTCACTCCAGCTAGAGCAGGCGCCCTGTTTACTGTCTTCCTCGCTGTCCTCCACAAGGCTGTTCTCGTCCTCTGCACCACCAAAATCTGTGAACGGACTGCATCTTGCGTTCAGATGAACATGGCCTGCGAGCTTTCCTGTTCATCCGTCTGTTCACGATCTTGGTATATAAGGCCGAGCTGTCCCGGCCTCCAGTTTGCCTGTTTCTCTTCTTCTTTTCTTTCCTTACCTCTCGCCCTCGTCTTCCCCCGGTGAACAGGTCACATCTTCTCTTCTTCATCTTTCCCCTTTTTCCGAACTTCTTTCCCCCTCCCCGACTAACCAGCACTGTTCAAGTTCCCCCCCGGCGCTCTTGCGACTGGCAAGACACAACGCAACAGAGCCCGACACTAACATCACAGGAGCAGCTGCCTCAGAGCAGAGAAACCGCCAGACCGTGCCCGACAGGGAGCCGCGGAACAGCAAGAGAACCTCCCCCCCTTCCCCTTCCCCTTCCCAAGAGCGATTCAGACCGATTCAGGCCGCCGCCATGTGCCGTGTGCGCTACAAGTCCAAGCCGTGCCGCTACTGCGGCACGGCGGTGACGTGCTTCCACAAGTTTGATACGTGCCAGAACGTGGACCCGGGCAATTGCTGTCCCTCGGCGCTGCAAGAGTATCACGCCGGTCCGACGGACCGCGACATCTGCTTCACGTGCGACCTCAACAACGACGACCGGCAGTACCGGCAGCGCACGGGCGACGTCCGCTACCAGATGGTGGTGCCGGGGCTGTCCAAGGACGAGTCCTTGGCCCGGATCAAGCGCTGGCGCGACGAGAACACGGACGAGGCCAACCTCATCCTGCGCGAGTTCCTCGAGAAGCCCGACCACGAGGACGCCAAGGCCGCCGGCGAGTGGCTGCTCCAGCAGCCCTACCACGAGCCCTCGTTCCGCTCCCACGGCACGCCCGAGGGCGTCGTGCTGCACCACTTCCACCCGGGCCTGCGCAGCGGCTACTTCGACCCCCGCCGCGTCCCCAACGTGCAGCCTGACAGCTACGCCGCCTACCCGGGCAGCGCCAACTGGGCCAACAACGACCGCCATGCCCGCCGCCGCTCGGAGGACCGCCGCCGCATGCCGCCGCCGCCCGCGCCCCCCACCACCACCTCCGCCGCCGCCGCCGCCGCCGCCGCCGCGGTGACGGCGACCACCACCACCGGCGGCTACTACGCGCCGACCACGGCCGCCGTCACCACCGGCGCCGGCCAGTACTACTACTCGCCGCCGGTAACGACGGCCACCACCACGGTGGGCGGTGGGGGTGAGTACTACTACTCCTACGACGTCGCCAGTGACCAGGCCTCGGACGCGGCTTCGACCTACTACTCCGGCACCTCGGCTGCCGACAGCCCGGCCTCCTCGCGCACCTCGGGCACCAGCTCCAATTGGTCCGGCGTCGGCAGCAGCCGGCATCACGGGCAGCGCGGCGGCAGCGGCGCCGGCGGAAGCAGCAGCACCAGCGGCAGCGGCAGCGGCAGCGGCAGCAGCCACCGCCACCATCACGGCAGCAGCGGCAGCAGCAGCAGCCGCCATGGCAGCAGCCACCACCACCACGGCAGCGGCCACCACGGCAGCAGCAGCCGCCACGGTAGCAGCCGCCACGGCAGCCGGCACCATTAACAGATGGCGTCCCGCGGCCGTCGTCTGGATCGACTCGTTCTCTTGCTCCGTTCCTCGGCCTCCTCCCTTCCCCCCCCTTCGCGGTCTGGTTTCCCCCTTGGTTTCTCTTGCTCTGCTAACAACTGCAGCCTTTCTTTGCTCCTTGTGATGTCGTGTTCTGCTCCTTGCTTTTTCTTGCTCGCCTGAGCCCGGGCCCGGCACGACAGGAAGGCCCCGGCTGATCCAGCCAGGAACAGGCAGGAAAGCAGAGCCAGAGGCGCTGGACAGACGAGGCCCCACGAGCCCGTCCAGCCTTCTCGTGGGGCTCCATCTGCCGCGCTCTCTGCTCTCCTTTCCCGCCTTCTCTCAAGCCGACTGGCTGGATCGGCTGGAGCCATGCTTGCCTTGTCGGCACGGCAGTGTTTTTTGGTTTGTTGGTGAGGGACCCCTTCCCCTTCCCCCAGAAAAGCAGAAAATGTCCTTCTGCCGCCTCCTTTTGGTCTTTCACTCTCTCTCGCCGCCCTTCCCCCCTCCCCCCTCTGGTTACGCAGCGAGATTGCTCTGCTCGCAAGAGCGTGCACCGCCGCGGCCAGAGAGAGGACAGGGGAGTGGGAGCGAGAGGAGGGAACGGCCAGCAGGAAGCTTGTCGGAGGACGCCCTAAAAAAAAGAACCTCCTCCGCAGTCGAGTGCTTTGCCCGCGGGCGTGCACCGCTTGCAGGGAGGTTCGGAAGCGACCCGAGACATCTTTTGCTCTGCTCTTCCAGCGTGCACCTCTCGAGGTCTTTTTCCATTCTTTTCCATTCACAATACAAAAATTTGCCCCAAAAAAGTAGTGCTTTGCTTTGTGATGCCCAAATCCGAACCAACCCGAACAGCCCCGATGTTCAGGCAATCCGCAGCTGTTCAACAATGGGCCTCTGTTTGTGCTCCGTACGTAAATAGAAAAAAGCGCGCCCGTCCACAGTCCACAAAGGCGAGCGGCTTGGATCTCCGTTTAGCCTGCGTGCTACGGGCGCCCGGCCGTCTTGCGCGGCACAAATCCGCACCCGGCCGGCCGAGGCATCCCGTGTAAGCCGGCCGGTTTAGGAAACAGGGCGAGCGGCCGTGCCGGGATCATGCCTGCAGCGCGATCACGTGACACGAACGTCGGCCCCGTGCAGCCGATCTTGATCGCTGTCCATCTGATCTGTGCATATGAGTACGAAGTATCTTGTGTATTGATCCCACCCTCCGAGGCCCCCTAAAAGCAAGACGTTCTCCGACGAAGGAGGTTGAATCGTAAATGCGTGTCCAGTACAAAAACACCGATACATCCAAAGCAGATTCCAAAACAGAGGCAGAAACAAAAAGAGGAAAACCGTTCGATCCATACGCCACCACAAAACGCCAGTGTTGTTCGGCCGTCTGCAGACCTTCTCGCAGACCTTCTCGTTTCGCCTTTTTTTTTTTTTCCTTCCATGTGGAAAACTTCCCCCCCTCACGCCGTGTTGGCCTCGTTGGTGTTGAGCATGCTGCGCAAAAAGTCGAGGATCTCGCGGCCGCGGTTGGTCTCGAGCAGCTGGGTGAACATGCCGCGCTCCTCGACGGGGTTGTCGCCGGTGGGCAGGTGGGTGGAGAGGAACTCGAGGCAGACGCCGAGGGGGAAGGAGGTCATCTCGAGGCCGTACTGGCCGGTGCTGGGGTGGAAAAAGGCCTTGAGGTAGGTGGCGATGCGGTGGATGTAGGTGCTGACGTTGCAGCGCGGGGGCAGGTCGGTGACGCCGAGCTGGGTCATGGTGCTGTAGAGGATGAGGCAGGCGGTGCAGTAGATGGTGATGCAGTAGAGGATGGACAGGTCCTCGGTGGACATGGCGGCGCCGCCGTCGTCGGCGAGGCACTGGGCCTCGAGCATCTGCAGGCGCTCCTTGGGGACGCTGCCGTCGTACCAGTTCCACAGCTGGCGGTCGTAGCTCCAGCAGGTGGCAATGGTCTTGCGGCAGAAGTCGTCGCGGGCCTTGCCCTTGTCCATGCGGACGAGGTAGTCGACGCCCTCGAGGATGCTGGGCAGGCCCGAGAAGATGTCGACCAGGCGGTCCTTGGGCGTCTTGGGGATCTCCGTCCAGGGGATGGTCATCCACTGGACGCTGTTGAGCGGCGACCGCTTGCGGGTGCGGGTGGCCGCGATGATCTGGAGGGGGGGGGTGTCAGCGGGACATGCATGGCGGCGGCACAGCAGGCGAGACGCAAGCGAGACGTACCAGCGGCAGACGGCAGTCGACAAACATCTGGTGGCCGTGGCCGGTGATGTGGGCCTCGGGGCCGCGGGCGCGCAGCAGGGCCAGCACGCCCTGGTTGTGCTCCTTCCAGCCGCGGGCGCGAGCTCGGCGGTCCTCTTCGTAGCGGTCGGAGAAGAACATCTGGGGAGTTAGCGGGCATGAGGGAGGAGGGGGTGGTGCGAGCCCAACAACCGACGCACCGAAAACACAATCATCAGGCGCAGGGCGGCAAAGACGCTGTCGCTGCGGGCCTTTTGGGGGTGGTAGAGGGCGAGGCGCAGCTCGTGCAGGGCGCGGCCGTGGACGCGCAGGCTCTGCTCGGCGAGGTGGCGGGAGCCCTGGTGGCGGGCGGCGGCGGACAGGCAGTTGGCCAGCAGGGTGTAGTGCAGGACGGGGTCCTTGCGGTAGAGCTGCTGGACGACGTTGGTCCAGCCGCCGCTGGCGTAGCCGACGGCCTGGGAGGGGAACATGCTGCTGTTGGGCAGGTAGGACTGCCAGAAGGTGCCGAGCAGCATCTCTTCGCGCGCGGAGCTCAGGAGGGGGCGGTCGGCGTCGGGGGTGCCGCCGTTGCCAAAGTGGACGGGCACGATGCGCAGCTCGGACATGCGGCGGGCGGCGGCGGCGGCGGCGTGGCGCGCGGCGGCAGTGGCCGGCCGGGCGGCGGCAGACGAAGCATGGCCACGGTGGACGGGATGGCTGGAGGAGGAGGAAGAGGAGGAGGTGGTGGTGGTGGTGGTGCCGGCGGTGGTGCCGGCGGTGGTGTAGAGGAAGGCGGAGGGGCCGGCAAACGGAGGGCTGGCCAAGGCAGGGTCGGTCAAGGCAGGGTCGGGCAGACCCGGGGCGGTGGCAAAGTCGACGAAGCTGGAGTAGGCCTCGGAGATGCGGGCGGCGTCCGGGAAGCCGTAGCCGGCGGAGCCGGCGGGAGCGGCAGCGGCAGCGGCAGCAACGGCGGCGGCGGCCCAGGTGCCGGCTTCGGGGGGCTGGTCACGGACGGCGGGGGGCGTGGGCGTGGGCGTGGGCGTGGAGGTGCTCTCGCGGACGGAGATGAGGGTGGACGGGTCGTGCTGAGTGGTGTGGACGAAGATGCGGCCGCGCTCGTAGCCGCCGCACTGCAGGCCGGCGCGCAGGCATTGCGAGCAGGAGGGCCGCAGAAAATCGCACTGGGGGGGGGTTAGCGATGATTGATATCAGCCGCGATCGCGATCTTGTCCTCGTGCAGACCACCACCACCACCACCACCACCACCACCACGACGAATCTGGGGGCTTCCCGCAGCGCCCGGTCCACGGCGGCGGGACAGGAGCACCACTCGATGCATGCGGCGACGTCCAGATCCCCCGCGCTGTCATGCAGGAACGGGAGCAGAGGGCAGAGGCGGGAGACAGGAACACGGGGGAGAGGCGATGGCCCAAAGCGGAAGCAAAACGCGCGCGCTGCATCCTCGCTCAAAGAGCCAAAGAGCGGGCGGGCGGCGGCGGGCGCGCAACAATGCGGCGGCGCCCCGCTGGCGGGGAGCAGCAGCAGCAGCAGCAGCAGCAGCAAACAAAAAGGCACGACTTACGCCTTTCTTGCGCCGGCGGCAGGTCGAGCACGCCTTGGACCGTCCAGGCACTCCGACCATGGCGGGACAAACGGGGGGGAGACGATCAAGGCGCGGCGCGCGGGGACGGCATTGGGACGAGGCGTTAGAGACGGCGAGGGCAGCGCGGGCGAGAGGAGGACGAGGAGCAGAGACGAGAAGAGGCGAGGGACGAGAGGCGAGAGAGCGCACGCGGGGCGTATTAAAAGAGCGAGGCGAGAGACTGCGGCAGGAGCGGCGGCGGGAGCGGATGGGCGATGGGCTGGCTGGCTGGCTGGCTGGCCTGGCGGGCGGGCGGGCGGGCAGGCGGGCGGCGGGCGGTGGTGAGATGGGGGACGACGTTCTGGCTGGGGCGAGCGGCGGGCGGGCTCGTCGGCTCGGCGCCCCAGCGCTCGCCCAGGCCGCCTAGGCCGCCCAGCGCTCGCCCAGCGTTCGCCCAGACGGCCGCTACAACGAGAGGCTTAGGCTTAGGCTTAGGGGGTGGAGGGGTGTGGCGGCCGCCGCGGCGCCCAGCTGGGCCCAGCAGGCGTGCGTTGTGCGCTAGGCTGGAAAGGGACCAGCGCAGCGGGCCCTCAGGAGTTGAGGTAAGATACTTAGGTGAGGGTAAGATACTCCTGCTCGTCTCGGTCCAGCGACCGACAGAAGGTGCCCGACCGCACGCCAGAAAACGCTCCACCACAGCCAACAGCGCGCGCCTGCCGTCGATCCTGCGACGGCTTCCCCCTCCTCATTCCCTCTTTCCCTCTTTCCTCTTTCCCTCTGTTCGCTCTTGCCTGGCAGCAGCAGACACCGAGCCCGCGCTCTCTGCTCCGGGTGGCTCGTTCCTCCGGGGCTAACGACCGCGCTAGCGCCGCCGCTGTTTCCCTTCTGGTGGCCAGCCTGCCAGCCTGCCCTGCCAGCCAGCCAGCCAGCCAGCCAGCCAGCGACGAGCCAGCCCCAGCCGAGCCGGGCGTGCCTCCTCTTTGCTCGCTCTTTCTTTTCTTTTTTCCTGAGCGAACCGGGTGGAGCCCGCGTGCAAAAAGTGTGGGTGGGTCCCGCTTTTCTGCGCGCCCTTTGTCTTTCCCACGGAGTACGGAGTCGGTACGTGTATTTCTGTACTTGTACTCCGTACCCGTACAACTAGTTGTACCTCCCGCCACCAATGGGCGGCCGCCGACCGCCCCGCCCAACCCGACGCCGATCGCATGCCGGCAAATGACATCACGTGATGAGCAGGCGATGGGTTTCGTCGTGTTGGGACGTCGTCCCCCCATCGTCGCCGTTGGTATTGTACGGAGAGTGCCGCCGTCCCAACGTCGACCGCCGTGGCAAAAATGACCGCACAAACGTTGGCATGGACGGGCGGGTGCCCATCTTTTTCTCTCTCGGGCGGCGGCCTCGCGGCGACTTCGTATTCTGGCCAGCCAGGCTGGTCAGCCGATCGGCGGTTGAGCGGTGTGCATCATGCAAGCTGACCCCGTGCCTATCGTGTCTGAGAATGGACGCGCCTTTGTCGATCAGCTGGCTGCAACGCGTGCTGTTGGGAGGAGGGTGACAACCGCCCCCCCTCTGGGCGAAAGGCGAGAGGGTGGTTGCCTGCTGCGGCGGTTGGCTCCTCTGGCTCCTCTGGCTCGTGTGGCTCGCGTGTGCGTGTGCAAACGGGCCCGGAGATGGGTCCCGGAGCTTGGAGGCCGCCCTGCTGTCTGTCCAGCCGTCGGAGGACAAAGGCTTGGCTGGCGTGCAGACGGGCGGCAGACGGGCGGCAGACAGGTTGCGGGCCCCTGCTGCCCTCCAGCACAGAAAGTCGGGGCAACGTCTGGCCGACGCGAGCTCCGGACGTGGTCTTCGTTTGTAACCGGTCACGATGCCGAGCGGGCTCTTGGCCCTGGCCGACGGGCGAGCGAGAATACGACGGACAGGCAGACGAGTCTACTTGTACGATCTGCCAGCACAACAAAGAACGCCCGACGCCGGCTGCTGCAGCGGCCGAGTGTGGACCACCGGCGGCGGCGGCGGCGGAAGACTCGGTCGGCCGTTTCGTTTGGCATGCTGGCAGAAGAAAGGTCTGCCGGCCTCTGCTGGACGGCTGGTCTGCCCAAAGAGGAATGGGGGGCGGCTGGGGCGGAAAAAGCAGGACGAGAGACGGCCAGACGACAAAGAAAACGAAGCGAGGACA
This sequence comes from Ophiostoma fasciatum, assembly GCA_019925495.1. Taxonomy (NCBI): domain Eukaryota; kingdom Fungi; phylum Ascomycota; class Sordariomycetes; order Ophiostomatales; family Ophiostomataceae; genus Ophiostoma; species Ophiostoma fasciatum. The sequence goes on from JADHKM010000001.1 coordinate 1,162,147, forward strand.
GGTGGAAAAAGAGCGCGTCTCACTCGAGGGCGGGCACTCGACGGTCGGAAGGGGTCGACCGTTGGACAGCCGGCGCCGGGAAGGCTTTTCTTTTTCTCTACTTGTAGCCTACGTGCTCCGTACACTCCGATCCAGTGTGTCTGTCTGTCTGTCCACTCCGGTCTCCACGGCTACACCCAGTCTCACGACTACACCCAGTCCTGTCCCCGGGCCGCCCGCGTGGCGGCGGCGCTCCGGTAGAGGCCGCTCTTGGCCGTGCGGCCGCCCATGCGCACGAGCCCGGCGAGGTGCTGGACGCCGGCGAGCACGCCGTCGACGACGGTGACGTCGGGGCCGACGGCGGCCTCGACGGCGCGCTTGAGCGGCGCCATGCCCGCGCAGCCCAGAGTCAGCACGTCGGCGCCGGCGGCCACGAGGCGCTGCGCGGCGGCGGCCACGGCGGCGGCGGCGGCGGAGTCGACGGCATCGACGGCGTCGACGGCCGTCTCCTCCGCCGCCGTCTTCTCCGCGAGCAGGCCCAGCACGCCCAGGTCGCAGCTGGCGACGCCCGCGCACAGGTGCGCCATGCCCAGCGCGTGCACGGCGTTCTCGAGCCCGACGCGCGCGCGCGCGCTCGTGGCCACCACGCCGAAGCGGCCGCCCAGCGTGCGCGCCGCCGCCAGCGACGCCTCGAGGATGCCGACCACGGGCTGGCCGCCCGGCAGCTCCTCGCGCAGCAGGCCGACCAGCGCGTGGTCCGAGTAGCACGCCACCAGCACGGCGTCCTGCGTCGCCGCCGCCACCGACAGCGCGCCCCCCCCCGCCGCCGCCGCCGCCGCCGCCGCCGACCGCACGTTGTCCGCCGCGCCCTCCACCGCCGACGGCGCCGGCCGCGGCGCCGTGAACCCCGTCAGCTCCACGTCCGGCGGCAGCGTCGCCGCCGCCAGCGCCACGCACGCCTCTGTCATCGCCCGCGTGCTGTTGGGGTTGACCAGCAGGATGCGGATCTTGCGGGGGGTCGGGGGCGGCGCTGTCGTCGCGGCCTCGCCCTCGCCCTCACCTCCTACCTGGCCCCCCCCGCCCAGCCGCGGCGGCTCGACCACGCCCGTCTGCTGCGTGATGCGCGCGTAGTGCTCGACGCGGCGGTGGCGCGCAAAGTCAAAGGTGCGCAGCTTGCCCGGCCTGCACAGGTCGAGGTCGAGGTCGGCCACGACCAGCTCGTCGCCGTCGGTGGCGGCCTCGGCCAGCACGTCGCCCTCGGGCCCCGTGATGCAGCTGCCGCCGATCAGCGGGTAGCGGCCGTCGTCGAGGCCCGCGCGCGCCGCGCACACGCCAAAGCACGCGTTGGTGTAGCTGTGCGCCTGCATCACCAGCTTGTGCTGGAACACGGCGCGCGCTGCCGCCGCCTCGAGGACGGCGGGCGGCGGCAAACCGTCGGCGCCGCCGCCGCCGCCGCCGCCGTTCTTGACAGATCCCCCCGCCACCGTCTCGGGCGTGCCGTACAGGTGCGGCGCGTAGGCCGGCGTGTTGTAGCCGCACAGCACGACCTCGGCGCCCTGCAGCGCCAGCACGCGCCAGGCCTCGGCCCAGCGGCGGTCGTTGCAGATGAGCATGCCGGCGATGGGGTCGCCGCGGGCGGCCGCCTCGTCGGCGCCCACCAGCCCCGGCACGCGGAACGCGCGGAAGCCCAGGTCGCCCGGCCGGAAGTAGCGCTTCTCCAGCTGGTTGACGGCGCCCGCGTCCGCAAACGGCTCCACGTCCCCCGGCAGGTGCACCTTGCGGTACTTGCTCAGCACCGCCCCCGACCGCCCGTCGTAGAAGACGCACGCGTTGAACGCCTCGCCCGCCGCCGTCTTCTCCGCGTAGCCCACGCACACGTGCACCCCCAGCGCCCGCGCCCGCGCAAACAGCGCCCGCGTTTGCGGCTGCGTCACCACGTCGCCGTGCTCAAAGAAGGCGTCCAGCTCCGCCGCGTCCTCGATCAGGTGCCGCGGGAAGAACGTGCCAAACGCCGTCTCCGGAAACAGCACCACCTGCGCCCCGCGCGCCGCCGCCCCGTCCAGCAGCGCCAGCATGCGGCCCATGGTCTTCTCGCGCGCGTCCGTGTAGTGCGTCGCGCCCATCTGCGCCGCCGCGATGCGGAATGTGCGAGCCATGGCCAATACGGGGGAGGGTCAAAGGCTCTGGTGGCCCCCGTACGCCACTTTGCTGCCCTCTTGCTCTTTCTTATACAGTACGGACGACCACTATCAGACCGGGCGGCTCCGCCGCGGAACCAAGCATCCATCCTAGCCTGTTATCGGGTCATCCGGTCGGAGTCGGCGCTGCCGCGTGATAAGATGGATGATATACGGATAACAGATGAATAGTATTTGTCCGTAGTCATGTGATGTATCTTGCTTGCCCTTGCATTGTACATGCCACCAAGACAGCGTCAGCCAAAGGCGCGATGCAACTTGGGGCGCGGTGTGGGAGCAGGGGTCTCCAACACCCAGTGTACGGAGTAGAACGCCGAGAGGACCGCCTGGACAGAGCCTGCGTGCCGACATGAGCTCGCCCAGCGGCCGCTCGAGACCCGCGCGCCTGCCGTTTCCGGGAGCGGCTCCGGGGCCCCGACCCCACCGGCCCGTCCCGCCGGGTCACCACCAGCCACAGACGCCGCCACAGATGCCGTCACCGCCGTCCAGGCCGCCCGCCGCCTGCAGTTCGAGACCGCCTGCAGTCCGAGCACAGACCGGGCTCGCGCACCTGGCCCGCAAGGAGGACCACCAGAGACAGCAGGGGTAGAAGAGGCGTCTCTCGTGCTTCATACTTCTAGTCTAGGCCATGATTCGTAACAATACAAGAGGTACAACAGGTGCGAGAGGAAGAGCATAGGACACGCGAGCCCATCCATCCATCCGCTAGAGCCCCGTCGCCCGCGCGTCGTCCACCCACGCCGCGACGTCGCTGCAGCCCGCCGGGACGCGGCAGCGGTCGCGCACGCCCGCAGGACACGTCTTCCACAGCACGTCGCGCACCTCGCCAAACACCCGGTCCACCGCGTCCATGGCCCAGAGCACGTCCAGGTGTTCAAAGTCGGGCAGGATCCGGGCGTGGGCCACGCGCACGTGCGGCTCACACGCGCTGCGCAGCGGCCCGCTGCTGGCGCTGCCGTCGTCGTCCAGCGCCGCGTACAGGGAGCCCGGCAGCAGCCGCCGCAGCAGCCGCCGGCCGTCCACGAGGTCGTCCCGGCCGCACACCCACAGGGCCATCGGCGGCACCTGCTCGTCGTACCAGGGCTCCCCTCGGAGGGGGTTGTTGCTGTCTTCTTCGTCGCCGTCCCTGTCGCTGTCGTCGCGCTCCCCCTGCCACTCGTCGCGGGTCGACAGGATGCACTGGTGGTCCGAAAAGCCGCCATGGCCGAGCCACCAGCGCATGGCCTCGACGCTGATGTAGACGGGGGAGAACTGGAACATGCGCGCGCGCAGGCCGCGGTCCCAGCGCGCGTCGCCCCAGCCAAACAGAAACGCAAACGAGTGATAGGCTAACCAGCCGTAGAGCTTGGTCGGCATCCTGCGCCGCACGCTGATCATAAACGGCATGGCGCTGTGCACGCCGAACAACACCCTGGTCACGGCGGGCGGCAGTTTGCGCTCCCAGCAGAAGAAGGCGCTGTGGTCCACCAGCGGGCCCGCGTACGCGGCCGGCGCCAGCGCGCAGAACACGGACAGCACCGTCCCCAGCACCGGCCGCTGCGTCCGCGCCAGCGCCACCATCGTCAACGCCGTCGCCTGCGAGTGGCACACCAGCCCCAGCCGCGCAAAGCCCGTCGTGCGCAGCACGCGCGACGCCAGCGCCGGCAGGTCGAACACGCCCATGTGCCGCAGCGTCCAGCTCCACATGCGCGGGTCCGTCCGAGCAAACGTGACGTGCCGCGGCTGCATACCGCCGCGGTTCTGGCCCAGCCACACGTCGAAGCCGGCCTTGCACAGGTAAAACGCGAGCGAGTCGTCGTCGCTGGTGCAGTACGCGCCGATGCTCTGCAGCAGGCCGGGGATCAGAAGCACAGGAAACTTGGCCTGCTGCCCGCGCGCCGCCGTGCGGTCCAGCATCTCTTGCTCCCGCGCCTCCCGCTCCGCCGCCGTCGTCTCGGAAAACAGGAGGCCCGGGCCCCGGATCCCGCGGTCGGCAGGCCTCCGGGCCGCCGCCGCCACCCCTGCCGCGTCGGTCTTGTCGTGCGGGTCGAAGATGTGCACCAGCTCGAGGACGAAGCCGTCTTCCGTCTGCACGTCAAACGTCTCGGCGTCCAGTCCGACGCGGCGCGCGTAGATACCCACGTCGGCCACGAGGGGATCTGGACCGGCGTCTGCGCCGTCACCGCTGTTGGTGCCGATGCGGTTCCTGCTGCTGGCCAACCGGCGCCGCCGCAGCTCCGCGCGGCGCTTTTCCTCGGCGACAAAGGGCCGACCGGCCTCCGGATCGCGGCCCTTCAGAACGCAGGCAACTCTCCGGAGCGCGTCCTTGACAGCCACGGAGACTGAGCCCACAAAAACAAGAGCCAAGAGCAGCAGCGTGAAAAGGAAGGCCGACACGCGGAAGCCCATGCTCTGCAGCGAGCGGAGAAGCGACGGCCGGTCATGTTGCGGCAGCGCCGGGAACAGCGGATGTGCCGGAAGAGTCACCGGAAACGGTGGCCAGCGCCCGTCGGCTGCCGCCGGCGTCCCTGTCTCGGTGGCCTTGGCCTTGCCGCCGGCCTGCTCCGGGAGGGCCGGGGCGCTGCCGGGCACCCCCTCTTTGCGCATCAAGGCGGTCTGTCTGTGTCGCTGCCGGGTCGGTTCGTCACCCAGAGTTCTCCCGCAAACGGCCAGACCAGCCGATAATATACGCCGCAGTCAAGATCGCCTTGTGAACGCCGCACAATCGTCGTCGACGCGCATCCAGGCGACGCTCGCGGAAACCCGTCCGACCACCGACGACGAGCGGCTAGGCAGGAAACGGATCGGCTGCACGCGCGCGCATCCGCGTTGCACGGATTGTCAGGCGGCGGGAGGGCGGGCGGGTGGTCCTCGTGTCCTCGTTTCCTCGTGTCCTCGTGTCCTCGTGTCCTCGTGGCCTCACGTCCTCTCGACTCGACTTTTGTTTTTGTTATTCTTTCTCCTGAGCGTCTTTTGCTGCTGTTGCTCGCATGTGATCTGTGCGCACGTGACTGCTGTCAGGGGCGCGGGGCGGAGGGTTGGTCGGCAGGCGCGATGGGCCGAGGCCAAACCGGCAGGCGCTAGGGGAGCTGCTGCCGCTGGGGCAAGCTCCCGGGGAAAGTGCACGCGGCGCTAGCAAATCCTCGCGATCCTGTTGACGACAAGCCGTTCTTCCGCCTCGGAAACCATCACGACGGGCCGCCGCCGCGCAGCATCCGCCTCTCTGCGCGCAATCCATCCGTGTCTGCCTCTGCGACCGGGTGCGTCCGCTTTTTGTCTGCTGCAGATCCGGCCTCGCCATGCGCGCATCGCCCTGTGGCCGTCCAGCATCGTGACCTCATTCCGAAATCGTCTTCGCATTCCGGCCTCTTCCCTCTTCGCCTCCTCTCTTCGACCCGGACCCCCAGATTTCTCACTTCCCTCCCCATGGCCGCGCCAGACCGAGGCGTGGACGCCGCGCGTCCGCTGCGCCGCCGCCGCCGCCAGCGCCGTCGCCGCCTGGACAAGCCGGCCGTCGCCGCGCGCCTCGTGCTCGACGATCACGTCCGCGGCGACGTCGGCATCCTCTCCGAGGACCTGTTTGCCGACCTGTTCCCGCACCGTCGCCAGCGGGCTCTGTCCGAGAGCCAGGGCGGCGGCACCGGCGTGGGTGCCTTTGGGTCGTCGCTCTCGCTCGCCGCTGCACCGGCCTCGTCCTCGGCCGCGTCTGCCGGCACGGCCTCCTCTGCCGAGCTCGAGATCTGCCACGTGGCCATGGCCCCTTGGGCGCCCGGCGCGTCGCCCGAGTCGGCCGACTGGACCGTTGTGCCCGTGGCGCGCTCGGCCGCGCTCGCGCCGGCCACCGTGCAGTTCTCGCCGGCGTCCCTGGCGCTGCAGCACTTTGCCGGCCTCCTGCAGCAGGTCGCCCCCTCCAAGCTCTCCGGCCACAGCCGCCGCGGCATCGAGGTGCTTCTGCTCGACGTGGAGGCCGTGGCCCTCGACACCGTCTTTGTCCATCTCGAGGCCGACCTCGTCCAGCGCCTCGAGGCCGGCGAGGGCACCTTCTTCCGCGAGCACCCGACCGCCCCCGCCGCCCTCTACGGTTCGACCTCGTCGTCGTCCTCCTCCTCCACGGCTATCCGCGCCAAGGGCGGCCGCAACTCTGCCCTTCCCACGCCGGACGACCGTCTGACCGCCGCCTTGCGCGTCGCCATTGCCACGCTGCCCGTCGTTCACGCCGGCGACCTATTCCCGCTGCCCCTGCCGCCGCACCCCATCACCCACGTGCCCCCAAACCCGGCCAAGGTCGTCTTCTGCGAGCCCGTCGCTCAGGGCATTCTTGCGCCGCGCACGCGCATCGTCGTGTCCCACGGGCGGCTGCACGGCGGCTCCAAGGCCGCTGCCCGCAGCCGCAGCCGCGCCGCCGCCGACCTTGCCCCCCTCCCGCCGGCCGACCGCAAGCTGAACAACGGCGTGTCCGAAGACGACGATCAGTTCTACTCCGCCGCCGAGGAGCGTGTCCGCACCGAAGCCGAGGGCCCGACAGACGACGAGGTCCCCGACTCCGAGGCCGACCTGTCCGCGACGGGCAGCCACGACGACGACGACGAGGATGACGACGACGACGACGACGACGACGATGAGGGCGACGGCCCGGAGCTGAGCGACGGCGGTGAGATCTCGGATGATTCCATGGACGATATGATCTCCTTGCAGGCGCCGACCCTGCCGGCCACCCTCGCCAGCGGCGTGTCCACCCTGCAGCCCGGCTCGCCCATGACCATTGGCCGCGGCCGCCGCACCAACGGCATTGCCACGCCGGGCTCCGTCTTCTCCAGCTTCACGGCCACCACGGCACGCGCCAGCGACCGCCCCCGCGGCCGGCTCTTCCGGGCCCAGGGGCTGGCCGCGCCCATCCCGCCGGCGCTGCTGCATCCCAAGCCCGGCCCGGACGACGACGACGAGGCCCGCGTCTACGTCGACGTCCACAGTCTGTCGCGCATTGGCTGCTTCTCCGGCGACTGGGTCCGCCTCGAGCAGGCCGACGAGCCGCCCGCCAACGGCTTCGGACGTTTCGCGCTCGGGAGCTTTGGCGAGCCGGGCGGCGGCGACGACGACGAGCCGGACTGGCGGCCTGTGCGCGTGTTCGGTCTGCCCGAGGGCTACGCGCAGCGGCCCGTCACGCGCATCCCCAGCGCCAAGCACGACCAGGGCAGCGGCGGCCGCCGCCTGTCTTTCTTCGAGTCCCAGATCCAGCGCCCCACGAGCCCCGTCGCCTACCTGTCTCCCGTCCTGCTCGCCAACATGCACGCCACGCCCTACCTGCGCCTGTCGCCGCTGCGTGGCGTCTCGGGACCTCCGGCGGCGCTGTCGCACCGTCACGGTGGCGGGGGAGGAGGCCGGTCGGTCTCGGCCAAGCTGCTGGGCGGCAGCGGTGCTGCTGCGCGCCCTCCCTTTGCGCAGAAGGTGATTTTGCAGCAGGTGCGCACGCCCGTGCCCATCGACAAGGCTGTGCAGACCGCCGTCGTGGCCGGCCTCAAGGGCCATTTCGAGAAGAAGCTGCGCATCGTCAAGACGGGCGACCTGATCGCCATCCCCATCGACGCCCAGCTGGGCCGCACCATGCACGACTTGCTGCCCACCAGCGAGGCCGCCGCCATCACCGACATCCTGTCTCTGACCGGCGGCGCCAAGGATGCGCCGTCTCTCGGGAGCAGCAGCAACGGCGTCAACGGCACATCTGGCACGGCTGGCACGGCTGGCGCAGCTGGCACGGCTGGCGTGGGCAGTGGTGACCCGGCCGGACGGCCCACCCTCCAGGCGGACGAGGTGGCCTGGTTCAAGGTGACGCACGTCCAGCCGCAGCCGCAGCCGCAGCCGCACAAGGAGCAGCCGCCGCGCCACTACCTCGGCGAGGACGAGGCCGAGGAGGAGAGCGTGTGGGGCGCGACGGTGGCCTGCGTCGACATTGCGACGACGCACCTCGAGCAGGCGGGCACGACCACGTCGCGCATCCCGGGCACCAAGGACAGCAACTGGCCGTACTACCTGGGCCTGCGCCAGCCGCCGCGGCGGTCCGGCAACCGGGTGGCGAGCGTGCCGGCGGCCATGGTGGACCCGGAGCGGGCGCCCGTGTCGCCGCTGCGGCGGCAGCTGCGCGATCTGATGGCGGCGGCGACGAGCCGGCGGGCGCTGCGGCTGCAGATGCCGCCGGTGGCCATCCTGCTGGTGTCGACGCAGCGCAACATTGGCAAGGCGACGGTGGCGGTGGACGCGTGCGCGGACATTGGCCTGCACGCGTTCAGCGTGGACGCGTACGACCTGGTGAACGAGGCGAGCGCGGGCGGCAGCGACGCCAAGACGGAGGGCGTGCTCAAGGGCCGGGCGGCGCTGGCCATGAGCTGCGGGCCGGCGTGCTGCGCGCTGCTTATCCGGCACATGGAGGCGCTGACGGCCGACCGCATGGTGGCGTCGATGCGCGACGTGCTGGACGACGTGCGCGTGCTGGTGGCCACGACGACGGAGCCGGACAAGATCCCCGACGGCGTGCGCAGCCTCTTCACGCACGAGCTGGAGATGCGCGCGCCCGACGAGACGGAGCGCCAAGCCATCCTGCACACCATTGTGCAGGACCGCGGCCTGCTGCTGGACGCGGACGTCGACCTCGCCAGCGTCGCCCTCAAGACCGCCGCGCTCGTGGCCGGCGACCTCGTCGACGTCGTCGACCGCGCTCTGGTGTGCCGGCAGGCGCGGCTGGAGGCGCTGGTGGCGTCGTCCCCAGCGGGCGGTGCTGCCGAAGCCGGAGCCGAAGCTGCGGACGGTCGCCTCACGCTGCGCGACGTGCAGATCGCAGGCGGCGCGGCGGTGCGGGGCCTGACGCGGGCGGACTTTGAGGCGGCGGTGGACGCGGCGCGCAAGAACTTTGCGGACGCCATCGGGGCGCCCAAGATCCCCAACGTGACGTGGGACGACGTGGGCGGGCTGGACAACGTCAAGGACGTGGTGATGGAGACGATCCAGCTGCCGCTGGAGCGGCCGGAGCTGTTTGCGCGGGGCATGAAGAAGCGGTCGGGCATCCTGTTCTACGGGCCGCCGGGCACGGGCAAGACGCTGCTGGCCAAGGCCATTGCGACGGAGTACAGCCTCAACTTCTTCAGCGTCAAGGGCCCCGAGCTGCTGAACATGTACATTGGCGAGTCCGAGGCCAACGTGCGGCGGGTGTTCCAGCGGGCGCGCGACGCGCGGCCCTGCGTCGTCTTCTTTGACGAGCTGGACTCGGTGGCGCCCAAGCGCGGCAACCAGGGCGACAGCGGCGGCGTCATGGACCGCATCGTGTCGCAGCTGCTGGCCGAGCTGGACGGCATGTCGTCGGGCGGGGGCGGCGGGGGCGGCAAAGGCGGCGGAGGCGGCGGGGACGACGACGACGACGACGGCTCGGGCGGCGTGTTTGTCATTGGCGCCACGAACCGGCCCGACCTGCTGGACCAGGCGCTGCTGCGGCCGGGCCGCTTCGACACCATGCTGTACCTCGGGGTGTCGGACACGCACGACAAGCAGCTGCGGATTCTGGAGGCGCTGACCCGGAAGTGAGTCTCGGATGTTTTATGCCCGCGCCTCGTGCTTCATCGCTAACGTGTCAGATTCAACCTCCACCCGTCCGTCTCGCTGCGCGCGGTCGCGGAGCGGCTGCCGTTCACGTACACGGGCGCCGACTTCTACGCGCTGTGCAGCGACGCGATGCTCAAGGCGGTGACGCGGCAGGCATCGGCGGTGGACGCCAAGATCGCCGCCCTGAACAAGGCGGCGGCGGCGGCGGGCGGCAGCGGGCGGCCGCCCATGTCGACGGCCTACTACTTTGACCACTACGCGACGCCCGAGGACGTGGCTGTGGTGGTGACGGAGCAGGACTTCCTGGACGCCCACCGGGAGCTGGTGCCGAGCATCAGCGCCGGCGAGCTCGCGCACTATGAGCGCGTGCGGGCGACGTTTGAGGGCAACCGGAAGGACGGCGCAGCGGGCGGCGGCGGGGGCTCGGCCAGCGCGGCGGGCGAGGCGGCGACCGCGGCAGCGGTGGCTGTGCGACCGGCCTCGGCAGGCCGGCCGTCGTCGTCGGCGTCGGCTGGGTCGGCGTCGGCGGCGGCGCGGCCGCTGCGGCGTGGCCACAAGGGCAAAGGCAAGGCGGTGGTGGCGTACGGCGGCAACGGCGGCAACGGCGGCGACGGCGGCGACGACGACGACGGTGGCGACGGCGCCTTTGGGGTGGACGGGGAGGCCGCCGCCGGCACCACGGACGGCGACGACAACGACACGGGCAGCGTCGTCTTGCACAACGGCCGGGCCAAGGGCAAGGGCAAGGGCAAAGCGACGGCGACGGCGACGGCGCCGGCGGCGTTCCAGCCGCAGCGCGCGAGCGACGACGAGGACCTGTACGACTAGAGTTGTCTGCGCCGTCCGGCGCGCTCGCTGGGTTCTCCTTGAAAAAGTTTGGCGCGCAATAGGAAAAAAAGACGCTTCTCGTTCAGGTATATAAAAGTCTCAGAGATACAATTACTTGGCCGGTTTTGGCTTGGCCTTGCCCTCGCTGTCCTCATCGTCGCTGTCGTCGCTGTCCTCGTCGCTGTCCTCGTCGCTGTCATCCTCGTCATCGTCGTCATCATCATCGTCGTCCTCCTCCTCGTCATCATCATCGTCATCATCGTCGTCCTCCTCTTCATCCTCCTCCTCGTCCTTCTTATCCTTCGTGGCCTGCTTCTGCACGGCAGCAGCGGCCGCAGCCGGCTTGGCCTTGTCGGCACCCTCTTTGGCGTCGTCCTCGTCCTCGTCCTCGTCCTCGTCCTCGTCCTCGTCCTCGTCCTCATCCGAGTCGTCGTCCTCGTCGTCCTCGTCGTCCTCGTCATCCTCGTCGTCCTCGTCGTCCTCGTCGTCCTCGTCGTCCTCCTCCTCCTCCTCCTCCTCTTCTTCCTCCTCCTCCTCCTCGTCCTTGGCTGCGGTCTTTGCCGGCGCTGGCGCCGCCTTCGCCGCCTGGTCCGCTGGGGCGTCTGTCTTGCTGTCGTTCTTCGGGTCCGCCTTCTTTCCATCCGCCTTTTTGGCGTCGGCCTTCTTGGTGTCGGTCTTCGTGACGGCCTTTTTGGCGTCTGCTTTCTTGGCTTCGGCCTTTTTGGCTTCGGCCTTTTTGGCTTCGGCCTTCTTTGCGTCTGCCTTCTTCGCATCTGCCTTTGCATCTGCCTTCTTCGCGTCGGCCTTCTTCGCGTCGACCTTCTTCGCGTCGACCTTCTTCGCGTCGGCCTTCTTCACATCAGCCCTCTTGTCCGCCTTCTTGGCATCCGCCTTGGTGCCTGCCTTTTTCGCATCGGCCTTCTTGACGGCAGCCTTGCCGTCCGCTTTCTTCTTGTCCACTTCCTTCTTCGCCTTCTCAGCCTTCTCAGCCTTCTCAGCCTTCTCAGCCTTCTCAGCCTTGTCAGACTTCTTCTCCACCTTCTCGTCGGCCGTCTTCTCGGCCGTCTTGCCGCCTGCCTTCTCCTCTTCCTCTTCCTCCTCGTCTGAATCGTCATCGTCGTCGTCATCATCGTCATCATCTTCCTCCTCATCGTCGTCATCATCATCATCGTCGTCCTCCTCCTCCTCCTCCTCCTCCTCTTTCACGTCTTTCTTCCCATCTTTCTTCGCTGCTGCCGCGTCCTCCTTCTTCTCTTCCGTTTTCACGTCTCCCTTATCGGCCGCCGTGTCTCCATCCTTGCCGTACACCTTCTCCCGCAGGCTCTTGAGCCGCACCTGGGTGGCCTTGGCCGCCGCTTCCTCTGCGATGCTGCGGATGGGCAGGGCGGACGGGCCGGTCTTGGGTGCGGCGGCTGCGGTTCCGGCGGCGGGCGGCGGCGGTCCCGGGGGGGCGGGTGGTGCCGCGGCGGCAGCAGAAGCAGCAGCAGCAGCAGCAGCAGCAGAAGCGGCAGCAGCCGCGTTGGCGGCGACGGCGGTGAGGGGCTTGCTGGCGGGCTTGGGGGGCGGGGCGGCGGGCTTCTGGCTGATGGGCGGCTGGGTGAACTCGTCCCAGTACAGCTTGACGTTCATCTTGAGCTCGCCGTACTCGTTCCACTCTTCAATCTCGACAATGTCCTGGTCGTCTGTTAGCACATAGGGTGTCTCTCTCTGCGGGTCCGGTCCGGTTCTTTGGGGGGGAGGCGGGCATACCCCCAGCACGACGCCCTCCTGGACGAGCCCCGGCAGCTTGCGCTGGCGGCCGCTGGGGTCCTTGCCGGCGCGGCGGCCCCACAGCATGCGGGCGCGGTCATCGGTGGCGATGTCGACGGCCTTGAAGGGCACCTTGTTGGCGCGCAGGATGGTCTCGAGCCGCGACGTCGCCGTGACAATGTGCGAGGAGCCGGCCGTCAGCGACGTGAAGATGTAGAGCGCGGGGTCCGTCGAGTACGTGGTCATGGTGGCGGCGGCAGACAGGCAGGCAGGCAGGCAGGCAGGTGTGTCTCTGCAGGCGGTGTCTCGTCGCTCTGTCGTGTAAATATAGCTCCGTCGGCTCCTGACCCCGCGACGCCCGTTGTCGGGCCCCCTCCTGTCGCAGCGTCACGTGGGGCCGTGCGGGCCCCTCCGCGGCAACGACGTCAGACGGCAGCGCGCCGGGCGTTTTAGCTCAGGAACAGCCCAACCGGACGCCCGCGGAGCATTCCTCGTCTTTATGCGACCAGCGAACGAGTCGGGCCCAACGAGTCTGTGTCCAGCCAGCCGCCCCAGGTACAAGGATCCTGCGAGCGTGGCCCTGCCGTGTCCAGAGGAGGTAACAGACAATCTGTAAGAAGCGGAGACAGCTTATATAAGCTGACCCCCACTTTAAAAATCCAGAATAGGAAGGTGGATATTTTTACAGCTTACCTCTTTATACTCCGAGATAAGAGTACTTCGGCTTTCTAAAAGAGATATCTTCGATTTTTTACGTTATCGCCTTAGTAATAATCTATCCGAATAGATTTAAAATGGATTTTTATTCCTTTTTATATATCCCTTTTCCCGGTTACGATAATAACTATATACTTAGAATTTATTTTTTACGGTTACGATAATAACCGTAGAATTATTTCGAATTTATTTTTTATAATTATTATCGTAATTATAAAATTATTTTTAATCTATTTTTCTTTCGTTACTATCGTAACTTTAAACGTAAATTATTTTTAATCTATTTAAAAGGTGAATAAATTATAACTATTTTTTTTAAACTTTTTTAAACTTTTTATTATACTTTTATAAATTATTAATATATAATATCGAATATTTAAAATTACGAGGTCGATTAAAATATCGTTTTATTTATTAACCTTTTTTTAATTATACGTATCCTTTCTCTTTTCTTTTTTTTCTTTTATTAATAAAACAGCTCTTTATATCGATTATGATAATATTAAGTGTTTTTATTAAAGAGATTATTTTTTCTCTTTTTATCTTTAACTACCCGAGAACGAGCTTTAAAAGTGTTTATTATATTTTTTTAACTAAAGTAAATATTTATAACGTGAGTTTTTTATTCTATTCTTATTTTATTCTTATTTTATTCCGTCTTTAATTTAATAAAGTTATAATATTATTATAAACGGTTTTATCTTTTACGATATATTAAACTCGACTTTATAAATAACGAAATTTATATACGAATAGATTATAATTATATAAGTATTAAAGTTTATAAGTATTTCGACCCGACTTTAACTAGTTTATATATAAAAGTTACGGAAGACTTTTATTAAAATTATAAACGAGTTTCGTAAAGAATCGTAGATTAAAATAACGTCGAACGAAAAGTAATTACGTTTATTTACGACGTTTTAACTCGATTTTATATAAGAATAATTTATTAATTATTCACCGATTCGTATTGTTTTAAATTCGAAAAGATATAAACTTTAGTATATATATTACGTTTCTTTTATACTTTATATTATTAATATTATAAATTTTTAAAAGATAATTCCTTTATTACGTATACGTTATACCGAATACGGGATACTTTTTTTAATATATTCCGCGTAAATATTTTACGGAAAAAAAGAATATTTACCGGGTTATTATAAACTATTACACTTTAATTACTTAAAACGATTACTTTATTATTAATAAAACCCGGCGGAGGTTACGTAAATATAATATATTTTAAATTTATTTATAATTTATATTTATTCCGATTTTATTTTTAATTTAATTCTTTTTAAATTACGATTATATTTAAAACCGCGGTATAATATATTATCTATCGTATTATATTCGGTAAAATCTCTTTATTTTTATTAACTTTACAATTTAATACTCGTTTCTTATTAATACCGGAACGTATATACACTTACCGTTATTATTAACGTACCCTCTTTAACGGATACGTAAAGAAGTTTAATTTTTAATTATAAAAATAAACGGTACCGGCGTAACGTTTTATAAGTATTAATTTTTATTAAGATACTTTATATATATTAACTTTTTAATAACTTTTTTTAATAAACTCCCTTTTTTATTAAAAAGTCATCTTAACTTATCGAATAAAAGATTTCTTCGTTATTCGTAAAAAAAATATAAAACGATATATTTATTATTAAAATCGTCTCTTTTTATTATTCGATTTAAGTAAAAAGTTCGGTATTAAAATTAACCGAATACGGTATATTTTATATATTTATACTTGTTTTAAATACGTTTTTAATCTATTTTTAATATATTCGTTTAATATATTTAACACTTTTTCGATAATAATAATAAGATATTAATTATTTATTTTTATAAAGATTAAGTAAACCTTTTCCGTAATAACCGGATACGCTCTTTTTAAATAAATATAAATTATAAATATATCCGAAAAGAAGAGGGTATTAAACTTATTATTAAAACTTAGTTATAAAACGTAAAAAAAAATAAGTTTATTTTAAACGTTAATAAAAAAATACTTTATTAATTCTTATAACCACTCTTTTAATACGGGTTTTTACTCGTATAAAAGATACGGAGTTTTATTTTTAAACTTTATCGTTCGTTTTCCGGATTTTTAAAATAAAGTACGGTGTTTATATTTTATAATAATATATTTACGGGTTAAATATTATAAACGTTTATCTTAATTAAAATATAAAGGTTATCCGAGGTAAGATATAAAGAAATACTTATTATATTTAAAATATATTATTAACGGAATAAGATTAAAAAAATATTTATACTCTTTTAACGATTTTTATTCGGAATTAAAACACGTTATAAACTGTATTAAGTATTATAAAGTGTATTTTTTACGCGGTATCGAGTTATTATAACGGAAATATAATCTTACTCCCGAATAGATTCGTACGATAAAAGATTTACGAAATTATAAAACGGAAAAAAGCTTTTATTACGTTTACGAATCTTTATTAAGTACGTTTTATAAAAACTTATAATTACCTGTTTTTATTTAAACTAATATTTTAAAATCACGGATTTTTAAACTAGTCTTTTAAACGAACTATAAAAACTCGAGATTTATTCGATCCGGGTTATATTTTACCTTTTTAAGAATATTTCGAGAATAGTAAGATATAATTTTAAATAATAATAATCTTATCGAATTATTTTATTAATAATCTTATATATATAATAAAAGATTTTTAAGTCTTCTTTATTATATTCGAAGGTATATTTAACTTTTATTTTTAAAAATAATATTAATAATTAATAATATATCTTTCGATACTTGAATCCTTTAAAAAATTTAAAATTATATACGTTATAACGTACGTAATTTATATTAAGATACGATACTCGTTAAACGTATTATATATAATTATAATAGGTGTTATTTAATAGGAAGAAGATAACGTAGCACACGTGGTTACGACGAGAGGGAGTAAAGATAGGTGTGGGTGGTAATAAAGACTAAACCTTAACCCTCCCTTTTGGGTAGGGCCGTCGGCTAGTAATTATATTTAGGATAACGGGGTACTCCCCGCGGATTGGCCGCGGTGGTTAATCCCCCGGTTGTCCCCGGGAGTGCTCGGTTAAGCTCGGCTAGTCGGGAGGGCCCGGGGCTTCCCGCTTAGGCCGGTGAGCCCTAGCCCTCCTGTTGTCCCTGTGCCTGGCACCTGGAGCCTTATATGATTAGCCCGGTGCCCGTAAGAGTGGATCCGTGGAACTCCCCGGGGTTATTTAGTTAGGGGAGTCCCCGGTTATATGACTGGAGGGGATTCCTGTCGTGATAATTATCCCCCCTTTACGACGCGTCGTCCTCGACGCGGTAAGGTTTAGCCGGAGTAAACCTTGTGGGAGAAACCTCTTAGCCCTGGTAAAATAAAAAACCCTTTAGGGAAGAAAAATATAAGTTAATCGACTGTATAAGCGACGTTTAGCGCTTTGGATAAGTTTAGCGTAGAGATAGGCGTAGAGATAAGTGTAGAGAGTACGGGGATTATAGGGTACGTCGTTGGTAAGGCGGGATTAAAACGAGTTTAACGGGAGTTTACGATAAATCCCGTATATAACGCGGATAGTTTTAACCGTTTATTATCCTAACCGTTTTATTTACGTTTTTATCCTCTCTCCGTCCGTATACGGCGGGCGTCTCTTTTTATCTTTATAACCGTAGTAACGCCGACGATAACGGCGACGATTATAATAACGTCGACCCTAACGACGATAACGACCGTAATAATAACGGTATTAATAGTAATAGTAATAATAGGAATTATAATAACGGTAAGTGTCGTATTTATCCGCGCGTTTTCCCCGTACCGGCGTGGTAAAGACTAACGGTCCGCTTACGTAGATGCCTTTAATATCCCGCGCGGAGCGCGCGCGTGCCCGTTAAGAGACGCGCGAGCGGCTGCGTAAGGAGGAGATATTAACCGAGGTTTAACGTTTATCGCGACACGTAACGGCGATAAAGGTTACGCGTCGTTTAACTTTAAAGGGAGCCGAGGTTACGGCGTCCTCGCCGGTTTCGGCGGCGGTTAGTAGTATTTAGGCCGGGGGTAGTGATACCCCCGTTATATTTAAGGCTGTTAAGCCGTCGCCTTAGTTTAAACGCTCGCCGTCCCCGGACTTAAGGGTGGTTACGGCGGTAGCTCCGGCCGGGGGAGGTGGTAACTCCTTTATCGCGCCGGAGGCCGTTTAACCCTTTTAGGAGGTTAACGCGTTTAAAACCCGCGTTTTCCGCGAGGATTAACGTACCGTCCGGGGCGACCGGGCCTTCTTTATTAATAAAGAGTCCGCGTCGCTCGGCGGCGGTGGTAACGTTAACGGCGACGACGGTAATAACGGCGTTAACGGTAACGACGTTAACCGCGGCGGTATTAACGGCGATAACGGTAACGTTAACGGTGGCGGTAATAATTACGACGGTAACGATAACGGCGATAACAACCCGGCCCCGTCGTTTAACCTTATCCCTTTTTTCGTAGTCGACGACGACGATAACGATTATATCGATAACTCGCCGGCGGTTAACGGCGGTAACGATAACGACGGCGATAACGACGACGACGTACTTTCGGTCCCCGCCACGCTCGTTATTTCGGCGGCGGCGCCCGTATTAAAGACGGCCTTTACGCCCGTACTTATAGTTACGCCCGCGTTTACACTAGTATCCGCGTTTACGTTTACGTTTATACTTATACCCGCGTTTACGTTTATACCTACGTTTACGGTTACGTTTACGGTTACGCCTTTACCCGCGCCCGCGGTTATTCTCGTTACGGCGGCTCCCGCCCCCGTAATCCCGGCGACCGGGGCGGCCTTTACCGGGACGGTAACGATAACGGTCGTCGTTTCCGCGTAAACGGCCTTACCGTATTAACGTTATTTCCGCGCGTTATTTAAATAGGTCGGGGACTTAACGGTCTTTAACTACTCTTTCCGCGCTGGATTTACGCGGTGTAAATAAACCAGTTACCGTTATAAAAGTAATTACCGCCCGGTAAAGGGTCTCCTTTCTTTAACGATTATCTTTCGTTAATTGATTAATAACTGCCCGGTTTAATAACCGGAGATCTTTAAACCTTTTTAAAAATCGTACGGCGGGCGGCGGCCGTACCGGCGTTTACGGCCGACGAGGCCTTCGTTACCGAACTTCGGCGTACGGTACGGGCGGCCGTTTTAATTATAAACGGTTACCGCCGCCGGTACGGTTTAATTAACGAGCCCTTTCGACGCGTATATATTTATTCCGTTTTCTTTTTTAAGTAGCTTTTAATTAACGGGGGTAAGAGTCCGAGGTCGTATATACCGCGTTAATAACGGCGGCGTAATAGTTAATAAGGCCCTTTATCGGGGGGTAAAACTTCCTATTACGGTTAAACCCCGGGGATTATACGATACGTAATATAGTCGACCTTTTACACGGCGTTAAAACGACTTTACTCGGCCGGGCCGTTATTATACTTAAGCCGGTAATAACGGTTACCGTTTAGTTTTTATCGGCGTACCGGGGGCGTCCCGGCTTTTTCTTTTATATAATTTTCTTTTACCCGTTTTCGTACTCTTTAATTACGTCCGGAGCGTATATATCGTCTTCGGCTACCCACTAATTATACTCCGTCGGTTAACCTGCCCACTTTACGAGGAAGAAGGTTTATCCCTTTACCTCGCGGCGCCCGAGTACCTTTTCCACTTCCTACTCGTCCGGGTCGTCCGTTAAGTCTAATATCGGTAAACTTACCGGGTTATCCGCGGGGTTATTTCCGGCAATTTACGGTTTTAATAAAGATATTAAGAACACGTCGTAAATCCGGTTATATTATTATAGAAGTGTTAGTCGGTAAGCTTATTTACCGATCTTCTTTAAAACCTTAAACGGGTTTACGTACTTCGGCGTTAACTTTTTTTATAACACTTTAAAACGGAGGTTTTTTATCGAGAGGAGTACTAAATCCCCTTTATTAAAGGAGATCTCTTTACGTTTTTTATCGTAATATCGCTTCTACGTTTATTAAGCTTCCTCGAGCTTCTTTTTTACCTATTCTTTAACAGCCGCGAGTTTACGTATTTTTATCTCCGCGGCCGGGATCCCCCTTTTACGATCGACGTTTTTAACGATTAAGTAAAAGTCTAGCTTATAGTTTATAAAGAGTTTATACGGCGACTTCTTTATCGACGTATTTATAACGTTATTAACTGTAAACTTAACCGTTTTAAAGAGAGTTGGTTAATTTAGTTGGTTTTCGTTAATAAAGTAACGGAGGTATTATTTTAACGTTTAATTTATTCTCTTCGTTTATCCGTTTATTTACGGGTGAAACGTAATGGATAACTTTCTTTTCGTTTATAAAAGGAAGTAAATTTCCTCCTAATACTTACTCGTAAAGACGGAGCCTTTATTTAAAACGATACCCTCCGGGGGGTTAAAACGTAACTATACCTCCGTATATAATAACTCGTTAAGTTTTATTATTATTAACGTAGTTTAGACTGCGAAAAAGAGAGTTATCTTCGTAAAACGGTCTACTATTACGAGGATAACGTTTATATCACCCTCTCTTATTAAGATAGGCGGTAATCCTATTACGAAATTTATAAAAATCTTTTACTACGGCCGGTTAAGGATTAATAAAGGTTATAAAAAGCCGTATATTTTATACCGGCGTGATTTCACCGTTTAACAAGTAACGTAGGAGGATACGAAGTCGAAGACTTTTCGGGTTATATTACGTTATTAAAACTTAAAGCGTAATAACTCTAGTATACGTCCTTAACCGTAATAACCGTATTCTTTATTATTATAATAAGCCCGTAAAATCTCCCGCCGTAACGTAACTTTTTACGGGACGACGATTAAACCCCTCTTCTTAAAAAGATTAAAACCGTTTATAAACTAACCCTTACTAAGTTAAGTTATAACCTCGGCTACGCGCCGGCACTCGGGGTTTATCCTTTAAACGCTCTTAATTAAGGAGTGTAAATCTTTAAAGACCGCCGAGTCTTAAAGAGACTTTATCGCGAGGGTTATAATAACCACCCTAACCGGGAGTAACTATTCGAGGAGTTCTCTTTACCGCCGTTTACCCCGTTTCGTTACCGCGTCCGGTTACGCGGGGCGGTCCTATTTAATCGTTACTACCTAGCGTGACTTAAAACTTCGGTGGTACGTTTAGGCGAGGGTTAGGAAAACCCGTACTTAAGGAGGTTTTAGGTTTTCCTCCCTACCCGGGAAATCCTTTAAATTCTTTATATTTTAAGATTCCGCGGAATCCCTTTAAGTAAGGGATTTAATAAGAAATTCCCGGTAAAACCTTTATTTTAACCTTAGTATTACTTATATAACCCTTAACTTTTACTTTAAATTTAATAATAAGTCTACTACTTTTAATCTTTTTTAATAGTCCGGTCGGCGGGACGGCCCGTTAACCGGGTTAAAGGTACTCGGCCGGTACTTCATTACGAAATTAAACGGTGTTAAACGTAGTACTTAACGTGTTTACTTACCGTTAAGTTTCGTTTAAAATACTAGTCCTTTAAGGTTAACGTAATCCGTAAACACTTCGATACTCGTAAACGCGCCGTTTAAGTAATAACGTTATTCTTCGAAGGACTTAATTATCGCGAACAGCTCTTTATTTAGAGTGGTATAGTTAACCTCCGCGTTTTTAAACTTACGTAACTAAAAAGCTATTAACCGTTAAAGACCGTCCTCGTTTTATTACGAGAGGATACCGGTTATAACGAAGTACGACGCGTTTATCTCGACACGGGTTAGTCGGTTTAAGTTAAAGTGACGGAGGAGCGGCGTTTATAAAAATACCGATTATAACGACTTAAACGCCGTCTTTTCGCGCTCTTTTTACGGGACTTATCCCGGCTTCTTCCTTTTTTATATACCCTTAAGGAGGTCCGATAAGGCCGCCGTTTTTATCGAGTAGTCTTAAATAAAACGGCGGTAAAAGTTATAAAAACCGAGGAAGATTTATACGTCGTAAAACGTTTTCGGCCGTAGCTACTCTTTAATTATAACCACTCTTTTCTCGTTTATAAACACTCTTTAATTTAAAATTATAAAGTTAAGGAATTTTACGGACTGTTTAAAAAATTCGTACTTCTTAAAGTACGCGTATAACTTTACTTAACGTAATCGGTCGAGGACTTAACGGACGTACGTAACGTGTTTTTCTTTTATTTTAAAGAAGATTAATACGTCGTTTAAGTAAGCGACGTAACGGATATTTAATAAGTCGTGTAAAGCTTCGTATATTTACTATTAAAACGTTATTAACGCGTTAATAAAGCCGAAAGGTATAACGAGATACTCGTAATAACCGTATCTCGTCTTAAAAACTATCTTTTACTCGTCGCCTTCGTAAATATAAAAACGGTGGTAAACGTTCTTAATATCGATTTTAATAAATTAACGCGCGCTTTATACACGGTTTATAATCTTTCCGATAAACGGGAGGGCGTACTGGTTTTTAATAATTATCCGGTTAAGCCCTCGGTAATCTACGTAAAGTCGGAGGGAGCCGTTTAACTTTAAAATAAAAAGAATCGGTACGCCGGTTAAACTTTTTAATTCTCGAATCTATCCCTTAACTAGGGTATCCCGTAAGTAAACCCGGAAGACTTTTAACTCCCGCGGGGATAATAAGTAGATCGTATTATACGGCGGTTATATATTTAATATTAGATTTATTACGTAGTCCGCCGTCGAGTGTCGCGGGAGTAACTCTACCCGTTTTAAGGCGAAGATATTTACGTACTCGGTAAATTCTACCGGTACGTTAACGGAGTCCCCGTATTCCTTTATTTCCTTTATCGAGTCGGGGAGGACTTTTATTAACGTAACGGCGTATACCCTTTACGACTAGAGGACCTCCCGCGCGAAGCGTTTCGGTTTTAAAACCTGTATATCCTTACGCCGGAGGTTAAAGGTTTAAAAGCCGTCGTACGGCGTAAAGGTAATCCTTAAGTTTAAAAGCGTTAATATACCGAGGAGTATTAAGTAGTCGTTTACGTTTTAGTCTACGGTTACGTATAAACGCGTAACGTTACGTTATCGTTTACGGTAGTTTATTAACCGTAAAGGTACTTCTTAAACTCCGTAAGATTACGGGGTGTTCGCGCCGATACCCCGGATTACGGGAGTAGCCGTAATAGACTGTTTTAATTTTATAACCTTAGTAAAGTTAATACCCACTACGTCGACTTCGGCGTACGTATTTAATCTTACTTATACGTTTATCGCTTTTTAATTACGGACGCGCCCGGTGGTTATAAAACGGTACCTCGTAAGAATCGTTAACGGTTTTAAACTAAGGGCGTTTAAACCGTTTTATCTTTTCTTTTATCGTCGACGTCCGTCGTTTTTACGGCGTGTACGGTTACGGTGGGTAGTTTATTAACCGCTTTATTAAAGTAGGACGTAAAGTAATAACCCTCCCGTTAATAATAAAAGTAAGTAACGGTTTTACCGTCCTTCTTCCTAAATTATCGGTTCCCCTTACGACGGGGTTTTCCCGTTAATTAAAGGTTATTTTATTAAGGCTTCCTTTACGCCTAACCGGAGCCCTTTATTTCCTTACGCTGCTTTTTAAACGGACGACTATCTATTTATTAAACGTCGCCCGCCCGTTTACCGTATACTCTCTAATTCTTCTAGATTTCTTCTACGCGTTCGACTAACTTACGGCGTTTAGTTTTAAAGTTAAGGCCTTTAATAATTAGCTTAACGCGTAAGTCGGGGTTTAACGTTAAAAGGAAGACTCTTATCGTAAAGGATTCGGGGAGCCTTTCGAGCTTATCCTTTAAAAAGCGTATTTTAATAAAGAGCTCTTAAGACGATTAATTATTAACTTACCTCGTTATTAAGTATTTCTCGAGGACTATTATATATAAATCCTTAAACTCCGGTCCGAAGGTGTTTAACCAGATTACGAAGGCGGGTTACGAGTTAACCGCGGCGTTACCCTCGTCCGGCCCGAAGTTTTATACGTATTAATCTTAACGAGGAGGGAAGGCGTCGTTTATACGGTTTAAGGTTACGAGGATACGGACACTCTCCTTTTAATACGTATACGGGGTAGTTATAAAAACTCTCTTTATCACGCGTCTTTAATTATCCCTTTACTAAAAGGAAAAGGACGCTTTATATTTATCCGGAAAGGCGATTTTTACATTTTAAAAGCGATAAGGTCTCTTAAAGAGTTCTTTAATAATCTCCTTATCCGCGGACTCCTCGTCGGAACCGTTATCCGTCGCCACCCCGTAATTATCCGTAATTAACCCCGCGGAGTCGTTAAACGGGTTAACGGTCTTACGTAAAACAGTTACGATAATTTACTCTACGAGTTTAGGCGGGATTACGGGTTGTTTAAACGTTCCGTACTCCGTTTACGCGGGCCCGGGCGTCGGGTCGGCCCCGGCCGTAACCGAACCCGACCCGTTAACCATGGTTTACGACGTCGTGGGTGTAAAGCGTAAGCTTCTCGTCTTAATTATAATATTAAAGTTCTTCTCGGTACCGTAAAAAGAAGGTTTAGAATTATAATAGGTGTTATTTAATAAGAAGAAGATAACGTAATACACGTGGTTACGACGAGAGGGAGTAAAGATAAGTGTAAGTAGTAATAAAGACTAAACCTTAACCCTCCCTTTTAAGTAAAGCCGTCGGTTAATAATTATATTTAAGATAACGGGGTACTCCCCGCGGATTAACCGCGGTAACTAGTCCCCCGGTTATCCCCGGGAGTGCTCGGTTAAGCTCGGTTAGTCGGGAGGGCCCGGGGCTTCCCGCCTAGGCCGGTAAGCCCTAGCCCTCTTACTATCCTTATACTTAACACCTAGAGCCTTATATAATTAACCCGGTACCCGTAAGAGTGGATCCGTAAAACTCCCCGGGGTTATTTAGTTAAGGGAGTCCCCGGTTATATGATTAAAGGGGATTCCTATCATAATAATAATATTAATAAAAAAAATAATAAACGTTTTTATTTTACTCTTAATCTATTCCGAATTTATTTATTTATATAATAACTACGCGTAGATTACTAGTTAAAAAACGGTTAAATTAATAAAATATTATACCGTTATCCCCTTTATTATAAAAGGACGGTAATATTTAAAGCTTACCACCGACTTAAACGATTTATCTTAACTCGCCGTTTAACTCGTTACTCGATACGTTACTTCACCCGTTATAAATCGATCTCGATAGATTTTCTTCGTTTAATATATCTCGAAAACGATTAAGAATATAATTTAAAAATAATACAACTCGAAATGTTATAAAAAGAACGAACGAACTTAATCTCGAACGTGTTATTATATAACTTTAATTAAAACGCGCGCGGTTACGAGACTTAAAACTATTAAACTTATAAAAAGAGTAATAAATTAAATAAAAGAAGGAAAGATATAAGTTAAAAGTAATACGCGAACGATAACGGTTTATATTATTCGACGAAGATATTATATAATTTTACTTTTATATAATTCGTATTATATTCCGATTTTATTCCGTACGTATTACTTTATATTATAAATAATAAAACGAGATTAAATTTAATAAACCGGGTTATTAAACCTAGTTAAACTAGGATATATTCGTTTAATACGTTCGTAATTAACGTATATAAAATTTTAAAGTATACCGGTTTATCGCCTTATCTCCCGGACTTTTAAATAAAACGGGTTATTACTCCGGGTAACCGTAATAAAAAAAAGGAGTAAATCCATTCTTATTCTATTCGGAATAGGTTAATATTATATATATTATAACTTTATTTATTAAACTAGTTCGAAATCCGGAGAAGGTAAAGGAGTAGGAAAAGTATCGACCGTACGCTTTTTTTATAACGTTATAAAAATTAACGAATTATCTATAATAAGATAGATTTAAAATAACTTATAAAAGTTAATCGTTACTATCGTATTTAATAATTTCGTATAACCGAACGGTTTTTTTTAAACGGTAATAGGATTACCGTTTATCGTATAATATTTTATTATATAATTTCGAAAACTATTTTCGTTATTAAACTTCTTCTTAACCGGGTAAGTAATATTCTTATCGTTTAGATTAACGAAACGATAAAACACCTTATTAATACCGATTCGGATTTCGTTCGGGCTTATATAAGGAAATAATAAAAGATTTTCACGGTGAAGGTAAAAAGGGTTATTTAAATACTATTCGTAATAATTATTCAACTTATAGTCGGTTATAATCGATTTATTAAAAAGAAAAAGAACGATAATATTAACGGGAAAAGCTGATACGCACGTATAGCCCAGGTGCCCTACAGCGTAGGAGCCACGTAACCCTTGTTACGTAACCCCTGCCAGCTCTACCACTTATATAGGGCCCTTATGGCCAGACCGTAACTTGGACTCCCATCCAATCTACTCTCTTCTCTTCTCACTCCTTGCTCAGTCTCTCTAGACCGCAGTCCCGTATGCCGGGACCTCACGACCGTTATACGTGCCTACGCCTGTTACGCCTCCGCCTTGCTTTACCGCCGGCTGGCATCCCAAGCCAGTCCGCGAGGTGCGTACGCGCTTGTCGTGCGTAATAAAAGCTTCCTTTTATAAAACTAAATGAACGAGATAAAAAAAGAATAAATAGTAAATAAAAGAACGTAAAATAAAATTAAATATAAAATAATAAGTAAAAGAATAAGTAAAGATAAAAGAAAGTAATAAAGAAATATATATATAAATACGGATAAATTAAATAAAGAATAATTAAATATAAACTTTTAAAAATGTATTATAAATATATTTCGAGTAATAAACGTATTTTAAAAAAGAAAGTAGAAGTCTTTTCGAAATGTATTTAAAATGTATTTATAATATTAAACGTAATATATAAAATATAATAATTATCTTCGGAAATATATTATAAATATATTTCGAGTAATAAACGTATTCGAGGAAAGATAATAGTAATCTTTTCGAAACGTATTTAAAATATATTTATAATATTAAACGTAATATATAAAAGATAATAATCGTCTTTTTTAAATATATTTCGAATATATTTCGAATACGAAACGTAATATATAAATATAATAATAGTTTATTAAATATATATTTTAAATATATTTATTATACTAAACGTAATATATAAAATATAATAATCGTTTTATATAAATATATTTTAAATATATTTATAATATTAAACGTACTTTAAAATAATAATAAACTTTTATAAATATAATCGGATAAAAAGATTAATTTACGGTAAAAATAAAACTCGTTCTACTCGGCCTTTCCCTCTCGTCCGCCGCCGTTACCACCGCCACCGTTAACGAAACCGTTTAAAACATCGCCGTTAACCGCGGCTTTTACTCCCTTTCGTTTACCGTAAATAACGGTTAAATTTTATAACGCGGTATATTAAACCGCGTGTTAAACGGGTAGGATTTACCCGTTTATTAATAACCGCCGTAAACGTAATTACGTTTTTTATTCGTTAACGTAAATATAACCCGGCGGTTTATTTAATAAAGAAATAGATTAATAATAAAAGAGGAATATATAATAAGAATAATATATATACACGGGGTTATTTTTCTTTAATACCGTAAAAGGTATAACGAAAAGGGTAATAAAAATAACGGTTTCCGCCGTAATAAAAGCTTTAACCGCGGCCGGGGCGAGGATAAAAGGCCCGGCCGGAGTAATAATTAAGGCGGTTTTAATTATTACGATAAGACGAATTACGTCGGGTAGGTCGCGGTTTAAAAGAATCTCGACGACCGTTTACCTTATACCCGGTTACCGGCCCGATAATATACTTTTACGGGGTATTATAAGAATTAACGTATTATTATCCACTTTAAGTAAATATAACCCTTTATAAAAATTTATAAATAAAGAATGTATTCGGAATAAAATAAGAATAAAATTATAAACTTATTAATAATTACGATTATATTTAATATCGTATTACGCTTACGTTTTTTACTCTTAATAATAAAGTGATACGTTTTCCGAATATAAACGCGTAACGCGTATTCGTTCGTAAATAATTTCTTATCGTTAAGAATAAAATATAAATAAAATAGGAATAAAGAAAAAATAATAAAAGTATATTAAATAAGGGTAGTCGACGACGCGGTTCCCCTTTTTAATAAAACGGTAAAAAATCTTATTAACGACGACGCGGACTTCGTTAAAAAACGTTCGTTTAAATAAAAGTAAAGTCGCCGCGCGGCGCCCGTTATCTTTTACCGTATAACTTTAATAAAAAGGGTTATTTTTTAATAATATTATTATAAAAGGGATTACGTAAAATAAAGTCGGTAAAAATATTATAAATTATAAAAAAGATATTAATATATAAAGGAGATATTAATAAATAGTAATAATTAATAAAAATAATAACGCGCGTAAATATAAATAAAATAAAATTACGATAAGAATAAAATAACGGACAAATAAAAGAAGACGTAAAGATGTAAAACGTAAAAAATAAGGCGCGTATAAAAATAGGCGCGTGGAAAAAGAGCGGGCGTATAAAAAAAAGTGTTATAAAAAGGAAGAAAATTTTTTTCGTGGAGGAAATGGAAATGGAATAGAAATGTTTTACGAGACTATTAGTAATCGAATATTTTTATTTACAGTGGGTTAAATTATAGGTCTGCATCACGCGTTGTTACCAGGTTACGACAAGAGTACCGAGGTATTCATGTCTCGGAGTATAAAGAGGTAAGCTGTAAAAATATCCACCTTCCTATTCTGGATTTTTAAAGTGGGGGACAGCTCAGGTGAGGTGTCTCCGCTTCTTACAGATTATGTGTATGCCCGTCCAGAGACAGGCGGCCGTATGCTTACAGTGCAGCCGTCCCGTCCGCTGTGGCCGTTGATTGTTTATCTCCATAGCTGGACCGATCGCGTTCCACTCACACGTGACCGAGGCGGCTCAAGCAGACAGTCGCAAAGGTGCACGAATCCGCCACAGCCAGCCGACAGGCCTTTGCCCGTTTGCGCCCAGTGACGGACCGTCCGCCTCTGGAGCCAAACCAATGTCTTGCGTTTGCTTGGTGACCAGGCCGCGGCCCGCGCGCCCGCTGTGGCCGTTGACCCAAGGACAGTGCGAATACCCCATGCGAGCCAATGCGCACGGACCGCGTAGCGCGCGGCGTCGCGCCTACTCCGTACTCTCTAGGCCGTGTCTGGGGTCCCGTGCACACGGCGGCCAGCTGCTGCCTAGCTGGTTCCCCCCGTCTGGCGCGTTCTCAGCTCAGCTGGGACACAAACAGGGGCCAGCCCCCAAACGGGGGGGCTCTGTTGGCGGGTTTTCCCCTGAGAGAGCACAACCCCCCAGCGACCGTTTCCCAAAACAAGCCGCCAATTTTCGAGGGCAGGCCGCTCAAAAAAAAAAGAAGAAAAAAAAAAGAGAAATCCGTCCCCCCCCCCATCGACGCAATCGCGCGCGCCGTCTCCCTTTGCTCGATTTGTCTCGTTTTCGTCGTTTAACGCCTGCCCCCCGGTCGCGCCACGATGCGGACGTCGCCATGCTCGAAACATTGACGATTCTGCCCATGGCTCCTGGCACGACGCGGTCGCGGCGAGCCGACGGCCTGCACCACCGCCGCCAGCGCCCGCAGCAGCCGCGCCTGCCGCCCCAGCGCGCGTCTCCAGCGCTGTTGCCCCGGCCAAAACAGCGCCAGACCACGCTGGACCAGCACCTGCTCCAGGCCCCACCACAGCGGACGGCCGCCACAACAGCGGCCACGACAGCGACGACGGCGACGACGGCGACGACGACGACGACAGCCACGACGACAGCGACAGCGACGACGACGGCAACGACAGGCGCGTCCAAGACTGCATCTCTGACGTCGACCTTGGCGCTGGCCGCGCCGACGCGCAGCGTCCAAAGCATCCTCAACCATGCGCGGTCGTCGATGACCAGCATTCTCAGCAGCGGCGACAATAACAGCAGCAGCAACAACAGCAGCAACAGCAACAGCAACAACAACAACAGCAACAGCAACAGCAACAGCAACAGCAACAGCGGTGCGACGCGTCCGAAACGCAAGCTGGCCGGCGACGCGACGGCCGACGGCGACGACGCGATGGCGGCGGATGGGACGGCGGCACGGCAGAGCAGCGCCGAGGCTCTGCGCAAACGGCCGCGGCTGGCCGCCACCGCCACCGCCGACGACGACGCACCCCGTGCCGCTGCCGCCGGCCTCCTGCCGCCGACCACGAGCCGACCGCCGGGACGTCCGCCGGGGCGCCCACCAGGCCGTCCGCCCGGCCGTCCGCCAGCCAACAGGACGGCCGCCGTCGTCATCGCATCTCCGCCGCCGCCACCGCCCTCGCAAACACGACCCAAGCTGCCCGCCGCGGACAAGCCCGACAACAAGCCCGACAACAAGCCCGACAACAAGCCCGCCAACGGCTTCAAGCAGGAGCTCAAGGGCCTCCAGCTGACGGCCGCCGACGCCGCCGCTGTGGCAGCCGCTACCGCCAGCAGCAGCAGCAGCGGTGGTGGTGGTGGTGGTGTGCCGCGCGCCGGCGGTCGCAAGCTGCGCTCGCAGGAGCAGACGCGCTTCAAGAGCGAGCTGGCAGCCTACTTTCCCGACTACGACGAGGTCATTGGCAACGAGCCCAAGGAAGAGCGTGCGTTCCCGAACCCCTTTCCTCTTTTCCTCTTTTCCTCTTTCCCTGTTCCTCCGCTCACACAGCAGACCTCCTCAACATGGACACGCCCATCCTGCTCGTCGACGCCGGCCTCCCGCTGCCGCTGCCGCTGCCGCGGGCCCCGTCGGCTGCTCCGCTGACCACTTCGCTCCGCACCAGCGGCCGGGCGGCGGCGGCAGCAGCGTCGGTGTCGGCGTCGGCGTCGGCGTCGCTGGCCGTTCCCGTCAAGGGCTACGGCGACCGCCTGTTCTACGACGTCTTCGACTCCCACGTGCTCGACTTTGCCTTTCTCGGCTCGCCGCACAAGGCCCGGGGCGGCAGCGGCAGCAGTGCGGCCGTCGACCCGCTGCCCGACGCCTACTATGCCGCACACCACCGCCGCGCCGAGCGCCTGGAGCGGTCCATCCGCAACACGGAAAAGGGCCGTGCCCAGCACGAGAAGGACCAGATCATCCGCCTGCTCGACGGCCTGCAGGGCCCAGACTGGCTGCGCACCATGGGCGTCAGCGGCATCACCGAGAGCAAAAAGAAGACCTTTGAGCCCGCCCGCGAGCACTTTATCCGCGGCTGCCGCGCCATCCTCGAAAAGTTCCGCCTCTGGAGCCTCGAGGAGAAGCGGCGCAAGCTGGAAAAAGACCGTGCGCGGCCCAAGCCCGCGCCCAAGGGGAGGCGACGGGCGGCGGCGGCGGCGGCGGCATCAGCAGCAGCAGCAGCAGCGGCTGCGGCTGACGCGAGTAGCGGCAGCAACAGCAAACGGGCGAAACCCAAGAAGCGTCGCGGTGTCCACCACGACGACGACAACGTCGACGGCGATGGCAGCGACGTGGACAGCCACAAGGCTGAGCACCGTGGCGGCGACGATGCCGACGACGGCGACGATGCCGACGATGCCGACGACGGCGTGGACGACGACAGCCAGCCCGACTCGAGCGACTTTGACGCCGTCATCGCCGCGCAGCTGCGCGAGGAGGCCGCCTTGGCGCGGTCGAGGCTGGCCGCGCCCAAGGTCGTCTCCCCCAAGGCAGCGGCGGCTCAAAAAGTGGCTTCCAAGGCAGATCCCAAGGCTGCTTCGAAGGCGTCCTCCAAAACAGCCACCACCGCCAAGGCCTCCAAGGCCCCCAAGGCCACCAAGCGCCGCAAGATTGCGCCCGCATCGCCGCCGACCGCCGCCCGGCCGCCCTCCCCGTCGCCACCACCCGCGCCCCCCCCGCTGCCGGCGTCGCCTGCTTCTTCGCTCGCCTCGCCGCCGCCCGACCAGGAGCCGGAGCCGGCCGAGGTCACCTCCTTTTTCGAAAAACGATACCAGCGGGACGCCGCCCTCAGCCGCGGCCGCCGCCACGGCCGCACCGTTATGGCCTGGGGCCAGCCCGTGCCCGACCCGCCCGAGACCGACTTCCACCTGCCGGGCGACATCCTCGACAAGAAGAGCAGCCGGCACGGGCGGGCCCGGGAGCCAGGCACCCGCGGGACGGGCACCCGCGGGGGCAGGGGGGCGCGTGGCACGCGTGGCACGCGCGGCACGCGAGGCACGCGCGGCACGCGCGGCACACGAGGAACCCGGGCCTCTCGTGGCACGCGAGGCCCGGGTTTCCGGGGCTCGCCCGGCACTCGGGCCACCACGGCCCGCGGCGCGCGTGCCGCCAAGGACGGCGCTGTCGCCCGCGGGCTGGGGCGTCGCAGACAAGGCGGGGCCCGCGTCGGCGCGGCGCGGTGAGCGCAGGATGTCTGTGTTGGCTGACGACCCTTTTGTTTGCTGTTTGTTTTCCTTATACCATTTGAGCCCGTATCATTCTGGCGTGTTGGTGTTTTTTGTCTTTTTTTTGTGTTTCTTGTACGCAGCGGCTCTGCATACCAATGGAAGACGGAAGAGAGAGAGAGTAAAAAAAGGGAAGACGGAAAAGACGAAAAGATGGAACAGATGGGAACCCAGACAAGGCCTGCATTGTATTGTGTATTGAGCATTTCACTTTCATTGAGCTTCTGTCACGTGTTCGCCACGAGCCGGCGCGCTCCACACGAGCTCCTCTGCCGGCAGGTGGTTGTTGGTCTGTGCGCCGCGCCACAGCGTTTGCGCCTGCCTCGCCGCCGCCGCGTTTTGGGCTGCCCCGTCCCGTGACTTGGCGACCTGTCGCCGACTCGTTCTGGGAACAACGTCGTTTTTTCCTTTGCCACGTCCACCTCCCGCCCGTCCACCCCTCCTCCTCCTCCTCCTCTCCCTCCGACCGCGCTCTCTTCGCCGCCCTTTTCTCCTCCGACCGCGCCGCCGGGACGGGCCTTTTCTGTGTCGTCTCGCGTGTCGCGCGCGCAAAGCCTTTTTTTGTGTGTCGCCCGCGGGCCACGGCGGCGATTTCTCCTCTCCCTTGCGGTCCGACCTACTTCATCTTCTTTTTTTTCTGTCTCTCGCTCTCTCCCCTTTTGCTGCACGTCGACGCCCTGTCTGCCTCCATGTCATGACCTCGTGAGCGCTAGGCCGTCTGTGCCGACCATTCATCCGCCAGGAGCGCGGTCGCTCTCTCTCTCTCCCTTGCTCCTTTCGATCCATCGACCTTGTCCTCCTCCTCCTCCTCCGCTTTTCGCCCATTCCACCATGCCTGGCATCGTGCAGGCAGACCGCCGCAACGGCGCTGCATCGGACGACCCGTGGGTAGGCGGCAGTGGCGGCGGCGGCGGCGGCGGCGTTGGTGGTGGTGGCGGCGTCGGTGGCGGCTCTGAAGACGAGGGCGGCAGCGACAGCGACGGCGGCCGCGCGGGACGGCATGGCGGCGGCAGCGGCGGCGGCGGCGGCGGCGGCCACAGCCACCAGTCGTTGCCGCTGCCGCCTGTCGAGGAGTTTGTCGTCGTCAACCAGGAGGTGTCGATCGAGGTCAACTTTTGCGAGCAGAGCGTCCAGGGCGAGAGCCGCATCACCATCTACCTGACCAACCCCGACGACCCGCCCGACGAGGTCGGCCTCGACGCGCGCCAGTGCACCATCGACACCGCGCGCATCCGCGTCAACGGCCGGCCCGTCCGCGCCACCTACCGCGACCCCTACGAGGCCCTCGACCTCCCGCCCGACTGGGACCTGGCCCCCCAAAACTTCCCCGTGCTCAAGAACCGCATGCGCCACCTCCTGCCCCGCCGCCGCCGCGACCTGCCCGTCGAGAAGCGCGAGCAGGTCGGCTGCAACCCCGCCGACCGCTCGCTGCGCGTCGCCCTCCGGCCAGCGCCCGCGGCAGCACCGCCAGCGGTGACGGGGGCGGCGGCGGCGGCGGCGGCTGCGGCGACGGCCCCGTCCAGTGCGGACGCCGCCGCCGCCGCCGCCCCGGCACAGCCTGGGAAGCTCAAGCTTCGCCTGTCCAACGTTGGCCTGCAGGAGAGCGGCGGCAGAGGAGCAGCTGAGCCAAACGGACAAGCCGAGCCCGCGAGGCCACGCGCCGACGCTGCCAACGGCGACGCTGCCAACGACCAGCCGACCGACGGGCTGTTCGAGATCGTCATCCCCTTCCGCACGACGCACATCCGCGACGGCCTGCACTTTGTCGGCGTCGACGACAGCGACACGCGGTTCCCGCACGTGTACACGCGCCACTCGCTGGAGCCGGGCACGGCGGCGTGCATCTTCCCGTGCATCGACGACCCGGGCTCGCGCTGCTTCTGGAAGATCCACATCAAGACGCCGCGCACCCTCGGCGACGCGCTGATGCAGCAGCTCGCCTCGCAGCAGTCCATGAACGACGCCAACGCGGCGGCGGCGGCGGCGGCGGCCAACGGCGACAAGACCGTCGCGACCAAGGCGCGCAGCAGCACGCGCCGCCAGCTGCAGCTGACGGAGGAGGACAAGCTGCTGGACATGACGGTGGTGTGCTCGGGGACGCTGGTCGGCGAGCGGTTGGACGAGGCGGACGAGACGAAGAAGATCATGACCTTTGAGATTACGGACCACGGCGCGACGGCGAACCACATCGGCTTTGCGGTGGGGCCCTTTGAGCACGTCGACCTCTTCTCGGGCTTCCGTAGCGAGGAGGCGGACGAGAAGCTGGGCGCGAGCGCGCTCAAGATCCACGGCTACTGCCTGCCTGGGCGCGAGGCGGAGGTGCAGAACACGTGCGTGTCGCTGGCGCACGCGGCGGACGAGTTTGCCATGACGTACGGGCGCTACCCGTTTGACAGCTTCAAGCTGTGCTTTGTGGACGACATGGTGGGCGACACGACGCCGCTGCTGTCCTTCTCGCTGTGCAGCACACGGCTGCTGGTGCCCGAGACGATTGTGGAGCGCGACATGGAGGTGACGCGCAAGCTGGTGCACGCGCTGGCGTACCAGTACTTTGGGGCGTACATTGTGCCGAACCAGCGCACGGAGCTGTGGCTGACGGTGGGCATCGCCTACTACATGACGGACCTCTTTCTGAGCAAGCTCTGCGGCAACAACGACTACCGCTTCCGCATCAAGACCATGGCGGACCGGCTGGCGGACGAGGACCGCGGGCGGCCGTCGCTGCACGACCTGGGCACGTACACGTACCTGGGCGACTTTGAGCTCGAGTTCATGGCGCTCAAGGCGCCGCTGGTGCTGTTCATCCTGGACAAGCGGCTGACCAAGGCGGCGGGCTCAGCGAGCGCGAGCCTGGCGCGCGTCATCTCCAAGATCATCAGCAAGGCCAACACGTCGGGCTGGGGCGACAACAACAACGAGATCATCTCGTCGGAGACGTTCCGGCGCGTGTGCGAGAAGACGAGCCAGTACCCGCTGGAGGCGTTCTGGAACCAGTGGGTGCTGGGCTCGGGGTGTCCGTGGCTGAGCATCAAGCAGCGCTTCAACCGCAAGCGGCTGTGCGTGGAGATTGCGGTGCACCAGACGCAGGAGACGAGCACGGCCAAGCCGCGGCCGCTGCGGCACGACGACTTTTGGCGCGCGCTGGTGGAGCACCGGCACGGCACGTACCCGCGGACGGTGCAGCGGCTGTTCACGGGCCCAATGACGATCCGCATCCACGAGGCCAACGGCACGCCGTACGAGCACATTGTGGAGATCCGCGAGGACGCGGCCTTGACGGGTGGCGCCAAGTTCGACATTCCGTACAACACCAAGTACAAGCGGCTTAAGAGGAACCGCCGGAACCGGGAACGAGCGGCAGCGGCGGTGGCGGCGGCGGACAACACGGCCGGTGCCGAGAACGGCGGCGGCGGCGGCGGCGGCGGCGGCGGCGGCGACGAGCTGATTGTGTTCTCGCTGGGCGACAAGCTGGACACGCCGGACGAGATGGCGGACTGGGGCCTGATCGACTGGACGGAGCAGGACGAGAAGAACATGGACCAGGAGTCGTACGAATGGATCCGGATCGACTCGGACTTTGAGTGGCTCTCCAAGGTGCACACCAACATGCCGGCGTGGATGTACCTGTCGCAGCTGCAGCAGGACCGCGACATTGTGGCCCAGCAGGACACGCTGCTGTACCTGTCGCGCATCCGCGAGCACGCCATGTCGGCCACCATCCTGACGCGCACGCTCTACGACGACCGCTACTTTCACGGGCTGCGCACCATGGCCGCCGAGAACCTGGTGCGCCAGGTGTGGAAGGCCTCGGGCAGCGGCGGCGACGAGGACAGCCACGGCGGCGGCGGCGGCGGCGGCGGCGGCAGCAGCGGCCGTGGTGGTGAGGGGCGGATCGTGTTCCGGGGGCTCGACCAGCTGATGCACGTGTTCCGGCACTTCCACTGCTACGACGACGCGACGACGAAGCCCAACGACTTCTCGGACATGCGGCGGTACTGGGTGCAGTGCGCCGTCATCGACGCCATCTCCAAGGTGCACTACGAGGACGTGCGGCCGCGCGAGGCGCAGCGGTTTCTGCTGGACCTGCTGCGGTTCAACGACAACTCGCAGAACCTGTTCTCGGACCACCTCTACGTGGCCCGGCTGCTGGTCGCGCTGGCCACGAGCTTCTGCGCGATGGGCAGCGCCGCGGGCGGCCGGGCGGCGGCAGCGGCGGGCGGCGCCAGCACGCAGCAGCAGAAGCAGCAGCAGCAGAAGCAGCAGCAGCAGCAATCGGGCAGCGCAAACATGGAGATGGTGTTTACCTTTGACGACGCGCTGAGCGACGACGACAACGGCCGGAACGCGGACCGGGCCGACGGCGACGGCGACGTGGACATGGACGGCGACGGCGACGGCGGCGACGACGTCGACGACGACGACGACTTTGACCTGGGGGCGGACATTGAGCGGATGGAGGTGGACACGGAGGACCAGCAGCTGCTGGAGGCGGCGCTGGCCGAGATTGAGCGGTACCGGCGGATGGACGAGTGGACGAGCTCGTACCAGAACGTGTGGACGACGGCGGCGCTCGAGGCCAAGCGCCGGCTGATGAAGTCGGGGGTGATCCCGACGGACCCGCTCGAGTTTGTGCGCTACCTGCAGGACGGCACGCTGGACACGGTGCAGCTCAAGGCGTGCGAGGCGCTGGTGGACCTGGGCCTGCTGCTGCGGCCGGTGGTGCTGCGGCTGCTGCTGGCGACCATGACCAAGCACCGGTCGCCGTTTGTGCGCGACCAGCTCTTCAAGATCTTTTGCAAGGGCCTGGCGGCGATTGCTTTTGGCGAGCACAGCGGGGGCGGCAGCAGCAGCGGTGGTGAGCAGCAGAAGCAGGGGCCTGGCGCGGCGGCGGCGGCGGCGGCCATCACGAACGGCGGGGGCGCGACAGCGAACGGGGGCACGGCGGCGAACGGCGGCGGGAGCAGCACGGTGGTGCGGCGCACGCCCGGCGACGGCAGCGAGGACGACGAGGAGGAGGACGAGGACGACAACGACACGGGCGGGGTGATCATCGAGCAGGGCGACAGCGTGACCAAGAAGCACCAGGAGGCGCACGCGCGGCGGGAGAACATTGGCGCGGCGCTGGCGGCGCTCAAGCAGGCGGTGCGCGACAACCGGGAGCTGCTGGCGGCGCTGTGGGAGGCGGTGCGGTCGCCGGTGACGGGCAGCACGGAGAAGCGCAACCTGCTGGACCTGCTCGAGGTCATGTTTGACGGCGAGCTGGGGCTGATGCTCACCATCAAGCACCCCACCGTCTGGAAGGTCGCCCGCCGCTCGCCGACGAGCTACGTGCTCGACTTTAAGCGCACGCTGCGGCCGCTCAAGGTGCCGGCGGCCAAGGCAGACGCCGCGATGGCGGAGGTGGCGGCAACGGCGGCGGCGGCGGCGGCGGCGGTGGCAGGAGAAAAAGGCGCCGGGAGCGGGGTTGCCGTGCCGGCCGCGGAGGCTGCCACCGCGGCAGCAGCAGCGCCGCCATCGATCACGGCCAGTCTCGGGAGGCCGGCAGCCGAGAGCACGGGCGGCGTGCCGAGCGTGCCGGGTGCCGGAGTCGTCTCGACGGCGGCGGTGGCGGCGGCGGCGGCTCCGGTGCCGAGCCAGCAGCGGACGGCGCTGCCTTCGGGGCCGCGCAAGCCATCGATGCCCAAGATCAAGCTGCAGACGAGCCGCAGCTCCCTTGGCGGCGGAGGCGGCCCGGGCCCGTCGTCGGCCGGCAGCGCCGCGCCGCCCATTGTGATCCGCAAGCCGTCCATTGTCGCGGCGACCACCGCGTCCACACCGGCGCCGGCCTTGTCCGGCAGGTCACCGACGCCAGCAGCAGCACAGACAGCCGCAGGCGACTACTACTTTGGCAGCGCGGTAGCCACCGCCCCGTCGGCCCCTTTGCCAGCAGCAGACACGCCGGCGCCGCCGCCGCCGCCGGCGGCGACCACGACACGCACGCCGCTGCCGTCGTTCTCGTCGCCGAACAAGCGCAAGCGGCAGGACAGCCGAGCGGGGGGCGCCGAGGACAGCAGCGGCAGCCGCGGCTTCGCCAACGGCGACGGCAGCAGCGGCGGCCGCGGCAGCCACGGCAGCCACGGCAGCCACAGCAGCCACGGCCGCAAGCTCATCAAGATTGCGCTGCCGGCGGGCTACCAGCGCAAGCTCAGCCCGCACGCCAGCCACTGGCTGGAGACGTACCGGACGCCGTCGTCGTCGTCGCCGTCGCTGCTGTCGGCGGACGGCGAGGAGACCAAGCCCGTCATCGCACACTCGGCGCCCCCGGACGCCGCCCGAGCTTCCACCGCCGCCGCCGCCGTTCCTCGCAGCCACACGGCTCCGCGGTCGCCGCCGACGGTGCTGCCGCCGCTCAAGACGACGGCGTCGGGCGGCGGCTACGGCGCTGTCTACGCCGGCGGCCAGCGCGGGGCGGTGGCCCGAGCCACGACGGCCTTCTCAGCGCCCAGCGGCGGCCTGCTGGCGACCCCGGCAGCCACGACGACGACGACGACGACGCCGAAGCCGGCACGGAAGCCGCTGCCCGGCGCGCCCAGCGCAGCCCATGCGTCGTCGGCGGCGGCAGCAGCAGCAGCGCCTGCAGCGGCACCGGCACCACCAGCAGCGCCCGCAGCGCCCGCAGCGCCCTCAGCGCCTCCGACGCCCGCCACGGCCGCGGCGCCGACCCCGAAGCCCATCTTTATCCGGTTCAAGACCAAGCCGTCCAAGTGAGGTGGCTCGTCTCGCTCCTCTTCGCGGCCACCCTCCTCTTTCGGCCGCTTTCCTTTCATTCTGTATCCATATACGGGGTTCTGTTTCTTTGAGGTCTCTTGTTGGCCTCGGGTGCCTTTTTTGTTTCTTTTCCTTCTTCTTTTCTCTCTCCGGTGCCATCTGCTTTTTGGGGGGTGCTATCTTTTCTTGCTTCTTCTTCTCTCGCACAAAATGGATCCATACATCGGGCACGCGGGTTTTCCTCCTTTTGTTTGACAGGCAGGCAGGGGCGCCTGGGGCTTGTTTTCTGCTTGTTGTGTTCGCATGCTACATCGTGCTATATTCTCGTCGTCGTGCGGCGCGCAGGCCAGCGACGACGCAAAATACATTCCATCCAAGCCACGATCTGTCTGGCCTCGCCGCCGGGGTCCGATGCCGTCTGTATGCTTATTACCCAACAGTCAAGGCCCGCAGCCATTATGTGTCCTCCATGCAATGCACAGCAGACGAAAGAGACCCCCCACAGACAGCCCTCGCTACCGCCGCGTGCGGCTGCCCGTGCCGCCGCCGCCGCCGATGCCGATGCGCTCGTCCCGGCTGCGCGTCGCCCGTCCCTCGGAGGGCGTCGGCTGCTGCTGCTGCTGCTGCTGCTGCTGTCGGCGCGACGCGGTGCCCGCATAGGGCGCCCGCGCCATGCTGTTGGGCGGCGGCGGGCCCATGGGCGCCGACGAGCCCGGGTGGTGGAGGTGGTGGTGGGGAAGGAAGGGCGCAGCCTGCAGGGGGGGTTGCGGGCCGCCGTCGCTGGGCGGTGGCGTCGTCGTCGTCGTCGTCGTCGTCGTCGTCGTCTGCACCGCCGCCGCTGCTGCTGCTGCTGCTGCGGCGCGCCGCGTGGGCGCCGCCCGCCGGGACGCGCCCGTGCTGGCGCCGGCGCGCGACGATGCACGGCGTCGAGTTCGCGCGGGCGCTGGTGGCGGGTCTGGCACGCCGTCGTCGTCGCCGTCGTCGTCGGCCCCGTCGTCGTCGGCCCCGTCCACCCCTCCCGGCTGGCCTTCCTCGCCGCTGCCCTCATCTGCCGGCGCCCGGTGGTGGTACTCAATGTCCATGGCGGCGCCGTCGTCCGAGTCCAGCAGCAGCGCGTCGGCCACGTGGCCCACGGCGTCCTCATCCACGTCGTCGCCGCCGCCGTCGTCGTCGCCGTCGTCGTCCTCCTCCTCCTCCTCCCCCTCCTCCTCCTCCCCCTCGTCAAACCCCGCAAAGGGCCCCTGCTGGTGGTGCCGCTGCCCCTGCTGCTGGGTCCGCCGCCAGGCGGCGCGGCTGGCCGCCGCCGACGACAGCGCCGCCGCCGTCATGTGCTGGTGGCGCTGGCGCTGGAAGTAGAAGGCGTCGGCGGCCTCTGGCTGCGGCGGCGGCGGTGGCGGCGAAGACGACGACGACAGCGGCGGCAGATGCGCAGCGCCGGGCGGCCAGTGCGGCCGCGACGAAGACGACGACGCGCCGGCGAGCGGCGGCCCAGCAGCCAGAGCGGCGGCGGCGGCGGCGTCTCCAGACCGTTTCTCAACCAACCCGTCCGGGTGCTGCAGATACTGAGACTGCATCCCCACCGGCCACGGCTGCTGCTGCTGCTGCTGCTGCTGCTGCTGCTGCTGTTGCGCCTGCTGCAGCTGATATTGGAGCTGCTGCTGGTGCTGCTGGTGCTGTTGCTGCTGCCGCCGCAGCCGCTCCTGCTGCTGCATCTTGATGCGGTCTTCGTACGCGGCAATGTCCTCGGCCGTCACGCCGAGGACTGTCGGCGGTCTGCGCAGCATCGTGGCGGCGGCCGTGTGCGGTGGTCGTCGTCGTAGGAGTTGGTCGGGGGTCAATGTCAACACGCGCGCCGGTGGCTCGTCAGGCGCGCAAAGTAAAGAGTGTGGGGGGGAAAGCTCGCTATAAGCGCAGTGCCAATTGGGGCAGCTCAGCCCAAGCAGGCAGGGGGGGGCCGTGGCACGCGGCGGGAAAATCTTTGTTGCGCGGTGGGTCCGGTCTGCTCGCCCGAGGACCGCGCCACACGCCTTTTGCTCGACCTCGTCGCATCCCGACGACGACCCGCGCGTGTGTGCTCTCGCCTGTCTTGCTACCCCCCTC
Source organism: Ophiostoma fasciatum (assembly GCA_019925495.1). NCBI lineage: Eukaryota > Fungi > Ascomycota > Sordariomycetes > Ophiostomatales > Ophiostomataceae > Ophiostoma > Ophiostoma fasciatum. The sequence continues at coordinate 1,202,473 of JADHKM010000001.1, forward strand.
GACTTCCCACCCCTCCCAAACGCCATGGCCGACGTCGAAATGGAAGTCGACGCGCCCGGCGCGGCGGCCGCTGCTGCGTCGTCGCCGCCGCTGGCAGTCGACGGCGGCGGCGACGGCGACGGCGCCGAGAAAACGGCGGCGGCGACGGCGGCGGCGGCGGCAGACCAGAACGGCGACGGCCCGCGCACGGCCGACATGCAGACGCACGCGCGCGCGACGGCCGTGCGGTCCATTGAGGGCTGGATCATCATGGTCACCAACGTGCACGAGGAGGCCGACGAGGAGGCCCTGCACGACCTCTTTTCCGAGTTTGGCGAGATCAAGAACATGCACCTCAACCTCGACCGGCGGAGCGGCTATGTGAAGGTGCGTTGTTTGTCGTCTGCTTTGTGTCTGGCTGCCGGCCGCTGACCTTCCCCCCCAGGGCTACTGCTTGATCGAGTACCCCACGCTGCGCGAGGCCCGCGCCGCCATCGACGGCGCCCACAAGACCAAGCTGCTCGACCAGACCATCCAGGTCGACTTTGCCTTTGTGCGCCCGCCGCCCGCCAAGGCGCGCGGCGACCGCGGCGACCGCGGCGGCCGGGGCGGCGACCGCGGCGGCGACCGGGGGGCTGGCGACCGCGACCGCGACCGCGACCGCAGCGAGCCCCGGCGCGGCCCGCCCGGCGGCGGCCGCGCCCACCGCAGCCGCAGCCGGAGTCCGGGCGCCGGCGCGGGCGCAGCCGCGGGCGGCGCGGACTGAGAGGGCGGCCCGGCGGTGATCAGCAACAGACGAAAATGCATCTCGGTCCCGATCGGGCTGGCCCGGACGACCGACCGACCGACCAACCGACGGCCGGCGGTCGGCGGGGCGTCTCTCGGGCTGTAGGAATAGGTGGACCGGGCGAGCAGCATGTGCAAAGGAAACCGGCGTTACGGGCTAAAAGGGAGCGGTATGCGTGCTGCTGAGGACGGCGTTGCTCGCGCAGGCCGACGACTTGGACAGACAAAACAACAGCTCAGGGCACCAGCACGGCAAAGGACTTTTGTCTAGGCTCGGGATCCTGTGGCCTCCATGTGCAATCCATATGCAAAGGAAACAAGACAGGAAGGGGGCTCTCAAAAAAAAACAGAAAAGAACAATACAGTCGTCACGTCATTCCGTCGCCAGCAGCCAGCCAGCCTGCTCCTCCTCGTCTAGCCCTCCCCTCTTCTAGCCCTCTGCCGCGTACATCTCGCCGTCCGTCGCCGCCGCCGCCGTCGCCGGTGCCGGCGCTGCCTTGCGGCCGCCACCAAGACTGAGCAGCCGCTTGAGCCCCTTGGGCGCCGCTGCTGGTGTCGCCGCCGTCTCCGCGTCCGCACCCGAACCCGCGCCAGGCCCCGACTCGTCCACGTACCACAGCCGCGGCACCACCAGCCGGTACGGCACCGTGATGCCCGACGGGTCCTTGGGATTCACCTCCACGTTGAGCTTGATGTCCAGCCCGCCCTCCAGGTTGACCGCCAGCGCATCCGCCCGCTTCATCTGCTTCGCCGTCAGGCCCGTCGGCGTGCGGTAGATCGGCCGCCCGGGCATCCCCGGCATCCCCGGCATCCCCCCCGGCATGCCCTCGGAGGCCACGGCGCCGCCCGTCGCTGCCGCCAGGTCCGGCGCCGTCTGGCTGCGCTCCGTCGGCCGCCGCCGCTTCACCGAAAAGTAGCCCTCGTCGCCGTTCTCAAACTCGTCAAAGCTGCGCATCCCCGCGCCGCCGCCGCCGCCGCCGCCGCTGCCGCTGCCCGCCACGTCCGCCGCCGACCCCCCGCCGCCGCGGATCCGCCCTCCGCCGCCGCCGCCGCCGCCCGCCCCTACTGTCCTGCCCGGCAGGTCCTCTTCGCTGCTGAGCGTGCTCGCGTCGTCGTAGTCGCGCCGGCCAGCCGCGTGTCGCCCGTCGTACCTCGCGCCTCCTCCGCCGTACCCCCGTCCGTTGCCGTAGTCGACAGGGACCTTGGGCGGCACAGCCGGCGCCGTCTCCGCCGCCTGTCTGTACTGGTAGTGTTGCTGCTGCTGCCGTTGGTACGAGGCCTGCGGCGGCGGCTGCTGGTACGAAGCCTGCTGCTGCGGCTGCGCGTACGGCGGCTGCGGCTGCGGCGCGTCCTCGTCGCTCTCCGGCCCCCAGCTCCCGTTGATGCCGCCGTCGTCGGGCGTGCGTCGCCTGCCCCCATCGCCACCGCCACCGCCACCACCACCACCCCGGCTGCTCAGCCGCCGGAACAGCCCGGCCGGCCCCAGGCGTGTCAGCGAAAACGACCGCTGCACGCTGTGGGCGCGGCGCGCGCCGCCCGCCTCGTTGGCTTGCTGCGCGCTCGCGTTGGCCGTCGCGATCGCGTTCATGCTCGCGCTCGGCGGCAGCCGCACGGACTCGGCCGACCGCCGTCCGCGCCGGGTGAGCTTGCGCCGCAACGTGCCGCCCGACAGCGGCGGTCGCGACGGGTCATGGTCGCCGCCGCCGCCACTGCTGTCGGGACGGTGGCCGCGGCGGAACGACAGACTGCGCGCAAAAAAGTTGCTGCGGCTGCCGCCGGTCGGCGTCATGGTGCCCGCCAGCGTCACCTCCGACTGCTGCGGCGTCGGCGCCGGCGTGGTCCCGGGCACGTACGGCTGGATCGAGCACCAGTTGCGGTGCGGGAGCAGCGTCTTGTTGTTGCGGGGCTTGCCGTCGACGCCGTGCGCAAACAGCGGGATCATGCTCTCGTCCGTGACCCGGTCAAAGTGGTGCACCTTGTTGCGCTTGTTGAGAATGTCCGCCAGCATGTCCGACGGCGGCGCGTTGGCAATGGCCGACGAGACCACGTTGGGCATGTACCGGAAGTCCTTGTGCTTCGCCAGGCCCTGCTTGGGGTTCGAGTAGAACTGGCCAATGGCTGCCAGATGCACGTCGCCGCTGTTCTCGTCAGTTTCCCTGTACAGAGTAGACAGAGGAGCGGAAAAAAAGAACAACGCAATGACAGGAAAGCTCACCTCAAAATGGTCACACGCACCGACCGGTCAGCCGCCAGGTCCTGCAGATCCTCAACCACGATCCGGCGCTCGTCCTTGTGGCCCTTTGCCGTCCAGTGGTCGTCGAGGTCGTCCAGAATCTCGACGCCGCCGTCAAAGTGGTTCAGAAAGTTGCCCAGCAGACCTGTCTTGCCCAGCAGCTTCACCGGCTCCATCAGGCGTGACGTCAAAATGTTCTCCAGCCACACCAGCCGCGGATAGGCAATGGGGATGCCCAGCAGCACCAGCAGGTGCTCTGTCTTGCCGCGCTCAATCTCCGCGTAGCACCGGTCCACAATGCGCTTCCACGACTCCTCCTGCAGCACCTCGTCCCGCGTGCGCTCCGTGCGGCAGTCCACCGCCAGCAGCGCCACCTTGGCACCCAGGTGCATAAACAGGCTGTGGCTGCGCTCGTGGATGTAGGGCCCGGGGGCCGCGCCGAGAATCCAGCTCGGCTCAAAGGCGTCGGCCTCGCCGCTGACGCTCTGGTGCTGGAAGAGCATGTAGTACTTGAAGGCAATGTTGCCGAGCCCCGAGAAGACGGGCGAGGTCATAAAGTGGTGCGGGTACGAGCCGAAGCCGTCGATGATGTCGTGGTCGTCGTACATGTTGACCATGGGGATCTGCGCGTTGGCGACCGAGAAGAGGCCCTGCGAGTACCACGTGGCGTAGTGGTGGAGGTAAAAGGACTCGAGCTCGGCCTGCATCTCCGGCGTGAGGGGCGTCTTGCCCTTGGCCATCGGCTTGCGGACGGCCAGCCAGTCGTGGAAGAGGCGGGTCTCGTTCATGACGGCGTCGTTGTACAGCTGGTCGCCGCCGCCGATCATGACGTGGAAGGGCTGGATCTGGTGGTTGTTGAGCACGTCCCGCCACAGCGGGTCCGGGCCGCTGTACTGGTCGCGGTTCGCGCTGAGGCTGAAGCCGTTGCACGAGTAGAACATGATGTGCATGGGCTGGTCCCGGGCCGGCACCCAGAAGCCGGTCGGCGGCCCGCGGTTGATGCGGTAGGCGATGCGCTGCTGGTGGCTGCGCAGCTCCACCTCAATGTTGAAGCGCCAGAACGTGACGCCGCCCTCGACGTGCAGCCGGAAGCCGCGGACGTCCTGGAACTTGCCGGCCTTTTCGCCGTCGACCTGGGTCTTTTTCAGGCGGTCGGCAAACGAGCCCGGCAGGTCGGCGTCCTCGGCGGAGGTCGCGGCGGCCGCAGACATCCTGGTCTTGGTCTTTTCAAACAGGCCGTTGTCGGTCTCGTCGCGCGAGAGGTCTTTGGCCTCGTCGAGCCGCTCGACGGGCCGCACGTACAGGGTCTCGCCCTTGCGGCCCAGCTTCGGATAGCCCACGAGGGGGTCCACGTACTCGGCCGGCAGGGCGCCCTCGACCTCGGTGGGCGGCGGCGGCAGGAGCTCGAGAGGCTGGACGAACAGACGCAGCGTCGGGGTGATGTCGTAGAGCGAGTCCTTGTCGTCCGTCACGATCATGACGCTGCCGCGCCAGAACTCACGGTCGACAGCCGGATTGCCCCCGCCGCCGGGGCCGCCGCCAGGGCCGCCGCCGTTGCGCGGGGGGCGGGCGGTGGGCGACTGCTCCTTGCGGATGCCACAGTACCGCAGCAGCGGGCCGCAGACGAGGCGCAGCGCGGGCTTGAACCGCGTGGGCCCGTTGGCCTCGTCGTATTCGCCCTCAAAGGCCTCGGCACGCGGCGGACGCGTAGCGGTGCTGCTGCTGCCGCGGCGGCGTCCGTTATTCTCCCACCAGGCCTTGTTGCGGTCGACGGACGCCGTTTCCGTGTCGGTCAGGTCGAGCAGGGCGCCCGAGAGCGTACCGACCGTGGCCTGCTTCCAGTCGTCGAGGTATGTCGGGGGCTGGTAGGCACCGTGTCCCGGCTGCAATTCTTTTTGCGAGCGGTAGAGCACGTTGGACACGTGGTGGTGATGCGGGCTGTCAAAGTGGCGTTCTTCGCGTGCCAGACCGTGCGCACGGGAGGCATCGTCGGGCACACCGGCGGCACCAGCGGCACCATCGGCGGCGGCAGCAGCAGCAAGGGCACCCGCTGCACCGGCCGCGGGCAAGAAGCGGGCAGCGTGGGCGCCTTGCGGCTGGGGTGGACTCCGGCTCTGCATGTAGGTAGGGGCACCCATGCTGGCATCGCCCGCCATTGTGCGTGGGATGGCGGCAGCATCAGGGGGCGGGGCGGACGCGGCGGCAGTCGCAACTGAGGGCGAACGTCCGGTACCTGCGTGAACAAGGGGGTATCTCTGCTCGATGTTGTTGCGTTCGCTGTACCACGGATCGCCTGGCGGCTCCTTTCTCAGCTTGGCGGAGCGCGAACTCGTCTGTCTCTGGGGGACGGCAGTGGTCATCATGGCCAGCGGTGCGCCTGCCGCGGCCGCCTTTGTCGGCAGGACGTCGTCGGCCGGCGGCAGACGGACGTCGTTTTGGGCGGCATGCTCGCGGAAGCTGAGGTTGCGCTTGGGGATGCCGGAGGCGTGTGCCGCCTGTGCCGCCTGTGCTGCCTGCGGGGCCGCCGCGCGAGAGCTGGCTTGGCGGTTGCGCGGCTTCTCAGAGTCGGGCGGCGGCGGCGGCGGCTGGGGCTCGTCGGCGTAATGGGACAGGAGTGCGGACGCGGGCGCGCGTTGGGTGGTCATGGGCTGGTAGCTCTCCTCGACCGGGCTCATTTCCGGCTGCAGCAGTGGTCGGGGCTCGCCATCGCTGTCGCCGGCGTCGCGGAAGCGGACCTGCTGCTGCTGCTGCAGTGGTGGCGGTGGCTGGGCCGACTTGGAGCGTGAGTGCGTTCTTGTCGGCTGCTGGGGCTGCTGGGGCTGCTGGGGCTGCTGGGGCTGCTGAGGCTGCTGGCGCTGTCCCTGGAGTTGCCGCTGCTGCTGCTGCTGCTGAGGCGCCTGCACCCCGGCGGCGCGTTGCTGGCGCTCGCGGGCAGCCTGCTCGGCCGCCGCCACCCGGGCTCGCTTCTCCTCCTTGGTGATGCTGTCGAGCGTCAGCTCAAGCTTCTGGAGGGGCGAGCGGACCTGTTCGAACTTTTTGTGGCGTTCGGGTGGCGTCGTGGCGGGGGCGGTCGTCCGGCGGCGGAGCGGTTCGGGCTCGGCGGCACCGCTGGCACTGCTGGAGGCGTGCCGGCGCGTTTGGGGGCTCGTGGGGGGTGGGCCGCGGGACCGGGCGTCGCCGGCACGGTTGGGCGGCGGCGGGTTTGCCCCCCCCGCAGCTGCGGTGTAGTACCGCTCGGCCCCGTCGCCGTCCATGGGGTTGGTGGTGGCCAGCGAGAGCTCGGGCCGGCGCGCGCTTCGGGGCGTCTGGGGGGTATGGGGCGCGCTCGAGCTGGCCGGGACAGGCGGGTAGGCGTAGCTGGCGCCGCTGGCGCCGCTGCCGACAAAGGGGGGTGACCGGTAGCTCAGGGGCGGGCCCCGGGGCACGTCGGGGGCCGCGGGCAGCGAGTCGTCGGCGTCGGCGTCGGCGTTGGCGCTGGCGCTTGCGCTGGCACCGGCCGCGGCGCTGTCATAGGCGCCGGCGGCAGGCTCCTCGCTCTGGCTGCGGCTGCGGCTGTGGCGGCGTGCCGCTCGGTCGGCGCGGTCGGCGGCCACGGCAGCGGCAGTGGCGGCGTAGGGGAAGGACGGCGGACGGGGCGCGAGGCCTTGGTCGGGGAAGTGGACGCTGGTGGGCGACGAGACAAAGGGGCTCATGGTCGACTCGGTCGGGGCGTCGGTATGCGTCGTCTGGACGGATGCGCGGTTGGGCTGCGTCGGCTGGGCACCAGTGTCCAATGATGAGCGGCGGCTGGCGGCCATGCCAGAGGGCGACGTTGGGTCGCCGCGTGCCTTGGGCGGCGGCAGATTGCCCCAGTAGGGGGCTGAGGCCATGTCTCGGACTGAGCGAGCGAAAAAGAAAGCAGTCAGGGGGGCGGTCGCGGCGCGCGAAGCTGGGCCTCTGTTCTCGAGACGACGAGGTCGACTTTGAGTGGCTGGCGATCGTGAAGCTCGTCTGGAGCGGCGCTGCAGTGGTTTCGTGTCGGCAAGGTTATGGCGGCCGTTGCAGCATCGCGCCCGCTGCCATGCTAGCTGCTGCGCAGAGCGAGGAGATGCAAGAAGAGAAGGGGGGCGCGGAGTCGGGCGATGGCGAGAGGAAGAAGAAGAAAAAAGCAGACACGAGGTCAGAAGCTGGACAGCTGCGGAAGAGAAGGCGCTGTGCGAATGGAAAAATCGGGAGGTTGAGATGGCAGGGGTGTTGCTCCTTCTCCAGCAGCGCCTTCCCTGCTTGGGCCCCCCTGGTCGCCGGAGGCAGGAGCGGAGGCTGGAAGCGCTTGCTACGGAGCACAAATATAGATACGAGTACTTGTATTAATACAGGGTACGAGTATAGGGTACGGAGTACAGAGTACAACTCGGGAATCTCCAAGGAGCACTCGGAAGATACAGAGTAGGATGTAGCGAGTACTCTCATATTCCGTCTGCACCGCTCCTTCCTGCGGAAACAAAACAAACGACGTCGTCGCGCCTTCCGTGCGGTCCGCCAGTTTGTGCGCCAGCCAACGGTGGCGGGACCAGCCGCCGCTGGCCTGGCTGGCTCTTGCCCGTTCCGGCACTTCCTCGCCGCCGTCGCTAGTTTGGGCTGGCAGACCGCCAGTTGCAAACATGAATCCCATATGCCGAGTATTACGAGGGAACGGCAAGGCGCGCCGACAAGCATTTGTACGGAGTACAGCTGTCGCACCACACATGCACCACATGCCATGCCAGGGCGGCCCGGCCAGGTCCCGACGGGTGCCTCGTGGTCTCACCGTCTTTTCAGCTGCCCGATCTGCGGCTGGCTTGCCAGCGTGGCGGCCAGCTGGCGGCCAGCTGGTGAGTGTAAGTTGGAGGCTACGGAGTACTTGTAAGGTTTCTTACTGTATGCTAGCTGGCTGGACAGCTGGCTGGACAGCTGGCTAGACTGCGGCTGCTCGGCTGCTCAGCCACCGGGCTGCTCTGATCCTCGCCAGCATCTCTGTGTCACCGAAGATGGAGATGTCCGACGTCTGGCGCCTGACTTCGCTCTGCTTCCGACCGTCTTCTTGAACTTCTCTGGCTCCCTCGTCCCCTATTCCTAAATATACAGCTCCTCCTTATTTCTCGTGGCCATGCTCTGCCCTTGCGCTGTCAAAACAGCTGGCAACCCGAAACGTCCGTCCGCGACGCCAACACCACCAGCAAACAGCGACTCCGTAGACCAGCCTCCGCTTGGTGTCGTCCCGCCTGCTGTGCACTCGAAACGCGCACCTGTGTTCGTCCGTCCGTCCGTCCGCGCGCGTGTGTCACGTGACCAACGCTGCGACGCCGCCCGCCACTCTGACACGCGGCAGGAGCAGCCCCTTGGCCACGCTGGCGCGGCGATTAGCGATACCCTGAACGAGCTCCTGCCGCGCCCCGTGTCAACCCCAAACAGCATCCCTGAGCAGGCAGGTGCCAGCCGCAACCACCACCAGCGCAAAAGGGCCACCTCGCCAAATCCCACGACAACCTCCAAACGCGACGACGGCACAGACGACAACCTCGCCGGCCCCAACACACCGCACATACCACCCCATCGCACGGAGCCCTCCGTACGGCGCACACCACCTAGCAAAGGGGTGCTTGGCTGCCAAGAACGCGGTCGAAACACCCCGACGAGCCGCTGCGCTGCGCTCCTCGGCGGCCGTCTGCCTGTTTTGTCTGATCGACTCGCTTCTCTTCTTTTTCTTCCGTTTCCTTTCCCTTTCTCTCGACACAGCATATCTTGTCTTTCCAGTTGATTTTCAGCCGTCTTCTTGTCTGCCCGTGTCTTGCGCAGCCCCTTCTCCGGCCGTCGTCAGCCTCTCCCTCTCTTCGTTCGGCGGCCCTTTTTTTTCTGTCATTTCATCTCGTTGGCGATCGCCACCTTCGCCCTCCAACAAAGAACCGGCAGCCGCACCGTGCTCTCCCTTTGCTCCCAATCCGTCGTTTTGTCTGCGCCAATGAGGTCTCCCGGTTTCTGACGTCTGTCATCTTCTGCTCTCTCTCGCCCTTTGCCTTAATCTCTCCCTCCTTTCCTCTCCTCTCTCCTTTCCTCCCCTCTCCTTTCCTCCCCTCTCCTTTCCTCCCCTCTCCTCTCCTCTCCTTGCCCCGGCTGGTCTCCATCCATCGCCATGAAGCTGTTCGCGCTGGTCGGCCTCGCCGGCCTCGCCGGACTCGCCACCGCCGCGTCGTCCTCTGTCGTCCACGCGCGCCGCGACTTCGACACCCACGACTACTACGTCCTCCACCTCGACCCCGACACGGCCCCCGACCAGGTCGCCCTCCATCTCGGTCTCGTCCACGAAGGCCCGCTCGGCGAGCTCGCCGACCACCACGTCTTCTTCGGCTCCAAGTCCGGCCACGACGTCGTCCGCCGCGAGCTCGCCGCAAACCGGCGGCGCGCACGCCGTGCCCTCGACGACCGCGGCAACGCCCTCGACGGCGTCCTCTTCGCGCAGAAACAGGCCCTGCGCCCGCCCTGGGAGAAGCGCGTCGTGCCGCCGCCGCCGCCAGGCGTGGTGCAGAAGCAGCAACAGGCCCGCGCCAAGGCCCCGAGCGACCCCGGCGTCGTGCTCAAGCAGAAGCAGGTCGCCGAGTCCCTCGGCATCCGCGACCCCATCTTCCTCGACCAGTGGCACCTCGTCAACAACATGTACCCGGGCAACGACGTCAACGTCACCGACCTCTGGCTCGCCGGCATCACCGGCGCCAACACCACCGTCGCCATCGTCGACGACGGGCTCGACATGTACAGCAACGACCTCAAGGACAACTACTACGCCGCGGGCTCCCACGACTTCAACGACAACACCGACGAGCCCCGGCCTCGCCTCTCCGACGACAAGCACGGCACGCGCTGCGCCGGCGAGATCTCGGCCGTCCGGAACGACGTCTGCGGCGTCGGCGTCGCCTACGACTCCAAGATTGCTGGGCTGCGCATCCTCTCCAAGGCGATATCGGACGTCGACGAGGCCGCCGCCCTCAACTACGACTTCCACAACAACCTCATCTACTCCTGCTCCTGGGGCCCCCCGGACGACGGCCGTAGCATGGACGCCCCGGGCATCGTCATCCGCCGCGCCATGCTCAACGCCGTCCAAAAGGGCCGCAGCGGCCTCGGCTCCATCTACGTCTTCGCCAGCGGCAACGGCGCCGCCAACGAGGACAACTGTAACTTTGACGGCTACACCAACAGCATCTACAGCATCACCGTCGGCGCTATCGACCTGCAGGGCAACCACCCCTACTACTCGGAAAAGTGCTCCGCCAGCCTGGTCGTCACCTACTCGAGCGGCGGCGGCGAGGCCATCCACACCACCGACGTCGGCACCAATGCCTGCTTCGACGGCCACGGCGGCACCTCGGCCGCCGCCCCGCTGGCCGCCGGCATCTTCGCCCTCGCCCTGCAGGTCCGCCCGGACCTGACCTGGCGCGACATGCAGTACCTCGTCATGCGCACGGCCGTGCCCGTCCACCCCGACGATCCGAGCTGGCAGAAGACGTACATTGGCAAGATGTACAGCCACACCTATGCCTACGGCAAGGTCGACTCGTACGCCCTCGTCGAGGCCGCCAAGACCTGGCAGAACGTCAAGCCCCAGGCCTGGTACTACAGCCCCTGGGTCCACGTGCACCAGGCCATCCCCCAGGGCGACGTCGGCCTGGCCGTCTCCGTCTCCATCACCGAGGACATGCTCGACGCCGCCAACTTTGAGCGCATCGAGCACGTCACCGTCACCATGAACGTCGCCCACACCCGCCGCGGCGACCTCAGCGTCGACCTCATCAGCCCCGAGAACGTCGTCAGCCACCTGTCCGTCACGCGCAAGCTCGACAACACCGCCGCCGGCTACGACGACTGGACCTTCATGAGCGTCGTTCACTGGGGCGAGTTCGGCGTCGGCAACTGGACCCTCGTCGTCAAGGACACCATTGTCAACGAGCACACGGGCAACCTCACCGACTTCCACCTCAAGCTGTGGGGCGAGTGCATCGACCCGGCCAAGGCCACCCTGCTGCCCATGCCCAAGGACACCGACGACGACGACCACGATGTTACTAGCACCACCACCCTGGTCGCGTCCACCACCACCTTGCCGCCGGGCGCCAGCGCGCCGCCGCCCCCCAGCGGCACGGCCGCCGTCCCGGTCAACCCCTCCGACCACCCGGATCGCCCTGTTAAGCCCACCGCGCATCCGACGACCTCGACGAGCCAGCCGCCGCCGGCCGCGATCCCGACGTCGACGGCCGCCGCGAGCCCGCCGCCGCCTACGGCCACGTCGGGCTCCGACACGGAGCACGAGGCGGCCCCCAGCGCCACCAGCAGCAGCACCTCGTGGCTGCCCGCCTTCATGGCCAACATGTCCACCAAGACGCAGATCTGGATCTACGGGGCGCTGGGCGCCATCGTGGCCTTTTGCCTCAGCCTCGGCGTCTACCTGTACATGGCCCGCCGCAAGCGTCTGCGCAACGCCTCGCGGGACAACTACGAATTCGAGCTGCTTGATGAGGAAGAGGGCGAGGCTCTGAACGGCGGTGACGGCGAAGACGGCGACGGTCCTGGCGGCGGCGGCATCACCGGCGAGAAGGGATTGTCTGGTGTGGCCGGCCTGCGCCGCAACAAGGGCCGCCGCAAGGCCACGCGCGGCCGGGAGCTCTACGATGCCTTTGCGGACGGGTCGGATGACGACGACGACGACGATGACGAGGGCAAGGCGGGGGCCGGCAGCGGCGGCGAGAACACGAGCAGCGGCTCTTCGAGCGGGCGTCCGCGGTACAGCCTGACGCTCGAGGACGACGACGACGACAACAGCGACGCCTACAATGGCGGCCGCCAGCGAGCCTACCACGACGCGTCGGACGAGGCGCTGCCAGGACGGACAGGGGGCACAGGAGCAGCAGCAGCAGCAGCAGCAGCACCACAACCACCAAGAACAACAACAGGGGTTGCCCGCCGAGCCGCGACCGTCGAGGACGAGCCGCAGCACCACGTCATTGGTGACGACTCGGACGACTCGGACGACGGCGACGCGCATGGCCAGAGCGGCCGCACGGCGCTCCTTTAAAAGAGCAGCCCGGAAGGGGAGAGCCGGCAACTGAAAGCGTGTTTGGACATTGCATTGTCTGTATTTTTGAAGAAGGAGTTTTCTTTGGTAGCAAAGACGCGTCTTGATACGATTGTATTTTTGTTTTGAGGGGTTTTGGGTTGTCTGTTTTTGGTCTGGATCATGATCGCATGGCAAGCAGGAAGCCGGACAGCACACTCGACATACAAGACAAAACATCATGCCCATCGTTGCTGCGTTACGAATGCTGTTCTTTGCATGGGACCCGGAGTCTTTGTACGTTTTACTGGTTGCCTATCTGCAGTAGGCCAGGTCCTCATGAGGACAAAGAGCCAGAAAAGAAGAAAGATTTCAAAACGAAGAAAGAAAAAAAAGACCGAGAACGCCAGGAAGGAGAGCCACCCAAGCAAGGACGTCAGGCCGCCAGGACGCCGCTCTTTTCCATCTCGGCGACGTAGGCTTCCCAGACGCCGGCGACGGCGTCGTAGTAGGCAATGTGGGCGTCGGCGAGGCCGCCCAGCTGGCGCTTGAACTCGACGCGCTTGATGCGCTCAAAGTCGGCCACCTCCTTGACCACCTCGTCGTCAAACAGCTCGCTCGTCTTCTTGGCCCGCTCCACCTCCGCCGTCAGCTCCTCCACCCGCAGCTCCAGCTTGCGCTGCCGCTCCCGCCGGCTCTGCTCGTGGTCCACGCCCCGCACGTCCTCCAGCTTGCTGCGCAGGAACCCGCTCGCCCCGGCCAGCGCGCCGCCGCCCCCGCTCGTCACGTACGACGCGACGCCGCCGCCGCCGCCGCCGCCGCCGCCACCACCACCACCACCGCCGCCGCCGGCTGTGCTGTCGGACGCCAAGCCGGCGCCGCCCGCACCGGCACCAGCGGCGGACCCGCCGCCCGCGGCGGTGCCGGCGCTGGCACTCTCGCGCCGCGCGCTCCACCCGCCGCCGCCGCCGAGGCCGCCGCCGCTGGCCATGGCCAGGTGGTCGCGCTCGGACGTGCTCTTGTTGAGGTATTCGGTGAGCTGCTCGTAGTCGAGCTGCTTCTGCTCGCGGGCCTTGAGCAGGTTCTTGAGCGAGCCGCTGTAGGCGGCCATGTCGCGCAGGCTGCCGAGGTAGTCCTGGTCGGTGATGTCGCGCAGGCCGCGCAGGCCGGCGGCGGTGTCCTCGACGGAGGCGGCAAAGGCGCGCACGGCGTCCTCGACGCCGGGCTCCAGCGTGATGAGCTTCTGGAACTGCTCGGCCAGGTCCTTGAGGTCCGCCTCGAGGTCCGCCTCGCGCCGCACCACGCGCGCCACCACCTTCTCCACGTGGTTGAGGTCCTCGTCCAGCCGGTCGCTCTTCTCGCGCACCTCGAGGAACCGCCGGTCCGGCCGGTGCACCTTGGTGAACACGTTGATGAGGCTGTCGGCAAACGCGTCAAACATGCCGCCGCCGCCCGACGGGTCGCCGCCGCCGCTGCCGCCGCTCGACATGCCGCCGCCGCCGCCGCCACCGCCCCCATAGCCGGCCCCGCCGCCGCCGTACCCGGCCTCGGAGGCCGCGCGCACCGAGTGGCTGCGCATGACGGCGTTCCACTCGCCGGACTCGAGGAAGCTGTGCAGAAGCGGAGCGCGGCGCAGGACGGGGTGCAGCGTGCAGCGCGTGAGGAAGCGCTGCAGCGAGTAGGCCCGGCGGTTGGTGAAGTCGGGCCCGAAGCGGTCGCCGGTGACGCGCACCATGCGCTGCTTGTCGGGGATGGGCGGCACCGCGCAGGCCGGGAAATCGCGCGACAGCGAGTTGAAGAGGTAGAGGAAGTCGGTGAACCGGCGGCGCACCGACACCGTCGGCTTCTGGAAGGACGGGAAGGTGGACTGCGAGACAGAAGAAGAGGAGTCAGGTCAGATGCGGACGGACGACGACGCACAAAACGAAACAAACAAATCAAAACCACAACGTACATTCGTCGTCACCAGGTACGACGTGAACGGGTTGCTGCCGCCCTCGTTCTCCGTCAGCGGCGACGACACGCGGCACTGCAGAAGCTCCGGGCCGAGCACGCCGGCATCGTGGCCCACAAAGCTGTCGCTGTCGAAGCCGCCGCCGCTGCTCAGGCTGCGACTACCGCCGCCGCCGCCGCCGCCGCCGCGCACCGCCTGCTTCTGCTTCTGCTTCTGCCGCTGCCGCGACTCGGCGCCCGGCGACAGCGGCGCAAAGTCGTCGTCGGCCATGCTGAGGGTCTGGGAAGAGGCTGGTAGTTGTTGTTGCTGCTGCTGCTGCTCCTGCTGCTGCTCCTGCTGCTGCTCCTGCTGCTCGCTCTGCGAATGTCGATCGTGAAAGGGCGGAGACGGCCTATCTGCCAACGGCCATAGCGAGTGGGCAGAGGCCGAGGTCGATGGAAGTGAAGGAGACGAGGCTGCTCTCGGCGGCCGGTCGGCGGGCCTCTCTGGTGGGGTAACGTGACCGCCACAAGGCAGAAACTGTGCTGGCGCAACGTGCGATTGAGCCGGTGGCCGGCCTGTGGTCGCGGAGGCAGGAGCCGTAAGGTCGCAGCTTCACTGGTTTCGCGGCGATACAAACAAAAAGTAGCAGACAAGGGAAGCGACAGCCGAGGGGAGGTTTAGAGGGGAAGGAGCAGCGGGTTCACCGGAAAGCTGCTGGCTGCCCGTCAGAAGCTGACGTAGTGCCGATTGTGGCGGTGGGAGCCGGAAATAGTGTGGCTGGTGAGACGGAGCCTGCGCAACGGCCGGCCCACACTTTGGCATTACTGAGCGTAATTTACAAGCATTTACTCCGTAGGCAGACTTGGACGGCAACTTGGACGGCAACTGTGTCTTTTCTTGCTACGTGTACAGAGGAGATGTATCCAGTGAATGATATAGCCCTTTTTTGAATCCTCGGGCCCCTTGTCCCATCAGGGGAGAAGATGCAGACATACAGACAGAAAAAAAAAGAAAGGAACGGTAAGATACATGAAGATAGGAAAAAAGAACATGCGAGGTGCGTTGGTGTCAAACACGGGGGTGCCCGGAAAGGGAAAATAAAAGACAAAACCAAAAGAAGAGAAGAAGCCTAGTCGGCCTTCTTGGCCTCCTTGCTGGCCGCGTCGGCGGCCGCTGGCGCCTCGCGGGCGGACGCAGCCTGGTCCTGCTCAGCCTCGACGGCGGCGCTGACCTGGGCCTTGTCGAGGTTCTGGGCCTCGGCCTGCATCTGGCGCTCCTCCTTCTCGTCAATGTCGTCGACGTCGCGCGGGGTGGCGAAGCCGGTCTCCTGGTTCTCCTGGTTCTGCTCGGCCTCCTCCTCGATCAGGTCCTCCTGCTCCTTGAGGACCTCGAGGCGCTGCTTGTTGGTGGCGGCGCCCTCGGCGTTGTGCACCTCGAGCTCGATCTCGTGGAAGAGCTCCTCGGGGATGGACGACAGCACGCCGGTCAGGGCCTCGATCTGGGTGTCGATGGCGCTGAGGCTGCTGCTGGACGAGGACGACGGCGTCGACGTCTGGCCGTACATGTAGGCGTTGCTCAGGACGAGCAGGGTGGAGGGCACGCCCTCCTTGAGGCGCAGGTCGAGCCAGGTCTGCAGGTCCTCGCGCAGGCGCGCGGGCGACACGCCGTAGGACTTGATGCCACGGCTGGCGCAGGCGGTCTGCAGCTCGGCGACGGTCAGGCTGTCGACGCCCTCGTAGCTGATGGCGCGGTCGTCGCGCTTGATCTGGCGCATGCGGTGGCGGATCTGGTAGCGCAGCATCATGTCGGTGCCAAAGGTGTTGAGGTTGAGGTAGCGGCACATGGACACCAGCTGCGGCCGCGACAGGTTGTCGAGCGTGACGTCGTCCTTGAAGATCTTGCACACCTTGATCACGTCCTCGGCCGTCGGCTTCTCGCCCGTCGCCCGCACCTTGCGGAAAAAGTTGGTGAACTCGACGCGCTGCGTCGTCGTCGCCTGGATCGGCAGCCCCGTCTCCTTGAGCGTCACGCGCAGAAAGTCGCTGACCTCCTTGCGCGTCGCCCGCAGGAACGACGCCTTCTTGTCGCGCGTCGTCTTGCCCTCGAACGTGCTGGGCAGCAGGTTCGGGAACAGGCGCAGCGCCACCGGCAGCAGCAGCTCCGCGAACGGCACAATGACAAACACCGAGAAGGGCACCAGCCGGCTCAGGTCCTGCACCGTGCGCTTCAGCTGGCGGTTCTCGCGGCGCGTGAGCTCGTAGCCGGCGGCCATCTTGAGCGCCAGCCGCGTGCTGATCTTGACCTCGGTCGCCAGCAGCTTGGTCCCGTCCCAGTAGTGCTGCGCCTCCTTCTTGATCTTCTGGCCCAGCGTCAGCTTCTTCTCCTCCTTCTTGCCGGCGCCGTCCTTGGCCTCGAGCTCGGTGCCTGCATGGCCGCCGGCTGCTGCGGCCACGTCGGTGCCGGCCGCCGCCGTGTCGGCCGGCACGGCCGACGTCTTGGAGGCCGACGCGGCCGACGCGTCCTTGGCTGCGTTCGGGGTGGCGGCGGCGGCGGCGGCAGCGCCCGATGTGGCTGCCTCGGTCGCTGCCGCTGCCGCTGCCGCCGATGTCGTTGTCGTCTTGGGTTGGGCCGACGGCTTGCTGGCCGCCGCCTGGCTCTCCTTCGGCAGCGGGATCTTAGCCTTGGCCGGATCGAAGCCGGGCGGCGGACCGGCGGGCGGACCGGCCGCGGTGGTGTGGGGCTCGGTGGAAAAGGTGCGCATGGGGACATAGAGGGCGAATGCGACGTTGCTGTTGCGGGCGGCGAGGGCCCGCGAGTGGTGCATCAGATGCATTGACGTGGCGCGCATGGCCGTCCGGGGCATGCTGCGGCCTGGGTTCGGTCAGCAAGAGCACAGCAAGAGCACAGCAAGAGCACAGCAAGAGCAGCGCAGATGCGCAGGCGACAACGCAGCACAACGCAGCACAACGCACCTCGGTTCAGCAGAGGGCTGCTGACGGCCGTCGTCCGGCGCGCGGCGTTGATGGAGACGCTCATGATGGCGACGGCGCAAAAGCTAAGAGAGAGAAACCGAGGGGGGGAACCGAGGGGCAGAAAAGGCGCAGTCCACACACAAGACCGCAGCGAAACAGAAACACTGGATGGCCCGAGATGGAGATGCAGGTGGGAAAACAGCGATGGTGCAGGACGGACGGGCACGGTCGGGTTTTGGGGGGGGCGATGACGGTGCGGTAGTTGCAGGAGGAAAAAACGAGACGCCGAAGAACAGGCGAAGTAAGCCGGAAGCCACAGGATGCCGCAGGAAGCGTCATTCCAGGGCAGGAACCAATCACGACACGTCGCGCTGCTGTTCTATTACTGGGTGGGGCCGCGTCCCCCCGTCCCCCCGTTTGCGGATGTCACGTGATGTTTCACCTGACGTTCCACCTCATTCCAGAAGCCAGGGCCAGGTGTCGCATGGAGCCGTAAGCGGCCTAGCGCATGTCGGGGACATTGGGCCGCGGGATCGGGCCCCTATCCCAACAGATTGAAAATGACGCACGTGACTCCACCACAGCACGGGCGCTGCAGGGTCTGTGCGGAGAATTGCACGCGGTAACGTCTGTATTCTGTGTGGCCAGAGCCAGCTGGCCACCAGCCCGGGACCCAGCCGCCGCCGCCAGGGGCCTGTGCTCGCGATCATATGCAAGCCGTGGCACGCGGAGCCGAGACGTTCCCTCCCGCACCCCATCGCCCCGCGACGCTCCGCTCCGCTCCGCTCCGCTCCGGCTGCCCGAGGCTTCTGCACAGACTTTTCTGCAGCAGAAGCAGCGTCCAGCGGGCGGCGGCGACGAGAGCCTGGCACGGCGTTGACGGCGTTGAGACGTGTATCTGCGCTCTCGGCCGTTATCGGGCTCCTTGCCATCGTCACCTGTCTCCTCGTCTCTTCGTCACCTCGTCACCTGTCTCCTCATCCCCCCTCCGCCCCTGCCATGCGCCTGCGCAGAGCGGCGCGCGTCATCCTCGTCGGCGCGCCCGGCGTGGGCAAGGGCACGCAGTCCGAGCGCCTGCTGGGCCGCTTTCCGCAGCTGGCCCACCTGAGCTCCGGCGATCTGCTGCGGCACAATGTCAAGACGCGGACGCCGCTGGGTAGGTCGGATGCGCGCGCGCGCCCCGTGTCTGGTCGGTCCGTCTAACCACGCCCCAGGCATCCAGGTCGAGGGCACCCTCAAGGCCGGCGGCCTCGTGCCCGACGACATCATCCTGCGGCTGATCCGCAACGAGCTGGCCACCCGTGGCTGGCTCGTGCCGCACGGCCCGGCGCCGACCCTGACGCTGTCAGCGGCGGCGGCGGCGGCGGCGGCGGCAGCGGACGACGGCGGGAGCGGCGGCGCATTGTCCGCGGCGCCGTCCGGGCCCGCGTCGCTGTCCGAGAGCCCGTCGGCGTCGTTCCTTCTGGACGGGTTCCCGCGGACGGCGGCGCAGGCGGCGCAGCTGGACACGATCGTGCCGGTCAACCTGGTGGTGTCGCTGCAGACGCCGTTTGAGGTGGTGCTGGAGCGGATCCGCGGGCGCTGGGTGCACGAGCCGTCGGGCCGCGTGTACAACGAGTCGTTCAACGCGCCGCGCGTGCCCGGGCGCGACGACGTCACGGGCGAGCCGCTGGTGCGCCGCGCGGACGACAGCGAGGCCGTGTACCGGCGGCGCTTTGAAAAGTTCCAGGAGACGAGCGCGCCGCTGCTGGCGCACTACGCGCGCCAGGGCGTGCTCTACGAGGCCGCCGGCCTGAGCAGCGACGAGATCACGCCCAAGCTGTTTGCCGAGTTTGAGCGGCGCTTCTGCACAGACGACAAGGAGGTAGTGTAATCATTACGCTTTCCAACACGAGATGTCTTTTTCGGCGTTCCGCGACGTTCTCTGGCCTTCCTACGGAGTACACGCCGCTCTGAGCATGTCCTGTGGTATGCTTACTCTTCGTCTGTATCTTTTCTCAGCCACTTTGCTTCTTCGTCTGTATTTTTCTCAGCCATTTTGCTGGCGCCATCAGCAGGCACCGTAACTGGCCAACCAGAAGCCGGCGCCCATGCTGACCCCGGACTTTCGTCCCGGGCACCTTTAACTCCAGACCGTTCTCCGGCGCCAGCAGGTGGGTCTCAGCTCAATGGGCCCGATCGCCGCAGGTCCAGCGACATCGCCAGGCGTGCAGAGGCCGCAGTTTGAGCTGCGGCCAGCCGGCAGTCGTATGGCACCACGCCCAGCGGGTGGCTGCCAGGACCAACAGCCCAGCACTCCCGCCTGTTGTCTTCCGGCGACGGCGACGGCATGCCGCGTCTATAAAAGAGGCAGCTGTCCGGACAGAGAGGCTAGGGGTTCTTGTCTTTTGTCTCCAGCAACTTCTGAGCATACTCCAGCTTCTCCTGCTTGTCCAGCTTCTCCAGCTTCTCTTTCGACCTTTCCGGACGCCGACTCTTGCCTCTGCATCTTCACGAGTCTCCTTCTCCTTCACAATGTCTCGGTACGCTGCCACGTATGCCCTCGACAAGGTGCAGGGCCCCGGCGACGCCCGCCCCACGGCCCTCGACATTGTGCGCGACGAGAAGCGCGAGGGCGACCTGGCGGGCAAGGTGGCGGTGATCACGGGCTGCTCGTCGGGCCTCGGGCCGGTGACGGCGGCGGCGCTGGCGGCCACGGGCCTGACGCTGTACTGCACGGCGCGCGACGTGGCCAAGGCGGAGAAGGCGCTGGGCGCGGAGCTGCTGGCGACGGGCCGCGTGCACGTGGTGCACATGGACAACACGGACCTGGCGACGGTGCGGGCGGCGGCGGCGGAGATTGGGCGCCGGGCGCCGGCCATCAGCCTGCTGATCAACAACGCGGGCGTCATGACGGTGCCCACGCGCGAGGAGACCAAGGACGGCTTCGAGCTGCAGATGGGCACCAACCACTTTGCCCACTTCCTGCTGTTTGCGCTGCTGCGCGACCGGCTGGTGGCCGGGTCGACGCCCGCGTTTGCCAGCCGCGTCGTCAACGTCTCGAGCACGGGCCACCGCTTCGGCCAGCTGGACCTCGACGACCTGCAGCTGGCCAAGCCCGGCGCGTACACGCCCCTGGGGGCCTACGCCGCGTCCAAGATTGCCAACATCTACATGGCCAACGCCATCGACCGCAAGTACGGCGGCGGCCAGGCCGGCCAGCCCATCCGCGCCTTCAGCCTCATGCCGGGCGGCATCATGACGGAGCTGCAGCGCCACATGGAGGAGGACACGATGAAGATGCTCGACAGCCCCGTCGTGGCCCGCGTCATGCGCAGCCCCGAGCAGGGCGCCGCCACCACCGTCTTTGCCGCCGTCGCCCGCGAGCTCGAGGGCCGCGGCGGCCTCTACCTCGAGGACTGCGCCGAGGCGCCCAAGCTGCCGCCCGGCCACGACAAGGCCGAGAGCGCCATCCTGCTGCCCGGCTCGGCCCCCTGGGCCTTTGACCCGCCCAAGGAGGAGGCCCTGTGGACGGCCAGCCTGAAGCTGGTCGGCCTTCCGGAGGACTTTTGAGGGGCAGATGCACGCGCTCGTATTTGCGTTTCCGTTTTTGATCAGACCATTTCTCCATTCCATCGCATAGACCGCTCTAATACAGACTGCTCTCTTTTCTGCTGGTGGGGTTGTGTTGCTGACGTCGGGCTGCACCGCCCGTGTGATAAGACACGCTGCCCCCAAAGACGCCGCCCCCAACGGCGATACCGCCGTGTGCGCCCCGAGGATTTAAGTGGCCGCCCGCCCGCCGCCCATCCCGTACTCTGGCAAGCCGGCAACAACCCGCCCCGCCGACCCATGGCGACGCCTGCCTACACCACCGTGGAGCTGATGACGCTCGCCGGCCCCGAGTACCGCCGCGTGTCGACGGCGCCCACGCGGCCGGCGAGGGCGGACGAGATCCCGGTCATTGACCTGGACGGCATGTGGTTTTACGGCGGCGGCGCGACGATGGACAGCGAGAACGACGCCGCGGCTGCCAAGGCGCGCATCGCGGCGGCCATCCGCGCCGCCGCCACGGGGCCGGGCTTCTTCTACGTGGCCCACCACGGCATCCCCGAGGCCGTCATCGCCGCCGCCCTGGACCAGGCCCGGCGCTTCTTTGCCCAGCCGCACGCCGACAAGATGCGCGCGTCGGCCGCCGCCCACCCGCTGGGCAACGGCTACGCGCCGGTCAACAGCTCGCAGATCAACCGCTCCGAGTCGCGAGGTCTCTCTCTGTCTTTGTCTTTCATTGTCTGTCACTCCATCGCCCGCTAACCGCCCGCCAACCCGCAGACCGCAAAGAGGGCTTCAACTTTCGGTACGTGGCCGAGAACGACCCGCTGCACGCGGGCGAGGCCCGGCCCGCCGGCGCCAGCGGCTGGGCCACGGAGCCGACGCAGCACCTGCCCGGGTTCCAGGCGGCCACGCTGGCCTGGTGGCAGCACTGCCTGCAGCTGGCGCGCGGGCTGGTGCGGCTGTTTGCGCTGGCGCTGGACCTGCCCGAGGACTACTTTGACGCCGTGACCACGCACCCGGGCGCCGACGGGCTGTACATCTGCTACCCGGGGGGGGAGGAGCCGGAGCCGGCTGCCAAGACGGGCCGCCCCGTCGGCATCGGCTCGCACACCGACATGCAGTGCTTCACGCTGCTGTGGCAGGACGACAGCGGCGGCCTCGAGGTGCTGCTGCCCACCGCCGCCGACGACGACGACGACGACGACGGACAGGACCCCTCCTACGAATGGGTCGGCGCCACCCCCCGGCCCGGCACGCTCGTCGTCAACATTGCCGACTTCTTGCAGCGGCTCTCCAACGACCGCTTCCGGTCCACGGTCCACCGCGTGTACAACCAGCAGCCCGCGCCGCGCTTCTCCATGCCCTTCTTCTTCGGCTTCAACTACGACGCCCAGTGCGCCGTCGTGCCCACCTGCGTCGACGCCACCCACCCGCCGCGGTACGCCCCGATTTCTTGTGGCCAGGCACGTTTTCGTCTTTGTCTTGTTGTCCTGTTGTCTTCCTTGCTCGTTCTTCGTCTAACTTTCAGTGGCGCGACCAGCGCATGGCCCTGGCTGGCGCTGCCGCCGCCGCCGCCGCCGCCGAGCCTGGGACGAGGACCGACTGACCCGCTGACCCCGGCGGCTGACGCCCGCCTCAGACAAGCACGCGTACCGATTTCTTCCACACTCTGGCTGGTCACACGATGCTTTCGCGGCACACTTCGCCGCCAGCCGCTCCAGGGTTGCTTTCCCGTGTGCCCAGGTAGCATAGAACGTAAAAGCCACCCCCGCTTCCCCGCAAGCAAAAACGCACGAGGAGGAGTCGCGCCGGAGCGCAAAGCCATCGTCTCGGCCGTTCTGGGTGGTGGTGGTGTTGGTGTTCCTGTGGATAAAGGCGCCGCATTGGCTATTGTGGGTCTCGTGCCTTGGGTTGGAGGGGCACATACGGCAAGCCAGGTGACGAATAGTTAGCGGCTGGTGGCTAGCCAAGCCAAGCACGGCAAAGGGTCCTCTCCAGTACACCACCTTCCGTCTGCGACACGTCGGTTGGTCGTTCTTTCTTCGCATCGCTGTCACGGGGGGAAGTCGCTCGCATCATCTCCTTCTTCCTCCCTTCTGCCCCTTTTGTGGTTGTGTCCTATTGTCCATTCATCGTCCTTTCCCGGCGCGCCGCCTTCGTCCCTGTGCCACCTCCCTCGCGCCCGCTGCGTCCCCCGTCCTTTTGCGCTGCGGGGCTGAGCGTCTCGGTCGCAGCTGCCGCGCGCCCGTGCACCTGCTTCTTTGTGCTCCGTATATATATCACGACGCTCGCTTGCCTCGACGTCTCGTTCTTCATCTTACGGGCTCCCCCCCTGCTTCCCCTGCGTTTTTTCCCTATTGCTTCCACCTTCCGATGCCCGCTCGCTGCCGCCTCTTCCCGCCCTGAAACCGCCGGCTGTCTGCTCGCCGGCTGTGCGGTCAGCCGTCCTGCTGCCCGCCAACCTTTTTTTTTACTCTTCTCATCTGCGCGTCTCGTTTCGCTTGCGACGAGTCGCCGTTTCAGGTCGACGTCGCCGCCGACCTCTGCCGTCGGACTGACAGCAACTCGTCCGTGGCGCCAAACCTTGTTGGCCTTATCGTTGATCCCCATATTCATGCCCTCGGCCTCCCTGGACGCCGCCGCCGCCGCCGCCGCCGTCGCCGACAACGACGACCTCGCTGCCTACCACTCTCAGCCGACAGCGCCAGCATGATCACAAGGCTTGCGCGGATTGCCTGCGCGGCGCTGGCCGTGTCGGCCTCCGCGGCCGTGGCCAGCGCCGACCCGCGCACAGCAGCAGGCGCACGACCACGCGCTGGATCTTTCTCGACACCGCCGCCGCCATCATCGCCGCTGAACCCGTTTCTGCCCCGCGACGTGGCCGAAGGCCGGCAGCGGCCAGCTGCCGCCGAGAGCAGCCACGTGCGTCCGGAGACCGATGCCGATGCCGGCCCAGATGGTGCAGGAGCGGATGCGGCCCAAGCTGCGCTGCTGGACCAGTTCCTGGAAGCCCTGCGTGTGATGCAGGCCGCCTACTTTGAGCCGTGGCTGGGCCAGTGGCCAAAGGCCATTGACTGGACGGCCGCCGTCATGGGCACGCACGTCGCCGGCGCCCTCAGCTCGCTCTCGCTGGGCCTGACCGTCGCCGACGGCCGGCGCGAAAAGGAGAACTTGATCACGACCTACTTCTCCCAGCTGATCAGCTACTACTTCGGCCAGGACGCCTTTGCCATCCGCAACGAGGCCTACGACGACATGCTGTGGGTGGTCCTCGGCTGGCTCGAGGCCGTCCAGTTCATCGACTTCCAGTCGACGCTCTACCAGCAGGCCGCCGACAATGACGAGCCTGACAGCGCGGACCCGGCGTGGACCGACGGCTCGACGTCGTCCGCGGCTACGGCTGCCGGGGGGTCCGAGGAGCTGCGCAACCAGTCGTGGTATGGCAGCCTGTGGACGCCGGCCTTCTCGCACCGCGCGCGCATCTTCTGGGACATTGCCTCGCAGGGCTGGGACAGCGCGCTGTGCGGCGGCGGCATGAACTGGAACCCGCGCCTCGAGCCGTACAAGAACGCCATCACCAACGAGCTCTTCATTGCCGCGTCTGCATCCATGTACCTCAACTTCCCAGGCGACACAAACAACTCGCCTTTTGTCGCCGCCGGCGCCGCGGGCGGTCCTGCTGCCGACGCCACCACCACCACCACCACCACCGCCCCTCCTCCTCCGTGTGGCTCGGGCGGCCCACACGAGCTGAAGCACCTGCAGGCGGCCTTGGCCGGCTACAACTGGCTGGTGAGCTCGGGCATGATGAACGCGCAGGGCCTCTACGCCGACGGCTTCCACATCAGCGGCTGGAAGAACACGAGCAACCCCAACGTCGTCTGCGACGAGCTCAACACCATGGTGTACACGTACAACCAGGGCGTCGTGCTGACGGGCCAGATCAACCTGTGGAAGGTCACGGGCGATCAGCGCTTCCTGCGCGACGGCCACCGCCTGATCCAGTCTGTCATCCGTGCGACGGGCTACGACCTGGCCACCGACCGGCCCGTGGACGACATCCACGACCTAGCGCCGGGCCAGCTGCCGCCCTGGCGAGGGCTGGGCCGCGCTGGCGTGCTCGAGGAGCAGTGCGACGTGACCGGGCAGTGCTCGCAGAACAGCCAGACGTTCAAGGGCATCTTCTTCCACCACCTGACCTCCTTTTGCGCCCCGCTCGACATTGCCTTTGCAAAGAGGGCACCTGCTCGTGGTGGCAGCAGCAGCAGCAGCAGCAGCAGCAGCAGCAGCAGCCGCACGACGAGGCCGGCAGACGAGCGCATCCGCCGCGCCGAGACGGACCACAAAGCCGCCTGCTCTGCCTATCTCGGCTGGATCCGGCACAATGCCAAGGCGGCCCTGGCGACCAAGGACGCCGACGGCAAGTTCGGCATGTGGTGGACGGCGGGCCTGCTGCACGTCAACGCGTCCTCGGCCGCTCTCGCCACAGACAGCACGTCGTCGTCGTCGTCGTCGTGGGGAACGAGCAGCGTGGATTACCGCACGTTTGGCGTGCCGGAGGATCGTCTCTGGGTCGCCGCGCCGGCTCCGGATGCAGCTGGAGCGCCGGCCCGGCTCGGGCAGCCCGAGTACGTCAACGGCGGCCAGGTGCCGCTGTTGCGCGAGAGGGCCAGCCCGGTCCTCAGCGACGACGGCCCCACAAAGGCGGCGCCCCGGCCGACCGTGGCCGACCCCAACAGCCGGGGCCGGGGCCGCACCGTCGAGACCCAGGGCGGCGGGCTTGCCCTTCTGCGGGCGCTCTGGGAGATTACCCAGCGCACGGCATCATGACGATTTTGCATACATGGGTTCAACGATTTGCACAAGGTCCTTTTGTTTTGATAGCGTATCGTTTATATTTACTGCACCGCAAGGGTTGTCATGTGACTAAATAACTACACGTGACATTCTGGCGTCGGGCCCACATTTCTGACTTGCCCTCCCACAACTTTGAATTTTTGCAAGCGATTATTTTTTCCGGCCCGCGCCCAGACACTCCACCCAGCCATCACACGAAACGAAAAAAAATTACGGTCCAGTTTGGCCCGCGGAAAATAGAGGCTACTGAATTTCGACTTTTTTTTTTTACCACTGCTTCTTCTCCTCGACTTCACCCAACGACGAGACGCCCAACGCCCTCTTTTTCCGCCCAGCAACCCCGTCCGCCCAGCGTACCGTCAAGATGGCCACCGAGCTCACCGTGCAGTCGGAGCGTGCGTTCCAGAAGCAGCCGCACATCTTCCTCAACTCCAAGACCAAGGTCAAGACCGCCCGCCCGGGCAAGAACGGTCGGAGATGGGTACGTCGATCTCTGGATCCCCAGCGTGCGCCGCGCGTGGCGTGTGCCAGGAGGAGGCTCCTGTCTGACCTCTGGTCTACAGTACAAGAACGTTGGTCTGGGTTTCCGGACGCCCAAGACCGCCATTGAGGGCAGCTACATCGGTACGTCTGGGAGTGTGGGCGCGAAACTCGGGGCGGAAAGGGCGAGGACAATCTCTGGCCGGCCGGTCGACACGGATAAGCGACGAGATGGGCATGGCAGCAAGCGAGAGGCGGCAAGCGAGCAGAAACCGACGACAGAGAACACGGCAGCCGACGCGACGACCAACCGGGCCGAGATTGTCCTCGCCGATGAGGGCGCGGTGTGATGGGGGACGGACACGAGGAGGCTCTGTTGCTAACGCGGCGGTCCACAGACAAGAAGTGCCCCTTCACCGGCCTCGTCTCCATCCGCGGCCGGATCCTGACGGGCACCGTCGTCTCCACCAAGATGCACCGCACCATCATCATCCGGAGAGAGTACCTCCACTACATCCCCAAGTACGCCCGTTACGAGAAGCGCCACACGAACCTGGCTGCGCACTGCTCCCCGGCCTTCCGTGTCGAGGAGGGCGACCAGGTCACCGTCGGCCAGTGCCGGCCCCTCAGCAAGACGGTGCGCTTCAACGTCCTGCGCGTCCTGCCCCGGACGGGCAAGGCCGTCAAGAAGTTCAGCAAATTCTAAGCGGCTCGCTCGGTCTCGATACGAACGCTCTTCCAGAAAGAAAAACGACGATCGAGGGCAGAGGAAATGGGACGGCAGAAAGGGGCAAGACAGGGAGGCATGAGAAGGACGGTCCTGGCGCTCTGGTCTGCACGACGCGGACCGGCCCAGCCTGTCCTCCGACGGTGGATGCTCTTCCTCTTTTGTGTCTGTTTACGCTGTTGGTCCTGGGGGGGGCGGTGGAACGTCATTGGACAGGTGTTCTTCGAAAGGGAAAAACCACGGGCAAAACGGGGAGACGAGAAGAGGGAAAGGAAATCGGAGAGCAAGGGCCGAAACCTGTCCCGTCTTCTGTCGCCTCTGGTGTTCTTATATTTGCTTTTCGTCACGAGCTGCAAAACGGTCCAGGCACATACAAATCGATCTGGTAGCCAATAAAAAAAAAGTCATAATCCACGAGGCACGGCTGGCAAACAGGCAAACAGGGTCCTCCTGATTTTGCCCGTGGTGACGATCGAATGGCTCACGTGATTTGTAGATTTCGTATCTAATCGCGCTGGACCTCAGTTTTGCGCAGAGCCCTCTTCACGACTCGCAACGGTCCGCACGGCACGCACGGCAGGCGCCACAGCTGTCTCCCATCCACCAGCTCGGCTGCGCAGCTGCCCGCGAGACATTGGCCATGGGGTGGTTCGACGGCCTGTTTGGCCAGAGCGAGAGCACGCGCTCGTCGGACCCGCTGGCGAAGCTGGACCCGAAGCTGCGCGCGTTCTTGGAGCAGGAGTCGCCGCTGAAGCTGCAGCAGGCGGAGAAGCAGAAGAAGCAGCAGCAGCAGCAGCAGGAGGAGGCACAGAGCCGCGCTCCGCCAATACGAGCAGAGGCCGCCGAGGCCCCGTCCGCCGCATCCGCCGCGTCCGGTGCTGCCGCCGGGGCGGTCCCCGCCGCCAGCCTCTACCAGGACGGGCGCTATGCGGAGCTGTGGAAGACGTACCGGCCGCTGAGCGACATCGAGGCGGACACCAAGTCGGACCACGAGCGGCTGATGGACGTGCTGGACGCGTACAAGGAGCGGCGCGCGCAGATTGGGCGGGCGGCGCTGGAGAACTGCGCGCTGGAGCAGATCGAGTGGAACGAGTGCATCAAGTCGGGCCCGCTGAGCAAGCGCATGACCATGTGCCACGCCGAGATGAAAAAGTTTGAGCGGTGCTACAACATGCAGTCGGTTGGTTCCCCCTGATGCGCAGAAGAACCCCGCAGAAGAAGAAGCACGCCGTTCTGACGTGTCCGCAGCGCCTGCTCAAGGCCCTCGGCTACCTGTCGACGTACGACCGGTCGCCCGAGGTCGACGAGCGCATCCAGGTCCACGCCGACACGCTCTTCCACCGCATGCTCGCCCAGGAGGCGGCCGCCGAGCAGGCCAGGGCCGAGGGCCGGCCGGCGCCGCCCCTGGACCTGGCCTCCGTGCTCGCTCTGTCGGAGCCGCCGCCCAGGGAGACGAGCAGCAGCAGCAGCAGCAGCAGCGGCGGCGGCGACAGCAAGACCGCGCCCGGGGCACCGGCCAAGCCCGGGCTCGCCCACCCGGACATCTCCCCGGACCTCCGCAAGCAGTGGGACGAGAAGCTGGCCAAGCTGCCCGAGGCCGACCGCGCCGCCGAGGAGGCGGCCATGCGGGCCGAGCTGCAGGCGCGGGCCGAGCTGGCCGGCCGCGTCACGGAGCTGCGCGCGGCACAGGCGGCGGCGCGGGAGCAGCGGAAAGCCGAGGGCAAGGCGACGCTCAAGGACCGGGTGTCGGGGCTGTTTGGACACTGAGGGCTGGGTTTTGAGATAGAGTCACGAGCATCACATCATGAATGGGACAATCAAAAAAAAAGGAGACCATGGGCGGCATTCCATTTGTTTCCCGTCCGTCTGGCCTCCCGTGCGCTGCCTTGTTCATGCGGCTGCGGCAACCGGGGCCGGCGGCCTGCGGCCCTCGAGCACGGCCGCCGTCCGCTCCAAGAAGGCGTTGAACTCGACAATCTTTTGCAGCGCGCCACCGCCGCCGCCGCTCGGCCGGCCGCCCGCGATCTGCTCGGCGACGCGGCGGACGACGAGCTCGAGGTTGGCGAGCTCGGCCGTCTTCTGCTGGGCGGGGGTCAGCGCGGGCGCGGCGCGGCCCTGCTCGACGGCGAGGTCAATGTCGTGCATGGCCGCCGAGAGATGGGCGTTTTTCTAGAGGGCGGCGGGTTAGGCACAGGCTAGGACACGTCGAGCAGCACAGAGCAGGCACAGAAAGAGAACTCACCATGGCTCGGCCCACGGCTGCTTGGTGCTGCGCGCGCAGGGCGTCCATGCGCAGGGCGACCTGGTCGCGCTCGGCGCGGATGCGCAAAATCTCCTCGCGCAGGGCCAGCTTCTCCTTGTGGGCGGCGCGCACGCGCTTGCGCAGGCCGTGCAGCGTGTCGACGGCCACGGCGTGCTCAAGCAGACGCGTGCGCAGCTCCTGCTGGAAGGACGCGAGCGCGCGGCGCGCGGCCAGGGCGTCTTTGCGGGCGGCTGCTGCTGCTGCTGTGGAAGAAGGAGGCTCCTCCTCGGCGTGCTGCTGCTGCTTCTCCTGGAGCTGCTGCAGCTTCTGCTCGACAATGTCCTCGCAGATCTGCGCCAGCACGTCGACGGCGTTGACGCCGCTGCGGTTCGTCAGCGCCAGGTCCGCCCCGGCCACCGCCAGCTCGTCGTCCACATCCATGCCGGCGGCACTGCCTTCGTCGTCGCTGGACGCGGCGCCGCCCTTCCGCAGCGGCCGCAGCGGCCGCGTGAACCGCTGCACCGTGATGGGCACCGGCGCGCCGCGGCTGCGGCTGCGGCTGCTCGACGGGCCCAGGTCCTCCATTTCCTCCTCCGCCGCCTCGGCCCCCGAGCTGTCGTCCGCGGCGCCGGCCCGCCGCCGTCTCTTTCGCCGGCCGGCCGGCTGCTTCTGTGTGGTCTGGCTGGTCGTCGGCTCCGATCCGGCCGCGGAGGATGCAGGCCGGCCAGCTCTGCGCTTGCCGGCGGACACGGGCCGGGGGCTTTGTGGCTGTTGCCGCCGTCTCCGCTTCGTGGCCGGCGCGGCAGGCTCGTCCAGCTCGGCGGCCGCTCTCTTCGCGTCGGAGCCCAGCTCCGGCGACTGCTCGTGAGCAGCGGCGGTCACGCCGGCACTCCTCCGCGGGCGCTTCCGCCCAATGGTTCGTGCGGCCTCGAGCGCATCGATCTCCTCGGCCTGCTCCTCGTCTTCCTCCTCCGGCTCCTCCACAGCGGCCGCCTTTGGCCGCCGGCCCCGGCCCCGGCCCCGCCGCGGTAGGGCGGCGGACTGCTGTTGCGGCGGCGAAGAGGTCGACGAGACCGGCTGCGGCGGCATCCGCTTCGCTGGGCGGTTGACGGGCGACGACGACGGCACTTCGGACGCGAGGCGCGGCGGAAGCCGGGCCGCGGACGGGCCGGCGGCGGCGGCGGCCACGGCCTGGTGGTCGGGGGACAGTTCGTCGGGATCTTGGGCGGCAGCCGCAGCTGCAGGCGAGCTGCGCGTGTGCCTCGGAGACGTGCGGCGCGGTGCCGTCGTCGTCGTCGTCGTCGTCGTCGTCGCCGTCGCTCGCCGAGCACCGGCCGTCGACTTGCGGGCCAGCGGCGAGGACGACGGGATCATGCTGCTGCCGCCGCCGCCGCCGCCGCCGCCGCTGCCGCCCGAAGGGGTGACGGTGTCTGTGGGCTCCAGGACGGCGGCAAAGGAGGGCGAGGAGAGCTCGTCGGCGCCGTCGCTGTCGGCCGGGGCGGCGGCGGTCCGCTTGGCACGCGCCAGTCTGGAGAACATGCTGGGGGGGTGCTTTCCTGTCTCTTCGGCCGAGACAGCCACCATGCCGACACCGCTGGAGGAGGAGAGAATGGCCGTGTCCACCCGCGTCGCCAGCTCGGGCGACAGCTCGTCCACTGTCGCCGCCGCCGCCGCCGCCGCCGCACTCAGGTCCACGTCCGCGGCGTCCGCGTCCGTGTTGGCGAGCGGCTCGGCGGACGAGGCAGACACGCTTCTCGCATGCAGAACGCGCCTCGGCGGCGGCGGCGGCGGCGACGACGACGGGACCACCTCTGGGCGACGCGTCAGGCCCAGGCGGCGGGCGGCGGCGGCGGCGGCGGCGGGCGGCGCCGCGTCCGACACGATCTGCTGCAGCGCCGCGCTCCGGCTGGCAGCGGCCGCGCTGACAACCACCGAGCGCCGGCGCCCGCTGCCCGGCGCATCCAGGGGGCTCTCGGCGATCTCTTCTTGGCGGGTCGTCCCGCCACTTCGTCGTGCCGCGGCCGCCGCTGCTGCTGCCGACGCTGCTGCTGCTGCGGACTGCGGCGTCGCTCGTCCGCCGTCGTTGAGCCGCCGCCTCTTGGCCGAGGACGAGCTCGGGGTGTCGCGGGCCGGCGGGGCGCCGGGCTGCGGGGATGTCGCTGTCGCGGCGGCGGCGGCGTCGTCCTCGGTCTCGGGCAGGGTCAAGAAGAGGTCAAAGGACGCCTCCTGCACCTGGTGTCGTCTGCGCACAGTCAGCCAGCTACTCGTGCACACCCTCGCCTCGCCATCACGTACAGGGCGCCGCGCATGCGCTGCTGCATGCGCTCTTCGCGGCCTGGGCTTCGGTTAGCAGCGAGCAGACAAGCAGGCAGGCAGAGCCGCGGCGCGGGAAACCGGCGCAACCGGGCGACAGGAAGCACGTACCGGTTGCCATTGTGTTTGTCGAGGCAGCATGCGGCGGTCGTGGTAGAGGCTGCGCGAGTGTGTGGTGTCGTCGGCTTCCGTTTTGGGACGACGCGTCAGAGACCTGGAAAGGCGGGCGGGTGCGCGCCTGCACGTGACCAGGCCGCGACTGGGCCGAGCATTTTTAGCGCAGCCAAAGACTTGGCGTTCAGCCTCGCTGGACTGGGTGGCAACCCGTCTATTCTATGCAATACACCGTCCAACAGACAATACGTGTAGGCCAGGCCGGCCTCGGGTATATAAAGGGCCAGAAAGCACGCGTCGCAAAAAAAAGAAAGCAAAAGACATCCACTGGCGTCACGGCTCGTCGGCCTCGCCTTGGAAGGCGATCTTGGGAATCCACTCCATCTTCTCGTCGTCAAAGACGTGGCTGCTGGTCAGTCTCGTTGAGACGCTCGGCTGGCATGAGGAGGCCTACTCGTTAAAGTCGGTGTTGGCAAGGCTGCGCTCGCCGTACTCGGCCTCGAGGAGGTCGCGGAAGCGGTAGGGGATCTTGGCGGGCGCGCCCTCGAACACGGTGGCGCGCAGGGGCAGAAGATAGGTGTCCTGGCTGTGAGCGAGCAACACAAGACGCAACAGAGCACCTGTCTGGAGGGGGGACGCACCCGATACTCGTGGCCGTCCTTGCAGCTGAGCATGCCCTCGCCGGCCGGGTGGGTGGTGTTGTAGCGGGCGGTGGTGATGTCGATGAAGAGGCCGGTCTCGGTGTCGATCCAGCGGGCGTCGATGACGTTGAGGGCGTCGGTCTGCTCGCGGTTGGTGTAGTGGGGGTTGACCTCGAGCAGATAGTCGCGGCCCTCAGGCAGGCGCGCCGTCTTGCAGCGGAAGACGGACATGTTGTAGTAGGCGGCGAGGTAGAACATGCTGGGCTCCATGACCTGCACGTCGACGTCCGAGTCCCAGGGGAGGACCTGGGGGTCAGAATGTCTCATCATCATGCGGCGGCGGCGGCGGCGGCGGGGACGACCTACCTGCCGGTTCCACCACCAGCCGAGCAGCGAGCCGTGCATCAGCCAGGTCTCGACGCCAATGCGGGCAAAGGTGGACAGGTACGTCTGCACGAGGTTCTTGAGCGCGTCCCTCTGCTCGTCGTACCCGAGCACGTGGTCGCCGAATCTAGGAGGTCAGCCGGAACACGAGGGGATCGTCGTACCCACGGGGCAGCTGGGGCAGCGGAGACGAACCGGCCGTCGTAGTGGGAATGGAAGCTGGGGGATGGTGTCAGCAAATGGGCAAACGGGACACGAGGGCGCGCACCCCAGACGGCTGGCCGGCCGCCAAGCCTTGGCTCACATGGATTCGTCTGGACTCGTGTTAGCACCAAAACGGACGACACAGCAGACAGACCAAAAAAAAAAACATACGAAAGTATTTGCCCGGCGGATCGCGGTGCCGGCCGCTCATGTCCTTGCGCAGGCGCCGGCGGACCGACGCAAAGTCGGCATCGGCCACGGCGGTGCCGAGGAGGAGGGCCGCCCAGCAGACGAGACGGCCGAGCCGCATGGTGACGGTCGGTGCGTGCGGGAGGTAAGCCGACGCCAGATGGGGGAAGGAAGGAGACGGGACAAGGGACAAATTTCAGGACCGAGCAGCAGGTGCACCAGGAGAGCTCGCGTTGTCGACGGCTGTTGTACGGTTGTCAACGGTTGTCGACGCTGGATGGCCGGCCGTCTTCAGTTGGCGAGCCGAAAAGCCGGCCCGGCCACTGCAGGGTCAGCTGGCGTTGCAGTACTTGTACAGGTAGTTGTACGGAGTAATACTCCGTAGTTGTACCCTACAAAGCAAACACCCCGGCGCCTTGTCGTCGCAAACCCCTATGCAATGCCGCGTCATCAACGGAACGGGCAAAGCGCTAATTGCAGGAGGTCGCACGCCCGTTTGCGCCGTAGCGTGACGTAGCGTGCTGGGCCCTGGGGCGGCAGGTGCAGGCTGTAGTTGGCTGCTGGGGCTCGCACGCAAACGTCAGTTTACAGCGCCCCGTCGCATGCTTGGGCCTGCCTGCTCCAGCTGGCCATCTTGGTTCTACGGACTCCGTAGCTATCCCGAGGAGCTGTCGTCCAGAGCTCAACACAACCTGAGAACAGGAGTACAGTAGTTGTACTGGCCTGTAAATATATACTATGCTTATGCCTTTAGTTGTACAAGTAGTTGTCGAGCAGAATTCTGCTTCCGGCGCAGTTGCAATGCTCTTTTGCGTGTAAATATAAACTCACCGCTGCTCAGTTATACCCCACAGCCAGTGCCCTGCTGCCGGTGTCCATCAGACACCCATCCACACGACGCGCTCCGTGGTCGTCGTCTCACCGCCCACCTCAAGAGTACGGAGTAGACGCATTGGCACGCCCGCATGCGGACACAGTGTGTATACAGTGCCATACCCCAACCGCACGGCCGTTAAGGCTGAGTGGGGCGGTGCCGAAACGAGCAGCGCAAGGCAGCCAGCAATCGGGGCGACGAGCAACGTCTCCTTCTCGCGCCTCTGCACAACCACCGCAACCACGCGTGCACAGCAGCGCACGACCACGCCGCAACGATGGGCGCATGGAATGTGAGTGTGCGCAGACCGCGCGCCGGCCACGGCGGTCCGGTCCCCTCCTCCCCCGCGCGGCCTCGCGGCCTCGCGGCCTCGGCCTCCCGGACAAAACTGACGCAAGCTGCTGGCGACTCTAGGTCTTCCGGGTCACGGGCGACTGCCTGCACCTGCTCTCGAAATGCATCCTCATCTTCTCGATCCACCGCAACCGGAGCGCTGAGGGTGCGTAGGGTCCGGCCGCTCGGCCAGCGAAGACGGCTGCTTCCGTTTCTGTGTGTCCTTGCTAACGGCCAGGCGTCTCGTTGATCACGCAGATGCTCTATGCCCTCGTCTTCGTCACGCGGTACCTCAACATCTTCCAGGACGGCGTGGTCTGGAACATCTTCTTCCGCATCTTTTACATCACCTCGTCCTTCTACATCATCGCCATCATGCGCTGGGTCTACCCGCGGTCGCGCGAGCTGGAGCTGGCCTGGAAGATGGGCGCCGGCATCGTCGTCAGCGCGCTCGTCCTCTCGCCCTTTGGCATGATGATCTTCCAGAAGAAGATGTACTGGAGCTTTTTGGAGGTGGGTTTTTCGTATGGCACTGTGGTCCTGTCCGCTGTCCGCTGACTTGCCTGCAGTGGCTCTGGTCCTTCTCCGAGATCCTCGAGTCGGTGGCCGTGCTCCCGCAGCTGCTGCTGCTGCGCCAGACGTCCGTGCCGACCGTCATCGACTCGTACTACCTGCTGGCGCTCGGCTCCTACCGCGGCTTCTACATCCTCAACTGGATCGAGCGCGGCGCCGACCCCAACGACCACCTGCCCAACCTGCTGTCCGTCATCTTCGGCATCATCCAGACCCTGCTGTACCTCGACTTTGCCTGGGTCTACTGGACGCGCCAGCGCGTCAAGCTGCGCAACGGCGGCATCGTCGACGCCGACGACATCCGCCAGGGCTGGCTGCTGAGCCGCATCTTTGGCAAGCACGTCAACCGCGCCGTCGACGACGACGTGGACGGCGCCGCCGCCGATGAAGAGAGCGCCCCGGCGCTCGGGCGCAGCACGCGGGGCCGCGGCCGCGGCGGCGGCGGCGGCGCGGCTGCGGCCACGAAATGGGGCGGCAGCAGCGCCCGCCGCGGCCTCTCCATCCGCGCCGACGACGCCACGCTCGAGCAGGAGCGCCTCTTCCAGGCCGAGCGCTCCGACGGCCACCACAACCTCGACGCCAGCGTCGACCCCGACGCCCGCATGCACGACCCAGACGACCTCGCCCGCGCCCTGGTCGAGGAGGAGGACTACGAGGACGGCAACGACAGCGACGAAGACGGCGCTCCGCCGCCGCCGCCGTCGTCGTCGTCCAAGCCGCAGCGCGGCGCCGACCCAGCCAACGGCGTGCGGAACGACGAGTGGGTGGACTAGGCGTGCGGTGTGCCGCTGTGCCGGTGTGCCGGTGTTTCTTTTCCTCTCTTGTTGTCTGCACGATCAGCAGCGAAAGCAGGTGCTCTCTGACCACCTCCAACATACCCGGCCGGTCTTGTGCGGCCGTTGACTCTCTTTTGTTTCTATCCTGGGCTTATCTATCTGGTGGTGCGTGGGTTGATTAAGCGTTTCTAGCTGTAGAATGCAATTCATTGACGTTTCGTTCTTCTCATCTATCTATCTCTGGCTAAGCAGCGTTGAAATTGAACGTGATATGAAGTATTTTATTTTAATATATTTTTACTATTATTTTTTTAAAAAAAAAATATTTGCCCAACTCAGGCTTCTTATTCCTGTTCTTTGATAACATATACTCCATACTCCGCATTCACCCACAACTGCCCATTGCTTTAAACGTGAACGAACTCATGGAGCCTGCTGTTGAAACAAGTATCTTACATGTCCTCGAAATCGCTGGCCTTAGTTGCTGTGTCAACTATCGATACGTTGTGGACACGTACCTGAATGGACCAATGAGAACAACGCACGCGGTAAACACGCCAGCCAAACAAGACCCCACCGAGATCGCGACTTTTGGAACGCTGCGAGTCCGCCGATACTGCATCCGTCGCGTCTCTCACCCCGCGGCTGCGAGAAGCTGTTCTAGCCGCTTCTCTTCTTATTCCTTTTTTTGTCTGAAGCCCACCAAGAGAACACTCTGCCATGGCCCCCTCCGTCGAGGCCACGACGCGGCGAACGCGCAAATCGACGTCTGGTTCTTCGCCGTCCAAGCCCGCCGACAAGGAGAACGCGACCGTGGACATGGGCGCGCCGGGCGACTTTGCGTCGGCGGCGGCCGCCAGCCGGAAGAAGCTGCGCAGCAAGAGCATGGGCCCGGGCGGCCTGGATGCCCTCAAGTCGACCTCGGGCAACCGCCGCGTGGTACGTCCAGTGAACGAACCCGGGACGATGTTCTCGCATGCTGACTCTCAGTCTCTGGCCGCGCCGTCGCGACCGCCTCCGCGATCGATTCTCAAGCCGACCATGCCCATCCTCGCCGACATCCCGCCCCTGAAGCCCAAGGGCAAGGGCGGCGCCAAGGGGTCTCCCGCGCGGGGAGGCGACGCCGACAACAACAACACGGTCAAGGTGGCGCTGCGCACGGAAGAGGAGCAGCAGGCCGCGGCCCGCGAGCGCGAGAGGGAGGAGCGCGAGCGTGCAGCGCGGGAAAAGGAAGTCAAGGACCATCGGGAGGCGCGCCGCAAGTCCCTGGCCAACCGCCGCGTCTCCTTTGCCGCCGAGGCGACCCTGCACACCTTCCACGAGATCGAATACATGCAGGACTCCACCACGTCGACCGAGTCCACGGCGCGGCGCGCCTCCTCCGTTGCTGCGCCCTCGCCGTTCCCGGACCCCGGCGCTGGGTATCCCGACGCGTTTGCCCCGTCGCCGTCGACGACCGCCGCAGACGGGGCCGAGGAGGACACGCTGCAGAAGAGACGCAGGCGGAGCTCCACGGGCGGCAGCGCCTCGGCTTTGGGCTTCCGGGATGCAGATGACGTCGTCGCGGACGACAACACCATTACGTCGACAGTGTACGACTCGGACGGCGGCGACGGTGTGGAGGAGGACGACGACTCGGACGAGGGCGACAACGACGACGGCGACGATGATAGCGACGGCGAGAATGTCGCATCGGATTCGGGCGAAAGCGATTCGGACGAGGGCGACGGCGCGACCATGGTGACCGTGGACGCCGACGAGATGACCGCCGCGTCCGTCATGTCGGCCCTGTCGGCCGTGTCGTCGGTGCGGTCCGCGTCGCCCATGGAGTCCACCACCGACGTCGACGAGGCCCTGCGCCTGGCCACGCAGCATGCGGGCGCGCAGGCTGACGAGCACCGCCGGCAGCGACCGCTCGACGAAGGCGAAGAAGCCATCCCTGCTTTTGTGGGCTGGGGCCGGAAGGCGAATGCCATTAACATGAGCGCACCACCACCTGCCGCCGCCGCCGCCGATGACGACGACGACAACCAGAGAGACGAGGACACGGCCATGTCTATGGACATGGACGTGGACATGGACATGGACGCGGGCATGGACATGACGCAAGCCATGGGTGGCATCATCAAGCCGTCCCCGAGCCGGCCCGAGGACGAGATGTCCATGGACGTGACCCGCGTCTACGGCGGCATCCTCTCCCTGAAGCCGGCGGTGGACCTGGACTCGGTCGCCAGCAGTCCGATGGTGATCGCGCCGAACGACGACGACGCGACGATCGGCGAGGCGCCGATGGAGCTGACGCGTGCTCTCGGCAGCACATTCCGCGATGTCGATGCAGAGTCGGTCGACAACGAAGGCTTGGAAGACATGTCGATGGAGCTGACGACCGTTCTCGGTGGCATGCTGAAACGGGCCTCCTTCGGGGCGAGCAAATCACGGCACCTGAGCCGACGGCCGTCCGCCGAGGCCGCCGACGCGGAAGAAGACGAGGCAGACGAAGCACCCATGGACATGACCACGAGCGTGGGCAAGATCTTTGGCGGAAAGAATGCCTCGCCCGAGCACGACGAGAACGCCGACGACGAGAGTGCGCTGCCAGAGATGGAGGACGCCACAGCGACGATGGGCATGGAAATCACCACGGCGCTGGGTGGCATTCTCAAGCCGGCCTCGCCTACGGTGCAAAAGAACGACACGCCAACGAAGACGTCGCCGAAAAGGCAAGCAGAGTCGGCCACGAAGCCAACCACCCTGCCAGGACCCTCCACGCCGCAAAGGTCGTCACCAAAGCGCTTTGTGAGCAGCCGGTCCCAGTCACCCAAGCGGCGGCCGGCCTCGGCCGCTGCCGACAAGGCAACGACGACGCCGACGTCGCCGCCCAAGATGGCGAGCGTGTTTTCCAAGTCGCTGTTCACGCAGAATCCAGCTACTGGCACGAGCACCCCGAACGTGGTCCTCAATCCGCAGGCCCGTCGCCGGCAGTCCGCGTTTGCGGGTGCTGGGCCGGCATCGCCCAAGATCGCCGAGATCTTCAGCCGGCGGTCGTCTCTTCTCGACACGGCCGCCGAGTT
Organism: Ophiostoma fasciatum; assembly: GCA_019925495.1. NCBI lineage: Eukaryota > Fungi > Ascomycota > Sordariomycetes > Ophiostomatales > Ophiostomataceae > Ophiostoma > Ophiostoma fasciatum. The sequence goes on from JADHKM010000001.1 coordinate 1,240,752, forward strand.
TGTGGCAGGCTCATCTCCTAAGCCAAGCCCAAAGACCCGTCCAGCCGTCGCGTTTGCGGAGGAGCCGTCGCCACGCCTGAGCACGCCCGGCCGCGATGGGACGCCTGGTGGCGCACCGCCGCAAGACGACCGGGAGGCCACGCAAAACCTCAAGGACCTGATCCAGAACCTGTCGCCGAAGAAGAACCCGCTCAAGGGCCGGAAGAGCCTCCACGTGGGGAGCGCCAGAGGCATCCTGGGCAAGCGGCCGCTGGAGCTGGACGACGACGCAGACAACGGCGACGACAGCTTTGACGACGACGGCATGCAAGAGAGCCAGAACTTTGTCAAGCGCCTCAAGGGCGGCGAGCCGAGCCCCGTGAAGAACATCCGGCTGCAGCAGCCGCCGTCGGCCATGGAAACCATTGGCCGATCCTCCCGCTCGCGGCGCAGCCCGGCGGCCACGCCACAGCGTGCCGATGCCCAGAGCACGCCGCGGCGCGGCGCCGTGGGCGCCGTGGACTCAGACGCTGCTCTCAAGTACTACGACGACGGCGCCGCCGGAAAGGACGCGGGTGCAGAGGTTGCTCTCAACGACGCCGGTGCCGACGAGGACGAGGACGGCGTTGCCGACGAGGACGCGGGCGAGCGCATTCATCTGCAGGACTTCCTCAAGCTGGCCAACATTCACTTCATGGAGCTGGACACGACCAAGCGGCGGGCCACAGAGGGGCCGGGCGGTGCGTTCAAGGACAAGCACGGAGGCGGCGGCGGCGAGAGCCGGCTGTCGACGGACGACGACGGGCGGCCGAAAGACCCGGCGATCGAGTCGCTGGTGACGACGGTGTGCAAGGTGCCGCTGCTGGACATGTACCAGCACGCGTGCCGGGAGCTCAAGAACTACATTGGGGAGGGGCGGGCGATCATGCGGGAGATCGAGGCGGAGACGTTTGAGAACAACCCGCCCATCTTCCGCGAGTACACGGCGGCGACGGCAGAGATGCGGGCGCAGATGGACAACCAGTTCAAGAACATCAAGATCTTTGCGCGGCTGCAGAGCAAGAAGCAGTGGTACGAGTGGCGGACGAAGCTGCACGAGGGCCTGCAGGAGGGCATGCTGAAGACGCTGCGGGACCTGGAGGCGGACCAGGAGGTGCTGCGGCAGCGGCGGGAACAGGTGGACGCGGTGTACCCGGCGCTGCGGGCGGAGTACGAGGCGCTGGAGCGGGAGCGGGAGCAGCTGGAGCGGTTTGCGGCGCAGCTGGGCGGCGACGACCGGGAGGCGCTGATTGCGGCACGGGTGCAGAAGCGGCAGCTGGCGGCGAGCATCGACGCGCGACAGGACGAGGCGGCACGACTCGAGGCCGAGATGCAGGCCAGCAAGGCGCGCGTGGCGGCCATGAAGACGGAGCGCGAGCAGTACGTGTGGGAGCTCGACGAGGCCAAGCGGGTGCAGGAGGAGCGCCGCCGCTGGACGCAGCAGGAGATCTCGTCGCTGAAGAGTAGGCCCATCTTCTGCCTCCCTTTTGTATCCCCTGACGTTCAACGCACAACTGACAATCCTCTAGGCCAAGTCGATGCCCTGGAGAAGAAGAGCGGGTGGGCGGTGACGGGGGCGCAGGGCACGACGCTGTCGCTGGCGTACCGGCGGTCCATCGAGCTCGTCTTTGACGTGGCGGCGTTCCGGCCGGGGCAGCCCAACGCGCAGATCGACCTGTGGTACATTGGGCACACACGGATGCGCGATCCGCAGCCGTGCTCGCGCGAGACGGAGTTCTTCTTGCAGTGCATCCGCGATCACGTGCGCGCCCTGCGCCAGGCGGAGACGCACCCTGGGCGGCTGCTCAAGGTGGTCCGTGCGTCCTGGGACATCGCGCAGCAGGCGACCAATCAGATCCGCCATCTGCACCTCACCTTTCCCACGACGACGACCAAGACGTCGGACACCTCGCTGGCGGTGACGGCGAGCGTGCTGCTGGCGCCGCTGCGCACCAAGGTGGAGGTGACGCTGCACCTGCGCAGCAGTGTGGGCTGGGCGGCGGCCGACGGGGCCGGCGACGGGGCCGGCGGCGACGCCCGGACGGCACAGCCGCGCGGGCTGCGGATCGCCGTCACGCCGGAGGCGCGCATTGTCTACGGCGAGCCGTTCCACGCAGCGAAGATGAGCGAGTTTCTGGCCGCGCGGATTGGGCGGCGGGTTGCGGCGGTGGCGCCGAAGCGGGCGGGCGGCAGCAGCAGCAGCAGCAGCAAAGCGCGTCCGGCGGACCTGTTCTGGGTGGACGCGGTGGAGGAGCTGAAGGGCAAGCTGCTGGCGCGCGGGCGCAAGCAGGCAGCTGGAGGAACGGCAGGGCATTGAAGGAGGGATGCGAGGCTTTGAAGGGGAGAGGGACTGGGAATGGCCGCCGAGGCAAGGCGTTTGGTTCTCGCTTCTGTTTCCAAGACGATTTCACGTGGAACGGCGTTGATATGGGGTTTGTCTGTCGTTTGTTTGCAAGACATTTCATCACCGCCCATCTGCTCCGTTTTGTCCAAGCGTTCCCTTGCTGCCTTGGTCTTTGTGCTGCGATGCTCATGCTCATGCTCATGCAACCGGAAAGCAGCCATTCACTGTGCTCACGGCGGCCCGTCCGTTTGCGCACGCGCCGCCCATTTCCTGTGTGTATATATTTAAAGGAGAGACGCCCTGCCGGCCTCCCTGGCGGCCTCGTCGCTTTCTCTGGCCAACTTCGCACGAGAACGACTCGCTGCCAGGCACCTCCTCTTCGCCGTGGGCTGTCTCACTGGCCGCAGACGCAGGCTTCGCGCGTGGTTCCACCGGTGCCTGCGGTCTGCCGCAACTCGCCGTCTGTGTTCAAGCATGAGCTTCGCTCTTCTTCGCCCCCCCGAGCCTCTCTGCCTCTGCCTCTGCCTTTGCTCGCCTCCCTCTCTCTCTTCACACGTGATTTTGCTGTGATTGCCTGTTTGGGAAAGAGCGGACGCCGCTGGCACCTGCCGGCTGCTGGCGACGAGGCCTCGCGAGGTCGCGAGGCGGTGAGGACGTGAGCAAGGCTGCCTCTGGCTATTCAGGTCCTGCTCTGGCTATTCATGTCCTGCCTGGGCTATTGAGGACTCGTAGGCCCGCCGGCCCTTTGCGTCCTGCCGCCGAGGTGGCCCCGGCGTGCTGCGCTCGCTCTTGCCTGTTCAGGACGCTTTTGCCTCTGCTTTCTGGCTGCGATGGCATCACCGCCGAGGTTCGTCCGTCGCTCCTTCCCTTCTTGTGCAGCTCTTGCTGCTCCTTCCTGCCGCTTCTTTCGCTTCATTCACTGTCACCGCCTGCCGCAGCCCGCTCTCCTTCACTGTCACCGCCCGCCCTCGGGCTATAAAAACTTCGCCTCTCCCCTGCTCGCCCTCTCTCTTCTTCCTCCTCTTCTCTTCTTCTTACAACAACAGCTTCCTCCCGACTCGAGCACTTCTTCGACCAGTTTTTTCACAAACCGATCCAACAAGTGTTCGACTTCCCCCATCTGCCGCTCACGAGCTACAAGGTAGGCATCGTCGGCTTCTTCCCTTCACATCGTCTGTTGCCCAGGCCTTGGCTGTCACAAGCCTTCATCGTCCACACCTTCCACATTGCCATCCGGCCTCTCCTTTCACTCACTCCCCTCTGTCACACCTTCATCCCATTCCTCCTCTGCTGCCCTTGGGTCGCCATGCTAACGTTGCCTTTCGCCAGACCACCATCTCAGAGACAGTCCGGAACACCGCAAGACAAGATGATCAGCATTGTGACTCTCGTCCTTGCGGCGCGGTTCCTCTGTCTTCTGGAGCCATGCTTCCGGCCGGTCGTGGATGTGCTGCTGCCCACGGTGGCAGCCTTCTTCTTCCTGCCGGGCTGGTTTTTTGTGCTCGTGCCCTTCGTCGTCTGCCTGCCGTCCCACATCTGGTTCGGCAAGGTCTTCACGCGCCGACACATCCTCATGACCATGGGGCTCTGTGTCCTCTCTTGCTGGGTCCGCCTGTGGTGGCCGACTTTCCACCTCCCGCTCCTGGGTCGCTTCGAGCAATTCGTCGAGGACGCGTTCTGGGAACCGTCTGACACCCTCGTTGCCCCGTTCCTCGACTCGTTCGCCGACGGCATCCGGGCCGTCCGCGAGTTCGAGGGACCCCAGGACTACCAGGCCCTTCTGAAGGAGTTGCTTCTCTCCCTTTGGCAGAGCATTGTCTGGTTCGCCTCGTGCGTTCTGGCCTTGTTCCTGTTCATTGGACGCTGCTTCAGATTCGCGGCCTGGTGTGAGGACACCCTTGCCCGGGCGCTCGACGCCGCGGGGTGTCTGCTCTGGGAACAGGCGGGCCTGGCCCTGACCGTTTCGTGCGCCTGCCTCCCCGTCGTCCTCCTCGCCCTTGGCATTCGGCATGTGGTCCAGACACGGGTGGCAGCCTGCCACGGTATCCAGCGGGCGGCCAACAAGTCCCTGACGGATTCCATTGAGCAGCAGCACGCACACATGCGTGCCGTCGACGGTCGGATCACACATCTCCATGGGAGGGTCTCTGACCTCATCCCGGAGCTCTGGTTCAACGTGTTCCGCCCCGGCGCTCGTCGGAATCTGTCTTGGATGGAGACGTGCCGCGTGCCGCGTGTCGTGCCCACCCGTGAGCCGTACCGCGTCATGCCGGTCACTTTCACCCTCCGCCGCCGCCTCGCCACCGACCTTGGTATCTTCGTGTCGACGCGCCAGCAGCTTTCGACCGTGGACCCGTTCGCCGTCCACGCTGCTCTGTGCGCCATCTACACGACGAACCAGGGAACTCTCCAGTCTCTGCACCAGGAAGAACTCGACCTGTCGGACCAACTCCACGTCGCGGAAGACATCCTCCGCGCTGTTCACAACGACGCCAGACGCGAGCTTCGGTTTCTCGGCCGCTCTGCGCAGGTGTGGACAGTCGCCCAATTCCGCGACTATGCTGAGCGATACGACAGCTATCGCCAGCTGAAGGAGATTTGTCCGACGGCGAGCCATCTCGGCTCCTTCGAGCAGTTCATGCTCCACGAGGCCACGAGGGCGTGCCGCTTCTCGGCCGTCGTCGGCACCTCGCCGTCGAGTTCTTCCCGGAGCTTCTCGCGCCACCGGACCCCCCTCCCTGCTCCGATTGTCGACACGGAGCAGTGGAGCCCGGCTTTCAGTCGCCACCCGCTGGTCTGCGGTCGGCACGATCCGGCCGCCACCAGCGAGCCCAGCAGTCCTCGTCGCCACCCCGTTCGGAAAGCTGTTCGGTTCCTCCTGCCGGCCCAGACAGTCCACTACGAGGTGTGGGACGACGCTCCGGTTGAGGGCTGCGATGTGTGGTAGCGGCACCATCGCAACCTCGGCCCTGAGCAGTCTCCCTCGCCTCGTCGGACGGTGGGCACGGTCCTCTTGGCAGGCCCGGTGGACAAGGACCTTGCGGTTGCCACGTCTTCCGATGACGTCCAGGACGAGCCGCGAGTGATCAACGCTCCGTCCAAGGACCAGGAGGATGGCCCGCAGGGCTCCGAGGTCGCCGCTGCCCACGAGGCCGGACAGCTTGGGGCCCAGACTGCTGGGACGACTGGTTCTTGCCCGGTTTCTGTTCCGGGTGAGACGGCGCAGAAGCGGAAGGAGCAGAAGCAAGTGATGCCGCGACCTTCGCAGGAGATGCGGGAGGCAGAGCAGGCATCGCATCGGACCGCCGTTCCTGCTCTTCCAACGGAGCCGTCCCCCTCCGTTGTGGAACGAGTCCCTTTGCCGGCTCCCCTTCCCTCTCCCGCCGCGTTGGTCTCCAGTGCCCCGTCCCGCGACGACTTCCCCGGTTGCGAGGTCCATCTGGACTCTCCGCTTCCCGTCGCGGTGACCGACACCACTCTCACCATTGGGCCCCACACTCCTGTCCGGGGCGATGCTTGCGTCGCTCTGGCTGAGGTGGCTTACCCAGAGTTTGGTAGTCCTGGCCTGGAGGCCTCGCTGTCGCCGCCCTCTTCGCCCTTCCTCGCAGAGACTGGAGAGTCTCTTTCTTCCCCCCCCCGCCCTCACGCAACCGACCCTCGTCAGCAAGTCCTGGACGAGCAGCCGCAGGTTTCTCAGCCAGAGCACGACTTTCTTCAGGGCACGCCGAGTACGACCGTTCCGGCCTGTACGACAACCGTCACCCCGACTGAGGTGACTGGTGCCCCTGCTCTTGGCCCTGCTCGTGCTGCTCGTCACGGCCCTACCGCTTCTCGGGCGTCGTCCGTCTTCTCGCATCGGAGAAGACAGCGGATCGCGCGGTTCGGAGAACGGTCTCCCGTCAGGTGCAAGTCGCAGCCGTATGGCATGCGGGCCTGGTCGCGGAGATTTGTCGCGAGCCGTCGTGACCGTGACGCCCGAGTCGGGGCAAAGCCGGTGACTGCACTTGTTGCAGTCCAGGATGTTCCGACATCCATTCCATGCGTCCAGGAGCCGTCGCTTTTCGTCTTCGGACAGCCCAGCGAGACCATCGATGTCTCCGCTGCGGTCGATGTGCCCGACGTCATGGAAGATGTCGAGACTGCCGAGCAGTCGGTGCGTGAGGTGGACGCACGCCACGACAAACCGAGTTCCGAGCCTTCGACGCTGGGGGCCTCAGCAGAATCGACGGTCGCCGCGAGCACCGAGCCGCTGGCGCCGTTGCCTGCCCCCCTGGCATCGGAGAACATGGACGTTGAAGACATTGTCTTCAACTTTGACGAGCTTGAGCAGATCCTGGCACAGATGACGACGGCGTCGGATGTGCCAGTTGACCAGCCAGGCGATCTGTCGGTCGACTGGGAAGCCGAACTGGAAGCAAACTGGGGGGCTGCTGTGCAGTCTTTCGGTGAGCTCTCCAGCTTTGGGGACCTGGCCGCACCGGCGGATCTGCCGTTCCTGCCGCTCGATCAGATGTCCTTCGGAGACTTGGTGATGGATGCGTCCGGGCCATTCTTGGAGGAGGAGGATTCGCTTTTTGGAGCTCTTCCGGCAACGACACTGGAGGACGGGGGGATGACGGACGCACTGGAGGCACCGGCACCGGCCGGGCCTCCGGATGCTGAGCACCAGCCACCGGCAGCAATGCCGGATTTCAAGGCTGGTGCTGACACCGCATCCCGCCCGGCGGCGGAGAATTTCAACTTCGCCGCCCCTCCAGTCCGCGTGTCGAGTTCCGGGGAGGTCGCGACCGCCACGCTCTTTTCGCCATCCCGTGCCCTGCCTTCCGGCAGTGGCTCTGGATCGGGCGTGGCTATCCCTCCCCAGCAGTCTCCTCCGCCACCTGGCCCTTCTTTGCTCTCGGGTCAGGCCACAGACCCGAGTCCTGCTCCCGCGCCTCTGCGGCCGCGGTCGTTCATGGCGTCGATGGCGCCAACTCGCTCGTCCCGGTCGGGGCGCCGGGTTGGTGCACCGCGCCCGCTGCCTCCTTCGCCCTCCTCGTCTTCGACGAGCCTGCCGCTCCCGCAGGCATCTGTGGAGCAGAAGCCAATGCCGGCTCTTGTCGCGCAACGGCCGATGCCCGCTCTTGCCGAGCAGCAGCTGCTGCCGACTGGTTCGACGTCGGCTGCAGTGGCTCGTCCTGACAAGGGCAAGGCGGACGCCGGCCTCGAGCCGGTTGTCGTCACAGCGGGCGTGGCTTCGACGTCGCCGCCTCCGCGACCGCCCCCGACGGATGTCGCGTCGTCCGCCCAGTTGGGGCCTGCGGCCGACAATCCGCTGGTGCCCCTCACGTTCCGCCTCCCGTGCCCACTCGCCTTGCCAGCACCACCAACAGCCGCCCATCCCACAGGGACGAGTGCGGAGGCCGCTGTTGGTCGGGATGCTCCAACGGCAGTGGTGGTTCCCTCGGGGAAAGCACCGGCGCCCCCGGCGTCGGTGCCACCCCCTTTAACGGGAGGCGGCGCTCCCATCTCGGCCAACTTGTTCGAGAATTCGGACGAGGTTGTGGCCGAGCAACTTCTCATCTTCAGCCGCGGCACGCCCTCGTTGCCAGTCGCTGGTCAGCCGTCTGCTGAGCAAGGCCCAGCGGTCTCGGGTCCGCCCGAGGCTGTGCAGCCGCAGCAGTCCCAGGCTGACGACGACCGCGAGGGCGCCACTTTGACCCAGGACGAGGGCAAAGGCAAGGCCAAGGCGAAGATGCAAGGGGCGAGTGAGGCGCCGAGTGCTCCGCGCCCCAGACCGATGCTGAAGCCCCGTTCGAGGAAGCGGGTGCAGAAGCAGACGGAGACGGGTGTCGCGCCGAGCCCGGCGGGCATCAGCTTTGGGGCGCCGGTCGAGTTCGGCTTGACCAGCGCAGAGAGCTCGGTCCGCGACAACCCGGCACCGCTGCCTCTCTTCGCGTTCGAAGACGCAGACGACGTGCCGGTGTTTGGGGAAATTCCCCCTGACATTGCTGCGATGATCGAAAAGGCAGCAGCTGCGATGGCGACCACCCCCGACAAGCCCGACACGGCGAACTAGCCTGTCGATGGCACCGCCGAAGTCTGCTGCCGGTCGCATGCATGCAGGGCAGAGTCCCCTCGCCGACCGCGGGAGCCTGAGATACGCCCATCGCGCAGAATGGAATGGTGAGTTCTCGTCCACGTCCTGCAACAGCATCGAAGAGAGTGTGGTGTGCTAACTTTGATCGCAGAAGTTTTGGCGCTCCTCGGAGCAGCATGAGAAAAGAGAAAACGACAAAAAAACACGGAAAACGAAAAAACCACCAAAAAAAAGTTGCTGTTTGCTGTCGTCGTCCCACATCTTGGATGACGTTTGCATGGCGTTTGGCCTGCACAGCATTTGTTTCTTTTTTGATTTTCGTTTTCGTTTTCGTTTCTTTGTCTTTCTCTTTTCGGTTCATTTCGGTTCTGCTTTTTGTCCTTGCCAGCCGCCGGTCGCCATCGCCACCCTCGACGAGCCACACCTGTCTCTGCAACATGCGCGACGCATCCTCTTCCGCGTTGCCGCCTTTGCTCAGGAGACGCGCTTGATCGAGATTGCCGCCACAACAGCCTACCACAGACGCATCGACCTCAACACTTTGCTTGTCATGGTCATGACCTGCGTCCTGCGTTTCTCGGCATGCTCTGGATGTTTCTTTTCCCAGAGCTTTTGGCAGCGACATTGCGACTTTTTGCTGGCTCGGATCTTTCCCGACTCGGTGTTCTCGACCAGGCGACTTTCTGGACAACGCAATTCAAACGGCATCAGGCTTTCTCCCCGTCGACTTCTCTCCGTCGACTTCTGTCCGTCGACTTCTCTCCGTCGACTGCATTGCCTGCCAGCCACGTCCACCGCCAGATCGAGCACGAGCACTGGATCAGCAGCCTGGCACCACACACCTCACTGAGTTCACCATGTGTCGGTGGTCGGTGCCAGAGAGCAACTGCCAGGCGCCATCGTCTTGTTTCCATCACAAGCTTTGGCCTCGGACTCTTCCGGCCACTGCTGCGCCTGAGCGGTTCTCGACGCCCAGCCCTGATTTTCAGCTACTGGGTTGCGACTGTCGGCCACAACATCCGGCTTGTCCACGGCTGCTGATCCTGGCGGCACTCGCTACAGAGGACACGCTGCAGCTGTCTGCGAGACATTGCTTGCGGACACGCTGCAGCATCGTCCGGTCCTCTGCGACGCCGCGACTGCCTCCAAGAGGCAAGAAACACACCACACCACACGTCCACACGACCAGGTTTCTCCAAGCCACATCGCATGCCCAGTTTCCTGCCATGCATTGCTTGGAGTCACCTCGAAAGTCTCGAGCCGTGTGCACATCAGACAAGCTACACCTGGTCGATGTGGCACGATGGCTTGAGCATCCACTGCCTGACGACGGCGACTGTTTCCTCACTGGCTCCAACATGCCCACTCGCTCTCTCGCGCAACGTCTATGTCGCGGCATCACACGAGCCGCCCTCGTTCGCGCCTGCTGAATTGCAACAACAAGCTTCTCAGCCGGCGCCGGCGCAGGGACGACCAGACTGCCGAGAGGCTGATCAGTCGCCTCGTCTGCAACCAACGCGCATCCATCCCCCTCTGCAAGCGCAGATGGAAAGAGATGACTGCGGCGGATTGAAAGACATCCCGACCGCACTGCGTTGTTGCACTCACTCACCACCACAAGCAAGTGCAGCAAGAAATTGCTCGCACTCCGACGCCCTCTGTGCTGTCTTCACCACGACACGCATGCGGCGTTCCGACTTGCACACGGCCGGGCTTCGGCTGGCCGTGTCCAACACCAACCTCGACGGATCTGTCTTCCAACCTTGGCGGAATCCACAAAAATGCAAGACCACTAGAAGGACTGGCGGAAGAAGGAATCTCCCAGTCCACCACCAAAAACACAAGATCACCAGAAGGGCCGGCGGAAGAAGGACTCCCCCGACCCGACCAAAAAGCAAAAAGACAAGACCACCAGAAGGGCTGGCAGAAGAAGGACTCTCCCAGCCCACCCCTGAAAAAGAAAAAAAGAAGACCACCAGAAGGGCTGCCAGAAAGAAGACTCTCGCAGCCCACCATCTTGGCCATTTGACTGATCTACTCATTGGCTGCATATTTCAGTTGCTATTTCAGTTGCTATTTCCGTTGCATGTTTTTGTCTATCAGAGCCATGTTGATACCCATTTTGTACATTAGTGCTGGTCCTCCTGGCAGCCGTCGCTTGCCTGCTGCTGGGAGGACCGCTTGCTGGTCTCTTGGAGACTCTTGCCAAGGAAGAATGGCAAACCAACAGCAGTCGAAGACGTTTCTGAATTCCAATTCAATGCATTGACTATCTGCTCTCCAACTTGATGCCGTCTCTTTGAGTGACCTGTGCAAAGCGTAGATGCAAAACCGTAACCAGTTCATGCCGCGCACCCCCTCACACCTGCAAGGCCGTGTCCTCCCGCGCGGCGTGCGTGCCCTTGCGCCACGCATGCTGCGGGTCGGCGGCGCGGGCGGTGGCAGCAGCAGCGGCGGAAGCGGTCTTGGCCGTGCCCGGCCGGCCCCAGCCGCCGCCGCCCGGCGTGTAGACGATGATGCGGTCGCCGGCGTTCATGGGGGCGCTGTTCTTGGCGCCCAGGTTGATGGCGCGCTCCTCGAGCTGGGCGTCGTCGCCGTCGTCGTCGGCGTCATCGCCCTCCTGGCCCAGGCGCTTCAGGGCGACCTCCCAGCTGGCCTTCTCGACGCGGCGCACCCACAGGTTGAGGCCGCACTGGCCCGGCTCGCCGCCGGCGAGGCCATAGGGCTGGTAGACGCGGCGCTCGCTGAGGATGGACACCTGCAGGGGCATGCGGAACTCAATGTCGCGCACGACGCCGTCGCCGCCGCGGTACTGGCCGGCGCCGCCGGAACCCTTGCGCAGCGAGAACTCGCGCAGCAGCACGGGGTAGCGGCGCTCAAAGACCTCGGAGTCGGTGATGCGCGTGTTGGTCATGTGCGTGTGGACGCCGCTGGTGCCGTCCCAGTGGGGGCCGGCGCCGCTGCCGCCGGCAATGGTCTCGTAGTAGCCGAAGCCCTTGACGGCGTCGGTGCCGGCGACGTTGCCGCCGAAGCCAAAGGTCAGGTTGTTGCAGTCGCCCTGGCTGGCGGCGCAGGCCTCAAAGGCCTTGAAGATGACGTCGGTGACGCGCTGGCTGGTCAGCACGTTGCCGCCGACGACGGCGGCGCGGTCCGACGGCGACAGCAGCGACTTGGGCGGGATCTTGACCGTGACCGGCCGCAGGCAGCCCTGGTTGAGCGGGATGTCCTCGGAGATGAGGCAGCGCAAGCAGTAGATGATGGCGCTGTAGGTGACGGCCTCGGGCGCGTTGATGTTGCCGTAGACCTCGGGCCCCGTGCCGGCAAAGTCAAAGACGGCCTCGCCCTTGTCGGCGTCGATGGTGACGCGCAGCCGGATCGGGCTGCCGTCGTCCATGTAGTCGACGGCCGACAGGTCCTGGCCCGCGAAGCGCTGGCTGACCTGCTTGAGCAGCGCGCGCACGCACAGCGCCGCGTTGTCCTGGATGGCGCGCATGTACAGGTCGACCGTGTCCTCGCCGTACTCCTCAAAGAGCGCCTCGATCAGCGAGATGCCCTTCTGGTTGGCCGACACCTGCGCCTTGAGGTCGTTGATGTTGTCCGCCAGGCAGCGCGTGCCGCTGCAGCCCGGGTAGCGCGCCGGCTGGCGGTAGAACAGGTCGACGACGAGCTCCTCGTCAAAGCGCCCGCCGGCGACGAGCTTGGCCGTCTTGACCGACGCGCCCTCCTGGTACAGCTCGCGCGAGTGCGGCGGCATGCTGCCCGCCGTGATGCCGCCAATGTCGGCGTGGTGCGCGCGCGACGCCGCGTAGAACAGAATGTTCTCGCCCTTGCGGTCGAACGCGGGCATGATGAGCGTCACGTCGGGCAGGTGCGTGCCGCCGTACGACGGGTGGTTGGAGATGATGACGTCGCCCTTGTGCAGGCGGCCGCGCCAGATCTCCGCCTGCCGCCGCACGCACGTCGACAGGCTGCCGAGGTGGACCGGCAGGTGCGGCGCGTTGGCGACGAGGGCGCCGTCCGCGTCGAAGATGGCGCACGAGAAGTCGAGGCGCTCCTTGACATTGGTGCTGACGCTCGTCTTCTGCAGGGCCCGGCCCATCTGCTCGGCGATGGCCATGAAGCGGTGGCCAAAGACGCTCAGCATGATGGGGTCGACCTCGCGGCTTTTGGTGCTGTCGTCGTCCGCCCCAGCACCGTTGGCAGCGCCGTTGGCAGCGCCGTTGGCCGCTTCGTCCGCCTTCTTGGCCCGGCTCGGGGACGCAATGTCGATGATGACGTGCGTGGCGAGCTTGGTGGCGGCCGTGCCGGGCGCCACGACAATGGTCTGCGTGCCGTCGGCCAGCATGGCCGGCCCCGCCACCTTGTCGCCGACGTCGAGGCTCTCGAGCTTGAAGACGGGCGTGGCCCGGCGGCCGCCGTCAAAGTAGACGTCGGCCTGCGCGTGCTGCTTCTTGCGCAGCTCGTCGGCGTGCGCGCTCGCCGACAGGTCGCGCACCGTGACGGCGGCCAGCTGCTCGTCGACCGTCCGCTCGTCGTAGCGGAAGCTGCGGGCGATGCCGCGGACGCGCACGTCGTCGACAATAATGTCGCGGTCGTCGAGCGTGAAGCCGAACTCGTAGCGGTGGTGGCGCACAAAGGCCTGGCCGTAGGCCCAGCGGTCGCCGCCAAAGTGCGCGGCGGCCTCCTGCTCCGTGGGCTGCACGATCATCAGCGCCGACTCGGTGCCGCGGTAGCGCATGTTGAGATACTCCTCAAAGACCATCTCGTCGTCCTGGAAGCCCTGCTCGCGCAGCGCCGCGCGCGAGCGGTCGCGCAGCTTGGCCATCTTGTCGCGCAGCTCGGCCACGACGGTGCTGGTGCTGCCGGTGCCGCCGGTGCCGGCCTCCTCCCACACCTTGGACTCGGGCTCCTGCTGCTCGTCGACCACGTCGGCCAGCGCCATGCCGTAGGCCGACAGGACCGACGAGTAGCGGTGCACGAGGATCTGGCGGATGCCCAGCGACTGGGCGATGGCGACGGCGTGCTGGCCGCCGGCGCCGCCAAACGTGGCCAGGCGGTGCTTGGACGGGTCGTGGCCCTTGGCCTCGGTGATGGACCGGATGGGCCGCGTCATGCTCTCGTTGGCGACGGTCAGGAAGCCAAACGCCACCTCGTCGACGCTCATGGCCTTGCCCGTCTCGCGGTTGATCTGCTCCGTCAGCGCGCGCAGCGCCGCCTCGCTGGCGGCCACGTCGAGGCCCTCGTTCTCCTGCTTGCCAAAGATCTTGGGGAAGAACTCGGGCAGCAGCCGGCCGAGGTAGAGGTTGGCGTCCGTGACGGTGGCCGGGCCGCCCTTGCGGTAGCAGGCCGGGCCGGGGTGCGCGCCCGCCGACTCGGGCCCCACGACAAACAGGCCGTTGCGGAAGAAGAGCATGGACCCGCCGCCGGCGGCGACGGTGTTGATGTCGAGCTGGGGCGACTGGATGGTCACGCCGGCCGTGGTGGTCTCAAAGGTGTGGTCGTAGCGGCCCTCGCCGTAGCGCGAGACGTCGGTGGACGTGCCGCCCATGTCGAAGCCGAGCACGTTGATCTTGGTCTTGGGGTCGTAGGACGTGATGGCGTAGCCGACGACGCCGCCGGCCGGGCCCGAGAGGATGGCCTTGAGCCCGGTGAACTTGTCCACGTCGACGAGGCCGCCGTCGCTCTGCATGAACTCGCAGCGCGTGCCGGTGCCGCGGCCGCTGCCTGGGCCGCCCGTCTTGGTGCTCTTGGTGCCGAGGCCGCCCTGGAAGCCCTGCTGGAAGCCCGTAATGTACTTCTTGATGGCGGGCGTCAGGTAGGCGTCGGCGCACACCGAGGTGGCGCGCGACACCAGCTTGATCATGGGCATCAGCTCGGAGCTGAGCGAGATGTGGTGGAAGCCAATGTCCGCGGCGACGCGGCCGACGAGCGCCTCGTGGTCCGGAAAGGTGTAGGCGTGCATCAGGCACACGGCGATGCTGCGGATGCCGCTGTCGTAGACGGCCTGCAGCTGGGCGCGCACGGCGGCGGCGTCGGGCCGCCGCAGGATGCGCACGGCCTCGCCGGACACGCCCATAACCAGCTCGGTCTCGGGCCGCGCGGCCTCGGGCGTCCCCGCGCGCACGGCGGCCTCGGTGAGGTGGCGCTCGGGGTCCTCGGCGTAGTCCTCGAGCGTGACGCGCTCGTCGATCTCGACCACCTGCTCGTACAGCACGTCGGGCTTGCGGATGGCCAGGTCAAAGATGCGCGGCCGCGACTGGTTGCCGATGGCCAGGCAGTCCCGGAAGCCGCGCGTGACCACGAGGGCAATGGGCTCGCCCTTGCGCTCCAGGAGCGCGTTGGTGGCCACCGTCGTGCCCATGCGGATGGAATCGATCTGCGTCGTGTCGAGCGCCTCGCCGCGCGGGATGTCGCGCTTCAGAAAGTGCGCCATGATGCGCCGGATGCCCTCGAGCGGCGCGTCCGCATAGTTGCCCGGGTCCTCGGACAGCAGCTTGATAATGACGTGCTCGCCGTCCCGGCTGCCAAAGCAGTCCGTAAAGGTGCCGCCCCGGTCGATGGCAATCGAGATCTTGCCCTTGCGGGCGGCGGGCGCGGGCGGCGGCGACATGGCGGGCGGCGTTGTGGCGGACGGCGTTGTGTGCGAAGCCGACGTGAAGCCCAAAGACGAGCGAGGATGCAGCGTAGTCACGATGCCAGTGGAGACGTGGCCAGAGTGCACCAGAGCGCCTTCCCGTCTACTTTTGTATACGCTCGTGCGTCTGGCAACTGCGTTGACGTTGACGGAGGTTTGCACCTTCCTCGAGCATCGGGCGTTGCGGCGTTCCTTCCGATTAACACGCAGTCACCGTGCGGCCACGTGCCCCGCCCGGAGCTTAGGCGTGTACCTCTGCTGCTGCAGGCGGTGCGCGGGTACTTCCTTCGCGCCTTCCCCCGGTCCAGTTTGCCGGCACTAAACGGCGCCTGATCGGACTGCATCGCCGCGCTCTTATCGGGCTGCTGCTATCCGCCGCCGCGATGACACAATCGTGGGGTGAGCCGCCGCTGTTAGCGGGCTACCTGCTCATCTGCAGAGCGAACGCGGGACCTGCGCTGTACCTCTGTATCGCATACCCAACCCCACCAGCACGTGACCAGGCGACTGGCATCTGTCGTCACCGGACTGGTGCACCGACATACAACAAACACATCGGCCCATCAGTCACCCCGACCGCAGCATTGTCTTACGCGGTGACCACTGGGGCTGTGAGGTCTCGTATCCCGTTTCCTGCCAAGCAACTCCCCGCTGCACTCAAACGCTACGTTGTTGCGATCCTACACCGTCAGCGACCATGGGGTTTACAGACGAAGAGTGGGCGGAGATGAGCCAGGAGATGCCGGGCGCGCAGGATGAGGTCATCCAGAAGTACCTCCAGGGACGGAACAGCCTGATTGCCCAGGAGCAGAAGAAGCGCAGTGGTAGGTCGAAGCAGGCGGCTGTGTTTGGTGGGCCCTTGCGCGTCCCCTTCGCCCCGGCTGACAGAACAGATTATGCCTTCCGCCAGGCGCTCTCGCCCATTGCGAAGAAGGCCTGCGCGATTGTGGAACGCATCCGCGACGAGGAGCGGCAGCGCATCTGGACGCCGCAGCTGGAGGAGTCCATTGCGACGGGCGCGGGGGGTCCGGGGACGGGGCGCGAGGGCGGGGAGGGCATGACGGTGTACCCGGGCCAGATGTTTACGCACGCCAAGGAGCTGATGGAGCGCACGACGCTGTGGAAGATTGTGCGCAAGATGCCCAAGGGGGCGCTGCTGCACGCGCACTGCGACGCCATTGTCAGCTTTGACTATGTCTTTGACGTGCTGCTGAAAACGCCCGGCATGCACATTGTGGGCACGACGGGCCCGCTGGCGACGGCGGAGGAGCGCGCGGAACGGGTGGTGGAGTTTCCGTTCCGGCGGGCGGCGCACCACCTGGTGACGGAGGAGGCGGCGGCGGCGCGGAAGACGCGGGCCAACCCGGCGCCGTGGGATCCGAGCTACGTGGCGGGCACGCCGGTGCTGCTGACGGAGGCGGCGGACGCGTTCCCCGAGGGCGGGCGGGCCGGGTTCGTGGCGTGGCTCAAGTCGCGCTGCACCATCTCGCAGCGGGACGCGGTGGAGCAGCACCACGGCCTGGACCACATCTGGCACAAGTTCCGCGGCTGCTTCATCATGCTGGGGGCGATGATCCACTACGAGCCGCTGTGGCGGGCGTACCTGCAGCAGCTGATGCAGCAGCTGCTGGACGACGGCGTGACGTGGGCCGAGGTGCGCATCAAGTGGGGGCTGGACTACCGGCGGGAGGGCCGCGAGACGCCCGAGGCCGACTACGGGGAGATGTACCGGGTGGCGGGGGAGGAGATTGCGGCGTTCCGCAAGAAGACCCAGGGCGCGTTCTGGGGCCTGCGGTTCATCTGGACGGAGATGCGGGGGCTCGGCACGCGGCCGATTGCCGAGGCGATGGACCACTGCATCACGACCAAGCTCATGTACCCGGAGCTGGTGGCCGGGTTCGACCTGGTGGGGCCGGAGACGCTGGGGCGGCCGCTCAAGGACCTGCTGCCGGAGCTGTTCTGGTTCCGGCAGCAGTGCGCGGCGGAGGGGGTCAACATCCCCTTCTTTCTGCACGCGGGCGAGTGCCTGGGCGACGGCGACGACACGGACAACAACCTGTTTGACGCGGTGCTGCTGGGCACGCGGCGCATCGGGCACGGCTTCAGCCTGTACAAGCACCCGCTGGTGCTGGACTTGGTCAAGGAGAAGCGCATCCTGGTGGAGTCGTGCCCCATCAGCAACGAGGT
This sequence comes from Ophiostoma fasciatum, assembly GCA_019925495.1. Lineage (NCBI taxonomy): Eukaryota > Fungi > Ascomycota > Sordariomycetes > Ophiostomatales > Ophiostomataceae > Ophiostoma > Ophiostoma fasciatum. The sequence goes on from JADHKM010000001.1 coordinate 1,258,014, forward strand.
GCTGCGGCTGTGCGGCAGCATCCTGTCGCACCCGCTGCCGGCGCTGCTGGCCCGCGGCGTGGCCTGCGGGCTCAACAACGACGACCCGGCCATCCTGGGCCAGGACGCGGCCGGCCTCACGCACGACTTTTGGCAGGCGCTGCAGGGCTGGGACAACCTGGGGCTGGCCGGCCTGGGCTCGCTGGCCGAGAACAGCGTGCGGTGGGCCGCGTTTGAGGACGAGACCAACGAGGAGTGGACCCAGCACATCCGCGAGGCGTCGCTGGGGACCAGCATCAAGGCGCAGCGCCTCAAGGAGTGGAGCGTCCAGTGGGAGCAGTTTTGCCTGTGGGTGGTGACCGAGTACGGCGAGCAGTATGGGGAGTGATTGGGGAGAAGGGGAGGCAAGGCGAGAAGGACATTCAACAGGATGACGGCATCCGACAAGGGCATGGTTCAAGGACGGTTCAACAAGCATGGCTCAACAAGGACACACAGCTCCACGAGGACACGCTTCAACAAGGATGGTTCAACAAGGACACACAAGGACACACAAGGACACAACACACAGGGAGGTTCAACAAGGGTTCAACAGGCATGGCTCAACACACACAAGGACGTCAAGGGCACATGTTCAACATTGGCTTAGAGATGTATTAAGCGAGCATCTGCTGCTCTAGTGATTTGAAAACAATCTAATGGGTATTGAGTGGACACCCGCGCACCGCGCACCGCGCACCGCCTACTGCTGGCGCGCACGCTCGGCGTCGGCCTGCTTCTGGATGTCGTGCTCGGCGCCGCGCTGCTGGGTCTTGCCGACGTCGTGCTGCTTCTGGAACTCGGCCTGGGCCTGCTCGTTGCCGGTGAGGCCGGCGATGCCGCTGCCGACGGCGCCCTTGACGCGGTCCGCGGCGCCCGACACAAAGTCGGTGGCCTGGCCGCGGGCCTCCTGCTCCTGGCCCTGGCGGTTCTGCTCGCGGCCGGCGGACTTGAGGGACTGCGGTACGGTTAGCGTGGAGCAAAGGAAGGTCTTCCGCAAGGCGTTTGACGTACCTCCGACCCGACAAGACCGCCGACGGCCTCCTTGGCGGAGCCCAGGGTCTGGTTCCAGCTGCCGGTGGCGCGGTTGGGGTCGTCGCGGGTGACGGCGCCGGACGACGAGGCGGTGAAGCCGGGGCCCTTGAGGGTGGCGTGGGAGGCGTCGTACTCGTCCTGGCCGGCGGCCTTCTTGGCCTCGCCGGCGGCCTTGTCACCGGTGCTGCCCGTCAGGCTGCCGATAGCGCTCTGGACGGTGCCGATGGCCGAGTTGATGTACGACTGAGCCGTCGACGGGGCAGAGTTGTTGTTGTTGGACGACATGATGGGAATGGAGTGGGAGTGAGCAAGCTGGAAGAGAGCTTTGTGTTGAGTGTTGAGAGTTGTTGGAGAGGTTGAGTGAAGCTGGAGAGACTGAGTGTTGACGTTGAGTTGGACAGTGGCGAGAGCTCCTTATATAGTGGCGGCGCGGCACGGTCGCGATGGCCGTTTGCGTGCGCACCAGGGGTGTCTCGGTCCTTCCCACCGAAAGCCCATGCTGTAGCTGTCAAAATGCCCTGAGGAGAGGAAAAAACAAAAAAAGTCCCTGAAAATCCATGATGTCATCGACGCTTGTGGTAGCGTGGCCGGACAGGGCAGTGGCGATGATGTCAGGGGCCCGGCCGCTGTGGAACGGAGACGGCAAGAGCCAACCAGGCACGACGGAAGCAGCAAACAGGGGGCCAAACAGGCCTCTGCCTGTTCCTGCCGGACGCGTCAGGGCGCAGGGCGCAGTCCAAAGCCCACCGAGGCCTTGCCTGCTGTCTCAGATGACGCCGGCGGACGACGCCGCCGACGTTCTGGAAACGGATGCATTCCTGAGGCAGCAAAAAGAAAGCAGCACAGTCCATTTGTCTACCAATTTCTAGGCGACCGCCTCCAGAGCAAGATGTCATGCGTTCGTGGCCAAAAGAGGGTCATGAAGAGGGAAGAGGCAAAAAAAAGAAAAAAAAAGACAATAGGTAATACACAGGACATGCCGACCTTGGGTCATTCTGGTCCGCCGTGGACGAGACGGCCTGGCCGGAAGAAGCGAAGACGAAAACGGAGAGCAGGCTGCCGAGCCCAGCTGCGCGGCTGCGCGGCAGCCCTTAGTGCGGCGTCCACTGGATGGTGTTGAGGTCGATGCCCTCCTGGACGAGCTCCCAGAGCGGGCTCAGCTCGCGCAGAAAGTTGACGCGCTCGCGCACGGCCTGCAGGACGTAGTCGATCTCCTGCTCGGTGGTGAAGCGGCCGATGCCGAAGCGGATGCTGGAGTGGGCGCTCTCGTCGCTGTTGCCGAGGGCGCGCAGGACGTAGCTGGGCTCGAGCGAGGCGGACGTGCAGGCGCTGCCCGAGGACAGGGCAATGTCCTTGAGCGCCATCAGCAGCGACTCGCCCTCGACGTAGGCAAACGACACGTTGACGCAGCCCGCGTAGAAGTGGTCGGGGTCGCCGTTCTGCGTCGTGTGCTCCATGGACAGCAGGCCGCGCAGCAGGCGGTCTGACAGGAACTTGATGCGCTTGGTGTCGTACTGCAAGGTCAGCCTGTTGCCACCAGACGAGGCAGGGGGGAGACGAGTGCAGGAGAATGCAGGAGAGCCGCAGTCAGAAGTGCTTTGCTTCAACAAGGCCAAGAGGCTTCAGAAAGCCATGCATTGAGCAGATCATCCGAGCGGTAGGGAAAGACGAGAGAAAAAAAAAAGAGCAAGAGAGAACCCACCGGAAGCTCCTCATACGCAATGCGGCAGGCCTCGCCGAAGCCGACGACGAGCGGCGGGGCCAGGGTGCCGCTGCGCAGGCCGCGCTCCTGGCCGCCGCCGGTGATGATGGGGTCGAGGCGGACGCGGGGCCGGCGGCGGACGTAGCAGGCGCCGATGCCCATGGGCCCGTAGATCTTGTGGGAGGAGATGGACATGAGGTCGATGTTCATGGCGTTGACGTCGATGGGGATCTTGCCGACGGCCTGGGCGCCGTCGGTGTGGAAAAAGACCTTGTGCTTGCGGCAGAGGCGGCCGATCTCGGCGAGGGGCTGGATGACGCCGATCTCGTTGTTGACGGCCATGATGCTGACGAGGGCCGTGTCCGGGCGGATGGCGGCCTCGAGCTCGGCCAGGTCGACGAGCCCGGACGGCTGCACGGGCAGGTAGGTGACCTCGAAGCCCTCGTCCTGCAGGTGGCGGCAGCTGTCGAGCACGCACTTGTGCTCCGTCTGGGACGTGACAATGTGGCGCTTCTTCTTCTTGTCGCCGCGGCCAAAGAAGCGCGCCACGCCCTTGATGCTCATGTTGTTGCTCTCGGTCGCGCCGCTCGTGAAGATGATCTCCTTGGGGTCCGCGCCCACCAGCCGCGCCACGTGCGCCCGCGCGTCCTCCACCGCCTTCTCGCTCTCCCAGCCGTACGCGTGCGTGCGCGAGTGCGGGTTGCCAAACACGCCCACGTAGAACGGCAGCATCGCGTCCAGCACCCGCGGGTCCACCGGCGTCGTCGCCTGCATGTCCAGGTAGATGGGCCGCTGGCCCTCCTCCAGCACCGTCGCCTGCTGCAGCACCTCGGCCATCGGGCTGACGGTGACGTTGCCGCTGCTGCTGCTAATGCTGCTGCTGCTGGCCGCGCTCTGGCTCAGCGCCTGCTCAAAGTCCTTCTTGTTGAGGTGGATGGCCGTCTCCATCTTGGTCGCCTCCGCCACCTGCGCGCTGTCCCGCTTGCTCTCGGACACATATGTCCTCCGCGCCGCGGGCGTCGCCGCCGCCGGCACCACCGCCGCCATCGTCTGCGGCCGTCCTCCGCCGCCGTGGCATCGCCGCGGAACGGCGGGCCGGACAGCGAGGCGCGCCGCCTGTCGCGCCATTCGAGCGTGCGACGAGATCGCTGCCATGGTGACGATGGAGTGTCTCGATTCTTGATGCAGAGGGTAAGAAAACAAGAGCGGGGGGAGAAGGGGAAGAAGGGGAACGAGAGCGCCCCGATTTGTCAACCAACGTATATATTTTATTTCGCCTGCAAGCCCGCCGTAAATTTTGCCTCTCTTTTTTGGGACGTTCGGGCGGCGCCCCGCTGAATTTCCCGCCGGCATTCGGTGATAGAAGCTTCGGAGAAGTGCCCGTGTCCGATTGGCTGGCGTGGCCCCGCACCGGCTGGTGGAGGGGTCATCAGTCAGCTGACACAAGCCACCTGTGGCGCGGCCGCCAGCTGGTGCCTGCGCTGCGCTGCGCTGTGCTGCGCCACGCCTCTGCTGCAAGGCACCGCTGAACGTTCAGCTTGGCGGCCAGAAACGTCATCCGTCTCGCGCCCAAAGGTCGCGTGGGACCTCACTGGAACGTTCGGCCGCTTAGTTGTGTCCCCCCTCCTGGTCTCGGCACCACGACGTCTGCGCACTTCTCTCTCTGCGACCATGCTCGCCTGGTCCAGCTTCCCCTCGAACTGATCGCAGCCGCCATTCGCCCGCAGCTGTCCGTTTCCGCGTCTTCCGAAGGCGCCGGCGGCGGCCTCTTGTTTTTTTGACGCTCTGGGTTTTTTGACGCATCCCATCCGACGATCTCTGACGACGACCCGCCTTCGTCTGCCGCCTGCCCGCCATGAGCTTCAAAGGCTTCCAGAAGGGCGTGGCGCGGGTAGGTGTCTCTTTTGCTGGCTAGCTGTCTGGCTGGCTGTCTCTCTATGTTTTTTTTCTCACACAATCAGGCCCCCCAGCAGTTCCGGCAAAAGTTCAACATTGGCGAGCAGACCAAGGACCCCGTGTACCAGGACGCGGAGCGGCGGTTCGACGACCTGGAGGTGCAGACGAAGAAGCTGCACGACGAGAGCAAGCGGTACGCGGAGGCGATCAACGCGATGCTCAACCACCAGATCGAGTTCTCGCAGGCGATGACGGAGGTGTACAAGCCGATCAGCGGCAGCGTGTCGGACCCCAACTCGTTCCATGCAGAGGGCAACGTGGAGGGCATCCGGGCGTGCGAGGAGTACGAGGCGGTGGTCAAGGACCTGCAGGGGATGCTGGCGCCGGAGCTGGAGATGATCGAGAGCCGGGTGGTGCAGCCGGCGCAGGAGCTGCTGGAGGTGGTCAAGAACATCCGCAAGATGGCGGTCAAGCGCGAGCACAAGAAGCTGGACTACGACCGGCACCGCGCGGCGCTCAAGAAGCTGCAGGACAAGAAGGAGAAGTCGCTCAAGGACGAGAAGGCCATGTACAAGGCCGAGAGCGACCTGGAGCAGTCGACGCAGGACTTCAACTACTTCAACGACCTGCTCAAGGAGGAGCTGCCGCGCCTGTTCGCCCTCGAGCGCGACTTCATCCAGCCGCTGTTCCAGTCCTTTTACTACATGCAGCTCAACGTCTTCTACACCCTGCACGACAAGATGCAGCAGTGCGACATTGGCTACTTTGACCTCACCCTCGACGTCGAGGAGGCCTTCCACAAGAAGCGCGGCGACGTCCAGGAGCAGGCCGAGCGCCTCTCCATTGTCAAGTTCAAGACCACCGGCGGCAAGCGGCCCGCCTCCAAGTACGGCAGCACCGCCGCCCGCCCGGCCCTCGAGGGCCGCAAGCCGCCGCTGTCCATCACCGCCGGGCGGTCCTCGTCGTCGTCGCCGTCGTCGGCCTACGCCCACCACACCGCCGCCGCCGCCGCCGACAGCAACCCGCCGCCGCCGTACTCGGCCGAGAGCGACAGCGCGTCCGCGTCCCGGTACGGCGCCGCCGCCAGCACCGGCAAGGCCGGGCTGGCGGCCGCGGCCAAGGCCAAGCCGCCGCCGCCGCCGCCGCCCAAGCCGAAGCGGTTCAGCGCCACGCCGGCGGCCGAGACGGTCACGGCGCTGTACGACTACGCGGCCGCGCAGGACGGCGACCTGAGCTTCCGCGCCGGCGACGTCATCGAGGTGGTGACGCGCACCGACAACGCCAACGAGTGGTGGACCGGCCGGCTCAACGGCCGGCAAGGGCAGTTTCCAGGTGTGTTGGCGTGGGGTGCCTCTGCGAGCGCCTCTCTCTCCCCCCGACATGGACATCCAGGCTGACCAGCAGGCAACTATGTCCAGTTGAACACGTAGAGGCACGCACGTTAGACACATTCGGATACCAGGCCCTTGTTTTCTTTTGCTGCTGCGGGTTTCTGTCTTTTGGACGTGCGTTCTCCTCATGGATTTTGAGTGGCATCAGCGAGGAATCAGGCCGGGAGAGGCGAGGCGAGGAGGGAGGCGTTGCGTTCGTGTACGGCAAGGCATGCATACGACTATCCAATGCCGTTTTCGGAGCGGTCCTGATGGACAGACATTGTGACATGGTAGAGCCGCGCCTTTTTTTGGACCGGCAGCCGCCTCTTCCCCTCCCCCTCCCCCATCTCGCCGAGCCTCCTGTGACCACACCCCCAGACTGTCGACATGGCTGGCGTCTCCTCCCCACGTGGGGGGGCTGTTGCCCGAGGGAAAAAGGGCTGACAACAGGACGTCGTCCACGTTCGGACGGGGTAGGCATGCGGGGGACGACACGAGGGTCCTCCCGCGGGTCCATGCATGGCTCTTGTGCACGGTATCCCGCGTCTGAACAGAAAGCGCGCAAAACAACGCAAGGCTGGCCAGGCTGGCTCGTCTTGTCTGCCTTGCTTAGCCGCCCGGGGTCTGGGCGATCATAGTTGCACTCGTGCAGCTCGTGCGGCTCGTGCGGCTCGTGCGGCTCGTGCAGCTCGTGCAGCTCGTGAATGGTTCCTGATGTCACCCCCACTCGTCTCGTTAAGCGGCCGAGTCTATTCCTGTTGACTGGATTGGCTGGATTAGCCATGCCGCTCCTTTGAATATTGGTCACCGGCGTTTGAAATAAACGAGCGCTTTTCTTGCTACCACGCTTTCTGATACGAGAGGTCATATCCGTTGGCAATCTGCCTGTACATCGGCTCGGTCCACGACGCCCAGGCGGCCTGCAGCTGCGGGCGCGGCTCGCCCTTGTGCCACGTCACCGACGGCCCCTCGACCGCGGCGGCCTCCACGGCCCCCACGCGGGCGCCTCCTCCTCCTCCTCCTCCTCCTCCTCTCCCTGGGTCCAGACGCGCCCCCGCGCCCCCCTTCCGGAGGCCAGGCAGTCCCGACAGGCAGAGCGAGGGGTCGAAGCTCACGACCACGATGGCCTGCGCGGCGCCGGAGCCCGTGGAGTACACGAGCAGGCGGTCGTCCCACGTGGCCGACACGTTGCCGCAGTGGCCGGGCGGGTTGAGGACGCGGGCGAGGAGCCCGTCATGGTGGTCCCCCTCCGGCAGCGCCGGCGGCCAGGTGACCACGTCCCGCGCCACGTAGCGCCGGTTGATCTCGCGCAGGGGGTACGTCGGGTTGCGGCGGTGGTGGCTGTGGGGGCTGCCGCGCAGCGCGGCGGTCTCGTCGAAGGGCCCCGGCGGCCGCGGGCGGCGCGAGACGGCCATGAGGACGAGGTTCTGCTGCGGCTGCTGCGGCTGCTGGGCCGGGTCGTCTGACGCGGGCGACGCCGGCAGGTGGACGAGGTCGAGGGCGGCGGCGGCGGGGATGCTGTAGACGCGGGCGGCGTAGGCGGCGAGGGTCAGGGGCGGGCGGCGGGCGGCGGCGGCGGCGGCGTCGTCGACGGGGTGGACCTGCTCGGGGGTGCGGCGGTAGTGGCGGCGGTCGAAGAAGAAGCCGGCGGCGGCGGCGCGGGCGCGGGCGCGGGCGCGGGGGCCGGCGGCGGCGGCGGCGGCGGCGGCGGCGCTGGCGAAGACGAGCGTCTGCAGGTAGTGCGTGCGGCGGCTGCCGCTGAAGCCGGTGCGCCACTCCTTGCGCTCCTCGACGACGACGGGCTGGCCGGAGACGGCGTGGCGCAGCAGGCGCAGCGAGGTCCAGCGGTCGTCGACGGCGCCCTCGTCGTAGCGGCGGCGCCACAGCGACGCGCGCGTCGGCGTCTCGCGCCGGCCCGGGTCGTCGAGGTGGAAGCGCACGCACACGTAGTACGATGCCGGCGTGATCAGGTACTCGTCACCGCTGTCGTCTGCGTATGCGTCATCGTCGTCGTCGTCGTCGTCGTCGTCGTCGTCGTCGTCGTCGTCGTCGCCGCCGCCGCCGCCGCCGCCCTCCTCCTCCTCCTCCTCACCAAGAATCTCGTCCTCGTAAAGCGCCACGCCGTCGTCTGCGTCCTCGGGCGGCCGCGGCTGGCTGGACAGCGCGTAAAAGTAGCCGTCGAGGATCTCAAAGCAGAGCGTGCTGCCCAGGTCGCCGGCGCCAAAGGCGTCGTCCAGCACGATGGGCTCCGGCCGCCACACGCACCCGCTCTCGTCCAGGCGGCAGTGCCGCAGCACCCAGCGCCGGCGGCCGCGGGTGGTGGCGCCCAGGTGGCGGTCGTCGCCGCCGCCGCCGCCGCCGCCGCCGCCGTCGCTGCTCTCGGTGCCGTCCTCGAGCGCCTCACCGCCCGGCGGCACCGGCGGCCGGCGCGTGCTGTAGGTGCCGTAGACGAGGTGCGTCCGGTCGTTGCGCACAAACAGCCGGTTGTACGGATGCCGCAGCCGCCGGCTGGTGCTCCATCCCGTGGCCGGCTTGAAGATCACGAGCCAGCTCTCGCGCCGCGTCGGGCCGCCGCGCCTCGCCCGGTCCTGTGCTCCGTGGCTGGCGCTGGGGGGTGGTACGGTGCGGTGGTGGGTGTAGACGCAGGCGACGACGCCGGCGGCGTAGTGCAGCAGGCGGAAGGTGTAGCGGCGCGTGCCGTGGGAGTCCGGGACGGCGTGGTCGAGCAGGGCGCGCACGTCGACGGCCATCTCGTGGCGCACGACGCCGTGCAGCGGCAGGATGCGCAGCACGCGGCCCGTCATGTACAGCAGCGTCTGGTCGGCGTAGACGTGGAGGGCCGCGGCGCCGCTGCCGGGGACGGACGAGCTGGCCGCGAGGGCGCCGCCGCCGGGCGGGCCCAGGGTGACGCCCGTGCCCGCCGTCTCGGCCACGCCCACGACGGCGACGGCGTACGGCTGCAGGGAGGTCAGGGCGAGCGCCCGCTTGGCCAGAATGCGCAGGGCGCGGGCGTACTGGCCGGACGGGGTCAGGCGGGCATACACGTCCGAGTGCGGCGCGTGTTTCTGGGGGTCAGCGGGAGACAAGGGAAAGAAGGGGGAGAGAGAGAGACGGACCCTGACCAGGTCGCGGCAGATGCTGTCGCCGCGAAAGACGTCGCGGAAGTAGCTGCAGGTGAGGGCCAGGAAGAAGGCATCCTCAATGTCGAGCAGCTGGACGAGGGCCAGCAGCAGCTCGTTGGGCAGCCGGAAGATGGGCGACATGGTCGTGACGAGGGCGAGGACGAGGGCGAGAGCGAGGGCGAGGGAGAGGGCGAGGGCAGAGGGCAGGCGGCCAGAGTGCCCACAGAAAGACACCGCACGCTGGGACCGGACATGGGGGGCATGGGGAGAGGGAGACGGGGACAGGGGGACGGGGGGCGAGACGGGGGTGACTTATATATCGCCTCGGCATCAAAACAAAGACGTCTACATGCTGGCAGCTGAGACAGCTCATCATGAGGCTCTTCTTTGTGCAGATCGAGGCGGCAGGGCCGCCGTGCATCCGCCGGGTGTAACGCGGAGGCTCTCGTGAGTGCGGTTCTTACGCCGTCGCTTAGACGTGGGACGCCCGACGCGTCCACAAGGGTTGTGGATTAATTTCGATTGAGGCTCAAATATATGCTTACTCCGTACTTGGACAATAATTACGCAGAGCCTCAAAAACACGTGACTTTGTTTTATTTTGGGCAGGGGCAGCAGAGGGTCTAGCTTAGGTAGTCCACTCCGTAGTGGGTGCGGGCCGCGGCCTGATTGGTTCCGTCGGCCGGTGAACATCTGACTCCAACCGAGCCGCATTCGACGACAGAGCGACCAGCTGCCGCCACGATGGACGAGACGGCGAGCCCAGCCCCGGGCGCCGCCGTGGACCTTGGCGCGGCGGTGGCCGTGGACACGGTGCTGGAAGTGCGGCGCGGGCGCATGCAGCTGCTGTCGGGCAGCCTCAAGATTCTGTCGGGCATCAACAAGGGCCTGTGCGAGGGGCCGATTTCGGTGACGCAGATGGGCCTCGTCGAGGAGTGAGTGCGGTCGGGCGAGCCGTCTGTCGTCTGCGGGGCGCCGGTCCTGACCCGCAGCGAGCACGACAGCACGTTCCACGGCGGCGTCGACAAGGCCGTGCATGCATGTGAGCACACGGGCGGAATCCGATGGTGAAGGCCGGCGCCGGACGTGAGGCTGACGGCAGACTGCGCGGCGCACTATGCGGCGTGGCAGCGGGAGTTTCCGGCGGCCGCAGACCGGTTCCGGCCGGGCGGCTTCGGCGAGAACCTGGTGTTTGCGCGCTTCAACGAGCGCAACGTGCACATTGGGGACGTCTTTGTGGTGGGGAAAGACGGCGTGGATGCCGACGCAGACGACCGTCTCCTCCTCCAGGTCAGCCTGCCGCGGCAGCCGTGCTTCAAGCTCAACCAGCGCTTCGGCGTGCGCAACTTTGCGCCGCTGACCTGGAAGACGAGCCGCACCGGCTGGTACTACCGCGTGCTGCGCCCGGGCCGCGTGCAGGCCGGCGACGCCGTGCGCCTCGTGCGCCGCCCGCACCCGGCCTGGCCCCTGGAGCGCGTGCAGGAGTTTCTGCACCGCCAGCCCGACAACATGCCCATGGTGGCCGAGCTGGCCGCCATCGACGACTTTGGCGCCGAGTGCCGCGACGCCTTCCGCCGCCGCCTGGCCAAGCACGAGGCCGCCCAGCGGCGGGCTCTCGGGGGCGGGGGCGCCCGTGACCCCGAGAGCTCGGTGCGCTGGCGGCCGTACCGCGTCGTCGAGAAGACGCGGCAGACGCCGCGCATCACGTCGTTTGTGCTCGAGGTGGACGGGGAGGACGGGGGGGACGACACGGACCTGGACGAGGCACTCGACCCGGGCTCGCACGTGCGGCTGCGTCTGGGGGGGACGGACGATGAGGGCGCAGAGCCACTCCTTCTGAGCGCCCTCACCCGCTGCTACTCCGTCGTCAGCGGCGACCGGCGGCGCTTCGAGATCGGCGTCAGCTTCGACGCGGCGACGTCGCGCGGCGGCGCGCGCTTCCTGCACGAGCGCGTGGGCGTCGGCAGCGTGGTGGCGGCGGGCGGCTTCGCGGCGGGCGTGCCGGTGGTCTCGGCCGCGAGCCACCACGTGTTTGTGGCGGGCGGCGTCGGCGTCACGGCCTTTCTGGCCCAGCTGGCCGCCCTGACCGCCATCCACTACAGCTGCGAGCTGCACTACGCCGTGCGCAGCGCCGACGAGGTCGCCTTTGCCGACCGCCTGCGGGCTCTCGGCGACCACGTCGTCGTCGTCTACGACGCCGCCCGCGGCCAGCGCCTCGACATCCCCGGCCTCGTGGCCCGCCTGCCCTGGAACACGCACATCAGCTTCTGCGGCCCGCCGCGCCTCCTCGACGCCGCCCGCGCCACCGTGCGCGCCGCCCGCATCGACCCGGCCGACGTGCACTTTGAGGCGTTTGACGGGGATGCCACGGGGGGCGGCGACCCGTTTGAGGCGGTGGTGCACAGGGAGAGCGAGGGCGAGGGCCGGGGCGGCCAAGCCCCCCCGCCGCAGACCGTCGCGGTCGCCGGCGCGGAGACGCTGCTGGACGCGCTGCAGCGCACGTTTGGCGCGGACGCCGTGGCCTCGTCGTGCGGCGTGGGCAACTGCGGCACGTGCAGGATTGCGGTGCGCGCGGGCCGCGTCGAGCACCGCGGCGCCGCGCTGACCGAGGAGGAGAAGGCGGCCGGCGACAGCATGCTGGCCTGCGTGAGCCGGGGGGTCGGGCGGATCGAGGTGGTGATCTGACGAGAGGGAGCAGAGCGAGGAGCAGAGTAGCAGAGTAGCAGAGCACACTAGATCAAAGTATAGATACAACTACGGCTTGGCCGGCGGCCCGACGCGGAACTCGCCGACGGCGGCGAGGACGACGAGGGTGCCGAGGCCGCAGCCGAGGCCGACGACCCAGGTGACGGCGCCCCAGCCGAAGCTGGCCTGGACGTAGCCGGCGACGAGGCTGCCGGCGGCGCAGCCGAGGGCAAAGGCGGTGTTGAAGAGGCCGTAGCCGATGCCGTAGACGCCGTGGGGGCCCCAGAGGCCCGGGCGGCGGGCCTCCTCGGCCTCGATGGCGAAGCTGATCTCGGCCATGAGCGGCACGTTGGCGACCGTCTGCGCGGCGCCCAGCAGCGCCAGCAGCGCGCCCAGCAGCACCTTTTGCGGCGTCGTGTCGCGCTCCACGAAGCGCATGCACACCGCCAGCGGCACCGACGCCGCCAGCCCGCCCGCCGCCAGCCACTTGGCGCCCCAGCGGTCCGTCAGCAGGCCCGCCACCGGCGACAGCAGCAGCACCGGCACGAAGAGCGCAAAGAACAGCAGCCCCGCCGCCGTCGACGACCAGTGGAACGTCGCCTGCACAAAGATGGTCAGCACCGTGTCGAACGCCGTCGGCACCGCCGCCGTCACCAGCGAGCCCGCCAGCGCCGCCAGCAGCCGCCGCGAGCGCAGCAGCAGCAGCACGCGCCGGGCCGTGCTGGGGGGCCCGCTGGCTGTGGGCTGGGTGGCTGTGGGTTGGGTGGCTGTTGGCTGGGTGGATGTCGGCTGGGTGGCTGTCGGCTGGGTGGCTGTCGGCTGGGTGGCTGTCGGCTGGGTGGCTGTCGGCTCGGTGACTGTCGGCTCGCTGGCTGCAGCTGTCGGCTCGCTGGCCTTTTCCAGAATCCCCCCAGGCGCGCCGCGGTCACCCCCCGCCACCTCCGCCTCCGCCAGCCACTGGCGCGCCACCTTCTTCTCCACCAGCAGCATGCGCAGCAGGACGTCGAGGGCGATGAGGCCAAAGGCGACGTAGAAGACGGCGTAGTAGCCGCACGAGGCGTAGAGGGCGCCGCCGACGAGCGGGCCGAACAGCAGGCCGACGGACAGGGCGAGGGCAATGTAGCCCATGGCCAGGCCGATGCGGCGGCCCATGGTGTCGGCGAGCAGGGCGAGGCCGACGCTCCAGACGACGGCGGCGCTGAGGCCCTGCAGCAGGCGGCCGACGACGAGGACGGCGAGGCTGCGGCCGAGGCAGAGCAGCAGCGTGGACCCGGCCAGGGCGACGAGCCCGAGCAGCAGCGGCAGGCGGCGCGACGACGTGTGGTCGGCGTAGAGGCCGGCGGCCGGGCTGCCGACAAAGAGGGCGATGCTGTAGCAGGCGATGAGGATGGCGTTCCAGCGCTGCAGCTGGTCCTCCGCGACGCCCACGCGCGCCGTCAGCGCAAACGGCATGACCGGCACCACCAGCGCGTACAGAAAGATGTCGGTGAAGATGGCCACGCAGATGGTGCCCACGATGAACCACGTCGACGACCGCCAGGCCAGCAGGAACGGCGGCGGCGGCGGCGGCGACGACGAGGACGCCGCCGAGCCCGGCCGCTGCGAGAAGAACTGGACGACAGACGACATGGCCCAGAGTGCAGAGGTCAGGACGGCAGCGAGGGCGGCGACGGCGGCATCGCGGCGTGCGGTGCGAGAAAGGCCCGACAGCATTTATAGACGAGCTGAGAGGCACAGACAAACGGCCTGCAGGCTGCCGGCGTCTAGATAGAGATCTAAGCGAGCGCGGCTACGACCGGCCTCCCAAGACGGCGTTCCGGAGCCGCTCCGAGATCGCCGGGACCCCGTTTTGCGCTGCGGCGGGCGGCGGGAGAATTAACTCGATCGGGCAAGGCAACCCGACAGTGGCTCCGCGCCTTTTCTTTGGCATTGCTGTCTTTCGGAAGAACCTTCTCAAGGCTCGGACATTGAGTAATCATGCCGTTGCTCAGTCGTCTTTTCCCCGATTTCGGATGACTGAAGCGATCGCTGCTTCATGGACTCTTTTCCGCTTCATCACGAACGAACGAGAACGCTGCTCGTCTGCACAACTCGGTACAGACTTCGTTGTACTTGGTGGTATTTGTACTTGTAGTTTTCAACCCGAACAAGCTCAACTCGCCGTTTTAAACTCTTCATGTGGGGAAGCGTAAGCCTAAACTCCGAGGCCAAGCCGACCCGCTTTTCTTATCTTATCGAAACAAATGCAAAAAAAAAGAAGTTCTCGAAAACGTCTCCCAAACATTCTCACAATACCCGCCTCCCCATCCACCATGGCGTCCATACCAAAGACCATTGGCGAGTTCTCCGTGCTGCCGGTGCAGCGACCGCCGCTGCCGTCTCTGGCGCTGCCGGCGCCCGCCGTCCACTTTCTGTACGTGCGTCGGCACGCGCCCAGAGTCCCGACCCCCGACGACGAGCGCTGCCTCTTTTTGGCCAACGTGCCGGTCGACAGCTCCGCGGAGCACTTTCGCGCGCTCTTTGCATCCCTGGTGGGGCCGGGGCGCTTCGAGTCGATCTCGTTTGCGGAGGAGGAGCGGCGGCAGCGGCGAGCGCGTGGTCTGGCCGCCGACGACGAGGACGACGGCGGCGACGACGAAAACGCCGGCAGCGACAGCGAGGACGACGCGTCGGATCTCGACGACCGCGACCCGACACTGCCCGGCCAGGCCGCGCGTCTGGCGGCACTGCAGTCGCGGAAGCGGAAGCGTGAGGGTACCGGCGGCGACGGCGACGACGACGAAACGACGGGCGCGTCGGCCAAGGCGCGGGACCGGGAGCTGCGGCGCGCGGCGCAGCTGCCGGGGACGTGGCCGCGGGCGCTGCGGCGGAGCGGCAGCACGGCGGTGGCGCGGTTTGCAGACGCCAAGAGCGTGGACGTGGTGCTGAAGGCGGTGGCCAAGGTGCACAAGGCAGACAAGGGCTTCCCGGTGTGGCCGGCGCCGGCCGAGGTGCCGCCGCTGGGGCCGGCGTGGCTGGCGGGGCACAACCGGCTGGCGTACCCGGGGCGGGCGGCGGTGCGGGCGTCGGTGGACGCCTTCTTTGCGCTGTACAACCAGCAGGAGGCGGCGGCGGCGGCGCGGGCGCGGCAGCTGCGCAACGTGCCCGACGCCGACGGCTTCGTGACGGTGACGCGCGCGGCGGGCGGCCGCAGCGCGCCGGCGCGGCAGCAGGAGGCGCTGGCGGCGCGCGCCAAGCAGCTGGCCAAGGAGCAGCAGAAGCAGGCCGACATGACGCACTTTTACCGCTTCCAGCTGCGCGAGCGCAAAAAGGCCGAGCAGGCCGAGCTGCTGCGCAAGTTCCAGGAGGACCGCAAGCGCGTCGAGGGCATGCGCGCCAAGCGCGGCAAGTTCAAGCCAGAGGCGTGAGCGCGCAAGAGCGGCACAAGGCAAGGGACGCACAAGGCAAGGGACGCACAAGGCAAGGGAAGGCCAAGGGACGTGGCACGAGGGCCAAGGTGGCCAAGGTGGCCGAGGGGGCCAAAGGTGAGCTCTCCTCCCCCCTCACCCCTCCCCCCCTACATGATGACGCCGCGGGGCCAGCGAAGCAGCGCCTGCCCGCTGCTCTCACACGAGGCGGCGGCTGGCGCTGGGTGCCGAAAACATCCGCGTTCACAATCTTCTCAAACCTTGTCTGAACACGCCGTCGATGCACCGGAAGAAGCAACCTGTCTCGTCAAAGGCCTGGCGCTGACAAGCACAGAATACGAGTGCAGAAGCACAAGCCGCTGCGTGCCGACGGCAGACTGCCACGCGCAGGCGTCTGTCAAACCGCGGGACGACCACCGCGACTGCGCGTGCTCCGAGTCGCCGTCCCGATGCAACGAGCCGTCCGAAGAGGCAGACGCCGGACACGGCTCGATCCTGGCCGGAACACGCATGTGCTTCCCGCGTCTAGGCAGGCCTGCCTACGTGGCCGTGGCTCCCATGGAGGACGGGAGGAGGACAAGACGGGAAGAAGACGAGAAGACGAGGCCTTTCGTCCAGCGGCTTGGGCGGCGGCCCGCCTGGCCCGTTGTACCGGAATGATACCATAGCATGAACAATGCATAATGTGCAGGCCACGCGGAGATGATTTGCAACCGGACGGAATGGCCAGACGGCACACGGAGCAATGGAGACGGCATGCCAGAGGCTGGTCGTCTGTCTGCAGCCGCGCCGATTTGTCACGTGATAATAGACGACATGTGGGGCGCATGAGTTACCAGGGCAACGGCAGCGCCGGGCGCCAGCGCCAGCGAAACAAACAGACGGGGCCCGCCGGACGCGATCCTACCGCGGACCAGGCCCGGGCTGTCAGACAGGCTGTCCCCGCGCGCGCACGAGGATATAACCAGAGGGGAAGCTGTCTGTTGCAGAATTGACACGCAGGCCGCACCCGCACGACGACACGAACTTGAGCCCGGCAGCATGGCCGACCTTGCGAACCTGCGGACAGCCTCGCTGTACATCAACAACCAGCTGCTCTCGCGCGGGCTGCTGCGCGATGGGCAGACGATCGACTTTGCCGACCCGGCGGGCGGCACGGCGGGCACGGCGGGCACGGCGGACACGGCGGACACGATGGCGCGCGTCATCAGCGTGGTCAACGACCTGATTCTGCGGCGAGACGTGGGTGCTCTCTCTCCGCGATGGTTGGGCATGATGGGTGCTGCTGCTAACTCGTGGCAGCGCGACGCGGAGCACCGCGAGTCGCTGTCGACGGCGCTGCGGACGGTGCGCGCGGAGTCGCTGCGGCAGGCCAACGACCTGCAGCGGGCGCTGGAGCGCGAGGCGGAGGCGACGCGGCGGGCGGACCTGGGCGAGGCGGCGGAGGCGGGCGCGCGCGCGCAGCTGGCGGCGGCGGAGGCGGCAAACCGCAAGCTGCGCGACGAGGCGGCGCGCATGCGCCAGCTGGTGGCCCAGACGCGCGCGGCGTGCGCCCACGAGGTGCGCAAGCGCGACCGCCAGATCGACAGCCTCAAGCGCGCCGTCGCCGACGCCGGGCGCGCGCGCGGCGAGCGCCGCAGCCCGGCCATCACGACGATCACGATCAGCGGGGGACCGCCGGAAGCACGGCAGCACGCCGTCCAGAGCAGCTCCCCCGCCGTGGCCGCCACGCCGACAGCGCCTACGACGGCCAAGACGGCCAACACTCCTGGCGACGACGCGGGCTACGACCTGCGCGGCGAGACGAACGCGTTCCTGGCCGAGCTGGCGCGCGGCCTGAGCGAGGACAACGAGGCCCTGCTCGACCTCGTGCGCCACGCCACCCGCCGCCTCAAGGCTATGAGCGGCTTCGCGGACGAGGTGGCGGGGGCGGCCGAGGGGGACGACGACGGCGACGGGCCCGCCGCCGCCGCCGCCGTGGTGGACTGCGGGGCGCTGGCCCGCGACCTGGAGGCGGTGCTGGAACACCTGCGCACGATCCTGACGAACCCGTCGTTTGTGCCCATCGAGGAGGTGGTGCAGCGCGAGTCGGAGATTGGGCGGCTGCGCGACGGCTGGGAGAAGATGGAGTGCCGCTGGAAGGAGGCGGTGCACCTGCTGGACGGCTGGCGGCGGCGCATGGCCGTGAGCGGGCGGCCGGTCAACGTGGAGGAGATCAAGATGGGCCTACGCCTGAGTCCGGTGCGCGTGCGCAACGTGGCCGAGACCGCGCAGGGGCTGGACCTGCGGCTGCCGCCGCTGCACGAGGGGCTCGAGAGCGAGGGGGAGGAGGAGGAGGAGGAGGAGGAGGAGGAGGGAGGGGTGGAGGCGGATGTGGAGGGGGAGGGGGAGGGCGAGGGCGGCGGCGGCGGCGTGGGCTTCCCGCCGCTGGGCCGCACGCCGAGCTTGGAAGAGTCGCTGCATCTTGTGCCGGCGCCGGAGTGTGCGCGAGGCGACGACGACGCGCGGTACGACGACGACGGCGTCCTCCAGGACAGCGACTCGGACGCCAGCAGCCTCTTTGCCGACGACGTGGACGACGACGTGGACGACGACGACGAAGAGCCAAACGTGCAGATCATTGAGCAGTCGGTGATGATGCCTCTGGTCCCCGTGTTTGCGGCCTCCGATGCGGATGCGGGCCGGTCGACGCCGTCGCTGTCGCCGCCGCCAGCGGAGAAGAAGCCGGCCGTATCCAAGGCGGCGGCAGGCGCCCCTCGGCAAGAATCAGCGCGGCCGCTGCGTCCGTCACAGACGGCGGGCAACCGCGGCGGCACGGCGGCGACGGCGGCGACGGCGGTGACAGCGGCGACGGCGGCGGCGGCGGCGACAGCGACGAAGTCTGCCACCGGCAAAGACGACAAGCCAGAAGCCAAGACGACGAAAGAAAGCACGGCCGTGACGCGTGGGCGGCGGCGGCCGGAGGAGGGGACGACGGCTGTGGAGGGGCCGACGCAGAAGCCAGCAGCGAAGCCAACGGGCAAGGCAGAGGGCAAGACGGTGGCGACCAAGGCGACGTCCAGACCGGGAGTCGCCACAGCGAGGCCGGCGGCGGCGTCGAGACCTGCGGCGGCGTCGAGACCTGCGACGACGGCCAGCCGGACGAGCGCCACGCGGACGACGACGACGACGGCGACGGGCGCCCATCCTCGCTTGGCGCCCAGCCGGCCCGCGGCCAAGCCCGTTTCTGCGGCGAAGACGGCCGCGGCGCAGGACAAGCAACCGCGGCCGGCTTCGGCGGCTTCGGCGGCTTCGGCAGCTTCGGCGGCTTCGGCGGCGGCCAGCGACGACAGCGTGTCTCTTGTTCCGTCGCAGAAGGCGGCGCCGCCTCCGTCGTCCTCCGGGCCGGCACCGACGCCGCTGGCGGCCAAGCGTGCGCGCAGCCGCTCGCCGGCCAAGCTGGTGACGACGACGACGGCGGTGGCAACGACGACGGCAACGGCAACGGCGCCGGCAGCAGCGGGCGTCACGTCCCGCCTGCCGCTGCCGACGGCCGTGGCGCCGCCGGCGAGCCCGGCGCTGAACATGGCGACGATCGCGGCGAAGCTGGCGGCGTCGGAGCGCGAGGCCGACGCGGCGCGCGTGCGGGCCAAGCTCAAGGCCGCGCGGGGGGTAAAGCCGTCGGGGGTGGCGCCGCCAGCACCCGGGTCCTCCAGCGACGTCGCGTCGGGCGATCCGGTCAAGCGGACTGTGGCGCCGGCGGCACCGGTGGCGGCACCAGCGGCGGAGGCGGACGGCGGCGGCCTGGCGGCGTCGACGACGGGCGAGGCGGAGGCGGGAGCGGTGCGCAAGAAGCGGGAGCGGCGGGCCAGCAAGGTGGCGTCGCGGCGGCGCAGCACGCTGAACCCGTGGGAGCTGGCGAGCCTGATGTCGGGCAGCGCGGGCAGCGCGGGAGGGGTGCTGGGGGAGGAGGGCCGGGCGGAGGTGTAGCTGGGCTCGTTTTCTTGCATGATGATTTACGATTGGATGAGTAATAAGGAGACGTATACAAACCAAGATCATCCCATCCCATCCATCCTCACCCTCACCCTCACCCTCACCCTCACCCTCATCCTCACCCTCATTTACCGTCCGGCCACGGAAAGGGACAAGGCCGGTAGGAGCCCTCGTAGAGGGCGACGCCGAGCTGGGCGGCGAGGTCGCGGGCGCGGACGCCGGCGTCGCCGCGCATGGGGCAGTGGTAGAGGGCGCGGAGCGGGGAGCGCAGGCGCTGCTTCTGCTCGAGGAGGGCGAGGACGAGGCGGCCGTTGCTGGGGAGGCCGCGCTGGCAGCCGGCGAGGCCGTCGGGGAAGACGGCGAGGGTCTCGGCGGCGGCGAGCTGGGCGGTCCAGTCGAGCAGCGCGCGGCCGCGCAGGCAGCGGGGGCCGAGAGGGACGCCGAGCCCGCCGCCGCCGCCCTGCTGCTGCTCGGGCTCCCACTCAAAGTCGTGCAGGCCGGCGGAGCGCAGGTGCAGGCGCGCGGGCGGCGGCAGGCCAAAGGGCGGGTCGCCGCGCACAAACGCGGCGCGGTCCCAGAGGCCGACGCTGAGCTCGAGGTGGGCGAGGGGGGGGGGGCCCAGCCCCAGGGAAGCCCCTTGTCCGTCATCCATGGTGTCGCCGCCGCCGCCGCCGCCGCCCATGCTCGGCCGGATCATGTCAAAGAGCAGCGCCGGGTCGAGGTCGAGCGGGCAGAGGCAGCGGAAGAACTCGAGGTGGGCGAAGCGCGGGCGCGGGCGCGGCGGCGGCGCATCAACACCCGAGGGGGGGGCAACAGCCGGCTGCTGGAAGAAGAAGAGGTTCTGCAGGAGCGCGGCGTTGTCGGTGGCGAGGTCGAGGCAGCGCATGCCCGGCGGCAGGGGCGGCAGCAGGGGGGGAGGAGGAGGAGCAGCGGCGGCGGCGGTGACGGGGGTGAGGGGGGCGCGGCGGCGGCGGGCGCCCTCGGACAGGACGACCAGGCCGGGGCCGAGGACGAGCGTGTGCAGGTGGGGGTAGAGGGGAGGAGCCTCTGAAGGCCCTGGATCGGGCGGCACAAAGACGACGTGCTCGAGGGCGAGCTGCTCGAGGCGGGGCGCGGCGCAGCACACGCGGTAGAAGAGGCTGCGGCGGCCGGGGGTGGAGATCCAGGGCCCGTGGTCGGCGCGGAAGACGCGCAGGCGCGGCAGGGGAGGGACGGCGTCGGCGACGGCGGCGTCGGCGGGCGGCGGCGGGCCGTCGAGGGAGCCCTGGACGAGGCCGGAGAGGTGGAGGTGCTCGAGCGTGGGGCTGACGGCGGCCAGCAGGCCGAGCAGGGCGCGGAGGGCGGGGGCGTCGGGGACGACGCTGGTGGCGAGGACGAGGTGGCGGACGTGGGCGAGGCAGGAGAAGGGGGGGGGGGTAGGGGGGGCGAGGGGGGCGAGGGGGCGGCCCAGGTCGGCGGCGGCGTCGCCCCCGAGCAGGAGGAGCGGCGCGCCGGGGACGTCGGCGACGAGCTGGAGGCGGGTGAGGCCGCGGAAGAGCGGCAGGACGGCGGCCAGGGGCGCGGTGCGGGCGGCGGCGGCGGCGGCGGAGCGGGCGTACTCGAGGTGGAGGAGCTGGGGGCGCAGCTTGGGCAGGGCGGCGGTCAGGCGGCGCAGGGCCTTTTTGTGCAGCAGGCGGCCGGCGAGCACGGCGCGGCCGATGCGCAGCTCGACGCGGCGCAGCATGGCGGCCCAGCGTCTGGAGACGGAGACGCAGTGGCTGGTCGCATGTCTTGTCAGCATATAAATTTCTCGGCGTGCAAGTCTCTCTCCCTTCCATCACCCACAGCAGATCGTCCAGCGACAGGTGCTGCAGCACGGCCTCGGCGACCTCGACGGGCAGGTCCGGCAGGTAGTCGCCGTGGCCGAGCTGGCGCGCGCAGCGCTCGAGCACGGCGGCGAGGGGGTGGGCGGCGTCGCCGTGGGCGCGCACGTTGTGCAGGCCGTGGGCGTAGACGCAGCGCGCGGCGAAGCGGGCCTTTTCCCGGGCGGCCTCTCTGAGGGCCTTTTCTCCTCCGGCGGCGGCGCAGCCAGCTGCCCCCCCCCCCGCCAGCAGCGCCTTGCCCACGTGCAGGTAGCCCTGGGCGTGGTGCGGCGCCAGGTCGACGTACCACTGGCCGACGCGGGCGGCCTCGTCGTGGCGGCCGAGCCGCGCCGCCGCCACGGCCAGCCGGTCCAGCGCCGCCAGGTGGTCGGGGTCCGTGCAGCGGATGCGCCCGGATCCGCACCGGCAGCCGGCCGCGGACGTCGCCAGCCGGTGCACGGCGTCGAGGTCGAGCTCGCTGAGGGGGAACGGCGTCATGGCATCCGGCGTGGCATCGTCTCGCCGGGGGCCCCGCCGCCTCTGCGCGGCCGCCACCACGTCGCGGCACGAGCAGTGCCCCACCGGGTCCAGCGTGTCCAGCGGCGCGCCCGCCGCCGCGAACTGGCGGCGCACCGCCTCGTGGCAGCCGCAGGCCACCAGCGCCCGCAGCAGCAGCCGCCGCGCCTCCGCCAGCCCGCCGCCGCCGCCGCCGCCGGGTGTCGGCCGCCCCGCCCGCGCCCGCGCCTGCATCAGCGCCTGCGCCTGAGCACACAGCTGCTGCGTGCGCGACGGCTTTGCTGCCGTCTGTGCCGTCACGGTCTCGGCAAAGGAGAGCATGGCTGGCGGCGTGGTCGTGGTCGACAGCGTGGCAGGGTGGCCGCGCCGGGCGGCTGCGCCCTCCAGCAGGTCGCACGCCTTGCGCTTGGCCGTATGTGTTTTCCGCATGGCTGGGTGCAGGCCGTGTGCGGTGCTCTGGGTGCTGCTGTCGTGATGTTCGGCCGTGATGTTGGCAGACGCGTTTATGGGTCGTCACGTGATCACGTGATGCAGGCTGGCAGCCAATCAGGCGCGGGTAAGACACCACACCACGACCTCAGCACTGTCTCGGCAACGCCTGCACACAGCGATGAGTCGCTCTCGCTGAGAGGTGACTGAGAGGTCTGGCTGGGTCTGGCTGGGTCTGGCTGGGTCTGGCTGAGGTCTAGCTGAGGTCTGATTTGGTGTCGTGACGAGGACAATAGACAGCAATGACAATGACTGCTGACACCAATGACAGCTGCAATGGCAATGACTACAATAACTGAAACGAATGCGACAACCGTCCTCTGCCTCAGGTCGGCATTACGACGCCATGACCGCGCGCTCAGCTGCTTGTTGGCAAGCCCGCCGTTTGCGCAAACGGTCTCTGATATAAAGACCTCGCCCGCATGTGTTTGCACCTTCCGCTGCTGGCTTCTGCCGCGCCTTGCTACTTCCTGCCTTCCTCGCCATGCCGCTGCTAGACCGCCTAAAGCAGCTGGGCCTGCTCGACTCGGACGACGAGGGCGACCAGCCTGTGGTGAGTTTTGCATGTCTGCGTTGGCGATCCCGTGGTTGGCCGGCTTTCTGACGCACGAGACGGTGACGGGCGAGACGGCGACGGACGAGAAAGGATCCCACAAAGACAAAGACGGGGTCTCGCCCCCGGAGACGGACAGCGAGGAAGCGGACAGCCCGCTGCAGAGCGACGGCGACGAGGGTGTCAGCAACAGCGACAGCGACAGCGACAGTGCCAGTGCCAGTGCCAGCGACAGTGCCAGTGCCAGCGACGACAGCGACATGTCGGCGGCCGAGGAGCGGGCGGACCGGGCGCGGCAGGCGGTGCAGCAGGCGGTGGGCAACAGCCACGGGCTGCTGACGCGCCTGGGCCAGGCCGAGCGGCGGCGGCTGGCGTCGTGCGCAGGCAGCGGCGGCGGCGGCGGCGGCTGGGTCGGGCTGGAGTACCCGACGGGCGACGACGACGCCGGGGCGGGGTTCCGGCTGTGCGGGTTCCGGGACGGCCGGCGGGTGTACCGGCTGGGGTCGCGGTGGGTGTCTTGCTTTCTGGTCTTCCTTTCTGGTCTTCCTTTCTGGTGTCTTGCCGCTGACAGACAGGCTGCTCCCGCGCCTGCGCCGCGCCGTGGTCAAGACGGCCGTGGGGCTGTGCTATCTGGACGTGGCCGCGCAGTGTCCGCCGGTGGTGGTGCCGGTGCCGGTGCCCGTGGATGCGGACGCGGACGCAGCCGACGTCGGGGCCGGCCCCGAGGCCATCCACCCCCCCATCCGTGTCCTCGTCAACAACGCCTTCCTCGTGCAGCCGTCGCCGCTGGGCGGGCTCGGCTCGTTCGCGGCGCGGGCGCTGGCGCGCGGCACGCACGTGCTGGTGGAGCGGCCGCTGGTGCGCACGACGCTCTTCCACCTGCCGCGGGCGCTGGAGCGGCTGCCGGCGGCGGCGCGCGCGGCCTACTTTGCGCTGGCGGGCCACCACCCGGACGCGCGCGCGACGGCGGCGGAGCGCGTGTGGACGGCCAACACGTTTGTGGCCGGCGGCCGCGAGGCCGTCTTCGCCGTCGCCTCGCGCTTCAACCACGCCTGCGCCCCGCGCGACAACGTCGGCTACCGCTACGACCGCCGCCACGACGTGCTCGTCATGACCGCCCTGCGGCCCGTCGCCGCCGGCGAGGAGCTGCTCATCAGCTACGGCAAGACGCCGCGCATGCTCTTTGCGCGCTACGGCTTCCGCTGCAAGTGCGGCGCCTGCGGCGGCTTCGGCGAGGGGACCGGCATGGGCGAGGAAGAGTGGTATGCGTGAGGGTGGGGAGCGGGAGCCGGAGGAGGCGCGGAGCGGGAGCCGGGAGCTGGAGAGCCGGAGGAATGCGTGCCCGCTTACGTGTAAATCGTGACGTCAGAGCACTCACTAACACTACATCAATCAGCACCTCCGCATCTCTCATCCACCATCTACCACCTCGTCCACGCCACCTCACCACCACCTCACCACCACCTCACCACCACCTCACCACCACCACCTCACCTCCACCATGCCCATCGCCATCGACCCCGTCAGCGTGTCCGGCCGGCTGCGCGCGGCGCAGGCCGTGTCCGTGTTCCTGAGCACGGCGGCGGCGGCCGGCTCGCTGAGCTTCACCGTCTTCCTGGTCCCGCGCCTGCTCGAGAGCCCGACCGGCCTGATGCTGCGCCAGTGGAAGCGCGCCTTCCAGGCCGGCGCCGCCACCATCCCGGCCGCCGCCGTCGTCGCCGGCGCCGCCTTTGTCTTTGTCGACGCCGCCGTGCAGCGCAGCCTCGCCGCCTCGCGCGTGCTCATCGCCAGCCCCAGCCGCCTGCCGCGCGTCGCCGCCGCCCTCTGCTTCGGCATCATCCCCTACACGTTCGTCGCCCTCGGCCCCACCAACAAGGCCCTGCTGGCCCGCGCCGCCGAGGCCGAGGACGACGCCCGCGTCTCCAAGGCCGACCGCGCCGCCGGCGCCGGCAAGGTCTACACCGCCGCCGACGAGGCCTCCGCCAAGCAGCTCGTCGACCGCTGGGGGACCTTGAATCTGGCCCGCCCGCTGATGCTGGCCACGGCCGCGGTGCTGGGGCTGATCACCTACCTGTAGGAGGAGGGGCAGGATAGCATAATGGAGGATAGCATAGGGGATTGTATAGGATTGTATACGAGGATAGCTAGAGCCCAGATGGCCAGATAACCAGCCACTGCCAGACCAGCCACTCAGGCCCACGTCACCGTCTTCGTCACCAGCCACTCGGACAGGTCGGCGTTGAAGCGCCCGTAGCCGCTCGCCTTGACGCCGCCGTGCGGCAGCGCCGGCTCGTCGTGCACCGTCATGCCGTTGATGTGCACCGCGCCCGACTCGATGCCGCGCGCCAGCCGCAGCCCGCGCCGCAGGTCCTCCGTGAACACGGCCGCCGACAGCCCGTACGCCGTGTCGTTGGCCACCTGCACCGCCTCCGCCTCCGTCGCCACCTCCAGCAGCACCACCACCGGCGCAAACGTCTCCGTGTCGTAGATGGCCATGTCCTTGGTCACGTCCGCCACGATGGTCGGGCGCATGCGGGCCTGCCCTTCAGCTGGCTGTTCCGCCTCCGGGTCATGATGAGGGCCCTCCACCAGCCGCGCCCCCTGCGCCACCGCGTCCGCCACCAGCTGCCGCGCCTTGGCCGCCGCCGCCGGCCGGATCAGCACCAGCGCGCCGCGCGCCTCGGCCGCCGTGCCAAAGACGGCCGCCACCGCCGCCGCCAGCTTGGCCTCAAAGGCGGCGCGCACGTCGCGGTGCACCAGCACGCGCTCCGTGCTCATGCAGATCTGCCCCGAGTTGAGAAAGGCGCCCAGCGCGACCTGCTGCGCCGCGCGGTCCAGGTCCGCGTCCGCCCACACCACCGCCGGCGCCTTGCCGCCGAGCTCCAGCAGCAGCGGCTTGAGGTGCTGGCCCGCCAGCCGGCCCAGGATGCGCCCCACCGTCGTCGAGCCCGTGAAGTTGATCTTGCGCACCGCCGGGTGCGCCACCAGCGCCTCCGTCACCGCCGCCGCGTCCGCCGGCGCCGCGTACACCACGTTGACCACGCCCGCCGGCACCCCCGCCTCGGCGAACACGCTGCCGATCGCCCACATCGTGCGCGGCGCCAGCTCCGTGCCCTTGAGCACCACCGTGTTGCCCGCAGCCAGCGGGAACAGCACCGCCCGTGTCCCCAGGATGTACGGCGCGTTCCACGGCGCGATCCCCACCACCACGCCGTACGGCTCCCGCAGCACCAGCGCCCCCACGCCCGCGTCCTGCGTCGCCGGCGCCGCCCCCGCCGTCGCCGAAGCCGCCAGCCCCGCCGCGTCCCGCATAAAGTCCGCCGCCGTCTGCAGGTTGAAGTCCGCCCACGCCCGCGGCTGCCCCGTCTCCTGCTCCAGGTACCCCGCCAGCTCGTCGTGCCGCCGCTCCAGCACCCCCGCCGCCCGCAGCAGCACGTCCCGCCGCGCCTTGGGCGTCCACGCCCGCCACCCGGGAAACGCCGCCGCCGCCGCCTCCACCGCCGCCGTCGCGTCCGCCGCCGTCGCCCCGCTGCACGCGTGCACCGTCTCGCCCGTCGCCGGGTTCACCACCGGGAACGTCCGGCCCGCGCCCTCCGGCACCACCTCTGCGCCGTTGACGATAAAGGGGACAACCACAGTCATGGCAGATGGTGTGAGGGAGTAGTATGAGAGAGGGTGAGAGTGTGTGTGTGTGTGTGAACGCCCGCCACTTCCTCCCCCCCCCCCCTCTTCTACTCTTCCCCCCCTCGCCTCTCCCCTCTCCCCTCGCCGTCTTCTTGGCCCTTCTCCCCGGAGAAACGGTTTTGCCTCGCGCTAAGCCGTGCGGAGGTCCCGAGCCGACCCCGTCTTCTCTGCCAGCCACAACGTCGGGACCATAGTCTCGACCCTGGTCGGCGGCCGCTTCTTCCCCGTTCTTCCCTCGTCCATCCACACGCTGCTCTGCTCGCGCTCTCTTCCTCTGCGCGGCCTGCCCTGCGCGCCAGCGCACTGTCTCAACAGGCCGGCCTCCCTCTGTCGCCGCCCACCAGCCGCCCACCAGCCGCCCAAATGTCGTGCTGTGGCAATTCGTTCCGCCCCCAGCTGCCGACGCGTGCTGTTGGTGTGTGGCCGTCGGGGTGTCGGGGACATGTGGGCTAGGCTCCTGCGAAATGTGGGGCCGGGCCACAAACTCCGCATCTCCCCGCACGTTACTCCGTTTACTCCGCTTCCGTACATCCGTTCGGATTAAGGCATGCTATATGCAGCAAAGAGAAATGCTACGGAATGCAAAAGTCGATCCAGCTGCCGAGATAGTCCAGCCGGTTGCTCGCCTCCTCCTCCTCCCTGAAGATGGCCTCAAACTCCTCGTAGCTCAGCCGGCCCCAGCCCCCGCGCGCCTGCGCCTCCTGCTCCGCCTCCTCCAGCCGCTTCCACCGCACCAGCGTCGCCACGTCCGGCGCCGGCCCGGGGTCCTTGTCTTTTGCCGTCGGCGGGCCCTTGTCCTTTGTCGGCGCCGCCGGGCCCCCCTTGTCTTTGGCCGCCGCCGCCGCCGCCGCCTGCGCCCGCACCAGGGCCTCGTACTCCGCCGCCGAGTTGGGCCGGAACTGCGGCAGCGTCGGGTCGCGCACGTCGTCCGGCGCCGTCGCCGTCTTCGTCGCCGTCTTCGTCTCCGTCTCTGTCTTTGTCTCCGTCTTCGTCTCCGCCTCCGCCTTCGCCTCCGCCTCCTCCGCCTCTCCCTCGGCTTTCTGCGCCGACTCCGCGACCGCTTCCGCCAGGGCCGCGGCCAGCGCGGCGCCGCCCGCCCACGGCGTGTCGTCGTGCGCGGGGCTGATAAACGCCAGCAGCTGCCGGTACTTGTCGCGGTCCGCCTTGGACTCGGCCGCCTCCACCGCCAGGTTCTCCTTGTGCAGGAACAGGATGTCCAGCAGCTCGTTGAACGCCTGCTGCATCACCTGGTACAGGATCTCGCGCCCCGCGTCCCGCTCCGCCTCCGGCACCTCCGACTGCCACGCCGACGTGGGCATGGGCCCCGAATGCCATGCCGCCGCTGCTGCTGTGTCCGCCGTTCCGTTTCCGTTCCCGTTCCCGTTCCCGTCCCCGGCCCCCTCCCCCGTCCCCTCCTCCGCCGCCGGTCCGAGCCACGTCAGCACGTCGCCGTCGCTGTGCCAGCCCTCGGGCGCCGTCGCGCCCTCTTCCTCGTCCAGGTAGAACTGCCGCCGCATCCAGCGGTTGTGCAGCTTGCGCCGCGCCGTCACCCGCGCCCGCTTGCTCATGTGCGCCCGCAGAAGCGCCTCCTGCTGCGCCCGCATCTGGCCCGCCGTCGGCAGCCGCCGCGTGGTGGGCCGCGCGTGTCCGTTGCTGGCGGTGGCGGTGGCGGTGGCGCTGGCGCCGTCGGCCGTTGCCGCGCCGTCAACCGCCGTGCTGGCCTCGTTGCCGCCGCTGTCGCCGCTGCCGCCGTCCTCGGGCTGCCCCTGCCGGGGACTGTCCGCTGCCGCCGCCTCCGTCGCCGCCCGTTCTGCGTCGGCATCGGCGCCGGCTGGGGCCATGTCTGCGGCTGCTGCTGCGCCTTCTGCCAGACCCTCGATGAACACGACGCCGCCCCAGTCATCGGCAGCCTCGTCCATCCTCTCGTCGTCTTCGCTGGCAACGAAACTATCGTCGCTGTCGTCATCGTCGCTGTCGTCATCGCCGCCGCCGTCGGTCGTCTCGTCGAACGCGGCCGCGCCGCGCTGGCCAAGCAGCATGGACGGCAGGTCCTGGACCGACGTGGGTGGGTTGAGCAGGGCGTCCCAGTAGTTGGTGTCAGCGGCGCTGCTGGGCTCGCCGTCGTCGTCGCCGGCCGGCAGGCGGCGGGAGCGGCCGCCCTCGCCCTCGCCCTCGCCCTCGCCCTCGCCCCCGCCACCGCCATCGCCCCCGCCACCGCCGCCGCCGCCAGTCTCTCCTTCGGACCCGCGCTGCCGCAGCGACTGCAGCTGGTCGCTCAGGGCGCCCATCAAAAAGCGGTCCTCA
Organism: Ophiostoma fasciatum; assembly: GCA_019925495.1. Lineage (NCBI taxonomy): Eukaryota > Fungi > Ascomycota > Sordariomycetes > Ophiostomatales > Ophiostomataceae > Ophiostoma > Ophiostoma fasciatum. The sequence goes on from JADHKM010000001.1 coordinate 1,286,614, forward strand.
AACAGGCTGGCGATGCGCAGGCGGGTGTCGGAGCGCGTAAAGAGGCGGGACAGGATGTCCTCGCGGGCGGCCATGTCGGGGCGGTCGGGGTGGACGACGCCGGCGGCGGCGGCGTCGGCCACGGAGACCTCGCCGGTGGCGTTGTTGATGGTCTTGCCGTCGAGCATGCGGCGCAGGTCGGCCTGGGGCACGCGGCCCTCGCGGCCGAAGAAGCTGCTGAGCGGCTGGCGGTTGTTGACGAGCTGGTGGGTCTCGACGCTGCTGAGGACCTGGTCGTCGAGGCCGTCGAGGATGTCCTTGTGCATCTGCTTGTAGAGCACGTAGTAGGCGCGGAAGAAGCGCAAGAAGTCGCGGCGGCTCACCAGGCCGTCGCGGTCCATGTCGTAGCCGTCAAAGATCTTGCGCAGCTTGTCCTTGCGCTTGCGGTACGACAGGCCGTGCAGGAACTCGGTGAAGCCGATGAGGCCGTCGTGGTTGGTGTCGTAAAAGGCAAACATGCGGTCGTGGATCAGGTTCGGCGCCGCGTGCCGATAGCCGCCCGAGGGCACCAGGCAGCGCTCAAACGTCTTGCGGTCCATGGCCAGGCCCAGCTCGTCCGGGTCCTCGCGCCACTCCGTGTTGGCCATGTACGACCACTGCTCCCAGAAGGCCTCGAGCTCCTGCCGCTCAAAGCCCGTCTCGCGCGACAGCCGCACCAGAAGCGCCCGCGGCAGGCTGCGCGGGCACGCGTCTGGGTCGCCGGGGTACCACACGGGCTGCATCTGCCGCGGGCCGAACGGCGGCGCCGGCACCCGCACCTTGTAAAAGATGTGCGTCTTGATGTGCAGGCCCTGCGACTCGCACGTCTCGCACAGGTCAAAGTCGGCGCAGTTGGCGCAGCGGTAGCGGATGCCGCGGATGGGCACGATGCCGCACGCGTTGCACGCGCAGCCCCGGTGCACGTACGCGCTGCGCCGCGCGTTGTCCTCCGACACCCGGAACAGCAGGCTGACAATGTTCTGCCCCGCCCGGTTCACCACCGCCTGCGGCATGCTGATGTCCGGCCACGGCGGCCACGGCTCGTCCCCGTCGCCGCCGTCCTCCACCACCGTCTCCGCCTGGTCCTCGCCGGTGCCGCCGCCGGCGGCCGCCCCCGTGGCCCGCTGCGCGCGCGTTTCAGTGCTGTTCTCGTCGGTCGGCCGCGCTGCGCCACGCTCGTCCGCGCCGTCCGCGCCGCCCTCGGTCAGCGACGAGGCCCGGCGCGTGCGGCGGACGGCGTTGCGCCGGTGCAGGCCGCCGCCGGGACGCTCCGCGTGCCCGCCCCGAGCACCGCCCGACGCCTCGCCATCGCGGCCGGCCAGCCACCAGTAGTCGTAGCAGAGGCTGAGGCCGAGGGTGACGGCGGCGGTGGCCGCGATGACGGCGACGGCGATACGCGGCCGCACGAGGTTGGCAGCCTGCGAGGTCTGCGCGGACGCATCCATGGGCGAGAGCAGGAGATGAGCCTCGGGGAAAAAAAGCGCAAAATCAAAGGGTGCCGCAAAGCCAGTTGGGCCGCGGGCTGGGCATCGCGGCTGGGCTGTCGGATTCGATGTCGTGAGGCGTTGTTCGAAGCTCCAACTCTACCTCCGAGCTCTTTCCCAAGTGAGCCTGACGTGATTACATAATAAAAGCGGGTCCTCAGGCCAGGCACCATCATGTGATCATGGACGGAGTACGGAGTAGTTGTACGGAATGCATAAAAAGGATACGAAGCACTAGTTTTGCACTAGTTCTTTTTTGATTAAAAATCACTTTGGAGCTTTTAAACACGACGGCGACGACTCACGAACACCAACACCACCAACACCACCAACACCACCTCACCACCGCCTCACCACCACACGTTCACCACGGCGCCCGCAACGATCGCGACGGTCGCCACGCTGTATTCCTCGTTTGCTCGACGCAGCCTGCGAACGGGTGCTTCTGGCCTGTGGATCGCAGCCGCCTCGACCGTCTCGCGCAAGCAACCCCACCACGAGAAGAGGCCGGGCGTTCGGACCATGCACAGCAAGGTCGTCAGTACGTGGCAGCAGGGAAGCAGGGGTGTGCGCGGCTCTGGCCTGTGTGTGCGCCTGCTAACGACCAGTCATCGGCTCCGGGCCGGCCGGCCACACGGCGGCCATCTACCTGGCGCGGGCCAACCTGAATCGTGGGTTTTTTTTTAGGTTTTTTCTTTCTTCTCGAGCGCATGCTGACCAGCAGCCACGCTGTGCGAGGGCTTCATGGCCAACGGCACGGCGGCGGGCGGGCAGCTGACGACGACGACGGAGGTGGAGAACTTCCCCGGGTTTCCCGAGGGCGTGATGGGCCGGGACCTGATGGACAAGATGCGGGAGCAGTCGGCCAAGTTCGGGACCAACATTGTGACGGAGACGGTGGCGCGGCTGGACCTGTCGGCGCGGCCGTTCCGGTACGCGCTGGAGTGGTCGCCGGAGGAGGAGCACACGGCGGACGCGGTGATTGTGGCGACGGGGGCGTCGGCGCGGCGGCTGGGGCTGCCGGGCGAGGACAAGTACTGGCAGAACGGGGTGTCGGCGTGCGCGGTGTGCGACGGGGCGGTGCCCATCTTCCGCGACAAGCACCTGGTGGTGATTGGCGGCGGCGACTCGGCGGCGGAGGAGGCGCTGTTCCTGACCAAGTACGCGAGCCACGTCACGGTGCTGGTGCGGCGCGACCAGCTGCGGGCCAGCCGCATCATGGCGCAGCGGCTGCTGGCGCACAAGAAGGTGACGGTGCGGTGGAACTCGGTGGGCGTGGAGATCCGCGGCGACGCGGCGACCGGCCTGATGAGCGCGCTCGACGTGCGCGACACGCAGACGGGCGCCGTCGAGACGCTGCAGGCCAGCGGCCTCTTCTACGCCATCGGCCACGACCCGGCCAACGCGCTCGTGCTCGGCCAGGTCGAGACCGACGCCGACGGCTACATTGTCACCAAGCCCGGCACCACGCAGACCAGCGTGCCCGGCGTCTTTGCCGCCGGCGACGTCCAGGACAAGCGCTACCGCCAGGCCATCACCAGCGCCGGCTCCGGCTGCATGGCCGCGCTCGAGACCGAGAAGTACCTCGCCGAGCTGGAGGACGAGGAGGCCAGCGGGGAGGCCAAGAGCAGTCTGTAGCTGTAGACTGTAGGGATCGATTCGATTAGATATAGACTTTTTTCATTACCCCCCCCCCCTTCCCCCCCCGGACTACTCCCCCATCGCCTCCAGCAGCGCCTGCGCCGTGTTCCGGTCGCCGTCCCGGTCGCCGTCCCGGTCGCCGCCGCCGTCGTCCCACCCCTGCTCGATCCACTCGCTGCCCTCGTCGCGGTCCGGCTGCTTCGCCGCGGCGCGGAGGTCCTGGCCGGCGGGTCCCGTGCCGCCGCCCGGCTGCTGCTGCTGGTCCTCGCCGTCCGTGGCCGCCGTCGCCGGGCTGGCCTCGGCGCCGCTGCCAAAGGGCGACGTGGCCGCCTCGCCGCTGCCGCCGCTGCCGCCGCTGCCGCCGCTGCCGCCGCTGCTGTTGCTGCTGGGCACGTGCTGCTGGGCCAGCGCCAGGTCCAAGCCCATGTCCAGGTCCGCCAGGTCCAGGTCCATGCCCATGGCCATGCCCATGCTCATGGCCAGGTGGTGCGTCTCCAGCATGAACGAGCTGGAGTAGTCGCCGGAGAGGTCGCCGCCCAGGTCGTCGTTCAGGTGGCTGGTGTTGCCCAGGCTCATGTGCATCGCCGCCGCCGCGTCGGCCATCATCGGCACCGAGCCGAACGCCGGGCCCCCATGCATGCCGGTGGCGGCGACCATGCCGCTGCCCGCCAGGCCACCGCCGCCGCCGCCGCCGCCGCCGCCGCCGCCCACCACCGCGCCCCCCCCGCTGTACACAGAGAGGTTGCTCGGCGCCGTCGACACGGCCGGCAGCATGGGGGCGGGCGCTGCCGCGGCCGCCTGGGCTGCGACGGCCACGGCGGCCGTGTGGCTGGAGAAGGGACTGCCGCTGCCGCCGCCGCCGCCGCCGCTGCCGCGCGGCGACATCGCGTACAGGTGGCTGCTGCGGGGGGTCGCGCTGCGGGCGGCGCTGACGCCCATATGGGTGGGCCGGCTGTGGCTGTACGGGCGGCCGGTAGCAGCGGTGGTGGTGGAGGTGGTTGTGCTGATGGTGCTGCCGCCGTTGAGACTGCGCGGTCCGCCGGCAAAGAGGCCGCGCAGGCCGACGGGAAAGTCGCGCTCCTCGGGCAGGCGGTTCTTGTTGAGGGCCAGGTCAATGGTCAGGGCCAGGCGCAGGTACCACGAGGGGTTGGAGGCCAGGATGTCGGTCCAGTCCGAGATGCCCTCGCCGCTGCTGCTCCCGTCGGCGGCGACGGGCTGCTGCCTACCACCGTTGCTGCTGCTGCTGCTGCTGCCGCCTTCGGACGACCCGCCACCACCGCTGCCGCTGCTCCCCGCCAGCCCGTCGACCTGCGCCAGGTTCACAATGTGGCGGATGGTCTCGCTGACCCAGTCGACGCCGTCGTACTGGGGCTGGTACGTCTTCATGGCCTCGATGAGGATGTTGAGGCGGTGCTGCTTGAGGGCCGAGCTCCGGCCGCCGCCGCCGCCGGAGGAGCCGTCGCCCGTTCGTGCCACTGCTGGCGACGCGCCGCCGCCGCCGCCGCCGGCTGTCGACAGCTTGACGTCGAGAATGTGCAGGAACAGGGGGAGGGCGGTGCAGGCGACGCTGTCGGTTAGCAGGCGACCGAGACGGACGGGCAGACAGCAGACAGGAGGGGCACGCACGCGCTGATGGGCAGCCAGCGGGCCAGCCGCAGCTGGATCAGCTCCTTGAGACACTCGGTGACGCCGGCGGCGGCGTCCTGCAGCTCGAAGCGGTTCTCGTAGAGCACGGGGGCGGTCTTGCCGCCGTTGGCCGCGTTGGCGACGGCGATCTGCAGGACCTCGTGGTGGCAGAGGGCGACGCGGGAGGAGCTGGGGTGAGGGGTGAGTGGATGGGGATGGTCGGGACAGGACAGGAAAAAGGAGGAGGACCTACTGGTAGTACATGTACATCAGGTTGGTGTACAGGATGACCGAGTCGTGGTGGTAGAGCTCGCGGCTGCTGCTGGCCCGACGGCCGCCGGCGCCAGGGCTCCCAGCGCTGCTGGCGGTGCTGCCGCCGCTGCCACCGCCGCCGCCGCCGCCGCCAGAGAAGGGACCGCCAAACATGGGAAACTGGAGGGCGGCGTTCTTGTACCAGCGGCGCAGCTCGAGCTTGCCCTGGCGGACGCGGGAGGCGTCGGCGTCGGCGAGCTGGCGGCCCCAGCCGGGGGCGTCGTCCGGGGGGAAGACGAGGGTGAGGATGTCGGTGAGGACGACGCAGAGGTCGACGAGGTGGACGAGGATGTCGATGAGGCAGGCCTTGGTGCCCGGGTTGTAGACGCGGCTGCGCTCGATCTCGTCGGCGAGGTCGGCGCGGGCGAGCGGCGGGTGGGCCTCGAGGTCAAAGTGGGCGCGGGAGATCTGCAGGCTGCGGCGCACGCCCAGGCCCATGACGCGGTCGCGCAGGATGCAGCACCACCACAGGCGCTTGAGCGCGTTGGCGCGGCGGCTGCCGGGCGGCAGGCTGGCGTAGTGGTGCGCCTCGGCCAGCTTGGCCTGCTGGATGGCCGTGCACAGCCACGCCGTGTTGGGGTTCTTGTTGCCCGGCAGGATCGACGGCGACCAGTACGTCAGCAGCAGCGCCGCCTGCGCCGCCGCCGCCGGCGACGCCTCCGTCTCAAAGTCGAACAGCAGCTTGGCCCGCCGGTACAGCGCCGCCCGCGCCGCCCGGATCGACGCGAAGCCCAGCGCGCGGATGCTGTGGCGGGAGACGAACTGTCTGTCAGACCAGGACCAGGACCACGACCACAACGCCGACGCCGACGCCCACTTACATTGCACGTCGCAAACAGCATCGCCTGGAAGACGAGCAGCGACAGGCGGCCGGCCGGCGGCGCGGCGCCGGCGCCGGTGCCGACGCCGACGCCGACGCCGCCCGCCGGCTGGCAGTACAGCTCCCAGAAGTCGCCCTCGTTGAAGAGCGGCAGCAGCGGGTGCACGTGCAAGAAGTACTGCTGCACGAACTCGTCGAGCACCGCGCGCGTCGGCACCCGCAGGCACCCCTGCAGCTCCAGGTAGTTGACGTCCTGCGGCAGGATGCCCGCCAGATTGCTCACCGCCAGGAACGGGTAGTACGAGTAGGTGATGTCGGCGCACAGCGGCAGGGGGCCCGCCGCCTCCTCGCCGCCCGTCGGCGGGACGTCGTGGCGGGGGGCGGCATGGGTGCGGTGGGGGTGGGTGTGGCTGTGGCTGTGGCGGTGGGTGCGGTGGCCGTGGTGGCCGTGGTGGCCGTGGCTCCTGTGGTGGCTGCTGTGGTGGCTGCTGTGGTGGCTGCTGTGGTGCCGGTGGCGGTCCATCTGCGGCGTCGGCTGCTGTTGTTGTTGCTGCGGCTGTTGCAGTTGCGGCTGCTGCAGTTGCGGCTGCTGCTGCTGCGGCAGCTCCATCTCGTGCGGCGGATACTCGCCGTGGACGGGCCCAAAGCCGTCCGGTGGTGCGTCTGGAACGTGGCTGGCCGAGGGCGGGGAGCCGTGCGCGCTCTCGGCGGCGTGCGAATGCGGATACGGCTGCTGCTGCTGCTGCTGTTGCTGCTCCATCTCGGGCACCGCCGGCGACCCGCGGACAGAGGCCGCGCGGTGCTGCGAGGAGGCGTCGGACTGCGGCGAGCCGCGGAGGTCCTGGGCGTGGGCGTGGGCATGGTCGTGGGCGTGAGCATGGCCGTGGTCGTCCGCGGCACCGGCGTCCGACTCGGGCCGCTGGGTCTTGCGTCTGTGCGGTCAGCAGACAATGACAACAGCAAAAACACGGAGAGCACGCACAGCCGAGAGGCGCGGCCGGTGACGACGCAGGTCTCGCTGTCGAGGTAGCAGTTCATGCACGGGCGGCCGCGCTGGGACACGTCGCAGCGGACCTTGCGGGCGCGGCACGAGAGGCAGGCCTTGGGCGCGCGCTTGCGGACCTTGCTGGGGTTCTTGGGGCGCACGGCGGCGGCGGCGGCCACCGAGGCCACGGCGGCCACGGCGGCCACGGAGACGTCGGCCGTCATGGAGGGGGTGGTGGTGGTGGCGGCGGCGGCGGCGGTGGTGGTGGTGGAGGCGGTCGGAGAGGCTGCGGAGAGCTGCCTTTGGAGAACGTGTAAGCGGAGTCGTTCAGAACGTCCACGGCGTCACGGTGTCTGTCCACAAACGTTTATTACCCCAATCTCGTCTGACGTTGGAGACGGTTGACAGACGTTGAGACGGCTTCAGACGTTGGAGACGGAGACGTTTAGTGTTCAGCAAAGAAAAGGACAGGCCGGTCACATAGCGAAAACGGAGACGAGAGAGGCACGGCGAGCGCGAGTCTCGCTACAATGACAGGCGCAGTGGGGCGGGGGGGGTGGGGGGGGGGGTGTAAGATAGGTTGTAGGTTACCGCGGACCGAAGGGGCAACGGGGTGCGAAGCTAGACGAGAGCGGCATACCGAGAGGGCGAGCGCGGAGGGGTGGAGGTGGCCGTCTGGGGAGGCCCATTTATCAGGCTGGGGATCCAGCCGAGGCCAGCGAGGTGCATGGAGAGAGGGGAGAGGAGGGAGGAGGGCTGGCGAGGGGCGAGAGAGGAGAGAGAGGAGAGAGAGGAGAGGAGGGCCGGCGAGAAGGGCCAACGGAAGTCCGATGAGACGACACGGACACGGAAAGACAACGCGCTAGCAAAAAGATGTGTCTGACCACTCTGTCTACAAATACGGGCGTGGCGTTGTCTTGGGTGCATCCGGTGTCGTCGTCGTCGTCGTCGTCGTCGTCGTTGACTAAGATGCCGGCGCGGCAAGAGCATGTGACCCGCCGCGCTGGGTCGGTCAGGGTCTGGGGCCAGCCCACGGAACAGCGCAGCCGGGCGGCGTGGCCGGGCGGCGTGTCCGTCGACGGCTGCGCGAGCCGCGCCCACGCACAGCGGCCGGTCGGCGGGCCGGACAGGCGCCCGGAAATGCTGGCCGAGCTGCTGGCCGGCTGGCAGGATGGCCGAAGGCACAGAGCGACGCCGGCGGTCAGACAGGCGGTGACAGGCAGTGGCAGGCGGTAACAGGCAGTGGCAGGCGGTAACAGGCAGTGGCAGGCGGTGAGCGGCTCGCCTGGAATTGCCGGCCCTATCGCCTGGACGCTGCCGGGAACGGTTTTCCGCCGAGGTGCGGTCGCCGGCATCTCGCCCGGCTATCCCCCTGCCCTCGGCTAGAAAGAAGCGAGCTTGCCGAGACACGCTCAGACCACCCCGTCTGCTCCACAGCGCGTCGCGCCAGCCTTTGAGCCTGTGCTCCAGCCTACTCCAGCCTGCTCCAGCCTGCTCCAGCCCTCCAGCCAACCCCAAATAACGGGCGCGGGGAAGTGGAAATTGAGGCGAGCGGAAGCGGCGTGCGGTGGCCCAAGCCTCGTCGAGTCGGTCGGTCGGGATGCAGACCCAACTCGCCATGCATCCTGTGCAATGCATTTTCTCTGTATTATATGTAGACTGAGAGACGGCAGAGGTTCAAGTGTCTGTAGTTGTATGTCCAGTCCACACCGGCCATGCCCCCAGGCTGCCGCCTCACGTCGTGCCGCTGCGATGCTGCCCATCCTCGGCGTGCCGCTGCGCTGCCGCGCATCCTCGACGTACCAGACCACCGCCACGGCCGAGACGGCGCCCACGTCCCGGAAGCCCGCCCGCCACCACCCGGGATCGTCCGATCGGCGTGCCCCAGCGTGGCCATCCGGCGATCGAGCCAAGCTGGACTGGGCCGTCTTGACTCGGGGCGGATGGGATTGAAGGATTGACAGGATGGGGCATGGGCACATGGGATGCAGATCCAGGGGCAGATCCAGGGCAGATCCAGGGCGGGCCGGACGGCGGGCCGGCCAGCTGTGCCTGGCCAGCCACGTGCGGAGACGTCTCCAACTTGTCTCGGCATCTCGGGTCGTCGGCAAGCCTGGCCGCCAGGCAGGCTGGCAGGCTGGCAGGAAGGCAGGCAGGCAGCCGACGGCTGAGACCGTCGACCGGTAGCCTCGCGAAGCCACGTGGGCCGCGCAGACGACAGCGGTGTGATGCTGGCGCAAGCGCGCACAGCCTGCACGGCCGTTGGAGACGTCGCACCGCATCGCGCTGGTCGCAGTTGTACAGAGGCGAGCAGCGCACCTCAGCCTGTCCGCTGGCCGAGCGGCGCGTCGGGGCTCAGAAACGGCTGGCGCACCGCGGTTGAGCACACCTCGACGGGGGCTGCAGGTCAGCCACGCAACGCACTCCTTGCAACGACTGGGGCACGCAGACGGGCACATACGACTCCCGGGCCGCTCCGTCATCATCAGCAGCTCGCCCTTGGCGGCCGGCGGCTGCGCCGACGTCGTCGCCAGCAGGTCCCGCACCGGCGGCCTCAGGCGGCCCCGGAAGAGCGGGCGGCGGCCGCTGGTCGACGTCGACATGCGAGCCGCAGTGGCGCGCGGTGTGGCGGTGGTGGCGGATGCGCCAGGCGCCACAGGCGTGTCGGTGGCAGGGCCCGTCGTCGACGGCGTGCCTGCAGTGCCGCCTTTCTCGTCGGCGCCGATCTCGGAGCCCATTTTGAAAGCCTGAAAGGCCTGGGACGCAAGTGCTAAAAAGACCCTGACCAGCCTCCGACCCACGGGTCTGTCCGCCAAGAGGTCTCTGTCGGTGACAGGCGCACAGCACAAAACGTCCGAGGGTGCGAGGATGCGAGAGGTGGTCAGGAGGACCGCGAGTCGAGGCCACTCTGAGGTGCTGCGACGCATTTCGACTCGACCTCGAGGCCAGCGTGAGGGGCCCAAGCCATGGCGGAAAAAAGTGGGTCCCGCTGGCGGCAGCGGCTGCACGAGCTGCTGCACGTCCGGCGCTGCTCGTATACGCAGTGGAGACGGGGTGGTGGTGGTGCTTGTGCTCGTACCACCACGGAGCATTTGCAACGTGTGCAAAGTGTGCAACGTTTTCCAGGCTGCCTGGCGGTTCGATCAGTCAGCGACTGCGACCTGCAGAAGAGGCCTGCAGGAGGCCACTCACTTCGCGGCGGAAGCAGTTGCCCGTTCGAGCAAACCGTGAGGCCCACGTGATGCGACTGCGCTCGCACGGCATGCGCATGCAATGTGGCATGGCGCGGTCTCGCAGCCGGTCACCAGCTGGGCCAATGGGGCGCCCGCGCTTGCAGGCCTGGCGGGACCGGTCAGCCGCCTCCAGCCAATGAGCAGCCGCCGCGGCACAGGCGCCGTTCTCCGCTCTTTCCTGGGACCACAATTCTTTCGCTTTTTTTCCTGGCCTACTTTTCTATTTTTTTTGTATTTTTTTTATTTGCTTTCCCCGCCCCCTCCGCCTTCGGTCGCTCCTTCTCTGCTCAATTCCCAATCGTCGATGACTCGAATCGCCCTGCGCATCAGAAAGAGCCCGCTCCCCATTCGCTCTCTGCCCTTTCCCTCGCGGCCTCTCCTCCTCCTTCTCCTCCTCTCCTTTGCGTTCTGCTTCGCACCTGCCGCCGTCGTCTTGCTTTCTGCCCGAATCCCGCCCCCCGTCCCGACGGAATTCTCCGAGCATCGCGAACGAATCGAAACGTCGCTCTTTTGTGCCTCTCGTCCAACCTCCGCCGCCAACACCCACTGAGACAGTCTCGTCCACCCGCCCCTGTCACCTGGCTTCTTCTTCTTCTTCTCTCTCCTGTCGTTGACTTGCCGCGCCCCACTTGTTGGGCGTTCCCGTGTGTCTTTTGTCTCCTCTCTCCCTCCTCTCTTGCTCCCTCCCTCTCCCTCTTTGTCCCTGTGTATGGATGGCTCGCCGCTACTCGCGGCCGGCGGCGGTGCTTCCCTGAGCCCGACAAGCCCCGTGAGCATCCGCAGCACCGTCGGCTTCAACGGCGCCAAGCGCAAGCGCAGCAGCATCGGCGGCGGCGTGCCGGCCAGCGCCGCCGGCTTCGACAGCAGCCCCGGCAGCGTGCTCAACGACGACGACGGCGATGGCGTCGACCGCAAGCGCCAGCCGGGCGTCAAGCGCGCCTGCAACGAGTGCCGCCAGCAGAAGCTCCGCTGCGACGTCGTGCAGGACCCCTTCCAGAGCTGCTCGCGCTGCAACCGCCTCAAGCTGCAGTGCAAGATCGAGTCCAACTTCAAGCGCATCGGCAAGCGCTCCAAGCACGCCGAGATGGAAAAGGAGATTGAGCGCCTGCGCCGCAGCGTCCAGCACGCCCGCGCCCAGGGCTTCGTCGTCCCCGACGACCACGAGGACGACAGCGTCACCCTCTCGTCCCAGCTGCAGTCGCCCGTCGTCCACGCCGTCGGCAGCACGCCGGCCAACAACAATAACAGCAGCAACAATACCAGCAACAACAACAGCAACAGCAACATCAACAACAGTCACAGCAGCACCAGCAACAACCACAACAGCAGCCTCCCCGCGCACACGCGCAACCACTCGCTCATGGGCTCCGACGAGGCCGTGTCGTCGCTGCTGCACCTCAAGCGCGGCGGCTCCTACAGCATGCCGCGCATCGTCCGCGAGCTCGACGAGGTGCGCCTGACCGAAGACGGCGAGGCCCAGCTCTTCCAGGACTTTTGGCTCTTCTACCACCCCTTCCTGCCCTTTCTCAACCCCGCGCTCGCCCCCGAGCAGTACTACCAGCAGCACCCCCTGCTCTACTGGTCCATCGTCGCCGTCGCCGCCCGCCGCTACACGCTCGACCCCACGCTGCTGACGGCCATCTCGGGCCCGCTCAACACGCTGCTGTGGAAGACGATCGGCGACGTGCCCGGCACGCACTTTGTCGTCAAGGCCATGTGCCTGCTGTGCACCTGGCCCCTGCCCACCAGCACCACCTCGTCCGACCCCACGCACATCCTCTGCGGCGTCATGATGAAGACGGCCACCGGCATCGGCCTGCACCGCCCCAACCACATCAACGACTTCACGCGCGTCGCCGTCGAGCTCAACAAGGACCAGCTGCACGACCGCGTCGTCACCTGGGCCGTGTGCAACATTGTCGCCCAGAACGTCGCCACCGGCTACGGCCAGCCCGCCTCCTCGCTCTACGACTGGACCCTGGCCACGCGCTCCGGCGAGTCCGGGCCCTTTCAGCTCTCGCCCGAGCTCGAGGCGCGCCTGCAGATCGAGCGCTTCTGCGACAAGGTCTCCAAGGAGATGTACAGCAACGCCAGCGACTCGCGCGGCGTCGCCGGCGACGAGCACCGCTCCATCCTCATGCGCGTCTTCCGCCGCGAGTACAGCGAGCTGCAGGCCGAGATCCTGTCGCGCGGCCTCTCGCCCATTGTAGCCTTCCACCTCAAGGCCGCCGGCCTGCACCTGCGCCTGGCCGGCTTCTTCGACTCGAGCACCACGCCGGGCTACCTGGACGACCTCATGGGCCTGTGGCGCTCCACGGTGCACTTTCTCGAGGAGATCCTGACCCACAGCACCGTGTCGTCGCCCTCGTCGCCGCAGGAGCACGTCGGCATCGACACGCTCAAGTACGCCACCAACTACCTGCAGCAGATGCTCGTGGCCGCCGGCTTCGCCCTGCTGAAGCTGATGCGCTCCTTCTTCTCCCAAGCCATCGACTACGAGCAGGGCCGCCAGCTCTTCCACCGCACCATCCAAGCCATCCGCTCCACCAGCGTCGTCAACAATGACCTGCAGTGGCGCCTGGCCGAGCTCATGGTGCAGATGTGGAACGGCGCCCGCCTCGAGACCCAGCACCACAACGTTCTCGGCGACGACGCCGCCCTGCCCATCGACGACACCCTGCAGCTCAAGGTCCGCTGCCGCCACAGCATGAGCCTCGTCTTTGACTCCATCTGGCACTGGCGCGAGGAATACCAGGCGCGCGGGCGGGGATCCTTGGATGGTGCGTACTCTTCATCTGCCCTCTTTGCCTTGTTCTTATCCCTTGTGCCCCGTCTCCTTCTGTCCTAACATTCAGATTCAGCCCTCAGACACCCCACGAACCCCGACTCCGCCAACGAGTCCACCGCCTCGTCCACGCACATGGACAGCGGCGGCATCATGGGCGGCGGCCACGGCCTGCCCAACCTGCTGGCGGCGGCGGCCTCCAACGGCGCGCTGGCGTCGGGCGGCCTCGCCGGCCACGGCCAGAACGGCATGCTGGCGCCCGCGACCGGCAGCCTCGGCTACGACACGACGGCCTCCACCTACGACTTCTTCGACCCCCAGCACTGGATGCTGGACAACCTGCTTGATTTTAATTACTCGTTTGTCCAGCCGCTCGAGGGGTCGTGATCCGTTGCCGGCACGACACGGCACGAACACCACCGACGTCGATCTATATTGGGTGCGACCGAAAAGGCGAATGTGCTTTGCATATGCTTTCTCATTTCATTCTCATTTTTCCCCCTTATATTTCCCCTATTGCGGCTATATAATTTGGATGGTTCTGGGTTTCGGGTCAACAACGAGCGGTTACTGGATAAGGCTGTTTTTTTGTTTTTTTTTTTTTGCTGCCGTTTCTTCTTTTTCATTTCTCTTCTTATTGTTGTTCTTATGATATCTGCCTGCATTTTTCGCGTTGCCGCCTTATACAATGCGAGGCGGGAGAAAAACGGAGACGGCTTGCTTTTAGGCTAGGACACAAAATTGGACACGATGCTTCTCGGGCCCGGCCAGAAACCACAGAGCGATGGAGGCGCTTCCGTACGGACAGACGCGAAGCAGCAGCCCGCCTGCGTACGAGACGGGATGTGGAGGCCGCGCAGAGGAATCGTCGCACGCGCCGCCCGCGGGGCCGACGAGGCGCCAGGCAGGACAAGCGGACAAGCGCTGGCGGAAAACAAAGACCCGAGGCGGTCAACCTGAAGGCGGCGCTGGCAGCGAGGCGTCTAAAAAAAAAACAAAAAACAGGGAACACCACTGGCGGACAATGCGACTTTGGCCAAGGCCAAGACAGTCGTCTTGGTCCCCTTGCTTGAACGACGAGCAGACACGATCGCACGTCCGGCGCTAGAGGCTTCTTCGTCTAGAAAAGGGATGAAGAGCAGCCCTGTTCCATGGCCTTCTACGCCTTCTCGAATGTCCGTTTGCGTTCACGGCTCAGGATCCAGGATGGACAGACAGACAGACAGACAGACAGACAGACAGACCCAACACAAGGCCCCGGCGGCGGCGGCGGGGGCCTGCCTTCACCGCCCCCCTTGTCTGGGCAACGGAAACGGCGAGCTGCAGGGGGCTTGTCTCCCCTCCTTCTTCGGCGTTCGCCGCAGGACAGGGCTGTTCCCCCCCCGGACTTTCGGACACAAAGCCTTGGCAGACGTTGAGCGGTCTGTCTGCCTCTGCCTGTCTGTCCGCCGCGTCCGTCTGCTCGACTGCGACGCTGTGCGGTCGGTGAGGGCGCGCTTTCAGCTGAGCACGGCGGCGGGGGGGGGTCACACCGACGGGCGCCGCAGCCAATCGCCTTGGTCTCTGGCCGTCTCCCTCGCGCGCTGCTCTTCTCCTTGCGGTCAGCCGGTCTCCTTTGCTCGCCGCTCGCAAACGAGAAATGCAACGCAACCCACAAGCCTTCTCGGCGATGCGCGTGGCCTTGTTTGCTTTCAGCCAGCGAGGCCAGCGAGGCCAGGGAGGAGGAGGACGAGGAGGAGGAGGAGGAGGAGGAGGATGCGTGGAAACGAAATGGAAGGATTGGCCTGGGCGGTCTAGACCAAAACCGGGGGAGAGAAGGCGAGGTAGGCCAGCTAGCATCAAAAAGCAGACAAGAGGCGCTTTCTAGAAGCCCACCTGATGGACATCTTTCGCGTACTCCGGACGCCGCCCGCGATCAGAAGAACAAAAAAACGGAGGAGCTGGCCTGGTCCCCTGCCCTCTCGACACGTGGGGAGGACGCAAGGGATGGCCGCGCGCATTGTGTATCTGGTCTGTCCGCATCTTTTTTTCGATTCGCTGCTTGCGGAGGCGGCGGATCTTTGTTCGGCGGCGGCCTCCTTGCTCCCCATACTCTGTACTCTCCGTAGGGGAATGCTCAGGCGGGCCTCCTGGATGGACAGACAGACGGGTGGACAGACAAGTCACATCCGTGCTCCGTACCAAAATGCATCAAAAGATCAATCACAAGCTAAAAGCGGCGCCCGAGGTGTCGATCCTCCGGGGACCAGAGGCAGGCTATCAAAACGAGCGGACCTTTGCTAGTGCGCTTGGCTAGCGGGGTGGCCACACAGCCAGCCAGCCAGCCAGCCAGCCAGCCAGCCAGCCAGGCCTGGCCAGCTGGCTGGCCGCCCCCCAGCCAGCCCCAGGCCAGCCAGCCAGCAGTGCGCACTAGCGGGTGGGCGAGAAAGGCGCCTCGCCCGAGCTTGTGCTTTATAGTGCCGGTTTTCCTCGGGGCGCCGCGCGGCATGCGGAATGGTCGCCGGCAGACGGCGCAGAATATTGACCCTAGGACAAAGAGGGCCTTGTGCTGTAGTTGTACAAGTACAAGTACGAAGCTCTGTCTCTCTTTCAATATCTGGGGGACCTCCGCCACCGCCTCCTCGCCCACCGCGGATTTCCCCGCCGTTGGCGGGCGTCAGGACGGCGAGGAGGAGCGCGGAGGCCGGCGGTCGATCTGGTTGTCTGGTTGTGCAACCACGCCGTGCTTGGACTCGGAGCCCGTAGCGTCCGTCCTTGTACTCCGTAGTTCGTAGTTGTACTCCGTATACTCATGTATATGTACGAGTCCGCGTATCGCAGCGAATGGTGGCTCGGCCTCTCCCCTGCAGGGCGCACCCCAATTCAGCATAGCCCGCTGTCTGGTCGCCGACGTTTTGCTTCCATCCCTTTCTTCCCTGTCGTGTGCACAGCGGGGGGAGTCGGCGAGGGGGGGGGGTCGATGGGGAGCCGTTGGTCTGTCTACTTGTACGGACGCCTCGCAGCCCCTCGCCTGGACGCAGTCCGTCGCCTGCCTTTTCCGCTTGCGGTTAAGGCATGTGCTTCGGCCAGGCGGGCGAGGCACAGACGGACGAGCAGCAAAAGACCGCGATAGGCGTAGGGTACGGCCCCTCCCTGTTGGATGGGGTGGATGGGGGGGGGGGGGAAACAAAGGGCGCGCAACTCTCTGAAAGCGGCCTGATAGCGAGGCCACAGCCACCGGTCTGGGGGGGAGGAGGGGGGGGTCAGATGTCGCAGGCGCTTAATTCAGACGGTGCGGACAGGGGTCCGGGGGCGATCGTCTGCTGTCAAGCGTTCTCGGCCACGCCGGGCGCCCTGCCAAGGGAAGAAGGCAGACGACGGGGGGCCGCACCTAGGCAAGGCGTGCGGCCTGCATATACGAGAAAAAAAAAGAGAAGGGCTCTCCTGCACACGGCACACACACACACACACAATCCCGCTGCAACGCCACATGGCTCGCCCTCCTGTGCGGCAGCGCGATGGGGCGATGCAGCCGGATGGACACGGGGCCGACAGCCGACGTCGCGCAGCCCGCCATCTCGGCATCTTGTGAACAAAGAGATTCTTTGTCCAGTCGGCCGGGCTGGGGGTGAGATGAGAGAGAAAGAGGGGGGGAGAGAGGGTAGGAAGAGGAGGAGAGAGACTGCGACGTTCTCGTCGCAACCCGCGGCCGAGGGGCGGGACAGGCCACAGGCCCGCCCTGGCATGGGTAGGGTGGTGTGGGCAAGGCAGGGCACTGCGTGCAGAGCGCAGGCGCGCGGTTAGGGGACGCACAAGCTCGGCCGGCACGGGCTGTGTGACCACAGAGAATATGGGCGGCGGAAGGCGGAAGGCGGACAGGCGGACAGGCGGATGGCGGTCGTGAATGCGTGCGACGCAGACGGACGGACCAATGGGCGGCTGCGAAAGAGCGGGGCGGTCGGCGCAATTTGTTCCGCTGTTGGGCGAGGCGCTGCGCTGCAGTGACTGGACACAGCGCTCGACGGCGGGGCCTACAGCGGGCCCTCCAGCGGGCCAGGACGACCCGACAGTCTGGTCGTGGTGGGGCGAATGGAGCGCAAAGGATTGGCGCGAGGACAAAGGCCAGCCAGCGGGCAGCAGCAGCAGCAGCCAGCAGCAGCCAGAAACCACAGCCATAGAAGACAGCCCAGACAAGACGGCTGTCTGCCGCACTGGCTGCGCACTGCACTGGCGCTCGGCACTCGGCGCTGCAGCGGCGGATTGGGACAGGTCTCGGCGGTCTGGCGGTCTGGCTGTCTGGCGGTCTGGCCTTTGAGGTTTATTTTTGTTTTTGTCTTTCTTTTTTTGCTTTCTCACGCTCCCAGCCCCATTCTTTGTCCCCGTCCTTTCTTTTTTATTTTTTTTTTTTGTCTCGCCGTCCTTTCGCGTCTGTGTCTCATTCTTGGTGCTTCTGGGCTTGCTTCATTTTCTCCTTCTTGCCTTCGTATTGGTCTGCCCTCTTCTCCACTGCGGCAGGGAGGCCTGTGTATTGTAATTGCGATTTGCCTCCGCAGCCTCTGTGCACCCTGCTGTCGCCCGCCTGGGCCAGTCGTTCTGTTGACTCGTTCGCCGGTGGGCTCGAGGGTTCGGCCCCGAGGGTCGTCTCTGTCTTTTTCCACTTGGCGGCGGCACGCTAGCATTCCGCGTCGTGGAGATGCCTATATGCTTAGTTGTACAAGTAGACAAGTAGAGAGCAAGGACAGACATGAGCAGTGCAGGAATAAGCATAAGCATATACAAGTACACGTCGACGGCTCGACGCCGTGCACGCGCCGTGTGCCACTGTCGGCCTGGGCCCGTCCAGGATGGCCGCCGCGTCTTTGTCCTCTCTGCCCAGAGGCGAACACCCGCTCGTATCCCGAGCCCGTCGCCCAGGCCGTCGCTCGAAAGAACGAGCGCTAGAGAAGGCACGCCGACCCGTCCTCCACTTTTGACTCGGACTCCTGACGCAACTGCGTGCCAGGCTGGAGTGCAAAGTAGAAATCAGGCGACCTGTGGGGGGGGGGGGTCCGACAATGAGGGGAAGAGGGGGAAGAAGGGGGGGGGGGTCTTCCAAGAAACGCTGGCGCTGGCTGGCGCTGGCTGGCGCTGGCTGGCGCTGGCTGGCTGGCCACTGGCGCCCACTGGCGCCCACTGCAACCCGCGCTAGCCGCGGCCGAGAATTCTCTCCGAGCTGCGAACAGGGCCGGCGGAGGACGCTCCGGCGCGCGGGCAGCAGGCAGAAGCAATCGAGGGCTCGGCGATCGGCAACCGTCGAGATTGGCGCTGCGCTGGTCCCAGTTGATTTCAGATGGGGGGGGACTGGAATGGAACCCCTCCCCGGAGCTGCTCTATGGCACCACACGGGCGTTTTCTTTGAATTTCCTGCCTCGCATCCTTGCGTCCGTGTCTCGAAGCATATGTTTTCTCTCGTGCCACCCCCCCCCCCTCCCCCCTTTTCTTCTTCCTCGCCCCACGCCAGTCCTGTCGTGACACACACCCCCCCCCCCCCCCGGAGGGCGTCGATCCCAGCCGCACAACCGCCATCGGCCCATCCACGGACGGAGAAATACAAAGTATACACAGATACAGTGCATGAGGGAATGAGGGAGCCGGAGCGGCCAGGCCGTGCAGACCCCTGTGCCCAGGATGCGCCGGGGCTTGCCGGTGGCTTTGGCAGGGAGCAGGCAGGATTGTGCAGAGCAGACGGACAGGAGCTGGGCCAGCAAGCTGCGCAGTTGTGTATACACAGCATGTATATTGACTTGTCCTCGTACAAAGTCTGGCACGGAGTACATGCGCCCGCGTACACCCGAGTCTGCCCTGGGTACCCAGACGCCGGCGCCTCGGCGACAGAGACCGCCGCCACAAGTACCGGTACGCCGTCAGGGGTCTACACGGTGTGGCCGTTCTTCTGGCCGCTTCTCGCGAGCGTCGCGCGTAGACGCTCAGCCGTTGAGTGGCCTGAATAGACGCAGCGACAGGCGGAAGAGGAAGAAGAGGACGGGAAGAAAAAAAGAGACAGAAAACAGGCACATCCGACGGAACGCGCCAGCGTGTTCCTCCGGAACGAGTGAAACCGCGATGCCCTGCGGAGCAGAGGAGCGCCGCCTGCCATCTTGGCCCCCAATCCGACGCCAGGAGCACTACTTGATGGCCGGCCGTCCTCTTTTCGTCTCCCTGTCTTTTGTCTGCCCTGCTCTGCTCTCTGCTCTCTGCTCTCTGCTCTCTGCTCTCTGCTCTCTGCTCTCTGCTTTCTGCTCTTTACGCTTCTGTCTGTCTGTTTGTCTTTTTCTGTCATCGGCCTGCCTTTGTCCGTTACCTTGTCGCCACTGAAAGACCACAGTGCAGACTGAACATGTGCATCGACGTCGGCCTCCGCAGCTGCGCCTGTGCCTCTGTCTCGTCGTCTGCCGCCGCCGCCGCTGCTGCTTCTGCACCGCATCCCCTGGCTGCTCACTTGGCCGCCTACAGTGTAAGTCGCTTCTTCCTTCAACTTACAAGATGCCCGCTGGCGTCCGGTCCTAGTTTAGCACCGGCTCTAGGGCGCGCGCGAGACGAGAGAGGGGAGCAAGATTGGAAAGAACTGCGCCAACTAGTCGTTTTCGCCTCCTCCCCTCGCACGTATTTCTCATTCTGTCTCTCTCTCTCTCTCTCTCTCTCTTGCGCGCCTGCGCAACGCCGTGCGCGCCCTGTCACTTGCTCTTCCCCTGCTCTAGCCCGCGCTCACCTTCTTCACCTGCCCTCTTGCCAAGTCTATCTCGCCTCTGTCTTCTTTTCTTGTCCTCCTTCCTTCTCTCCTTCCTTCTCTCCTTCCTTCCTCTTCCCTCCTCCTTACCTTCCTCCTTCCTACCTTCCTCCTTCCTACCTTCCTCCTTCCAACCGTCCCTTCTCACCTTCCTCTTACTTTCCTCTTACATCCCCTTCGCACCTTCCTTCGTTTCCTCATGTTTCTTCTGTCCTTCGCCCCCTGTTTTCTGTGCTTATTCCTTCTCCTCTCCACTTCCATCTCCTCCCCACTCCCTCTCCCGTCCAACATCCGCTTGCCAGCATTAACACCTCCTCTGCTACCACAAGGCCTCCAGCTTTACCCTCGCCTCGCCCGCAGACGCTGCCGCCGCCGCGCTCCTCTCGCCAACGTCCTTCGCCGGTGCCGCGTCAGCGCAGCCCCATCCCTACAGCAGCGCGCTCCAGGGCCCGCATGACCAGCCAGAGGCGCTTCTTTGCCTCCACAACACAACAAATCATTGCCACAGCAGCCGCAGCAGCAGCAGTAACAACATCCACAGCGCTTCCAGCTGTGCCAGCGCCAGCGCCAGCACCACCAGCAGCCCCTACGCCAGCGAACCAACGCCCGCCGCCGACTGCCTTGTCAGCCCAGGCGCCCGCCAGCTGATCGTCGGACAGCCGTCTCCGTTGCTGACCCAGACCCACGCCAACGCCGGGCATTCACTTCAGCGACAACAACAACAACACCCGCACGACGGCCAACCGCTGTCAAAACGCCTCTGCCGCCATCGCCAGCACCGCCTGCCGCTGACACGCACATCGCCGCCGCTGCCTCCGCCGCCCCCGCCGCCCCCCACCAGCATGCAATATACCTACCCGTCTGTCGCCGCCGATTCCCGTCCGGCCGAACGGTCTTCTTCGTCGGCAGCCTCCAGCTACGAGTTCCCCAGCTACTTGCACCGCGGCTCCTCTTCCTCAAACACCCACAGCAGCAAGGACGACGCCGGCTTCTCGTCCAGCATCGAGTCCTCCTCCTACCCCTTCCCCTCGTCCTACGCCGCCACCGGCCCGCCGTCCACAGACGACCCTGCTGCCGCTACCGCCGGCTCCCCTTCCGCCGCCTCTCTTATGGATTATCAGTTCGGCATGGGGCCCGCCGCTGCCGCCAGCGGCTACTACGCCCAGGACCGGCCGCTGCCGCCGCCGCCGCCCAGCCCGGCCGCCGCCGCCGCCGCCGCCGCTGCCTACGGCGCCGCATCGCAGTATGCGCAGCACCAACAGTCACCACAGCAGCACCACCAGCAGCAACGACAACAGCAACAGCAACAGCAGCAGCAGCAGCAGCAGCAGCAGCAGCAGCAGCAGCATCAAGGGCTCGCGCGGTTGCTGCAGCGGTCCTCGTCCTCGGGCTACCACAGCAGCATGTCCCGGCCGAGCATGAGCGACTACAGTGACTCCACCGGGCCCGCGCCGCCGCCGTCGCCCTCCGCCTTTGCCGGCCCCTACTACGGCAGCCCCGCCGCCTACCAGCAGGCCGCCTCTGCCTACCAGTCGTCTCCCACCGCTCCCGCCCCCGCCCGCATCCTCGCCAACGGCCGCAACCCGAGCGTGGGCGCGACCATGAGCTTGCTCGCTGGCGGCGGCGGCGGCGGTGGCCGCGGCATCCCCGGCGACCCGCGCCAGACACCACGCACCCAGGCCAGCATGCCGAGTGACATGATGTTTGGACGCTCGTACGCCGCAGCCCCCCCGCCCGCGAGCCTCGCCGACGTTAGCTCCTTTGACGACAACGGTGGCAACCGGAACAGCTTCAGCGGCCCAGTTGCCGGCGCCGGAATCGGCAATCCCAAGCACCTGGCGCTGTCGTCGGCCATGGCAGGCACGGGCCCAGCGAGCGAGATCCTCAACTTGTGCGTCTCCATGCAGCCCGAGGTCGAGCTCAACGAAAAGGCGAGCGACGAAGACCTCGTCCTCTTCCAGATCCACCAGTCCCAGCGGGAAAACCGCGGCAAGGGCATGTGGGAGGCTATCACCCAGGAGTACACCAAACGCTATCCGGAAGCCTGTAGCACCGCGCGCCTGCAGATGAAGTTTACCCGCGCCTTTCGCCGTCACTCGCGCTGGCCCAAACAAGACGTATGTTCTCTTTCTTTTCTTCTTTTGCTTCCACCCCGCGCTAACCGCTCCAGTACGAGCTTCTCCTGCAGATCTACGCAGAGGAAGAGAAGCAGCGTTTCACGCGCATGGCCAACCTCATGAAGGAGCGCGGCAGCAAGTCCTGGGACTGGAAGGGCGCCGACATTGAAATGTTCCTCGTCCGCCTCGGCCTCGAGGAGCCGCTGGCCGACGAGACCACCAAGACCCGCCGCCGCCGTCGCAGCGCTCTGCGCCGCCACGCGATGCGCGACGACAGCGAGTTCATCCAGCAGCAGCAGCAGATCCTGTTCCCGAACCACCCCCCCGTGCCGCTGCAGCCGCACGGCCAGACGCCGGACGGGACCATGGCGTCGGCGTGGGCCAACGGCTACGGATCGGCCACTCAGTATCCGCTGCCGTCCCCGCGCAACGGTCAGACGCCGCAGCAGCACGCCCAGGCGCAGCAGCAGTCGCCCCTTTCGCCCGAAAGCGCCCAGCGCCTTGCCGTCACCCAGCTCGCCGTGATTCCCACGCAGCAGTTTACGGAGAGCCAGGAGGAGACCATTTGCTTGCAGATCGAGAGCAAATACGGGGAGGTCATGGACGACAGTGCGAAGAGCGTCTCGCCCATGACGCCTTCCCACAGCGGATCGAGCACCAGCACACAACAGAGACTCCAGCAGCAGCAGCAGCAGCAGCAAAACGGCAACGGTATGGAGGTCACCGACTCGATTGCAGCCGCGCATGCCATGTCCGCCACGTCGTCCAGCAGCGGCGCGGACGTGACCGGCACCAACGGCAACGGCATCCTTGGCCTCGGCGGCAACGGCCTGCCGCTGCCGCTTCCATCGCCGTCTGCTTCCGGTCACTACGGCCGCATGCCGCGCGACACGTACGACACCAAGCCGAGCCCGTTCCGTTAAAGGGCCTCTGCTTTCCTTTCCCTTATACTTGTTCTATTGGTTTCTGCCCTTTGTGTCCGCTTTCCAACTTAATGTGGATTGGCTCGGGATTGGGATACAAAGGTTTGGGTGCTTGCTTGATTATGGTTAGAGTGTTGAGGAGTTTTCGGGTGGCCCATGGAATTTGGGAAAGGGTCTCCTGCTTCCAGTGGTGTTTTGTTTTCCGTGTTATCAAATTGGGCTGGGCAACCAGAGGTCAACTGGGAGGAACAACTGTTTTTGTCTTTGTCCTCTTTTATTAGTCTTTTCCTTGTCAAGGATACTCCTGTAGGCCGTGCTGGCCTTCTTAGTTCTATATCTTTTTTTCCCTACTTTCCCTCCTTTCCCTACTTTCCCTCCTTTCCCTGCTTTTCATTCTGGTCTGCTGCGGTGTCTGGCGCTTTGCTACTCGATAGACTTGAACAGCGTGTTCTCTTTATCCTTGTCGTCCTCGTCGTGATCAAGTGAGCCGGGCATGAGTGTGTCCCTTTTCTTCTCGTGTCGATGTCTGCTTGCCACCTCCCTTGCTTGCCTCCTGGCGACGGCGTATTTACATCGCACCCGGTCAGCCGACTGAAAATTCTGCTCTGCCTTGCTCATGCTCTGTAAGCGCCACCTCTTTTGGTTTTTTTTGTCTTTTTTGCTGATTTCTGTTTTCTCGTCTGTCTTTTTCTAGTTTTCGTTTCGTATGTCTCGCTTCTACTTTTTGGAGTTTCATTTGTTTACCCTGTTCCTCATTGCTCCTCCATCCCTTGGAGACCTGGCCGTTGACGGGCAACGGGCCTCGTTTTGCCGCCGCCTCCTTGACAAGGCTGTTGTGTGGCGGGCGGCAGGCGGCGGGCGGCAGGCTGCCCGCAAACAGCCAGACGTTTTGTAGCTCCAGGGCGCGTCCGCTGGCTGGCTGGCTGGCTGGCTAGCTGGCACACCCTCGCCGCCGCAGCCCTCTTCGCCTGACACTTGACATCACCGTTTGCGGACAAGCACACCCATCGCCCTGCGATGATCGACCGGCAAAGGGAGGGCGTATCTCACAAAACAAAAAAAGAAGGTGGGCCAGACCCGGCCGGGGCACAACTAAGGACCGGCCTCTACCCCCCCCCCCCAACCGACACGCGAGGCGCCGTTGGGCCGCGAGCACAGTACAACTATTTTTACGCGCGTCCGCCGGCGGGCAGAGGGCCCCGAGGACGAGGGGCGGGGTCCCGTCTGGGCAAAAAAGACCAGAAGAGGACACGTCACACTCCGCACTTTGTCGTCACAGACCGGCCCGAGAGAGGGCGTGCGGCGGCAGCGGCCAGCCCCGGGCGTCTCTCTATCCTCTTGTGCCAAGCGCTGTGACGATGGCGACTTTCGCCTGCCGCTCGGGGGGCCGGCCAGCCCGGCAAGAGAAAGCACGAGACAGCCTGGCTGCAACACCACTCTTGTCAGCGTGGCTCTGTTGTGTCCAGCACGGTGTAATTTTTGGGCGTGGCTGCGCAATCCTTGTCTGATATCTTTTGCCTGGTGTTTGTTTACTTTTGTTTACTTTGCACCGTCCTTTCTTCTCCTGTGCAACCATCGTCGTGCCTGTCCATCCTTGGCAAGCAAAACACTGTATGCCAGGACAGAGAAGATAGACAGGAGACAATGGGAGGGGATAAACCCAAACGAATAGATAGATGCTCTCGTTGGCGAGTTGGTGATGCCATCTTGTCCTCGGGCTGGTTCGTTGCCGCGATATAAGCTTAAGCTGCGGAGTATATGGCGCCCGTCCGCCCGCCCGCCCGACCGCCCGTCGCGCGCCTTTATGTCACGTGACACTTGCGCCACACTTCAGCCTCGCGGCGGCGAATCGCTCCACAAAAAAATGGACCTGCCGTTCCGGCCAGCGAGCGCATCGCGCCTGCCGAGCCGGTCGAAGCAGCGCACACAGCACGTGCGCGGGACCTTGCCCTCTTTTCTCGCCAAACCTCGCCGCTCGTTGATTCCAGAGGCGATTGCTCCTTTTTGTTTATCTTCTTGGTTGCATTTTCTGGTGGGAAGCGTGTGATTTTGTCTTTTTTTGGACCCTTCCCGCCCGCATGCATCCTCCCACGCGAGACTGCCTCTGTCGGTGATGCCACGAGTCGGCACGGGCAGCAGGGAAGGGGAAGGGGAAGCTGGGGAGGCGGCGATGCCGCCTGGCCAGGAACCGAGACGGGAGACTGCCCGGCGGAGGCTGCGGCCGGCGCGGCGGCGGCGCCCGCTCGTGCTGCCGCTGCTGGTGGCGGTGGCGCTGGTGTGCGTGCTCGGGGCGTGGCCGGCGCCGGCGCGGGCGATGCGGGCGGACCGCGTGGCGGAGCTGCGGCGCGAGACCGTCCGCATGTTCTACCACGGGTTCGACAACTACATGCGCATTGCGTTTCCGGAAGACGAGGTGTGTTGTTGTTCCCCAGGGTGGCCTGTTGGTTTCGCGCGTTTCCCTTTGCTAACAACTTCCCCCAGCTCCGGCCGCTCTCGTGCGTGCCGCTGACGCGCGACAGCCAAAACGCGCGCAACGTCGAGCTCAACGACGTGCTCGGTAACTACTCGCTCACGCTCATCGACAGCCTCTCGACGCTGGCCATCCTGGCCTCGGCCCCGGCAGACGACGACTTGGACGACGACGGCGGCGGCGAGCCGACCGGCGCCAAAGCCCTGCGCGACTTCCAGGACGGCGTGGCCGCGCTCGTGCAGCAGTACGGCGACGGGCGGCCGGGCCCGTCGGGCCAGGGGGCGCGCGCGCGGGGGTTCGACGTGGACAGCAAGGTGCAGGTGTTTGAGACGGTGATCCGCGGCGTGGGCGGCCTGCTGAGCGCGCACCTGTTTGCCGTGGGCGAGCTGCCGATCCGCGGATACGCGCCGCACGACGTGGGCGGCGGCATTCTCTGGCCCAACGGCCTCCGCTACGACGGCCAGCTGCTGCGCCTGGCGCTGGACCTGGCCACGCGGCTGCTGCCGGCCTTTTACACGGCGACGGGCATGCCGTACCCGCGCGTCAACCTGCGCCACGGCATCCCATTTTATGTCAACTCGCCGCTGCACAGCGGCGGCGCAGAGGCCGCCGCCGACGACACCAGCCACACCGAGGACGGCCTGTGGGCGGCGGCGCGGCGGCGCAAGGTGGCCAGCGGGCCGCCCGAGATCACGGAGACGTGCAGCGCCGGGGCGGGCAGCCTGGTGCTCGAGTTTTCGGTGCTGAGCCGGCTGACGGGGGACGGGCGGTTTGAGCAGCTGGCGAAGCGGGCGTTCTGGGCGGTGTGGTACCGGCGCAGCGAGATCGGCCTGATCGGCGCGGGCGTGGACGCGGAGCAGGGGCGGTGGATCGGCGCATACTCGGTGATCGGCGCGGGCGCGGACAGCTTCTTTGAGTACGCGCTCAAGACGCACATCCTGCTGTCGGGGCAGGGGCTGCCGGGGCAGGGGCTGCCGAACGCGACGGCGGGGCCGGGGGCGGGGACGGGGACGGGGACGGCTGCGGCGGCGGCTGCGGCGGCGGCCTGGACGGACGACCCCAACGCGCTGTTCCCGGTGCTGAGCGAGGCGGAGAACGCGGCGGAGTCGTTTCTGGAGGCGTGGCACCTGGCGCACGCGGCGATCAAGCGGCACCTGTACAGCGACCGGGAGCACCCGCACTACGTCAACGTGAACCTGTGGACGGGGTCGCTGGCGGCGCCGTGGATCGACAGCCTGGGGGCGTACTACCCGGGCCTGCTGGCGCTGGCGGGGGAGCTGGAGGAGGCGGTGGAGACGAACCTGCTGTACGCGGCGGTGTGGGCGCGGTACGCGGCGCTGCCGGAGCGGTGGTCGGTGCGGGACCGGGCGGTGGAGGGCGGGCTGGGGTGGTGGCCGCTGCGGCCCGAGTTTATCGAGTCGGTGTACCACCTGTACCGGGCGACGGCGGACCCGTGGTACCTGTACGTGGGCGAGATGGTGCAGCGCGACGTGCGGCGGCGCTGCTGGACGCCGTGCGGGTGGGCGGGGCTGCAGAACGTGCTGAGCGGCGAGCGGACGGACCGCATGGAGAGCTTCTTTCTGGGCGAGACGGCCAAGTACATGTACCTGCTGTACGACCCGGGCCACCCGCTGCACGCGCTCGACGCGGCGTTTGTCTTTACGACGGAGGGCCACCCGCTGGTGCTGCCGAGGCCGAAGAAGCGGGCCAAGGGAGGGGGGACGAGGCCGTCCCGCGAGGTGCCGACGCGGAGAGACGACGCCGGGGACACCGAGCGCACCGAGCGCACCAACGACGTCGGCCTGTACGACGACAACGGCTTCACCAACGTGTGTCCGGTGCCGCCGGCGCGGGCGCCGCTGACGGGGTCGGCGGTGACGGCGCGCGGCGACCTGTTCCACGCGGCGCGGCTGGTGGACCTGGACCGGGCGGCGACGGCAGAGCCGGGCGTGGGCGGCGGCAGCGACGGCGGCAGCCACGCAGCAGCTGGTGCGGTGGGCTTCCCGTGGACGGTGCCGGCGTGGATGCTGCCGGCCAACGGGACGTCGTCCAAGGTGCAGCAGCCGATGGAGATGAGCCTGGAGTTTGCGGTGCAGCCGGAGGCGGCATCGGCGGCGGCGGCGGGTCCGGTGGCCGGCGGCGGCGCGTTCCAGGCCATGCTGGGCGGCGGCGGCGGCGGCGGTGCGGCGGGAGGCGGGAAGCAGGCGCTCAGCCGGGTGGCGCCGGACAAGATCCGGGTGCACAGCATCTCGGGGCTGAAGCTGGTGTTCCGGCTGGAGGAGGCGCAGGGGCAGGGGGAGCGGGCGTGGCGGGTGACGCGGGTCAACGGGGTGCCGCTGGGGCGGGACGAGAGCCTGGTGATGGACCGGGCGCTGGTCAGCCACATCTCGGACCCGCGGTTCGCCGTGGTGCGCGACCCGATTGTGGTGAAGCTGCACCACCTGCACCACGTGGTGCCGGGGGGGGGGAACGGGACGGACGCGGGAGCGAATCCGGGAGCTCACCGCGAGGGCCAAGAGGACACGCCGCCCACAGGCCTGGCCGGCTTGGTGCGCTCCCTCCGGCAGAGGGTGGCGGAGGGTGCGGCGTCGGCGGCGGCGTCGGCGTCGGCGTCAGCCTCGGCGTCCTCGCCGCCACGACCAGCGGACGAGCCGCTCAACGTGGTGCTCAACGCGACGGGGGTGACGCCGACGGGGGTGGGGGCGGCGGCGCTGCCGGCGGTGGACGTGCCGGCGGGGGCGGTGATCCCGGGGCGCGGGGCGGTGCCGGCGGCGCTGCTGCCGTGGGGGCGGGCGTTTGCGGGGGGCGACGGGTGCGGGGGCCCGCTGCCGGAGACGGCGGTGCGGGACCACGAGGTGGTGGTGCTGCGGCGGGGGGGGTGCTCGTTCTCGGCGAAGCTGGGCAACGTGCCGGCGGCGGCGGCGGCGGCGGCGCGGCAGCGGCTGCAGCTGGTGGTGGTGGTGAGCGACGACGACGACGTGGGGGTGGGCGGCGCAGGCCCCGGCGCAGGCGGCGGGCGCGGGCGCGGGCGCGGGCGCATGACGTTCCACGACGACGCGCAGGACTTTGTGCGGCCGCTGCTGGACGACACGCAGCGGACGCCGGGGGGGCTGGCGCGGTGGCAGCCGCTGGCGATGGTCATGGTGGGCGGGGGCGAGGCGGCGTACCGGCAGATCGCGGCGGCGCGGCAGCTGGGGCTGACGCGGCGGTACGGCGTGGAGAGCCAGCACGTGCGGGTGCGCAACCTGCTGCTGGACGACGGGGACGATGCGGTGTAGTATTTATGTACGTCATGGGCTTCCTCTTCCTTGCTGCTCAACCTCTTCCTCCCGTGCCCTCCCTGGCTCCCCCCTCAGCCAAACATGAGCTTGAAGACGTCGTTGTAGACAAAGTAGCCGGCGGCGTCCTGCTGCAGGTGGAAGACCTGGGTGAAGTTCATGGGCCGCTCCTCGTCGTCGACGAGCAGGCGGCCGGTCACGACGACGAGGACACCGTTGTTGATGGTCGGCTGGGCGTCCTGGGTGTCGATCTTGTGCTGCAGCTTCTGGAAGGGGAGGCTCTGGCTGGTCAGTCTCGGCGGGACGGGACGGACAAGAAGCCGGGGGAAGGGAGGGGCAAGGGAGCGGACCTGGAGCTTCTCCGTGATGCTGGCGGCGCCGCGGACCGAGGCGCTCTCAAAGGTGAGCATGGAGATATCGCGCTGGCGGTGGTCAGCTTCTTCCCGTCATCTGCTGCTGCTGCTGCTGCGCTGCTGCTGCTGCTGCTGCTGCCCCTTACATATAAGCTCTGCAGCTGGGAGCGGTCCGTGTCAAAGACGCCGTAGTAGTAGTTCACGAACTGCTCTGCCCCCGGGTCAGCGCCCCGCGGCGAAGGACGGATGGGGACGGCAAAGCTGCGACGTACCGGCCACGGATGCAAAGTCTGCAGACGTCAGCGGAGCTCAAGTGAGGACAAGGGCAGAGAGAGGCGAGAGGCAGGCAAGAGGGCCGCCGGCCGGCATGACGTACCGGTGGCCATTTTGGCGAAGATGGAGAGAGCAACGGCGAGGGACAGCAAGTGAGCGGTTTTGCGTTTTGCGTTTTGCGTTGGGTTCGGGTCGAGACGTCGATGCCGAGATGTGATCGCGAATCGCGCAGAACGAAAAGGAAGCTCGGAGGGGCGCGCCGGCGGGGTCGCGTGTGGTTGGGCGAAAAAAGGTGGGGTTGATGCCTGGCGCTGCCTGAGGCGACAGGCAGGTGGCAGGTGGATGAAAATTTATTTACTCCGTACTTGTGCATCATCAAAGATTCTTCCTCCATCCTCATCAAAAGGTACGTGAACCTCTCTTTTGCCCCTACCCCCCCCACCGCGCACCATGATGATCAAATCTTGGAACGGCCAACCGAATGTACATGTGGATGCAATAGACACACAAATCAAGCTCAACAGTCTGATCGTGCGCGGTCTCTTTGGGGGGGGGACGGATGCCTCTTCTGCCTACTCCGAGTCCGCTGCTGACCTCTCAGTCATTCTCGTCCACCCGCGCAAACACGACGGGGCCCTCGACGGAGTCGTCGTCGGCGCTCCAGAAGTCGAGCGAGAGCGCGTGCGCGCGCGCGTCGGCGCCGACGGCGAAGCGCGCGCGCGCGGCGCTGCGGAAGTGGCCGCTGCGCTCGTGCAGCATGTCCGTGTGCACGAGCCAGTGCTCGCCGGACACGGGCACGAAGGCGCAGCGCGTCGGCCACGTGTGCGCGCGCCGGTGGGCCACGAACACGGTGCCGGGGGGCAGGTCGGCGGCGTCCTCGGCCTCGACGAGGGTCAGCGTCAGGTTTTGGTACGCCGGGTGGTGGTAGGTCCCCGCGTAGGCCGCCAGCGGCAGCGCGGGCGGCAGCGGCGGCTGCGCGCGCGCCGGGTACAGGCGGTCGAGGGCGGCGGCGACGCGGGCGGCGCGGCGGGCCTCGTCGGCGCGGAAGCGCGCGGCCCAGTCGACGCGGCGGGCGGCGGGCACGCCGAAGCGCGTGTCCACCAGGTGCCACAGCAGCACCAGCTCGGCCCAGTTGGACGTGACGGCCGTGTTGCCAAACAGGACCACGCCGAAGCGGTCGTCGGGGAAGAAGTACACCTGGGCGCCGAAGGCGCTGGGGGTTAGTTGGGAGGTCGGAGAGTGTTCAGCGACCCGCTGGCGACCTTCTGGCGACCTACTTGCTCCCCCCCGAGTGCCCCCAGAAGCGGTGCCCCTGGTAGGCGCTGGTGGTCCAGGCGCTGGCGTAGGCCATGGGCGCGTCCCAGGGCGCCGGCGCGGCGGCGGTGCGCTCCAGCAGCATCTTGGGCGCCAGCACGGCGTCGAGCGCGGCCCGCGAAAAGGGGATGCCGCCGCAGGCGTCGGCGGCGGCGGCGGTCTTGGAGAGCCGGCCGTCGCCAAACGCCGGCCCGTCGATCCAGCAGCGCAGCCACCGCGCGTAGTCGGCCACGGACGAGATGATGCCGCCGGCGCCGCTGACCTCGTCGAGCGGCATGTGGGGGACGGGGACGTAGCGGCCGGCCGGCCGGGGGGAGGAGGAGGACGAGGACTGCGCCGGCGCCCAATAGTAGCCCTGCGCGAGAAAGGCCGGCGGCGGCGCCCCCCGCGCGTCCTCGAGCCGGAAAAAGGTCGACCGCATGCCCAGCGGCGCCCACAGCCACTCCCGCAGCACGTCGCCCAGCCACTGCCCGCCGGCCAGCGTCTCCACGGCGTGCGACAGCACCAGGTACATGAGGTTGCAGTAGCGCCAGGCCGTGCGCCGCGGCGGCGTGTCCGCCGGCGGCGGCGGCAGGAAGCGCAGGCTGCGCGTGATGTCGCCGACCGTGGCGTTGCGGACTGCGCCGCCCCCTCCGGTCCCCGGGCCCCCCGGGCCCCCCGGGCTCTCCGGGCTCCCCGGGCCCCCGTCCCCCGGCCGCCAGTACGCCCGCGACAGCGACATGTCGTGCGGCGCCAGCCCCGTGCGGTGCGCCAGCGCGTCCTCGACCGTCAGCTGCGCCGTGGCGCCGTCGTCGCCCGCCAGCACAAAGTCGTCGGGCAGGATCGCCGCCAGCGGCGTGTGCCAGGAGAGCCCTGAGCGGGGTCGAGGATCGTCGGCGGCGCCGCCGCCGCGCCGGGACCCCACCGTGTAGTTGCCGCTGTCCACCATGAGCGCCAGCGCCGCCGCCACAAACGCCTTGGTCGTGCTCGCCGTGTAGAAGAGCGTGTCGGGCGTCACAGGCACGTCGGGCAGCGCGGCCAGGCCGAAGCCCTGGGGGTCAGCTGTCCGTCTATGTACAAGTACGGTATGCTTATACGCGGAAAGCATCCGCCCACCTCCGTGTACGTCGCGTCGCCGTCCACCACGGCCACGGCCACGCCCGGCACGTGCCAGGCCGCCAGCGTCTCCGCCACCAGCGCGCGGAACGCGTCGTCAAACGGGGGGGTCGTTGTCGGCGGCGGCGGCGGCGGCGGCGGGCGGCAGGTCGGCTGGTCCAGCACTGCCAACGGCTGGTCCAGCGGCTGCTGGGCCCCGGCGACGACGGCGGCCGCGAGCAGCACGAGCACGAGCACGGCGGCCGGCAGGCGGCGGGCTGGGGGCAGTCTGCAGTCGGCCATTGTGTGTTGATCGTATCTTACAAAGAGACGCTGGGGTCGTCGCAGCCCCGCCTAAAGCACAGTACAGAGTAATACAGCTACAAATCCACAAATCCTGCTGCCTACTCTCCCCCGCCCTTTCCCTTCCCCTTCTCAAACGCGTCCAGCAGCGCCTGGCACCCCGTCAGGTGCGCCCGCGGCTCCCACGTGTTCTCGCTCGCCGCGTAGCCCGCCCACTTGACCTCGTACTCGGTCGCCGCCGTCGCCGCGTTCGTCCGCGACCCGACAATCGCCTCCACCACGTATTCCGCCGGCGCTGTCTTGGCCGGCCGCCCGCGCTTTTTGGGGGCAGTTTCGGTCTTGGTGGCCTTGGCCTTGGTGGTGGTGGTCTTGGTGGTCGTGGCATTGGCAGCCGTGGCCTTGGTGGCCTTGGTGGCCTTGGTGGCCTTGGCCTTGCTGGCCGCCGCCCGCTTTGGTGGCGCCGGCGCCGTGGCCACCTTGTGCGCCTGCAGCGCCGCCTGCCGGCCCGTCAGCGGGCGCGCCGGGGCCGCCGCCGCCGCTGCCGTCCCCGACTTGCTCCCCGGCGGACGGCCGCGCCGGCCAGCGGTCGCGGTCGTGGTTGTGGTCGTGGTCGTGGCCGCCGCCGGCCGGCCCCGCTTCTTCGGCGTGGTCGCCGCCGCCGCCGCCTTGGCCGCCTTCGTCACCGCCGCCGGCTTCGTCACCGCCGCCGGCTTCGTCACCGCCGCCGCCTTCGTCGCCGCCCCCCCTGCCGGCCGCCCGCGCTTGGCCGCCGGCGTCTCCGCTGCCGGCGCCGCGTCCTCTGTCGCCTTGCGCTTCCGGGTGGCCGTGCTGCCTGCCGGCGTCGTCTTGGCCGCTGGCGTCCGCGCCGTCTGCACAGACCGCGCAGACCGCGGCGTGGCAGCAGCAGCCTTGCTGGCCTTGGCCGTCTTGGCCGTCTTGGCCGTCTTGTTGGCCGTCGCGGGGGTCGCGCGCGGCCGCCCTGGCCGCCGGCCGGGCGTGGCCGTCGCGGCTGCGTCTTCCTTCTCGCCCCCTCCCGCCTTCTCCGTGCTCGCCGCGTGTCGGCTGCCCGCCCGGCTCGCGGCCCCGCCGCCGGCCACGAGGTCGCTAACCACCAGGTCGCCGGTTTCGTCGTCGTCGTCGTCGTCGTCGTCGTTGTCGTTGTGTGCGCCGCCGTCGCCGCCGTCGTCTGCACCGTCGTCTGCGCCCTCGCCCCCGCCCTCGCCCTCGCCTGCACCCCCGCCCGCGTTGTGGTCAATGTCGCTCACGCTGTCGCTCCCGCTGTCGCTCCCGCTGTCGCTCCCGCTGTCGCTCCCCACCGCCGACAGCTGCACCACTGTCGGCGTGGCCGCACCGGTTCCCGCTGCCAAACTCGTGGCGCCCGCATCGCCGCCGCCGCCGCCGCTGTCCCCCGGCGTCGGCGTGCGCGCGGCCGCGGCCGCCGTCGTCTCTGCGTGCTCCCCAGCCGGCGGCATCCTGCGGTGTGAGCAAAAACTGGGCAATGTCTGTCTGCCCGCACGCAGCGGCTGGCCGTGCGTCTCGCCGCCGCCTTTACTGCCGGCGGTGAGCGCGACGCGCGGGGACGCGTCGGCAACCAGAACGACCAAAAACAAAAATCAACGTATGCTTATACTTACAGCGTACTGTTGGGCGCGTCGTTCGGCGCGTTGCGCCCAAAGAAAAGGCCGGGCGACGAAAAGAGGGACGTCATGGTCG
Source organism: Ophiostoma fasciatum (assembly GCA_019925495.1). Lineage (NCBI taxonomy): Eukaryota > Fungi > Ascomycota > Sordariomycetes > Ophiostomatales > Ophiostomataceae > Ophiostoma > Ophiostoma fasciatum. Next base: position 1,320,081 of record JADHKM010000001.1, read on the forward strand.
GCGCGCGGCGTTCGTTCTCGCCCGGTCTCGTGTCGGGGTAAAGGCGCAAACGGGCTGTGTCTCGCTGTATACAGACTCGCCTGGGATGCGCGACCATTCTGTAAATATACTTGAGCCTAGTTAGTCATGCCGCGCGCTGTTCAGCTGACATACTCATTGGCCAGCGCCCTAGCCAAGCACAACAACACCTCATTCCTGGTCAAAATATACAGAGCATAGCTCAAGCTGTATTGTCTGTACAAGTATTCTGTAAATGTATGCACGATACTCAAGCGCAGCCACCTGTCCCACTGTATGTATATGCACGCTCCGGCCGCTGCGCCACGACTGAAAAGGACAAGGATGAACGCGACAAAACACAAAGCAAAGCCCAGATGGCCAACCTGTAAATGCGACGACAGCAACGGCCCGACAGCCAGAAGCAATGCCTCCTCCCAATGAGACGCTAGCAGAAACGAGGCAAGCAGAAATAAGCAGAAAGAGAGATCCCGGCCATCAGTCGTCCAGCTCTTCTATCCGGTCCTTGTCGTCTATCTTGTCGAAGCGGCCCTCGCGGACGGCCTGCGCCACCGGGTTCTCGACGTCGACCACGCCCGTTCTCCGCAGCCTGTCCTGGGGTTAGCATTCCTTCCGACGTCCCGCCGCGCCCCGTGCCCAGGCGGACAACGTACCTCTCAAACAGCACAAACAGCCGCTCGGCCTCGCGCTCCTTCTCCTCGTCCGTCATGTCCGGCAGCGCCGGCCCCGCCTCCTCGTCCAGGAACTGGCCCGTGATCGCGTTGACCGCCCGCTCCTCGCCGCCCGCCGCCGCCGACGCCGCCCGGAACGCCTCCGTCGCGCCCTCCGGCAGCGGCACGTTGTTCTGGAACAAGAACCCCGACGCAAAGCCGTAGCCCACGTTGCGCACAAACTTGGTCGCGTCCTTGTCCGACAGCTCAAAGAGAAAGTGCGCCGTGGCGTTGCGGAACTCGGGCGCCAGCGCGTTCGTCGTGTGCCGCAGCAGCAGCGACGGCAGGCTGTCGCCGCGGCCCAGCACCTTCTTGCGGTCCGCCTCCGTCGGCAGCAGCTTGGCGTGCAGCACCGGCCGCACGCTGTCCGCCGGCGCCAGCTCGTAGATCTTGCGCAGGGCCGTCACCAGCGGCAGCACCGCCGCGTCCAGCTCGTTGTCCGCGTACTTGCGCAGCGACAGGTCCAGCAGCTCGATGAGGCGCTCCGCCAGCGCCGCCGGCTCGCCCTTGGGGAACAGCGCCGCTGCGCCCTTGTCGCTCGCCAGGTTCAGCGTCAGCAGCGCGTTGACGAGGGGCCCCAGCGGCGCGTCGAGCGGTTTCGGCTGGGGCGTGCTGTGCTTGCAGATCATGGTGACAAGCGACGCAATGGCCGGCGTGAAGGCGTCGACGCGGTCCTTGCAAAAGTGGGTCACGTTGAACAGCAGCTTGGCCGTCTCGGTCAGAGCCGTGTCCGCCATGGGGTCCGCCTTGGCCTTGCCGCTGCCGCCGCCATTGCCGCCGTTGAGGCTGCCGATGCTGCTGCTCCGGGGTTTGGACGAGGCCAGTTTGGCATGGCGTGCCAGGTTGGCCAGGATGGCGTCACCCAGGTGGTGCTGGTCGATCAGGGTCTGGAGATTGACATTGGTGCCGTACGTGGTAAGAAAGACGATGCGGGACACGAGGAACTCGTCGTCAAAGTTGCCGGACCGGAGCTTGGCGCAGGCCTTGGCCTCGTAGCCGAGGTCGACAAAGAACTGCCGGGTCTCGGGCTTGATCAGCAGCGAGTTGGCCAGGCAGCGTAGCGCGTTTCGTGATGTCGTGGCCGACGAGCTGTTGAAGGCATGTTTTGTGAGTGTTTCAATGCCCTGCACACGTGTGGGTAGGGGGTTCGGTCAGCCATGCGCCATTGACAAAAAAAGTTCCATCTGATTTGGCACCAAAACAACGTCCACCATCCGAAGCGTGGGTCGGCGGCTCCATTCCCAGCCCCCTTCGCCACGTGTTCCGCTCCCACACGGCCACGCGACATACCTCTTTGGTGAAGATGGGGTCCGCATCGCGCGGATCGCGTCCGTAGACCTTGAGCTCTTCCAAGGCCGTATCGCGCTCTGCAAGGACAGAGGGGTCAGCTGGCTGCCATTCGACGAGAGTAGGCGGGCACAGGCGGGAGGAGACAAGCAGACAAGCAGACCAGCAGACCAGCAGACAGGAGGTGAGACGGGTGGACATGCAGGGGGGCGGGCCGGCATCATTCGGAGGAGGAGGAACCCCCGAAAAAGAAACAACAGAGGCAACGGGGAACGGCAGATGACGAAAAAGGGAGGCCAGGAACAGGGTTGAAGGGGTTTCACGAACGTTGTGCCCGCATGTTGGACTTGATTAGGTCTTGTGTGAGCATGTTGACCAGGTCGGTGACCGCCTTCAGCTTGGCTGCCGGTGTTAGCTGGGCTGGGGAGGGGAGACGGCCGAGCGGCTGCCCATACCTGCGCCGGTGAGGCCGGCCTGGGGGAGCTGCAGCGTCATTTTGGATTTTTCGAGGTGCGGCAAAGCATTCGTGATGAGGAGGGTGGATTTGGCAGCGCCCATGTGGACAGTTTCTGGCCGGGCGGGCGGTCTCCGGCGGGCGAGGCGCAGACGAAGGGAGAACGGCGGGAGGACAGGAGGCCGCAGAAGAGGAGGGAGGCGACGAGAGGAGGCTAGATGCGAGAACGGGAGCGGAGCGGCGACAAAAGCGGCTGCATTTCTTGCGGGATCTTCGATGGCGTTGTCGCTCGGGAAGGCCGGTTTGGATCTTGGGTCGGTGAGCAGCTTCCTGTGGGGCGCAAGGCGGCGGCGTCAAGAAAAGGCGAAAGGCGGCGAGAATCGGTGAGGACGGAGAGAGCAAATCGAAGGGAGAGGAGAGAGGGGGGGGGAGGAGATGGGGGAGAGAGGAGAGGGAGAGGGGATGAGAAAAGTCGTCGGATAAAGGCAAACGAAGGGAGATGGAAGGCGACGACGATACGAGAGAAAGCAAGGGGGGGGGGGGGGGATTGGCCGAAGAGGGTCAGAGGATCTGAGCAGGAGCAACGGCAGAGGCGGTGGCAGGAACGACTGACCGAGAGCAGGAAACCGGACGGCGAGCGGTAGTGGAGGGAGGAGGGGCCGTGTCAACAGGCTGGCGGGCTGGGCTGGGCTGGCTGGCGGGCTGGCGGCGGGCTGGCGGGCTTGTTTTGGCGCCAGGGGAGAGGGGATCTGCAATGTCCGATGGACGAGTCTTATTGGGGGGGTGTGCGAAAGGAGAACTAGCAGGAGTAGAAAAAAGGGCCAGCAAGGCAGGCGCAACGGCAAGCCGTGAGCAGGCATAGAGCAGGGCATACTCCGTAGAGCAGGGCATAGAGCAGCATGGAGGGCTTGGTGCGGCGACTGGCGCCCGGACCAGGCAGTCACCGCCTTCTCGCTTGCTCGGTCTCGCTCGCGCATTCTCCTTCTGGTGCGCCACGCCGCCATCGCAGCTTCCCCAGAGCCTGGCTGGCTGGCTGGCTGGCTGGCCTCCTGCCGGCAGACGCAAGCGCCTGGCGGGAAAAGAGCCGAACGGCAGAAAGCATGCACGGCAGGCCCGCTGCGGGCGGTCAGTGCGGCGGGCATGCGCGCGCGCGCGCGCGCTCGGCCGCCGGCCAGCCTTCCGGCGCACCACCGCCGATGGCAGCTGCCCGATTCGGCAGGACGCAGGGCAATCTGCAGCGAGCGAGCGGGCGTGCGGCGGCGGGCAGGCGCCCACTGAGACAGCCAGCTAGCTACGGAGTAGCTAGGCCAGTGCAACCGACAGGGCCGACACGTGCGCGGGCACGCCACACAGTGTGGTATGTGTTTTTGCGCACGCCGCACTGTCCTTGGGTCGTTCGTCCGGTGCACGCGTGCACGCGCAGTCCCCCCCAGCCGACACGCTGTGGGCCGTCCCTTTTCGCGTAAATGGGCGCGCGCGTCGCGTCTGCGCCCCAGCGTTACCTGTCTTGGACTGCAATGCGGGAAGGCGCCCGGGAACGCTTTGCAGCCTCCCTTTTTGCGGCAAGCCGACGACGTTCGTCCCGCTTCGTTTCTTTCGCTCCGCTTTCTCGTCGTCGTCCTCTGCTCTCTCTTTTCTCTCCGTTCTCTCCATCTTGTTTCGCTGCTTGCATCGACGTCGGGTCGACGGTCCATTGGGTTTTTTCGTCGGTTTCTCTTGCGCGTCTCCTTTTCGTCGGGTCTTCGTCTTCAGCTTCCTTCGTCGTTTCTTCGTCTTTCCGTTCTGTCTTTTGATTCCTCTCGTTCCTCTTGCATTCCTCCTCCAGCTTTGGCTTCCTCGGCATACTCGGTCGACTGGCGATGCTCTTCGCCAGCACGCTCTGACCGAGTCCACTGCTCTGCAGTGCTTCTCTCTTTCCCTGTTCCTCTTCTCCACCCACTCTCTTCTCCTCTCTCTCCTCCTCCTCCTCCTCGGGCATGGCAGAGGTCGCCCCCCCTCGGCTTCTGGAGTCTCTGCCTGCCCGTCCACCTACGCCGCCGCGCGAGACCCCGACACACCATGACGGCGAGGCAGCGGCCCCCCACCGCCACGTCCAGCTCGGCAGCCTCTGCGCCCCCGCAACCGCCACCGCCAGCGCCGGCGACCACAGCGACCCCCGGTCCAGCTTGCAGACGCCGCCGAGCGCCCAGTCGCTGCTGTCCTCGGCCGCCAAGCCCGGCTGCTCCAGCAGCGCGCGCCGCAAGAAGGTCGTGTTCGAGTTCACCGCGCCCGCCGACGCCGACGCCCCGCCGCCGCCCGTCGTCCCCCTGCCGCCGTCCGCCGGCGCGTCCCGGCCGACCAAGTCCATCCTCAAGGCACCCTCCGGCGAGGCTGCCGCCGCCGCCGCCGCTGCCGCCGCTGCTGCTGCTGCTTCCGGGGGCGCTGCCGGTGCCCCGGCCAATCTCGCCGACATGCTCGCCTCGACGGTGCAGCAGCTCGTCGGCGCCGACCGCGACGCCAAGCTCGACGCCTATCTGATGCTCGCCCGCGCCCTCAAGACCTCCGACAACCTCCCCGACCGCATCGCCCTCCAGAGCAAGATGCCGCTCTTCACCCACTTCATCCAGCGCGACGTCACCGCCCCCAAGGCCGGCGATGGCGCCGCCGACGGTTCAGGGGCTGCCGCGAGCACCACCAGCAGCAGCACCCTTGACGCCACCCTCGCCATCGCCGCCCTCGACCTGCTCATCACCTTCCTGCGCTTCTCCGCCATCGCCTCCACCCTCCCGGCCGACTTTGGCGTCTTCATCGTCGACCACTGCATCCGCTCCATCGAGCTGGCCGCCGTGCCCCGCGACGTCCTGCGCACCCTCATGCGCGTCGTCGCCCTGCAGAGCTTCCCCCCCAAGGTCATGACCGCCGACCGCGTGGGCCGCCTCGTCGCCGCCCTGCACCGCATGGACCCGCGCTACGAGACCAAGAACACCGTCGTCATGCGCGCCATCATCTACCGCACCCTCGTCAAGAACAGCCGCCTGCACATGGCCCTCCACCTCGACTGGCTGCCCGACCTGCTCGCCGACATGCTGAGCACGGTGGCCCCCGTCCGCGATGCCGCCATCGGCCTCGGCCTCGATGCCGCCTTTGCCCTCGGCCGCGAGCGGTCCGTCGCCCAGCGCGTCGCCGAGCTGCTGCAGGCCACCGTCGACGACGAGCGCTACCTCGACTACTACGCCACCCGCCTGCGCGCCATGAGCAAGAGCAAGCCCGAGTCCGCCGCCGTGCCCCAGGTCTGGAGCGTCATCACCCTCTTTCTGCGCACCTCCCTCGAGAAATGGGACTTTTTCATGGACTGGCTGCGCATCCTGCAGGCCTGCTTCAACAGCAGCGACTACCGCACCAAGGAGGAGGCCAACTACGCCTGGAGCCGCTTCGCCTACGCCCTGCTGCGCGAGAACCGCGCCCTCTCCCGCAAGCTCACCACCATGCTGACCCAGCCCCTCGTCAGCCAGCTGCGCCGCCGCGCCGCCGCCGGCACCGGCAAGTCCGCCCACGACTTCCGCCGCATCGTCCTCGGCTGTGCCGGCAACCTCTTCTACTACACCATGCGCGACCCCCGCGAGCTCGACAACATCTGGGACCACAGCGTCCAGCCCGTTCTGCTGCAGCTGCTCGAGCTGTCCGCCGCCGAGGACGCCTCCCGCGAGACCCGCAAGGCCAACCTCGCCTCGGCCTGTGCCCTTCTCACCGGCCTCGTCGACTGCGCCGCCCCGCGGCCTTGGCAGGAGGACCGCATCGTCCACTGCCCCATTGTTGCGCCCCACGACCTGCCCGCCGTCGACCCCAAGTGGACGCGCCGCAACGCTGCCCGCGTCTTCGCCCTCGTCGGCCCCATCCTCGACCAGAGCTTCCTCGACCTGGCCGTCCCCCGCAGTGCCACCCAGACCCTGTGGCGCGCCGTCGTCGGCGCTGTCGCCGCGGCCGCCGCCAAGGAAGTCAAGGTGGCCCCGGAGACGGCTGCCTTTGTCGGCCACGCCTTTTCTCTGCTCCTGCGCCTGTGGACGCGGGGGGTGCCGTCCGCGCCGGCAGCAGCCGCCCTGTCCACCGACTCGGACAAGGCCGCCTTCCCGGCCACCCAGTTCCTGGCCGCCGCCCGCGAGTACCTTTTGACCATGGTCGACTCGCTGGGCTGCCTTCCCTTTACAGAGAGGCAGCTGGCCCGCGACGCGAGCAACGCCTTCGTGCCCGTTGCCACGCCCTCCCAGCGCGTCGGCAAGGGCCAGGGCCATGCTGCCCTGCGCACACCCCTGCGCCACCTCTTTGCCGTTCTCTCCGCGCCGCTGCCGCCCGGCGTCCCGGACGACGACGAGTACGCCGACTTTGCCGAGTCCGTCTTTTCGCCCTTCTTCTCCGCCAAGTCGGACAAGGGCCGCCGCACCCTGGCATACGACCTGCTGTTGACGGTGCCCGCGGATGCTCAGCGCCCATACGGGCCCTGGCAGGTCGTGGCCTCGCGGATTGCTGCCACCATGGCTCCGACTCCCAGCAGCAGCTCGCGCGGTGACGGCAGTGTCGGTGTCGGCATGGGGATCGGTGCCCCGTCTTCGCCCATGCCGGGCGGCAGCAGCTACCAGCGCAGCCCGCTCTCCCTCTCCTCAGCCTACAGCGGGAGCGGGAGCAGCCGCGATGCGACCCCCGTGGGCCACGACTACCGCGAGGTCGTGCGCGTTCTCGAGCGCGGCCTGCGCTGCACGCCCGCGCTGCCCTGGGCGCTCTGGGAGGCCCTCTTGGGCACGCTCTGCGACCGGGTGCGCGACGATGCTGGCGCAGCTGGCGTCGCCATGTGCGTGCTCGAGCCGTTGGCCAAGGCGGTCCTGGACGTGGAGCAGCGGGCCCGTTCTCCGACAGCAGCCCGCGCGGTTGTCGCGCTTGTGTCCCTGGCGTCGCACCCGCGCGACCGCCAGGCCGCTGACGCGGCCCGGCGGCGGCTGTGGGGCGTGGGCGCCGCCATCTCGACGTCGGCGTCTTCGGACCCTTTGGATCACCTCTACCAGCTCGTCGGAGAGACCCTTGCGCAGCAGTACACCGCGTACGACCCGGACACGGACCCGAGTGCGCCGGGCGCCACCAAGTGCACAGGACTTGGACTGGATCTCCTCCGCGAGCTGGCCGACTTCTTGGACCGGTCCCACGAGCAGCTCTTTGTGAACACGCTGGCTGCCGTGCAGGATGGGCTGGCTTGCTGGGTGCGTGACGAGGATGCAAAGGTCCATCGAGCATCCCATGCGCATAAGTTGGTATGTGATGGCAGCTTTCCCTTTTCTCCCCTGCACTTGTCGCTAACATGTCCAGCTGCATCGGATCTGGTCGATCGTTCGCCACCGGCTCGACCACACCACTCCTGCGGGATGTCTGCCTCTTTACGCCCTCGAATCTCTGCTCTGTGCCGCGTTTGCAAGCAAGCACCTGTCGCTGGTGAACAGCGCGATCGGTCTCTGGAACCAGGTCTATGGCGGCCAGGCCATGGACGCGGATGGAGACGTGGTCGTGGACTGCCCAGAGGCGCTAAAGGCCACTCTCACGGCGCTCCACGCGCGGCTCGGTGCCTCTATTGCCGGAATGGGCACAGAGCTTGGTGTGGATGTGGACGCCGCGCCGACAGAGTCCACTATTTCTCACCAGCCCATGCTTGTCGACTCTCAGGAAGACGACCTGGATGTGGCTGTCAGTCTGCCGTCGACGAAGGCGGTCGTCCATGAGACGGAAGTGGCCACAGATGCGACGCCCACGCCTACGCCCACGCCGGCAGTGGCAGCGCTGGCAACGGCGTCGGCTTCGTCTGTCAACCGCAGCAGTGGCAGGAGGGGCCGGTCCACGACGGCGAAATCGACACCCCGGGCGCGGCACGACGATTCGCAGATTGAATTTACAGCCATCGTGGACCCTGTACTGCCAAGCACCCTCAGCCTCAGCACGACCGCTGCCAAGCAGGACGGTGCAGACGGCGCGGACGACGCCATGGCCGAGGAGTCGCAGGTCCTGACGGACCGGCAGCGTGAGGTGCGCGACCGGCAGAGGGAGACGCATGCTCTGTACGCAGATGTGATGAGCTCGAGCCCGAGCAGCGGTGCTGCAGCAAGACGATTGGCAGCACGCGCAGCAGCCGCCACTCTGCCGCCGGAGACGGCGACTGTGGAATCCGATACGGTCCAGACAACGTCGAATACGCCGGCAGAGCCAGAGCGCGAGCCAGAGCAGGAGGAGCAGTACGCGCAGCAGCCGGACCAGCTGCAACCGGAGCAAGGAAAGATCAAGGTGCCAGAGCACGATCTGGAGGCGTCCTCTCCTGTATCCTCGCCTGCCCACGACGTTGCGCTGCCAGAGCGGCTGCGCGCCGCCACACCGGAGCCAGCCACCGTCGCGGGGGGTATGGTGACGGCGGTGGACGACGGGCAGGCAGGCGCCGGACACGGGGATGCGGGCGTGCGGACATTTTCGGACGACGACGTGTTCATTGCGTCGACGCCGACGCCGCGGCGGGGCCCCGTTCCGGTGCTGCCCATGGTGGACGCAGACGGAGACCGCGACCACGACACGGACATGGACCCGCCGTCGTCGCCGCCGGAGCCGCGGCGGTACCCGCTTCTGCTGCCGGAGCTCGCGTCGCGGTCGCGCAGCAACAGCAGCAGCATCCTGGACGAGTGGCAGTTCTCGTCGTCGCCGCTGTCGGGGTCGCCCATGGCGGCGCGGCACACGGTGCCGGAGCCGGAGCTAAGCCTCGCGGGGGGGGCGCTGGAGGCGCGGCTGCGCAGCCATGTTGAGGCGGCACAGGAGGAGGATCGTGAGCAGGGCAGTGGGTCTTCGAAGCCGCAGCAGGAGAACAAGGGCGCCGACGAAGCCATGGAGGACGCGCCTGCGCCGCCGGCTGCGATTGTTCCCCTGGCTGAGCCGCCGGTCCCGTCGACCGATGAGCAGTCGACGACACCGGCCAAGGCAGCAGCGCCGGCTGCTCCGTCGACGCCGACGCCGCGGACGCGGACGAGCCGTCGCCGCAGCGGGGCGGCGCTGCTCTCGCAGGAGACGGCGTCACAGGAGACGGTGTCACAGGAGACGGCGTCGCAGGAGACGGCGTCGCAGCAGAGCAGCTGCAACGATGTGGACAGCACGCGGCCGCAGAGCCTGCCACGGGCGGCCACACGGCGCAGCGGTCGGCGGGCGACGGCGGCGGCCAAGGCGGCGGTGGCGCAGTCGAGCCCTTTGCGCGGTAGCGCGCGTGCCAGCACCCGTACGAACACGGCCACGCCCACGCCCACAACAACGACCACGACCACGACCACTTCCACCGGCAGCGGACGGGGGAGGCGGCGCTACAAGCTGATGGCGATGCCGCCGGCGTCGCAGCTCGAGCAGTCGTTCCGGATGAGCGACGGGGAGGAGCGCAGCATGCTGCGGCTGGCGATCGAGCTGGACATGGCGCACAAGCAGGCGGTGTCTACGGGGGCAGCGGGGTCGCCGAGCGTGCGCAGCAGCCGGAGCGACGGGGGGCGGGGGGCGGCAGACAGCAGCGCGGCGGACGTGGCGGTGCTGGAGTGCATCACGGTGCGGACGGGAAAGGAGGGGGACGGGGAGGAGGAGGAGAGGGCGGGCGAGGAGGAAGAAGAGGAGGCGGGGGGCGGGAGCCAGGAGGACGACGAGGCGGAGCTGCGCAGCTCGCAGCTGGACGGTGCGCAGCTGGACGGCGGCTCGCAGCGGAGCCTGCGGCGGCGGAAGCGGAAGCGGTCGATGTCGGCGGCGCGGCCGGAGGCCAACGTGGAGGGCGGGGAAGAGGCAGAAGCAGCAGGGGGCGAGGAGGCCTCGGCCTCGGCCTCGGCGCGACCGGCGACGCACGCGGCGGAGGACGACGAGGTGCAGTCGCAGCTGGCGCTGGAGCTGGAGGTGCTCAGCAGCCGGGCGAGCGCGAAGAAGCGCACGGTGGTGGACCTGACGGAGTCTACGGAGGAGGACGGCGGGGGGACCCCCGGGGCGGCGGACGGGACGGACGGGAGCGAGGCTCGGGCGCGGCCGGCCAAGAAGCGGCGGCTGGCGGGCATACTGTCGATGCTGCGGGGCAGCCTGGCGCTTCTGCAGACGGCGGCGCTGTCGCGGGCAGAGGTGGGCGAGATCGAGGACGTGTGCATGGACGTGAAGCGGGCGCTGTACGACGCGGAGCGGCGGGGGAGGGGGGCAGAGTAGAAAGGGGGTGGGCGGCAGGCAGGCAGGCGGCACAGGCGTTAGGGCATCTAGCATAGTTTTGGAGGGCACATTAGTTAGGTACAGTTAGGGCGGTCAGGCCAGCCGTTGGACCAAGCATATCCATTCCCGCGATGCAGCCCCGCTTGCCCCGCACTCTCTGATGAAGTGCTTCCTGTCTACAAAGTGGCCTCTTCTTTCACTCCTGAGACGACTTGACGTGACTTTGACGAGTTTGAGCGACTTTGCCGACTTTGAAGACTCTGACTCTCATCTGCTGCGACTGCTCAGCTCTGCCACTCTCAGCGCCATGGACCGCCGCCACCGCCCAGCCGCCCTGGCCGCGACGCCGGCGGCGCCGCCGCAGGCGCGGGTGGACGTGGTGGGCGACCGGGTGACGGCGGTGCTGCCGGCGACGGGGGAGTCGGTGGCGGTGCTGCTGACGGGGGCGACGGTGGTGTCGTGGCGGGGGGCGGCGCCGGGCGGCACGGACCAAGGGGAGCCTGCCGAGCGGCTGTGGCTGAGCGAGGCGGCGGTGCTGGACGGCAGCAAGGCGGTGCGCGGCGGCATCCCGGTGGTGTTCCCGGTGTTTGGGACGGCGGCGGCGGGCCACGCGGCGGCGGGGCTGCCGCAGCACGGGCTGGCGCGCACGGCGCGGTGGGAGTTTCTGGGCAAGGCGGGCGGCGGCGAGGAGGACGGCGACGGCGGCGCGGACGGCGGGGCCTCGGTGCAGCTCGACTTTGGCCTGGCGGCGGCGGCGGCGGACCCGGCGCTGCGCGCGCGCTGGCCGTTTGACTTTGCGCTGCTGTACCGCGTGACGCTGGCGCCGGGGCGGCTGGCCACGAGCATCGTGGTGACCAACGAGGGCGACCGGCCGCTGGACTTTCAGGTGCTGCTGCACACGTATTTGCGGGTGGAGGTGGGTTCCTCTCCCCTCTTGGCTCCCTTCTGTCCAAGTCTAACGCGACAGGACATTGCCACGACCGAGGTCGACGGCCTCGCGGGCGCGCCCTACGTGGACAAGGTGGACGGGGCGCAGCGCAAGACGCAGGCGGCCGGGCCGCTGGCGGTGGCGGGCGAGACGGACCGGGTGTACTCGCCGGCGCAGACGGGGCCGGTGACGGTCCGGGCCAAGGGGGTGCCGCGCCTGGCGGTGGCGCGCGACAACCTGGCGGACGTGGTGGTGTGGAACCCGTGGACGGCCAAGGCGGCGGCCATGGCCGACTTTGCGCCCAAGGACGGCTTCCGGCAGATGCTGTGCGTGGAGCCGGGGGCGGTGGCGGGGTGGACGACGCTGGAGCCGGGCGAGGCGTTTGAGGGGGGGCAGGTGCTGAGCGTGCTGTGACCTCGGGCCCGGTAGCTGGCAGATGAAGAAACGGTGGCTGGAACAGACGTCAACTGATGCACTACGGACGTTACTGCCGCTACGGACGTTGCCACTACTGCGCCGCTCTCTTCCCCCGATAGTGATCCGCTATCAAAAAGGCCAGCTCCAGGGCCTGCTTCTCGTTGAGGCGCGGGTCGCAAAAGGTCGTGTAGTTGGTGGACAGGTCGTCCTCGTCGAGGCCCTCGGACCCGCCCAGGCACTCGGTCACGGCGTCGCCCGTCAGCTCCAGGTGCACGCCGCCCAGGTAGCTGCCCTCCTCGGCGTGGACCTGCAGCGTCTCGCGCAGCTCGGCCAGGATGTCGGCAAAGTGGCGCGTCTTGATGGTGCTCCCCGGCGCCGCGCCCGCCGCGCCCGCCGCGCCCGCCGCGCCCGCCGCGCCCACGGCCACCGCCCGCGTGTTCCCGTGCATCGGGTCGCACTGCCACACCACCCGCCGCGCGTACTCGCTGCCCTCGACCGCGCGGATGTGCGCCGGCAGCAGCGCGCGCACGCGGCCCGCACCGTAGCGCGTGATCAGCGTCACCTTGCCCGCCTCGCGCGCCGGGTTGAGCCGCCGCAGCAGCGCCAGCAGGTCCGCCGCCGGCGTCGTCGGCCCGACCTTGACGCCCACCGGGTTGGCCACGCCGCGGAAGAACTCCACGTGCGCCCCGTCCACCTGCCGCGTGCGGTCGCCGATCCAGAGGAAGTGGGCCGAAGTGTCATAATACGCCCCGGTAGCCGCCGCCCCCGAGAGCCCGGACCCCCGCCGCGTCAGCGCCTCCTCGTACTCCAGCACCAGCCCCTCGTGGCTCGTAAACAAATCCACCGTGTCCAGCTTGTCGCTCTGGTCCGCCCCGATCGTGTGCATGAAGCGCACCAGGTCCCGCAGAAAGTCCACCGCCGCCCCGTACTGCGCCTTGAGCGCCGGGTCCCGCACGTGGCCCAGCCCCCAGTCCAGCGGCCGGTGCAGGTCCGCGATGCCCGCCGCCAGCGCCGCCCGCACGTGGTTCAGCGTCGCCGCCGCGTGGTGGTAGGCCGCCACCAGCCGCTGCGGGTCCACCGCCCGCTCCGCCAGCGCGTGCCCGTTGAGGATGTCGCCCCGGAACGACGGCACCCGCGCCCCGTCCGCCGTCGTCTCCCACGCGCTCGACCGCGGCTTCGCGTACTGCCCCGCCATCCGCCCGATGCGCACCACCCGCTTGTCCGCGCCCCAGATCAGCACCAGGCTCATCTGCAGCAGCAGCTTGATCTTGCTCTCGATCGCCTCCGCCGTGCAGTACGAGAACAGCTCCGCGCAGTCGCCCCCCTGCAGCAGAAACGCCTCCCCCCGCGCCACCGCCGCCAGGTGCTGCTTCAGCCGCTCAATCTCCCGCGCCTGCACCAGCGGCGGCAGCCGCCCCAGCGTCCCCGTCGCCCGCGCCACGCCCTCCGCCTCCGCCTCGCCGTACCCGGGGCTCTGCTGCGCCGGCTTCGTCCGCCACGAGCTGGGCGTCCACGTGTCTGCGTCTCCGGAAGACATGGCCGGCTGGGTGTGAAGAAAAGAGCAGGGAGGGTACGCCGTACAGATCCACGTGTCGTCAAACCGTGACTCATGAACTCCTCACCGCATGCGGCGACGTGCGGGCAGGTCACGTGATTAGGTCTCGGTCACGTGGCGTCGACGTCACCGTCCCGGTCACCCCACGATGTACGACGCGTTCACGCACTTGGGCGCCCACAGGTCCGTGTCGTCGCCCATCATGGCCGGGCTGCGCGGGAGCCCGAACCCGGGCGGCCCCGGCCCGGCGGTCCCGTTGTCGCTGGGGGGGCGGCCGGGCCCCCCCGGGTAGCCGGGATAACCTCCGGGGCCCCCCGGACCTCCCCCCGGACCTCCCCCCGGACCCCCCGGACCCCCCGGCTCCGTTCCGTTTCCGCGCGGCGGCTGGCCCGGGCCTCGCCCCCCCCAGCGGTGCTGGCTGCGCAGCATCGGCCACATGGGGATGAAGCAGCGCTCGTGCCAGGCGCACACGCGGTCGCAGCCGAGGAACTCGCCCTCCCAGCCGAGCCACGCCCGCAGCTCCGTCAGCCGGTCGTGCCACGCGGCGGCGGCGGACGCAAGGCGGGCGGGCGACAGGCCAGCCCCATCCCCCTCCAGCTGTGCCCAGGCCCGCTCGACGCCAAAGCCGATGCCCAGCAGCTCCGCGCACAGCGTGCCGTACGTCTCCTCCACGGCCCAGCGCAGGTCCGCCTCCTCCGGCGGGAGGCCCTCGTCCGCCAGCAGCCGCGTGTACTGATACCGGCACAGCGACAGCGTGCGGTCAAACATGGCTGACCCTTCGCGCCAGACGTCGTCGTCGTCCCCGCTGGGGTACTCCAGGTAGCCCACCATAAACTGGTGGCTCTGCGCGCGCAGGCGCTCCAGCCACGCCCGCGCTGTTTGTCGGTCGGTCGCCTCCTCCGCCTCCGCCGCCGCCGCCGCCGTCAGCCGCCGCCGCCCCTCCGCCAGCAGCGCCTCCGTCGTCTGCAGGTGCCGCCCCAGCCGCTGCACAATGTCGGCCAGCATCTGCGTCCACGCCGCGCCCGAGCAGGTGCTCCCCGTCTCGCCGGGGCCGCCCAGCGTCCGCCGCAGCGTCCGCCGCAGCGCCGCCTCGACGCCGCGCCGCATCGTCTGCGCGTCGTCCGTGCTGGCGTTGCCCAGGTGGTGGTACCGCCGCCGCCGCGCCAGCTGCCGCAGCGCCGCGCGCCGGCCCTCGCCGTCCGCGTCTGCGCCGCCGCCGCCGCCGCCGCCGCCGCCGCCGCCGCCCGCCGCCGCCCACCGCCCGTCCGCCGTCAGGTTGAGCCGCTGCCGCTCGCTCGCCGCCCGCGCCGCCGCCAGCGTCCCACCGCCGCCGCCGCCGCCGCCGTTGTCGTTCTCAAAGCGCGGCGCGTAGTAGCTCACTATCCCGCAGTCGTCCACGCGCACCCGCGTCTCGCCCGCGCCCGGCCCCGCCCGCGACGCCCCGTAGTGCCGCGTCGCGCTGTCGAACCAGCCCCACGCCTGCGACGCCAGGAACGGCTCGCTGCCCTGGTCGTCGTGGCTGCCCGGCCTCCGCCAGTTGGGCGGCGCCGGCGGGCTCGTCGGGTCCGCCACGCGGTCGCTGCGCGTCGGCACCGGCGGCAGCGGATAGGGGGGGGGCTTTCTCGAGGCCACCTTGGCGGAGACCACATTCGCGCCCACCCCTTTGAGTCCACCCACCATCGGCGCCGTCACGTTCAGCCGGCTCAGCAGGCGCAGGCTGTCGCTCACAAAGTCGCACCAGATCACCTCAAAGCCCGCGTTCATGCGCACCACGCCCTCGTACCCCCAGCCGCGCCCGCGCAGCCCCGCCGCCGCCAGCCAGTCGCACAGCCCCCGCGCCCGGTCGTACTCGTCCGCCAGCCCGGGCCCGGGCCCCCACTGTCCTCCTCCTCCTCCACGCCGGCCCGTCACGTTCCCGTACAGCAGCAGCATCTGCGTGTCCAGCTGCCCCAGCCCCATCAGCGCCGCCGACATGCCGTCCGCGTACAGCACCCGCACCGCCCGCGTCGTCTGGTACGTCAGCAGCCACGACCGCCGCGTCGAGCCCATGATGCCGTACGCCATCTCCACGTCCAGCGCCAGCCACTCGGGGCTGGCCGGCGACAGCCTCTCGTCGTCGTCGCCCTTGTCGCCCCCCTCGCCCAGCAGCCCGTGGTACAGCAGCGTGTACGCCGGGATCGTCGCCGCCGCCAGCGCGTGCCCGTTGGGAAACACCGTGTTGGCCCACTGCTGCAGCAGCCCGTACGCCGACGCAAACAGGTGCGGCGCCGCCGACGAAAAGTTGAGCCGGCCCCCCGACACCGGCGCCTCCACCAAGCCCAGAGGCCGCTGCGCCGCGTCGAACTCCGGCCCCTCGGCGCTCACCAGCTGCCCAAGGACCGCCAGCCAGGCCAGAACCGCGATGCGGGCCATGCGGGCCATGCGGGCCATGACGAGGAGCGGCATCTTTGTTTCCTGTTTCTTCAAGTCGGCCGCTTGGAACGGCAGCACATTCCGAGTACGGAGTAAATATACCCCTTATCGGCCAATCCGAGACGATGACGACGCCCGGCCAAAAACGGACTAGCCTTCCCGCTCTACGGATGCCGCCGCGTCAAGTTAAAAGCATACATTCAACGTCAGGATAGAATCAGACTGCCTGGTTTAGTTCCACGCCTTCGACAGCGGGCTCGCCACCTTGGGCGCAAACTGCAGGCTCTTGCGCCGCGCCGCCATCAGCCGCTGCAGCACCCCCTCGTCCTTCTCCCGCGCCAGGATCCCCGCCCCCAGCTCGTGGTACCCCGGCCCCCGCGGCTTCGCCGGGCACGTCCGCGTCACCAGCGCCCGCCCGTCCTCGTCGTCGCCGCCCGCCATCGTGCTCAGCGTCTCGTCCCCCACCTCGTACCCGCTGCTGTCGTCTCCGTACGGCGACGACGGCGTGATGCTCGCCGCAAACCGCGCAATCGTCTCCGGCGCCGGCGTCTTCGGCACCGGCGTCAGCAGCGCCGTCATCGCCCAGTCGCCGCCCGCCCCGCCGCCGTTGCCGTCGCCCTCCCCGTTCTCCTTGTCGTAGTCCTCCTCCGGCGTCCGCACCCACAGCGTGCTGTCGCGTCGGTTCATCGGCGTGCTCGGCGTGCTCGGCGTGCCCGGCGTGCTCCGTGTTGTCGTCGGCAGGCTCGGCATGCTCGCCCGCGCCTTGCGCGCCGTCGTAAACCCCGACGACGTCGTCGACGACGACGATGCCGCCGCCGACGCCGACGACGACGACAACGACCCCTGCTTGGCCGGCGCCGCCACCAGCTGCCCGTTGAGGTTCATCAGCATCTGCGGCTCCATGCTCTTGCGCCGCCGCGCCCCGCCCCGCGGAACCATGGCCGTGTCCACCGCGTACGGGCCCTCCTCCACCCATCGGTTTTCCGCCTCGCAGTCCAGCACCCACTTCACCCCGACGCACTGCACGAGGCCCTGGCTCTCCCGCACCTTCTCCAGCGTGCGCTTGCTGCCGTCCTTGAACACCACGTGCGTGAGCCCCACCCGCGACGACCCGTCCGCGTTGCTCGGCGGGCTGCTGCTCGGGTTCCACGACCAGCTCTTGACACATCGGGCGCCCATCTGCTGCAGCAGCTCCACAAAAATCGCCCCCGAGTCCGCCCCCTCCGACGTGTGCACGTCCACAAACACGACCGCCCCCCGCAGCAGGGCCGGGTCC
This sequence comes from Ophiostoma fasciatum, assembly GCA_019925495.1. Classification (NCBI taxonomy): domain Eukaryota; kingdom Fungi; phylum Ascomycota; class Sordariomycetes; order Ophiostomatales; family Ophiostomataceae; genus Ophiostoma; species Ophiostoma fasciatum. The sequence goes on from JADHKM010000001.1 coordinate 1,337,349, forward strand.
AGGTCCCGCCGCGGTGTGCGTGCCGGCGTCCCCGCCGTCGACCAGCCCCCGTCCGACTTGGTCGGCGTGACCGGCACCTGCTCGGCCCCTGCTTCTTCTGCGTCCTCGGCCACCTGCTCCGCCTCCGTGCTGCCAGCCGCCGCCATCTCCGCCAGTGCCATCGCCCCGCCAAACGACTCGCGGCGCCGGCTCACGCGCCGGCTTTGCCGCCGCCCGTCCTTTTTCGTCGGCGAATAGGAGATCACCGTCGCACTGCGTGTGAGACCACCGCCGCCCTTGCTCGGGCTCGTGTTGGCGCTGCTCGTCGTGCTGCTGGCTGCACTGCCTGCGCTGCCTGCGCTTCTTCCCACGCTGTCGCTCCTCCGCCGCGAGGACATCGGCAGGCGGGAGGCGCTCATGCTGCGCCGCCGCGGGGCCGGGCGCGACGTCGACTCGTCCGCCGGCTTCAGCGGAACTCGGGACACCGTGTGGAAGGTGCGCGTGATGATGCGCTGCGGCGTCACGGGCGGCACAGAGGCCGACGCATCGCTCTGCGCGAGAAGCACCGGGTCGATGGGCAGCGCGTTTTCGTCGCCGTACTCTTCCTCCTGGCTCTCATCCTCCGCCATGCTTTCGTCGGAGCTTCCGGGCATGTGGATCAAGTCGTCGATCGCTGCCGGCTCCATGGTGGACATGTCGTTGGCCTCCTGCGCCAGCTCCATGTCCTCTTCCGTCACCGCCACGTCGTCGAACTCGGGCATGTCCCACCCCTGCTGCACGAGCACATTGTCCATCAGACCCGCACAGCCTTCGCTGTCGGTGTCTGTCTGTTCCATGGGGGGCGCGTGTGCAGGAGACGTGGCAGCCGAGTGCCCAGCCATGGCATCGTCAAAGAAGGACGGCACAATGCCCTCGGAGCGTGTAGGCGACAGGTCTTGCTCGTCGCCCGTGATTGCCGCCTCCTGTTGCTCAGAAGGTGCCGCCGTTGTCTCCGCCTTCACAGGGCTGTGGGCCTTCCAGGCGTTCAGCTTGTCAGCGAGCGGTGTGAAACCAAACTTGGCCGTCTTCGGACGCTTGGCCGCGCTCTGGTCTCCCGTCCGCGCCGGCGTGGCTTGGCCCACGGAGCTGCGCCTGCCCAAGGCAGGGCACGGTGTGGCAGACACGTCCAGGGCGGCCAAGGGAAGACGCGTCGGTGTGTCGTCGCCGTCGGAGTCGGCTTCTTCGTCGTCGTCGGGGACAGCGAGGTCCTTGGGACGCAGGCCAAACGCGCCGGCCATCGGCTTCTTTGGTGGCGACATGGCCACCAGCACAGCTGCCGCGTCCATGACAGAATCGTCCACATCCATGGGGTCTCCGGGCGAAAGCACGTCTTCGTCTGCGGGCTCCTCGGCGGTGTCGCAGGCAGTCTCAGTGGCTGCGGTCGCTGACTCGTGGATGGCCTCGGCAGCCTCTTGCACGTGGTCCGCAGAAGCAGAACGTGGCGAGTCGGCCTCCGCGCTGCGAGACCGCCGGGTCGACAGACGAACAGGAATTCGGCGGCGCGTCGGCGAGTCGGGCATCGCCGTTGCGGCCTCGGATGCCATCTCGTTGATCATCTGGGTCAGGGACTCGGTTCTCTCGTCGTTCTCCGCTTCCGCGTCCTCGTTGGCGGCGGCGTCGTCGTCATCGGACGCGCCAGCCTCCTCGTCCTGATCCGCCTCTTCCGACTTGACTGCATCACCGACCTCGTCCACGTCGTCTTCCATCTCGTGTATCGTCTCTTGCACAGACGGAACCACGTCTTCTTTCGCATTCGCAATCGCATTCAGTGCCAGCGGCATGCGGTCCGGACGCTGGAGCAAGATGGCCGCCTTCACTGGGGAAGCCGGACGCTTGGCCGGGGTCTGGAGAAGCGACATCTTGAGCGGCGAGCGGAGCGTGTTGTCCAAGCCGCTGCCGTGGCCGGCTTGGTTCTTTGTCTGCACGGGGAAGCGCTTGGCTGGCGAGAAAAGAGTGGACGCCGTGTTTCCACCGGCATGGTGGTTGTGGTTGTTGTTGCCAGGGTCGCTCGTGCTTGTCTTTGCCGTGGATGCCATGACGAGATCGAGCGATGCGAGGCCTTCCGGCCGACGTGCAGGGGAGCACATAAGCCCCTCTTTTGCCGGCGACTGCGGCGGGCGGCGGGGCGCGCTGGCCAGCATTCCGCCAGCAAAATCGGGCGGGGGCAGGGCCATCACATGGGCAGCGGTGTCCCCGCTGCTGGACGGCTCGGGGTCGAGGCCGGCGCTGGCCAGCTTCTTGTGGCGCTCTGCCGGGGTCATACCGGCGCCCAGGGACGGCTTGACCGGGCTGCGCGCCAGGGGCTTCAGGTGGGATTCGTCCGGGCCGCCGAGCTCGTCCTCGGAGTCGACGTCCAAGTCGCGGACTATGCGCACCTGCGTCACCTTCTTAGGGCTGAGAGGGGCCGGAGCCGGCTTGTCTGTCTTTCCGGTAGCAGCCCCCGATCGTGCCCCAGTCTTGGCCGCGGTGGCCGTTGCCGCGGAGGTAGCCGACGGGCCGGTAGCTGCGGCGGTGCGGCGAGCCGGCTTGACTTTGAGGCCGGTCGACGCGGTCCCTGATGTCGCTCTGGCAGCAGCCGCCGTTGTGCCCTTGGTCGCCGCCGCGGCGGCCGGGATGACGTTTTCCTTTTCGGGCTCCTCGAAGGTCACCCGCTTCTTGGTGGCTGGCGCCGTCTTTGCGGCCGCCGCTGCCGTCGTCCTGGCTGCCGCTGCCGCGGTCGCCGACGCCGAGCGAACAGTAATCTTGGTCGCACCCGGAGCCGAGGCGGGGCCCGCGGACGACGCAGACGTGGCACGCGCACGCACAGCGCGCTTCTTGGCGGGTGCCTCGGCGGCAGCGGCCGCGTCGTCGTCGCTGATGGCAGCCGTCTTCCGGGCACGCGCCGTCCGTGCGGCCGACGTGGCTGTGGACGACGAAGCCCGCGACGACGGCCGGACAGCCTCCGCGTTGGCGGGTGCTGGTGCTGGGTCCGCAGCCGCCGCCTCTTTCTTTGCCGACGGGCGGCCACGGGGCGCACGCGCAGCAGTAGCGGGGACGGAGGACGCCTCGGGCTCGGCTTCAGAGACGGGGGCCTTCCTGGGCCGGCCGCGGACGGCACGGACGACCTTTTGCATGGCGGGCTCGGGGCGGTCGAGGCCGAGCTCGTCCTCGTCGCTGTCGGCGTGGGTGCTGTCGTCGCTGAGGAGCTTCCGCTTGGCGGTGGCGGCGGCTGTGGATGCCGAGGATGCTGCACGGGCGGCGACTCTGGCTTTGGACGATGTCGTGGCCGACTTGGCCCGAGACGTGGCCGTGGTCGTGGTCGATGCAGACGTGGATGTGGACGTGGATGTGCTGGCCTGGCCGGCTGCTTTGGCGGCTGCTCGTGCCCGGGTCATCCGTTTCGGGGGCGACTGGGGATCCATGGTGCAGGCGAGAGGGAAGGACAAGGACACGTTTGAAAAAAGAAAAGACAAGAACAACACTGCTTTGATCAAGTTTGGGAAAGCGCAGCCATGGAGTGAGGCAAGAAACAAAAGATGCGAAAGAAGAAGCAGCAACGGGCGTCGGTCGGCTGCTGTCGACGCGGTGTTGATGCTGTCGTTGTTGCTGTCGTTGTTGCTGTTGTTGTCGCTGTCAGAGGGCCGTTGGTCGAAACGCCAAGCTGGCGATGGTTGTCGGCGCGATGCAAGTTGTTTACGAGCCGCTGCAGAAAGGGAAGGCAGGAGCTGTCTGGGCCGAGCTTGGACGCGGCAGGAGCAAGACACGGGAGCTAGCAGGCAGGAGCTGCGGAGTTGTTGGCGCCGGCAATGTAAACAAGGTTGCTGGGCAACGAACTGTCTGGTAGTATGTGCAAATACTGTCTCCGCACGGTGGCTCGGAAGTGGACGGTGTCGATTGCATTGGGCACGATGTAATTTACTGTGACACAAAACAACTGCACGCCTGGCTCAGCACGCCTGGAGGCCTCACAGCCAGAGGATGTCGCTGTAGCCACGAACCGCTGCGCAGCCACAGCGTGCAGATCAAGTACACTACACAGGCCAGACGCCCATATCGCTGCCTGTAGGACGACAAGCAGAAGCGTGAACAACGCGCAGCAAAGGCCCTGAAAGCAAGGCTGTTCCGAGCACACTATAACAATGTACTTGTATAAGCATACTCGTGGTTGTACAAGTAAGCATACAGAGCAGCGTTTCAACTGCAGAGAGTTTCATACTGGGAGAGATGCTTGCTCCTTACGGCTTAGCAGACGCGTCATGCCGCATACGCGGGCCTGGGAGGCAAATGTGCCCGAGCTGAAGTTGTGAACGGCCCAGCGCTATTGCAAGCGGCCGCGCTCAAGTGGCAATTCGCCTTGCGCGTGGCGCCGGCTGTGGCGCGGATTCCTTGTGTTGACCCCGGTCGGCTCCCGTTCCTGAGTAATTCTCCGCAAACCAGTCTCGTGACCCTTTGTTGCTGCCGTTGAAGACGGCCGGCGGCCTCGGCCGAGCACCGGTCTGCGTGTTGCGTCGTACGAGAACGGTCAGACACGCTGTATGGAGTTGTACGGAGTACAACTACTTGCACAACACGCTGTCACGTCGCTGCGAGCCTGCAGACGTCAATCACGGATCCGCCGCCGCGGTGCTTTGTTCAGCCCACCTTGGCGCCTTAGCGCCCGGTGGTTCCGCGCGGCGGCCCCTGCAGCAGGTCCGCGGTCCACCTCGCGCAGTCTGTGCGAAGCTGTTCTGCGCTGTCCTCGAGCACGGTTTGCCCCTGCAGCCTCCGGCAACCTGGACGCCACCCGCGCTGACCGGGGGCGGCTCGGCTTCTGCGCCGTTATGCTTAGCTGTACAACTACCTGCGGCTCGGGCTCGGACTCGGGTGCGTCCCCGGCGCCGTGACGCAAGCCGCGGCCTCGGCAGGCTCACTACGGAGTATACGGAGTATGCTGACATGGCACTAAATAAGAGCACAAGCCTGAATTAGCCCTGGCGTCCGTGGCGTCCGTGGTCCGCGCCCCATGGGGCTGTCTTTCTGTTTTGTTTTCGCGCTCGTTCTGTTTCTCTTCTCTCCTCTTAAACCGGTGCCTACCCCTGTCTTGCTTTTTCTTGTCTGTCCTCCGTCAGCCGTCGGGTCACAAGGATCCCCTGACAACGTTTTCGGTGGCCGAGCGCACGCACTGTCGCAGACCGGACCGCATCTCATGACTCTGTAAGACAACGGCCTCGTTTTCTTTCTTTTCTTCTTTCTCTCTCTTGCTCTGTTCTCTTTCTTTCTCTCTCTCTCTCTCTCCCCACCCCCCCCACCACCACATCATGTCCCTCCACCGGCTGCTCGTGCTCGGCCTCTGCGCCGTGGCCTCGGCCGCCCCGGGGCCCGCCTCGCCGCCGCTGCCGCCGTCGCCGCCGCCGCCGCCGGCCTACGACCTCGCGCTCGAGCGCCGCGCCCTGCCCAACGGGCCCTCGGGCAACTACTCGCCGCTGGCCGTCGCCTGCCCGGCCGACCGCCCTGCGGTGCGCAGCGCCAGCAGCCTGTCGGCCAACGAGACGGCGTGGCTGGAGCTGCGCCGCAACCAGACGCAGCAGCCGCTGCTGGACTTTTTGGCCGCCGCCAACGTCTCCGGCTTCGACGCCGCCGCCTACGTGCGCAACGCCTCGGCGGCCGACGTGCCCACCATCGGCATCGCCGTGTCGGGCGGCGGCTACCGCGCGCTCATGAACGGCGCCGGGTTCCTCGCCGCCGCCGACAGCCGCACGCCCAACAGCTCGTCCATCGCCGGCCTGCTGCAGGCCTCCACGTACCTGGCCGGCCTCTCGGGCGGCGGCTGGCTCGTCGGCTCCATCTTCGCCAACAACTTCTCCTCCGTCGTGCAGCTGCGCGACGGCTACGCCGGCTCCGACCTCTGGCGCTTTGACAACTCCATCTTCACCGGCCCCAGCGACGACGCCCAGGACAGCGGCAGCAACACCACCACCACCTCCTCCGCCGAGGTCGCCCGCCGCGGCATCATCGACACGGCCGAGTACTGGACGGACGTCGCCAAGCAGGTGGCCGCCAAGGCCGACGCCGGCTACGAGACGTCGCTGACCGACTACTGGGGCCGCGCGCTCTCGTACCAGCTCATCAACGCGCCCGACGGCGGCCTCGACTACACCTTCTCGTCCATTGCCGACACGGACAACTTTGCCCGCGGCGAGACGCCCTTCCCCATCCTCGTCGCCGACAGCCGCGCCCCCGGCACCACCACCGTCGTGCTCAACTCCACCGTCTACGAGTTCAACCCCTTTGAGATGGGCTCCTGGGACCCCACCACCTACGGCTTCGTGCCCACCGCCTACCTCGGCTCCAACTTCTCCGCCGGCGTTGTGCCCACCGCCGACGGCGCCGACCACTGCGTGCGCGGCTTCGACCAGCTGGGCTTCGTCATGGGCACCTCGTCCACGCTCTTCAACGAGTTCCTGCTGCAGAACCTCAGCACCTACGCCAGCGTGCCCTCCTTTGTCATCAACGTCATCGAGGACCTGCTCAAGGACCTGGGCAACGACAACAACGACATTGCCCAATACGTCCCCAACCCCTTCTACGGCTACCGCCCCGCCGCCGACCCCTTTGCCAACAACACCCAGCTCACCCTCGTCGACGGCGGCGAGGACCTCCAGAACATCCCCCTGCACCCCCTCATCCAGCCCGCCCGCGCCGTCGACGTCGTCGTCGCCGTCGACTCCTCCGCCGACACCGACTACCACTGGCCCAACGGCACCGCCCTGCGCGCCTCCTACGCCCGCGTCGCCGGCGACATCGCCAACGGCACCCTCTTCCCCCCCGTCCCCGACGACCACACCTTTGTCAACCTCGGCCTCAACCAGCGGCCCACCTTTTTCGGCTGCAACGCCAGCAACTTCTCCCTCGCCGACGGCCAGTCCCTGCCCCCGCTCGTCGTCTACCTCCCCAACGCCCCCTTCTCCGCCTGGAGCAACGTCTCCACCTTCGACCCCAGCTACTCCCTCGACCAGCGCAACGCCATCATCCAGAACGGCTTCAACGCCGCCACCCGCGGCAACGGCTCCCTCGACGCCGACTGGCCCGCCTGCCTCGCCTGCGCCGTCCTCAGCCGCAGCTTCACCCGCTCCCAGACCGCCGTCCCCGCCGCCTGCTCCGACTGCTTCTCCCGCTACTGCTGGGACGGCTCCCTCAACACCACCGACTACGGGCCCTACGAGCCCACCTTCCTTCTCGCCGACGCCGCCGCCGCCGCCGCCACCAACGCCGCCGCGCCGGGCCTCGCCGGCGCCCCCGCCGCCCTGTGGCTCAAGTCCCTGGCTGCCGCCGCCGCCACCACCCTCATCGTCCTGGCGGCCTTGTAATGAATCGGTGCCGTAATTTCCGGGAGATTTACGTGTAAGAATCAGCATTGTTTTTTTTTTTTTTTTGGATCTATTCATGGCGTCACGTCTGGCAGGGAGGGGGGGCATTGTGTTCTGGATACACTGGGACGGAAAATGCAATTATTGAACAACATCGGCCATGTGTGAGTCGTAGGATGTCGTAGGATCGGCAGGCAACAAGGTCGTTGCCTCACGTGCGAACGTGAGACGCATGAGAGAAGTTAGTGTTGGCTGGAATTCGGCGTGCTATGCGAGATCTCATCATATTACAGAACCAAATACGGAAGAGGGGGTAATCCATTTCGTAAAAATCAACAAGGCGAGAAACAAAGATCAGGGGCAAAGGGGAGCACGCCAAACACCGGTGGCTGATTTTTTGGTGGCGCCGCAATCTCAGGGGCAAAAGCTTTTTGGTGCGACCGACGATGAGGGAATTCAAAAAGAAGACAGAGTGAGAAACGAAGAGCAAGAAGAGCACAAAAGAACTTGACATTGTCTCGTGCGGAACGTAGATCGTGCGCGCCCTCTCCCACGCGCCACCGGAGAGTCAGCCAAGGCAAACAGAGAGCATGAAAGAATTACCGGAAAAAAAGACAAAAGCCATCGGTTCAAGAACAAATCATGGCAACGTTGGAACGCCAAAAACAAAAAACGGAAGACAACGCCAAAGCGCTCAAGGCGCGAGCAAGAAATGGCCCGGGGCCAGAAAACGACCATCATCGGTAGGCGTTTCGAAAAGGAGGCTCGCACTTCACCTCGCGGACGCCCTCTGGCAGCAGTCGCATCCACTCCATCCATCCCGCCCTGTCGACGCCGCTATCGGCCAGCCGCAGGCTCAACTGCAACTGGGTGCCTGGGATGCTGGCCTCGGGGCTGTGGCTGTGCCTGTGGCTGTGGCTGCTGCTGCCGCCGCCGATGCCGCCGCCGATGCCCGACGGCAGCGGCTTGCGGTTTGGCGCCAGTTGGATGGAGGGCAGTGAGTTGGGGGTTATCTGGAAGTGCAGCGGGACGGGGAAGCTTGTGATCAGTTCCTGGTCCGGGTTCCGCTCCTTGATGATGGTCGGGTAGCTCGACATGAGGCGCACGTGCAGCTCGGCCGCCGAGAAGGGCCCGCGGAACCGCTGGTTCAGGCGAGTCTGCAGTTCCTCCGTCACCGCGCGCGTAAAGGCGGCACGGCCCAGCGCCTTGGTCGGATCTTCGCCGGCCGACGCCGCAATGACTTCCAGCACGCCCTGCCGCCGCGCCATCTTCGAGCACGGGTAAAACGCCGCGTCCATGAGCACCAGCACGTCCGCCTCCGCATCCTCCAGCACCTGCTGCACGCCGCTCCACCGGATCGCCATCGATGCAAAGGTTTTGTCCATCGAGCTGGAGTAGAAAGAGGGTTAGCACCTTCTTGCCCTTTTCGCAGATGGGGGGGATCGGGGTCGGAGGAGAGCCTACCTTGACAGCACCATCTCGCGGTCCGCATCCAAATAGCTGTGGCCCGTGTAGTAGAGAATCTTGAGGGTTTCGCGCGTATCGTGGTCGTTGACGAAATTCGTCACTGTCTGCACCAGCCAGCGGTAGGGGCTCAAGGTGTCCGTGGGGATGTTCTCGATGATGACCGTGTAGTTGAACCGCTTGGAGAGCAGAGCATCCAGTTCGTTAATGGCGGCCTGCACCTCTGTGTCGGTGTCGTTGGACCAGAGCACGATCAGCACCTGCACCAAGTCGTACCGGCTGCGGTTGGGGTTGGCCATGTTGATGATGCGGGCTGCCGCGCTGTGCAACTCCCCGGACAGGCTCTCGATGCCCGGTAGCGGGGCCAGCGACGATGAAGACGCCAGCCTGTCCATGCTGCGGCCGGACGGGAGCGGCGTGCGCAGCCGCGCCTCCGCACCGGCCGATAGGCGCCGGGAGGGCGGCAGTGTCGCTGTGGGCGGCGGCAGTGGAGACATGGCGTGTGTGGGCGGTGCCGGAGCGCGAGCGTGCATCGACGGATGTGCTGCATGGGGTGGCTGGTGTGCCTGTTGGTGCAGGTGTGCGTGTGGCGCGTGGTGTGTTGGCGATTGAACCTGCGGATACGCCTGCTGGTGGACGTGCTCGTGGGGGTGCTGGTGGGCATGTTGGAGTGCCTCTTGCTGGTGATGCTGGTGGTGCTGGTGATGCTGATGCTGCTGCTGCGGAAGCGGTGGCGGGAGCGGCTTCTGGCCATGTGGCGTCGTAGGCGTGGGCGTCTGCGTGGGCGTCTGCGTGGGCGTGGGCGTCATGTCCATGTCCATGTCCTGCGTGTCAGACTGCTGGCCGAAGGACGGCCGTGCCGGCCGGTGGCTGCCGGCGCGGGGTCCGTGGGCGGCGGGACTGATGGGTCGTCCGGTGATTTGCGCAAACTCCTGGCTCGGGCTCTGGGATGCTGTATTGAACTTGGCCTTGACCTCTGTCCAGCTCGTGTTGTGGTGGCTAGGATTGCAGGCCACGCGGCGGCGGCGGCAGTCGAAACACGCGCCGAGCTTGCGGATGAGGGCCGCCTTTTCGCGCTGGGTGGCTGAGAGCGGACCCGTGCGGCGGCGGCTGGGCCGGCGGATGGCGGAGGCCGCGCCAGCGTCGGCAGCACCGAGATCGGAGCCGTCGTTGGCGGTGAAAACGGCGTTTGAGGCGAACGTGGGAGAGCTGGAGGACCCCTTGGAAGTGCTGTCGTACGCCGACTCGCCGTCCCCGTTGCCACCGCTGCCGCCGCCGCTGCCACCGCCGCCGGCCTCGCCGGACGTGGCTGCCAGTGTGCTGCTGCTTGTGGCGTTGGTGACGGTGGGCGACATGGACGACATGGACGACGACGTGTTGTGCCCCGGATGCGGTGAGGAAGGCGACAAGGACGGTGTCCGGCCGGGATCTGTTGTCACAGAGCCGGGAGACTTGGGTCTCTGCTGGCCTGGGCCTGGAAGCGTTTCGTCTCGCGAAGGGGGTGCCTCGACAAGACTGGGCGCTGGGTGCATCCTTTTCGTTGGAACTCGAGCCGAAGTGGCGGGCAGAGTTGAGGGGAGAGAGGAGTGAGCGAACACTGGGGACAGAGCGATGGGGGCAAGGGGGAGGGGGGAGGGGGAAAGAGGGCGGGGGAGAAAGGGGAGCGATCCTTCCGGTTCGTGCTGGCTTTCTGCTACCGCATTATTCGTTGATGTCTTGTGATGGGAAAACAGATGCTGCCCGTGTATCGCTTGCGATCCTTTTCTTCTTTGTCGTCTTCTTGCTGTTTTCTTTTTCTTTTGCGCCTGCTGTCGTCGGTCTGAGTGAGGCTCTGTCGATCGAGTTGATGCTCAGCTGGGTGGATGCTCGGCTGGGTGCACGGATGGTATAGTCGCTCGAAGGATGCCCAGTTATGGAGAAAGATAAACTGTCTCAAATAACGCCGACGTAGGGAGGAGGGAGAGACGGGGAGGCGGAGAGAGAGAGGGGGGGGTGGTTGTTCGACTGCATTAGCAGTCCATGTGGCCCGACTGTGATTTTCCTTTTGTTTCTTTTCTTCTCGTTGGCGTACGCGCGTCGTTTGCTGACCAAGGTCTGCGAGGGAGTTCAGCGGAGCGTGAGAAACGAGTGGGCGGCCAGATGAGGTCGATTTGATGGGCGATGTCGGCGGACGAGACGAAAACCGAGAGCAAGGCAGAAGCCACGTCGTGGAGGAAGGTCGACAAGGAGGCTCCCGCCCTTCTATCTTTCTGTATTTCGTTGTGTTTCTTGCGTTTCTGCAGGCTGCAGGCAAAAATGGAAAACGAAACAGGTCCCCCAAAAGGAAACGGCCCCCCGAAAGACGAGTGGGAGGGAGGGAAGAGGGATGCGCCGGCGAAGGGAAGCTAAGACAGCAGCTGAGACCGCTTTATAGAGAGCACGGGACAGCAGAGGAGGCAGGCCGGATCCAGGGCGACCGCCAGCAGCGAGAAATAAAAGCCGGGGGTGGGGATCACCACACCCGCATTGGCGGAGGGGAGGGGGGGGGGGAGGATCGATGGGACTGGACGAGGCGGGTGGTCAACAACGAAGGGGTGAGGACCGGTAGACAAGACGTGGGCGTCGCCCCAATCGGTGAGGGCCAAAACGTCAGCCGGAGAGCGTTCGTACGCGGCAGAGCGGCGCACAGGGTCGGGGGGCGCCGGCGGCCAGGACCGGTGGTTTTGCCGCGCGGTGGTGTTGGGTGATGTTGGGTGGTGTTGTGTGGTGGTGGTAGTGGTGCTGGAGGTGCTCGTTCTGCTGCCACTGGTGCTACGTGCTGCGGCGGCTGGTTCTGTTGCTCGTCGGCTGCTGTTGCTCTACCGGTGGTCGCGCTGACGGGTCTGGTTGCTCTGCTGCTGGTGGTGGTGGTGGTGCTGACTGCCGGTCGTGCTCGTCTGCTGCTGGCACACGATGCCGGTGGGTCTGTCGTGCTGCCAGGCAGAGGCGAAGGCGAGAGGGGTGTGTGGCCGGCCGCCGGGCAAGGACAAGATACGAGAGCCAAAGAAAGACGACCGGTGGAAGGATACAGAAAACAAGGAGAAAAGCCGCCCAAAACCAAGGCAAGAAGGCAACGGTGACGAGCGCTGGTGGAACCAAGAATAGAATGGCACAGGACAAAAGACAGGAAAGCTGGAAGAAGGGAGAGACGGGACAGCTAGGAAAGCTGGAAAAGCTGGAGGCGGACCTGGGGACCTGCCGACAGACGGCGCAAAAGGGGACGCAGGCGTTGTTCTGGGGGTGGTGAGGGGAGAGGTGCGGAGTCTGGCGTGCTGCAGTCGTCTGTCTGCGTCGTCTGTCTGCGTCGTTGTCTTTGTCGTTGTCTTTGTCGTCTGCGTCTGTCGTCCCTGGCGACCGTCTGCTTGCTGTCTGTCGCGTCTTTTGCTGTGACGTCGTCGAAACCTCTTCCGTCTCCCGAGATGGTACTCTCGGCGAGCCCGTCGCGGCCCCTTTTCTGCTGGCAAAACACACGCCGGGCCAGGCCGAGGAGAGACCAGAAGGAGGAAGAAACGAAGAGGGCGCGCCGGTGAGCACGGTCTTTTCTTTTTTAAGTTCTCCTCACAGATACCGTTCAGCACAACAACGCATGCATCGTCCTTCCTACCCTGGTCCGTGTGCCCTCTCTCCGTCAGATGTGGACCAGGGGGGGGGGGGGGAGTGGGTGTTCTTTTTAGTTTATTGAACGGCGCGAGAAAGGGCGAGAAGGCAGAAGGGGGAGGGGTGGTAGGCGGCAGCAGGGCAGCAGGGCAGCAGATGGTAGGGGATGTAGCAGACGACGGATAGGCAGCGGGCGGCGGCGATCGAAGGCGGGAAAGGCGAGGCGGACTTTTTGTTGCAGCTGACAGACTCGATTCTTTTTTTCCGGTTCAATTTTCGTTCCCTTTCTTTTTTTGCCTCTTTTCTGTCCGGCTGGTCAAGACGCTCGGCTGAAAGCCCCGGAGGCGCCGTGTCCGGCGTAGCAGCGCAGCTGTGGCTGCCTTGTGCACTTTTGTTGTGCAGCAGCTGCTTTGTGCAGTTGCTGATCTTGGTGCTCTTCTGCAGGTCTTGCTGCTTGCTCTCCGTGCTCTGCTTCGTCGGCGCTGGACAGACTCGGGAGGTGTGGCCACCGCCGCAGCCAACCAGAACAGCGGACGGGACAGCCAACCAGGGCGGCGCTGCAGGCAGGCGGCCAGGCAGGCGGGAAGATGATGGACGGCCAGCCCGTCGTCGCCCGGGTTGAGCCAACCACAGAAGTACAGGCACGGCAGGGAGACCAACAGCCAGGCGGCAGACGGAAGACGGCGAGACAGGCAGCCCACAGTCTAGCAGCTGAGCCGGCGGCGGGCCAGAAACGGCGACCGCCGAGACGTATCCGCCACAGCTGTTTGTGGAAAGATCGTCAGCAGCCAGGGCTGTACTTTTCACACGCAGCCGTAGCCGCTGCGCGGCGGTCGATGTACGTAGTTGTAGTTGCAGAGCACACGAGCGTGTTCGTCGGGGGATCGAGGAGGAGGGTGGGAGAGAGTCTGAGGCGGAGAAGGAGGGGGACGATGAGAGCGAGAAGGGAATAGCCCGAGGCCAGGATGCTCGCTGGCTGGTGGGCTGCTGGCCGCTGGCCGCTGGCCGGCTGCTGGATGGCTGGCTGCTCGCTGGCTGGCCAAGTAGCCCGAAATAGCCCAGAGAGCTGTCGAGTCGGCGAAGAGGGGGAGGAGAAGGGGGTGGGCGAAGGGGTGAAGGGGGGGTGAAGCGAGAGGGGGGTCGAGCGGGTGGTCGGGAGAGACAAGGCCGGCGGGTAGCCTAAGACGGGAAGGGCTGGCCAGCGCCAGAGGCCGGCGCCAGCGGGCCAACACGCAGAGGGGGGGGCAAACGGCCCGGCCAGGCGGCGGGCGGCGGGCGGCGGGCGGCGGGTGGCCGGCGGCGGTTGGGGGTGGACGGAGGCCAAGAGGGCAACGGAGGAGGAGAAGAAAGAGGAGAAGAAGAGAGAAGGCTGAGCTCAAGGCAAAGACAGGATCCGAGACAAGAACGAGTGAAATGAGAGGCTGAGAGGAAGGCGCGACCTGGCGGACTGACGGAAGGCGCGTGGAGGCCGTATAGTTAGTGTGAGCGGATGCTGTTGGTGGTGAAGGGGGTGGGCAGTAGTGGAGGTGGATGCCAGATATGGAAGGAAGGAGGAGGAGGAGAGGGGGGGGGAGGGGTGGCCTTGGGCATGGGCGTGTGGGCGGGGGTGTGGCCCGGCCAAGCAGGTCGGCCGAGGAAGGTGCTGCCCTGCGCCTGCTCTACGGGGAAGCTGACCAGCCGTTGCCCATCGCTGCTGACCTCTGATGCCGTCTGCTGTGGCTTGCCGGCCAGCTGCCTGTATGCCTGCCAGCAGCAGAGGGAGGTTTCATGCAGAAGGAGCGGCCGACGACGCTCCTGGCTAGCGTGCTGCGACCTTGCTGGCGTGCTTGCTGGAGGAGCTCCGTCCGCAGAATACGGCTTGTTTCTTATACGGAGTACTCCGTAGATATCTTCTTTGTGTCGTCTGTACTCCGTACAACGACTCCGTACGCGCACCAGAGGACAGCGGCGGCAGCGCGTACGCGGCTGAGCAGCCGGCGAGTGCTGCCGTGCGAGCGGCGGGTGCGAGGAAGACCCGGGGAAGGCGCGCCGCAGAAGACAAGGGCGCGCGCGCGCCAGGGAGCATTTTATGCAGCAAAGAGGGGCCGACGCCTCGTTAATTCCGGGTGCATTCGTAGGCGCGCCTCGTCCTCTCCTGGCAGCCCCCTGCGTGACGGCGGGTGTCAACGGACGGCGGACGGCGGATGATGGACGACGGACGACGGACGACGGACGACGACGGACGACGGGAGGCGACGGAGGGACAGACAGGAAACGGGGCTTGTGAAAAAAGGGGTCCCAATACGGAAGTATAGCCAGCCAGCAGCCGGGCTAATTTAGCTTGCCAGAACGACATCGCGGCGCCCGCTGCACCTCGGCTCGCTGTGCCTGTGGCCAGCCAGGCAGACGGCGCGGGTGGACCGGCACGCGCAGGCCGACGGGCAGTGGTCCATCGGATAGTCCTGCTGGCTGCTGGCTGCTGGCTGCTGGCCGGCTGGCTGCTGGCCGAGCGCGGTCCCGGGCGCCGCTGCCGCCGCCCACCCGCCGAAAAGGGGCTGATAAACAAGCCCGGACAGACAGCCGTCCGCCAACGGGACGCGGACGAGCACGGCGGGCGCGGGCGCGGGCGCGGGCGCGGGTGCGGGCGCCTGCTCAGAGCATCTCGTACGGCCTCGTACGGCCTCGTATGGCCTCGTATGGCTGGCCGCGCGGATGGGGCCGGTATTCGGCGTCGTGTCGTGGCCGGGCCTCGTTGGCCCCCACCGTTTTGCTGGACGGAGCACAACTGCACAGTGCTCCGTACTCCGTAGTGGTATTTGTACAAATCGGACTTGTGCTGGCGGCCGCAGGGGACACGTGCCGGCGCATGGAGCACAGCGGATAGACAGACGTGGGCGACGTGGGCAGCAGGCCTGAATGCATTTGTCCGAGACGGGCGCTGTGCTGCCGAGACAAAAAGTGATATGTCACTGCACACTGGAGTACTCCGTAATACTGCCCACCCCTCCTCCTCCCTCCCCCCCCGTCGCTCACCGGCCAGCCAGCCGCATCACGCCGCGGGACTCGCCGCGGGACGGCCTGCCGTGTGTCCATCCTCCCTCCATCCGCACCCTCGCCCTCGCCCACGCCCACGCCCACGCCCACGGCTGCTGCTGCTGCTGCTGCTGCTGCTTCTGCTGCTGCTTGTCGGCCAAGCAAGGGCGCGTCTGGTTCGCTGGCGGGCTGGCCTTCTTTCTGCACGGCCCGTGTGCCTCGTCTCTTGGCAAGCTCGTCGCTGTGATTGTACTTGTACGACGGGCACAACGACAAATACGCGTTGTTGCGCGCCCTGGGAAATCGGCCGAGACAGGGCGAGGCGCGAGGCGCGACTCGACGGGCGCACAGCGGCCGGGCGGCGACAGCCGAGGGAAGGGCAGCGGCAGCAGCAGCAGCAGCAGCAGCAGCAGCAGCAGCAACTAAAGGGGGGCCGTCTGTCCTTGTGCGGGACGGCGAGATTGCGAGACCGTGGGTCTGCGGGCTGGAGGACGAGGGGCGGCGGCGGCTGGACCTGCTGCACAAACGCCTCAAAGGGCCGCAACGGCTGCTTGCTGGAGGTTTCTTCTTCCACTTCCTCTCCACCCTGTGCAACCGTTTGTATACTCCGTGCTCGTCGTTTTCTCTCCTTTTTGTTTTGGCGCCTCCGTTATTGCGCCTCCCCACTTCAGATACCACGCCACGGAGCATCTGATAGGCCCTTGCGGCGAGCAGTGGCGGCCGATCCCCAGGTTCGTCAGGCGTGGGGAGCCGGAGGTTGTCTTGTATATTTACAGAGTACAAGTATATGCTTATACAAGCACAAATTAGGTGTACAACTACTTGTAGGCCCGTGGTATCTTTGTATTTGTATTTGTATGCTTATTTGCATATCCGCTCTTGGCCTCTCTCGAGTGCTCGTCAAAGGGGCTGGCTCGCGTCCGCGTGTAAGAATACAAGTACTCCGTACAAATTACGAGCACGCCGTGGTCGTTCGCCCTCTCGCATCACGGCTTCATATTCCGCCTGCAGCTCTGCCAATCACAGTCGTCCCCACCCCCCCTTTCTCCCCGACGAGCTGCAGGTATCCTCCGTATTTTTTCATTTTTTTTTCCTTCCTCTTCCTTCTTTCTTTCCTTTCTGCCATCTCGTCCGTCTGACATGTGTGCTCGTGTGCTGTCCTGCAATCTTTTATTTGCCTTGCTCCTGCAACGCTACGCAATCGGGACCCTCTCCCCTGCGTCTTGCCGCTCCGTGTCGTCCCCCCTGTTCTCTGCCTTGCTCTATCTCTGTCCTATATTGGTTCCTGTGTTTTTCCTAATGTTTCCTATGATTTTCGCTTACTTCCCTCTCTCCCCCCTCCCTCCCTTGATTCGTTCTCCGGCTGCCTGCCTCAGGATCGTCCCGCTTCGTGCTAAGCCCCTGACTGGCCCTTGGGCCTACGCCGTTCAGAGGACCGTCGTCTTGTTCCGTCTCGTTCGGCCCCCAGGCACAGCCCGCGGATCTCGCCCGTCTCCCGCCGGGCCACGACCCCTTCTCGGACCCCTGGCCTCGCCCCGAGCACGTTTCCACGCACCGGACTGGCCGGCTGCCTGGCCGGCTGCCTGGCCGGCGCGTCTTTGCTGTCGTCGGCCGTTGTAGTTGTATGCTTAGTTGTATTTGCCTCAAATTGTCTGCTGGCTGTCCAGCGTCCCTCCTCTCGCGCCCGCACGCCCACACGCCCACACGCCCGCTCGCACACCCCCCTCCCCGGCCGACCGAGAGCGGGCCTGCATGCGAGTCTTTTCCTTCGTAACCCTTCCCCCCCCCCGTTCGAACTAGGCATCGGCCTGCAAAAAAAGCCTGCAACGCCCGCAACGCCTGCCGCCGGATGGCCTCCACCAGCGGATCAGTCACATTTTTTCCTCTCGTCATTTCCTGCGAGACCCTTTGTACTCTTTGCTTTGTATCGCTACTCGGGCCAATACAGAGAATGCTGCGTGCGCGACACGTCACAACGCCGTGCCCTCGTACCGATACATGCGGCCTGCCCATATCAGGCACGCGGACAGGCGCCGTCCAGCACTGCAGCATGCAGGAGGGTCCCCTCGCAGAAACGGCCCTTGTCCCTTCGCGGACAAGTCTGCCGCGGCACCCGCCATTGCCACCCTCTTGCTCGCGCTCTCGTCCTGCTTGCTGCCTGTCTGCCCCCCTTCTGTCTTGTACGGGGTACCAACACAAGGACAGAGTAATACTGCCTGCTGTCCAGGCCGAGACCGTGGTCGGAAACGGCTGTCTGTCGGAGCGACGATCCGGTTTTTTTCTTTTTTCTTTTTTTTAAACAAATATATCTCTTTCCGTACCCTGGTCCTCGCCTCCCGTGCACACCTCTATCCTCCGTACCGCCTTTCGGTGAACCCGGCCGGCGTCGAGGCTTGTCGTCGTACTGAGGACGGAGTGGGTTCCTCTTTCATATCCGCTGGTCCCTCCGTACTCCATAGTCCCCCATGAAACTTGATGCTCCATGTGAGATCATGGACCTGCTCTCCTGCTCCGCCTGCGTCCTCCTCCTTTTTCCGCCGCGCAATGTGCGGCATTTTAGACACCGACCAGCACACGCAGCGGCCAGGTGGCCGACCACCTGGCCAGCCAGCCGGTCAGCCACCGGGGGCCAGCAACCGTTGAAGGGCATAGGAAATAGGCCCACTGCGGCCGGTGCGTGGGAACTGTGGAGAACGAAGAGCAAACGAGAACGAGAAAAAACGATTAGGAACATGGGCCAGGCCGCCCGCAATTGCGCAATACCTGGCTATTTGCGGCCGGCGGCCGGCCAGCGGTCCGCCCGTTCAGGGATGAAGAGGCACGGGGTTCAAAGCTACGGGGTACTTGTATACGAGGGGAGGCGATCTGTCTGAATACGGCGTAGCTGTGTGCGCGTGGGCGCGGCCGCCTGGCCGGCTGGCTGGCCACCTCGAGGCCGGCCTGCCAGCGCATGCCGCCGTCGTTCGTCCTCGCTGCTGCCAGCGCAGCCAGCACGGGCGCCTAGGCACTCCGTATTTACGGGCTCAGCGCGACGGCCGCTCGTCTGTGCACAGAGAGCAGAGGCGCTCCCCGGGCTCGCGTGCCGATGCAAAACTGCGTTCATAACTTCGTGCACATACTCCGTACATGTTCCTCGTGACCCAGCCGTCCACGGCTGTCCATGCCCCCCCGAGCGACCGCCTGTCCACGTCGTCGTCATACGGCGTCTCGTCGGGCCTGGTCGGGCCACATCGTAAGGTCGATGGTGATGGCGCTGCTGCTGCTGCTGCTGCCGGGACCGTGGGCGCGCGCGCTCGTCGACGTCGCCGGCGTCACCGAGCCGCCCCGCGTCGACGGCGTAAACGTGACCTTTTTCTTCTGCTTGGACGGCGGGCGGTCCTGCTGCGCACGCGCAAGCGCCGCGGCGGCCGCGTTGGTGAGGGCCGACGACCGGCTTGGCGGCGGCGGCGGCGGCGGCAGGGGCGGTCCGTTGGGGTAGCCGGTATGGGAAGAGAACGCCGGCGCCGGCCGTTCGCGGCCGCAGGCGCCGCAGCAGAGGAACGCGCTCGGGTTCTCCAGCGTGCAGGAGCGGCAGGTCCAGGCAAAGTCGTCAGGGTTTACCTTGGGCGGTTTAGCCCGCGGCGGCACAGCGCGGTGGTGGTCGCCGCCGCCGCCGCCGCCGCCGCCACCCACGCTGCCCACGCCGCCCACGCCGCCCACGCCCAGCCGCTGGCGCTCCTCCTCCTGCACGAGCTCCCACAGCGCCTGCGCAATGGCGGCGTCGTTGGACGTGTCGACGTTGTCGTGGTCAGCGCCGTCGACGTGCTGGCTCTGCCGCGCCGCCTGCGCCGCCAGCGCCGCCCGCGCCCGGTCGTCGTCGTCGGTGGTGGCGCAGCCCTGCAGCGCCTGCGCCGTGCGGCTGTGGCGGCGCGCCACGGCGTCGGCGACCACGCGGCGCATGTCCGCAGGGGTAGCGGGCCCTCCCAACCGGTGGCCGCCGCCGCCGCCGCCGCCGCCCGAGGAGGAGGAAGAGGAGGAGGGAGGTGGTCCGCCGCTCCCACGTTCGCCCCCACGTTCTCGCTGCCGCCGGTCGGCCGCCGCCTTGGCCAGGCGGCGTGCTTCGGCGGAAAGACGACCACCACCACCGCCACCGCCACCGCCGAGGCGGCGGCCCTCGGACAAGAAGCCCTCGCCGGTGTAGCCCTTGAGGGTCAGAGCCATGTGCTCGTCGCGCAGCTGGTTCCAGAGGGCGTGGAAGGTGGCGTCGTGGGGCCCGTGGACGATGTGGGCGAGCTCGTGCAGCAGGGTGTCGGCGACCTGCTCGAGCGGCAGAAACAGCGAGGCGTCGCCGGGGAAGCGCAGGCGCAGCAGGATGGTCTGGCCGCGGTTGATGTTGAGCCCCAGCAGGTTCGCCTGGTCCGGGAAGAACTCGGCCAGCTCGCGCACGCGCCAGCCGCGGGCGCGCATCAGCGGCTTCACCAGCGACGCCGCGCGCCGCAGCATCAGCAGCGCGTCGGGCGCGCGCGGGAAGTCCCGCAGGTGCGAGTAGCCCTGGACGAGGGCGTCGTGTTCAGGCATGGAGGATGTTGGGAGGTCGGGAGGTCGAGAGGTCGGGAGGTCGGGAGGTCAAGAGGTCGAGGTTGAGAGGTCGAGAGACGTCGAGGGGTGTTCGACAGGGAGGTCGAGAGGAGATCGAGAGGAGATCGAAGGGGTGGCAACAGCAGCAGGGCCTCATGGGTCCATGGCGGCAGCGAGAGGCAGCAGAAAGGAGGCGAGAACCCAACAGAGCCGCAGAAAACGCCCATAAGCACGCATAGGAGCCCGACGCACGCCACGAGCCGGCGGCCGTTCCGCCCAAAGGCAGTAGGGCACACGTCACGGGCCGACGGGAGCGTGACGCAAGCAGCGCGCGAGGAGGAGGAGGGAGGAGTACGGAGTATGCGTTTCGTTCAGAGGCGAGACGCGGCACTCTAGGCAGCACAGCCTCGTATGTGGGGGTGTCACGTGACTGATTTACGGCGGTCTCGACGTGATGCACGCCGGCAAAATACATGGTATTACTCAAAGAGGTCCTCCGCTAAACCGCCTTGGCGGCAAAGCCGACCTGGGTGTTGCCGCCGTCAAAGACGACAAACTGGCTCTTGAGGAAGATGTCGCCGTAGATGGCAAAGGGCAGGCCGGTGGAGGCCTGGATGCCGCCGAAGCAGGTCGAGGCGGCGCGGCGCGCGGGCTGGCCGGACCGGGGGGACCGGGGGGACCGGGGGGACCGGGGGGACCGGGTGGACCGGGTGGACCGGGGGGATCGGCCGTGGTGGCGCGAGGGTCCCTCTGTGGACTGGTCGAACTCGTCGGCCTCGTCAGACTGGGACGACGACTGGGACGAGGCGGCCGACGCGCCGGTGGTGACCGGGGCGTAGTTGATGAGGCCGCCGGGGACGACGGCGTTGTAGGAGCCGATGGCGAGGGTGAGGTTGGGGAGGGCCTCGTCGCAGTCGAAGACGTAGCCGCCGAGGGCCTGGCTGTTCTGGGCGCTGGGGACCTGCTGGTAGTAGGCGGCGACGATGGCCGGGGGCAGCATCAGCAGGGTGGTGCCGGTGTCGACGATGGCGTCGTGGGCGAAGCTGGTGATGGCCGGGGCGGAGGCGTTGCCCACGGCGAAGCCGTCGGCGGCGATCTGCCAGAAGCCCTGGGTGGTGTTGACGTCGACAAAGGAGAGGGCGCCCTCGAACTCGGTGGTGTCGATGAAGCCAAAGTTGTAGTTGCCGGCTGTCTGTCAGAGGGCTTGGCTTCGAAAGAAGGGAGATTAGACTGGACTGACCCTCGGCCTTCTTCAGGTTGGCGGTAAACAGCGGCATGGCCAGGTTGGCCATGGCGTTGGAGAAAAAGGTCTTTTGCGGCGTGGGCTGGACCTGGTTGATGGAGTCCATGGCCAGGCCGAGCAGCCCCGAGGAGGCGGCGTTGCTGGTGAAGGAGGACGAGACCTGGCGCGCGGACTCGACGGCCTGGCGCGCGACGGTCACGCCGCCGATGCTGACCGTGTCCAGGTAGACGTCGCCGGACGAGCCGCTGCCGTCGCCGTAGGTGATGCTCCAGGTGGCGCCCTGCAGCTTCTGGGCCGTGGAGCTGCCGGCGATGTTGTACAGCGTCTGGCCCGCCTCCTCGGACGCCGGCGTCTCCGTGCTGAAGACCCACAGGTCCGACGAGCCCGTGTCAAAGTCGAGCATCAGCGTCTGCGGCGGCGTGCCGATGCTCACCGGCGCCAGGTACTCGCTGTCGAACAGCTGCGGCACCGCCGCCACCATGCCGGTGCCCGAGCTGGTCTGGTTGGCGGCTCCGGAGCCTGCCCCGGAGCCCGTCCCGGAGCCCGTCCCCGCGGCCGTGCTGTTGGACCCGTCCGTCAGGCCCGGGATGCTGATGCCCAGCGCCTGCAGCAGCTCCTCGAGGAGGGCCAGCAGGTCGTCCGAGAGGTCGACGCCGTACTTGGTGTACACCTTGGCCAGCGCGCGCGGGCCCTGCGCCGCCGTCACGTAGGCTGGGTTGGCGACCTGCGCCGCCTTGATGGTCTGGCCGCCGAGCACCGACACCTGCAGCTGCTGTTTGGTCAGCACGCGGTTGCGGCCTCTGGCCAGCGCGCCGGGCGCCAGGCAGAGAAGGGCGTAGGAGATCTTCATGTTGGGGAGAAGAAGAGGGAAGGGAGGAAGGGAGAGAAAAGAGAGAGAAGAGAAGAGAGAAGAGAAGAGAATGAGAAGAGAACGAGAAAGAGAAGAGAATGAGAAAAGAAAGAGAACGACAAGAAAAGAAGACGAAGTGAAAGACAGAAAAGGACAGACAAGACGAAGGACAGACTGAAGCCAGGAACAGAGAAGCAAGAACAGAAACAAAGACAGGACGAGGACAGGACGAGGACTGGACGCGGACTGGACGAGGACGCACCGGACAGACCTCGACGACGTGCCCGCAGCGACCCCGGGTCGCCCGCCGGCCGCCGCCGCCGCCGGACGCCCTGTTTCATGGCGAGCGAGCCACGGCTGACCAGGCCGTGGCAGGCGATCGCGACTGGCGCCGGCGACACGATGCAGGGGTCGGTCAGGCGTCGCGGGGTCGTCGGGGAACGTCGCGGGCGGCCGCTGTTGGCCGGCGGAGACAGGGGTGGCCGGCCACTGTGCTAGGAGCTGACAGCAGCTGGCTGGCTGGAGGGCCAAGCTACTGGCTAAACCCCAAACAGCCCAAACAGCCCAAACACGCCCAGCCGTCAATCACGCAGCCCCGTTTATGCGCTGCTCGCCGACAACGGGACGCACAACGGGACGAGCTGTTCTGTCATCATGCGGCGCTTAAGAGACTTTTCGTGATTGACGAAGCTTCTTTGACGGCATGCTTCGCCAGGGGTCGTCGAACTATGTCATGTGACTGTACAGCAAGTATCTTGTAGTTGTACAATCAGCTCTTTGTCCTTATATTTATACTTATTCCTGTTCTTCGATCACGTGTATAACACCATGCCAGTCGAGTTAACAACGCCTTTGTCTTATTCCCGACTCCGCAGTTTGCCGTGGCCTGGCCGTTACCATACGGAGGACCGTTGATCTGTTGGATGAGGATGAAGAAGGAGAGGGAACGAGAAGGAAGGAGGGGGAAGGGAAGAGAAAAAAATACAAAGAAAGACAAGAGAACGAAAACGAGACAATAAGACAACAACAAGAAACAAGACGAGATAACAAGACAAGACGACAAGACAACAAGACGACGACGAAGAACGAGAAGCAAACCACGAGTACTCCGTCGGATCAAGTTCCTCCGAACACTCGTCCCCCGCCTAGCCTCAGCCCTAAGCCACCGACGCTTCCTTCCGAGACGTCGCCCGACCTTTTCTTTATCCGAGTGATGCCGGACTCGCGAGCGCGCGTCGTGGCGTGATTCAGACCCGCCGCCGCGTCGACATAAACATCCTCGCCTCGTCTCGAGCATCCGCCTCCTCGCTCACCTCCTCGCTCCCCTCCTCGACCGCCTCCGCCTCCCCGACCGCCTCTGCCTCCTCGCTCACCTCCTCGACCGCAACACTACCCCCTCCCCTCCCTCCCGCCCCCCATGGACCGCCTCGAGCTCCTCGTCCGCCAGGCCCGCGCGCGCCCGCTGCTGGCCGCCGCCGCCGCCGCGCTGGGCCTGCTGCTGCCGCCCGCGCTGGCCGCCCTCGCGCGCTCGTACCGCGGGTTCATGGCGCTCGGCCCCGGCGGCATCCCCTACAGCTGGCGGGGCTGGCTGCTGCAGGCCGCCGTCCAGCCCTTGGCCCTGCGCGACCCCCTGGCCACCGCCAGCCTCGAGCGCCCCGCCGCCGCCGTGCTCGAGCGCTACGGCGGCCGCGCCCGCGCCCACCGCTCGTACCTCGACATCGACGCCGCCCTGCCCGCCCGCCGCGGCGCCCGGCCGACCATCCCCGGCTACGTCGCGCCCCAGCGCCAGACCTCAGACCTCGGCCCCGACCCGCAGGCCATGCGCGCCCGCCAGGAGGCCTTCCTCCGCGCCCTCGCCGCCGCCAACCCCGACCACCTCGCCGTCCGCCCCTCCGCCCTCGAGGGCAACCACACCCCCAGCCTCTGGGCCCGCGCCGCCACCCCGCTCGGCGCCGCCTTCTGGGACGCCGACGCCCGCCAGCGCGGCCGCGGGCCCCCCGAGCCCGTCGAGCTCGCCCACGCCCACCCCTGCGCCTCCGCCCACATGCAGTTCAGCCTCGCCGACGCCTGCTGGGTCCTCCGCGCCGGCTGGGGCGAGCGCCACCGCCTCGCCGGCATCCCCGTCGCCCGCATCCCGCCCTCCTTCCTCCTCGTCTACACCCCCCGCGACGACGCCGAGCTCCGCCTCTGGAAGCAGCTCGTCCTCGCCGCCGCCCGCTTTGCCGTCGGCGACGACGTCGAGCTCGACGAGCGCGCCATCAGCGAGCCGTGACGGGGGATGGTGGGCTGACGGATGACTCGACAACGGAGCACGGACGGACAACGACTGACGGCAAGGACGGAGAAACGAGAACGGAGAATGAACCTGTATTTCCCTCAGACAGAAGAATGCACCTGTTTTGCTTCGCCTGCTGCTCGCTCCCGCGCCGCCGGCCGCTCACTCCAGCGTCGCCAGCCGGATGCTCACCGCCCGCCGGTGCGCCTCCAGCTCCTCCACCTTGGCCAGCTGCATCACCGCGCCGCCCACGTTGCGCAGGCCCTCCGCCGTCAGCTGCGAGCTCGTAATGTGCTTGACAAACGACCCCAGGTTGACCCCCGAGTACTGCTTGGCAAAGCCGTACGTCGCTGTTGGTTAGCACAGACTGGCACAGACTCGACGGGGGGGGACAGAGACGGGACGGGGACTCACGCAGCGAGTGGTTCACGCCCGCCGAGTAGTCGCCCACGCTCTCGGGCGTCCACGCGCCCACAAACACGCTGCCCGCGTTCTCCACCAGCGGCACCAGCTCCGCCGCGTCCCGCACCTGCAGGATCAGGTGCTCCGGCGCGTACGCGTTGCTCACCGCCAGCGCCGTCGCCCGTTCCGGCACCCGCACCGTCACCGAGTGCGCAATCGCCCCCCGCACAATGTCCACCCGCGGCAGCGCCAGCGCCTGCCGGTGCACCTCGTCCTCGATCGCCGCCAGCTGCCCCTCGTCCAGGTCCACCGCCACCAGCACCACCTGGCTGTCCACCCCGTGCTCCGCCTGCGACAGCAGGTCCGACGCCACAAACGCCGGGTTCGCCTCCCCGTCCGCCACCACCAGCACCTCCGACGGCCCCGCCGGCATGTCGATGCCCACCCCCGCGTTCGTGTCGTTGCTCACCAGCATCTTGGCCGCCGTCACAAACTGGTTGCCCGGCCCCAGGATCTTGTCCACCTTGCTCACGCTCTCCGTCCCGTACGCCATCGCCGCCACCGCCTGCGCGCCCCCCGCCAGCACGATGCTCTCCGCCCCGACCTTGTGCGCCACGTACACAATCTCCGGCGTGATCGTCCCGTCCGCCCGCGGCGGCGACGCCAGCACAATCGTCCGGCACCCCGCCACCATCGCCGGCACCCCCAGCATCAGCGCCGTGCTCGGCAGCACCGCCGTGCCCCCCGGCACGTACAGCCCCACCCGCGCGATCGGCCGCGCAAACCGGCTGCACACCACCCCCGGCATCGTCTCCACCGTCAGCGGCTTCGATTCCCGCTGCGCCTCGTGGAACGTCCGGATGTTGGCAAACGACAGGTCGATCGCCGCCCGCGTCTCCGCCGACAGCTGCATCAGCTCCGCCGGGAACGGCGCCCGCAGCACCGGCGACGTCAGGCTCGTCGCCTTTTCAAACTTGTGCGTGTACGCCAGCAGCGCCCGGTCCCCGTTCGTCCGCACGTCCTCCAGGATCGGCCGCACAATCTGCATAATCGCCTCCGACGACTTCTGCGACGGCCGCCGCAGCGCCGCCTCAATCTCCGCCGGCGTCGCCTGCGTCGCGTCGATGCGCTTCATCGCAATGCGATCGGTGGGCGCCGGGGCGGCCTTGGGTGCCGGGGCCGGGGCCGGGGTCGGGGCCGGTGCCGCCGCAGGTGCTGCCGCAGGTGCCGCCGCCTCCGCCGCCGCCGCCTTCGCCTCCCACTTCGGCTTGGCATTCCCCGGCCGGCGCTGCACCTTGAGGCTCTTGGCGTCGAGGCTGCGCTCAATGTCGGCGAGCCCCACGCCCGCCGCCACGGCCTTGGTCAGCGCAAAGTAGATGAGGTCTGCCGCCTCAAACGCCACGTCCTGTGGCGTCTGCGCGTCGCACAGCTCCTCGGCCTCTTCCATGATCTTGGCGCGCAGCAGCGCCGCGTCCGCAAACAGCCGCGCCGTGTACGAGCCCGCCGGCGCCGCCGCCTTGCGGGCGCGCAGCGTCTGGTCCAGCTTGGCCAGGCCGCGCACGTCGCCGAAGCAGCCCGTCTGCGCCAGGTGGCAGAACCCGCGGCCCGCCTGCCGCACGACGAACCGCAGCGCGTCGCCGTCGCAGTCCAGCCCCACGCGCACCAGCGCCTGCGTGTCGCCCGACGTCGCCCCCTTGTACCACAGCCCGCGCTTGCGGCTCTGGTACACCCCCGTCTGCGTCTGCAGTGCCGCCGCCACGCTCGCCTCGCTGCTGTACACCAGCCCCAGCGCCACCCCGCTCTCGTCCGTCACCACCGTCGCCACCAGCCCGTCCGCCCGGTCCGACTGCCACGCCGCCGCCAGCAGCCCGGCCACCGACAGCCGCGTCGCATCGTCCGTCGCCGTCGTCAGCGCCGCCGACGGCAGGACGGGGATCGCGTGGATGCGCGCCGCCGTCTTGGCAAAGGCGCCCAGCGCCGCCGCAGAAGCCGCCGTCGTCGCCGCCGGCTGCACAAAGAGCGATGGGATCGCCTTGGCCTCCGCGGCCGCCAGGAACGCGCCGCTCGCCGCCACGTCGAGGTCGAGATCCGTCACCAGCAGGCCGCCCTCCGTCGCCGTCGCCGCGGCATCGGCACCCGCTTCGGCCCCGGACACGGCCGGCGCCACGCGGGCGCCGTAGGCGGCGAGCTCCGGCAGCTGCGCCGGTCGCACAAAGACGCGGCGCGCGCCGGCGTTGAGCAGGGCCACGACGTCGTCGGCCGCCGTCAGCGCCGTGCCGTCCACGTACGGCTCAAGCTCGGTGCCGCGTGCGTCCAGCAAGGCCTGCACCTGCGGCAGGTTCGCGGGCGTCGCCGTGACGAAAACAGTGCCCAGGCAAGCGATCTCGGCCGCCGTGAGCCCCGCCGGCAGGCTGTCCAGGCCCGCCGGAATGCCGACCAGAAACGGCAGCGGCAGCGTAGACTCCATGTTGCGTAGGGGGGGGGCGCTGTGTGCGGCAAAACGAAGGAGAAAGGTTCCAATCTTCTTTTGGGGGGAAGAAACGAGAGAAAATTGCTGCGTGGAAATTTGAATTGGTCGTTCGAGTCACATCTGTTGAGCTACTACGCCTGCACCTTCCGTTTTTCCCTCTTTGGGCAACGACCGGTCGCGACTGCACGAATCCGTTATCGCTTTTTTTTTCTTGAATTCTTTTTCCCGCTAGCCCCGCGATCATCTGGTCTCTGATTGGCCAGGTGGAGCCTGCCCGCCGATGAGCGGATCTCGCAGTGTGGCTGGTGTCTGCGCCACACGGACTTATACGACGTCGGCGAGCATCTATGCCTACGGCCAACGACGAGCTGCGTTTGTAGATGTGCGTATCGATGTGATGCAGCTAAAGACACTCTGTTTGTCTGTTTGATGGTCTGCAAACCGATTAGAGATAGCCCATGAAGCTCTGAGACAGGCAAACGCCTCCTTTGCAGATTTTCGTCCGTCTTTTGTAGAAAGCAGCTCCTATCGTCGTTCACCTCCTGTTGGCTTTATTCGAATGCATCTCAATATCTCATAATATGCTCATCACTGTAGTTAAATTGCTTGCATTTCCTTGTATTTACCGTGCTGTGAGTCTGCCATCATCCTGGACTTGCCTTGGCCTTAGTGTGCTTTCATGCACCTGTTTGTTTGCATCTGACTCCTTTATTTGTCTCTCATGCCGCCGTCACCATTGTCTCACTGAGCCAAGTTGGGCTCTATGCAACTGGAAGGTGTTTCTGTTAGACGGCCTTTCGCCGGGTATATATAGTCTCTCTCCTTCCAGTCCGTCCTTCTTCCCCTTCTCCAACAACTTCGCCGGAGAACAACTTCGACGCCAAGGGAGCACTACCCTGAACGAGCAGCCCACTTAAACATGGTGACCGCGCCTGTGCTTCTCGGTTTCAGCGGGCTGGCCCTGGCCTGAGTTCATACCTCTACTGGCTTTGCAAGCAAACACATTGGAGTTCGGCAGACGCTTCATTGTGTTTCCTGTTTTCTGCGAGGGCGATGAAACAGCTATCGCACAGCTTTCCAGCAGGGCAGTGGATGCGTATTCAAAGGTTGTCTTGGCCTCCATCACTGAGTTGAATCTGGGACAAAAGGGCTGACGACAGACAGCCGTGGTTGGAGAGACCACAGACAAATCCCCCAGGTTGCCAATAGGCTCCGACCCGCCGACTGAGGGCATTGAAAGCCACCAGCCAATTCTTCGCCAGCGGTGAGACAAATCATCGCAACGATCGTAACGGGCCCCACGGCTACCTGACCTCACTGCTGGGCCAGGGCCAGCTTTGGCAACCAAGACAAAACATGTTCACTTCGCCGAGCGACAAGTCCTCGGCCTGTACAAGCCAAGAGCGAAGCAGTGGCCCGCCGGAGAGGCGTGCGGCACAAGATTCGGGCCGTACGAAAGCTTCGCCCGCTGTACACGGGCCGTCCTCGCTTACCTGGGCTTGACTGGCGCGTGCCCACCGCATACCAGAAACAGGACAGCAAGGCCGGGTTTCCGTGCCTGCGGTGCCAGAGTGCCACGCTTGACGGACGGCTGTTTCCGAGAGGCCTTTGCATTTCCAGCAGCATTGTGCTCACATAAACCCGTCCAAAAAGCACTGATTCCGTGGTCACGCACGGCTACGACGCCCGAAGAATCGTTTCGGCACGGCTCGAACGCGCAAACGAGGCCACCTCCGCAAACCCGCACGTGGCAATTCGCGCGGTGGCCGGCCCGTTCGCTCGCGTTCAAGGGTTTCGGAACGTGGTGCCGTGTTAGGCCTGCGAACGGGACTGCCGTCGGGGCATTCAGTGACATGGCGTCGGTCTGGCAAACAACAAGAAACGGAAGACCCTGGCAGAACACATGAGAGTGCTTTTCCGGGTTCCGACAGTGCAGGACGCGGGCCTCCATGGATGGACGCTGGCCCTTGACTGCCTCGTGCTGTGCGCACACGAGAGCGTCTTCCATCTCGAGGAAACATGCCAAGCGGGTGCCGCAGGCCCAGACGATTTAGCCGCGCAGCCGGCAATTTAGCCGCTGGGCGGTCCAACTTTGGAAGAAACTTCCCTGACGGTCCACCTCATCGCCTCCTCACCTCCTCACGGGTTTGGCCTGGGCTGCCACTGAGTGGGAGATGTTCCGCGTTGGCCCGCGCGAACTATGCGGCCGTCCCGACGTTGCCATCCCTTCGCACGGAGGAGCCGGTGCTAGACCGAGGCGACTGCCAGACTGGATGTCGAGCCGTCTCGCGGGGGGCGGTGACCGCCGACTGTTTCTGGGCGCATCGTCATTGCGGCCGGTGCGTGCCGCCCCTCGTTATGTACGGAAAGGGCTTGTTACCGGCTGGTGTAGCCATGTGCCACGACGACGCAGTCATCCGCCAGTGGGGCATTACAAGCAATGACGTTTGGAGATGGCAGTGGAGGAGATCGGCGGGCCAGAGGGCCTTTTTTCTTCCTTCTTCATAGATTTCACGACACTCTGAATCAGACCTCAGTTCACGTGCCCAGACACGTCTCAGACCGTCACAGACACACCATCGGAGCTGATGCTTGGCCGGCGTGGGGGTACATCGCCACATCCGCTCGATGCCTCCGCGTTCTTGAGAAAAATCAAAGCAAGACTCGTCACCAAAGGAGACCAATCAAAGCAAGGCTCGTTGCCAATATCCAATACATTTAAGGAAACCAGGTGGACAAAAAACCTTTCACCAACACCAGAAAACAGTGTTGTCCAAAACTGAAATGGGGCGCACGCCGCCGCCACTTTTTTGCTTCTTCATAGTAACCCAATAAAACTTATAGTCTTATAACATGCTATGTCGCCTATACAAGCCGTAGCTGGCAACAGAGCATCTGGACGCCGTCAAACCGTCTCACACGAATTATGCTAATTGCTTTTCTTTCTCCGTCTGGCATCACGAGGCCAGATCGGAGATGAGAAAAAACGCGTATAAGTCTCTTCAGCAAGTGAGCAAGTCAGTAAATCAGCAACAGGTTATGTAGCAGGCCAGTCAAACAGCAGCGAGCACCGCAGCGAGAAGAGGCACGCTGCGCAGCGGGTTCCCGAATAGAAGCGTGTGTCCTTGTAGTCGAGATATTGCCCAACACAGCCTAGCGCCGCCGCTGACAATATCATCACGTGACCAATGCGCAACCACGCCGTCGCCACGATGGGAAACGGGACTCTGTAAAGCGCATCGACATCCCCCGACCGCGGACCAACTTTCGTCGACATCGCCGCGACACGACGCACACTGCGCTCTGCGACACCGGGCCCTTCCTGGACGACTCTGGCATTGGACGAACGCGCGACCAAGCGCCACAAGTCCCTTTGCAGCAGCAGCGCCCCGAATCGCGCGCCCGGCTTTTTCTTGCGAATCGTGACCGCGCACCGTTTCTTTTTGCTCGCCTTTGCTCGCGCTTCGCCCTCTCTGGTGCGCGCCGCCGCTCGGGCAGCCTCTTGTTTGCGGGCACAAAGGGAGCGGGTGCGCTGGGCGAGTCGGCGGTTTCGGGGAGACGGACGCGCGCGCGCGGTTGAAAGGCGGTCGTTTATCGCCTGCTCCTCAACCTTTGTCGGCGCCCTTCCGCAACGAGCGGCACGCTTTCTCTCGAGACCCTCTCTCACACACACAACCACACAATGGCCACCGTGGCATTCCAGACAAACGGCGTCTCGCCGGCGGGTGGTGCCGACGGCAGCCACATTGCGCAGGCGACGTCAGCCCAGCAGTCGTCGGCGTCGCAACCACAGCAGCCGGCAGCATCGGGTGGCGGCGGCGGCGGCGAGCAGCAGCTGCAGCAGCCGGCGCTGACAGCAGCGTCGGGGGCGGGCACGTTGCAGCCGGCGCCCAAGCCGCGCGACGTGCGCACGATGGAGCTGCTGCTGACGGCGCAGGGGGTGACGGCGTACGAGGCGCGGGTGCCGCAGCTGCTGCTGGACTTTGCCTACCGGCATACGGCGGCGGTGCTGTCGGACGCGGTGCACCTCAGCGCCGACCCCTACACGTCGCACGCGGGCAGCCGGCCCAGCGCCGCCAGCGGCGCCGCCGCCATGGCGCCCGCGGGCGGCGACGCCGCCGTCAGCGCCAACGCCGTGCAGCTGGCCATTGCCAGCCGCCTGGCCTTCCAGTTCCGCGGCGGCGCCGGCGGGCCCGCCGCCGGCGGCGGCGCCAGCAAGGAGTGGATGCTCGAGCTCGCCCGCGAGCGCAACAAGGTCGCCCTGCCGCGCGTCGGCGCCGTCGAGTGGGGCGCCCGCCTGCCCTCGGAGCGCTTCGTCCTCTCGGGCGTCGGCTGGGGCCTGCGCGACTCGTGGGCTCCCGGCGCCGCTTCCGACGAGGACGACGACGAGGACGACGATGACGACGAAGGGGAAGACCGTGCCGCTGCCGGCGCCGACGTCAGCATGGCCGACGACGGGCCCGCGGCCGAGGACGTGGGCGGCGACGGCGTGGAGGGCGGCACCGTGGACGACGTCTTTGCCGACGACGGGATGATGGAAGACGACGAGATGGATGGGGTCGAGTGAAGAAAAACGGCACGGAAAAGTGTAAAAAACATACACTGGGCTCTCGACGGGGACAATGGCGGACTTGCTTTCTTGTATCATCATCATACGGCAAACGGGAGGGTGGGATATACCAAAAACAATCAATCTGTTTTGATGCTTTAAAAAGAATCCCTAAGATGGAACATAAACGCCCTCGCTATGCCGCGCGGCGACCGCCCGTCCAAATGGTCGTGGTGCACGCCCGGAGGCCCAAGCGATCCAGATGTCCGTCCATATGGCTATACACAATGGCCCGTCCATGTCGTCTCTCTCACTCCCCCCCCCCCAGAGTCTCGTCTATGGGTGATGCACTCTTGAGCAAGAAACCGGAAATGCCCCGAAGAAAGCCGCCAAAACTGCTTTGAAGAAACAAAACTTTTTTGCTTTTTGTCTTCCTTTATTTCCTCCTCTTTTTTCACTCCGCGCTGAGTTCTGGACTCCTGTCCGGCGAGCTGTCCGACGACCGCTCCACAGACAGGGACTTCACACCCGTGATCAGCTCGGCGTCGGCGTCCCTCTCAGCCCGGGATGTGCTGCCGTTGCTGCTCGCCTGTGCCGGCTCGGGCACCTCAGTGTCGGCGGGATCGGCGGCGCCCGCAGTCGGCGCAGTCGCATCGGCCAAGGGGATGCGCTCGTCTGCTGTCGAGAGCGATGCCCGCTGCACGGTATGGTTCTCCGCATCCTCAGCGGCTGCGTCAACCTCGTCTTCGCCGCTGGAGCCCTCCTCGTCATCCTCCTCGCCCGCATGGCTGACCGCCATGGACTGCGTCATGTGGTCGTCGCCCTCGTAGTCGCCGCTCAGCACGCTGCCCTCGCCGTAGTCGTCGACTGAGTTGTGCGAGATATAGCTGTCGCCCATGTCGCCGTCATCAAGCTCGTCGTCGAGTTCGTCCTCGAGCTCGTCCTCGTCCAGCTCGTCCTCGTCCAGCTCGTCGTCCTCCAGGTCCTCCTCGTCCAGATCCTCCTCCTCCTCGTCCTCCTCCTCTTCCTCATCGTCGTACGGGCCGTCCGAGCGGTTCACGGAAGACCGGCCGCGGTAGGCCGGGCCGGCGTTGTCCTCGTCGGACTCGCTGTCGGAGAACTCGTCCATGTCCAGCGGCGGGTCGCGCCAGTAGCGGAAGTCGGTGTATTCCTCGCCACCGCCCTTGACCAGCATGCTGACGGGCGGGAAGTAGTGGTCGACAACCTCGGTGATGTTGACGTATGTCAGCTTCAGCTGGTTGAGGCTCAGCAGGTCCAGCGACACCTCGGCGTTGGCGTTGATGGTGAAGATGCGGTTGCGCGGCACGTCGACGGTGCGGTACGAGATCTGGTCCGTCAGGCGGTTGCCAAAGCCGGCATAGAACGGGTGGCTGGTCGGCCCGTAGAGGTTGCGGATGTCGCGCAGCGTGGCCATCTTGAAGACCTCGGGCTTACGCAGGTAGATCTCGCGACGCAGCGCGGCCATGGTGCGGTCGGGCGAGAGGATGGTAGGCCCGCGCGGCAGGCGGTAGCCGTTCTGCAGGATGCCGTGCAGGTAGGTGCGCGTGGAGTCGGCCTGGCCGACGGAGCGGCTGGTCAGGTACATGATGTTGTAGCCGTTGGCGGCGATGTCGCTGTACAGCTTGGCGACGCCGGCGTGGGTCCAGTCGCGGCCGATCATATTCAGCACGTGGCCGAGGGCGTCTGACTTGGTGATGGTGCCGTCAATGTCCGAGATGACCACGGGCGTCTCGTGCTTCCACAGGTACATGTAGGCGGAGCAGGTGGCGCGGTTGACGGTGAAGCTCATGGTGTTCTCGCCGGGCGCCAGGTGCAGCGCCTTGAGCTGGTCGCTCGTCAGCCGCAGCGTTTTGGCGTAGTTGCGGTTGGGGTCGCCGACGGCGGCCATGGGGCCGGGCGACGACGGCGGAGTCGTGTGGCTGCCGCCGCCGCCGCCGTTTCCGCCGTTTCGGTTGTTGCCCGCACTCCCACTGCCGTTGCCGCTGCCACTGCCGCTGCCGCTGCCGGTACTGCTGCCGTCGCCCATGTGGCCCACATCGGACTCGGAGCGGCGGTGGGAGGGCACCAGCTGGGGCGGGACGGACGAGGCGCTGTCGTCGCTCTGGTAGCCCGGGTCGGAGGCGGCGTCGATGGCCACGGTCGGGCTGCGGTTCATGGCGGACGAGGCCATGACGCGGCGCATGGCGGCCTCCTTGGCCTCCTCGCTGCTGTAGATCCACAGGTTGCCCTGCTCGTCCATGCCGAACAGGGCGCCGACATCGTAGTTGCCCTGCAGCTCGTTGGCGAGCACGCGGCGGGCCAGGACCTCGGCGCGCAGGGCCTCCTCCTCGCTGTCCTTGAAGCCGGTCATGTCGAGCATGAGATCGCCCGAGTCGGTGACGCGGCTGGGGATGTTGACCGACGACAGCTCCTTGGACAGCGTGATGGCGCGCTCGATGGCCTCGGCGGGCGCCAGCGGCGGCGGGCTGTGCGAGCGGTCCGACAGCCGCGGGCTGCTGCTGTTGCGGTCCCGGCCCACCGAGCTGTCTCGCCGCAGGCCGTCGGCGTCGGACGGCCGCCGTGCGTTCTGCCGCAGGATGTCGTCGCTCTGGGTGCGGTGCTGGGCGAGGGCCGGCGCAGACCAGTCGCCAGAGGGGGGGCGGCCGGCGTAGATTTCGGGGGAGGCCGAGAGGGGGGTTAAAAGGCCTGCGGGTGTTAGGACGCGGGTTCTTGCTGCCATCCCTCCCAGTCCGTCTGTGTGGAACGCACCATTCTTCTGCGTCGACGATAGCATGGTGCCGGAGCGCGGCTTGCCGGACTCGGCATCGAGGGCGAGCAGCGAGGGCTCCTGCAGCGAGGGTCCGATGGTGGCGGCGGCGGCGGAGGCGGGCGTCTGGGGCCCCAGCGAGGGGCTGCTGGCCGGCGAGGAGAGGGGCGAGGTCTGCATGCTCTGGGGGATGTCGTCGGTGGTCTCAAAGACGAAGAAGGCCTCGCCGCCCTCGCCGAGCTTCATGGAGTAGTCCTGGCGCACGCCGTTGACCTTGAACTCGACCTTTTTCTCGTAGGGACGCAGCAGCGAGAATTTGCCGAAGCGCACGTGGAAAGGCGAGCACATGAGCGTGCCGTCCTCCTGCTCAACGACGATCACGTCGATGGCGCCGCTGAGCGTCGCCGGGTTGATCGAGTTCCATGCCGTCGACACGGAGTCGCTCAAGTTGCGCACGTACTGCATGGTGGGCGGCGGCGGCCGCGGCCGCAGAGGCGCGGGCGGAACACAAAGACGGCGAGGTAGCAGGCGCCGCAGGAGGAGAGAGTGTGTGGGCAGTCAGCCGCCCGTCGGTTCCGTTGAAGCCGAAGACCGAAATCAGAAGCCGATGCCACACGATGATGGCGGCGATGCGTTTCGGCGCGGTCGTGGACGCGGCAGTCCGGACAAGGCGGAAAAGACGGGTGCCGGAGAACGAGAAGAAACACGAATGCACGCCGTCTCCAAGCACAGCCAGCGAGGCCGCGGCGGGTGGGCGGGCAAAAGATGTTGGGAAGACGCTCTGGCGGATGGGATGACGATGGAGGCTCGCTTTCGCGCATTCTCCAGCAATTGGGGGGCCTTTTCCAGTTCGGCCGCCGCTGACTTGCAGGGCACTTGCCGAGTCACAGTAGCGCGCCTTCCCAGCACGGAGGAGTACCATTTAGCGCAGCTGTGCCTGCCGCAGTGACATCACGCGCGCCAGCGCTGGGGCCCGCTCCTAATAAGATCGGTCACGAGGGAAGGAACGACGCTGCGGGACCCCAACAAAACGGCAGGCACGCTCAACAGCAGAGAGTAATAGGATTGCTCTTTGCTTACGCTTACGGAGTACGGCGTTTTTAAGCCGCGGGCATAAAGCATGACCCTTGTGCGTGGTCCTCTTCTTTTTGGTCACCGGTCGTCCCCCCCGGCCGCCGGCCCGGCCGTCGCACCTTTCAGGGCAAGCACGGCCGGCTGGCTGGCCTGGCCAGCCGCCCGCTGTTTTCCGAGCGCCAAACAGCCCGAGGCAGCTTCCCAACGCGTCCAACACAATCACGTGCAAATGAATTCTTGACGACATTTCTCTCTGGCCGACACGACCGACGGAGCATCGATCTGCGCGCCAGTCTCGGAATGTCACCGCTGTCAGTGCATTGCTTATGTGTCGGAATCGCGCGCCTGCATGCAAGCAGAATGCCTCACCGCTGTGCGCAGTTCGAACGCGTTGCCGCCGCCCGTGTGGGAGCGGGACCACGGCATGCATACTCCGTAGCCGTCCTTGCTGTCCGGCAGGCTATGCGTCGTCTGTGCTGAGGACGGAGTCAATGTGCAATGTCCCGCAGGATCCGAGAATGAGCATAACGGCGGCGTGCCTCCTCTGTTGGGGCCTGTCATGACACCGCACGCGGGCCAGCGGCCCACTGGCTGGCTGCCAGGCCAGGCAGACCCCGGCCAGCCAAGCCCTGCTGCAGCACCTCTGCCGCTTCTGTAACGGCCAGGCCACAGGACACGGAAGACGGGTTGATCGCCGCCGCCTCCCGCCGTGCATGCGCAGACGAGAGGCGAGGACGGAAGCAGTTAGGAGCGTCGCCTCCGAGGGGCAGCGATGTGCCATACAGTTGTCACGTGATGGTCGGCCACCGCTCCGCGATGCGTCCGACGGCCTCTGGCGTCTGACGGCCTCTGTCGTCTTTCTTCCGATCCCTTCCTGTCGTCCGAGCGCATGCGCCAGATGCCGTCTGCTCTCGCCGCTAGCGGTTTGCAGGATGTCCTGGCCAGAGCATAAGCAGACGGATACCGTTGAGCAGAGTCGTACTGCCCGGCCTGGTGACGAGCCGGCCGTCTGCCGATCGCGGCAGACCGCCATTCGCCTCGCTTCTGGGATTGGTCGACGGTGGTGCGGCCGCTGTCGATCCCTGCCGGGCCTGTCCTCGTCGTGTCCTGGCACGACATCGCGCAACAAGCGGTGGCCGCCAGCGGTGCTAGTCACGCGCAGCCAGACTCTGAACGGCGTAGTTGCACGGGCTGGCTCCATTCTCCGTAGAGAACACAATACGGAGCAGTTGCATAATCAAGGGCTTCTCGCCACAGCACATATGACCTGTCGACGCCGGCCGCGTCTGCCGCCAGCAGGTGCTGCACGGCGGCCGCAGATGCGACGCTGGGGACGTTACTGCGAGCCCCAGCCCAGCACTGACTCCGTGTTACTCCATAAGCTACTCCGTACGCCATCGTACTAGCGACTTGTCGTTGCACGAGCGCTGCTGCTCTACTGCAACTGTGAAACGAATGCATGGCTTGCACCTCGCTGCCTTTCTGTGCGTCTTGCCCTTCTCGGCATGCCGCTGGCTGCCAGACCCCCGAGCTTGCTATCTCCTCGTATAAAACGGTGCATCCTGCGTCGTATGGCACAAAGGCGTGCGCCATGCGGAGGTTTCCATAAGCATAGTTATAGAACATGTTCTGACTCTTCTCCCGAGCACAAAGTTTTTTAGTGTCTTCTTTTGTCTTTTTGCCCACACGTTTTATGGGTCGCGCCTTCCGCGGAGTTAGTTAGACCTAGCACCCGCTGGGGCCAGGCTGTGAATTGCCGACCGCCGCCGCCCCTTCCCCGTTCAGCTTCCCTCCATTTTTCGGGCTGCGTGTCAGCCGCCTGCGGCCCCCAAAGACGCAGCAGAAAATCTCGCCAGTCCCCTCAGCCGCTCCTTCCTCCACACAGCTGTGTCGTCCCCGAGTTGTCAACTCTTTTGCCGTGTCTTCTCAGCTTATGCTTACGGAGTACGCTTTGCTGTGCTCCGCTCCTGCTTATTTTGTGTTTTGCCATTTTCTCCCCGAAACTGCCCATCGTCGCTTGTTGTCGACAAACTCAAGACACATCCCTCCTGTCCTCGCAGTCGTGCGCGCAGACGACTGTCTCGGGACGCCACCGCTGGATGGTTTAGCCTGGTTTGGAGCACTGGCCTGGCCTGGCCCTGCGCTGTCTGTCCCTCTCTGGGGGCCTTTTTGCGGCGTCCGCTGTTATTTCCATTTTCTTAGCCCAAGCATCGCCTCTTTTCTTCCTTTTAACCTTTTTGTTTTCGGTTTCTCCCACATTGTCCCTGCGATTCTGTCATTCCTTTTGTTCTTCGTCTCTTCGTCCCGTCAGCTTCGATCTGAATTGACGCGCCAACCAACCCCCCCCCTCTCTCCCCGCGACCCCAGGCTCTAGGCAGCGTGTCTCGCCAATCCGATTTCCGCTCGGCTTTTCGGCCTCCTCCAACCAACCCCCCCTGTCGCATTCGTCGCTCAGGTCGTTTTCGCGCTCGCTCCTTCGCCGCCGCCCACAACCTCCTCCTCGCTTCCTGTCGTCTTGTCTCTCCCATGGTTTCCTCCCCGTCCGCCCCCCCTTGCGCGTCCCGACATGTTATGGGCTACATGGACGAACACGCCGCTGGTCTCCTCGCTGGTCCTCTGCTCCCTCGTCTTCCTGCTCTGGGCTGTTGATCCCCACGTCGTCCAGCTCAACCTGCTCTTCGTCCTCGTCTGCCTCGTCCTCGGCCTCTCCCTCGACCCCGAGCGCACCACCGCCGTCCTCCACGCCCTGCCCGGCGTCGTCGTCGACCTCGTCCACGACTACCGCCTGGGTGGGCTGCTCGTCTCCCACGCCAGCATGCTCTTTACGGGCGCCGCCACCGTCTGGTGAGTTGTGCCGGGCCGTCTGCCGTGCCCTCTGCTGTACCGCCTGCTGTCCCTGCTGACCACCGCTCTCAGGCTGCTGCGCCGCGCCCTCCAGACCCTCTGGAAGCCCGTTCCCGAGCTCATTGACATTCTCGGCGTCGACGTCCCGGCGCCCCCCGACGTCTCCCTGACCGCCATTGGCGTCGACAAGGCCACCATCACCTGGACACGCCCGTCCTCCAGCCGCGCCGTCGACAAATATGTCATCCAGGTCAATGGCGTCAATGGTATGTCCAGAGGCTGGCAGCTGTCCCGGGCGCAGACCACCCCCTTCCCAAATTTTGCTTGCGCTAACGGAGTGTTGTCCAGTGGGCGAGTCGGCCACCAGCCAGGACACCTTCATCACCGTCTCTGGCCTCAAGCCGGACCACTTCTACAACGTGCGTATCATCGCCGTCGGCTCCAACAACTTCCAGGCCGGCAGCCGCGTGCTCCGCCTGCGCACCTTTGGTGCCGATGGCCGCCCTCGCCTGGGCGCCGCCCGCCTGCCGTCCGACTTCACCGACGACGACGCCGCGTCGTCCCGGCAGCAGGAGGCCGCAGCCGCCACCGACGAGAACGGGTGCGCCAAGCACGTCGTGACCTCCACGTTCGGTGTCGCTCAGCCGCTGCCGGCCGATGCGCTGCCTGCGCTCAGCCGCGACGGCAACGCGTCGGCCGGCGGGCTCGCGTCTGCTGCCTCTCGGCGAAACACGGTCAACCGGCGGCATTCGCCATCGACCACCAGTCTCGACCAGCAGCTGCAGAGCCAGCTGCATCAGCAGCTACACCAGCAGGGCCAGCATCCGCAGAGCCCGCAGCAACAGCAGCAGCAGCAGCAGCAGCAACAGCAGCAGCAGCAACAACAACAACAACACCAGCATTCTAATCAAAATCAACAAAACTCTCACCAACAACAGCAGTTCAACGGAGCGGCAACAGCACCATCCGCTGACGAGGAGGCCGGCGTGACGGAAGCACAGATGGCCGAGCTGAACCAGCGGTATCTGGCGCTTCGGAAAGAGACCGAGGAGACCACGGCGCTCAGCGCCAAGGAGGAAGAAGAGATGAAGCGGCTCTTGGACGAGCTGGAGGCGGAGAAACAGGCCAAGCGCAAGGAGCAGAAGCGCAAGGAGGAGCAAACGGAGAAGCTGAAGCGTGAGCAGGGCGCCACCGACCGCGCCATGCGCGCGGCCATCTCGCGTCGCGCACAGAAAGAAAAGAAGCTCAAGGAGAAGATCGCCGAGCTCGACCGTTTGCGCGAAAACATTGACAAGTGGGACAAGTCCATCAAGGATATGCGGGAGGAGCAGCTCAACTACAACAAGCAGCGCGCGGAGCTCGACGAGGAGTACCAGCGCAAGTCCCAGGAGTTGCGCGAGAGCAACACCAAGGCGCAGGCCGAGTGCGCGCGCCTCGAGACCGAGCTCAAGGAGAAGCGCCGTCAGCTCAAGGCCCTCGAGGACGACCGTACCGCCCTCGCGAGCAACGGCGACGACGCGGGGCTGCGCAACGAGATCTTCGCCCTCAAGCGCCAGCTGCAGCAGCAGGAGAACGAGTACCGCGCTCAGCTCAATCACCAGAACCGCCGCCGCCAGGGCCTCGAGGCCCACATCCTCATCCTCTCCGCCCAGATGCAGCAGATCCCCCAGCCCAACCTTGTCGCAAGTGTCGGTGCCAACGGCGGCGGCAACAGCAGCAACGGCGGCAGCGGCAGCGGCATCTACAGCCCGGCTGTTAGCCCGCCGGCGCTCGCGAGCTTGGCCAGCCAGGGCTCCTCGAATCTGCCTTCGCCGGCTCTCTTTGACTACGATCCGTCGTCTTCTTCGGCCGCAGCAGCCGCCGCCGTTTCGAACCACATCAAGCGTCGCAGCCGTGCGAGCACGACGCTGTCGAGTGCCGCCCTTTCGTCGCCAATCCCGGCGTTTGCCCACGCCGACCTCAACGGGCTTCCGCCGCCGTCCTCCACGCCGTCCTTTGTCAGCCTGCCGCAGCGGCCCGCCACGCAGTCTGGGTTCCTGACCGGTCCGTTCATGGGCTCGTCGGCCGACCATCCCGGCCCAGCCGACTTTTCTGGGTTTCGGGCGCTGACGGCGGGCGCGCCACTGAGCCCGTCGGCCACGTCACTCTTGCCGTCCAACATCTTTGCCGACGACGAGCCGCCGAGCCCGTCGTTCAAGACGCGCGCGATGAGCCCCTTCGTCCCGGTAGACGCCGACCTACCGGACGGGCTCGGCAGTCTCAACCACTTCACCCACAGCATCAGCTACCAAGCAGCGAACCCGGCGACCGACAGCAGCAGCAGCAGCCAAGGCAGTCACGGCAGCCACGGCAGCCGCGGCCGCAGTAGCAGCACCAACCTCAACGCCGGTGCCGACGGACCGGCAAACGGCCACAACGATGCCAACGCCGCGAATGCGAACGCTGGCACGGCTGCCGACCCGCAGTCGCCCGTGTCCTCCAACCGGTCCATGAGTCTCATGTCCAGTCCGCGCGAATCGGCGCAGAACCTGCCCTTCTCTGCCTACGGCATAGACGGTGCGGGTGCAGGTGCGGACGGCCGGCCGGCAGGGGCCAGCAGCGCGCTGCCCTCGCCGATTCCCGACGCGGCTGCGCTGTCTGGTCAGCCGCCGAGCAGCACACGCTTCAACCTGTTCTCGTTCCAGCGCTCACGCGGGTCCAAGGCTCTTGACGAGGGCGGCCCCGCGCTCGGGTCGCTGAAGCACGGGCAGAGCCAGTCTTTCCCCCGGCAGGGGGACGACGGCGGCGCGGGCGGCGACGGAAACAAGAGCCGGCGCATCAGCCTGTCGTCGTGGGGCATGTTCAACCGCAACTCGGCAGGCCCGGAGCTGATTGACAACCCGTTTTCTCCGGGTGGCCAAGCCCTTAAGAACGGCGGCGGCGGCGGCGGCGTGTTTTCGGCGCGCAACCTGTTTCCCTTTGGCGGCTCGCGTGCGGCGGCCACGATTTTTTCGGACCGTGATCCCAGCAGCCCGCGTCCTGCATCCATGGCCTCGATTGACATGCCCCGGCCGTCTACCGACAGCAGCTCCATCTGGGGCCCGCCCGGCGACAACGGCGGAGCAGCAGCGGCCTCTGCGCTCGGAAAGGCGGGCAGTCGCCTGTGGCCGTCGGACGGGCACCTGTGGCCGAGCCGGAACCCGTCGCGGCGGCCCTCGATCCACGGCTCGCCGTCGGCGCTGAAGACGAACCTGGCCTCGGCGGACGACGAGATCCTGGACGAGGAAGAGCTTCTCAACCCGGAAACATCGCCCAGCCAGGTCGGCGTGATCGGCAGCCGTCCGCCCGCGGCGGCCGCGTCGGCGGCGGCCTCGGCGGCAGCCAAGGTCAAGACGCTGAACCCCGCCGCGCCGACGTTCATGGCCAACATCTTCCGACCCAGCAGCAAGGCGGACAAGGAGGAGCGACGGGAACGGGACAAGGAAAAGGCCAAAGGCAAGGGCAAGAGCAAGGGCCGGGACAAGGACAAGGACAAGGACGGCAAGGACAAGGCGCGCGACCACGAGCGCAGCGGGGACGCCGCAGGCACGACGACAGCTGGACCGGAAACGCCATCGATTGGGACGGGCGGATTGCCGAGCCTGCAGGTGGAGGAGTCGCCGTATGCGTCGTCGCGAATGTCGCGGGACGGGCTGTCGGTGCACACGCAAGCGTCGGTGACGGAGTCGCGGGACTCGCTGGATTACGTGGTGTCGAACACGACGTCGGAGCCGAACAGCATGGGCATGCTGTCGTCGTCCAAGGAGAGCAGCAGCGAGAACGCGCTGCTGAAGCTGTTCCGCAAGGAGAGCAATGGCAAGCTGAGCTTCCCGCGGCGCATCGGACGGGCCAAGGGCGGGCCGGGCAGCATGGCCAGCTCGGACAAGAACCTGTCGGCGGCGTCGGAGCACCGGTCAAGCTTTGGCGACTTTGACGACTTGGCGGACGAGTCGATGCTGTCGACGTCGACGCCGAGCAGCCGGCGCATGAACGTGGGCGGCGGCGGCGGCGGCGGCGGCGGCGGCGGCAGCACGAGCGCGGGCATGCCACCGACGGTGCCCGGGAGCGCCGGCAGCAACGGCAACAGCAACGGCAACAGCAACGGCAACGGGAACGGCGGGCTTGAGAGCGTGGCAGGCAGCCCGTCGCTGGGGCCGTCCAAGTCGGGCAGCGGCAAGCTCAAGGGCACCGGGTCGTGGTTCTCGATCAAGAAGAAGAACCGCGAGAAGGAGAGCCTGGACCTGGACCGCGACCGCGAGCGGGAGCGGGGGCCGCTGGGCGAGCGGGACTCGACGGTGTCGTCGCTGGCCACGGACGACGGGGAGAAGCGGCCGTGAAGCGGGCGAGCTCGCTGAGGCGACGTGTGGCACAAAAATAGACACAATATACGTCTGCATAGACTTGTCTACGGAGTACCTGTATTGTCCTGTATTGCCCTGTATTGCCCTGTATTGCCCTGTATTTGCCCTGTATTTGCCCTGTATTTGCCCTGTATTTGCCCTGTATTTGCCCTGTATTCGCCCTGTATTGTAAAAGCATAAGCATACTCGGGCGAAGTACTGTACTGCCGCAAGGCGGTGAGCATGTGGGGCGCGGCTGCAGGCAGCGTTTTGCGTCGGCCCAAAAATCGGACGACGTGCTGAGCGTCGGATGACGACGTGTGCCGCCGTTGAACTGCCGCTGCACAGCTGAGCGATCGATCGCAGACGCCCGACGAACCCCTACGCACCCCTTGTCCTTGCCTTTCGCCCAATGGCCGCCATGGCCGTCGACCCGCCCTCGGACCGCCCGGGCAGCCCGGCCGCCGCCGCCGCCGCCGCGGGGCGGCCGCTGCCGATGCCGTCGGCGAACCCGCTGCCGCTGTCGGCGTCGCAGGAGGCGCAGGTGCGCGAGATGTACTACGAGCGGGTGCGGCAGCAGTGCCAGGAGGAGATCCGGGGTGGGTTGTCGGTCGTCGTCTGTCGCCGTCTGTCACCCGTTCGCCTTTTCTGACCAACAAACAGCCTTTGCCGAGTGCGCGGTGGGCCGGACGTTCTCGGTGGTGTTTGCGTGCCGGGACAAGAACACGGCGATGAACGCGTGCCTCAAGGCGCACGCGACGCCGCAGGCGCAGGACGAGGCGCGCGAGGAGTGGTTTGCGCGGCGGGCGGAGCGGGCGGCGGAGCGGGTGCGCAAGGCGGCGCGCAAGGCGGAGCAGGAGAAGCTGCTGCGCGCGTGGTGGGGGCTCGAGGACGGCGACGGGTCGGCGCAGGGCCGCGAGGACATCCAGGCCAAGCGGCGCCGCGCCGAGGAGGCGCGGCTGCGGCGGCCGGAGCGCATCGGCGGCTTCCCGGCCAAGGACCGGCCGCGGTTCGACGAGGTGCCGGAGGCGCCGACGGGCGCGGCCTCGGACAAGCCGTGACGTTTTTATATCTCTCTCGCTCTCGCTCTCTCTGGTACGGCGTACGGTGCATGGGATCTTTGTATGATTATGACGTGCAGACCAACAGAAAACATTCCGTGTCTCTTCTTCACAGCGCACTGCGAGGCCACAGATTCGTCTTGACCAGGTCGACGACGGCGCCGGCGACGCCCCAGGAAATCTCGTAGCCGCGGCCGCCGACGCCGTAGGCGTGGACGATCAGGGGGGGGCGGCCGGGACGGTGGGCGGGGGCGAGGGGGAGGGTCTCGGCCTCGAGGCGCATGCCGC
This sequence comes from Ophiostoma fasciatum, assembly GCA_019925495.1. NCBI lineage: Eukaryota > Fungi > Ascomycota > Sordariomycetes > Ophiostomatales > Ophiostomataceae > Ophiostoma > Ophiostoma fasciatum. The sequence goes on from JADHKM010000001.1 coordinate 1,381,521, forward strand.
CGCGGCGCATGGGCCGGCGGCCGACAATGTCGTGGAGGACGTCGAGGGGCCCGCTGGCGAGGATGGCGGGGTGGGTGCGGGCAAAGGCGGCGAGCAGGCGGGCGCGGGTGGCGGGCGAGGGCTCGGGGTCCCAGTCGTCGGCGTCCTTGGTGCCGCCGACGACGGTGCCGCCGTCGAAGAAGCGGGGCACGGAGAAGGACCAGGAGCCGTCGGCGTTCTGGCGGGTGACGGTGGCGGCGCAGGGGTTGCGCACGAGGCAGGTCTGGCCGCGCAGGACGTAGACGTCGGGGTCGTCGCCGAAGCCGGCGCCGGAGCAGTTGACGACGACGTCGAAGCCGCCGAGCGGCGCCGGCGCGCGCGCAAACAGCTCGTGCGGGCTGCGCAGCGTGCGGCGCGCCAGGCGGCCGCCGGCGGCCACGAAGCGCCGCAGCAGGAAGCTGCAGTAGACCATGGGGTTGACGCACCACGTGCGGTACGTGCAGCCCCAGGCGACGCCGGCGGGGAGGGCGTCCGTGCGGCCGTCCAGGAGGCGGAAGCCGAGGCCCAGGTCGGCGTCGCGGAAGCCGAGGCGCTGCTGCACGGCGGGGTCGGCCAGCTGCGTGTACTCGGGGCCGGGGGCCTCCAGGTACTCGATGCCCGGCAGAAAGGTGATGCCGGCCTCGGGGAAGCGGGCCTGCGTGGCCAGCATGTGGCGGTACGTGGCGAGCGCAAAGGCGTGGTCGCGCTCGGCCACGGCGGCCGCCGGCGACCCGTCGGGCGTCCACAGCACCCAGCGGTTGTGCGCGCCGCCCCAGGGCGACGTGTAGTGGATGGAGGCGGTGCGGGGGTCGAGGAAGAGGGTCTCGGCCGGGCCGGGGAAGTCCCGGGCGACCACGGTGACCTCGAGCGCGCCGGCCGTGTCCTCGAGGAGGCGCAGGGCGGCGCTGAGGCCGGTGACGCCGGCGCTGCGGGTCAGCAGGGAGGGAGGGGGGGAGGAGGGGGGGGGAGGAGGAGGGAGGAGGAGGAAGGGAGGCCATGAGAGGCAGATGAAGACCAACCCGATGACGGCCACCTTGGTGGGCATGGCGTGGAAGTGAAAAAGAAGATATCCGGGTTACAGACAGACGTGGCAGCGCCTGCGCTCAGAAGAGGCCTGCAAGGTTGCAGTCGCCGGTCGGGCCATGGCTGCGATATATGCTTACAGCCTGGCCGTCGGCAGCGAAGTCGGCGCAGACGGCGATAGCGGCGCCTGTAATAGGCTCCCAGTGGCGGAGCGCTAGCCGGTCACCCGATTAGGCAAGAGGCGGCAGCGACGGCACGTCGTGTGACGGGAACGAAGTATGATTAGAAAAGGGCGAGAAGGGGTGCAAGGCAGTGCAGTATTCCGAGCGATTTGTACAGGTCCTTGCAGGTCTGCGGCGCTCCGTGATCAGACAACAGCAGGCAGGCTTACTTATATGCTTATGCTTATAATATTTATGCTTCTATGCAGATGTGCTGGAATTTAGTGGCGCGAGGTAGACAAAGTGGGTCCGATAAGATAAGCGATTAAGAAAAAAAAGCGAGAAGAAAGGGAAACGAAGAAAGAACAAACAACCACACATCACCATGTCGTCGTCGATGCGCAACGCCATCCAGCGGCGGTCGCACCGCGAGCGTGCGCAGCCGCTGGAGCGCCAGCGGCTGGGCCTGCTGGAGAAGCACAAGGACTACCGGCTGCGGGCGCGCGACTGGGCCAAGAAGAAGGCGACGCTGCAGAGCCTGCGCGAGAAGGCGGCGGAGCGCAACGAGGACGAGTTCTCGCACCGGATGCTGTCGCGCGGCGGCGGCAGGGGCCCCGGCAGCACTCTGACGCGCGGCTCCGACGAGAAGCGCGCCCGCAACTGGGACGGCACCGTCAGCGACGGCCGCCGCGGCGCCGTGCTGTCGCTCGACACCGTGCGCCTGCTCAAGACCCAGGACACGGGCTACCTGCGGACGATGCGCAATCTGGCCCTCAAGGAGGTGGCCGACCTGGAAGAGCGCGCGGCGCTGGCGGCCGCGTGGGCGGGCGGCGACGGGGGGGGGGCGGACGACGACGAAGAGGAAGAGGAAGACGCGCGGCCGCGCGCGGCCAAGCCGAAACGGATCGTGTTTGCCGAGACGGCGGCCGAGCGCGACGAGGCGGTGGAGGGCGAGATGGAGCCCAGCGAGGGCGAGGGCGATGACGATGACGACGACGCCGCCGCCGACGACGACTCCGACAGCCCGGCGGCGCGGGCGCGGCGGCGGCGGGCCGACAACGCGGCGCGGCTGCGGCGGCGGCTGGCCGAGGCCAAGAAGCGGCTGGCGGCGCTGACGGCGGCCGAGCACGAGCTGGACCTGCAGCGGGCGCGCATGGCCAAGACGCCGACGGTGGTGACGCACACGCGCGCCGGGGCGCTGATCAAGTCGCGGCAGCGGAAGCGGTAGCTGTATCTTACCAGACGGGGTTATGTATACCAGACGAAATGCAATTATGATATCCCTAGGACCAACCAACGCCTCCACTCGGCCGACCAGCTACAGCTTCTCCGACGTCAGGCACTTGAACAGGCAGCCGGCCACGGCCAGCAGCGCGCGCACGCAGATGGCCACGCACCAGAAGCCGCACTTGAACAGCACCGTCAGCAGCCGCAGGCAGCCCGGCATCTTGTCCTCGTCGTCCTTCTTGGCCTTGCGCTGCCTCCTCTTCTTGGCCCGCCCGCCCTCGCCCCCGTTGTCCATGCCCAGCGGGCCCATCTCAAACACCTTGCCCGGCAGGTCCATGCTCGTCTGGCTCTCGAGGTCCAGGTCCGCCGCCTCCAGGGGCCGCTGCTTGCTCTTCTTGAAGAGCCCGCGCCGGCCGCCGCCGCCGCCGCCGCCCCGGTCGACGCCGCGCAGGCTCTGACGGCTCTGGCGGCTCTGGCGGCTGGCGCTGCGGCCGCCGCCGCCGCCGCCGCCGCCCAGCACCAGGTTGACGAGGCTGGCGCGGGGGCTGCTGGCGGCCAGGACACCGGGCACGGCGCTCGCGTCGGGCGGCGGCGCAAACTGCTCGACCTGGGCGAACTGGCCGTCGCCGTGGGCGACGAGCACGAGCGCGGCGACGACGACGTCGACGAGGTAGACGGCGTCGATCTTGGCGGCGATGCCCGTGTCGACCTCGAGGTAGCCGGCGCCGGTGCCGTCGCGCGTCAGCCGCGCCAGGTGCTGCGGCGACTCGCGGTGCTCCAGCGTGTACGCCGTGCGGCTCCAGGTGGTGCTGCGCTCGACCGTCACGCAGAACGGCAGCGCCAGCGCCGGGTGCACCAGAAAGTAGTGCGCCGAGTCGTCGTCCCACACCAGCCGCGCGCACTCGCGCTCCGCCGTCGCCACCAGCGCCGCGTCGTGCGGCCGCTCCACCGCCATCCGCGCCGCCGCCGACGGGTACAGCAGCGCCACCAGCCCGTCCTGCGGCTGGTGCCGCCGCGCCTCCTCCTCCAGCGTCGTCGTCATCGCCACCTGCCAGTTCTTGCTGCCGTCCAGCCGCGCCTGCAGGCTGCTCGCTCCGCCGCCGCCGCCGCCGCCGCCGCCGCCGCCGCCCGTCACGACGCTGCCCGTCCCGAAGATGCTGCCGCCGCCGCCGCCGCCGCCGGGAGGCGCCATGCCCAGCACGCTGTTTCGGCTGCTGCTGCCGAAGCCGTCGCCGCTGCCGCTGCCGCCGCCGTCCTCCGCGTCGCCGCCGTGCCCCGACCGGCCCGCCCCCGCCTCCATCTTGAACGGCCGCGCCGGGTCGTGCCGCGCCAGCGTCACGTACGCCGACACCGACGTCGGGTCCAGGCGCAGCCGGTAGAACGGCTGCTGGCTCGCCGACGTCAGCCGGTACACGGGCGCGTCCGCGTCGCAGCTCATGCGCAGGCAGTACACCCGCCCCTCCGACGGCCCCGCCTTCCACCCGTTGGCCACCTTCCACAGGCTGCGCAGGTCCTCCGTCGACGACGGCACCGGCAGCGTCGGCGCCGCCGCGGCGGCGCCGCCGCCGCCCGGCGACCACGGGCGCGGCGCCCCGAACACCGTCGGCACTGCTGCTGCTGCTGCTGCTGCGGCTGCTGGTGTCGTTACCGTCACACGCGGGCTGCTGCTCGCCGGCGCGGCCGCCGCCGACACCGGGACCGGGCTGGCGGCCGACATGCCGTACTCCCCCCCGACGTCCATCGACTGCCGGGCCATCGACTGCCGGGCCATCGTCTGCTGGCCGACCGGCGACACGGGCGAGTACAGCGGCCGGCTGATGACGGCCCGCGGAATGCGCGTCGGGCTCGTCTGCGTGGGGAAGTAGTCCTGCTGGTCCAGCGGCACCTCGGGGTTGTACGTCGGGAAGATGGACCGCAGAGCGGGTGGCCGTTGTGGTTGCTGCTGCTGCTGCTGCTGTTGCTGCTGTTGTTGGTGCTGTTGTTGGTGCTGTTGTATTTGCTGCTGGTGCTGCTGCCGCTGCTGCTCCACCAGGTCCGCGGCCTGGCCCGGCATCGGCGGCGGTGCCTCCTCGCCGGGCGGGCTCTCGTCGTAGAGCGACAGCCGCACCTTGGCAATGGAGCTGCGGGAGCGCACGCTGCTGCTGCGGCCGGGGTCACCGCCGCCGCCGCCGCCGCCGCCGCCGCCGCTGCCGTCGCCGCTCTCGCCCCGCCGCGCCGGCACGTCCGCCACCGGCGGTGGTATCCGGACCTCGGCCGTCACCGCCTCGCCAATGGCCGCTTCCACCACCGCCGCGCCGGCCGGCGGCTGCGGCGAGGGGCCGCGGGGCTGTGCGCCCGTCGTTCGCGACGGCGGCCGCGCCGTGCTGGGGAAGAGGGAGAAGCCCCCTCCCGGGGGGACGGCGGCCATGGTGGCGATGTTCGTAGAAGAAAAAAAGACAACCGGGTCTTGATCAGAACAACTCCTCAAACCAGCACATGTTCGGTCGAGCAAGAAAAGGGAAAATGTTCACGAAACCAAACGCGCAGAGGATGTCCGCAACGGCTGCATATAATGCTCAGGCCCTCTGCCCGCCGCGGCCACTCACACGAGGGCCGCCGGGCCTGGCTGCCACACCCGACCGCGGCCTCGCGCCCGCTGCCGCCGCAAGGTTAAGCGCTGGGCCGCCGTCGCCAGCAGCACAGCGGCCCGTGATTGGCCGGGGCCCCGGGACCCGCACGCGGGAAGCGGGCCACGCCAAAAAAGAGCGCTATAAATAGAGGCGCTGCAGGGCCGCGGGGCCAATCAGCGGGCACATCACCTTGCAGAGACGCCGGCACGAGGAGGATCCGTATGCTTATGCTTACTGGATGAGGACGGAGGACGGGAGTATATGAGAAGAAGAATCGACAGCGCCTGGCACCCCGGTTGGCGCATGTGCATGCACGAAGCGAGGCGCCGCGGCTCGGATAGACGCATATCGGGTCGCGTCGCGGCATCGCCGCCGCTTGTGACGGCCCCGTGCTCATCTGCAGACGCCCGAGTCTAGCCAGCGCCCGCCAGCGCCCGCCAGCGCCCGCCAGCGCCCGCCAGCGCCCGACAGGCGCCCGACAGGCGCCCGACAGGCGCCCGAGCAGCCATCCGGGCCTGCCTGCCGCCGGCCGCCCCGGCGCATCGCCCAGTTTGGGGAAGCGCCGCGCGCCGTCTCCTCGACCCCGTGTGTGGTCAATCCTCCTCGCTCTCCCCCTCCTCATCGCCGTTCTGGTGGAAGATGACCTTGTCGGCCAGCTGCAGCACGCGGCGCACGGGCAGGCCGATGACGTTGTCGACGCTGCCCTCGATGCGCTCGACCAGCACCAGCCCGCCGGTGCCCTGCAGCGCGTACCCGCCGGCCTTGTCGGCGCCCTCGCGCGTGCGCACGTAGCTGTCGATGACGGCGTCTGTCAGGCCCGCCGCCTGCCCCGCAAACACCACCTTGGTCTCCTCCGTGTGCGCCGCCAGCGCGTACCCCGGGTGCGCCGCGTCCTGTCGCGGCGACAGCACGCACACCGACGTCAGCACGCGGTGGTGCGTCGTGTCGCGCAGGTGCCGCAGCATCTGCACGTGGTCCGCCGCCGACCGCGGCTTCTCCAGGACCCGGCCCGCCCGCGTCACAATCACCGTGTCCGCCGCGATGACGAGCTCGGGGTCCGGGGGGACGACGGCCGTCCCGTCGGCTCCGTCGGCTCCGCTGGCGCCGGCCCCCTGCGCCGTCGCCGCCGTCGCCGCCGCCGCCGCCGCCGCCGCCTCCTGCGCCGCGAGCACCGCCTGGTACACGTCCAGGCACTTGTTCTGCGCCGTCGCCGACACGTACTCGAGCGGCCCGTACAGCGTCTTGTCCACGTCCTCGGGCTTGGTCGACGGCCACACCTCCACGTTGGGCAGGCCCACCTGCGCCAGCAGCGCCCGCCGCCGCGGCGACGCCGACGCCAGCACCACGCGCCGCGTCCGCAGGTGGCTCAGAATCGGCAGGTCGAGCGGCGGCGGCGGCGGCGGCTTGCGCGCGCCGCCAACAGGTCGTTGCGAGGCCGTCGAGGCCGTCGTTGTCGCCGTCGTTGTCGCCGTGTATTCGGGCGGCGGGTCCGACGGCACCGACGCCGCCGGCAGGCCGTCTTTTCGGTCCGCCATGGCTGTGGGTGGGTCTGCTGTCCTCGGCCCTCTGCAGGCGATTGGAAGTGCACGTCCGGACTCGAAACAATCGCTCGTCAATGCAAAGGTGACACGCGGTCTAAGCAACCGTTGACCGTCGCCCGTATCCAATCGCCCGGCTTCACCGCCCTGGCAGAAAAGTCCGGCCCCGCTTTTTGGCTCCCATCACATGCCTCGTACCCCCTCCTCCGCCTTCTCCAACGTCTCTGGACTCTGGCGGTGGCAGCTGGGCCAGCTCTCCCCTCCCCTTTCGACACAAACACGGCTCTGGCTTCTCTCTCCCCACATGATTGCCTCGCGCCTCGCCAGGACCGTCCGTCCGCCTGCTGCCAGAGCATCGCCATCGGCCGACTGAAGCTGGGTCGACCGTCGACCGTCGACCGTCGATTGTCAATCGTTTGCATCGTTTTTTCTCTCCGCGATTCCCTCCTTCACCTCCGCCTCCAAACACCATGTCCTCGCCGCAGTCGTCTGCGACGCCGCAGGCCGACGGGTCCGTCGTGGCCAGCGGCGGCTCCGGTGCCGAGGACAAGCCGCGCCTGACCGAGGAGGAGAAGAAGCAGAACCACATCGCGTCGGGTGCGTCCATGTGCGGAGATCTGTTTTGAAGGCCCGCGAAGCTGACCCCTTTCCCTTCCCCCCTCCCCAGAACAGAAGCGCCGCCAGGCCATCCGCGAGGGCTTTGACCGCATGACGGAGCTGGTGCCGGGGCTCGAGGGCCAGGGGCGCTCCGAGGGCCTCGTGCTCAAGCGCACCGTCGAGTTCATGAACGAGGCCGTCGAGGAGCGCCGCCGCCTCATCCGCGAGATCGAGGCCCGCGGCGGCACCGTCGACGACAAGGACCGCGTCTAGCACGTGCCGGTCCGCGACGCCGCATCGACGCAGCGCTGGCCCAACATGCAGCAGCCAGACAGCCGCCCAGGCGCGGCTGGCGGCTCAGACGGACACCTACGAGACAGCCGTGTATGAACAACAGACGCGTGTATCCTGCTAGAATAGCACAGATGCCGATATTTTTACTGGTACGTGTTGACCTTGTCCTGGAGGAGCGCCAGGAGCGCCTCGGGCGTCATCTCCGTCGTCTTCCTCTTGCTGCCGGCCTCCTCTGCCGCCGCCGCCGCCCCCCGCGGCAGCGTTCCCGACAGGTCGACGGCGACCGTGCCCCGGGCGACGTCCTTGGGCCCCACCACGACGACGGCGCCGTAGCCTTTGGCCTTGGCCTCGCGCACCTTGAGCGGCAGCGTGCGCGGGCTCGCGTCCACGTCCACGGCGGCCAGGCGGGGGCCCCGTCGCCCGCCCGCCGGCTCGGCGCCGCCCGCCAGCAAGGCCTGCACGCGCCGCGCAAAGCCCACGACCGCGTCGCTGTCGTTGACCGTCAGCACCGCCACCTGCCGCGGGTTGAGCCAGAACGGCCACCGCCCGTCGTAGTGCTCGATCAGCAGCGCCATCAGCCGCTCCACCGAGCCCAGTACCGCGCGGTGGATCAGCACCGGCGTGGCCAGGCCGGGGCCGGGGCCGGGGCTGGTTCCATCGCCGGCCTGCCCCTCCTCCTGGCCCTCGCCCTCGGCCGCCTGGTACGCCAGGCCAAAGCGCCGCGGCAGCTGAAAGTCGAGCTGCACCGTGGCCGTCTGGTGCTCCTTGCCGTCGGCGTCGCGCAGCACAATGTCGATCTTGGGCCCGTAGAAGGCGCCGTCGCCCGGGTTGACCGTCCAGGCCTGCCCGCTGCGGTCGAGCGCGCGCCGCAGCGCGTCCTCGGCCGCGTCCCAGTCGGCCGCCGACCCGATCAGGTGCCCGTCCGTCGGCCGCGTCGACAGCACCAGCCGGTAGGGCCCCAGGCCCAGCACGCCGTACGCAAAGCGCACAAAGTCGAGCGTCGCCCCGATCTCCGCCTCCACCTGCTGCGGCCGGCAGAAGATGTGCCCGTCGTCCTGGTGGAAGCGCCGCACGCGCGTCAGCCCGCTCAGCGCGCCCGAGATCTCGTCCCGGTGCAGCGGGCTGAAGTCGGCGTACCGGATGGGCAGGTCGCGGTAGCTGCGCCGCTGCGCCGCAAAGATCAGGCAGTGCCCGGGGCAGTTCATCGGCTTGAGGCCGTACTCGTCCTCGGCGCCGTCGGCTGCGGCCTCCTCCTTCTCCTTGTCCTCCTCCCGCCGCCCCCCCCGCGTCACCGTAAACATGTCGTCGGCATAGTTGTCGAGGTGGCCCGACCGCGCCCACAGCGCCTTCTTGTAGATGGTCGGCGTGATGACCTCCTGGAAGCCGTAGCGCACGTACTGCGTGCGCAAGAACTCGACCAGCCGGTTGAAGATGCGCGCGCCGTTTGGCAAGAAGATGGGCGACCCGGGGCTGTACACCGACGTCGTAAACAGCTCCTGCTGCACGCCGAGGTCGCGGTGGTCGGGCGGCTCGCGGCCAGACAGCGGTCCCGACAGCGGCGCCGCCGCCGCCGCCGGCCCATGGGATGAGCAGTAGCAGCGGGGGAGGCTGGGCGAGACAGGAGGCGAGGCCGAGGTCGGCTTCTTTGAGTTGGGGGTCGGCCGACGTGCCGTTCGCCGCAAGAGCGGACCGGCCGTCTGGGCGCGCACCGCAGCCGCCGCGCGCCTCGGGACCAGCATGGCACGGCTGCCTGGCGGGCTCCCTAGCGGAGAAAGGGCGTGGGCAAACGAGTGCGTGCGGCGAGGAACGGGCGGTCGGGCGGTCGGTCGGTCGATGCCGGAGCTCTCGCTTCACGTCCCCAAAAAGTGTGTCACAGGTGGTGGGTGGTACCTGGCTCGGTCAGGTCAGGTGATCTTAGCGGGCGACTAGCGCGCAGGCGTGCCTGGGTGTTGTGCTGCCTGTCACGCGGCGCGTTTTGCCCCAGGAACGAGCATCACCGCGATAGGCACCCCACGCCTCGACACCCACGGCCCGGATGCGCAACCAGGCGGCCGTGCAGACAAACGATGTGACTCATACCCACTCGGCTCATTTCCCTGGCGCGATCCGGCCAACCAGCGGCACCAAGAACGCGTCTGCAACGTGTATATAGGAGGACACGGCGGAAGACAAGAAACCCGAATCTTCTGAACCGCTCGACCACGGCACCATGGCCTCGCTGCCCGTCGAGAGCTCGTGGCGCATGGTCGACGGCGACCACGACAGCTTCAACACGTCGGTCGTGCCCAACGGCTTCGCCTCCAGCGGCGAGTATGGAGACGATGGCGGCGGCGGCGGCGGCGGCAGCGGCGGCGGCGGCGAGGATCGTGTGGGAGCCTCGTTGAGCAGCCGAGGCCGGGACGACGACGGCGGCGCCGACTCCCTAGCCACGTCGACCGGCACTGCGTCCCTCAACAACTCGCAGGACGACGACCTGCACGCGTTCCTGCGCAAGGCCGAGAACGACGACCGCGTCCTGCTGCGGTCGCCCTTTCAGCCGTCGCTGCCGTCGTCCGTCCGCCAGACGCCCACGAGTGTGAGCAGCGCCACCGGCCGTCTCGACCGCGACCGCGCCGACCGCGCCGCCTCGTCGTACCGGACGCCCGAGCCCGAGTTTCGCATGCCCACCGTCGACCTCGACGGCAGCCTGCACGCGGACGACAGCCGCAGCGAGTCGCTGCTCCTCCACCGACGTGTGCGCGCCAGCGAAACCGGGAGTCCGGCCCAGCGGCGGCGATCCGGCGGCCTTCTCGGCGGTCTGCATCGCCTGGGGGGAGGAAGACAGGAGCGCGGCCGCAAGGCAGACGGCTCCGGCTCCGGCTCCGGCGGATCCGACCGCGGCGCCGTTGCTGCCTGGGGCCAGGCACTGATTGCGTGTCGCGGTGTCTCGGCCCTTCTTCTGGCGCTCGCCCTGCTCGGTCTCGCTGCTGCCTACGCCGGGTCGCCTGGGACGGCCCAGCTGCGGCTGCGCTTCTGGCCGCCGCCGAGGGGCACTGGTGCCGGCGCAGGCCAGGCCCACCTCGAGACCAGGCCGCCCGCCGTCAGCCTTGCGCGCAGCGCTGGCGATCTCATGAGCCTGCAGGTCCAGCTCGCCGATGTCGTGCGTCTGCACGCGCTTTCCGGGACGTCGTCCGCACCCCCCGCGCAAGACGCCTGGCTGGTGCCCCGGGCGCGCACCAAGGACCTGCGCACGGCTGCGCAGCGGCTGCGCTGCGCGCCTCTGCTCCGCGAGCTCGACGCCTATCTCGACGCGGCCAAGCGCGTGTCCATGGCCCTGCTGCGCCTGCAGAACGGCGCCGCCGCCGCCGCCGCCGACACCCTCCTCTACAGCAGCCGCTCGACGCTCGCGCAGCTTCGCCGGATGGCGGCGGCCCAGGGAGACGAGGAGGGCGGCGTGCCCTCCTCCTCCGGCGGCGGTGGCGGTGGCGGGGGCGGTGGCGGCTGGCTGGCCCGCGTCGGCGCCTGGGCCGGCCTGGCCTCGTCGTCGGCTCTCCGCCGCGACCGCCTCCGCGCCGTCTACCGCCACCACGCCAACGCGCTCGTGGCCAAGGTGAACGGCCGCGTCGACGAGGCCAAGGCTGTGCTCCAGGCGCTGCAGACGGCCGACGCATTTCTCGCCAGCCTCCAGAGCACGGTTACGGCGCAGCGGGACGCGCTCCTGGGCGGCGGCGGCGGCCCTTGTCTCGGCGAGCCATCTCCGGGTGGCGGCATCTTTTCGTGGCTCTGGTCTCTCGTCTTTGACTCCTACGCGCTCCTGTCGCCGCCCCCGTCCCCTGGCAAACTGAGTCACGCTGCGCGCGCCTGGTCCGGCTACGCCGACGAGCTGGCGGGCCTGCGCACAGCCCACGACGCCGCCGTGGGCCGCGCCGTCGTGGCCCTCGACGAGCTGGCGGCCGTGCAGGACGCGCTGCACACGCTGCAGGCGCAGTTCGGCGGCGGCGGCAGCGGCGGCAGCGACAGCGACAGCGACAGCCACCTTGCCGTCGCCAACAGCCGCGACCTGGACATGCATGCGCACGTGGACATTGTCAAGGGAGGCATCGAGAGCCTCGAGACGGTGAGGCGCGAGGCGCAGAGACGCCATGATTGATCTCACCCCGTTCTTTTCTGCTTTGGATTGGGTTTGTGTCTTTTTTTGCATTTTTTGCATTTTTTTGCATTTTTTCTGCTTATCCTGAATACCCGACGGCTCTGCGTGGCGTTCATGGGCGATATCCATGTGGTTGGACATGATGTCTGTATGAGCAGTTTCTGGCACGGCGTTGGGGCTCGTGGCGATCTGGAACAATCAATATAGAATGCAGTTCTGCAGCACTGGCGGCTTCCGCCTGACAGCGGGCGGCACCGAGCACGGATTGGTCTCTCCACTCGTCTCTCCACCAGAGCTTATCTCTGTCGCGCGTCCTCTGCGCTGCGGGGTAGGTCCAGCCCGTCGCCCGCCCGCCGCGCGCCCCCAAAAAGAGGCAGCGGCCGGCGGCCGTTCGGGTTGGTCCTGCCCTCTTGCTCGCCGCTTGCGCGTGATAAAAATCGATCCGGAGGAAAGAGCGAGCCGCTGCACCTGCACCTCCTCTCCTCTCCGCCGTCTCGTCTATCACGGACAAGATCGCGGACTTTTTGCTTGGGCTTCATCGTCGCAGCGGTCCTCTTGACCCCCCCCAGAACACAACCCCCCAATCCACCATGCATCTCGTGCCAAAAGAGGTTTGTCTTACGAGATGGAAAGCAGTCTAGCCCAGCTCACGGACCATGGACCACGGAGGCTAACAGAACAGCTCGACAAGCTCGTCGTGTCGCAGCTGGGCTTCCTGGCCCAGCGGCGGCTGGCGCGCGGCGTGCGGCTCAACCACACGGAGGCGACGGCGCTGATTGCCAACAACCTGCAGGAGCTGATCCGCGACGGCAACCACACGGTGGCGGACCTGATGGCGCTGGGGTCGACGATGCTGGGGCGGCGCCACGTGCTGCCGTCGGTGTGCGCGACGCTGCGCGAGATCCAGGTCGAGGGCACGTTCCGCAACGGCTCGTACCTGGTGACCGTGCACGACCCCATCAAGACGGACGACGGCGACCTGGCGCGCGCGCTGTACGGCAGCTTCCTGCCGGTGCCCGACAACAGCCTGTTCCCGCTGGAGACGGAGACGGCGGCGTACGCGGCCGAGGCGCAGCCGGGCGCGGTGGTGGTGGTGAAGCAGACGGCGGACAACCGGATCGTGCTCAACGCGGGCCGCGAGCGCCTGCGGCTGGCGGTGACCAACCAGGGCGACCGCCCCGTGCAGGTGGGCAGCCACTACCACTTCATCGAGACCAACCCGCAGCTGCGCTTCGACCGCAAGCGCGCCTACGGCTTCCGCCTCGACATCCCCGCGGGCACGTCGGTGCGCTTCGAGCCCGGCGACACCAAGACGGTGCCGCTGGTGGCCATTGGCGGGCGGCGGGTGATCCGCGGCGGCAACAACCTGGCGTCGGGCCCCGTGGACCCGGCGCGCGCGGACGACATCGTGGCGCGGCTGCTGGCGGCGGGCTTCGCGCACGAGCCGCAGACGGCGGCGGCGGCGGCGGCCGACCTGGGCGACATGAGCGTGCGCGTGGACGCGGCGCAGATGACGCGGCAGGCGTACCAGGCCATGTTCGGCCCGACGACGGGCGACCGGGTGCGGCTGGGGGCGACGGACCTCTGGATCCAGGTGGAGAAGGACCTGACGACGCGCGGCGACGAGTGCAAGTTTGGCGGCGGCAAGACGCTGCGCGAGGGCATGGGCCAGGCGTCGGGGGTGGCGGACGCGGACTGCCTGGACCTGGTGGTGGTCAACGCGCTGATCCTGGACTGGACGGGCATCTACAAGGCGGACATTGGCGTCAAGGGGGGCCACATTGTGGGCATCGGCAAGGCGGGCAACCCGGACGTGATGGACGGGGTGCACCCGGCCAACATGGTGGTGGGCAGCTGCACGGAGGTGGTGGCGGGCGAGAACAAGATCGTGACGGCGGGCGCCATCGACACGCACATCCACCTGATCTGCCCGCAGCAGGCGTACGAGGCGATCGCGTCCGGGGTGACGACGATGCTCGGCGGCGGGACGGGCCCGACGGCGGGGACGTCGGCGACGACGTGCACGCCGGGGGCGCACTACATGCGGCAGATGCTGCAGGCGTGCGACGGGCTGCCGCTCAACTACGGCATCACGGGCAAGGGCAACGACAGCGACGCGGCGGCGCTGCGCGAGCAGGTGGTGGCGGGAGCGTGCGGGCTGAAGCTGCACGAGGACTGGGGCTCGACGCCGGCGGCGATCGACGCGTGCCTGCAGGTGTGCGACGAGCTGGACGTGCAGTGCCTGATCCACACGGACACGCTCAACGAGTCGGGGTTCGTGGAGAGCACGGTAGCGGCGATCGGGGGGCGGACGATCCACGCGTACCACACGGAGGGCGCGGGCGGCGGGCACGCGCCGGACATCTTGTCGGTGGTGGGCGAGGCCAACGTGCTGCCGTCGAGCACGAACCCGACGCGGCCGTACACGGTCAACACGCTGGACGAGCACCTGGACATGCTGATGGTGTGCCACCACCTGTCCAAGAACATCCCCGAGGACGTGGCCTTTGCCGAGTCGCGCATCCGCGCCGAGACCATTGCCGCCGAGGACGTGCTGCACGACCTGGGCGCCATCAGCATGCTGAGCTCCGACTCGCAGGCCATGGGCCGCTGCGGCGAGGTCGTGCTGCGCACGTGGAACACGGCCCACAAGAACAAGGTGCAGCGCGGCCGCCTGCCCGAGGACGCCGGCACCGACGCCGACAACTTCCGCGCCAAGCGCTACGTCGCCAAGTACACCATCAACCCGGCGCTGGCCCAGGGCATGGCGCACCTGGTCGGCAGCGTCGAGGTCGGCAAGCTGGCCGACCTCGTCGTCTGGGACCCGGCCTGGTTCGGCACCAAGCCGGCCACCGTCATCAAGAGCGGCCTGGTGGCCTATGCGCAGATGGTATCCTCTCCCCCGAAGCATGCTTTTTTCTGCTGGCCTTCTAGCTGACTGACCACCAGGGCGACCCCAACGCGTCGATCCCGACCGTGCAGCCGATCATGGCGCGCCCCATGTTCGCGCCGCTGGTGCCGCAGACGTCGGTGCTGTTCGTCAGCGCCGCCAGCCTGGAGCAGGGCGTCGTGCAGACGTACGGGCTGCGCAAGCGCGTCGAGGCCGTGCGCGGCTGCCGCAGCGTGTCCAAGCGCGACATGCGCTTCAACGACGCCACGCCCCGCGTGCACGTCGACCCCGAGGCCTACACGGTGCTGGCGGACGGCGCCGCCTGCACGGCCGCGCCCAGCGAGCAGCTGCCGCTGACGCAGGCGTTTTATGTGTTTTAGCTGGGCGGCTTTGCCCGCTCCACTTCCAAACGGAGCTCCGTTTTCCGTTTTCTCGTCCGAACAATGCTTGAATAATTCTAGGGGACCTCTCGCGCGCACAACGCACAGCGTACTCGTATATTGGCCTAGCCAGCCACGGGCCTGCTGGCCAAACAGCCGCTGTCCCGTTTGCCCTCCCAGCACCCGATCCCAGAGCCCAGTCGATTTTGGTCTGGCCTTGCCGCATCCCGCCAGCCGCCCTCCTCTCCGGTCCCAAACAAGACATGATATATCGAGGAAATGAAGAGGAAAAGGAAACGAAAAGAAGAAAAAACAGAAAAAACAGAAAGAAAAAAACAGCCAAAACCACGCGCAGGACACGCAACCAAAACCAATCGTAACGAGAAACATGAGAAAAATCAAACAACAGCACTTGCAGAACCCTTCTCCCTCCCCCCCTTCCCCCCCCCAAACCAGAGCCCACCCACCAGGTCGCCAGGCCGTTTGCCGGCCGCCGGGTATCAAATTGTCCAGAGACAACAGCGGATGGTGACGCGGCGGAGGACGAGAGACGCTGGCTGGCACAGCCCCCAGTGCACTATTTCATACTCTGAAGAGCGCGGGATCAATACTTGTATCAGCAACCAGAGCATTGGAGAACGACGCCTAACCCCCCGTTTAGCAGTGTTGACCCCCATCTGGGTTTTGTTCTTCTTCGTGTGCTTTTCGGGTGCATTTTTTTTTCTTTTGCCGTGCGTTCTTGCCTTATGCTCTCGTTACCTTTGATGTCCGCTTGCGCTTCTTGTCCGGGCTGGCCGGGGGCGCGCCCTTGACGGCGTCGGCGTCGGCGCCCGGGGTGGCCGTCTTGCGCTTGCGGCCGTCCTTCTTGGCGGACTTGGGCGTCTTGGCCGGGGCCTCCTCGTCGGCGGGGTTCTGCTGCAGCTGCTCGGCAATGGCGTCCTGGTCGGCGACGACTTCGGCGTCCTTGCCGGTGGGCATGGGGATGTGGAACTCGTCGGCGTAGCGCAGGGCCTCCTCGTCGGTCATCAGGCGCGCGTTGGCGTTGCCCGACTTGTACGAGTGCACGCGCGCGTTGTACAGGCGCAGGTTGTACTGGTAGGCGCGGTCCCAGCCCTGGACAGTGAGCGGAGGAAGACAAAGAAGCAGAAAAAGAAAAAAAAAAAGACGTACCCCCTTGTCGTGCGCGCTCATGGAGCTCCAGCGGCGCTGGCCCTCCTCCTGGACGGCGCCCTTGGGCGCGTCGGCGCCGAGGTCGCTGGCGATAATGGGCCGGGCGGTCTGCATGTACAGGAAGTAGGGCGTCAGGGGCCGCTTGGGGGCGTTGGGGTCGTGCGTGCGCTTCTTGCGCTCCTTCTTCTCCTCGACGGCCGGCGCGACGGGCAGGACGGGGGCGGGCGGCAGGACGGCGCCGGGCGCGGGCAGGAGGTTGACGGCATTCTCAAAGCTGACGAGCTCGCTGTTGGCGTCGACGGAGCTCTCGCCGAGGAGCAGGTTGGTCTGGCGCAGGTAGTCGGCGGTGAAGGTCTTGATCAGGTCCTGGATGGTGGACAGGCGCGCGTAGACCTGGGCTGTTAGTGGCGATGCCGTGTAAACAAAAGAGGTGGAGACCGCGCAGCGGCGCGAGCGACGCGTTTCGCTGCGGGCTGGGCGGTTTTGGGCGCTTTGGCGTTTGGGTGGTGGGCCAGTTGGAAAAACGACAGATGAAAAAGGACCTACCGAATCGCGAACGCGGATAAAGTTGTCGACGTCGATGACCTTGGGCGCTTCGGCGGCCTTTGCGGCGGCCTCGGCCAGCTGCTTCTTGGACGGGCGGGCCATGGCGGTGGTTGGCGGCGATATTTATTTTTTTTCGGCGGCGCGCGCGGGCGGTGGTGGGTGCGCTGGGGGTTGATGAGAAGGATGCTGAAAGGGCTGGCGATGTAGGGCGATGCAAGTTTCAGCGGCGATGCGCTGGAGGGTTTTTTTGGTGATGTGGGCGGGCGTCTACAGCGAAAAAGGGCAGAGCAGAAACAGAAGGGGGGAGGAAATGGGACCGCCGGGGCAGCGCGAGAGTTGGGGGGTGCCCGCCAGTTTATAGGCGGCCGGGGGGGATGGGCGAGGACGCGCTGATTTGTTTTGATTTGTGTTTAGCCGCTTGGGGGGGAGGGGGGGGGGGGGCGTTTGGAAGCGAAGAAGGGGGGGGTGGGCGCTGCTGTGTGTTTTTTTTTTCGGCTTTAGCAGGCGGCCGGCCGGCCGCTGGTGGTGGGTGGGCACCTGGGCACCTCCTGTTTTTTCCGCGCAGCGCTGTTTGATGGCGGGCAGTGAATGGTCGGTTAGTGGATGGATAGACAGGCAGACGGCTGGTGGATGGTGGGTGGTGGGTGGTGGTGGTGGGTGGTGGATGGCGGCTGGCCGCCAGCGCTCGCCCACCCCTGCTGCTGGTGCGCAGCAGGCAGGTGCTGGCGGCCTTCCTCATCGGTCGCACGCGCCACGGATCGGGGCAGCAGCCGCTATCGCTGCTGGCCGTGGACGCGTCAACGTGTCGCTTTAAAAGAGCTCTCGCTTTTTAAATCTATGCTTGCATCCTCTGCCAAATGCAGCTGTCGCTGTCGCTGTCTGTCTGCGTGCTGGAACGGTGCCAAGCAGCTATCGCTGCACAAGTACGTACCTTCCTCCGTAGGTACAGCGGTATTCTGCCCTATCCTGCCAGCACCCAGCGCAACCGACGCGCAAAACCCGGCTCCGGGCTGCTGCTGGCTGCTTTGTTGTCCTGTCTGTCTGTCCGTCTGTCCTCTCGGCAGGTTCCAAGGCGTGTCACAGGCGCTACGCTACTGCGCGCTGGCGCTGCACGCCCCCGCCCTGTTGCGGTGTTGCGGCCCAATGAAATCAGCGGCCTGCTAAAAATCAGCCGATCAGCAAATTGCGCCCGATAGCAGGCAGCAGGCAGGGGCTCGCTGGCTTGCGCACGTAACCGTA
This sequence comes from Ophiostoma fasciatum, assembly GCA_019925495.1. Taxonomy (NCBI): domain Eukaryota; kingdom Fungi; phylum Ascomycota; class Sordariomycetes; order Ophiostomatales; family Ophiostomataceae; genus Ophiostoma; species Ophiostoma fasciatum. The sequence goes on from JADHKM010000001.1 coordinate 1,399,342, forward strand.
ACCGCCGCCCACCCGCCGACGCCTCCTACGGCTTACTGATCGCAGGTGCTGGCCACAAGGGACTTAGCGCCTTCCGCGGGCTGCCGCCGTTTTCCCTATGCCCAGGCATTCCCTTTCGTGGCGGTCCGTTTTCCAGGCTGGCTGCCTGGCCTGGCTGGCCAGCCAGTCCGTGATGCCTACTTGTAACTGCTCCGCACCGCCCTGCCTACGGCGCCTCATGCCAGCAGACCGCCGCCGCCGCCGCCGCCAGCGATCCCTCTCAGCGTCGCACGCCACGCGACAGGCGGTCGTTGCAGCGCCCGCCGCCGGTCCTAGAATGTCTCGGCTGGCCCCGTCCTATACTGCCTGTAGGCTGCTGGCTGACTGGCGGCCGGCCGTCGACCGCACTGTCTGTCCGCTATCCGCGGTCCGCCGTCCGCTGTCGCCGCCACCACCACCGTTGCCCGTTGCCCGCCGTTGCCGCCGTTGCGCGCCACCGTTGCGCGCCCGCGCTCGCCGGCCTCCCGCTGGCCAGCCGCTGGGCCCAGGCGCCCTTGCCATCGGTCGGTCGTCCAGCGCTCTTGCCCTCGCTCGCCTTCTGTCCCCCCTCTCTCATCTCGCTTCGCCTGTATCACGTGTTTCACGGCTGGCCGAGGCCGTTGCACAGCGGACCGCGCATCGCTGCACAGCTGCTTGCTTGCGCGACGGCTGGCCCCTCCAGCTCGCGCTCGCTGTCCACTGCTCGCTGTCCACTGCTCGCTGTCCACTGCTCGCTGTCTGTCCACTGCCCGCTGCCGCTGCCCGCTGCCCGCTGCCGCTGCCCCGCTGCTTGCTGCTGATTCTGCACCTGCGGTAGCGGAAGTACAAGTACTCCGTACTCCGTACAATACTCCGTATCTTACGTACCTTACCTGCTCCGTGCCCCGTAGGTCGCCCATCGTGCAACAATGCCAAGCCACAGCGTGGGCCAGGGGCTGCCCAGCGCCCAATCATGCCCGCCGGCGGCGTGTCGCCGACTCCATAAAGAGGGCCCCTGATTGCCGGCGCCCGGCGGCCACGCTCGTGCTGGCCCTCTCGATCGCCAGAGTAGGAAAGAGGGGCACCACCCGTTCCTTCTTGGCACTGCAAGCCCGTGAGACGGCGACGACGGCAGGAGCTGCCCCTCGCCCATAAGAGGCTTCTCTCCTCCTCGTTTGTCTCTTGGAGCGGTCTCTTCTAGCTTCTCCTTGCTTACTGCTTGCCTGCTTGCCTGCTTGTCTGCTTGCCTCGCTTCCTTGCTTCACTCCTCCGCCTCGTTTGCCTCAGATCTCATCTCGTGTGTCGTCTCGAACCAGGTACGCTTGAAGCTCGCATGGAGGGGAGCATTGGAGGGGAAGGAAGAAAAAAGAAGAGGCGCAAGGAGGACGCCTTCAAAAAAAAAAAAACCACGACTAACAGACAGCAGACAGCCCTCAATATCATGGCCTCTCTGAGACCGCCGCTGCTGGTCAGCGTCCTCGTCTTCTTCCTCCTTGTCCGCCGTGCGCATGCCTTTGGCGCCGGCAACATCGCCAGCATCTCCAAGGTCGAGGGCGAAAACTGTGCGTCTCTCTCTCTCTCTCTCTCTCTCTCTCTCCCATCTCGTGTCTGACCCCCAGGGCGCCATGGCGACATCGAGGACACGCTGCTGAAGCTGCTCATGGCCCGTGCCGTGGGCGGCAAAAAGTTCGACAAGCTCAACGTGGCCCGCGTCTACTTTGGCAACTGGCTGCGTGACTACAGCCAGGCCATCGACGTTGGCACCGTCAAGGCCGTCTCCGCCGAGGCCATCCGCCTGCTGCTGTGCGTGCTGGGCTTCCTGACCTTTGGCTACGGCTCGCGCGAGTTCGAGGTCACCGCCGACCGCCTCGGCTGCTACCGCCCCGAGGACCACATCGACAACCCCAAGAACTACGCCGACAACCTCGACGCCCGCCGCTACGACTCCCGCCTGCGCGGCCCCGTCGACGAGCGCGTCGAGCTCGCCATCGACCCCAGCTCCGGCATGAAAAACTACATTGCCAACGAGGGCGCCCGCATCATGACCAGCGCCTACCACGTCCGCCAGCTCTTTGGCCGCTGCATCGACCTCGGCCGCGCCTACCGCCGCTCCCACCGCAAGGCCGACCTCTACGAGGCCCTGCGCCTGCTTGGCACCGGCCTGCACTGCCTCGAGGACTTCTTCGCCCACAGCAACTACATTGAGCTCGCCCTCATCGAGATGGGCGAGTCCGACGTCTTCCCCCACGTCGGCCGCAACACCCGCCTGCGCCTGCAGGGCGCCCGCCACGCCGTCTACCCCCTCGTCACCGGCACCTTTGGCGGCGTCGACTTCTTGCACTCGGTCACCGGCGAGGTCTCGGACAAGCTGGCCCAGAACGAGATCCAGGAGCTCGAGGGCACGTTGCAGAACAGCCGCAACAGCGACACCAGCGTGCTGGCCAACCTGCTCGACATGATCCCCGACGGCATCTTTGGCGGCAGCGACAAGAAGGGCAAGCTCGACAGCATCCAGGCCAACGCCGCCGCCGCCCAGATGCAGCAGATGAGCGTGTCGCCGCGCGAGCCCGAGGCCTACACGCGCTACATCAAGGGCATCTTTGACCAGATCATGCCCGCCATCCAGTACCACGACGAGGTCCTGCAGAGCATCCGCGAGGCCATTGAGAAGATCCCCGTGCTGCCGCAGATGGTCGAGCAGCTGGAGGACCAGCTGTCCATCTTTGTCTTTTCCGTCATCGCCCCCTTTGTCGTGCCCGTCATCCAGCAGGTCCAGGCCGAGCTGGCCACGGGCTCGTCCGAGATCATCCAGAGCAGCCAGAACGAGCAGCTGAACGTCTTTAACGACGACGAGTGCACCGACCCCACGCACTCGATGCTGTCCAAGGACCACTTTAGCAACGTAGGTACCAGAGCAGGGGGGGGGGGGGAAGGTCCGCTGGTCAGCGCCCGCTGACACACAGATTCTCAACGAAATTGCCGGCCGCACCGCCAGCAAGGTGGTGTCGTGGGTGGTGCCGCAGCTGATGCAGGCGTGGGACGACGACGACGTGGACACGGCGCGCACGCTGGACCGCATCGTGAGCGGCGTGCTGCACCACCCCGCGCAGCGCGAGATGGGCGAGGACGGCGCGCGTGACTGCCGCGCGCTCATGTTTAGCAGCGTGCAGGAATGGTGGCAGAGCATGGACGACCAGCTCCGCGACGAGTACCGCCAGAAGCTGTCGCGCGACGGCGTCGAGCGCGGCGACAACCACAAGGAGGGCGTGCACGACACCGGCCACGGCTGCGGCAAGCCGCTCAGCATGCAGAAGAACCTGCTCGGCCTGGTCGGCGGGAGCGGCGGGTCGTCCGGCTCGCTGCAAAACGACCTGGCCGGCGCGGCGGCGGGGGCGATCCTCGGCGGCCTGGCCAGCAACCTGACGGGTGGCGGCGGCGGCGGGCACTCCAGCTCGGGTGGAGGCGGCTTCGGGGAGGTTTTGAGCGAGCTGGGCAGCGGCGGCGGCGGCAGCGGCGGCGGCGGGGCGGCGGGGCTGGGCGGTCTCCTCGGGGCGGCGGGCTCGCTGCTGGGCTCTGGCTTCCAGGAGACGACGGCGCCGGCGGTGCACGCGCAGCAGGAGCCGGACGGCGGCTACAGCGAGACGTACATGCAGTACGGGCGCAACCAGGAGGGCGACCGCTATGCGCAGGCGGAGTTCAAGCGCACCGAGTACGCGGACGGCGAGGAGCGCACGAACTACCGGCGCTACGAGCAGGACGAGTTCGGCAGCGGGCAGCGCACGACCGGGTTCGGCTATGAAGAGCGCACGGACACGCGGCCGGTGTACGGCGGCGGCGACGGTGGCGGCGGCGGCGGTTACGAGCAGCGCACGGAGCGCCGGTGGGAGGACAGCCGGGGCAACTTCCGCGAGGAGGAGCGCGACGAGTACCGGGAGGGGCCTCCGGGGGGTTATGGTGGCGGCCCTGGCGGCCCTGGCGGCCCTGGCGGTCCTGGCGGCCCCGGCGCGTGGGGACAACGGGAGGAGCGGGAGGAGCGGTACGAGGAGCGGTACGAGGACCGGCGGGAGGACCGGCGGGAGGACCGGTACGAGGAGCGGCGGGAGGAGCAGTACGAGGAGCGGCGTCCGTGGGAAGGCGGCGAGAGCAACGAGGACGGCGGCGGCGGCGGCTTCCTGGGGGGGGTGCTGCGCCAGGCGCAGGAGGCCTTTGAGGATGACGGCGAGGAGCGGCGGGAGCGGCGGGACGAGGGGGGGTGGGGGTTCTAAGGGCATCAGACGTTGAAAGATGGATCTACGGACTACATGAGGTTGAAAATAAAACATGTGAGCAGTGCCGGGCGTGCTCGGTGTTCTCTGGGATCCGAGCTTCTGCGGCCGTTTCAGGGTTGGCGTCAGGAGACCGGTCTCTCGGACAGCGCAGCTGTTTTGTCGGCGTTGCGGTCTCACGGCACGGATGGCTGTCTACTTACGTATGTATGTGATTATGTCGTGGCAGCACGTAGCCTGCTGGAGCTAGTTGTTCTCGCCAGTGTAGTCCCCGCGCGATCTCGGCCTGGCCGGCGACTTCTGCATTACTCCGCAGTCCCCAGCGGGTGCGCCTGCCCGTTTCTGCCTCGTCTGGCGCTTGCCTCGCCTGGCGCCTGCCTCGCCTGGCGCCTGCCTTTCCCTTTTGGTGGAGACCACTCCCCCCCCCCCCGAAACGCCTTCCCGCTCCTATCCTCTCTTTGTTCCGCCGGCAGCCGGGCCTTCCTTCCCCCTGCGCGCGCGAGCGCACCCTCTTTTTAAAATTCCGGTCCCGCCGCCTGCCCGCCTGCCCGCCTGCCCGCCCGTTCTCTGGAAAACCGCCAGCGTCACAACAGTTTGAGTTTCTCATCTCTGCCGATGATCACGACCGCGCACTTCCCGCCGCCCTTTGGACCACCCTCGTCCCCCTCCCCCCCGGACAGCCCTTTGATCATGAATGACCATGGGCATGTGTACGTGGATGGTTTTTTTTTTTTGCGTCTGGTCTTTGTTACCCCGGATTGTCGCGATCGGCCAGCGGCTTGGCGACTCTTGGCTTCTCTTGGCTTCTTGGCTTCCTGGCCGAGGCTCGGCCGGCCGCCTGCGTCGTCCGTGTCCCCGTCCCTGTCGGTCGTCCATCGACGGCGGGCGCGCACGCGTCCCTGGCTGCCCGCCCGCGCCCGCCATCGGCCAACGGCACCCCGCAGCCAACGCCGCCGCCAAGAGATGCCAAGGCGTCACAGAGCCAGCAGCGCAGCGGGCGGCCAGGCCCAGCCGGCCGCGGGACGGCAGCGCGCAGTGCGCCCGTCCGCGCTCGGGACGTGGGACAGGCGCCGCGTGTCTCTGGCTTCTTCTCGTGGGACAGACGGCTAACGTGGACAGCTCTCGACGGAGTCCAGAATGTCGTGTACGTCTTTTTTTTTTTTTTTTTCTCCTTTTCCTTTTCTTTCCCTTTCTTTCCATTTCTTATTCTTTCCTTTCCTATTTTCTCTCTCCTCTCTCCTCTCCTCCCCTCCTCCCCTTCTCTCATCCGCTTCGCGTCGCTGTTCGTGCTGGTTCTCCTCCTCTAGCCCGTTCCGCCCATCCCCCACATGCCAGCAGTGCCAAGCCAGCCAAGCTTTGCTTGGCTAAACCAGGGCCGTGGCACCATCCGCTAGGGTCGCACAAGGCTGCACTCGCTCTCCCGCTCTCCTGCACTCTCCTGCGCTCGTCTCCTGCGTGCTCTCCTGCTAACCCGCCAGCCTCCTCTTCAGCGTCCCCAGCTATGAGGGCGAGGACGCCGTCCCCAGCACCATCATCAAGAACCTCACGGCCGTCTCGGTAGGTCCCCCGTTTCCTCTCTCTCCTCCCCCTCCCCCCTCCTAACCCCGCCAGAGCGACATCGCCTACTCCGACCACGTCACCGACAACCTGACCGTCCTCACCTCCAAGTACACCGCCACCCAGAACGGCGTCCTCCAGGGCCTCCTCTACGTCCCCGACCTCCCCCCCGGCGACCCCTGCGCCCAGGCTGCCCGCGCCCATGTCCCCGACTCCGCCGTCCGCCAGAGCAACCTGCCCGCCACCAACTACAACCTCATCGCCCTCGCGCCCTGGTTCGACCCCAACTGCACCCTGGCCTACCTCGCCTCCGCCCGCCACGACCCCCTGCGCGCCTTTGTCTTCTACCGCCCCAACGCCTCCGATGCCGCCCAGCCCCCCGGCCCCGGCGCCCCCGACTGGGACCTGCACGACGGCGGCGCCTGGCAGGCCGCCAACCACTATCCCGTCTTTGCCGTCTCCGGCGCCCTCGGCGCCGAGATGATGTACCAGCTCAGCCTCTACTCCGGCAACCTCTCCGACGTCCCCTTTGGCGACAACATCAGCGCCCTCTACCGCCCCGACCCCGACGACTACGTCCGCATCTGGACCGAGCTCGCCGTCAGCACCCCGACTGGCCTGCCCAACGTCTGGGTTTTTGTTCTCACCGTCCTCGGCGTCCTTTTCGCCGTCGTCCTTCTCATCTGCCTCGCCATCCACCTCGTCTGGCGCCGCCGCCGCAGCGCCCTGCGCGCCCGCGTCCTCCGCGGCGACATCCATCTCGAGGCCATGGGAATCCAGCGCCTGACCGTCCCCGCCAGCCACCTGCACAAGTTCCCGCTCTTCACCTACCACTACGATCCGCCCTCCGCCGACGACGGCTCCGAGACCGTCGCCTCGGACGCCCGCAGCCGGCCCACCAGCCTACCTGCCAGCCAGCCCGCCAGCCAGCCCGCCAGCCAGCCCGTCAGCTCGCCCGTCGGCCCGCCCGTCGGCCCGCTGCTGCCCGACGACCACCAGCCCGACTGCCAGATCTGCCTCGAGCCCTTCGTCGCCCGCACCACCGTCATCCGCGAGCTGCCCTGCGGCCACATCTTCCACCCGGACTGCATCGACGAGTTCCTCTCCCACGTCAGCTCCCTCTGCCCCCTGTGCAAGGTCTCCATGCTGCCCCGCGGCTACTGCCCCCCCATCACCAACGCCATGGTGCGCCGCGAGCGCGCCATCCGCCGCCTACGCCTGCGCGAGCGCGAACGCGTCGTCGTCGCGCCCGCCCGCCGCTCCAGCGCCGGCAGCCGCCTCCGTGTCTCCCAGAGCTGGAGCTGGGGCTCGTCCTGGAAAAAGCATCTGCACGCCGCCATTGCCCTCTCCGACCAAGCCGCCGTTGCCACTCCGTCGCCCGCCACCTCCGACGCCACGCGCCGGCGCATGGCCCAGCTGGTCGCCGTCGACGAGCACGCCCTCGGCGTCCTCGGCTCTCCCCTTCCGGTGCGTCCGGCGCGCAGCGAGCCGGAGTGATTTGCCGTCTTCTCACGGCTTCGGCGCATTTGTCTTGCATCTCTTTTCTCTACTCTGTACACCATACCCATTTGCATTTACGGCGGACGCGTGGGCGGCCCGGATCGGTTCAGGATATGTCTGCTTTTTTTCTCATGGGCTGGCGTTTGGGAGGCGGAATATCGGGTCAAAAGGGAACACGAATTTATGGGTTATAATTAAGAGAGCTTTTTCTTTAGACGAAACAAAACCATGGGCTCCTTTTTTCGCAAACATGCGTCCAGAAGCCCCCCTCCCTGGCCGCGATCCTGTAGACGAACCTATCCTTAACGCCAGCTGCCGGGCAAAGAGCAAAAAAAGAAAAAAGAGCATCATGCCGCCTGGTCCTCCTCCTAGTCCTCCTCCACCTCCTCGTCCCACGCCTCCTTTTCCTTCTTGATCAGCACGGCCATCTCGGCCGGGTCGAAGATGCGGCTGTCCGGGTCCGACGCCCGCGGCACCCGCCGCAGCCGCTCGTCGTCAAACACGGTTCCAATGTTCTCCATCCACCGCCGCCGCCGCTCCATCAGCGTCCGCGTCAGGTCGCCAATGCCCGGCCGCGCCAAGCCCGCCGTCGCAGCCCCCGCGCCGCCGCCGCCGCCACCCGAGGCGGCGGCCGCTGCTGCTGCTGCCGCTGCCGCGGCCCCGGCCCCCGGCCGCTTGCCCTTCTTGGACTTGCCCATGGTGCGCGTGCGCTTGAGGTAGGCCGCCTGCACCTGGCCGTCGAGGTCCTCGAGGATGGTCTGGTACTCCTGGTACGCCATGCGCTCCTTGACCAACTCTGCCAGCCGTGCCTTGCGCGCCCCGTTGACCAGCATCTGCTCCCGCAGCCCCGCCTGCAGCCGCCGCAGCCGAGCCGCGATCTCGTCGTCAAAGTGCCCGTCGTAGTCCGCCGCCAGCGCCGGGTCCACCACCCCCGCCGCCACCCCGTTGACGCCCCCCCCGTTGGCAGTCCCGTTGGCAGCCCCATTGGTCGTCGCACCGTTTGTGGCGCCGTTTGCGCCGTTCGGGCCGCTCGTGCCGTTCGCACCGTTTGTGGCGCTCGCACCGTTCACACCGCTGCCGCCGCCGTTGGCCCCGTTGGCCGCACCGCCGCCCGTGCCGGCGCCCCCGTCGGGGAACGGCAGGAAGCCAATGTGCCGCAGCTCCTGCTTGATGCGCTCGTCCACCTGCGTGTAGTCGAGCCGCGGGTGCGTCGCCTTCTTCCACGACTCGGACGCCGACTCGGGCATGAACGTCGCCGGCGGCAGCGCCCTATCGCCGCCTCCGCCGCCGCCGCCCTCGCCGCCGCCCGCCGCAGGCCCCGTGCCGTTGCTCGGCTGCGAGTCGCCCCCGCCGGCTTCCCCGCCGCCGTTCACCATGCTGACGTCGCCGTTCACCGACATGTCGCCGCCGCCCTCACCCGCCCCCGCCCCCGCAGCCGACGCCGCCGGCGGGGCCCGGTGCTCGGGCCGCATGGCCTGCAGCAGGCGCGCCAGCAGCGGGCCCACGGACACCTTGTCGGTCTCGGCCACCTCGTCGTTGAGCGCCTCGATGGTGCCGCGCGGCTGGTTTGGTGGCAGATGCTGGCTGTCCGGGGCAGCGCCGCCGCCCGGATGGAGAGACGACGACGACGACGACGACGAAAACGACATGCCAACGCCACCGCCGCCGGCCGCGCCGTGGGGATGGTGGTAGTTGTTGCTGTTGTTTGACGACAGCGGCGGGTCGAGGGCCATGGCGCCGTCCTCCTCGGCCCAGATCTCGGTGTAGTGGCGCTTGCCGCGCTTGGGGAGGACAAAGGGGGCGACGCGGTTGCCGCGCTCGCGCAAGAAGGCGAGGTCCTCCTCGGTAAAGGGGCGGAAGTAGGGCTCGATGTAGGAGGAAAAGGTAGAGAAGTTGATCTGGTTGGAGGGCTTGGCGTTGCTAAAGTCCTTGTCCGGGGGCTCGCCGGCCGTCAGGTGGGTCAGGTCCGACGGCGGATAGGAGGCGACCGCATAGATCTCCTTGATCTCGTCCACCGTCATGCCGGGCTCCACGGGGCGGATCTCGTACACAGTCGGGTCCGGGAACGTGGACGGGTCCTCGCCAAACGTCTGGTTCTGTGGCACCGGCCGCGGCGGCGGCGCGCCTTCGTCCTCGGACGACTCCGACGCCGAGCCCGCGTCCGCCGCCGCCTCGTCGTCTGCCTTGGCCCGCTCGTCCACGTCCATGGTACCCGATGTGCCTTGGGCTGTCTTGTCAGTTCTGGTAAATAAAAAGAGAAAGAAAACAAGAGAGAAGAAAGCAGGGAAGAGAGGAGACCGACATGCGCTGTCCTGCGGCTGGCTGTCGGGGGCCTTGCGCTTCTTCTTGTTGGCGCGGCGCTGGTGGTCCTCGTCGTTGGCCTCGCGCTGCAGGCGCTCCTCCTCGCGGCTGCGCTCGGCGGCGGCCTCTTCAAAGCGCGTGCGCCGGCTCTGCGACAGCAGGCGCATGCCGCGGTCGTAGCTGGCGCCGCGGTCGTCGGCAATCGCCTGCAGCCGCTTCAGGCGCGACACGATGCCGTCCACCGACTTGTAGTCCGGCAGCGACGTGCCCGTGCCCGACCCGGCGTCCACCAGGTCGTCGTACGTCAGGTTCCGGAACACCTCGAACCGCAGGTCGACGTACTCCAGCGTCTGCACCGACATCTCCGGCAGGCTCGCCGTCGCCGCGGCCGGCGCGGCGGCGGCCGCCGCCGCTGCCGCCGCCGCCACACTCGACGGCGTCGTGTTGCGCGACCGCTGGCGCGCAATCCCCCCGCCCTTCTTCCCCGTGCCCTGGCCGGGCGGCATGGCGACAGCGATGAGGTAGGTGGAAGTTGATGTGGTGGTGGAGAGCCGAGGAGGTGGTGGCAAAGGGAGGCGAAGGTGGCGGCGTCGTGAGACGACGCAGAGAGCGCGCGGCTACTCGCGCATGCGAGCCGGGTCCAAAAAAACAAAAATGGCTGAGGAGGACAATGATCCCGCCGCTTGCTGTGCCGATGAACCACGCCGCTCGGTCGCCTTGTGTGGGTGATGCGTCGTCGTCGGTCGTCGCGAATGCGGGCGTCCGGGGATGCCCCACATGCGCGCAATCGGAAGAACATAGTGCCGAGAATTATTACATAATTATCCGACCCCACGACCACGACACAACATGGGCCAGGGTCGCGTCGCGGTGTCTTGCGCCTCGCTCTCGGCCGCAGCGACAAGACGTGTCTTGGTGTGTCTTGGGCCGGCTCTGTGCGTCGGAGCGAGGTTCGGCTACGGCCATGCGAGCCAAGCAAGGGCCAGCCAAGAAGGGAGCATGGAACCGGGCGATTCAGGGTCGGAAGCACGGCCTGAGACAGGCTGCACTCTGAGCACGGTTCTGAAATACGAGCTACCCATTCCCGAGCAAGAAAGCGCGTGCCTGGCTGGCTGGCCTCGCCGATTGCCCACGTTGTTGTGGCCTCGCACGACACTGCACGGCTGGGCCGCATGTGCTGGGAACAGGCACTGTGATTGGCCGTCTTTGAGAGATGGCCCCACTTTAACTTTGGACGACGCTCGCCGAGAGGCAGCGAGACAGGCGCCTACGGCAAAGCGACAGAGGGGCGGGCGGGCGCGCGTGCTGTGTGAGCTATACAGCTGCGAGGCGCCCAGACAGCGAGGGTGCGACGGTGAAGGTGCGGTCGCTCTTCTTCCAGCGAGATGTCTTTGCAGAACAAGGCCCTGCCTGTCTGCCTCGCGCTCTTCACGCCTGCGTTCGGCTGGAGCCCAGACTCGGACATGCAGACTGCAGGCAGTTGATGTTCAGTCCAGACCAGCTAACAGGCTGCCCAGACTGGCGATCCGCTAGTTTAGCGGCGACAGAGCAAGGCTCGGCGTGCGGCAAATGGATGGCGCACGCGGTGCGTTGATAGGTCCCGGCGGCGCAGCAGCCAGGGCGGGCAGGCAGGCAGGCGGGCGGGGGGTGACGGCGGCGCAGACGACCGGCCGCAAGCGAGCGAGCACATGGGCGGACGGCAGAGCGCGACGGGGCAGGGAGGGGGCCAGGACGGCGCGGCCAGGGCGGCGCGGTCAGGGGCCGGGGCGTCTGTCGGCGACCCTAGGAAAGCCCCCCTCGACCCCTCCCCCTCTATCGGCCGAGATGCTTTTCTGCTGGTCTGCCCAAGCCGGTCTGTCCAAGCCGGCGTGTCTCGCGCAGCGCCGTGTGACGTGCATGCCGACGGCGGGACGACAGGGCGAAGCGACGGCGGGCGAGACACGTCGGGTATATTAGGGGCGAGCCGGCTGCGCTCGTTTGTCCCCTTTCCTGTTGTTCTTTTGTTTCTCCCACCCACACCCATCTCCTCCACAGGACATGCGAGCGTACCATGGCTTCTCTTGGTGGTAGCATGACGCTGCCGGCCGTGGACAGCAAATTCCTCTACGCCGGGCTGGCCGTGCTCGTGTCGGCCGCCATCGGCATCAGCAAATACAACGGCCCCGGCAAATCGGCCGCCGGGCCGGCCGAAGACGACCAGCCGGGCCTCGTGCGGGCGGCGCTGCTCTTCTTCTATGCATGCTTCCTCAAGCCGCACGCCGCCGCTGACGCCGCCGACGACGACAGCGATGGCCGTGGCGGCGCGCAGCAGGCCGCGCTCGAGAGCTTCTACGGCGCGCAGGCCGGCGCCTACGACGTGACGCGCAAGGCGCTGCTCAAGGGCCGCGAGGACATGCTGGCGCTGGCCGCGGCGCAGCTGGCCCTCCGGTGGGCCGAGCCGGCGGCGGCGGGCCGGCGGCCGCGCATCTGGGTGGATGTGCGTGGAGAGGAGGAGGAGGGGCCCTTTCTTGTGTCCTCTGTGCTCTGCTGACGACGCTGGCAGATTGGCGGCGGCACCGGCTGGAACATCGAGGCCATGGCCGCCCACCTGGACGTCCCCCGCGCGTTCGACCGCGTGTACCTGGTCGACCTGTCGCCGTCGCTGTGCGCCGTGGCCCGCCGCCGCTTTGCCCGCCTCGGCTGGGCCAACGTGCACGTCGTCTGCGCCGACGCGCGCGCGTTCCGCCTCGACGACGGCGCCGGCGCCGGCGCCGGCGCCGACCTCATCACGCTGTCCTACAGCCTGTCGATGATTGTGGGTAGCCTGCCAACCTCTGGCCTGCCAGCCTTTACTGACGGCAGCCCGACTACTACTCCGTCGTCGACGCGCTGGCGGCGCTGCTGGCCCCCGCCGGCATCGTGGCGGCCGTCGACTTTTACGTGCAGAGCCAGGCCGACGTGTGCTTCCGCAACTACACGGGCGGGCGGGCGCAGCGCCACGTGGGCTTTGTGGCGCGGGCCTTCTGGCGCGCCTGGTTCGACCTCGACCGCGTCAGCCTCGACGCCGGCCGCCGCGACTATCTCGAGTACCGCTTCGGCACCGTCCTCGGCTGCAACGGCCGCAACCGCGCGCTCGGCGCCATCCCCTACTACATCTGGCTGGGCTGCCCCAAGACGCCGCGCGCCGCCGTCGAGCGCATCGACGCCATGGTGACGGAGGGGGCCGCGGGGGCCGCGGCCGACAACGACGGGACGGCCGGGACGGCCGGGACAGCCGTGACGACGGCCCCGAACGCGCCGACGGCCCCCCGCTCCAAGGCGTTCCAGGCGGCGGCGGCCAACCGGGCGGCCGGGCTGCCGCTGCCGGCCTTCTTCTACCAGAACCACCACTGGCGCATCGACTACGACGACCGGCTGGCCAAGCACACGCAGTTTGGCGACGCCTACATCTATGCCTTCACCTGGGAGGACGCGCGCGTCGACGAGCGGCTGCTGCGCCTGGGCCCGGACGACGTCGTGCTCGCCATCGCCAGCGCCGGCGACAACATCCTCTCGTACGCCCGCCAGGGCCCCCGCCGCATCCACGCCGTCGACCTCAACCCGGCCCAGAACCACCTGCTCGAGCTCAAGTGCGCCGCCTTCGCCGCCGGCCTGCCCTACGACGACGTCTGGCAGCTCTTTGGCGAGGGCCGCCACCCGGACTTCCGCGCCCTGCTGCTCACCCGCCTCTCGCCCCATCTCTCCAGCCGCGCGTTCCAGTACTGGCTGCAGCGCGCGGCCGTCTTCCGCAGCAGCGGCGGCGGCGGCCTCTACGACACGGGCGGCTCCCGCAACGCCCTGCGCCTCTTCCGCTGGCTCTGCGCCCTCTGCGGCTGCCGCGGCGCCGTCCGCGCCGTCCTTGCCGCCAAGACGCTCAACGAGCAGCGCGAGCTCTGGCACGCCCGCCTCCGCCCCGCCCTCCTCTCCCGCCTGCTCGCCCGCCTCGTCGTCAGCCAGGAGCGCTTCCTCTGGGCCGCCCTCGGCGTCCCTAAGAACCAGCTCGCCATGATCGAGGCCGACTACCAGGAGGACTGCAAGGCGGCAGCCGCCGCCGCCGCCGCCGGCAGAACCACCAATAGCACCACCACCACCACCACCACCACCACCACCACCACCGCCCTCCGCTCCCACGCCGTCTGGAACTACATGGTCCAGACCCTCGATCCCATGGTCGAGCAGGTCCACCTGGCCGCCGACAACCCCTACTACCACGTCTGCGTCGCCGGCCGCTTCGCCCGCCGCGCCCCCCCGGACTACCTCTCCCGCCAGGCCCATGCCGCGCTCACCCGCCCCGGCGCCCTCGACGGCCTCCGCATCCACACCGACGCCATCGACGACGTCCTCGCCCGCCTCGCCCCGGGCTCCCTCACCGTCGCCGTCCTCATGGACAGCATGGACTGGTTCGACCCCGACGACCCCAAGAGCACCGCCTCCTCCTCCTCCTCGTCCTCCTCCTCCGCCGCCACCGCCCAGGTCGCCAAGCTCAACCGCGCCCTTGCCCTCGGCGGCCGCGTCCTCCTCCGCTCCAGCGCCCGCCGCCCCTGGTACCTCGCCGTCTTCGCCCGCCTCGGCTTCGCCCCCAAGGCCCACGGCATCCGCACCCCCGGCACCTGCATCGACCGCGTCAACATGTACGCCTCCTGCTGGATCTGCACAAAGGTGGCCCACCTCCCCCCACCCACCCCCAGCCTCGACGACGCCGACGTCGGGGCCAGCGACATCGACAGGCTGGTCATCTAGGCGGCCAGGCAGGAGGGCGGAAGGCCAGGCGGTACGAGGAACTCGTGGAGACCAGGATCGGCACAGTATTATACAAATAGCGTAAAACCGTTCTGTTACAACACAGGGCGCGGCGGACAGACAGCTAGCCCGCGCCTAGACCTCCGTCTTGACCGTCGCCTGCACCCCCTTTTCCTCCGCGCCGTCGTGGACGCCGGGGTCCGAGAGCGTCGCGTCCGTGTCTTCCTCCGTCTTGGCCGGCGTCACGTCGGTAAACAGGTGGCGGCTGGCCAGCCCGCCCACGGCCGTCTCGACGCGGATCCGCTGGTTGGGCGGCACCATCTCGTGCCGCAGATCCCAGCCCGCCCGGCGGCACAGCTCCGCCACCACGACGTCGCAGTCGCCCAGCAGGTCAATGTCAAAGTTGATGTGGTGCACCGGCGTGCGCGAGATGTAGATCTGGGGCACGTGCGGCGGCATGAACGGCACCACTTCCGACACGGGCGCCACCTTGAGCGACGTGCCGATCACCACCACCAGGTCCACCTTGTCGCGGTCGTGCTCGGTCAGCCGCTTCGAGAACTCGTCCGGTAGCGGCTCGCCAAAGAAGGTGATGTCCGGCTTCATGACGCCGACGCCGCCGCCGTCGTCGGCATCGACGTCGTTGTCGTTGTCGTCGTCGTCGTCCTCCTCCTCCTCCTCCGCCTTGCCCGGTGGCCGCCTGCGTGGCCGTCCCCGTCCTCGCGGGGTGCCGGCATGGGACGAGGCGCCGGAATCGAAGCCGCCGTTCCGCTGCCTCCGCGGTTTTGCCGCCGCCGCCGCCGCCGCCGCCGCCGCCGCACACCGTGGACAACGGGGAATGCGGCCGGCGCGGATGGTCGGATAGAGGGATGCGCCGTCGACGCGGTAGCGGCACACGACGCAGGACGCGGTGGCAAAGGAGCCGTGGCACTGGACCAGCTTGGACGGGTGGATGCCGGCCTTGGCTTCGAGGTTGTCAATGTTTTGCGAGTAGTTGGTCAGCAGCTTGCCCTTGTGCTGCAGCAGGGCGATGAAGGCGTGCGTCGGGGTGAAGCGGTCGGTCGACGGCAGGATGTCGCGGGCGATGGAGTAGAAGATGGAGGGGTCGTCGCGGAACACGTCAATGTCAAAGACCTCTTGCGGGTCGCTGAGGCCCAGGTGCTCGAGGCGCGAGTAGAGGCCCGTGTCCTTGGAGCGGAAGTCGGGGATGCCGAGCGACGTGCTGATGCCGGCGCCGGTCAGCACGACAATGTTGCGGCTGGTCTGCAGCAGGCGCACGGCGTCGTCGACCGAGTTGTAGCGCAGCAGCTTGGCGCGCTTGCGCAGCTCGCGGCTGAGGGCGAGGCTCAGCAGGCCAAAGTACGACTCGTCGGGCTCGCCCTCGAGGAAGCCGGGCGGCCGCACGCCAAACGCGGTCAGCAGCTTCTTGGCCGAGATGGCCCCCGCGTCGACCGTGCGCCGGCAGAACTCCTCGGGGCCGATGGCGCGCAGCTCCTGCCGGTAGCGCACGGCCTCGTCGGGCGTGCACACGTCCGCATCGTCGGCGCCGGCCGCGAGGGCGGCGTTCTCGTCCGTCAGGTCGTCCAGGATGTCCTCGAACAGCGACTCGGACTCCCACGCGTCGCCGAGGTCGTGGACGCGCTCCTCGAGCTCCGCCAGGTTGGGGTTGTCTTCACTGGGCGAGGCCGGCGAGGCCGGCGAGGCCGGCGAGGGCGGCGAGGGCGGCGGGACGACGGCGACCGTCACCCGCGGAGGCCGGCCTCGCTTCCGCTTGACGACGCCATTTCCGTGAGCATGGCCGCTGCCGCTGCCGCTGCCGCTGCCGCTGCCGCTGCTCCTGCCGCTGCTCCTGCCGCGGCGGCCTGGCGGGGCGCGCATGTCTGCCATGGTCGTATGGGAGACAATGGCTTGGAAGCGTGCAAGAAGCGGGATGTCAAGCAGACGGTGGTCGAAGACGCGCAGTAAGTCTGACTCAGCAAGACGGAAAGGGGTAAAGCCGCCCGCGTTGTGTTGCTGGACTGGCTGGCTGGCTGGCTTAGCGGCCCCCGGCTGGCTGGCTGGCCTCGGCGTGTGGAGGAAGAACAAGGGCGACAGGCCGCCTGGCTGGCTGGCCGCCAAAGCGGCGAGTAGCGGACAGAGTAGCGTACAAGTACGGAGTACAGAGTAGCGATAGAGTAGCGACAGAGTAGCGGACAGAGTAGCGGCGACAGAGTACGGATAGCGGCGACAAAGAAGTTGCACAAGATAGGGAAGGGAGGGTCCGCGCAAGTGCGACTGGTTCCGTCGCCACGGCGCGCCTGCATTAGCACGGGAGGGGGGCGGCCAGCCAGCCAGGAGCCAGTGGCTCAGGCCGCCAGGCCGCCAGGCCGCCAGGTGCCAGGCGCCAGGCGCCAGCTAGCCCGCCCAGCACAGGCCAGTGTTGCAGCGGGCTGGCGGCGCCGGGGCGCGGATCGTTGCAGCGCTAGCGACGGGCGGCGGTGGCAGGGCACTACCGCTAGAAACGTGCTGCTGGACAGGCGGCGCACGCAGACAAGCACGGGACGTACGGAGTACTTGTAGTTGTACAGCTACAAGTATGCTTACAAGCATGCTTTATTTTGATACTGTGCCCAGCCAGCCGTAGCTCGCGCGCTACAGCTGGGCCCGTGGTGGTGTGCGACAAGTCTTCTCCGCATTACGTACAAGTAAGAGAGATGCCCTATCTTTACAGCGGCCCAGCCTCGTGCTCACCGGTCGAGCTAGCGCCGTGGCTGCCACGCTACGCTGGTCGAGTAGGACGACTGCAGCCAAGAGGCCCCGACAGGCAGCCCTGCCGTAGTTGTACCTCCAGCACCACAAGCGTTCTTTTTGCCGCGGTTGGTGCTCGCACACGTTGGTGGCCTGGCTGGCTGGCTGGCTGGCCGCCAGCGCGCGGACGAACGCGTGGGGTGCCGTTTAGCGCGCCGCGGCAGCCTGTGCAGAATAGCGCTGTCCTCCAGCGCGCGCCCATCATCCCATCCCCGCGCGCCAGCCCGCACGCCAGCCCGCACGCCAGCCCGCCGCCAGCTCGCCGCCAGCCCGCCACCAGCCCGCATCCAGTCCGCCGCCAGCCCGCGCACCAAGCTCGCGGCGCCCGGGGCCGCTGGCCTGGCCGCCAACGGCCCGCCGGACTGCCACCGGCGGTGCAACTACAAACACACGGGCTGCAGCTAGTTCTCGATCTACAAGTACAGCTGCACTGCGCAGGGACTAGCCAGCCACGCCGGTTGCGTGCTACCACCCTGGAGGCTGCAACCTGCAGCCTGCAGCCTGCAGCCTGCATCCCTGCGCGGCGGCCGACAAGGCTGCCGGCAAGGCTGCCGGCAAGGCTGCCGACAAGGCTGCCGACAAGGCCGCCAGCCGGGTCCACCTGCGACTTCGCGACACAACAAAACCTTCAACGCATCCTGCTGTCCATTTCATTGCCTACATACAACCGCGTGGGCGGTACCAACGTTGTGGCTGCTCGGCGGCCGGCGCAAGCGGCCAGCCTGATTCTAAAGACACGGGGTGGGCTGCTTTTCTCTCTTGTCCCGAAGCTGAAAGAGCAAAATCAACGAGAGGAACAGAGCAGATCGCAAAACGGCGGCACCAACAATGCAAGCAAAGCGTCGGCGTCCCAACGCGCGGCGCGGCTGCTTCTGTGGACGCCTCGGTGGACACCAAAGATACGACCGTCCGGCAGGCTCTCTTGTGCTTCACGCAACACACAGAAGCATCCGAGGAGCAGAAGAAGAGGAGAAAGAGGGGGCCGGGGGAAGGTGGGGGGGTTTTAAAGGAGCGCGTGCTCAACAGAGCAGGGCAGACGCAGCAAGCGCAGCGTATAAAAATCAAGACTTTCCCCCAACCTGAACACCGCTCGTCCCACCAAAATGCAATATGAACACGGCCGCCCCAGTCTTGAGAATCATATACAGGTGAGATAGGGGAGAAATATGAACGTTGACGAGCAGACTCAGTCAAGGGGGGACTCCGGTAGGACATGTCAGGGGAAGGAGAAGGAGCAACAAAAAGTGAGGAAAAAAAACGAGAGGGACAACAGGAAAAAAACGAGCAAAACGTCAAACAGTCGGAACAGTGCATGGGGCGAGGGGGAGAGGGAAGGAAACCAAACAGAACCAAGAACAATTCAAAACAGATAAACCACCCACCGACCAAACCCCTCGCGCTCTCAGTTTGGAAACGCGCGCCCGCCGCCGCGATTGTCCCAGCGGCCACGCTTGCAACACCCAGGTTGAACCAAAGAAGGGAAAGGGGGAGGGAGGGGGGGGGGGGGAAAGGGGAAGGGGGGAAGGAGTGCAACCCCAGGGAAGGACACTGGCAAGATCGGCCAGCCTTTGGCAGAGCGCCATCGCAGCTCTTCACTGAAGCTCTTTTTTTCGTCTTTTTTTCTCTTTTCTCTTTTTCTCTCCTCTCTCTCGTCTCCTGTTTCTCCTTTCCGTCGTCTCAGCCTGGACAGGCGCGAGTCCGCGGCGGCAAGGCGCACGAGAGGCGGCAACCACAGCTTCTTCTTAGCGCTGGCCGTACATCTGCTGGTTCGGCGGAGGACCGTAGGGCGACGCCGGCTGGTAGCCCTGGTGCATGTAGCTGCTGTTGTATTCGGCAGGAATCGTCGAGGCCGCGACGTTGGACGCCGGCGGGGCCGGGTACTGGTTCTGCTGGTAGCTCAGCGGCGGGAGCTGCCGGCTGCCCGCGTACGAGGATGTCGGCTGCGTCCCGTCCGAGGCCGACTGGCCGGGGCCGCCGTCGCCGGCGCCCGTGGGCCCGCCCGAGGCGGCGGCGGCGGCGGCCTGGCGCTGGCGCTCCTCTTCCGCCTTGCGCTGGGCCTCCTCCTCCTTTTTGCGGGCCTTCCACTCCTTGCGGATCTCCTTGAACTCTGTAATGGGCACAGCCGCGTCAGCAACAAACCATTCCCGCCTTGTCTGCCTGTTCACGGGTTCGCCTGCGGCCAAGCCTTGCGCGCGGCCGGCACGGGCTCACGCACAGAGAGCAGGTACGAGACGAACGCGTCTTGCAAGGCGGTCCACCTTGTCACAAGGCTTACCTTCGGGCGTGCGCTTCTGGCCATGGGACTGCATGGTGACATGCGCATTGAGGTGGTTCAAGGTGCCGTAGGCCTTTTCACAGCCGTTCCAGCCGCACTTGTACATGCGCTCGATCTCCTCGTAGCGCCTCCGGGGCCGCTTGTGCTGCTGCGCGCCCGGGATGGGAACGAACGAGTAGACCTGCTGCTGGAAGACGTTAGCGCCTTCCTGCAGGAGGGTTCGCGCGCTTCTGGCTGTCAAGCGCATGCACGCCGCGTGCAGCAAGCCTACCTGGGTGTGGCGCGGCTGCGGGGGGGCCGAGCTCGGGGTCTGGGGGAAGACATGGTGGCCAGGCGTGATCGGGGTCGGCTGGCCGCCGTAGCCGGTCCAGTCCGGACGCGGCTGGGGGTACAGGCCGCCGCTATGCGGGTAGCCGTGCTGCATGTCCTGGGACGGCGGCGCATAAGGCGAGTACTGGCCATGCGTCGCATAGGTCGGGCTCGGTGCCGCAATGGACGGGTCTAGAGACGCACGGCGGTCAGACGAGGGCAAGCGTGGGGAGAGGGGGAGGGGAGGGGCCAATAACGGCACGCGGCACACGTACTTGTTGGCGTCTGCGCCATGCCTCCGCCGCTGCTGTGGTTGGGAGACGGGTGGTACGGGCGCTGGATGTGTTCGGGAAAGGAACCGGAACGCGCTGAAGGCGGGTAGACGCCGTACTCGGACGTGGGCGTGGCAGTGGTCGAGTAGCTGCTGGGGCGCACCTCTTGCTGGGTCACGTATTGCGCAGCAGACGCGTGATCTAGCGAGGACGTCTCAGAACGCGTGTCGCCGGCGTGGCTTGGATAGGGCGAGGGCAAACCTGTCTGCGAGTACTCGGGCGCACTGCGGTCCATAAAGGCCGTCGCGGGGGGGGAGGGAAAGGGAAGGGGGAGGGAGGGGGGGGGAGGAGAGGGGGAAGAGAGTGGGGGGTGAGAGGGAAAAGGGCAGCAAGCAGCAAGATCCAAAGGAAGTCCTGCGCGTCAGACCGGTGCGACAGGAATTGGGCGTCGGAAGAAGGAAAGGAGAGGGGAGAGAAAAAAGGTTCTGCGAGATGAAGACAAGGGGGGAGAGCAGCTGGATATAAAAGAGGAGGGGGAGAGAGACCTTGATCGGGGGGGGGGGGGGGGTGTGTGCTATGCAACAGAGGAAAAAATAAAAGAGACGAATTGGAAAAGCACGCGGCAGAGCGAGAAACAAAGAAAGCTAGAAGGCAGCGGAGAAGACAGGAAGTGCGAGAGCCGGGGGGGGGGGGGGGGCTGTTTTTAGGAAAGCCTCGACCGCGATCACCAAACTCGGGCGGGGGTAGGCGGGTGGCAGAAAGAAGCAGAGACGACAGGCAGCGGCCAGCGGCAGCGGCAGCGACAGCGGCAGCTGCAACGACAGCGGCGAGCGACCGAGCGAGACACAACACTAAGCAGGTGCCAGGCGCGCGCGCGGTGGACAGACGTGCTGTGGCGGCGGCGGGGAGAGAGAGGGGGGGGCAGGAGGAGGAAGGAGCGCAGCTACAGATCGGCTGGCGTCGACAGCGATACGGGGAGGAGGAGAGGGGGTAGGAGGGTAGGGGGGGGGGGGGGGGCGTGGGTAGCGTGCGTGGAGCGCCGGGAGGGAGAGAGGACGGCGAGGACGGCGGCGGGCACCACAGCGTGTCGCTGGACGTTTTTCGAAGGTGCTTTTTGCTGGGCGACGGAAGAGAGCGCGAGCAGCGAGATGGGCCTTCCAAGTGGAGACGGCAGGCGAGACACAATCCAAGAAAGAAAACGAGGATGAAAGGAAGGAGCGAGTCAGGTCAAAGGGTTCAAAGAGGGAGGGTTGGCTGGCGCGGCGAGGAGGGTGGCGGCGGTGATGGCGTATTTGACCGCGGTAGAGCGTGGCCCAGTAGCGCGCGAGCGGCCGAGCAGTTTGCCCACACACAACACACACAGGCCCCTCCCCCCAGCGAACGAACGCCAATTGTCTCTGGCCCGCGTCGGTTGCCGCGTTGGTTTTTGTCTTTACCTTTGCCTTTTTGCCTTTTTGCCTTTTTTTTTTTCCTCGACGTACTTGTACACGTTTGCTTTTTTTTGTTTTTCTTTTGCTTTTGCCTTCTTTTCCCCTTCTGTTTTCCTCCGCCGTCCCCTCTCTCGCGTCCTTGTTTTTCCCTTTTTCCTTTTTTCGCCTTTTTTTCTTTTTTGCTCGCTTTTGTTTTTGCGCAGGACGAGGGCGTGGAAATTAGGAGGGGTGTGTGGGTATGGTGCCAGGCTTTTCTTGCGTGTGTGCGGAGAATGGCTGGATCTCTGCGACGCAGAGGCCAGAGGCTCGCGCGCTATAAGCATACAGAGTACGGGCGTGTAAATTTGTACCTACGGATACGGAGTCGACCCCCAAAGCCACGGTGTGGGTTTTCGCCTCGGGGTTTAGGCCGGGTACTGCGACCCAGGCGAGCCCGTGACGGTGCCGCTGGCGCACGCGCACTGTACGGAGTATGGCAGTATACGGAAGCACAACTACTTGTATAAGCACAAATACCGCAGCGCAGCTGGCCGTGACAAGCAGCTGAAGGAGGAAGAGCAACTACTCCGTACAAGCAACCCCAAAGCGGAAGGGGGGAGCGGGTGCCTTGGAGGGCAGCACGGGCGTGGCCCAAATGGGTAGGAGCAGACGGCGCGTGGGGACGGCACAGCCGTCGTCGGTCGCATTTTGTGCGCGCACGCGGGCGCCGCGCTCGTATTGGCAGGGCAGCCACGGGCAGCAGCCACGGGCAGCAGCCATGGGCAGCAGCCATGGGCAGCAGCCATGGGCTGCAGCCATTGGCAGTGGCAGCGGCAAAAGCGACATGGGCCAGGCCACCACCGCAGCTGAGGTCGGCACAACACGGGGCCGGCAACAGAAAAGGCCGGGCCAACGAAGGGATGTGTTGTAAGGGAGTGGCGGGGTGACTGGGGGCCAGAGCGGCGAAGAGGGAAGAGGGCCAAGAATGTGCGGGCAGACGCGTCGCCGTCGGAATTCAGGGTGCCTGCTGCCGGCCGCCGTGGCCAGCCGCTCTGGTCGTGGCTGCCATTTTCCCCCTTTCCGGCACACGCCCCTGTTCGGTCGGTAGCGCCTGCTCGCGGCGTGTTCCGCACGGAGGTGTCTGCTTGTATCACAGCATCCGCCCGTGTCGTTGTCGTCTTTCCAGCACAAGTCAATCAGCAAGACAATACGTACGGAGTAGTTGTATAGTTAACTGCACTCAGTAGTAGCCAGACCTGCCGTAGCGCGTGCTCAGGTCGGCGGCGCGTTTCGGGCCCGGCGGTGGCGGCGCGGAGTGGCGGCGGAGGTGCGTGTGGGTTTGTTGGACGACTCCTTCCGCCGCCTGCGCAGCCGAGCCGACGACGCGCGCTTGCTCGGCAACAGCGGGTTCCTATCGTCTGGCACACAGCAGCAAGCGGCACCGCCGCTCGCCTCGGCGCCGGCCCAATACCAACAAAGGCAGGTGCCCGAGAAAGGCGGGATGGCTGGCGGTGGCTGGCTGCCCCTGCCGCCAGCCATGTGAGGCAAGAATGCGAGCGAGACCGGTGGTGGCTGGCGCAACAGCAGGAGCAGCAGCAGCGCAGCAGCAGCGCAGCAGCAGCGCAGCAGCAGCAGCAGCAGCAGTGGAGATTGGCACGCTGCAGGTGCTCGTGTGGTCAGGCAGGCTGCATGCAATCAGCCCACGCCGTGGACCGTCCCCATCCTGCTGCTGGTCCATCCCAGCTGAATGTGAGAGACCTCGCAATTTCGCTTTGCCTGCCGTCTTGCGCTCGCTCCTGTTTGCCCACCGCCTTTCTCCTTGCGCGTGACGGGGACAGGAGGTGGGGTGCATGCATACAAGGGGGGGAGACAAGGGGGTTGGGGGGGAGGGGTGCCTCTCGGCGCGGAATGAGAGCAAATGACGGGGCGGAGAGAAGAGAGACCTGGCAGGGCCCGGCAGGATACGAGGATGCCGCACGGAGTACTTTGCCACTGCCATAAATGGGTCCCCGCCTGCGCGAACCGGCCCATATCCGTAAACGGGGCGATTCCATACAACGATATTTCTGTAAGCGACGTAGTTGAGCATAAGCATACTTGTATACACGGTCATCCGACGTAATTGGTGTCTGGCCTCCGTACGGTCTACAGAGTACAAGTCCCACTTGCTATAACAAGACTGCAGCTGCTCACGACACGCCTTGTCCGTATATACTCCGTATACTCCGTATAAGTATACTGCGAATGCAGGGGTTGTGCAGTACGGAGCACGCTTAGCGGTTGGGCGGGCGGACAGGCAGGAGGGGCAAGAAAGACAAGGGTCGCAGCCACAAAATTGCCAAAACCAGCGTAGCGCTGGCGTCCTCTGCTCTCTTGCTAAAAGACGCAGGCTGCCCCAGGACCACCAGTCTCAATCGTGCCAGGACAACTACTCCGTACTCCAGGCTTCGTACGATAGCATACATATGGGAATGCTCATATCACAGTCTGCCCGTTACACTACTCTTTCATACTCTGTACAACTACTTGTACAAGTAGAGCTAGTTGTACTAGATGTGCAGTACTGCGTAAAATAGCAGACAGACAACTACTGCTGTCACCGCCGGAGAAAGCTCGGCTCCGTCGGCTGTCCTCGCTTGGGCAACCTGCCGCCTGTGGAAACCCCGGCTTTGCCAGGACGTCGCATATAAGCCTAAGCATAGGCACAGCCCATGACAGGGGCAGGTCTACGGAGGAACATCACCGTGCGTCGTGCGTGTGCGTGTTGACGCTAAACCACAGCCCTAGATCCCAGTTCAGATGGGTGAGCCTGACCAGGGCAAAATAACGAAAGAGGGAAGAACGGTGTAAAAAGTGGAAAATAATAAAAGCGGGGTCACGCGCTCTTAAACTGGAAAAATGTCATGGTATCAGAAGTACCCCCTACGGAGTACGATACGTACGGAGTACTCCGTACTTTCCTTGCATTCCTCGTTTCCGTAAAGTTCCGCGGGTATGCAGCTGCCGAACCAGATTCCGCCGAGGGCGGCCAGCCGACCACAAGAACCAGTATAAGCATATTTGTATAGAGCCATGCCGGTTGTTGCTGGCCCTGGCAGCTATATACAATTTACAATCATTTACAACTAATACACTGTATTTGTAGGGCCGCTCAGGCTGTTGTGCGCGCCAAACCATCGCGCCGTGGGCGGGCTAGAATGCCGAGTCGGACGCTGGGCAAAATAAAACAAGCAGGAGGCACTAAGCATAAACAGTACAAATACGGAGTCCTCCGTAAGATAATATAAGCGGGGTATGTGGGCCTGCTGGTTACGGAAGCACTGTGCGGGTCTCTTGCGCGTTTTCTTTCCAGGCGTCGACAGTGAGATACTGCCAGAGCATTTACTCCGTATAAGCATACGTATAGTTGTACAATACATGCTGACAAGTTCGGACCATTTGCTCGTCGGGCGGCGCCTCAGTCATGCGACAAAGATCGGCCAATGTTCCCCGGAGGGTTGTTCGACGGGGCGAAACAGCGTCGCCTTTGATGACGAAGACAGTAAGCATATGCTTAAGCATATACCCGGCCAGCAGCGTGTACAACTACAAAGGTTGTACGGAGTATTTGTACTTGTACGGAGTAAGAACGGAATCATGCAGCACGGAGCAATACGGGAACTCGACAGAGCACGGCACATGCTCATTTCCATTACGTCGCATACGCAGATTCTCTTTGTAACGGAGAACGTTTTCCTGCCCTCACATGCCCATAGCTGGCTCCCTGATGGTGACTCGCTTATAACCTTACGGATGCTTTTACTCCATACTTGTATTTTTGCTTTCAGCGTACAACTACTCCTTGCTCGTTTTCATGGCCGCCGGGTGTCAGGCTCGTCTTCCAGTGGGCCTCTCAGCCATAGGCCCGTTACGGATCGCTCTACAATACAGGTACTTGTATCAGCATATAAGCATACGATACAGTGTTCAGGCGGACCTATCCTGACGAAGCGGAGCGGAGCGCTCGCACGGCAACTTTGAGAAATCTCCGAGCAAACGAGAACAGACGTTACTACAACAGAGCAAGCCTATTACAAGTACTATAACTTATATGCTTCGGCCGGCCGCTGCTCTCGCGGCGGACCTGCCACAAGCTTCGAACATCGACAACACGCTGTGCAGCTCGCTGTAGCTGTAGACCCTCTTGTACTCCGTATATATTTACGATACCTTTACGATACCGTGTATCACAGAAGCTGTTCGCTTGTTGCAGACGAGGCTGTTCGCTCTGTGCCACGCAGGGTCTTGAAAGCTTATTTGTGGCCCGGCTGCTAGCCATCGGAGCTGGCGCTGTTGGCGATGTGACGGGGGCTAAAATGGCCAAAGATCCGTTTCTGCGTGTCACAGCGGTAGTCCGCCCTCGAGCGTCGTAGTGTGTCGTAGTGTGTTTGGCTCCCCCCATCGACGCGATACCCCTGACGAGCACTGACAGATGCGATGGCGCTGGCGCTGGCTCGCAGCCGGCGCTGGCGTTGGTTCAAAGCACCGAGCACACGGAGTATTTGTAGTTGTAGTTGTATATAGACAACTAACACTATGTAATACACAAACTACTTGTAGGCGCCCGGCCCAGGGCCCAAGGCGCGGGACCGGGCGCCGGCACGCGATGCCTCCCCGCCGCGCCGCCAGATCGCGGCAACGGCGCCGTCTTCATCCGTTGTCGCGGGACAAAGACTCCAGCGACCAGCACGGACTCGCTTGTGTTCTCTGCCGCCGCCGCCAGGGGCCTTCCCGGCGCGCCGGCCGTGCTCCATCTTTTCGACGCGCGCCGACGACGAGGCTGCAGCCGTTGCACGATGGGTCGATGCTCCCGTACGTACAACTACTCCGTAAATCTCCTCTCGCCACGTAGGACACGGCTCGATCGGGCTGCCTGCGCTTTGCAGGTGGTGTCTGAGATGCACCGCCAGCTGGCCGAGGGAGGCGTGGAAACAGCGGCACTTGTACTTGTACAACGGCTTCCACGGCGGCCGCGGTTGGCCGCGGTTGCACAGCATGAACTAAGCATACAGCATGCGGCACAGACGAAGACGCGCCCGCTGTAGCACCGGCTGAGGCACCATCTTAGACCGACCCGGCTTCTCGGTGTTTATGAGCATAGTTGTACAGCTAGTTGTAGTTGTACTCCGTACAAGTACGGAACTACAAGGACAGCTAGTGACAAGCACTCCGGTAGAGAAAAGTGCTAGAGCACCACGTTGCATACCGTGCACAGGGCCCCAGCGTACGGTGTACCTCCCTCCGCAAAAGGCGGCGTTCGCCTCGGCCGGTCGTGCTCTGGCTTGTTTTCGCGCTTTCGCTGGAACTAGCCGCCCGTCGTCAAACAGAATAGCGGCATCCCGACAATTTGGGTCGTTGGCGCTCTGTGCAGGAAGGCACTAGGAACAGCTTCGCGACCCTGTTGGTCTTTTGTGCGAGGCCCGCGGTAAATCTAGTCGTATACGTACTCCGTAGTTGTACTCCGTATATTGGATATAGTTTAGCTGCATAGCTCGACCGATGTGCGTACCGAGTATGCTTCTGGTGTGGCCTCCTTTTTCCACTTCTCGTCCTCTTCCCAGCCTCCGTGATTTCTCGCAGCCTATCATCTTCTCCCCAATGCCCGTCAGAAGACGTGGCAAGCCAAGAAATCCATCACACGCTCACCGCCCCACCGCTCTCGGCCGCTCTTTCAGCTCCTTTCGCGGGCCAACCTCTCGTCTCCTGCTCCTTTGTTCGCTTGCCTCTGGCGGAGGCGACAGGGTGCCGGGGGCAAAACGGCAAGGGGGAAAGGAGAGGGAGGGGAGGGGCGCGCTTTGGATAACTGCATTTTTCCTGCGCGTGCCATTGCGTTCCCTCGGGGCTGTTTTCGGCGTCGGGTTGTCCGTCTGTCTGTCCACCGGATTATCCGAGCAGTGGATGCTGCAGGGGTCGAAAAACAATGCGGAGCGCTCGGTGCGGAGCACTCGGTGCGAATCCTCGGAGTGGTATTACTCCGTTTGTTTTCGTACGGAGTCGCTATACAACTACTCCCGTAGGGGCTTCAAGCATACGGTCTGCCATCTGGAGAGCCATGATAGGGGAGGGTAGGTAAAACAGGGAGGGAGCCTTGGCGCAGGCCAAGAAGAACTCCGCACGGAGTATGGGTTGTAAGCATAGAGAAGGGGCACGAGGCGAGAGGCACAGACAGCGAAAGCGCCCGGGCTGTCGAGCATGCATCTTTGCCCACTGGGTGCTCGTAAAAAGGCAGCACATAAGAGATAAAGGTATATATCTTGTGGGACAACAAACGAAACGGAGCACAGAGTTGTTGTTTCCGTCCGCCGTGGCATTCAGGAGGCAGCATGGAATCCAAGGAGCCAGCCTCTCACGAGACGGAAGAAAGGAGGGACTCTCAGTAAAACAAGTAAATTTTGCCAGCTCGGGCATCTAAGAGTTCCTTGTTACCCCTTCTTTCGTTCTACAAAAAACGCCAGCCGATAGAAAGAAACAGAACCAGGGCGAGGAAGCAAACAGTTAGGTAGTCAGGTGGACGGCAAAGAAACGAAGAAAAAAATCAGAAAAAGCAAAGGACGAGAGGAAGCAGCGCATACGCAACGCCCTGGCGGAGGCCGGGATCGGGGCAAGCCCAGCAGATCGTATTCTCAAGAGGATGCCGCCGTGTCTGTTCTGACAGGCTCACCAGCGCCGGTTGCCAATCGGCAGAGCATTCGCGCCGCCTATACTTGGAAGTTAGCAGCTGAGCCATCACAAAATCCAAGGCTTGGGGGTCTCATGCGCCTGAATCATACCTCTGGAACCGCCCCGGTTGCCACCGCGCCCACGGTAGCCCCCGTACCGGCCGCCGCCGCCACCGCCGCCGTATCTCACCATCTCGGCGAGCCGGGGGTCAATCTGCTGCTTGGCCTCCTGCAGCACCGCCACGAGATCGCGGGCCTGTTTCGCATCTGCGAAGACGACACGTTAGTAAGTCCAGACGACTCCGCGGCGTCCAAAGGGAAGAGCCTCCCCCCCAAAAAACGTACTGTCAGCTGTAAAGAGGGTGATGGCCGTCCCGTTCGCGCCAGCACGACCAGTGCGCCCAATGCGATGAATGTAGTCCTCCGAGTTGTTGGGGTAATCATAGTTGATGACGTGGGTGATGTTGCGCACGTCTTGCATCGAACGGTTAGCAAAAAAGAAAGCAAGCCAGAAAATGTGCGAGACACATAAATCAAAGCAACGCTCCAGCTGAGGCGGATGCGCCAGTACGGCAACATCCGCTTCCTGGAACTCTTTTGGTACTTTGCTCCCGGGTATATGGGCTGTCCGTTGCGGATAGGCACACCAGAGAAAACGACGCGGTGGTCCAGAGTCCTTGTAATCTTTGCCGGGCGTTGGATGCCTTGGAGACAACTTGATCAAGCCAAACCAGAAGGAGGGAGTCAAGACATGCCAACCCTACGCTTGCACCATGGATGAGAGAACAAGGTACAAGCATAGAATCACGAGCGTAGGACAAAAAGCGTATCAAAGCCATGTTTTTGCCACGCGTCCGACCCAAGACATCGTCCGCCCTCAAGGAAGACTGCTGGAATAGCACGAGATCAGGCCAGTGCAACGTTCGCGCAATCAAGAAAGCCCCTAGACATGAGAGTAAAGCACAAACAAGCTCGAGCGCTGTTTGGCGTTGCTGATTCGGGTAGGGGGGGGGAGGGGGGCAGGAAAGGAAGGGTGGGCGGGGGGAGGGCGGGTTGGGGCACATACCAATACCACGAGAAGCCACGTCGGTGGCAACCATGATAGGAGACTTGCCGGTTTTGAACTGGTCCAAAACCCAGTCGCGCTCGTTCTGCTGCTTGTCGCCGTGGATCGACAAAGCAGGCCAGCCGTCCTGGCGGAGGAAGCGGGTGATGTCGTCGGCGACACGCTTGGTTCCGGTGAAAATGAGAACCTTGTTCTGCTGGTCCTTGTCGTCCATGACCTTTTCCAGGTGCTTGATCATGCGGTCACGCTTCTCGCTCTCGGAAACGACCTCGACAATCTGGGTGATGCGGTGGTTCGCGGACAGGTCCAGGGAGCCGATATTGACCTGGATGAAGTCGGTCAGAAAGTCCGAGGCGAGGTTGCGGACCTCCTTCGGCCACGTCGCCGACCACATGAGCGTCTGGCGGTCGGGGCGAATCTGGGAGATGATCTTGCGAATCTGCGGCTCAAAACCCATATCCAGCATGCGGTCCGCCTCGTCGAGAACCAGGTAGGTCACCCGGCGCAGGTTGGTCTTGCCCGACTCAAGCATGTCAATGAGACGGCCGGGCGTGGCAATGCAAACCTCGACACCACGCGACAGGTCACGGATCTGGGGGCCCTTCGGGACGCCGCCGTACACACACGTGTTGCGGATGCGAGAGGACCGGCCAAACTTGGTGATCTCCTGCTGGATTTGGACGGCAAGCTCTCGCGTGGGGGCCAGCACGAGGACGATGGGGCCGTCGCCGGGGGCGAGCAGAGGCTGGGCATTGATGTGGACAATCGACGGCAGACAGTAGGTGAGCGTCTTGCCAGAGCCAGTCTCGGCAATGCCGACGACATCGCGGCCAGAGAGAGCCATGGGCCAGCCCTGAGACTGGATCGCCGTAGGGGCCGGGAACCCCTGAGCTTTGACCTCGTCAATCACGTAGCGCGGGAAGCCTGCCTCATCAAACGTCTCAACAGGCTTCGGAACATCCCGGCCAGTCACGGCGATGGAGTGCTCGCGGCGAAACTTTTCCACCTCACCAGCCGACCGCTGGGCGACGTTCGGATGCTCCTTGTAGAACGACTTTTCGAACTTGGGGAGAGCGTCCAGATCTAACCAGAACGCCACGTTAGAAGAGACGACCAAAAGGAGGACAAGGAAAAAGACATACCCCATTCTTGTTTGTGCAGGTTCGCACCGAGGCCAGACATACGGTCGCCGCCGCCGCCGCCGTAGCCGCCGCCGTAGCCGCCGCCACCGCCGTAGCCGCCGCCGCCGCCGTAGCCACCGCCGCCACCATAGCCACCGCCGCCGCCGTAGCCGTTGGAGGAGCTGCAAGAGAAATCAGTTAGACAGCGACCTATCAAAAGGGAGGGGGGGGGGGGCAGGGATGGTGAAAGGAAAGCACGAGCACTCGCGTCGCGCCGACCATTTTTGCAAAGCCGCCTTCTCATCTGCATCGCAGACATACCCATACCCATTAGAATAGCCGCCCGCGCGGTCGCCGCCGTTGGAATAGCCGCCGCCGCCGCCGCCGCCGCCGCCACGGGAGCCGTAACCTCCGCCGTAAGACATCGTGCTGTTTTGCGGGTTGGGACGTCGGTTTGTTTTGGGTTGTCGAAAAGAGCGGAAAAGGCTTGCTTCGATCGATAAACGGTAGGAAGGAAGATGATCCGCGTGAGCCGGGCAAGGGACAAAAGCTGAGGATGGGGTTGGATAGAACAAGATGACCAGCGCGTGAAGGCAGCGAAAGGGGGAAGACGATGGGAGAGAGAAGAGATTAAGAATTTTCTCGAGGAAACTTTTTTTTCTTCCTTGCGGCTAGTTGCTTTCGAAATTTTGGGCAACCACGCTTACGGAGACGTGTCCAGCCACTGCCCCACTTTTACGCCCTTTTCCGCAGCACGGGCCTCGTTTTGTCGCCACACCACGTGACGGAGACGAGGCTCCGCGAACGGGGCATAAGCTTGAGCATTTGCGAGTGGTGTTTACGCAAAGGCCACGAGCCTGCAATGGCTACTTATGGCTGTACATATCCCAAAAGGCAATCTCCATCTTTTTTTCCGGCTGTCAGCAGGGCATGGGACAAAGAGGAGAATGTGGCGGGCCGAGCTCGCGGGGACCGACGACCTACTTTCGTCGACTGCTTGAAGATCTCGATGAGGCGTTCAATCCGGGACGGCGACTGCAAAGCGGCATGCTTTTCGATTTTGTCTGTCAGACAGCGCATCAGCTGTTAGCCGCTGCAGAGAAAAAAGAGAAAAGAGATGCGAAAAGAGATGCGTATCCGTCTCTCGGTCCGGCGTGTACTTACCGACTGTTCTCTTCGCCACCACATCGTAGTTGTCGTTGGTGTAGTTCTCTATCCAGCTCCAGTACGGGTGTGCCTCATGCCGGGTCGCCGCGTGTTTCTGGTGGATGGCGCGGGCAGCAACGCCATACCCAATCACGCACGGCGTCAGCGCCACCTGCAGCGCAAACCAATCCTCAGACTGGCCAATATCCAGTATAAATCGGCTGTATGCTGTGCATGCTGCCCGAACAAGAAACGGTTAGCGGCCAATCCAGGAAACCATCGTCGACGACCCCTACCGTGGAAGACAGGGGTTGGTTACCAAGGTTTTCCTCTGCAGATTCCATGTCTTCCCGAGCGATGCCAAAGCCGGCACAAAACTGCACGTGGAGGTCCATTTCTTGACTGACGTCCTGTACAAGAGCAGCTGCCTAATCA
Organism: Ophiostoma fasciatum; assembly: GCA_019925495.1. Lineage (NCBI taxonomy): Eukaryota > Fungi > Ascomycota > Sordariomycetes > Ophiostomatales > Ophiostomataceae > Ophiostoma > Ophiostoma fasciatum. The sequence goes on from JADHKM010000001.1 coordinate 1,431,238, forward strand.
TTGAAAAAAGACACGATCAGCATCCGCTGCGCGTAACAAAGAGGGGGTCTTGAGGAGTTCTTGCGGAGGTCTCGGTCTGGGGGATGTGGGGGTGTGCGCTGTCGACTCACATCAGAAATATCCTTCATGTTCCTGGACTTGTAAGCGGCCAGCGCACCCGCACGCGCAAACTGGACCTAGAAGAGATGTCAGCACGATCCCAGCCCAAGGTCAACGTCTTCGCAAGGATGCCTGTCTGTCCAGCCTTGTCTCGGAGAGCGCCGAACCGGGGAGCAGGAAAGAGGGCCAGCGCACCAGGTAGAGATAGTCTTGGATGAGGTAGCCTTTGAAGGACTCGAGGGGCAGGCTGCCGTCCCCAAGCGCCTGGACGAACGGGTGGCCGACGAAACGCTGCCAACGTTCTGCTACATCAGGGCGTTCGAGGACGTGATCGAAGAAATGGCCGCGGGAAAACGGCAACGAGTACACCGAGTGGAAGTGACCGAGGGGGCCGTGGCCACCGCCGAGACCAGGAGCATGGCGGATAGCGACCTCAACGTACCGGCACGCTTCTTTGACAGCAGCGCGGACATCCTTCCCCCTGGCAAGATTCGAGGCAATGGCAGCTAGATGGGATAACCGTCAGCCAAGCACCCAAGCACACCCGGCTCCCTCCCGGCGCGCGGAAGACACTTACATGCCAGGGAGCAGCCGGTTCCGTGCGTGTTGCGCGAGTCCTGGTAGTCACTCTGGATGCGCTCCACCTGACCGTCTGGCCCGGCGAGCACGTTGACAATGAGACGTCTCTCTTCCGGGACTCTAGCCACCATGTAGTCGTTCCGGAACGGCAGGTGGCCGCCTTTTGCCAGAACCCACGTTGCACCCAGCTTCTTGCACGCCAGCTGGGCAAGGCGCTCGAGGTCGGCAACAGACTCGATCGCGTCTGCATCGCGGCCCAGGAGCAGCTTCAGCTCGGGGATGTTCGGCGTGAGAACGTAGGCGCAGCGGGCCAGCTCGCCAATGTCAGCCACGGCCTCGGGAGGCATCAGCGCCGCCCCCGTCGTGGCAACCATGACCTGCCGCCCATTAGACTTGCCCTCTCTGTGCTCTGGCAGCTGCTATGTTGCCGAGACTACTTACAGGGTCGACGACGACTGTCGTGACGGCACGTTCCTTCAGCGTCGCGGCGACGAGCTTGATGGTTTCGGAAGAAGGGAGCATTCCTTTTGCCGTCCGGGCCCCTGTCAACCACCATACACCAACACCTCGTCTTGCAGCCGGCTGCCATGCACTCACCCGTCTTCACAACGTCGACGCCAATGTCGTCGAAGCACGCATCAAGCTGCTGCTTGAGAAAGGACGGCGGGATGGGGTGGATGCCGTACACGCCTCGTGTGTTTTGGGCCGTCAAGGCCGTGGTCGCCGTCATGGCATAGCATCCGTGGGCGGCAATCACCTTCTGGTCAGCTTCCAGACCACTGATTCCCGCGGCAAGCCAGAGGAGCCCCCCCGACAACTGCGTCAGCGTCATATCCAGCTAGCCCGCCAGAGCAAATTTGAGATGAGGCGGTACGTACGCTCCGCCCGAGCTGTCTGAACCGGCGATGACCAAGATGCGTCCACAGCCCATTGTCAACGAGTCTACCCGAGAGCGTCGAGTCTTGTTTGTGGGCCTTCTGGGCGTGTGCCGTGTGAGGATTGGTGTTTCTTTTGTTCTGTGTGTCACTCGCGCTCATACTCCGTAGTGGACGACGGAGGCAAGCACCCAAATTTATGAGAACCCCGTGGCGCACCTCAGGCGGGGCCCTCACGTAATCGAGGCTTGCTCAACCAAGATCATCCACTTCCGAGCCCTGGCTACAAGGCTTGCAGAAATCGAAGCATGTTTGTGCGCACAGCCGTATGGTCCAACTCAGACTAGACGAGGGAGGCGCCAGCATATCGTACAAAGAAGGAGCTCTGGCAGATTTCCGCAAATATCACTGCGCTACGAGGAGACTCACGAGATGGCAATGCGAACCGGGACGAGGAGGGCCGCATCTACTTGGCAGCCCAGCCTCACCTTGCCGTGACCCGCATCCGGAGCGCCTCAAGATCACTGATGCTCCGATGTCTCTCTGTCTTTCGTTCTCCATCCGAGCTATGTCCGCCATAGCCGGGAAGCGTGTCTCGCACCACCGTTGTCTCGTTTGAGCTTGTCTCCGGTTTCGTCCACGCCATCGTCGACCTCGTCGACCTCATCGTCACCCGTCGTCCTCACCATCCTCATCGTCCTCGTCGTCCTCGTCGTCCTCATCGTCCTCGTCGTCCTCGTCGCCCTCATCGTCATATCCACCGACCCCATCCCCGTCCTTATCCCCGTCCTCATTCTTCCCACCCCTTCCCTCGTGCTCCTCCTGCTCCTCGTGCTCCTCGTCCTCCTCATCTTCCTCGTCCTCCTCGTCTTCCTCCTCTTCGTCCTCCTCGAAAACGACGCTCCTCAGAACGCTTTTGTCAAAAAGCTCAAGCACCATCCGCCGGATGGGCAGTCGGTAGTGCCGGCATTCAAGCAGCGACAGGACTTTCCTAAACAGCTGCGGCTGCCTGAAAGCAGAAGACCCGCCTTTATGCTTGATCTGCAGCAGCTCCCCGGCTGCTCGCTTGAAAATCACCATATTTCCAAGGTCGACAACGAGTTCCAGTATCCTCTGGTTTGTCGGGTCCGGGTCCAGAACGAGTTCGTCTGCACGTCCGGCATACCCGGCAGCGTCCCCTGGTGTGCCGGCTCCAAACACGGACTCCGCCCTTGCTCTGAACGGCACAGCCGGCAGCTCTGATTTTTCGGTCTTCTGGGAATCTGGCAGTTGGATCGACGCTGCAGGCTCGTGCTTCCACGGTGCCAGCGAGAACAGCTGCGACAAGTCCGTCGGAATGCAGTATCCCAGCGACGCCCCCATCGCGTTCGTTCTTGAATCCCAGCCAAACTCGGCCAGGATCTCCAGACCATGCACAGAGCGCGAGATGAGGCCGAGGACGAAGAAAGCCGTCCCTCGCAAGCTCATGATCTCCTGATGTCGCGTGATTTTGATGACTTGTTCGACCACATCGCAGCTCTCCAAAAACGGAGCGCCGAGCTCCATAGCGCCGACATTGCCAACAGCCCAGAGGCATCCCTTGACTTTTGTGATCATCTCTGCGTCTCCGGTTTGCATGCCGTACTCTCGAATGGTCGTGGCGAACTCGTCAAAATGGCCTTTCTCGCGCAGAAGCCTGCAGCCTTCTTCAGTCCGCGTGAGCTCGCGGTAGAAATGCGGCGGTATGTGCGCATCTGTGTCGACGTCGCTTTCGTCGGCAAACGCGGCGATCCGGCCAACCTGCTCGTCCGAGCTCTCGACAAAAGCGCGCGCCAAGCTCGCCTCGATCAAGTCCACATAGGCGTCGTTGCGGCCTAGGAACCAGTCGTCCATCTCGTTGCTAATGTAGTCCAGCCCGTCGAGGTAGTGGTAGCCTATGGATGTGGACAGAAATCGCAACAAAAGGGGGGCGCCAATCTCGCCGAGATGGTCGAGCGCCGGCCTGCATTCGACAATGAATTCGAGCGAGCTCTTGTTGTTACAGGCCTTTTCGAGAATCTTGACCGCGGTGGCGCACACTTCGACTTCGGGATCGTACAGCTGGGTGACAAGGAGTTGGATGGCCCACCTGGAATCGCCGATGCCGTGGCTGAGCAGTGCGGCCGCCGAACTTGGCTGAACAACATATCTGCGCAGCACGTTGGTCGCATGGATGCGGATGTCCTTTGTCCCAGCCGTCAAGGCTTTCGACAAAAGCACCCGCTGATGGCCGTTGAGCGTGTAGTCAAAGTTTGACAGGAGCAGCTTTATCAGATCCGGCCGCTGCTTCAGATCGACAATGTGGTACATCATGTTGAACATTCGCCAGCGCTCCATCATCTGAAGGCCTCGGTGGTCACTGCTCAGAACGCCAATCATCGGCAAATAGCCCCCGCAGAGGGTGTCCGTCAACCGGTCTTTGGCAAACATGGGATATTGCGCCGTAATGCCACTTGTCTATCAGAGAGCCGGGGTGGTCAGCCACGGCATTCGAGGCGGCCCAGGTGCAGCCCCCGGGAGACCAGGACGAAGGGGAGAAAGGAAGGAATGACGGCAATGCTGCTTACCGGGTCACACTGGGCTAGGCACTCGGCGATCTGCCTCAGCAACTTGCTGTCTCCTAGGTATCGGAAACCCTCGGGTGTCTGGAGCATGGTGTGCAAAAGCGCGCAGCCAACGCGGACATATTTTTGCGTGCCCCTCGTGCTCTTGATGTCGGAAAACTTGTACTTGAACGGCCGGTAGAAGCTCATGAGCCGCTTGACAAATTTGGAGGCGCGGATGGCCTCCTCGAGCCGCTTCCCACTGGTGAGCGGGCCCTCGATGATCTTGAGGATGATGTCCCAGTTCCATTTGAGAAAGTTGGAGCTGCCCAGCACGCCCGACTCGAGCTGGAGCTGGCGAAACGTGGCCTCGTCAAAGGTCAGGTTTGTGCCTGCTTTGGGCTGCTCTTCCAAGAGAGAAAAGTCAATGTTGCTTGCGGCAAGGCCGCTTCCCCCGGTCCAGTAGGAGGGCGATGAGCGGTACAGCGTCCGGCTGACACTGCTGATCTGGTAGACCGTGCCTGTTGCAACAAAATGGGACTCGTCGCGGAGGCGCGCGGCGTCGGCGAACAGCTCGGGCAGGAGCTGCAACTCGTCACTCCACGACGGTGGCAGCAGCTGGCTGGAGAGGCGAAGAACCTCGCCAATCAAAAGCGTCGACTTCCTCTTCAGCATCGAGTCGTCCGTCTCCTTGGTGATGTCGAGCAGATGGGGCAGCAGGTCGGCTTTGATGAACACCGCCAGGAGGAGCGAAGTGTAGTGCTCGACAAAGTTTTGTTCGCCGCTGTCGTCGTCCGCACAAGCCCAGCCCGAGAGCTTGGGCGTGGAAGCCTTCAGGCTCGCCACGCGGCCGTACGTGGTGAGGCGTCGGCCGGCCAAGAAGGATGTGGCCCAGGCGGGGGACTTGATCCGGAGGAGCGAATAGATGAGCTCGATGACGGTCTCCCGGATGGAGGGGCTCGGCAGCGCAAGGCTGGCGATGAGGGATCGAATGGCGCGGAAGTCGTACATGGACAAGGTCATAATGCCCGACCACGTCCTGAGAGCAGATGCAATGGCTTTGGCGTTCTGCTTGAGGACGATCTCGGTGGCGAAGAACTGGTCCGTGAATGCGGTAAACAGAACGTCGAGCTCGTGGCCAGCGCGCAAGTACCTGCGATGCTGCGGCGCGTCCAGAAGAAACAGGACGGCCGAGGTCAAGCTCTCGGGTGCCTTGTAGGACCCTTCAGCCAGGGCATCCGACAGCGACGACAGCCCCCCCGCAGCGATGAGCAGGCCCGGATCGCGAACCAGGATCTCAGCCAACGTCTCCAGGCAGATAGGGCGCAGCCGGTCCTCGACGTGCTCGGCGACGGCGGCGATGGTGCGGACCACGGCCCGGGAGAGCTCGCGGACGCCATCCTTGGTGTCCAAGAAGGCGCGCACAAACTTGAGGGCCTGCTCGCGCTCGACGTCTGCTTTGCGGTCCTTGATCAGGGAGAGGACAACGAGGTAGTCTGTGTTGAGGGCGCGGATCTTTTTCAGCGACGAAACATCCGAGATGGCGTAGCGGGTCATGCGGTACGCAGCGGCGACGATCTCTCTGCTGTCGCTAAGCAGCATGCTCTGGATGCGCAGGCCAAAGACGGACCAGACGAGGTCGTACTTGAGCGTGGGGTAGCGCTTGAACAGATCGACGAGGCCGTTGGCGCGCGCGACATAGTATTCGGGGGGCATGCCCTCGACCTCGAGGGCCTGGAGGATCTCGGCCAAGACAAAGGTGGGCGACTCCGTGGGCTGCTCCTCGCCGTCGGAGCCGGCTCCGCTGCCGGACGTGTTGGGTGGAGACCGGAGGCCATTCGTCAGGGAGGGGGGCGGGAGCTCGGCACGGGCGCGTGTGGGCGTCGTCGGGACCGGGCGAGGGCGCTGGAGGTCGCTGATCTTTTGCCGCAGCTCCCGGATGCGCTGGTTGGACGAGTACAGCTCCGCCTCGACGCGCTGGCGCTGGTCTTTGGTCTGCTTGGCCTTTTTGGTGTTGAGCGCCTCGAGCATGTTCTCGCTGCCCTCCTTGATCTTGAGCTCGCGGTTGAGCAGGTCGCGCAAGGTGGCAAGAGACCGCTCGGCCGCGGCGTCGGCGTCGTCGTCGTCGTCGTCGGCATCGAGGATCTTGTCCGCGGTGTAGACGTCCAGCCGCGAGCCCCCGCGGGACGGCAGAGGCTGGGCGCGCAGCTCCGAGACGAAGCTTCCTGGCGCAGGCGACGGATTCAGCGACGAGCCTCGAGGGGCAAACATGACGGCCGACGCCGCGAGGCTGCGGCCCGAGGCGGACGCGGTGGCATTTGCAGGTGGGGGGGCGGGGATCTGGAGCCCGTCGCGGTCGGAGCTGAGCTTCTGCAGATTCGCCGGTGCGCCAGTCGTAGGCTGCGCCGAAGCAAAGGAGCGCTGGGTGGGCGTGGCCGAGGTGCCGAGCTTGAGGTCCGGCCCGGCCATGAGCCGCGTTCGCAAGACAGGAGGGGGGCCGCCGACGTGCTGCTCATCCAACGAGAGCTGGCATCAGCAGCATGCGGCGGGAAACAGGCAATGCAATCAGAGACGACGGCCTGTCCGAAAGAGTGCGGCCTGGGCCAGCATGGTCGTGCGAGATGGGGAGGGCGAGATGAGGGGGGGGGGGGGGGGGGGAGATGCGAGATGGGAGGGGGGAAGGGGGGAGGAGGTCGGAAGGGGCCTGAAAGGGGGGGAGGGAGACGGCGAAGGCCGCCGCAGGCGTCTCGAACGTGGCGGAGCTAAACGAGAGAGCTGGCTGCGAGGTGCGGCTCAAGCGCGGGATGCAAGGAGGCTGGGAGCGGTTGCGGTGATGTGGCGTCCGTCTTGCGGTTGTTTGCTGCAGTGCGGCCTTGTGCTCCGTCGATCTGCACACGCTTGCTTCGCCGGCTCCTTGCCGCAGCTGCGTGCGCCGCTCTGACTGGCCAGAACCGCAGCCAGGCCATGGCACAGTGTTTTGGTTTGCGCACTGTGTTTACACTGTATGGGCTGGCCTGGCGAGGGCATTCCCCGCGCAGACGAGAGCGAGGCGAGAACAAGAAGGAAGAAGCGAGTTTCCTTGTTCCGCCCGCCGCACCCGGAGCAGGTTTTAGGTAATAATGCCTTGCCTCTGCCGAGGCGCGGTATCTACGGAGTAGCTTGGAACACGAAGAGGTGAGCTCCGTAATACAAATATGTAAATACATTTTCTGTACGAGTAAGAAGGCTCCGTCTTGCGACGATGTGGTGACGTCGACGACGAGCGCCGGTCGCTATCTCACCCGAACACCAAGGCCGGTGCGGCTGGCCAATCAGGCCGTCCGGATAGGAGCGCAGCTTGCTGCCTGCGGTTTCCGGTGTTCGCGCCAGCGTGGACGGCGCGGATCTCGTACGACGCCCCGTACGACAAAAGCCCCCAAATCTCGGGCCAGGCAGCGTGCGTTAGTGGATGTCGGCGGGCTCCGGCGGTCTTTCCCCCACCCCCAACGCGTGCGCGCACCGTGTCAGGGCGGCGGATTGGGGGCGGGCACCGCTCACCGCCAGGCACTGGCCGGAGGGTCCAGCCTTGGTGCTCTGGAGGACCCTGCCGGGAAGGACCCCAGCAGCGCGGCACGGTGCTCTCCTGGTGTTGGGCCGAGATGGCAGTCTCCGTCGCGCATGGCCGGGCGGTGGGCGGTGGGCGGTGGGCGGTGGGCGGTGGTGGGTGGTGGGCGGTGCGGCCGCCGGTGTCGCGCGCAGCTCTCTTGCTCACTAGCTAGCAGGAGCACGAGTATATACCTGGGGAGCTTCCTCCTTCCTCCTCCCCGCCTGCCCTCGTCCCTCTGCTCGCAAACGTCACACACATAACTCTTCCCAAAAGTCCCTCCGCCCGCCGCACCTGTCCACCTCTTCTTCCTCGTTCTCTCTCTCCCTCTCTCTCTCTCCCTCCCTCTCTCTCCCTCTCTCCCTCTCTCCCTCTCTCTCCCTCTCTCCCTCTCTCCCTCTCTCTCTCTCCCTCTCACCAAGACCGAGACAATGGCGCGCCTCGCTTCAGCTCGCTACGGAAAGGACAATGTCCGCGTCTTGAAGGTTGACAAGAACAAAGAGACCGGCGTCCAGTCGGTCACGGAAATGACGGTCTGCTGTCTGCTCGAGGGCGAAATTGCCACATCGTAAGCAGCCAGCGCCTGCGCCTGCGCCTGTCTGGGCCGCGCGCACTCGGATGCTGATACGCGGTGTCGCGATTCACAGGTACACAGAGGCAGACAACAGCGTGATCGTCACCACCGACTCGATCAAAAACACCACCTTCATCATGGCCAAGGAGAACCCGGTCAACCCGCCCGAGCTGTTTGCCAGCATCCTGGGCACCCACTTCCTCAACACATATGCGCACATCTCCGCGGCCAACGTCTCCATCAAGGTGCATCGCTGGACCCGCATGGTCGTCGACGGCGCCCCGCACCCGCACAGCTTCCTTCGCGACGGCGAAGAAACCCGCAACGTGGAGGCGGTTGTGCGCCGGGACGGCATCGCCTTGAAGAGCGGCATTGCCGGCCTGACCGTGCTCAAGAGCACGGGCTCGGCCTTCCACGGCTACGTCAAGGACGAGTTCACGACGCTGGCCGAGACCTGGGACCGCATCCTGAGCACCGACGTCGACTGCACCTGGGCCTGGAACGCGTTTGCCGACCGGTCCGCCGTGGAGGCCAACGTGCCCCTCTTCGACAAGGCCTGGGAGGATGCCCGCACCATCACCTTGACCACCTTTGCCAACGACAACAGCGCCTCCGTGCAGAACACCATGTACAAGATGAGCGAGCAAATCCTCGACGCCACCCCGGACGTCCAGCGGGTCTCCTACTCGCTGCCCAACAAGCACTACTTTGAGGTCGACCTGTCCTGGTACAAGGGAACCAAGAACACCGGGGAGCATGCCGAAGTGTTCGCGCCCCAAGCCAACCCCAACGGTTTGATCAAGTGCGAGGTGTCCCGCTAATTGGCTTTGGGGAGGGGGGGGGGGGGGACGCTGGGCCTTTGCTTTCTCGTCCTTTTCTGATTGGTTGTGGTTTTTCGCCCGCCCGGTTCACGACAGCAGGGGCTGGTCTGCAACATACGCACAGCTAGGCGCATTTTGGGGTTTCCTTGCGATGGATGGGCTGCTGAGTCTCTACCAACCTGCGTGCTGCCGGAATGCGGCCCAGGCAGCTTTGCGTTGGCGCTCTCGTGCCTGCCGGTTTGCTTTTTTTTGCGATTTTGCTTTCCTGGTGCTAAATTGGCTGCCTTTGGCTTCCCTTTCTTCTCTCATACACATACATACATGGACCTATCTCCCCCTAGATACATTGCAAACAGAATACGCGCTGCCTCTGCCTCGGCAAGCCCGCTCGGATGCTGGACTGTGACTGCCAACCGTATCGGCCCTGTTACCAGGATTCCGGGGCGCCGCCCGACCGATGCATCCAGAAGACGGCTGGTTGGGGGGGGGGGGGGGGGGGAAAGGGGGTACATCACGCCCTGCTTGCACGGTCGGCGTCGCGAATGGCCTGCACCGCAGATTCCCATCCCTCGGAGCCAACGGCACGCCCGCCAAACTGCATGATGTTGGCCTTGTAGGGATGTGCGTCGCCCTCAAACGCCTTGAGGCGGGCCAGTCGCTTGTCTCGCAAGCGATTCTTGGGCAGCATTCCCCGGACGGCCTTGCGCAAGACCTCGGCACCGCCGAGCTTGTCCATGAGCACGTCCATCGTCACGCTCTGCAGCGACCCGGGCCGCGTGTTGTGTCTGTAGTAGGTTTTGCGCCATTTTTTGTGTCCCGTCGTGTAGAGCGCCGCACAGTTCGTGACCACGACATAGTCGCCGCAGTCGGTCGACGGGTCCCATATCGGCTTGTGCTTTCCCATGAGCAGCACGGCAATGCGCGAGGCAAGCCGGCCCAGAGAGGGCGGTGTGACCGCCGACGCGGGTGCCTTGACCGTCGACAGCTCGGCGTGCGGAGCGGACGCGGACACGTGGTGCCATGTCCGCGAGTACGCGAGTCTCGTCTGCTCGAAAGAAGGATCGTGTCAGTCCAACATGCCTGCCAGAGAATCGGCCCCGAATGCCACCGCCTCGCTTGCGTCCCCAACCCTCTCGGCCCATGGGTCTCTCCTCCAAAGGGCCAGGTCGGACGATCCAGTGTAGCCTCGTCCGCCGCAGGAACCGTCGACTGCGCCAACACCCGAGACGTACCAATCCGATCGTCTGAGACATGGTCGGCAACTGACTCGCGACAAGACACGCTGGTTGTGCTCGCAGCCGTTGATGCCGTGTGTGGTTCGAGGGCCGCCCGGTTCGGAGCGGTCGATGCAATGGCGGACCACTCTGCAGGCAGAGCTTTTTCGGGGGGTCGCGTAAATGGTCACGTGATATGGTCCACTTTTGTATTGTGAGATTGGGGCACGATCATTGGCTTGTTCCAGCGCCACCGGCCCGGGCCATGGAACATTCGGGCGGCCGAACATTCGGACGTGATTTCAAAGCGAAAGCCCTCGTCGCGACGACGCCGACTGTAGACGTACGGAGTAAACGCAGCCGCCGCATTGCCCAGGCACAAGCATTCCGCCTGTTTTGTCTCTTGTCCTTCCATACAGACAACGTACGAGAGAGAGGCACGCACGCTGCCAGTCGATTGACTATCATGACGGTCAGCCATCCGTTTCGGGTACGTTGGATCGCCGCGGCTGCCAGGCCATTCGTCTTCGCCGTCCTCCTCTTCTTTGCTTCCTGATCCGTTTTGTCTTTCTTTTGCTCTGCTAAAACCGTCACGCCACAGACGCTGTTTGCGGTGCCTTTGTCGTGCGGCAGTTGCGTCAAAGACGTTTCTGATGCGGTGCGCAGCGTGTCCGGGATCTTGAAAGTAGAAGGCAACCTGGACGACCAAGTGATTTCCGTCGAAGGAACAGGTAACCATGCCCGCCAGCAGCACGTGTTGGAGAAGGATGACTGACTGTTCCACCATGGCATGGCAGCGCCTCCGTCCGCGATTGTCAAGGCGATCCAGTCCACTGGGCGCGATGCCATCCTCCGGGGATCGGGGACATCGAACAGTACGTGGCGGAAGCCTGCTTGTCTGCACTGCTTTGCATCCGCCGGCATGCGAGTCCTGTCCAGCCGGACGAGGCAGCTCGGGGCGGGAACTGACCTGAATTTGTTGCAGACTCGGCTGTCAGCATCCTCGAGACATATCACCAGCCGAACGGCCAGGGCGCTGCCCGGACAAGTCCGAATGCGGACGGGGCAGACAGCAGCGGCAACCAAGACCGCTTCGTGCGCGGCCTTGCGCGCATGGTCCAAGTGTCTCCCGATGTCACGGTCGTCGACCTGACGCTGCACGGCGTGGCGCCCGGCGTGTACCATGCGAGCATCCGGGCGTTTGGCAACCTTCAGCACGGTGTGCTGTCCACGGGGCCGATCTGGTCGTCGGATGGCGACAGCAGCCGGCGCGGCCACCTGGGTGTCGTCGAGGTTGGGTCGGATGGGCGAGGGTCTGCTTTCCTCGACCGGCCGTTTCAGGTTTGGGAAGTGATCGGGCGGGCGCTGGTGGTGACGCCGGTCGACGAGGCCGGGGCCGCAGCGAAGCTGCAGAACGACGAAAACACCGTGGTGGGCGTGATTGCGAGGAGCGCCGGCGTGTGGGACAACGACAAGACGGTGTGTTCGTGCTCGGGGAAGACGCTCTGGCAGGAGCGGCGCGACGAGGTGAAGAAGGGCATGCTCTAGGCGTCGGGCCTGCCCGCACGTCCGAGGCTTTGGCCAGGCCAGGCACAGGGACAGCCTTGCGAGTAATACACCTACGGAGCATTGCAAGGCGTATGCTTATGGCCAGGCCGCCGTGAGCTACGAGACGGGCCGACACCTGTAGCTGAACACCGGTAGTTTTGCAAGATCATATTGCTTGTCATATGCTTGTCATATTGCTTGTCATATTGCTTGCCCGGTGCTGCCGTCGTATGTTGTGCCAAGAAAACCTGCGCCGCCGCCGACGTACGGCGTCTGAGACTGATCCGAGGTCTTGGCGTTTGGGAGGACCCCTGTCGGACCGGCCTGCCCGTCCCAGCGAGCTCAAGGACGACTCTAAGCATATGGAGTATGCTTAGCCATTCGTGAATATATTTTAGACAAGTACGGAGCACCCAGCACCGAGCACCGAGCACAGAGCACAGAGCACAGAAGCACGTCGTCCTTGGTGGGTAGACGACAATTGTGGTGCACTCGTGCGTACGGAGGACGAGACGGGTCGGTCGGCGAACAATACGCGCCTTGGAAACGCTAGAGTGGGCTCGGCGCCGCAGCGCCAGCGAATCGGCAGCCTGCGCCGTGACATGGAACACTGGCTGCATGAGGTGCAGAAGGGTCAGGCCAGGCCGCGCGCTGATTCGCAGAGGCCGCGAGACGCCTGTGACGGCTTCGTGCAGGATGGCAGGGCCCCGGCCGCGCGCCGTCATGCCAAATCGGGAGGCCGTTGGGCGTGGGAGCCAGCAGCTGTAAAACTACCTGTACAACTATACTTACTCCGCCGTCGTTGTCCGTGCCGCCCAGCAGCCACATACGGAGTAGCCGCCCAGCGTGGCTGGCCGCCGCTGGCCGCCGCTGCCCCGGCCAGGCCAGCGTGTCGGCCGTGGCTGGCCCCGGACCCGCCGGCCAGCCAGGAAAGGGGGGGGCCTGCATCTTCCCTCGAAGCGTCTGGCGGTCGCTGGCCCAACTCCCAACTTGCGGCCTCCACCATGCGCCCACCTTGCGCCCACCTGCCGCCGTGTCAGTCCACCTGGTGCCCTGGGTCGCCCAATCGTCGAGCTTCCGCTGTGCCTGAACCGCCCTCCTGTCTCTTCCTTGTCCCCTGGGTCGTCGGTGAGACCCACCTCTTCGCCGCACAGACACAATATTCCCTGTGTTTGATACGGCCACTGCCAGCCAATCCAACCCCCCAGCCTCTCCTCGTTTTACCGAGCATTGCCTGCCTTCCTACCCGCCGAGCCCGCCTCCACACACCTGGGCAGGCATCGTCAGCGCCTGGCTCGGTGCCCCCTCCGGTGCAGCCAGTGGCACGCGTAGCCTCTCCAAGAATTCACGATACCCGTCCGACTCCCGACGACTCCTCGATACCTGCACTCCCCCGGCCGCCGGCGGCCATGTTCTCGCCAAACTGCAGCTGGTACGACTCCTTGGTGTCGGGGGCGC